>CM066031.1:1469190733-1470558653 GCA_033557465.1 Ichthyophis bannanicus
GGAGCACAAAAAGTGTTCCCATGGCTCTCTCAATCTGTGAATCAGTGCGGGAGGGTGGGGTGGCTAGCGATGGTGCCCCCTGCCATTGGTGCCCATGAAGGACGGAGGGCATGTGCGTTTGTGGTGTATGTCCATAAGTCCACCATTATACTGTACAAACATATATGTAAAGATATACAGATAAGCCAAACAAAGCCTTGGCAATGTGTGCTCTCACTCTTTGTAAAAAAAACACAACTCAAAAAATGTGAGAATTTTACAGCATTTTCATATATTGAAAGGTAAAATTCTATATGCAGGTCAGCTCAATGAATTAGCATGTTATTCTCGCACTAAAATTAAGACCCAGGGAAGTATCGCGCAAGGAGTCGAATGAAAACTATTCCTGTTAACGAAATCCTTAGTACAAATGCCCAACCCTAAGCACTGCAATTAATGCCCCTATCACAGAGGAACAAGTTTCAAAGGGTTTACTACCAATGGGGTAACCTCCAGTATTACAATTGATTTAGAAAGGGAAATTAGTTGAAGGATTTTTCTTTTTCAAACTAGTTTCATGGCCACCATATGCCACTGGGGGTGGGGTTGAGGTCTTTCCCTTTTTCCTTGAAGGTGCAACAGTCGGGAGGGAAAACAGAAATGGAAATACAGTTGGGATTTCATAACTGGAAATTTTTCACCGTGGGGAGGGGTGGGAGGGGGTACTTGAGTTGAGTGCACTTCTATCGACTCCGGCCACTTAGGGTCAGGAGCTCAGTCAAAGAAACACCTACCCACTTTCTTTATATTGTAAACTTATTGCTGCTCATTTACCCAAATTTCGTAAACCCAATTTTCAACTTTGCTACATTACCATGGTGGAACTTGGTCAAACATTCTTAAGCTTGGAGTTGCTGTTTGAGGGCTAATTTGTAAAAACTATCATAAAAAAAGATAGATTAGAGGTGTATCGTTCCTGACAAACCGAGAGAGTGGGCCACAAGTGTAATGGACAGTTTTTTAAAAAATTGGTTTTACAGAATGGAGCCAAGGCAACTATAATAGAGCCGGCTCTATGCCTGACATCAGTGTCAGGCAAAATAGTAGAAACCATATATCCTTCCCAATGTAAACCAAAATTACCGGAATAAATATTTAAGATAGTCATGGCCTTATGGGGGGACAACGCCGCAACAGGAATTTAGCCAAGGGAAGTCTTGCTCCTCATACTGCTAGGTTTGTCTTGACACGGTTGTAATAAACATGTAGGATAAAGACAAGCCAGGTTGATGACAGTGTATTTGGATTTTCAGAAACGCCTCTCTTAAACGGTTCCCTTCTATGAGTAAATAAAGCTGTTATGGGAGGGAGGAGTGTCCATTTCGTGGATTCGGGAACTGGTTAAAAAGATTAGAAATCACCGCCGAATAGCGGGTCTACACAATTCAAGTTTTCTCAAGGGAGAAGAAGCAAGGTGAATAGCTGACAGTGCCGGAGGAGGCATCTTCTACCAGCGGGGGCCCCCCCATTTTTTTCTTAACATATGTATATATTGCCCTGGATCATGGGAATCAAAAACAAAATGACGGGAATCATATTTGCCAGACACAGAAAATTCAAGAGGGATTGTGAAAAATTGCAAGAGGATCTTGAGAAAATGGAAAAATGGAAAAATCCAAATGCATACGAAATTTACTACTACTATAACTACTTATCGGTTTGTATAATGCTGAGAAAAGGCTTATGCATCGCTGCTACACATAGGTAGAAAAGACAGTCCCTGCTCTACTGACGCTATATAATTTACGTATTCAAGGACAGTGAGGAACAGGAAAACAAAACAGGGGTCTATAGTAATTCTGTTAAGGGAACTGATGATGAAACACCACAAAAGTATTTTCAACAGCGAGAAGTCAAGGGGGTCACGGCTCCAAAAGGCCAGCCTCAAAAAGTAGGCCCGTTTACCCGGATTTGAATAGGACTAGAGAGGGAGTCTGACTGTACTGACTCGGTTTAGTATATTCCAGGACTATGGTTACAGGCAAGGTTGGACTGAATGGGAGTCTGGAGTGTCTTAGTAAGAGGAAAATAGCCACGGATAAAAAAGCAGTCTGACTAATGAGGAGGGTAGGGATAGATTGAAAGACACGAGGTAAATATGAAAGTTTATAGTGCTTATAGAACGCTGTATTTTAGGTCAGCTCACGGATGGCTAGTTTTGAACTGTATACTGGAAATGGATAAGGAACCAAATGGTAAGCTAACTTGGAAAGAGGGGTTACCAGTGAGTGTAGTCACACTGATGGAAGACTTAGATGAGTTCAGCTGAATTTAGAATGGATTGAAGGGCAGAGGAAGATGGACTCCAAATTGGAAACCAGTGAGGGACAAGTCTTGTAACCAATCTTTTACCAAGGGAATAAGTGACAACCCCCGTGGCATTCGTCTTTTGGCAGTGGGGTGGCTATGCCTGATGACCCCAAATAGGCGGGGATGGCACGTCCTGCTTGGCGATGTCCATCCACCCGCTATTTCATTGCCCGGCTGCATGCCCCGACTAACTTCCACGGCCAGTTATGCGGCGGAAGTTAGCGGGCGGGGCCAGGGAAGAGTGCAGCCCCTGGCGGGTCAGAGATGTGGGAAGGCAATTGGCAGTCACCCCTGGCACTGGACGTACAGGGCCCGATTTCCTAACTGTCAGCCCCTGTATGTCCAGGCTCGGGGCAATGGCCGGGGGAGGGAGTTATTTCACCTCCAACTGGAGGCCTGGGGGAGGGGCTCGGGGGGGTTGGGTGGTATGGCGGCGGTTAGAGCTTAATTCCCTGGCACCCAGATTTACTGGGCATTAGGGAAGCCGGATCAGGGCGTTAGGGCTGTGGGGAAATTAAAACAGTTTTAGCAGGGGCTGCGGCCGTCATCACGGGCTTTTAAATGGAGCCGCGTCGGGGTCCCGGTCCGGGTTTTTGCCATGGCACAACCGTATGCCAGGACACCAGTGCGCTTCCATTCAAAAGCCCGGACTGGGCTGGAGGTTAGACGGGCTGTGGCTGTTCCGTGCAGGCCCAGGGGACTAAATCACAGTCCCAGCCCTGCCAACGTTGCCATGCCTGTTCATTGATTCTGATACCAATGGTCTAGATGTGGCACTTGCGGGATTAAGGAATCTCCAGGATCTCCCTTTGTATGCCTGGGGTCAGCCCGGACCGTACAAAAGGACGCATGTACGTCAGGGGATCAAGGAATCAGGCCCAGGTCTGTTCAGAAAGGGATGCATTTTGCGTAATTCGATTATTAGAGAAAGAAAAACAGCAGATTTTAGCTTTACTGTTTGATATGTACTAAGACGGAGAGCAGGGAGGAAAGAGTTTCAAAAGATGACACAGAGGTTGTAAGACCGAGGAAACAGGGAGGATGACGGTGTTATCCACACAGAAATAGTGAAAGCGGGAAAGGGAGGGAGGGTAGGTGTTTTAACGGGGAAAAGATAAGAAGCCTCTAATGCTTCATTTTCAGACGGCCCCCAGCCAGGCACGGACATCCAGGCAGCAACATCAGAACCATCGTAGGCTGAGATTTGCACATGGATCTCCCCGGAGAAAACCAAATGCAACGGTATTGTTACTTTGGAAAGGAACGGGCCCAAAATGACTAAGCTACAGGGAAAAACACACATTAGGAAAAAAAAGGTCTAGGGCATCATTGTGGGAACATTATGCTGAAATTCTTGTTCAGTGTTAACAACCAATGGCCAAGACACCAGCTAATAACAATGCTTAATGATTATAAGGAAAGGAATGAAGGATAAAACAAAGGATGGCATAATGCCTTGTTTTACTTCTACGAGTTATAGGGTAATCACACCTTGGACATGTTGGTATGCAAGGCTCCCTAGGGTTACACATCTAAGAAAAAAGCTATTAGGTGGAATTAGACAAACGGTACCAAGGCAAGGGCAACCACAAATGAGAACGGATGGAAACAGGGATACCCGTATGAAGAAAAGGCTTAATAGGGTTAGGGGGGCACCCCCCTCTTCAGCTTGCGGGGAGATATGATAGGAGATCTATAAAAATAATGAGTGATACAGTGGTCATGAGTACAATGTGGAATCAGTTGTTTATTCTACAAAACAAAGGTTACAAAACTAGGGAGCATGCACATGAAAGCTATTAACAGTAGCTATTAATCAGAGGAGACAAATATTGTTTTCACTCAATTATGTAATGAAGGGCTTGGGAATTGCATTGCAGAGGATGTAGTATAAGCTGTTAGTTTAGCTGTGTGTTAAAAAAGGTTTGCCACACGTTCCTAGAGAAAAAGGCATAAAACCATCATTAAAGGGGGACTGGGGTAAAATCCACTGCTCATCCCTGGGATAAGCAGCATGGAACCCGTCTATCTTTTATGATCCTACTAGGTACTTGTGGCAATTGTGGAAAACAGGATACTGGGTTTTAATGGACCTTTGACCTGATCCAGTATGGCAAATTTTCTGTTCTTATGTCCTACTCAGGGTGGTGAAAAGGTCTAAGCAGGTAGCCATTATCTCCACATAAATTTCAGAGGCTTAAGAAGTTGGAAATTATATGTCATTCCAGGGGCGGCGGAATGCCATTTGCTATGGGGGGGGGAGGGGGGGGCAAGGGTCTGCCCTAGGCCTGCCGAACTATGTGAGGCTGTGAGTGTCAGCCTTCCCCTCATGTCTACCTACGGAGGTCTGATATCCCACGGGCAGGACAAGAGGGGAAAGCAAGCAATTGCAATGCTCTTCTGTCTGTGGGGGATGAGATCCCTATGGGCAGCCTGCTTTGCAGCCAGGTCGTAGCCTTTCCATACTTTGGCCTGCAGGAGATTGGGATCCTGCGGGCAGAAATGGGGGGAAGGCTGTGATCCACAGCAGCAAAATTTTGGGTGGGGCCAGGGTTTGCTGTAGCCCACCCCATTCCAATGCATATGCTCCAGTTCTTGATAGCCAAACTACTTTGGGGTCATGTTCCCACACACCCCCCTTCTTAAGAGAGATTTAGACCCCATGATGCTTTCCAATTAATTGGGGCCCCTTTCAAATCTTAACTTTCTGGCACCACTCCTCCCCTGCTCAATGCAGAAGGTACATTACCCCTACTAATATTTTTTTTTGTTTGCATTGTTATATTGTTCTAGTTGCTCATGGTAAGGTAAATGTAGTTAAGTTTACCTTACTGTTCCATGTATGTTACCTATAAACCACCTTGACCCTTTGATAGGGTGGCTATATAAAAACCTGTTAATAAATAAAGAACATAAATATACTAAACGAAAACATAGACACAATTACAGAATGGAAAGAAGAGATAAAAAGCATGAAGGGCGAAGTTCCTATAGGATTAGTAAGAACTGATGCGATGGAGAAAAAGATGTGATTTATGATTGGAACATATCATGACACATCAGCATCAAAACATTAGCAATATCTGTGTTAGAAAAAGGTCTAGAGGATCTTAAAAACCACAGTGGGCAAAACCACTTGTGGGTGTAGGAATCCTTAAAGGATCTGAAAGCCTCTATCTAGTTGTGTTTAGGTGTCAGCAGTCCAAGACTGTGAGTCCATTGATCAGAGTCTTCTGAGCCATAGGGTCTGCACAGCCTTTATCCAACTTACTAATACCTTTGAATAGAGGCAGTAAAGGGAGGTCTTCACATCCAGAGGAAGCCCATTGGACCAGCAAGAGGTGTGTCCCATCATATATAAAGAAGCCAGACCAATACAACCTTGCTGGACCTAACAAGTCATTCGATGTAACTGTCTTGTGTATGGCTTGTTGAAACCAGAATAATTTTCCCCTGTATAAACCTGGCTTTCTGTTCCTTGTTCCTGCTTAATATCTGTTTAATTGTTTGTTTTAAACCTGATTATGCTCTTCTTTCTGTCCTGGATCCTGTTCCCAGTCTGCTTGTCATTTTTGCGCATCCTGGAATTACCTGTTCCTCTTTCTTCAGGCCTGTCTGGACCATCCTGATTGTAGCCTAGGTCTCTGTCGTGGCCTCTGCCCTTGCAGTTCTGCCAACTATTCTCCACACACACAGGAAACACAATGCCAGGTTTGGCTACGTCAGCAGGATTTTATTATCTGGTCTAATACAGAAGTCAGGAAAAGCTTCCTACTTTATAACATTAAAAATTTTTTTTTTTCAGAAATTCACTCCAAGTGATCGTGTGGAGGCCAATTCAGGGAATTACGGGCGCCCCGACAGAAATGTGCAGGATGGAAACGGGCATCCAGTGGAGCCAAGTGGGGCCCTAAGCACGTGTATGTACATACCTGCGGCTACGGAATCGCACCATGGACGTATCCATGGCCTATACATAGAATGGTGTCCACTGTACATGCATGCCCCACATGTGTAAACACTGAAAAGGTCCCCATGTAGCCCATCAAAACCACTCCTGCGTTGCATGTCACATAGTAAAATAGTATATGATAGCAGATAAAGACCAGTATGGTCCATCTAGTCTGCCCAGAACTTGCCACATGTCTTTGTTAGGGGTGTACAATCACTCCGTGTAGGTCACCCCTAGTTGTTGGAGATATACGAGTTAGTTTGTTTATTTTTATTTTATCCTGTAGCAATAAAGGAATCCACTGGGTCTGTCCCATGCGATTTTGAAATTCTGTTACTGTATTTGCCCCCACCACTTCCATTGGGAGGGGCATTCCAAGCACTTGTTCAGTGAAAAAGTATTTCCTGATGTGTGGCCTTTCAGTTTACCCCCTTGCCGCTTCATGTTTTGGGAAGAGGTATATTTGTTCATTAATACTCTTTAAGTATTTAAAGATCTGAATCATATCTCCCTGAACTTCCTCTCCTCCAGAGTGTAAATATTTAGGTCTACGCGTGTCTTCTCATAAATTTTCTGACGTGGGCTCCAAATCAATTTGGTCACCTTCCTCTGAACTGTTTCCAGTCTTTTTATGGTGTTGGGGAGATATGGTCTCCAAAATTGAACACAGGCATTCCAAGTGAGGGCCTCACCAGTTGACTTATACAGTGGCATTAGTACCTCTTCCTTCTGCTGGTAATTCCTCTTTGTATGCAACCCAAACATTCCTCCTGGCTTTTTGCCACTGCCTTGTCGCACTAAGTTTTTGGAACCTTGAGATCCTCAGAGATAAATCACACCAAGGTCCTTCTCCTGGTCCGTGCACGCCAACCTCTCGCCCCCTATCGCGTACATTTCCCTTGGATTTCTGCTTCCCAAGTGTATGGACACTGTCACTTCTTCGCATTAAATCTTAAACTGTCAAGCATTAGACCATTCTTCCCGCTTTTGTAGATCTTTCCTCATGTTCTTCACTCCCTCAGGGGAGTCCACTCTGTTTGCAAATTTTCGTGTCATCTGCAAAAAGACAGACTTTTCCATTCAGCCTTCAGCAATATCACTTACAAATACATTGAACAGTACCAGTCCAGGAACCGAAACCTGGGGCACCTTGCTAATCACCCTCCTTTCATCCTTCTAAGGTCGCACCCAATTCCATTGCCGCCATCCACATGCAAGTCCATTGCCACCATCCATGTGCAATTCTGAAATTGTTCCCACCTGCACTGTGATCCACGGCAATAGGAAAGCACCCACCACAGGGGAAACGCAGAGGGAGTGATAGTGAAATAATGGCAATGTATTTATTTAACTGTATTTATATACCGCTTTCACACGGGGTCAAAGCGGCAATGCGGCAGCTCAGCTTCTCAGAGCCTGAAATCTGCCTGCTCTGCAGACTGGTCCTACAAGAGGAGGAGGTGCTGCTCCCCACAAGATGCAAAGGACCAGCCTATGCTGCCACATGCAAGGGCTAGGAGAGGATAAGGACCAGCCTAGCTCAATAAGTAAAGAAAGAGCAGTAAAACTACTGTCTTTTCTTCTTCTTTAATCCCTAGTTGAAGTTTGGGGAGCAGGTCTTTTCTCAGCCAATACGCTGCTGAAGGTGCCGCTGGGTTGCATGTATTGTTCACAATATGCTTCCAACCTTGACAATTGCTGGCAATATTTCTGGCCTCATCGATGGTCAGTTGCTGGTTCCTTAAGTCTTCCTCGATGTGTTGAGCTATATTTTCTTCGGTATTGCTTGTTGATCCCTCCAGTGGACAGGTCACTCTCCCCAGAGGAATTTGTCTGGCAGCCAACTGGTTTTCATTCTGCAAATGTGGCTAAACCATCACAGTCTGCATTTTTGGATTTGTTCTTTGACTGAAGGCTGATGGTCGCATTTTGTCCAAATTGTCTAGTTTTGGTGGTGATCACGAAGAGAGACACCCAAAATCTCTCTCAGGCATCACATTTGAGTTTTGTTCATGTCAGGTTTAATCAGAGTCCATGTTTATGATCTGTACAGCAGAATTGTCAGGATCAGTGTTCAGAAGAGGCAAATTTTGATCTTGGTGGAGATATTGGCCTTCTTCCAGAGACACCATTTTAGCAAGGTAAATGCTACTGTTGCCTGGCCAATCCTGCTGTGTACATAAGTGGTGAATGCCGCCTTCTTCTCCTGCACCAGCGATCCCAGGTATTTGAATTCCGGGACCTGCTTGATTTGGATTCCATCAAGGTGAACACTGGCTTGTGATCGTCCGTGGTCATAACTTTGGTCTTGTCCACATTGATTCTTAGGCCATAAGACTGGGCAATGTGGGCGATGTAGTAAAGGATGTCAGTGGCCTCTGCATCCATGTCAGCAAATATGACACTGTTGTCAACAAATATCTAGTCAGTCAGGAAGTTGTTCACATCAAATAGGACCGTGCATCTGTCCTCAAATGTTTTCCTCATAATGGTGTCGATCACGATATTGAAAAGCAGGGGCAAGGTGAAATCTCTCTGACAGACTTCAGTTTAGATAATTCCTTAGATAGTTCATTTTGGATCTGCACACTGCTGGTTGAGCCATTGTATGATGCTTGGAGAAGTTGGATGATCTTCAGCGGCATGTGTTCGTTCTCCAATGCCCTCCACAGGGTAGGCCAGACATGTACTGCTAAAAGCATGCAATCATAATATGAGGGACAGAGAGAGGGCAAGAAAGGGAAGGACCAGGCAGGTGCAGGATGAATACATGTTGAACAGCAACAGTGCAGACAGTAAGGAATGCAGCTCCATAGCACAACCCCAATGTGAGTGACATAGAAACATAGAAATATGATGACAGAAAAAAGACCACATGGCCTATCTAGTCTGTCCTTCCATAACAACAACTACAACAGTCCACTTTTTACCTTTAGAGATCCTCTGTGTTGGTCCCATGCTTTTTTGAATTCAGTTACTGTCCTCATCTCACATTACTGGCTGAAAGTGAAGATGATCTGAAACATCTGCTTCTCACAATCAAAGAACATAGTCTCAAAATGGGCCTGCACCTTAATGTAAAGAAAAAAAAGATCATGACAACTGGCATAATCAAAAGGTTCATTGTTGAAGGAGAAGAAAATTGAAATTGTGAACAACTTTAACCTACTTGGATCAACTATCAATAAAGAAGCAACAAGCAGTCAAGAAATCAGACGACGCATTGCTCTTGGCAGAATGGCTATGAAAGACCTAGATAAGATTCTCAAGAGCAGAGATATCTCTCTCCATACAAAGATTCGACTTGTTCAAGCCATGGTATTTTCAATAACATCATATGGAGGTGAAAGCTGGACAGTGAAAAAGATAGACAGGAAGAAAATTGATGCCTTTGAATTATGGTGCTGGCGGCGAATACTGTGTATACCATGGACTGCCCGAAGAACAAACCAGTCGGTACGAGAGGTGAATCAAAACCTAAGCTTTCTTTAGAAGCTCAGATGGCAAGACTTCGACTTTCATACTTTGGACACATCATGCGAAGAGAGAGATCATTAGAGAAAGACATTATGCTTGGCAAGATAGAAGGTAAACGCAAAAGAGGAAGGCCAGCAATGAGATGGATCGATACAATAACAGCAGCTACGGGTACCAGTCTGTAAACAATGAGACGCCTGACTGAAGTCTGTACACATTTTAGTATAGCTATCCAGAGGGTCGCCATGAGTCCGACTCCGACTCGACGGCACTTAACAACAACAACAACCTCATCTCTACCACCTCCACTGGGAGACTATTCCATGGATCCACTACTCTTTCCGTAAAGAAATATTTCCGCATATCACTCCTGAATCTATCTCCCTTCACCCTCATCCCATGTCCCCTCGTAGCAGAACTTGCTTTCAATTGAAAGAGGCTCTCTCCCTGAACATTTATGCCACGGAGGTATTTAAACATCTCAATCATATCACCTCTATCCCCGCCTTTCCTCAAAGGTGTACATATTAAGATCCTTAAGTCTGTCCTCATATGCTTTATAATGAAGCCCATTAATCATTTTAGTAGCAACCCTCTGCACCGACTCCATCCTGTTCACATCCTTTTGAAGGTGCGGTCTCCAGAATTGCACACCATACTCCAAATGAGGTCGCACCAAAGACTTATACAGAGGCATTATCACCTCCTTTTTTCTGCTAGCCATTCCTCTCCGTATGCACCCAAGCATCCTTCTAGCTTTTGCCGTCACGTTTTCTACCTGTTTAGCTACTTTAAGATCATCAGACACAACCACGCCTAGGTCCCGCTCTTCTTTAGTGGACAAAAGTAATTCACCTCCTATACTGTATTGCTCCCTTGGATTGCTGCAGCCCAAATGCATGACCTTACATTTTTTTACATTAAATCCCAGCTGCCAAATTCTAGACCATTCTTCAAGCTTAGCTAGATCCCTCCTCATGTTATCTACACCTTCCTGGGTGTCTACTCTATTGCAGATTTTGGTATCATCTGCAAAGAGGCAAACCTTACCCGACAGCCCTTCCGCTATATCACTAACAAAGATGTTAAAAAGAATTGGACCAAGGACAGATCCCTGGGGCACACCACTGGTAACATCCTTCTCCTCAGAGTGAGCTCCATTTACTTGTACTCTTTGCCGCCTCCCACCCAACCAATTTCTAACCCAAGAAGTAACTTTAGGGTCCATCCCTAGGGTGCTCAGTTTGTTTATAAGTCGCCTGTGAGGAACAGTGTCAAAGGCTTTACTGAAATCTAAATACACCACATCTAGAGCTCTCCCTCGGTCCAACTCCCTGGTCACCCAGTCAAAGAAATCAATCAGATTTGTCTGACAAGACCTGCCTCTGGTGAATCCATGCTGCCTCGGATCCTGTAATCCGCTGGACTCCAGAAACCTCACTATTTTCTCTTTCAGCAGCGTTTCCAATAATTTACTCACCACCGAAGTTAAACTAACCGGCCTGTAGTTTTCAACCACATCCTTACTTCTGCTTTTGTGTAAAGGCACCACATGAGCCTCTCTCCAGTCCTTTGGCACCACTCCTGACTCCAATGAGGCATTGAAAAGGTCAATCAGTGGAGTTGCTAGAACGTCCCCAAGTTCCCTCAGTATTCTAGGGTGTATCCCATCCGGTCCCATTGCTTTGTCTACTATAAGTTGAGCTAGTTTCTCACAAACACAGTCTTCTGAAAATTGTTCAAGATGTCCCTCGCTTCTGTTCTTATTTGTGGGTGTTTTCTGAGGTGTTAGCAGTTTCTAAACCCTCAAATCCTTACTGTTTGTTGATCTGTGGAGCCCTGGTTAGGAAAGCCTCAACAGGGCAGGGCACTGGAGCCTTTTATGCAGGCTTCAACTGCACTCAGGAAACAGGCCCACTAACTCCTGATTAGGTGTTAGCAGTTTCTAAACCTGAGGAGGTTACTGGAGTTCAGCAACCTACTGTGCTCAAGGAAAGTTCCCCTAAAGCACCAAAAAGAAAGTAACCTTGCTTTAAAAAATACACAAAAAACCATTTTAAGAGCTCCCAGTCAGAAAGCTAGCAATGTAATATAATAAAACAAACAAACACACCCTCAAATCCTTACTGTTTGTTAATCTTTGGAGCCCTGGTTAGGAAAGCCTCAACAGGGCAGGGAACTGGAGCCTTTTATGCAGGCTTCAACTGCACTCAGGAAACAGGCCCACTAACTCCCGATTAGGTGTTAGCAGTTTCTAAGCCAGAGGAGGTTACTGGAGTTCAGCAACCTACTGTGCTCAAGGAAAGTTCCCCTAAAGCACCAAAAAGAAAGTAACCTTGCTTTAAAAAATATACAAAAAACCCTTTTAAGAGCTCCCAGTCAGAGAGCTAGCAATGTAATATAATAAACACAGGATGAGATCTGCACTGCCTGGTGGTCCTGTGAGCCCAGAGGGCAGGCACACAGTGAAACCACACCACCAAATGTATGGACACCCAAAACAGGGCTACCAGCCAAGAAAAAAGACACAGGGTGCCCCACCAGAATCTTATGTGGACAGAGCAGTGACCACTGAAGACAGCACAGAGATAATAATAGGAAACACGGAACTAGAAACATATCACCCCAGAGAATACTATTTAGACAACACTGATGCCCAGGTACAAAGGATAAATGACCCAAAAGATCAACATACACACACACACACACACACACACGTACATTTGAACATACCAACCTTCCCATACACCATCCCCATGCCCCCCATAATGTAGACAGACAAGCTGCAGCAATCACCAACATGGCTATAGCAAAAGGCATTGACAGGTAAAGTAGAATGACACCCTGTGTGCAGTAAAACCCTGGTGTGCAATCTGAAAACCGTTCAGACCTGCTGGGGAGAGCCATAAAAGAATACACAGAGAACGCTACAGAGACCAAGAGTACCCAGAACTGGTACCATGTAAGTAACACCAACAGGCCTGGAAAAACAAGGGGAGCATGTAGGAATTGAACCCAGCTCCTATGTGTACTAGACCAGTACCAGAACCAGTGGACCACATTACCTGGCCCCAATACAGGCTGAGACAAAAACCACCAGGCCAGCTGGGAAAACAAAATGAGGGACCCGTGAAAGGCCAACCACAGGGATGACCGAAATGACAGGAGCAAAAAAAAGGTACAATGCAATGCTGCAATATGACTGGATGTACATTACCAAGCTGTCAGGGAGGAGTACCATAGATCTGACAGGGTCAAGATAGGTGGGAAAAAACCTGAATGGCCAAAGAGCATAAGAAAATCAACAATGTGACAGATGCAAGTGCAATATGTCCTGTACCCTGGACACAGCTGTGCCCCAGATAGGTTACAAGAACCTGCTTGTTCCCCAAAAATGCATGTAGGGCCCACAATGTGCATCCCAGGCCAAGCAGTAGATGTCTCAGGTCCATCTGAACAATGTTGAATGCAGACCGGCTAAAGGAGCTGGACTGGGAATTGAACCCCTGTTCCCTAGCCCATGCACCAACCAGTAGGCTAGGCAGCCATGCATGAGTAAAAAAGCCTGAGGGGAGCAGGGCAAGCTGCAGTCCAGGGTGAGGTAGTTGTGGAGATATGTCAGCTCATTGGGACAGGGTCCAGTCACCTCAGGAAATGGGATTGCAGGCAGGTAGCTGTAGGGTCTGACCTGGGAGGGAAAAGCACATGCACTCATGGAGTTCTCTAACCTTCATGTCCACAGTTGCTTCCACTTCATGAGGGACATGGACGCATACCGGGTCTGGTATCAGGTGATATGGTGCACCAGTCCCCGGCACATACTGCGGTTCAGACAGCAGCTGCAGAAGGAGCAAGGTGAGTGTCCATGTAGAGTGTCAGGACAGTTGTCATGTCACCAGATCTACACCAGATACATCCTCAAACATGATGCTGAGCCTCAAATGCTAGCACAGCCCCCCCTCCCCCCCAGGCTAAGGCACAACTATAGGTGGATACATAGAGAGTCCGTAGACACTACACCTGTGCATCTAGTCCAGACTGAAGACAATGAACATTGGTGGCGACAATGTGCGAGTCAACACAGACAAGGTGCACTGTTCAGAGCTGGAAGCAGCATTTATTTATTTATTCATTATTTATTACATGCACTTATATACCGCGCTATTTTCCATCAGTGCGGTTTACATAGAACCAGT
Organism: Ichthyophis bannanicus; assembly: GCA_033557465.1. NCBI lineage: Eukaryota > Metazoa > Chordata > Amphibia > Gymnophiona > Ichthyophiidae > Ichthyophis > Ichthyophis bannanicus. The sequence continues at coordinate 1,469,204,708 of CM066031.1, forward strand.
TAAATACACATCTCAAAACATTCGATTTGTGTTTACAATTCACAGGCAACAGAACTTGGATAGACAACAAGGGGGTAACTATTTACAACTGTACAGAAAGAGCAGGCTGAACGTCAGTTTGACGTGGTTAGTTTACTGATGAGGCATTTGAGGTGCTGTCCTCCGGGTAATGCTTGAGGAAAAGGTGATATTTCAGAGCTTTCCTAAACTGCGTTAAATTAGTGATTGCCCGTATACTAGGAGGGAGGCTGTTCCAGCATTTTGGTGCCGAGAATTTGAAAGCCCTGTTCACTGTTACCTGGCAGCACTTGGTTGTTTCTCTTGGGACTATTAGTTTATTGTCCTCAGGGGATCTTCTAGGTCTGTTCAGGGGGGTTATCTGAATGAGGTCTGCTAGGGCTGGTGGGGCGAGCTTATTTATGATCTTGAAGGTCAGAATTATGGTTTTGAACTTAATTCTGCCTTTTATGGGGAGCCAGTGGAGTTGTTTAAGGATGGGTGTAATGTGTTCCCACTTGGAAGTGCCCTGGAGCACTCTTGCAGCAGAGTTTATTGCAAGCTGTAAAGGGTGTATCGTGGATTGCAGGAGACCGTGGAGTATGGTGTTTGCATAGTCAAGATGCGGTATGATCAAGGCTTGGTATACTGTGCGGAAGTCGTCAGGTTCCAGTAAGGCGTGTATGTGTCTAAGTGATCAGATTTTATGGTATATAGCTCTTGCTACATTGCCTATATGGGTCTTCATGTCGAGTCGCTGGTCAAGTGTGACTCCTAGATATCAACCACCACAATGGAAATTGGTACCACCGCTCTCATCACCATTATTTATTATACATACCTCTCCAGCACTCTACAAAGTCAAACGCAGAAAATTACAAGCAATCATGCCCTCTCAAATGTGCCCTCATTAATGCTCGCTCGCTTCGTAAAAAATGGCCAGCTGTCATAGACATAATAACATCTAATAACCTTGACATACTTATGGTCACTGAAACATGGCTATCGCCCGAAGACAATATTATTCTTAACCAGCTCCTCCCCGATAACTTTGACGTCTTCATCAGCAGTAGACAAGGCAAAAGAGGTGGAGGGGTACTTATCCTCGCCAAGGCTGAATTTCAACTTAAAATGATCAACTCTTCCAGCAATAACCGCCTTGAGACCATCTCTATCTCTAACAGCATTCTCTCTATAAACTTAATTTACAGAGCGCCATCACCTTCACCAGATGACCTTTCAACTATCATAAATCTTGCCTCCAATTCACAGAATCCAAACAGACCCCAATTGGATCCTAGGAGACATTAATCTACTGTCTCTACAAGACAACCAATCTGATGCCTTTTATAGATGCTCTAGAATCTTTAGGTTACAAGCAAGTGATACAACAATCCACACATACTAAAGGTAACATCCTGGATCTCATATTTGCCCCACTATCAGCTCTCAATCAACTTCAAAATATTATACTATCAATTACAGATGTCCCATGGTCAGATCATAATCTCATTTTGTTTCCAGATTCCCATTCAAAAGATTAAATATTCTGATGTCAAGAACCTAAACAAATATGCAAATACCACATCCAGAAGCTTCCAACCTTTTAACAGGGAACAGATACTCGAGGAAACTGACGCAATCTTTAATGACTCCACCCTAAATCTGGATGAGATTATCACTTCTTGGAACAACAGACTCAACCGCATTTCATTTCGTCCACCCAGAATCAACCCCTCAAGAAGAAAAGTTACGGCACCTTGGTTTACATCAGATCTGAAAGAATCCCTAAAACTCTTGCGAAAACTCGAGAAGAAATGGAGGAGATCACGCACCAATACCAATCAGACCTCATACTTGCAACACCTTGACGCCCACCGTAAAGCCATTTCAGAAAAAATGAGACTATATCATACAGACTCCCTTAAACGTGCTATAAACAAACCCCATGATCTATTTACCCTTGTCAAGAAATTAGCCAAGGAACCATCACAGGAACAACAGTGCGAAATCAACCCACAAGAATATGCCCTTTACATACAATCTAAGATGTGCTGTACAAATAAAATTACAATACCCCCTATCCCGAATATTCATGGGCTCCCAGCTCCGTTAGTTTCATTCTCAACCCCCTCTCTGAAGCTAATTGAAGATACAATCTCATCTCTCAACTTATCCACAGCACATACTGATCCGTGTCCAGCCTTTTGGATTAAAGACCTTCGCAAAGAGCTTGCTCCAATAATATCCAAGATCATAAGCCTATCATTTGACACCGGCTCATTCCCTGCTGCCCTCAAACAGACCTCCATCAGACCTCTACTAAAAAACCTCAAGTTAGACCCACAAAAAACAGACTCTTACCGACCTATCTCCAGTATACCCACTCTTGCTAAAATAATTGAAAAAATAGCTTACAGACAACTGCAAGATCATATCGACACTGAAGCGCCTTTGGATACCTGTCAACATGGATTTAGGGAATTCCACGGCGTCGAAACACTCCTCACCTCTCTTCTCAACAGCTTAAACTCTGGTATCGACAACATCAAACAGGGCTTTGTTCTCATCTTCTTAGATATCGCGGCTGCTTTTGACTCGGTCTGTCACGATCTGCTCATTATCCGCTTAAGAGAGAAGGGCCTTTGTGGAAATGCCCTCGATTGGTGCATCTCATACCTCTCAGAAAGATGGCAGCAGGTCCGCTCAAATGGCGAAACATCAGATCCATTTCACCAAGGACAAGGAGTCCCGCAAGGTTCTTCTTTGTCATCACTATTATTCAACATCTACATGCAACCCTTATGCAACATTATCAAGTCTTTCAATGTCAACTACATGATATATGCTGACGATGTGTTACTATATATCCCTTTCTGCATAGATAAGATTAATCTCACCCCCATAACCAACTGTTTTAATGCCATCTCAGATTGGCTACTGACTCAAAATCTCAGAATCCAGAACAAAAAAACAGAGGTTCTTTTCATCTCAAGGAACCCTAAGTTTACACCACCCACATTTCTTGAAGTTCAAGATGCCAAGCTGCAAGTAAAATCCCACATCCGATACCTTGGAGTGACCTTGGATCAGAATCTAGATATGAAGACCCACATAGCCAACACCGTAAGGACAATTTATTTTAAGATTCTCTCCCTCAGACACCTCCGCCAACTGATTGATCCGGATGATTTCCGTACGGTCTACCAGGCTCTGGTTATACCGCACTTTGACTTCGCAAACTGTATATTACAGGGGCTCCCCCAATCTACCCTTAACCCACTTCAACTAGCATTAAACAGCGCAGCAAGAATACTCTTCGGGGTTCCAAAAAGAGAACATGTAACACCTCTCCTGAAACAATTACACTGGCTCCCTATCCAAGCGAGAATTACCTTTAAGACCTTGCTTCTAGCCTTCAAAGCTCAAAAAGGGCTTGCTCCTCCTTCACTTTCGGAGTTAATCCTACCAATTCCTTCCAACAGGAGTAGAAGAACCACTGAACTAAACATGCTAAGAGTTCCAAAAGAGTCCTTAAGATACAACTCCGCAACTGTAAACCGATCCTTCAGTTTATGTGCTCCAAAGCTATGGAACACCCTCCCACCACAAATTAGAACCATCACTGACCTCTTCCAATTTAGAAAGGCCTTGAAGCATCACCTTTTCATCAAATATTTCCCAGAAAGCACAATAACACAAGATCACTCAAATAGCACCAGTTCCGTTCTTAACACGTCACCTCTGCTAACCCAATAACTTTTCACACCTCTCTCTCATACTATGAAAATTCTTTTAGGCTTTATTCCATTCATATGTAAATAGCCAATGTGTTGTATTCATTGTAAATAATTGCCCCGGTTATCCAAGTTTTTGTTCCTTGTTCTATGTAAAAAACAGATAACATGTACCTTATCTGATGTTTTCTTGTTCTATGTAAACCGCGCTGATTATAAATAGAGCGGTATATAAAGATGTTAAATAAATAAATAAAATCTAATAGAGGGTTTGGTAAGTAGATCTACATCTAAGACCTTTAAGCACGGTGGTGTGATGAATTTCGTATCTCTGGTGACGAAAAGGACTTCGGTTTTCTTATGTTGGATTCGCAGGTTTTGTGATTGGAGCCATCTGGATACTGTGTTGAAACAGTCCATGAGCGGTGAGAGTTCAGGGTTCTCCGTTGCATAAGGCATATATAGGAGCACGTTGTCTGCGTATAACAGGCATTCCACCTTGAAGGACTGGATGATCTCGCAGATCCGTTGCATATAAATATTAAACAACAGGGCAGATAGAGAGGATCCTTGTGGGACCCCTTGGCTCTGGTGGTAAGGTTCTGATGTTGCTTCATCTGATCTTACATGTTGCCATCTATCCAAGAGATATGACTTGCACCATTCGAGTGCTGAGTCACAAATCCCCTTCTCTCTGAGGCGGTGTAAGAGGTTGTCATGGGAAACAGAATCAAAGGCCGCCGCTATATCCAAGAATATGAGTACGTACCCTCGGCATATGCTGTCAATTCCTGCAATTATGGTACTGAAGAGGATGGTGAGGAGAGTTTCGACCCCATGTGCAGCTCTGAAGCGATGCTGACACGGATCAAGCGGTGCGGAGGCGTCAATATGATCTTGAATTTGTCTTTGGACGTCTTTCTCGATGATTTTTGCCAACAGTGGTATGCTGGATATCGGTCTATACGAGTCGGGCTTCTTAGGGTCCAGTTTGTTGTTTTTGATGAGAAGCCTGATTGAAGTACGTTTGAGGGATTGGGGAAAGGTGCCTGTCGTGTATGAGCAATCCATTAGCTTTGCTATAAAAGGGCTGACTGTCGGTCGTAACTCTTTTATCCAGGACACCGGGCAAGGGTCGGTTTGTGCGGTTGTTGTTTTCATTCCAGCAATTATGTCCTCAATGTGTTTGGCAGATGGCTTAGAGAAGGCAGACAGTCGGGCTGAGGATCTTGGCTCGAGTGCCATGGTATGTGTGGGGGATTTATTAGTTTGGCACAGTTTTGCTTTTAAGTAGTCGGCGAAGGCTTGAGGGTGGATTTGACTAGGTTGCTCTGGTACTGGCTCTTTTGCTAGGTTCTTTACCATGGTGAAGTGGTCATGTGGCTTGTTTAGGGACCGTTTTAGAGTGTCAGTGTGGAATCTCCTCATGCTTTCAGATATTGCTTGGCGGTGTTTTTCTAGTTGAGTGTTGTATGTCCTTAGGTTCTCTGTGGAGTGAGTATGGCGCCAGCGTCTTTCTAGTTTTTTCAAGCAGGAGAGTGACGTTCTAAGCTCTGTGGAGTACCAAGCTGCTGTTCTTCTCTTCTTGGTAGGCTTGTTTGATGGTGGTCGTAATGCAATGGAACTGAAGTTTTCATTCTAAGTGGAAACTAGCACTTCAGGTTCATGGGATGTTAGGTCAAAGAGTGTATGTGTATGGTTTAAGAGATTTGGTCTTTGTCAAAGGCTATGAACCTGTGTGGAGCTGTTTTGAGGCTGCTGGCCTTATCAACACTCTTTTGGAGTTTGTTGGGTAGAGATATTTGGAACATGATTAACATGTGGTCTGACCAGGGGACTGCAGTAGTGGACAGTATGGTGGTGTTTGTTTTAAAGGCAGTTGGGGGGGGGGCAAAAACAAGTTCCAGGGTTCTACCTTTAGCATGGGTGGGCTCATCAATAAGTTGTGTGTATCCTAGTTCTTCGAAGGCATCCAGGAAAGATGAGGCCTGTGCGTCGTGCAAGGATGGTAAATTGAAATCACCTATAACCCAGCTTGGTGTGCTTGGCAATTGTGAGTTGGATGCAAGCTCAATTAATGTTGCGAGGGAATCAGAGTCTGTGGATGGGGCCTTGTATATCAGGTTGAAGGAGCAATGTTTATTGGTAATGGTGATTGCGTCTATGTGTATTGTGTTGGTTGTATTGCTCAGGTGGAAGTGGAGATCCGTTTTGGTGATAGCGAGAACACCTCCTCCTTGTTTACCTCTTCTGTGACATGTGTGTACTGAGAAGCCATTGGGTAGGAGCTGGTTGATGAGTACGTTATTATCATTTGATAGCCATGTCTCAGTTATGAAGAGAATGTCTAGGCAGTGGAGGGAAATTATGTCTGCAATGACTGGCCATTTCTTACGTATTGACTTTGCGTTTATGAGGGCACACTTAATGTTCTGCTGGTAGGAAGATATTTCTTTATGAACTCGCAAATTATGTTGTATTGCTATATGTAATAAGCGGGGTTGGTGAGGGTGTGCATCACCACCAAATGGGTGGTGGGGAGTGCTTGTCCACCTCCTCCTGTGGCTTTGAAGGATGGGTATTTGACTACGTTGAGGGGCAAATGCAGTAGCATTGCCTAGCCAAGCTGTTAGGAGATATAATGCTGTGATGTGAAAGCCTGTGAGTGCCATGTTGAGTCTCAGCTCAGGTATGAAACTTGGTATTTTGTTTACTTGTGGTGTAGTTGTAGTAGTAGTATAACCGTAAAGTGTGCAAGTGGTGTCGACACCTTAGTCTGAACAGAACAATAATGGATGGGCAAGGCAGTATAGCAGTATAAGCAGCACAATATGGGTAGCGTAGTATAGCAGTATAAGGAGCACAATCATGGGTAGCTTAGTGTAGCAGTATAAGCAGCCCAATCATGGATAGCGCAGTGTAGCAATATAAGCAGCACAATCATGGGTAGCACAGTGTAGCCGTCAAGCAGCACAAACATAGGTAAAGCAGTATAGCAATTTTAAACAGCACAGATATGGGCAATTCAGTATGTCAATCTAAGTAGTACAATCATGGGCAGAGCAATATAGCCATTTAAGCAGCACAATCATGGGCAAGCGGTATAGCATAAGCATATGCAAACATTATAGTGCAATCGTGGGCAGGGTCATATAGCACAGTCAGGGGCAAGCAGTATAGCAGTCTAATGCGGGGTAATCATGCGTGGGTAAAGAGTGTGCTATAGGGATGGGACAATATGGTAGCGCAATGGTACAGCGATGCAGTACTGTATGGAGTCAGGCAGTACAAGGGACACAGGCAGTATACAGGATGTAGTATAGCAAATAGGGAGTGTAATAGTCAATCAGCAAATCTGCGCTCTCAGCACTCCTATTTAACATCTACATCCAACCAATATGCAACATCATGAAAGAGAACAACATTCAATACACAATCTATGCGGACGACATCATGATATACACCCCGATATCAATCGACAACCCGGACTTCTCTAAGATAACAGACTGCCTTACCCAAATGACCAGTTGGTGTCAAAACAACAACCTCGCAATAAACTACAACAAAACTGAAGCTTTAATCATCACTCGGATACAAAGCTTCATACACCCACCAAATATACAGATACAAAACACTACCATACCAATAAGGTCAGAAGTGAGATACCTCGGGGTTACTCTGGACAATCAACTCAATCTCAAGCCACACATAGACAAAACAATCCAAAAAGCCTACTACAAAATGCGAATCATCAGGAGACTGAAACCACTCCTCGCCCCAGAACACTTCCGTACCGTCTGTCAAGCACTGATAACCCCACTACTGGACTTCTGCAATCCGATATACCTTGGACTACCGAAACAAGCCATCAAACCACTCCAACTGGCACAAAACACCGCAGCACGAATCATATCCGGAACTGCAAGACAGGAGCACATCACACCTACCTTAAAGGACTTACACTGGCTTCCAATCGGTGCACGCATCAGATACAAAACTATCATAAACCTATTTAAGATAAAACAGCACACATCAGCCAACAGCCTGCACACCCTCATACAACCAGACACCAGCACACGTCCTAGAAGAAAACAAACACACAACCGAGTCAGCACCCCAAGTGAATACAAACACACACGCAAGGACACAACAGACAGAGCACTCTCCATGGCTGCTCCAACAATATGGAACAAACTACCGGACGATTTGAGGGCAACTACAGACCTCAAAGACTTTAGAAAACAGCTGAAAACCATGCTGTTCATAGAACACTATGGACACATCACATCACCTAAGTGACTGTATAACAGCACATGTTACCGCCTAACACTGTATGTATATAAAAAGTTTTTAGCACCACTGTATATAGCCCACATTGTACATAGCTCAAACAAATCTAGCACACAATGCAACACGCACTCAACTAAATTTTCACCCTCACTGCATGTATAACACACTCACACTACCAGATTGTTTGCTGTGATACCACCTTGATTATTATGATAAGGCGGTTTAGAAATACTGTTAAATAAATAAATAAAATAGGAGTTTGGGGGAGGTAGGATGGGATCTGTGATCAGCAGGTGTGTCCAGATCCCCGTGAAGGGGCAAGATGCTGTCAGTTCACAGGTGTGTCTCATGTTGTGGGAGATGCAGAGGGAAAGGTGACTGGCTGTGGCACAACCACCAGCCACACCATAGGATGTCAGCGGCCTGATCTGTAGCTGCCCAAATGTCCATTGTGAAGCGTTGTCACATATCTGCATGAGAAGTGAGAGGTCAAGAGAAGACACACATGAAAATACGTAGAGCCCTGGGTGTATCCACCAGATGATGGTGCTGTGGTGCATGACCCCGCTGTCCTGAACAGTGCCATAATGTGTGCTATCCACACACCAAGCCTAAATGTGTCTGAGGGTTGCATGACCACGACTACCACACCTGAACATATGGAAAGTGGCACAAGGCAAATGCAGTGCTGTACAAACACAGATAGAGACTGTCTCCACCCAACAGACTTCACAACCTACTCAGGACAGACAAAACCAAAGTGAGGAGCAAAGATAGAAAAGGGAAGAGTAAGAAGACACAAGGGAACCAGGGAGAATGAGCATAAGGCCGCTCCAAAGAGATGCGCTGCAAGCACCGATGTGAAAAGGGGCAGAGATAAGACCCAGACAGACAGACCCTGGACGTATGTCCCAGGCATAAGGAGGCACACAGTGGCGGGACTGAGGTCTGAGGCAAGCAATGGATGAACAGGGCAATGAGTGGAGTGAGCCAGTAGAAATGCAGAGTGCATGGGGAGGGCTCTAAGGTGAAGGGAGAGAGGCATGACAGTGAGGAGCAGACAAAGTTAGGCAATCACAGTTTAGAAGGAGGTGTGTGAAATGGTGACAGTCTTGCACTCATGTGTGTCTTCTGTTCACCTCTTATTTCTCATGCAGATATGTGACAACACTTTACAATGGCACCTGAAGCAGAAGGGAAAGAAATGACATGCTCCAGTCGGTACATGGCTGCTGGTAAAAAAGCACCTGTGCAGCAGAGCCCTGGCCAGAGGAAAAGGTAGAGAGATGAGTCAGAGGGAAACCAGCAGGAAGAAGGTTCCAAGACCTTAGATGGGAAGTAATGAGAGAGTGGACAAATGTGGTAGTAGTGTGCCCACAGAGGAAGGGAAGTAAGCAGTCCAAGTAATCGGAAACAAAACCACTGGTCCAAAGCACCATTTGGAAATATGAGCAAAAGGGGAGAGAGGAATCAAATATGGCCCCAAGGTTATGGGATGAGGAAATAGGAAGTGCAAGGCTGTCACCCAAAGGGCGAGTGAGAGGAGGACATGGTGAGGAAGGTTCTGGAGGAAAGACAACAGGATTGGGTGTGTTCAAGGGTACATTTTAACAGCAGTGACACATGCATGTGGTGATGTCAGAGTGACAGCCAGAGATATGGACCTGAAGTGCAGGGGACATATCGCATGTTGAAAGATAGATATGAGAATCAGCAGCATAGCACAGAAAGATGCCAGATGGGATGACTGGAGAGAACCAAGGGACTGGGAGTAGATAAAGGAAAGGAGGGGGCCCAGAACAGACCCTTGGTGAACCCCTACTGAGAATGGGATAGGCATCATAGATGAACCACCAGAACAAACACAGAATGAGTTATAGGAGGGACAGAAGGGGACCCAGCAAAAGACAGAAGCCCTGAGGGTAACAAAGTGCACCCGGGAAGATGCAGTTCACAACCACAAATGTGCCCCAGCCCAACATGTCCACAGAGGTCTGAAATCCATTGCCAAAAACACTGGCCCAAGGATAACAGCCAACCCCCCTGGGCTCAACACCCCTTCACTAGGCACTCCGCAGGTGGGGCCAACACAGCAACACTGCCCCTGTACCTGTTGCCCCCATAAGTATAGACAGCCACAACATTATAGGGAGTGCCAACCAGAGAGGAGAGGTACAGGTGACACCCATCCAGCTCTGTCTGCTGGAAACTAACAAAGCGCAGACACTGCAAGGACAACTACTTGCAGCCATGCCATACAGGCAGTAGCAGAGGACCACCTTCCAGCCTGCATCCACATGCAACCCAGAAAACCCTGCCAACAAAGACCCATGGATGCACTAATACAAAGACACACAGGACAGTTACCATGTTTGCCGGACATATGCACATATGCCACCAACGAGTAAGTATCAGGGGTATCACATGCCCTGCCACCACTCTGCAATGACACACTGGTAACAGACCCCCAAATGGCAGGACTACATAGGGAGGAGAGCAGGCAGAGCGTTCAGGCAGGTCATGACAATGGGCACATGGCAGCCATACACCCCCCCCCCCATGTATCTAAAGCCCGCCACTTTGCATCCCACACAAAGCTATCCCAGAGAAGGACTGCCCTCCCCCCGGGCCAAAGGAGCCCACAAAGGAAGAGGAGGAGGAGGAGAAGGAATATGAACATAAAGAGGCAGAATGGCCCCAGCCAGGACAACGTGGCAGTGGGTGCACTCCTGGAATGGGCAGCCCCTGCAGCAAAGTAGCCACCAACTGCGCACCCAGCCCCATAGTGCTATCAAGCACCTCCCCTTTGGGGACAGTGGGGAGGATGAGGAGATTGTCCTCATGCTGGCTGAGGTGCCCTGCAATAGCACTGTGGCACTGGGGAAGTGGACCCCACAGTGGGTGGCCCAGAGCAGCAAGGGAGAGACCCCAGAAAGAGCCACAGCATGGGACAGATGAGCAGAGGTAGAGGGTGCAGAGCCTTTCAAGAGGCTGTCCTGGAGGAGGAGGCAGACTCACCCACAATGGAGGAGGGTGAGCTAGACGAGGACATCTGGGCCACCAGGACAGGTGTGGAAGCAGACAAAGCTGAATCCCCAGAGGAGGGGGAGCTGTGTGATGTGTCACCCAGAGAGGCCATCGGTCGGGGGAGAGGGTGCTAATGGGACTGGGGAGGAAAAGGTGTGGAGTGATAGCAGTCGGGTGGTGGAGGAGAAAGGTGCTGGGGAGAGCTGCTGGAGGCAGTGGGGGATGTGAGTGTGATGGGGTGGTTGAGGGGGTTGGTGGGCTGGGGGAAGAGGAGGACACCGAGGGAGGGCCATGGAAGAGTGGCAGGGATGGGGTGGGGGGGGGGATGGGGATGGGAGTGGGCAGGGGTGTGAAGGTGGGGATAGAAGTGGACAGTGAAGAAGACATTGATGGGAGTGGGTTGGGATGGAGGACAGAGATGGGTGTGTGCGTGTGTTGGGGGCCTAGCCACGGTGCAGCGTGAGGAGGCAGCAGCAGCTACCGCATGCAATGCAACCCTGCAGCTGGGGGTGAGTATGAAGGGTGCCATGCTGCAGAGTCTCACAGTCCTGACCAGGCCCCTGGACCTCATTGTTCTGCACCTGGAGGACATGCGGGCTGACCTCTGAGCCCTGATCCAGGAGGTGTGCCGCCTCAATGAGGCACTCGCGTCCCCACTGGGGACACAGACTGGTAGGAGGGAGGGTCAGTAGCCCACCAGGGACAGGGTAGTAAAGCTCCCAGCATCCTACACATGCCATTTAGTGGAAGGCAAACCCCATGGCTGTCACATGGGTCACCATGCCTGCATGTCATGGCATACGACGTCCGCACTGTACTTACAAGGAACAGGTTTACAACTTGGCTAACTGGGGGAACTATAGTACAGGCTACTTAGTAGTCATAGTATGGGCCTGGTGAGTGTGCAGGGTGGTGATGCTGTGCCTGCCCAGCCCAGGCAGGTTCTGTACAAACAGGTACCCCTGGTTGTCTCTGCATCTGAACAGCCTCCCACATGCCTATCAGTGCATCCCCTGTGCACATGCTACCTTCCAACCCCCTCCCAACCCCGTCCTGCCACCCTTCCAGCTACCACCCACCTATCCCTGTGGCCCTCTTCCACCATTCTCATGACCCAGCAACCCCAGCCACCAACACCCTAATCCCCTGTGCCCCCCCCAGCCCTCATAACCCTTTGCTGTTCATGTCCTCCCAGCTGCCCCCCCCCCCGCAAATCTTCCTAACCACCCCTGCCTCATTCAGCAGGGTCAGTGTACCTCACACAAAGTGTGTCTGCACAAGATTCTGGTGAGTCACTCCTCCCCTCTAATACACCTGTCCATGGGGTGCCTGTGTGGCCATGCTGTCATCATCAGGGTCCTCAGGGGTTTGTCTACCCCATCAGCCATGGGCTGCCTCTGGTACAGTGCATAGTTGTGCAACATGCAGCAGATGAAGAAGATCTTGCACACCTTTGCGGGCTTGTAGAGGAGCTCGCCACCCGACCAGTCCAGGCAGCGGAAGCAGCTCTTCAGCTGGCCAAACATCTGCTCTATAATGGAGTGAGTTCTGTGTGCCCAATTTACCTCTGCTCTGCCAGCATGTGGGGATGAATGATTGGAGTCATTAGCCATTCCCACAGTGGGTGTCCTCTCTCACCTGCATAGATAGGTGGGGAAAGAATTATCTCAGTTATGTGTAGCTGATTGCATAGTAGGAGACGTTCCACCCATACATTGCAATCCATTCCACCATGCCCACCATGCATGTGGAGGAGTGGCCTAGTGGTTGGGGCAAGGTACTTCAGGCCGGAGGGTTGGGTATTCAAATCCCACTAGAGGACAGCAACCTTGGGCCAGAAAGACTGGAGTTTCTAGTCCCACAGGTGCTCCTTGTGGTCTTGGGCAAGCCACTTAACCCTCCATAGCCCATGTTCCCCATAAAATAGTTATCTCCAAGTTATAATGCCCTGTTCAATGTAATTTCAGTTTGTTCAATGTAAACCACCTTGATATCATGAAAGGCGGTATATAAGAAATGTTAAATAAAAAATAAATAAATAAATGTGTGTCACACCTGTGTTATGCTGTCCATCTGCATGCTGTGTTGTGGACCTATGCTTGTTTACCCAAGCTGCTATTTGGGGTATGCTGTGCTGCTGTGCTACCCACTCACCCATCTGTGTGTGTCATGTGTGAATTCCCATCCTGCTGTAGAGAGTTGGTAGATGTGCATTTGGGACTTCTGGGCACGGTTGAGGCAACGTGCAACCATCATCTGCCAATGAGGGGGGCACAGCCTGCCTGTATGCACACAGCCACCCATGTTTTTGTGCTCCTGAGGGCCATCTAGTGCAAGTGTGCATGTTGCTATGTCTGTATCCACTTATCTAGTAGCCAGCCACCAGCGATGACACACCCTCAAAGGCAGCATGTATCACCAACTGGCTGAGTATGTATGGATCATGTCATGAGTCTGGGTAGTGTGTCACAACATCATTGATCTCTGCATGCGCATCACAGATGATCTGCATGTTCATCAAATTCTATGCCTTCCGGTTCCTGTACATGTTCTCATGCTGGTGTGGCAGATGGAGAGCCACATGTGTGCAGTCTATGACCCCAAAGATGGATGGAAAGCCTTCCACTTCATGGAACTGCACAATGACCTGTTGCCACTGCTATGGTGTTTGCAGTAGGGAGATGTATTGTGTAGCATGTCCCGCAAAGGTATCCAGAAACTGTGTGATGCAGTGTGACACTGCTGTCTAGCTCAAACCTGCTGCCATGGCTATCACTGATTGGAATTAACCTTTTCCCAGAAGCCTATTGCTGTGAGCACCTTCACATGGAAAGGCACAGATTTCTGTCTGTGTGTGAGTGATGCCAGTTGTGGCTGCAGCTCATGACATAGGTCATGGATGGTTGTGCAGTCAAACCTGTAGCAGGTCACACACAATTCATTGGTCAGGTCCATGGAATGACTCCTCAGCCTGGGGACACTGGCATATGAATGCCTGTGTGATGTCCTCTGCCTTTTGCTGTCTGCACACTGTAGCAGGGACACGGCAAACCAGGCACTGGTCTCCTCTAGGGATATGTTCACTGCAGAGCACCATGACCCTCAGACACATTTAGGTTTAGTGTGCAGACAGTGCACATATTGATGATGGCACTGTTCAGGACAGTGGGTCATACTCCGCAGCACCATCATCTGGTGGATGAACCCAGAGCTCTATGTATTTTCATGGATGTCTTCCGTACACCTCTCACTTCTCAAGCAGATATGTGACAGCACTTCACAATGGACATCGGGTAGCAGCTACAGGTTGGGTCACTGACATCCTATGGTGTGGCTGGCCACATTTTCCTCTGCATGTCCCACAAGATGAGACACCTGTCAACTGATGGCATTTTGCCCTTTCACGGGCATCCGGGCACACCTGTTGATCACAGCTCCCATTCTATCACCTCAAGCTCCTATTTTCTGATGCAGTTCTCAGTTCTGAACAGTGCACCTTGTCTGTGTTGACTCCCACAGTGTTGTCACCAGTATTTATGTGTCTTTGGTCTGGACTAGATGCACAGTGGTGTGTCTGCAGCTGCTGGAGCACCTGCCAGTGCCATCACTCCTGCACCAGCTTCTCAGCCATCCACCAGTAGGGTCTCCACACGCACCACTGCGAGGGCAGCCACAGTTGCTGGATTCATCAGCATGGCACAGTCCAGTGTTCTGGGACCTGTTCCTCAGGGCATGGGGCCACCATTGCTATTTCTGCCCTTCCATGAGGCTCTTGGTGAGGGAAACGGGGACAGCAGCAGCTCTAGGTTTGATAGCCCCCCACCCTCATCTCCAGTGCATGTCATGATACCCACACCTGCCCAGGTGCCCTCTGGGAGGGGGGAGGGCAAGGAGAAGGCAAGGGTTGGGGGGCAGAGGTAGCTCTCACATGGTGGGGCTGGTATGTGTGCCTGGGATGGGGTTGCTGTAATGGTGTGGTTGGGGTTTGTGGGGGTGGCTGGGGGTGATGTGCAGTGGGCTGTAGGGAGCATTTGATTGTGTGATGTTGGCACAGTTGTATACTTTGGGATTACATGGGTGTTACTGTGGGATGTGCGGGTCTGTTGGGTGGACGGGGGCAGGCTTTTTTCCTATCCTGCCTGTGGTGACGGCTGTCCTTATGCTTATGCCCTGATTAAATGGATTTGCATCACACCTACCTGTTTCCGTGTCTCCTTCTGCCTCAGTCAACAGTATCATGATCATTTGTATTCATTGGACTACCACAGGATGCCATTGGCTTGGCAACTGCTCCCTTCTGGTGGTGCTTCCCTGGCTATAGGCATGCTGTTTTCTACTTTTCCAGTCACAGTGGCTATGTGTGCCGTATTAGTTTTTTTTCTAAGTCCTATCCTTATACCACATTTCTGCTGGTCTACTTTGCACATTTGCGTTGCCGCGGTTGGTTGTACATGAATGTAACCTGTATCACAGTTACACATGTCCACCACATGCCATGTCCTTGCTCCTACTACTACTACTACTTAGCACTTATATAGCTCCACGCACACAGCGCTGCACTTTTAGCCTACAAGAGGTGGCTAACATACAAGAGATAGTCCCTGCCCGTCAGAGTCATGCTCATCGTAGCTTACAATCTAGTTAGAATAGTACAGAGCATTAGTCAGTTCAGTGGAGAATACAGTGTGGTACAGTTAGGTACAGCTTGGTCTATGGTTTGGTCATAAATGTAAATGGGGGTTAGGCAGTTCAGCGGAAGGTACGGTGTGGTACAGTTAGGTACAGCTTGGTCTATGGTTTGGTCATAAATGTAAATGGGGGTTAGGGTAGGATGAGGATGGAACTCAGGATCTGAATGCAACGGTGAAGAGGTTGTTCTTCAACCTGGATTTGAAGAGGGCCAGGGAGGGCACCTGGTGCACAGATGCAGGAAGGCTGTTCCAGGCATGTGGCACAGCAAGGTGAAAGGAGCGTAATCTGCAGTTCGCACTGCGGGCGAAAGGCATTGAAAGAAGTGATTTGTTAGCAGAGTCCAAGTTTTGTGAGGGGACATAGGGAGAGATAAGAGATATGAGGTATTGAGGGGCCATAGGGTGAATGCACTTATAGGTCAGCAAGAGAAGCTTGAATTGGATGCGGAATTGGACAGGGAGCCAGTTAAGTGACTTGAGGAGAGGAGTAATGTGGGCATGGCGAGGCTGGCAGAAGATTAGTTGAGCAGCGTGATTTTGTATAGATTGGAGGGGAAGGAGGTGGCTCACGGGGAGACCAGCGAGGAGTAGGTTGCAGTAATCGAGATGAGAGGAGATCAAGGAGTGGACAAGCGTTTTGGTAGTATGTTCAGAGAGGAAGGGGCGGATGTTGCTGATGTTGTAGAGGAAAAAGCGACAGGTCTTAGCTACAAGCTGGATATGGGCGGAGAAGGAGAGAGAGGCATCAAAGATGACTCCCAGGTTGCGGGCCGAAGGAACAGGAAGGATAGTAGATCCATAATAATTCAATTAATAAATTAAAGGGGTAGTAAACCTACTGACCCTTTAATTTATTCAGCCATCTGTGCAGCAAACTTGTTCACCTTTTTTTTTTTTTTCAGGCTATGCAGTCATTGGCTCTCTCGGCTGCCTAGGCACTTCTAGGAATGGAGGGTACAGTTGAGTGCAAGGGGGAAGGTTGAAAGTGGGTGGGGAGGAAAAACAGAAGAGGGGTTGGAGTGGGGAGGGAAGAGATGAATATATAGGAAGTAAAGGGCACAATGTGTATGTGCAAAGGCACCCCACCTCCGCACCACACACACACACACACACACACACAGGCACCCATTGTTCATACTACACACACACACAGGCAGGTACCCATATATCTGCACCATACACACACAGGCACCCCATTTCCGTACTACACACATGCAGGTGCCCCATCTCTGCAACACATACACATAAACACACACACAAACACACACACACTGGTATGTCAAGGAGGCTGAGCAGCTAATGGGTTAGTGGGGGTGGTGGGAGAGGGAAGAGGAGGAGTAAGACCCATATCCAACGGCTAGTACCCACAGCAAATACTAGTAAACTTAAACAGACAACACAGTATCAACAATCAACTACTGAATCAGAATAATCCATGGCCTGTATCCTCTCAACAGCTCCTTAGCAGACCAAATCTTGCATCAGGCTCCGCCCCCCGTAAGACCACTTTCTTTTGTTGGCACTGTGCAGTGACCCATTAAGAGCCTAATTTATTAAGCTTTTTACCATGGAGAGTGGGAAAACAGTCTTAGTAAATTAGGCCCTAAAATCTAGAGCCCTAAAAAAGTAACTGTGATACACCTTTTCGGTGGGGGGGGGCACACCATTATCTAAGTTTCAGCAGCCAGATCCTCTATTTTTATACTGGCTCCTAGAATCCAAGAACATCTATGTATGCTGAGGCAGCTGTACAATGTCCCATCCCCCTCTAACATCAGACATCATTGGATAGGGCAGGATTTGGCAGAACCATCTCAGCACATACATGGTCTAAATGCAGGCCCAGCAAAATTCTCTTGCATTTTCTTGTGCTGAGTCTGCCAGGAATATGCAGGATATGCGGAGTAGGGAGGCAGAGGAATGATGTTGGACATTGGGGGGGGGGGGGGGTAGGCAGAGGAATGCAGAGTAGGTATGCTGGACATGGGAGGTAGGGATAGAAGGAGGAGCTGCTGGACATGTAGGGATAGGGATAGAAGGGGGATGCTGGGCATGGGGGGGATAGGAACAAAGAGTATGCTAGACATGGGGGGTAGAGATACACATGAGGAAATGCTGGACAAGGGGGATAGGTACAGAGGGAGATGCTGGGCATGGGGGAAGGAAGATGGGACAAAGAGGGGAGATGGACTTGGGGTAAGGGACAAAGAGAAAAGATGGTGGACATGGAGGAAAGGACAGGAAAATACTGGCTGGAGGAAGGGAAGCAGGATGGAGAGAAACCTTGATACTGGACATGGGGAAGAGCAGGGGAGAGTTAGTGAAAGACTAGGAAATAAGAGTCTGGGGAAGGATAGAGCTGTGAAATGGGAGGACTGGAGTGAGGGAAAGAGATGGAAAACTGTACAGTAGCTAGATACAGTAAAAAGAGAAAAAGTGAGGAGTGGTTGGTAAGAAGAAGGAGTGAAATCTGGATAGAAAAGCAGAAAAATAAATGGAAGAAAACTGAAAGGAAGAGATCAATGTTAAAAACTGATATGAGGAAGGCAATGAAGACAGGAGAAGAGAAAACAAAGGAAAATAAAAACCCGAGACTGGGACCAACACAGTTAGAAAAATAAAATGACCCGCCAATAAAGGTAGAAAAAATATTTTTTTTATTTTCTATTTTGTGACTGAAAAATGTTGTTTTTGGAAAGGACACTAAAGGCCAGACTCTCTGTATGTGGAATTGACTTTATTAAATTAATCCCTACACTGTCAGTGTTTCAGTCTAATCACCCTTCATCAGGGGGTGTATATATATCTCCAATCTCCAACAAAACAGAAACCAATTGAAATCAAAAACATGTAAAAATATACAATATATCATAATAATGAGAAATTAAAATAAATACATTATTGCTACTATAAATAATAAAATCTCATCATACATTAAAAGTAATGCTGGATCTAATAAAACAGCAATAAAAAGGAACAATAAGATAATAAATAAAGTAAAATGTACAAATGAAAGAAAATGACAACT
Organism: Ichthyophis bannanicus; assembly: GCA_033557465.1. Lineage (NCBI taxonomy): Eukaryota > Metazoa > Chordata > Amphibia > Gymnophiona > Ichthyophiidae > Ichthyophis > Ichthyophis bannanicus. The sequence goes on from CM066031.1 coordinate 1,469,223,478, forward strand.
AAAATTAAAACATTAAAAATAAGGGAAAGTCTATTACAAATTTAAAAAAGGGAGAACCTTTAAACTTTGTACTATTTATTATCTTAAAGAAGCAAAGAAATAAAGGTTATCAGCATTTAAGAACGTAAATAAAAGCAGAGTGAAGGGAAATGAGAGGGGGGAGTGGGTAGAGAGAGATGGGAGGGGGAGGGGGAAGAGGAAGGAAAAGGGGGAGAGGAGTTTAAAGGGGAAGGAAGATGGGGAAAGGGAGGTGGAGGGGTAGGAAGGATGGGGGAGAGGAGAGGAAGGGTGGAAGGCATGTATGCAGTTATATAAGTTGATCATAAATTCAATGTATTCCACTTCAAACAGTTATGATATACCAGCTTGGTGCTGTACTAGGAACAGAGTCACTAAGAAATATCAATGTAGTGATTGGAATGTATTAGTTTTTTTTTTTTAATTTACATCCATTATCTTTAAATTTTGCACAATATAGGGGAAATGTATCACTGTTTCTATTTCTCTGTCAATTTCTCTGCTTGTAAGTGATATTATTGCCATCATGGGGTGGATAGGGGGCAGGTTAATGACTCCTATTCCCTTTTCTTCACCTTGTTGCTCAAACCTGGAACTAGGTGCCTCTTCCTTGTCCCCTCCCTCCCCTTTGCTTCGGATAACAAGTGTCCCAGATTTGCCTACAACAAATCTGGTAACATAATAATAAGCCCCCCCCTTTCTCAATTACATATTGGAATGGTTCAGTGATCCTCACTCAGGGATGGAATGAAATACAGCTGACACTTTCACCTTGCTGCTCCTCATGACGTGACACCTAACCTCAGTGAAAAAGAAAGATGTCACTGAGAAGGACTCCGCCTCTTTCATGTTCTGCCTAGGCATATGCGAAATACCTGCAGGAGCAGGACTCAGAATTATGAGCAGTTTCATGGGACAGAGGGATGGGAGGAAGTATCATCTGATCCCTTAGGATTCAATTTTGTGAATTGCTTATGTGGTACCAATATGACTGCTGTGGAAGAACAAGGAACTTCCCACATATGCCATGATTAAGTCTGGAGTTTCTGTATACTTCATGGATCTAATATTTGGTTATCAGTACCAAATCCCAGTACATGAGAAAGAGGTGAGCTAACAGCTGCCCTGTCCTCTCCTTTGTGGGATTCTGTTCTCTTGACCCTGTCTGAAGCTTCCCTCAGGTATCAACATCTTTTGCTTCTCTGTGATTTTAATGTTCATGTTGATTCCCCCTCTTTCCAGCGTGATTTTTCCTTTCTTTCTCTGCTTTCTGATCTTTCCTTTCATCAACATGTCCAAATTCCTACTCATTCAGCCGGTCACACTTTGGATCTTGTGATCTCCCGTTAACACTCGTCCATCACCCTTTCTTCCTTCTCTTCCCAGCCCCTCCCATGGTCCGATCACTTTCGCATATCCTTTACCCTTTCATGCCCCGTCTCCCCCCCTCCTTTTCCTCTGTCTTACCCCCTACCCATCTGAGTCGTCACTATACGCCTGACTCACTTCACCAGTTCCCCCCCTCGGATAAGCTTTTCCCTGATAACTTCCATCTGCTCCCAGTTGATCTTCAGGCCCAGTGCTGGGACACCACTCTTTCATCTGCTCTAGACAAGGTTGCACCTCTACGTTCTCAACCTATCAGGCGATGTTGCCCCAACTCTCCTTGGTTTCACCCAGGACTCCGTCTTCATCGCTCTTACCTTCGGCGTTCTATTCGCCGTTGGCATAAGCACCCTTCTCCGGCTACATTGTCACACTTTCACTACTGCCACACTCACTATCATTCTTTGTTGAATGCAGCAAAGCGGGATTACTTTTCTAAGCTTATTTCCTCCTCAACTAACTCCACACGTCAACTCTATCGCGTCCTTCACTCTCTCTCTGCAACTTCATCATCCCCCAGTGTCGCACCCCCTATCTCGCCTTCCTCTAATAATCCCACCCCAGCTGCCTTGGCCTCCTACTTTGCCGACAAGGTTCTCACCATTCGATGGCTTTTCCCTTCTTGTTCCCCCCTCTCTCTCCCCCTCCCCATCTCTCCCCAGCCCCAGCCCCATCCGCATCCCAGTCCTCTCCTCCCATCCCCCCTCTCTCGTACTGCTAGTCTGTCTTTCGACCAATTACCCTTTCAGAATTGACTCATGTTCTTTCTACGACCCGGAAAACCACTTGTCCTTCTGATCCTATCCCTTCACAATGGCTTTCTGAACGCTCACTGGCCCTGCTTCCCTTGGTTCTCTCTATCTTAAATAATAGTCTGTCCTCTGGCTCCTTCCCCTCGCCTTGGAAACATGCCCTGATACGTCCCCTTTTGAAAAAACCCTCTCTGGACCCTTCCACTCTGTCTAACTGGCGTCCTGTTTCTAATCTTTCCTTTCTATCCAAGTTTCTTGAAAGATTGGTCTTCTCTCAGCTTTCTGCACACTTAGAGGATTCTCTGGTTCTTCACCCCCGTCAATCCGGCTTTCGTCCTGGGCACAGTACTGAAACTATTCTTATTTCTTTTCTTAATGAGTTGCATGTCGCTCACGACAAGGGTTCTATTTCTGTAGCTGTCGCACTTGATCTTTCCGCTGCTTTCGATGTTGTCGACCACCGCACCCTTCTTCTAAGGCTTAGATCTATCGGTCTCTCTGGTTCAGTTCTTCACTGGTTTCACTCTTTTCTCTTTAATCATTCCTTCTCCGTTCTTTCTGGTTCTGACTCCTCCTCCCCGACACCTCTTCATTGTGGTGTTCCCCAGGGTTCTGTCTTGGCCCCCTTATTGTTCAATATTTTCTTGGCTCCCCTTGCTTTACTTATACAGCAGCACGGTATCTCTGCATACTTCTATGCAGATGATATTCTTCTCCTTTTTCACACTTGTTCACTCACGCCGGATATCGGTCCTCTTGATGTCTGCCTTTCTGCGGTTTCTTCCTGGTTTTCAGATAACTTTTTACACGTTAACCTGTCCAAAACTTCGGCAATCTGGTTCACTGCTGGTGCTTCCATTCCCACTCTAGCTCCGTCTCTTCCTGCTGGTCCCATTCCTCTGGTCACATCTTTGCGCTATCTCGGTGTCACCTTGGATTCTGCTTTAACCTTCAAAGACCATATCTTCTCTGTTGTCCAACGCTCCTTTCATACTCTATGACAACTCCGAGCAGTTTGGCCTTTTCTTTCTTCCTCTTCTCTGACCACACTTCTTCTCACTCTGGTTGTCTCCCGGTTGGATTATTGTAATGCATCTCTGGCCGGTCTTCCACTTACTCAGCTTTATCGCCTTCAGCTAGTTCACCACACCGCAGCTCGTCTTCTGACCCACACACCTCGGTCTGCTCATGTCACTCCTCTGTTTATTCGTCTACACTGGTTACCTATCCCTTTTCGTATACAGTCTAAGATTCTGATTTTCGTACACAGGTCTTTGCACACTGGTGTTCCGCTCTATCTTTCTAATCTGGTTCATTTTTACTGTCCTTCCAGAGTTCTTAGATCCCTCCATGCTAATCGTCTCTTTCTTCCACCTCCCTCTCAGGCTCGTCTTGAATCTACACGTTCCTCTGCTTTCTTTTTCCTTGGCCCCCGTCTCTGGAACTCATTGCCACTCTTGTTACGGTTGGAACCTTCTTTTCACACTTTCAAAGCTAATCTTAAGACTCACCTCTTCTGCACAGCCTTTGATCTTCCCTTCCCCCTCCCCCTGCCATTACCTGATTGTTCACCTGCCCCTTGTCCTTTTTATTTCTAATATTATTGTTGTACTGTTACTTTTGATGTCCCTTTTTTAAAACAAATGGTGTTCCTTTTCTGTTTCCTTTTCTTTTCCTCAGTAGTTCCTTTTGTTTTTATTGTAAACTGCTGCATGCCTAATTGGTTTAGGCGGTATAATAAATTTTAAATAAAGATAAAGATAAAGAACAGTAGAAACCATTGATGGTTCATCTCTATCTTTGGGATCTGTAACTCTAAAGACTGAACCTCTTATAATGACTATGATTCAGGATCACTAGGAGGTGATTGATTTAACTTGATTTGCGAGCTCCATTTTGCCATAATGCTGGGGATGCCCTGGCTTGAATGGCATGAACCCCATATTCAGTAGAAAATTTGCCAGATCATGTTTCTGTCCATGTTTTGCCGTGAAAACCACTTGCCTTAGAAATTAAAGTGGATGGCCCAGAGGATGCTGCCATGAAAATCTAGGGATGTGTAGCAATCCAAGATGAAACTGGATGCCACTGGAAAAGTATTTAGAATATTGTGAAGTGTTCAATAAGGGGGTCTCAGACACTTTACCCTCTCAGAGGCCTTATGACTGCCTAATAGACTTAAAACCCAAGGCAGAAGTCCTGTTCAGCAGACTTTTCTCCCTTTTGGAACGAGAACTTGAGGTACTAAGGAGGTACCTCAAGGAGAATCTCAAAAACTCCTGCCGGACTCCCTCCAGCATCAACAGCAGCACCATCCCGTGTGCGGCTCTCCCGGGAGGGATCGAGCCACCGGGACTGAAGCTCCGCCCACACAGCAGGCTGAGCTGCCCAATCGGGGCAGCCAGCCAGGAGTTTAAAAAACAGAGCACCATCGGGCGTGCCCGCACCTGGCGGGCCCGTGCCTGAGGGCCTTGCCAGAGGGGTCCTTTGGCGTGGCCCTTAGGCGCGGCCACAGGAGCAGCCACAACACAACCACAACCCCCTCCCCCAAAAAAAGGCCCAACAAGAGATCAACAGTATCAAGCTCCAGGAGAGGTCCCTTTCAGCAAAAGAAAAAAACCCCAAAGCTACAACACCTTAAGTAAGTCCACACAAACTCAACATGGCCACAACCATATACCTGCCGATATGCCTCCTCCTAAACCAACTCATCCCCCAGCACACAGCCAATCACTACCCACCCACCAACACCCTATGGCTATCAACAACCATGCCCACCTACACCCCCCCCCCCACCCACAGCACACAACCTGGAGCACACCCAAGAGGGACAAACACAACAAACAATCAAACCACAAGCCCAACTCACACAAAAACCTAAAAAGAGACACCAGAACAACAAACACTCCAAACACCACCTCCATAGAGCTCATCAACATCAGATCAATAAGAAACAAAATAAACACGATTACAGACCACATAGAAGATCAACAACCCTGATATCCTCTTCATCACCGAAACATGGCTTACCCCTACTGACAACGTACTCCTCAATCAATTAGTACCCCCTGCATACACAGCATTCAACAGCCCACGCACACACAGGAGAGGAGGTAGGGTTTTGATCATCGCAAAGAACACCCTAAAGCTTAAATCCCGAAGCTCCCCAAACTCAGACCAATGCAACACAATCATCGTAGAAAACAAACAGATGGTCCTTTGCCTCATCTACAGAGCTCCCCATGCTCCAACAGATGAAATAGCCTCCACACTAGAGGCTGTCTGTGCAGTCAACACAAACCACAAGCCACTACTACTACTAGGAGACTTCAACCTCAGATCCGCTACCAGCAAGGACAAAGAAACCTTCCTACAAGCTATGGACTCCTTACAATACACTCAACTGATCAACACTCCGACACACAGACATGGCTCATCACCAGACCTCATATTCGCCCCCAACTACCTACTAGACAGAGGTGGCATCTCAACACCCACAGTTACTCCGGTACCTTGGTCAGACCACCACAGAATTAAAATAGAAATCACACCACAAGGGGAGAGACACAAGCCACATGACACACCACCCGTGCATAGAAGATTAAAAAACTTCGACAAGGACCAGTTCCTACAGAACACACTACCTCACCTGGACCCTGAAACAGAGGATCTAGACGAGCATGTAAGCAAATGGAACAAAAAGCAAGGAAAGCATCCAACACCAAAAGACAGCACACCCCATGGTACTCAAAAGACATACGCAATGCAAAAAGAGATCTAAGAAAGCTAGAACGCCGCTGGAGACGCTCCAAATCTCCCACCATCCAGGCACTATACCTAACGAAACAAAGGAAATACAATGAACTCATTAACCAGACAAAAAGAGAACACCACACAAACATCATTCTAAAAGCCTACAACAAACCAAGGGAACTATTCGAAATAGTAAAAATCCTAACCAATGAAACCAACCCTGAAAAAGAAGTGCAGATAGACCCACAAGAATTTGCAGATCACCTACAAGAAAAACTGGACTCTACACCACAACAAATGACAAACAGAACCACCACCCCAACCTAACCCACCAAAACATGAGATAAATTCAGCACCCCATCCACAAGACAGCTGTCAGACATCATCACCGCACTCAACACATGCACCGCACCAACAGACCCATGCCCGGTAACATGGATTAAGGCAACGAAGGAAAGCTTCATCCACACCATTCAAAACATAGTACACAACTCACTGGCACGAGGAACCATGCCAGACCAACTGAAGTTAGCTACTATAAGACCGATCCCGAAGAAATCCACACTAGACAAGAACAACCCGGCAGCCTACAGACCCATCTCCAGCATACCACTACTGGCAAAGATTATAGAAAAAGCTGTACAACACCAACTCCAGGACCATATCGACACACATGCCCCAGTGGGCATACACCAGCATGGCTTCCGCCCAAACCACGGAGTCAAAACTCTCCTGTTATATCTATTCAACGCCATAATCCAAATCATTGACAACCACAAAAAAGGAACACTAATGATCTTCCTAGACATCTCAGCTGTGTTCAACACAGTGGACCACAGAATTCTCCTAACCAGACTACAGAGCATTGGAATAAATGGCACCACCCTAAGATGGTTCAACTCTTACCTAACAGACCAACAGTTCCAGGTTAAGATTGGTTCCAACACCTCATGACCTGCAAAGATCAAACAAGGAGTACCACAAGGCTCCGCCCTTTCCACGCTACTATTCAACCTATATATTCAACCGATTTGCAACATCATGAAAGAACACAAGATACATTACACAATCTACAGAGACGACATCATGAACTACACCCCAGTCAACCTCGACAACCCTGACTACACCAAAATAATAGACTGCCTCAACCACATGTCCAACTGGCTCCAAGACAACAACCTGACCATAAACTACAAGACAGAAGCTTTTCTCATCACAGGAAACACCAGCTTCATCCCTCCACCCTACATCAATGACAACTATACAACAATATCATTAAAACAGGAAGTGAAATACCTCGAATTGACGCTCGACAGAGAGCTAAACCTACAGTCACACATCAGCAGGACCACCAAAAACGCATACTTCAAGATGAGAATAATCAGGCGCCTCAAGCCCCTCCTCACACAAGATCATTTCCGCATGGTCTGTCAAGCCCTAATAACTCCCATCCTTGACTTCTGCAACCCGATCTATATCGGCATGCCTAAACAGTCACTCAAACCACTCCAAATGGCCCAAAACACAGCAGCACGAATAATATCCGGATCATCAAAACAAGACCACATCACCCCTATACTAAAAGACCTCCACTGGCTCCCAATCAGCTCCCGTATCAAATACAAAACAATCCTAAACATATTCAGAATCAAAGACAGGAACTCAGCACTCAGCCTCCAACCTCTCATACAACCCGACATCAGCGCAAGACCTAGGAGGACAGCCACATCGGACACAATCAACACTCCAAAAGACTACACAAAGGCGCGCAAGTCTACCGCACGAAGAGCACTATCAATGGCGGCACCTATAATGTGGAACGCACTCTCCGATGAACTTCGATCAACAGATGACACTAAGAACTTTCAAAAGCAACTAAAGACTTTGCTCTTCACAGAGCACTATGGCCTGAGCACATAATGGGATAAACAACCTGGACTAATGACATACCTGCATGCTCATTGCACATAACACTGTATAAAAGCTCATGCTGTAATTAGCGCACTCCAATCAACCTACCACACTCACACACATTCACTGTACAGTATAAGAACACATGAGAACACAAATGTCAATTTAAATTGATTGTTTGCTGTGTACACCGCCTTGATTGAAGGATAAGGCAGGATATAAATACCTTTAAATAAAATAAATAAATAAATAAAAATGTCTTGATTAGGTCCTTGACTTCTCCAGCAGAAGCCTCAATATTTTTTGTAACCAAGAAAAGACAGCTCCCTCTGACCATGTATAGATTATTAAGCACTGAATGCTGTGACTATCCAGAATTGGTACCCACTCTCACTCATCAATGAACTGTTGGAGTGCCTCCAGGCAGCCTAAATTTTCATCAAGCTCAACCTTCATGGGACCTACAACTTCAATCACATACAAAGGGATGAGTGGCCTAGTGGTTAAGATATATTGCCTCAGGCCAGAGAGCCAGGTGTTTAAACCCTGGTAGGGGACAGCAACCTTGGGCCAGAAGGACTAGGGTTTCTAGTCCCACAGGTGCTTTTTGTGGCCTTGGGCAAGCTACTTAACCCTCTGCTGCCTCAGGTACAAAAGCATAGACTGTGAGCCCTACAGAGAAAAATATATATCCTTTTCCTGAATGTACACTGCTTTGACTGGTAGAAAAGCTGTACATAAGCCCTAGTTAAAAACAAATACAAAAGGGGAATGAATGGAAAACAGTGTGGACATTTTGAATATTTAGTAATACTCTTTGGCTTAAGAAATGCTTCTGTTGCATTCCAACTCCTGATTCATTAGATAATTCAAGACTTTCCTGCCATATCACCCCTCTTAGCCTTCAACACTACCCTTCTGCTGATCAATTCCTTCCACATGACTTCTTCACATTCTCTCCAGATTCACAAGTTTCCTTCTGGAATTCTTGCTTTTCTACTGCCATTGATTAAATAGCTCCACTATGACCAAGCCCTCCTCCCAGTCCTTCACATCAATCTTGGTTTCACCCCAGACTTTGCTTACAGCATTCCCAGCTTTGACAGTCTGAGCATCTCTGGTGAAAGCTCTGGACTCCCACAGCTTTTCAACTCTTCCAATCCTGCCACCAGCACTATCACTCTCTTGTCCACCAGGCCAAATGCTCCTATTTTTCTAAACTCATCTCCTCTGCTCCTAAATCCACCCGACAGCTCTACTCTGTCCTCAGACCCTATCCAATATACAGCCTCATTCCTCCTCAGATATTTCCACTTCTGTTCCCAGTCCTTCCCAACTGGCCTCTTTTTTAGAAACATAGAAACGTGACCGCAGAAAAAGACCAAATGGCCTCTCTAGTCTGCCCTTCCATATCAACTATGACAATTGTCTCCATTTTTCCTTTAGAGATCCTCTGTGTTTGTCCCATGCTTTTTTGAATTCAGATACTATCCTCATCTCTACCACCTCCACTGGGAGACTATTCCATGCCTCTACCACCCTTCCCATAAAGAAATATTTCTGCATATTACTCCTGAGTCTATCCCTTTCACCCTCATCCTATGTCCCCTCGTAGCAGAGCTTGCTTTCAATTGAAAGAGGTTTTCTTCCTATGCATTTATGCCATAGAGGTATTTAAATATCTCTATCTTATCTCCTCTATCCCACCTTTTTGCCTCCAAAGTTCATGATCTCTGCTCCTCACTTGTCATTTGCCCCCCTCCTCTACTGTCCCCTCCACCTCCCTCCCCACCCTCTCCTCCCCTCTTTCTCATACCTGGGCCACTTTCCACCCTCTTACAGCCACTGAACTCTCAAAGTCCCTTTCAACATCCCATAAGACTAATTGCCCTTCTGATCCTATACCCTCATCTTGACTTTTGGAACCTGCTCTCATACTTCTGCCTTTCATACTCACCATGCTAAATTTTAGTTTCTCCTCTGGAACCCCAACTCCCTGGAAACATGCTATAGTTTGCCCACTTCTCAAGAAACCATCTCTCGAGCCACTCAACGCTGCTAATTATTACCCATTCTCAAACCTCCCATTTCTCTCAAAGGTCATTGAAAAACCATCTTCTCACAACTATCCCACCATCTTGACTCCATTCATTTTCTTCATCCCTGGACATAGCGTTGAAACAATCATACTGCCTTTCCTTAACGAGCTTCACATTTCTCATGATCATGGTGATGTTTCTTTGGAGGTACCTCTTGATCTTTCGGCAACTTTCGATCTAGTTAACCACTCTATCCTCCTTTCTTGCCTCCGTGATGCTGGTCTTTGGGGTACGGTGTTTCATTGGTTTCATTCTTTCCTCTTCTCATGTTCATTCTCAGTTACTTCAGGTACTACTTCCTCTGATAATGTTCCTCTCTGTTGCAGAGTTCCACAGGACTCTGTCCTAGCACCTCTCTTGTTGAATATTCTTTTGGCACCACTTACCCTGCTTATTCAACAGTCTGGTCTGTCAGCATACCATTTTGCTGATGAAATCATTTTGCTTCACCATACCAATCCCCTGCAACCGGATCTTTCCCCTCTTAACACCTGTCTGTCCCAGGTTTACAATTGTCTTGCCACAAACTGTCTGCATCTTAACCTATCTAAGACATCAGCTATTTGGTTTGCTTTCGGTGGCCCCTGCCCCTCGATGGCCCCAGTCCTCTCAAATTTCACCATTCCCCTGGTTCCTTCTCTTTGTTATCTTGGTGTGACTCTTGACTCCGCTCTTTCCTTTCATGATCGAATCTCACTCCTCACTCGCCGGTCCTTTTTCTATCTTAGCCAGATTTGTGCCGTCCGCCCTTTTTTGCCCCCCTCAGCACTGACCACTCTTCTCTTATCTTTGGTTATGTCTCATCTCAACTTCTGTAACCTTGACCTCATTGGTATCCCTCAATTCCAACTTCACCATCTCCAATTAGTACAAAATACAGCAGTCAGAATCATCACTCATGCTACTCATCGGATCATATTACCCCACTTCTCATTCAGCTTCACTGGCTTCCCATTGATTTTCTCATAAGATTCTTATATTAGCACACTGGGCCATATATATACACACTCTGCAGTATCTGGCAGACTCTCTTCAATTTCACACTCCTACCCATAGTCTTTGCTCAGTTCACATCAACTGTCTAACTCTTCCCCTTCCATCACACACTCATCTGAAGTCAACCTGCTACTCTGCTTTCTTTTTCCTGGGCCCCTCCCTATGGAACTCCCTCCTTGCTGCCCTCCCCAAATTCAAGACCCATCTCTTTGAACTTGCTCACACCAACACTTGACTTCCTCCAGTAATAGCCTCAAATGTCTCTTTCTCTTTGTCCTGTATGTTTGAATTGTTTCTTTCCTGTCTAACATTATAGTTCCTTTCCTTTCCTTTTCAACCTCGGCCATCTCTGTATGCTTTATGAATTGTACACCATCCTGATGTTATGAAGGAGCAGTATATGAAGCAATCAAATAAACATAATCATAAACATGATATCCTTATATTCTCCAAGAATCTGGCTGATCATGACCACCAAATCTGTTAAGTTCTTGAGTATCTTCAGAAGCATAAGTTCTATGCCAAGCTAGAGAAATGTGAATCTGACAACAGATCCATAGCAGTTAAGGAATATATCAGTTCCCTTGACAGCATCCAGATGGATCCCCAGGAGATCTTAGCAGTGACTGAGTGGTCAGTCCTTAAAGACATCAAGAGAATCCCTAGTGATTGGGGCAAGTTACCTTGGGCCAGAGGGCCAGGGGTTCAAATCCTGCTAGAGGACAGCAACCTTGGGCTGCAAGGACTGGGGTTTCCATTCCCACAGGTTCTCCTTGTGGCCTTGGGCAAGCTACTTCAGCCTCTGTTGCCTCAGGTACAAAAACAGATTGTGAGCTCTTTGGGGACAAGGGGAAAATATATATACAATACCTGAATGTACACCACTTTGATTGGTAAAAAAGTAGTATATAAGCCTATTTAAATAAATAAATCCAGCAATTTCTATGAATTTGTCAACTTCAATGACAATTTTTCCAAAGTTTCTTCAGAGTGATGCTCCACTGACAAAATTATTGGAGAAAAGTAACCTATTCAAATGGGGCTAAGAGCAACAGTGACCATTTGACAGTCCGAAAGCAGCATTCACATCACCCTCAATCCTGATATATCCATAGCCAGAACCAATCATTGTGGAGGCTGATGCATCTAGAGGAGCAATTCATGTGGTACTCTCCCAGAAGGTGATCCTGGGAATCTCCTCCGTCCATGTGCATTCTACTCCAAGAAGTTGATGACAGCTGGGTAAAATTATCACATGTATGACAAGGAATTGAATCTTTGAGGAATGGTGCCACCTCCTTGAGAGGGCCCATTATCAAGTCCAAGTCTACACAAACTATAACACTCTGAGTTCTAGACAATTGTGTTGGTCGCTTTTCTTTTCCCTTTCCAGTTTTGCTCTGACCTACCAACCGGACACCCAAAATAACAAGACAGATGCCCTCTCCCAGAGAGAAGGGGATGAAGTACCAGAGCAAGAGTCTCCTACCATCATCTTCTTCCTGGAGAACTTTATTCTGGGCACTCTACAAATTCACATTCTGAAACATGTAAAGGTGAGTTTGTTCAAGATCCACAAAGATGAATAACAAAAATCAAGAGAGGAGACAGGTTGAAGCTGGTATGATTCCTGTACAAGAAAGACAAACTGTATATATTCGAGGGCAAGCCATGCTTGGAAGTACTTCACAGCTGTCACAATGCCTTACTAACTGGTCATAGAATAAGAGTATTAGTGGGATGAGGCTTCTAGTGGCCAAAGTAGGGCCAAAATATCATATTATATTATATCCCGCTTTGACCCGGTGAAAAGCGGGATATAAATACAGTTAAATAAATAAATATCAAGGAATATGCTACACCCTGTAATCCCATGTTCAGCCCCCAAGGATTGTTAATGCCATTATCTATACCTTCTGAACCCTAGAAATGAATTTCTTTGGACTTCATTAAAGATTTGCTCATGTTACAAGGGAAATGCACCAACCTAGTAATCGTGGTTTTCTAATATGGCTCACTTCATCACTATTGCTGGCTTCCCATTTCAAAATAAAATAGCAGACATTCAGATCCAAGAGGGTCTGCCTTCATGGACTACCTTCCACCATAGTCTCTGATCAAGCTATGCTGTTTGCCACATGATTCTGGAAAGAAGTGATAAAGCTTCTGGACATCTAGGTCCACTTTTCTTCAGCCTACATCCGCAATCCAGTGGGCAAACAGAACATGTGAAGCGAACTCTGGAACAGTATTTAATAGTGCCTCTCTAACTATCATCAGAACAACTGGGTTCAGTTGCTTTCCAGTGCAGAATTAGGGTACAATAATCTGAAACATTCATCAACAAAGTCCTCGCCATTCTTTACCAACAATGGCTTTCAGCCTTGTTTCCACTCCAAAGAAGTCCATGATGCCAGTGTTTCAGCAGTCACAGGCCAGGCTAAAGCTCAAAGTAATCAACACTGCCAAATGCAACTAGATCTGGAAATGGCAAAAGAAGCTTGATAAAAAAAACCATTGTGAAACACCTCAGTTTATAGTGGGAGATTAGGTCTATCTCCACCAGACATCTATGAGAAAATTCAAGCAGAGATTCATGGGAACCTTTGTAATCCAAGGATGAATAAACCTAACAGCCTTTCTAGTTCAGTTTCCAAATCACCTCAGCATCCACCTGGTGTTCCATGCATTCTTGTTGAAGCCCTATAAACAAAACCTGTTTCCTGACCAACAACCTCCACCTCTGCAGCTGGTAACCATGAGATGACATTAAGAGTTTCTTGTCCAGTATGTATTGGACTCCAAATACCTTTGGGGCTTGCTACATTATATTGTAGATTGGATATGGCTATTGGCTGGAGGAACGTAACTGGGAACCCACTGGCAATTTCCATCTTTCCAACCTGCTGGCCCAGTTTAATCAGCTGCATCCAGAAAAGCCAGGTCCTAAGGTCCCAAGAGGTGGGTATTCTATCAAAAGTGCCAGGGTTCAAGCCCATAACCCCATGGACCATAAACTGATGATTTGCGGTTAAGCCACAAGTTTTGCACAGCCTTCATTTAGTCCCTAGAGCCTTTGAGCAGAGGCGGTGGAAGGAGGTCCCTGCCGTTGGAGGAAACCCATCGAACCAGCAAGGGATGTGTTCACCATACCGTATATAAGGAATCCATCCCAACATACCCTTGTTAGGTTGTCATGTTATCAATGGTACACACTATTCTTCAGTAACATACACTATCCAATATCATGCTCCATTCGTGGTTTGTGCGATTGAAGAATTGTGCATGCCACTACAACATGAACAAAACCCCAAAATTTCAGCTTTTATTTCTATTGTTTCATTTTTAAAATGATGTGAAGGGATATTTCCTATTTCATTTCAAAAGAATACCAATCTCTACTTAACCCCAGTCACACAGTTTTACCAAACTCCAAGCTATGTTAGTACTCTCTGCTATTTTAACAGCATTCAAGAAATTAGAGATCAAAGGGACTTATTTATTAAAGTGCACTATCCAAGTAGTGCAGGCTTAGTGTGTGTTTTTTTATTTAGCTCACACTTTTCCAGTAGTAGTTCAAAGCAAATTGCATTCAGGAATAGTAGGTATTTCCCTCTCGCCAGACAGCTTAAAATCTAAGCTTGTACCTGAAGCAGCGGAAGGGTAAGGGTCACATGGAGTGTCAGTGGGATTTGAACTCTGGTTTTTCTGATCATAGGCTGTTGTCCCACTAAACCCTATGCTATACCTCCATGCTGCAAAGTAGTATAGGTCCCTGTCCTATCCAGGCAGTATATGACTGGGTAGTGTTTGGATGGAGTATGGATGTCCCTGCCTTGAAAGCCCATGCTACCATGGCTTGGCAAGGAGCAACTACTGCCAGCACAATCAGAGTTACCAAGTTACCCAGTTCCAAAAGTAAGATTATAAGCCAGTCTTGGATTTCTGACAGTCTCACCCTGATGCATTATGGGACCTGCAGCGCTGATTCCAATGGGCAAAATCAGGGACTACAAATACTATACTGCACTGTAATGCAAATTTAAAACCAGAACTGGCAAAATATCGCACTCCTGGAACTGGGTAACTTGGCAACTCTGAACAAAAGGTGACAATAGTTGCTCTCCATGGCTGTATTATTGCGGTGATCTGCACTAAATTCAGGTGGATAGCTATCCCTCTCCCCCCCCCACCCCCTCCCTGCATCGAGCACAGTGCCTGACACAAGTAATGCATCCCAAAACCCACATTACTAGTGTGGATCTAGTAAACATACCCCAGAGTTCTGATATCTAGGAAGATGCCAGTTTGTAGCAACAGTTGTTTTAAAATCCAAAACTTTCCAATTAATTGGCAACTCAATGGTATATGAGCCTTTGGTCAAATATTGTCTACACAGACTTTTGTATACTTTAATGAATTTCAAATAGAATTTATTTTCCCAAATACTCATCATTCTCAATGGGGTAAATTCTGACCCGCGTTTAACGGGGATATAAGTCCAGGTTGGAAGTATATCCCTGCTAAAAGCCAGGGTGCCGATTTCACCCACAGACCTCCCTGCATTTACAGCAGAGATGTGCGGGGAGCTCTGTATGGGGATGGGAGTGGGCGGGCTGAAAGAAGAGTGAGGGTGGGCTGGAAGCGTAACCCATACCCCAGATATACAGGACTGATTCCATTGTTGGTCCTGTAGGTCTGTGGTCGGCGATTTGGATGGGGGACTTATTCGACCTCGGAGGTGGAATAAGTCCCCCTAGACAGTAGCCAATGCTCGCTCTGGGCCCTGAAAAAGAGGTAAGTTGGTGCAGGGGGTTCCTGATCCTGGCCACGGCAGACCTGATTGGGGGTCAGGCGGCAGGGAAAGGATCATTTTGTAGTCTGCCGGGAATCATAGGTCCTACATGGAGCCACAGTGCCATGGCAACAGGACACCACGACATGGCAGCTCTATGCAGGAGCCTGGCTGGGCTATCCAGATAAGTGGCTGGATGTCTGGGAGCCCAGAATCGGGGCACGACTGGCCCACCCAGGCCGAGTGCACCTGATTCTGATCCTGCAGGTACATTTAGTCCCCATTGGATCAGAATTGGGTGCAATTCCGGCCCATCCAGATTCTGGACGTCCGGATGGCTGGGGGCTCCCAGATCTGAATTGGCCTAAATGGGTTCAATTAAAACATTGCATAAAACAAAGCCTGAATGATCATAACTCAGTTCACGGACTGTCAAGAAAATATATAATAATATTTTTTGTTCTGGTAAATTAGCATTACCCTTTTAGCAAACCTTGAAGGAACATATATCAACAGGCTCTATCAGCATATAAAAGTGTGGGAATCAGCACTTTGAGATAGATTGTGAGGCCAATCCATCCATATCTCCTTTACTGCCTCTTTAACTCAATCACTTGGGGCATATTCAGCAGTAGCGGCTAGCCACTTCCGCTTTATTTAAACCCGGATATTTCAGCGCCAGAACTTTCTCAGTTTCTGACACTCAATATCTAGGTTTGCCAGATGGCAGCACCTTTATCCAGTCAGCAGTAATCTATTGTTATATATTCTTTATTAGTTTTCAAATACACCAGAGTAAACTAAGTGTAATTAGAATACAGACATATCAAAAGAAACATTTAAACATCACAAATAACACAAACTTGGTATAGACCTCTACACAACCCTCGATAAGGTTCCAAGAAAAAAGAAATTTATCTAAGAATAACAACCAAAAGGCTATAACAAATAGAGCTTAGATGGTACATGTGGCAGCCAGTACAGGATCCAATCCTTCCCCATCTTTACTCTCAAGAAACAATTTTAATTGATGGGGTTCAAAGAAAAGAAACTGCTTGGTATTATGAACTATTATACACTTACACGGATATTTCAACTTAAACTGTGCCCCCAAGTTAAGAGAGCGTTGACGCAAGGCCAAAAACTCTCTCCTCCTCTTCTAGGTATCTCTCGCTAAATCTGGAAAAATCAATATCTTAGACCCCATAAACTGAGAAACATTCATCTTTTTTTTTTTTTTAAGACGTTTATTTTCATTTTACAACAAACAAAAGTAACAACACACCAAAAGATACAAATACACACATACAATAAGAAAACAACCCCAAGTACCCCCCACCCCTATGCTTCTTCTCTAAACTAATAAGAATCATCACATAAGCGCTTACACACAACAGTTATTGTACAGCAAACAAGCAGAAATGGTATTGATGATACAGGCTGATCCTGTGGCAGAAATGTATACAAAGTAAACAGCCAAATGAGAGCAGTTAGCAGTTAGAACATAATCATGGAACACCTTCCTTTTAAACAAGCAGTGAAGGGCTTGAGTGGAAGAGATTGACAGACGAGGTAGTTGCTCATAATTACAGTAAAATGGACATAATTCCACCAATCATTGAGGTTCAGATGGGAGCCAATTTCCAGTATTTCGTAATAGAGGAGATAGAAAATAGCTATGCCCAGTAAATGGGCCTCCTGAGAAAACACTAACTCAGAATAATCATGATTAAGAGAGCTAGGGATTGTCCCTCCTTGGAATGGACTATTGATGCCTTTTACAGTCAGTAGTGATAACGTACATAAAGCAATGCCAAATAGTTAAACAATCTGAAAAAGAAACATAATAGCGCACAGAGGTACACAATGTCGCTCATAGTACCAGTAAATGACTGCAGAAACAACATGATAGGAATTAAACTAAGGAAAACCATGAAGCGCCCCTTATAACAAAATAAGCACCGGAGTGCCTAGAGAAGAAGCAAAACCCCAGAAATCACTGGCGGCCTGATGTCTGCGGGGAGAAACCCCAGAGAAGGCCTGAATTGATACATAAATCCTACAGTGCTATACAGGCTCCGAAGGCTCCGAAACTAACCAAGGATCTCATCGTGGAAAGAAAGGAGACCAATAAGGTATATATAAAGAGAAAGAAAGTCCAGGCAGTCTCCGTTTCAGGCAGCAATCACCGCATCGGGCCATTCAAAATGGCGGACAGTTCCAGCGGATTCCATCCAAGCTGTTGGGTTAGCGCATCTGGTCTGCTTCTTTAGAAGCTAGAAATGTTGCTAGCAGATCAGGATCTTCGAAGGTACGAGTTTGGTTATGGAGAGTCACTCTAAGCTTCGCTGGATATAAGATGCCGAAGCGAGCCTGTAACTGTTGAAGTCGAGGTCGAAAAGCAAGGAGTCTCTTCCGACGGTCAGCTGTGGGCTTAGCCAGGTCAGGGAAAAAGGAGACTTTATGATTTTCAAACTCCAAATGACGATTCGCCCGGGCAGCATTTAGAATTTGCTCAACTTGCTGATATCTCAGTAGACGAAAAATGATGGGCCGGGGGGTCGTCCGATTGAGCGCCATGCTGGTAGGAACACGGTGTGCTCGGTCAATTTCCAGATCTCTGTGAAAAGTAATCTTCAGCAAGGAGGGAAGAGTTTTGACCAGGAATTCTCTCATATCTCCTGCTTCCGCGCCCTCCGGTACACCAATGAGCCTTACATTGTTGCGACGGGCTCGATTATTGCTATCCTCTAACTCTTTTTGTAGATTCTGTATCTGACGCTCAGCCTCATCCAGTTTCACCAAGCGCACCACGTGCGAGTCGAGGACCCCCGCCATATTGTCCTGCCGTAATGAAAGACCTTCAAAACGATCCTGAAGCACACCAAAATCTTCTCTCATGGCTCGGAGCGCTTCTCCGTTAGACTGCACCAGTTCCTTCACACCACGTATTTCCTCCAAGATCTCCTGTTGCATTTCGGGGTTATCCCGAAATGGCACCATCTTTTGTGGGGAAGGCAGCTCTGTCTTGGAACGTTTTCCGTGTGAAGAAGATGGAGATCCGAAGTCTAAGCGCGCTGGTTTATGGGCCGCCATCTCCCCCGAGGCACCCCGGTAAGTTCGGAGCAAAATATCAAGTTAATGTAGGTATTAAGTCAGGATTCTGAGTAGGCCCCTCGGGAGCTTCAGCGCAAAGCGTCTAACCCGCTGGACATCAGGCTCCGCCCCCCCGAGAAACATTCATCTTAATAAAATATAAGCGCAGAACAGAGTTCCGATCTGACTCAAAGGCAAAGGACACCAGCAAGGTAGCTCTACTGGTTACCAACTCAAGCGAGCTTTCCAGAAATCCTGACAGATCCATCTGAGCTGGAACATTAGGCTCCACCGAGGCTCTCCCACCCAATTCTCCTGTTGAGGAAATAGATACATACTGAACCCGAGTAATAGGAGGTAAATTCCCAGAAGGCATGAGTAGAACCTCAGTAAGGAACTTCCGAACCAGCTCCATAGGATCCAACAAAGGAGACCTGGGAAAGTTCAGCAAACGCAAGTTATTCCTCCTTGCTTGATTGTCCAAAAACTCCAGACGTCTTCCCATAATTAAAGCTCCTTTTGCCTGAGTAGCACCCAGGTCCTGTAACACAGCAGCCTGGGTCTCCAGTTGTGAGAGCCTCACAGCATGTCCATCCACTCTCGAGTGTTCAGACTCAGTCTGCGCCTTCACCACACTCATCTCATTAGAAAGAACAGCAACAACAGGCATGAGAGATTTTTGAAGTGAAGTTATGGCGTCCCATAAGCTTTCCAAAGTGACTGTTGCCGGTCTACCCAAAGCCTGCATCTCGGAAGTAACCAGAGAGAGAGAAGAAGCCAAGGATAGCCTCTCCGAACCGCCACATGCCCCAACTATCGATGGTATCTCTCCTCCTCCCGACGCAGCAACGGGAATGCTCTCAATCTGGGTCAGGGCAGCACCCTCCACTGCAAGCAATCTCACGTCATCCGGGGATACGCCGACAGGCAAACCAACCCCAGAAGCCCTTCCGGGTTTGCTGCGGCAACTGCTGTTGGGGACTCAAAACCACCCCATTGCTGAAATCAGACGCAGAACGCATCTGATCTGCCGAAGCCACACCAGGAATCATCGGTGGGAAGAAGCCAGGAATCACCGACTGTGACGCCCCAACGGTAGGAGTAGAGGTTTCGGGGGTTTCTGCGAACATTGCTTCCTCTTTCTCCCCATAGCGACGTCTCAAGTCGGAGCCAGCTAACACACACCCGACAGACCGTACAGCTCATCCGCCATCTTGGAAGTCAGCAGTAATCTCTTAAGGCAGCCGTTCAGATGACCTAACTCTAACCAGTTAAGCTATCTGGTTAATGGCTGAATATCTCTGGATAGCTGCCGTCACTGCCCCTGTTCTGTCTACAGGCCACTTGGTTTTAACAGGGCATTTTTTACATGGTCTGTGGAGATATCGGGTTGAGTGTATTTTAGCTGGTTAGCAAGTCTGCTAACTGGATAAAACATTTTGAAAATACCCCCACTGGGTTTTTTTATCGCCCACAGAACCCTGCGGATGCCAATCAAAACTCTAAAGTATCTGGTATTGCCTCTAATCAATATTAATCCTGTAGGGCGGCCTGAAGCACGTCCTCTCATATGCATTTCTACTGCGATACTATCAAATCTTGTTGAACAGCAATATGGAATTATATATGTGCGATACTGGACATATAGAAAAGTCTCACCTATAAGGTCATAGTACAAAAATTCCTGTACTTGAGATCTGCTCTTTCCAATGATCAGTCTCAGCTGCTAGATCTTTGAGTGTCACTTTCTCTTCAACTTATACCAAAAGCTGGAAATACAGTATAGTCATTCTTGCATGTATGTGGCCACATCCAAGCATACATGATCTCTTAGAAAATACTAACTGGCATCAAATTATGCCATTTGGCATGAAGTCGCTTATCTTCTGGTAGGCATAGCTGGGGGCACAGTCTAGGCACACCATAGCTTATAAAATACTTTCATCTATACTTATACATTTGTAAAGTAGATATTCAAGGAATATTTTGAAGACATGTTCTCTACCTCATAGGCTAGTATAATCATAAAATGGCGTTGTACCGTGTTATAAAATTATCCTCCACAACCTCAGACATGAAAGTGTGGTGCAATACCACACGTGTCACATGCAAATATGAGAGAGAGCATGAAGAACTGTTGCCAAATCTGGAATCCAATAGCTAAATTTGTTGCTTAAAGATATATGCATGCAGCTGTATTTGTTCTTATTTCTTCTTTTAGCTTTGTATGTCAGTTGCTTGGTTCTTGTTATATCTTCATTAATTGTTCTTTATTTTCTTATGCACATTTTGACAAAATTAAATAAAATATGCTGAACACAATAAAATAGCAATAAAATAGCAATGGAAACACTGTAGGGCATGTTTACTAAAGGTTAATGCGTATTAATGTAGAAATAAAAGGGTTTGGGCACTCAATGAGCATTACTTTTCATTAACGTATGTTAAAACCTTTAGTAAGCATGCCCGGTGTTACATTTGAACTCTTGTCCTGGTGCTGCCAAACAGTGCCACCCATTTTTATGGGCAGTTCTTCAAAGGCCCCAACGACACCTTCCATGTCATGAAGAACTCCCATAAGAGAATTCCCCCAAGACCCCCCCCCCTTCCTGATCCCTTCCCCAGGTCTTACTAGAACCCCTAGTATCTAGTGTGAGCAAGAGAAATCTCCACTCACTCTTCATTCTTAAGCTTTCTGATCCCTAGCAAGAGCACTGTGAGATTACTGCTTGGGGTCAAGAGTGCCATTTTGGAGCTCAGAGCTCAAGGAGCAGAAGCGAGGGGGGATCACACCTGTTCCCATTAGGCACCAATGACTCCAGTAGGATCTAGGGAAGGGATTGGAGGTAGGGTAGATTTGCAGGTGAGGGGGTTGGATGGGGGAGATCAGATGGCTGGGGGAATTGGGGATGACTTTGAGGGGTTTTATGGAGGATAGCATGACTTAGGGGGTTATCAGAGGAATTGGATACCTTGTGGGGGGTGGCTAGGAAGGGGGCAGCATTGGGAGTTGTGTGATCAGGGGGGCCAGACCTTTGTTTTTATACCTGCCCCTTTAAGCAGGCACTTATTTGTGTTTGGGGAAAGGTACAAATGCTGATACAGATGTTTTTCTGTCATTGTAGATTCCTCTTGTAAGATAGATATTTGATATGTTTGCCCTGCCGAAAACACGCCCTCTCTCTGCTCTTACCATGACTCCTGCAAAACTAAATATAATGTGCATCACCACATGTAAAAAGTCCTTCAAAAATAGCATTTGCATCTGTATACCAATGTAAATACTTCTGTTTACACATGGGGATGTTTAGGATTATTTTTATTTATTAGTATTTAGCTCAGGCCTTTCCAATGGTAATTCAAGGTGAGTTACATTCAGGTACATAGGCGCTTCCCTTTTCCCAGAGGGCTTATAATCTAAGGGCCAGATATTCATTTGTGATGGCAATGCATCTTAGAGGCTCATAGCCATCGCCGCTGCACTTTAACCCTGGATATTCAGTCCAGGACCATATTCGGCCACCAGCATTGAATGTCCAGCATTGTCACACAGCTGCACGTGACACAGAAGCCAATCGTGCAGCAGCGATAGTCAGCTGCTGCCTGGTTAGCTCCAGTGGTAAAAGTTAGGACAGCTTTTGCTGCGCCTAACTTTCATGGCTAAGGGATAATGAGGCAGCAGCTGAATATCGCCACTGCATGGTTATCCCTGGTTGCTAAGTGGTCAGCATCAGGGTGTATAGCAGCATTACTTGGGAATATTCAGCAGCACTAACCAGTTTACAGCTCTGTAAACCATGTAAATGCCTTTGAATATTGGGCCCTAACTTTGTACCTGAGGCAATGAAGGGTTAAGTGACTTGCCCAATGTCACAAGGAGTGCCAGTGGGAATCAAACCCAGATCTCTTGGGTACTACGCTGTTGCTCTAACCACTAGGCTAATTGGAGGGGGTAATTCCATAAAGACGTGTCCAAGATACGCGCCATCTATGCATTTAAGTCACAGTATTTTAGTACATCGGTCAGTCGCTATTCTGTAAGTACACACTTATGTACCAGTGTGCAGACCTGCAGGGTGGGCATGCACAGGGGCAGCAGTGGGGCAGAGTGGAGGCAGAGCACATAGGTTATAGAATATTATAAACTACATGTGTGCCTTTCAAAATCTAGGCACAGACATTTACACTTGCCATGGGGCAGGCATAATTGCTCACACGTTGGGTGCCACTTATTCCGTATCCTATAAAGTAAAACATATGCGTGCTTTATTTTATAGGAATGGTGCTCTGGGTGCATACATGTACGTACCTGCCTCTGGTGCACTGTTTTTTAATTACCCTCTTAGTGTCCAGTCAATGTTAGTAACATTATATCGGTAAGATCAAATTTCCAGAATGAAGAAAAGATTATGGTTAGTCAACTTAATGATGGTGAAGCCTTATTCATTCATTTAACACTATTTAGGTAATGATCCTTGCTACATCCATTTCAGTGCATTTATTACTTTCAGTTAACCTGATTATCATTAGTAATTAGGGAAACAGGATTCATGCTGCCCACTGGCCCAAAGAATGCTGATGTTGGTTTGTATTGCACTGAATCTGGGCATGAGCCAGAGACCTTCGTGCTTGCAAAGTTTGTTGCAAGGTTATTATATAAACTGATAGGACATAGTTTTTATAGCATCTCTTCCAATGACTTAGGGATTTTAATATCTGGTTTGGTGTGAAAGTTAATGTCTCCATAAAGTTTACGGGTGCATTTATTTATTTACTTACTCATCTATTCTGATTTAATATCTCAGTATCACCAATACATCCAAATTGAGTTACAACAAAATACAGCATTTAACATGCAATCATAAACAGTTACATAAATATATAAATATATGCATATACAGTAGTGGCCAAAAAATTAAGGCAGGTATATTTTTCTACAATTTATTGTTAATGTATTGTGGAGATGTCACACGTGCTTACTTATTTAATCAGCATGGCGATTAGTCACACCATGCGTCTGGAGTCCATTTTAGTTTACTTACACTCTGTAGTAGGTTTCTTGGATGAAGTTTTGAATTTTTACAACTAGGAAAAGATTGAAAGTTACATGTAAAATATACAATCAAGATGGGTAGAAAGTGCGATATTAATGACTTTGTAAAGGGACAAGTTGTCACACTCCATGCAGAAGGATATTCGCAATGTGCTATTGCAGAACATTTGCATATATCAAGGTGTGCAGTTCAGAATGTTCTGAAATCAGGTGGTCGTACACGTCGTTCGAAATGTGGGTGCAGACGGATAACTACTGGATGAGATGACTGATTCCTCAAAAGCATTATTACATCTAGTCTGCATACTTCATCTCAACATGTGGCTCAGTTAGCTAATGATAGAGGAATAAAGATAAGTGACAGATCTGTCCAATGACGGCTTGTGGATGAATTCAAACTTGTGGCCAGATGACTTGCCAAGAAGCCTATGATGACCAGGAAACAAATTGCTTGCCGCATACAGTTTTGTAGCAAGATGAAAGACAAATCTGCTGAATGGTGGGAGAGGGTAATGTTCACAGATGAAAGTACATTTCAACAAGTACGTGGGAGTGGTTACAACTACGTCCGTCGATCAGCAGGCGAGAGACTAAATCCGAAGTACACGATCAAGACTGTTAAACGCCCACCATCGGTCATGTTATGGGGTGGTATCTTGGCGAATGGATGATGTGGCCTGCATATTTTTGAGAAAGGTGAAAGAGTAAATGCTGCAAAATACATATTTATTTAGTATACTGCTACTTCCAGTGATCAGCAGCGGTTTGATTACAGATTGGAAATTGTCAAATCATGACAGGAAATTTTTGAGGTATAAACACATTGATTAGACAGGAAAGCACAGCACACAGAGAACTATTTTACAGGGAACATGGGCTATGGAGGGTTAAGTGGCTTGCCCAAGACCACAAGGAGCACCTGTGGGACTAGAAACCCCAGTCCTTCTGGCCCAAGGTTGCTGTCCTCTAGTGGGATTTGAACCCCTGACCTTCTGGCCCGAAGTACCTTGCCCCAACCACTAGGCCACTCCTCCTCTGTGCTAAATAGTAAAGTTAAAATTCACATGAATGTTTCTGGCACAACTATATTGCAGCAGGACTCGGCACCATGCCACACTGCAAAAACAGTCAAAAAATGGTTCGTGGACAGGCGGAGCCAGCTGCCGAGGGAGATGGTCGCTTAGCCCGGTAGCTCCCGGCTGAATCCTTTCTGAATCCTGCCCTCCCTCCCTATCTACCATTAGCAAGTACCATTCTTGGTCGCTTACTACGGAGGTTGGATTATTTCGGTCAGCAAGCAGACCAGACTTGAATTCGGAGCCGGTTTAAACCCCAGTGTTAAAAGATCAAAACCCGACCCTCCGTCCCCTCTTAAGATGGCGTCGACACGTGAAAACCCAGAGGGCCTACAAGAACTCCTCCAAGAGATTAGGGCGGTACGGGAGATGGTAGCTGCAAATGGGGAGGCTTTAGCTGGCGTCCAAACAGATATCCTAGAGCTAAAAGAGCTAAAGGATCAACTGGGGGCGATCTCGTCTAGAGTGGAGGAGGTTGAATACCGCGTGGCCGCTCATGATGAAACAGTAACAGCGGTAGCGAAACATGCGAAATGGAGTGAGGGCCTTGAGAGAAGCCTGGAGGACCTTAACAATCGGACGCGCCGAAATAACATTCGGGTGCTTGGAATACCGGAAGGCGCTGAAGGCACAAACATGGTTGGCTTCATGGAAAAAACGCTTCCTAAAATCCTGCGGCTCAATTTTTCTCCTCCATTTGAAATAGATAGAGCACACAGGGTGCCGTCGCAGGCTAATCCTCATAGCCGATACCCGAGGCCCATCATACTCCGGGTACTCCGTTACTCTCAAGTAACACAGATTATGCAGGCGGCCAAGGCTGGATCCCCGTTAAAATTTGAAGAACACTCTGTGGCTATTTTCCCAGACTTCAATAAACCCACTGTGGAGCGGCGCAAGCGATTTCTTGCTTTGAGACCTAGGCTTCAGGGTCTTCAGGCCCGATACGGGCTTTTCTTCCCTGCTCGGATGAGGGTCACTCTCCACAATCAAACCCGAACTTTTGAGGATCCATCGACCCTTCAAGCGTTCCTTGATGAGAAAGAAGCTGAAGTGATGCGGTGAAATTCCCTCTCAATCGGGACTCTTTTCATGTGGGGAGCAGGTCTCATACCTGTTAGGGCTTGCAGCTCTAGCTGTCATGCTGTGTTGGACTTTTTGTCTGAGTTTTCCTCTTGTCCCCCTTGGTAACCCCTGGCTCTGTTTTATTATTTGAAATATCTGTATTTTGATTCAGGGCATATATGCTGGGCAAGAGGGAGGGAATATATGTTTTCTTTGGGCCTGGTCTTTCCCCAAGGCTGTCCAGTGCGGGTAAATCGCATACTGTGGGAGGTGCAGGGACGGAGGGGCACTTTACCTTTTAACTTCCATATGGTTTTGTGAATCTAATCAGGATAATGTTCTAATCATGATATATACTTACTAGGGGTTGGGATAAATAGAGGGTTAAAACAACTAAAAAAAAAAAAAAAAAAGTGGGGGATAGGGGGGAGGGGTTAGTAGGGTTTCTTTACCTATTTTCTTAATGTCAGCGGGGCTGGGTTGGATGTCTGTTTTGTCCTCCGGCTCTGGCTCAGCCTTTTTCTTTTCCTTTGTGGGGGGTGTGTGTCACCTGGGTGTGTTTGGTGTTGTTTGTGGGGTTTAATTGTTTTAGGTTGGACCTTGTAAATATGAGTGAGAGCAATGGAATAATGGATGATGGCTACTACTTCTGGTAAACATATAGCGAGACCTCTCAAATTTCTGTCTCTAAACGTGAAGGGCATTCTGAATCCGGCTAAGCGGAAAAAAATCCTGCTTTATTGTAAGAAGGAAAGGGCGGATGTAGTTCTCCTTCAGGAGACTCATCTCTCGTCTGTCGAAACTATGAAATTGGGAGTAGGGCAATTTATGGTGGTGGGCCATTCTCCTGCTTGGAGGAAAAAAAATGGCGTAGCCACGCTGGTCCTCAAATCCTTGGCACCAGTGATTGAGCATGTCAAATCTGATTTAGAGGGTAGATGGACCAAGTCCTTCATTCAGGTGGGAAGTCAGAAAATAGCTCTTATTAATGTTTATGGTCCCAATCTTGAAGATGTGCAGTTTTTCCGTACTTTAGATGAGGAGGTACAGGAGTGGGCTGCCTGGGATACAGTTTTGGGTGGGGATTTTAACCTTGCGTTGGATCCCTTGTTAGATCGACAACCGTGTAGATCCCTAAAACAGTCGAGAGCACATACGGCTTTACTTTCTCTAATTCAGTCTTGTGCGTTATCCGACATCTGGCGACTCCAGCACCCAAAAGATAAAGATTATACCTTCTACTCCATGCCGCACGGTTCGCACTCTCGCATTGATTTCTTTTTAATATCTAAATCTTTGGTTCCCTCGGTTACACATTCTGAGATTTGTAGCACCCACATATCAGATCATGCAGCTGTTACTTTTTATGTACAATTAGGTGGGCCTCCTAATAGGAGCCCATCATGGTTTTTTCCGCGAGAACTACTAAAAGATTTGGATTTCATTAAGACCATTAAGGCTGCAATTCAGGGATATTTTGAAAAAATCTTCCCCAGGATACATCTGGGTGGGCCTGGTGGGAGGCCTTCAAGGCATCTATACGTGCTGAGTGCACTAGTTACAAAATTAAGCTCGATAAACAAAGGAAGGCATGTTTACAGAGTTTAGATGCCCAAATCCGTGCGGGGGAGAGACTACTGAGAGATAAGTCTGATCCCTGGATTCTCGTACGTCTTCAGAAATTGAGATATCAATATAACTCTATTATCTCATCCGAAGCGGCGAGGATAACATTTGATCAACAAACTAAATACTATATCGAATCAAATAAAGCTGGGTCCCTCCTTGCACGTACTCTTAGGCCTAGACCTCCCAAAAGAAGAATTGAGGCTTTATCCGATGACAATCAATCGCTGTGCACAAGCTCGGAAGAGATAACCGAGGCGTTCAAGTCCTTTTATGCTCAGTTATACACCTCCGAAACTCAAGCTGACCCGGACGCCTTCCAAGCTTTGTTTGGGCAAATCCCGCACCCCTCTTTGGCCCCCCCCCCCCAAAAGGAGGGTTTGGAGTCCCCCATTAGTTTGGGGGAGATTAGTGAAACATTACTTGGGCAATCTCAAGGGAAGGCTGCTGGCCCGGATGGTCTACCTTCTGAGTTTTATCAGACTTTTATGATAGAGCTACTTCCTTTTTTGCAACAATATTTTCTTATTTTAAGTGCACAATTGCCGACCACTGGCTCCTTCAGTGAGGCGACAATTGTTGTATTAGAAAAACCTGGTAGGGATCCTCAGAAAGTGGGAAACTATCGTCCTATATCTTTATTAAATGCGGATTATAAATTGTTTGCAGCTATTCTTGCTCGTCAATTAGAGAAGGTTGCCCCTTATATTATACATCCGGATCAGTGTGGTTTCATTGCAGGGAGATCCTCCGCGGATAATGCCCGTCTCCTTTTGAACCTTTTGGCTGTATCTGAGAGCTCCAACCTCCCTGTGGTTGGCCTTTCAGTTGACGCCGAAAAGGCTTTCGATCGATTAGAATGGTTCTTTTTGCAGCAGGCTATGAAGGGGTTTGGGTTTGGAGATGAGTTTCTGCGTTTTGTACAGGTATTGTATGCACATCCCTCAGCTCGAATACTTGCAAACGGGCTGTTATCTACTTCTTTTCCTTTATTTAGGGGAACATGGCAGGGTTGCCCTCTCTCCCCCCTTCTGTTTAATATTGCACTGGAGTCATTGGCCTTACTCCTCAGACATTCAAGCAGGGTTCATGGTATCCACATTGGGGATATCCATGTCAAGTTATCTGCTTATGCGGATGATCTACTGCTGTTTGTCCAACCTGAGTTGGTAGGGGAGGTTTTAGGGCTTATAACATCCTATTCAAGTCTGTCCGGGTATAAAATCAATTGGAACAAATCGGTAGCTTTTCCCTTAAATAGACGGACTTTTTCTTCCATGTTGTCTCAGTTTCCATTCCAGTGGGAAGATAAAGCGATAAAATACCTGGGAGTAAAGTTCGCCTGCTCCTTAGAAGAAACGTTACAGATAAATTGTAAAGATATGCTCGAAATGGTCACATCTTTTACCACCAAGTGGTCCCCTCTGCATCTATCTTGGTGGGGCAGGCTTGACTCCCTGAAAATGGTCTTGGTGCCAAAGATAAATTATGTTTTGGAGCTGTTGCCTCTGCAATTGCCTATCAAATTCTATTGAAAATTGGAGAGACTGCTGGTGGATTTCTTTTGGCAGGGTAAACCCCCTAGGATTGCGACCTCTAAATTAAAGGCGAGTAAACTTAATGGGGGTATCCATTTTCCTGATTTCCGCTGGTATCATATGGCTTTTAGGCTAAAGCAAGGTGTGGAATGGTGGTCCCCTAAGGAGGTTGGGATGCAGCAATCCTGGCTAGATGTGGAGGAACAATTGGGTTCTCCCATTCCTATGGCTCTGTGGATGGGTATGCGATTTGCGGACTCGCTCATTCGCCTCCCGATAATACAGGCCACTCAGGAGGCTTTTATTTTTGTAGACAGGCAATTAGGGGTGGGGGGTTGCCTCTCCTCTCAATTACTGATTTGGCATAATCCAAAGTTTATAATTGGACAAAGGGTGATTGTGTGGAAAGGCTGGATAGATAAGGGAATCTGGACGGTTGGTCAGCTCGTTCGTCAGGGTAGATGGAAATCCTTTGAGGATTTGCACTGTGAGTTTGGTTTACCCAGGAGTTGGTGTTTCCAATGGCTCCAACTCAAGCATTGTATTTCTCAAAGGGTGGGAGATCCTAGCTTATTGAGTGTCCAGTGGGGGTTGATACAGATGATGGAAAGTTGTCGTTCTCTAAAGGGTACAGCCTCCAATTTTTATGCCATTATAAGGGATAATGCGGGACACTCTTTGGTAGGGTTGGAGAAAACCTGGGATTCGGACTTGGGCCTATCTATATCTGCCTTGTCCTGGTGCCAAATATGGAGGCAGGTGAATAGAGTGTCGAGATCTGCAGCTCTCTCCCAATCGCTGTTTTTTCTAATGCATAGGGCGTATTGTACGCCGGTTAGAGTCACTAGATGGCGCCCCACCACAAATAATAAATGTTGGTCCTGTGCAGGTGGACCCGCCACGTTGAAACATATGCTCTTCGAATGCCCGTTTGTCCAGCGGTTTTGGAGACAGGTCTGGGAGAGGATCCAAAGAGTGCTGTGTTTTCAAGCACCTTTGTCATGGAAGACTGTAATATTACGTTCTACAGTAGATGGAGTAGATATGCCAAAGACAAAGGCCTTTTTGTTTAATTTCATGCTGGCAATTGCTTTGAAACTTATTGTGTCTCATTGGAAGGATTCTTCCATGCTAAATGTATATCAATGGTGGTCTCTGCTAGGTCTTTACGCCAAGTATGAGAAAGCTCATGAGCAGATGCTTCGCCATGGTGGAAAGCGCTTTTGTTTTGTTTCATCCATTAACAAATGGAAATACCTGGACGATTATGCTGCAGGGGCGGGATATTCGGGGGTTTCTCTTTGTTTGTAATACTTAGAGCCATATCGATGATGTTGTCTTTTATTTTCTTTTTCTTTGTCTTTCTCTTTCTTTTTCTTATTCTGCATAGTCCAACCTAGGGAGGGAGGGGGGGGGGGAGAGAGAGATTTAGGTTCGTTATGTTTTCTTCTCTCTCCGGGGTTTGTCAGTTTTTTATAAGTGACAACTATATATATATATTTCTCTAGGATGCGCTGGGTGTCGCTGTTTTGGTCGGATGTTTATCTGTTCAAATTGTTTCACTGTATTATTGTTTGTGGGCTTTGTAGTGGTTGGTGTGAAAATCAATAAATAAAAATATTTTTTAAAAAAAAATGGTTCGTGGACAACAAGAATGAACTGCTAGCAAGTTGGCCATCAAACTCTCCGGATCTCAATGTAATTGAAAACTGTTGGAATCTTATGAAGAAAAAGGTGGCAGCACACCGTCCAACTTCAGAAGCAGATTTAAAGGACATACTCAAGCATGTATGGGTCAACGAAATCACTCCGGCATACTGTAAAACGCTAGTTAACAGTATGCCTACAAGAATCCAGGCTGTGCTGAAAAATCATGGACACCCTATCAAATATTGACACATATATTCATTCCTGAATAAAACTTTGAAAATGACATTTGGCCACTACTGTATATATATATATATATATATATATATATATACTTAAACAAATGACATCACTACTTGTTCCTTAATGGGGGGTAGAGAATGTACAGTAAAACAAAGGGTGGTGAAGTAAAAGGGAAAGTAGATTTTCCACCTTGGAATTTAAGCCGGTGACTCGGAAGGCCACCTCCCAGCAAAGTGGGTTAGATTTGCAGACAGAGTATTGGATGCAGGCAGTTTCATCTGCATCAGAAGAAGTAGCCCCCCCTAAAAGAAGAACATGTTAGGTAGGGGATGGGAAATTAATGATTTACTAAGCAATTAAGTGAACGGAAAGTACAGGGAAAGAAACTTAAGAGTGTGGTGAAAATCAAGCAGGTTGGAGGATAAGGTTTTGTGGTAAAGGGAGGCAAATAGGTATTTGAAAGAGGTTGAAGAGGCAAAAAAAATAGTTTCTCTTCCAGGAAGGATAGTGGATGTGGCTGGCAGAATAGAGAAATGTTTATATATAGTAAATGCTTGATGGAAGAAGGAAACCAGGGCAAAGAAGAATGGTCTGATGAATTAGGGCCGGGACACTTAACAAGTCTGTTTGTTTCAAAGGCTGAAGGATTAAAACATTAGTAGCGGTTCAGATGGCTTTGAATGAGGCATCTCAGATTAAGTTGGAAAGATGAGAGGGTGAGGGTTGAGAAGGGTGGGGATAGGAAATTTTCAGATAATCTCTAAAGAGAGAACTTAATATTTGGTAAAGTTGATGGATGCTTCTTACTTTTCAGCAAATCCAGCATCAACAGTGATTTTAAAACATTTTAAGGAACCATTGTTGGATTGGATGCAGGATCTAACAAAAGCCTCATTGTTAGGAGGATCTTAGCTGAATAAATTGAAGAAATGTGACATTGTCTGATAGATCTAGTGTTTTCCTCATTCACCGACCTATCTCCAACCTATCCTTTCTTGCAAAGTTAATAGAGAAGGAGGTCACCTGTCAGGTTGATTTTCTCTTGGAACTGAATAACACATTTGACGAAGGGTAAGTGAGGCTTAGAGTGAGGTGTGGGACTGAGGCACTTTTGAATGCAGTGATTGACATGATCTATTATTATATGGATAAGTCCACAGCTGTGTTGTTGATTATTTTGGATCTAAGCATGACATTTGATTTAGTGGATCCCGATTTGCTATTATGGGCCAATGAAGAAAACTAGCACGGCCTTTATGTACAGATAATGCAACTTATATGCACAATTACCACCATACCAAATGCAGAAAAGAGATGGGTGCATGTGTAAGCAGCAAAAAAAAAAAAAAAAAGTGCACACAGAACGCTGTGCAAATGAGTTGCATGTATTCAAATGGTATAGTAAGAAGATCTGCACCCAATGCAGAGAAACAAATAGAGGATGCCCAGTCAGACATAAAGTTCAAGAGTTCCATAATATTTACGACTCGAGACACACGGTTTCAGCATGCTCTGAATTGCTACTGTCAGCGTGAGCAGTTTCAGTGTGTATTATTCAGGGTATAACCTTCTGCGTGTATTCTTCAGCATATAAATTTTGGTGTTCAAGAAGAAATCTCATTTGCTGCTTATCCTCTAGTGTCATTGCTGCTTGCAAGAGCTAGCCAAAGAAATGGGGAGAACAGCAGAGACCCGAGCATGAGAGAGGCGGATGAGAAGGTACATCCTGAGGCCTGCAGATGGCGCCTATTCAAATCAAGGACCGTGCTGAGTGGCTGAAATCGATACGCATGCGCAGATGACTGCTTGTAACATTTCTATTGTTTCCATATGAGTTGTCTCTGCTGATTCCCGCCGAAATTCTGTGCGTGTGTTTTGCTTGATGCCGAAGTTTTACACGTGTGTCCTGTTTTATGCTGAGGGTTTATATGTGTCTCATTTGCATTTCTGTTTTCCAGCACTGAAGTCATGCACTATTAGCATGCTAAATAGATGTGTATGGTGCTAATAGCAAATAAATTCAGCAGGGACTATCTGTATAAGCCTGTTAGTGAGGTGTGAATGGATGAGTCTGGTCCCTCCCTCCTCTGATGTGACCTACATCAGAGAAGGGAAGGAAGGACCTGACTTGCCTACAAACACGGTCTGCATCATTGCTGCTGCCTCTGAGAGAACAAAAAAGTGACAGCAGCAGCAGCAGCAGGGCAACGCGGAGGAGGGGAGGTCACAACCGACGGGGGGGGGGGGGGGGGGAAGCCGCCAGAACTGGAGATAGCACAGGGTACAATTATGGCATGGTACAGCCCTGCAAGGCTGATTCAGGTCACGGCCCTGTACATACTGCAAGAAAGGGACAGATGTGCTGCTTATTCCACCGCGGAAGTGAGATAAGCATCAGCAAGGTCGGTGATCAGGCCTGGAGACCACCCTTGAGACAGGGTCAAGTTGCTGGTAGGTCCCCACCTCCCAATCCGGGCACCAGCTGCCCCACTGGGGGTTGGGAGGCAAGGTAACAGGGGCCAGCACTTTTGCAGACTGGATGGCAAGCAGGGAGGATGTCCCCACGGTGATGCAGGGCCATGCCAGGCCATCTCAGGACCCGATCCTGCACCCACAGGAACATCTGGCTCCCAGAGTGGAAAGTCAGGTCCTAATGGGCCTGTCCTGTTTGGGGGCATCCAGACAGCCCAAATGTGCCCCTTCTGGGATCAGGCTCTAGGTGTTTATATTTGTAAATAAATTATTATTACCATTTACTGTAAGCCAGCTTTGTCACAGCAGTGCTTTTTGCGAGCTTTCCTGGGGTGAAAGGAGGGAAATCCTACCCACAACTCATTTCTTCCCCAAGTGGAGGCACCAGGCACCAAACTGACAAAGACCAACAGAGCCCAGCCTAGAGGGGACTCCAGCCAGGCCGGTCTGAGAGCTAGAAATGCTCCCAAGGAGCATTACATATGTATGCTGATGATTTGCAAATTATAGTGCCTTTGGATAGCATATTTGACAGCTTGATTGCTCGGTAGCTATAGCTACAGAAGAGTGGAATCCATCTAAATCAGTAATGGTCTGTTTTGGGGTGATGGATTGGTTCTGATTTTCACTTATCCAGTGATTAATGGGATGGCCATTCTGCCTAAGAAAACCCAGAAATCTGGGGGTGTGGTTGTTTGTGAAAGGCACTTTTTAGTCCGTATTGTATGAGTTGTCAGTCAGCTTTTCATAAATTACTTAAGTCAGCTTAAGCTCAGGGGCGGTTCATCCATTAGGCAGAGGCAGGGCAGAGGTGGCAAAATCTAAAATTAAAACAAAGCCGGAGTGCCACTGGCATTGGACAAATCAGCCTGATCATTTGCAACTGCAAGCAATCAGGCTGATTTGTGCAGCGGCGACGGCAGGACTCCGGTTGTTTTAATTTTAGATTTTGCTGCCTCTGCCCTGCTTCTGCCTTCCCACCACTTTTTTTTTTTCTTGCAAGCATTTCTTGACGGAAAAAAACCACAGCAAGAACGATTACTGGTGAGGAAGGCATGTCTGGTAGGGAAAGGGCCGATACTTCATAGGTGGAGAGAACAAGTGCCCCCTATTTTTTGGGAATGGCGTAATAGTTTTCATCAATTGATGCTCTTTGAAAGGAGAGGGGCCAAGGGTAATGTTAAACATTGGGCTTTCTTCCTGCTGATCTGGGAACTCTATATTCAACGATTGGGGCCCTATGCCTGTAATGAAGTCTTCCACATGGGATAGGTTGGCGCGGAAGAGAGCAGAATGGGAGTCTAGCGGGGATACTACAGGGGTGGGGGTTGGGAGATGGGTTCATAGGTGAGTTCCTGGGTGGGCAAGATATGGGGGGAGCTGTGCTGAGGTGGGGAAAGGGGAGGGGGGATAAGGAAGGAGGGGGGTTAATAAAAAAGTTGTACCACAGCTGTGTTCAAAATTGGCTACTGGAGTGGTGGAAAAGAGTCGGCCCCACCCAGTGACACCAGCATGTATGTAAACAATTGTTTGTAGTTTTGTTTGTGGTTCAATAAATACAGTTTAAAAAAAAACACAGCGGGAAGGCAGAGGCAGGTCAGAGGAGACAAAATCTAAAATTAAAACAGCCAGAGTGCCACCAACATCGCCAGATGAGAGGTGCAGGTGGAGGGAATGGGGACAGGAGGTGGACAACAAGGAGAGACAATGGTGATTGACAGGGGAGACAAAGGGGGAGACAGGGGGCATGCTGGACAAAGGGGGAGACAGGGAACATGTTGGACAAAGGGGCAGACAGGGGACATGATGCCGGACAAAGAGGGAGACAGCAGGGACATGCTGGACAAAAGGGGAGACAGGGGGACAAGTGCTGGACAAAGGGGGAGATAGGAGACATGCTGGACAAAGGGGGAGACAGGGAACGTGATGCTGGACAAAGGGGGAGATAGGGGGGCAAATGCTGGACAAAGGGCAGAGACAGGGGGACATACTGGACAGACGGGAGAAATGTTGGACAAAGGGGAGAGAGTGCGGGTTAGGTTTATAATGGGCTGATGAGGGGGCTAGCACTGTAATGGGCAGATTGGGAGGAGCTAGGACTGGTAATGGGTTGATTAGGGAAAGCTAGGACTGGGAAGGGACTGATTGAGGGGGGTTGGGACTGGCAATGGGCTCATTAGGGGAGCTAGCACTGGTAATGGGCTGAGGGTGGGGACTAGCACTGGAAATGAGCTGATTAGGGGAGGCTAGGACTGGTAATGGTCTGGAAGAGTGGCCTAGTGGTTGGGGCAAGGTACTTCAGGCCGGAAGGTCGAGGGTTCAAATCCCACTAGAGGACAGCAACCTTGGGCCGGAAGGACTGGGGCTTTTAGTCCCACAGGTGTTCCTTGTGGTCTTGGGCAAGCCACTTAACCCTCCATAGCCCATGTTCCCTGTAAAATAATTATCTCCAAGTTATAATGCCCTGTTCAATGTAATTTCAGTTTGTTCAATGTAAACCGCACTGATACAGAATAGCATGGTATATAAGAGAATGTAAATAAATAAATAATAGACTGATGGGGGGCTAGCATTGGAAATGAGCTGATTAGTGGAGGCTAGGACTGGTAATGGGCTGATTAGGAGAGGCTAGCACTGGTAATGGGGTTGAGGGGGACTAGCACTGGATGTGAGTTTATTGGGAGGCTTTGACTGGGAATGGGCTGATGGTAGGGAGGGGAGGATAGAGCTGCTGGCCCTGGAAGAAAACTGGGGGTTAGGTCTACAAATGGGCTGATGTGAGGGGATGGGAAAATGGAATTGGAAGGGAGTGGATGCTGAGAGGGGCTGCCATGGTATTTGTACTAGAAGGGACTGGACAGTGGGGAAGGAGAGGGACTGGAAGGGAATGGACACCAGTGGCAGTCATGGGAATGCAAGTTGACATTGGAAGGTACTGGTAGTGAGAAATGGAAGGGGGGCTGATAATGGGAAGAGTTACTGGGACTGGAAATAGGCTGATGGAAAGAAGTGAAGAAAACAAAAAAAGAGATAAGAGATGGCAGATGGACCATAGACCACAGAAAGAGAGCTAAGAGAAGACAGGAAAACAGAAGCCTGAGATCGGGACAAGCATGATCAGAGAATAAAATGGTCAGACAACAAAGGTAGAAAAAATAATTTTATTTCATTTTAACATAAGAACATAAAATATGCCATACTGGGTCAGACCAAGGTCCATCAAGCCCAGTATTCTGTTTCCAACAGTGGCCAATCTAGGTCATATGTACCAAGCAGTTTCCCAAGAGACACAAGTTCCACAATGCTTGTACTGGGTCAAGCATTGATATCTTCGGTCACTTCTTAATAATGGTTTATGGACCTTTCCTCCAGGAACTTGTCCAAACCTTTTTTAAACCCAGCTACACTAACAGCCTTTACTACATCCTCCGGTAACAAATTCCAGGGTTTGATTACACGTTGAGTGAAAAAATATTTTCTTTTATTAGTCTTAAATAATTTTTACCCTGTAGCTTCATTGCATGTCCCCTAGTCTTTCTATATTCTGATAACGTAAACAATCAATCTACGTTTACCCATTCCACTCCGTTCCATTAATTTATAGACTTCTATCATATCTCCCCTCAGCCGTCTCTTTTCCAGGTTAAAGAGCCCTAACCTTTTTAGTGATTGGACTTTGTGTTATCTTTGTATTTTATACTGTATGGGGGAACTGCCTATTTATCTGATGTTACACTGCTTGAGGAGTCTGGCTTCTTGGGGGTTTCAGTTTAAATTTTGTCTACATATTTTTATTTTTACTTTAGATTGTAAGTCACTTATTCTGTACTTGGTGAGGGTCTGTGTTCTGAGTGTGTGACTGTGCCCAGGTGTTCTGTTAACATAGAGTTTGTACATAAAGAACTATACTGTACTGTTGTAATTTGACATGTTCAGCTTTTCAAATAGGTGTATGGATGTTCCAGGGCCCACTGTAGTATTTACAGTGATACTTTTTTTTGGTGGGCTCCTTATGTGAGTTTTGGAAGTTGGTGCTGATATGGTATGGTAAGGTAGATTTGCTCTATAGATACTCAGTGACTTTGTTATAGGGTTTTATATTAGTTCACAATATGCCTGGTACTGGAGAACATTTGTTGTTGTTGCTGTTAGTGAGATGATCAGAATCAGAATTTTTTTTTTAAGATATTGAGTTCTCTGGGTGAATGTCCTGGTTCTGCTCTGCAACCACTGTTGAAGGGGTTTTTGTGGATGCAAAATATATGTTGAAAAAAAAGCAATAACCATAACACAGTTTATAACAACAAAATAAAAATGAGTTATAATTTAGTTTTATAAACTGTGCTGTGGTTCTCCCTCTCTTTTAGTTCCTTGGTGTGCAAACATCTTCTTGCATTTCCCCCAAATAATCTAATTAGCTTTTTGGTTTGTTTCAGTCCCTGAGTGGAGTTTTGAAAAAGCCCCGCCCCCTCTATGTGGGGGGTGGGGTGCCATCTCATCCTTCGCCTCAGGCAGCAGATTGCCTTGAGCCGCCCCTGCTTATGCCTCATTTGGAAATGGATGCCCTGAACATGGTTATGTGCTACTTGTTAGGCAGGACCCTAGATTATTGCAATAGGCTTTATGTGCAGCTGTGTACACATCATAGCGCTTTATAAATGATTAGTAGTAATAGTAGTAGTAGTGCAGCTGCCAGCCAATTTGAGTATTCCTCGGAGAGAAAATGCACATCCTGTTCTGGCTGCATAATTGTATATGCATACCTGCATTATATTACAGTTGTGGTCAACATCATTGGCACCCTTGCTTTTTAGATATGTCATTTACAATATCTTGAGAAATAAATTGAAAAATTCCAACTGTATTTCATCATAATAATTTAATAGTATGTTCAAAGGCATACAACAACAAAAAAAGTTGTCTGTGCTACTTAGATGCAATAATTTCTGAGAAAAAAATAAAATATGACCTGGACAGGATTAATATTACTAATTCACTAATATTTGGTTGCACAACTCTTAGCAGTGATGACATCTATAAGTAGCCATCTATAAGTTTCGCACATCTGTTTGCTGGTAGTTTCTCCCACTCTTCAACTGTGATTTGTTCCAGCTCATGACTGTTTCCAGGATTCCTTTTACCAATGGCAGATTTCTGCTCTTTCCAAAGGTTCTTGATTAGACTGAGATCAGGACTCATTGCTGGCTCTTTTAAAACAGTCCATTTTTTCCTTTTTGTTATTACATATTTATCATTTTACAAATAAATTCAAGCATAAAACTTGTACAGAAATAAGGGAACTGGGATAAACAAACAAACAGGAAATCAACAAGAAGAAATCAACGACAATGACAAAATCCTCTACCCCGGTCCCTTCTCCAGCCCCCTATAAGCAGGGGAACCATGCAGAAAGAAACAAAATCATCCATCATTAAGAGGAAAACAAACAAGTGCAAACAAGCAGCATATTTATATAGTGGAAAGAGTGGATACCCCCAGATTGGTGGGTCTATGCAAATTCAGGAAGGCCAGAAGTTGGGAAGGCTAAAAATAAATAAAAGTATTTGACTGAAATGTAAGCATGCACATGCTCTGAAACTTAAAGAAAAATAGAGCCCCAACTGCTGAACCTGAGGGCAGAGCAACAGAAATTACTTCCTTCTATGCTGCGTTTCTTTACATAAATCTGAAAAAACCTGTAGCACCAATCCTTTAAACAAGATACTCCTTTTACGAAAAAACAACTTAAGAAACCACTCTCGATCAGTAGTAAGCACAAATGTTACAAGTAAGGTTGATCGAACAATGAGTTCTGTATCAGTAGATTCCAAAATAGAAGATACATTTAAAGCATCAGCTTGTTGAACCCCCGGTATTTCCCCACAACCCAAAACCTTTTATAACACAGGAAAATAATAAACCTTAGTCAAAGGGGGCTGGGATTCCGTTGGGACACCCATAACTTCTGTTAAATGTTACTTAAACATTTCCCTAGCACCCACATAGGAAGATTTAGGAAAATTTGTTGAGTGCAGATTTAAAAATCTAGCAGAATTTTCTAATATCTCAAGTCTTCATGACAATCGTCCACATAATTTTCTAATAAAGTCACCTTAACTTATAAAGCAGATGTAGCAGACTGTAGAGAGGAAATTTCTTCAGCTTGCCTTTGTATTGCAAGAGAGTTACCTTGAGTTTGAGTGGCAAGTGTTTGAACTTGAGAAACAAGAGTCTCTCCTAGTTTCACAATGGCAGACCAAATGCTTTCTAAAGTGAAGACTTTAAAAAGGATATTATAATGCCTCTGTATCATTCCATGGTGTGACTGCACCTTGAATATTGTGTGCAATTCTGGTCACTGTATCTTAAAAAAGGATATATCGTTATTAGAAAAGGTACAGAGAAGAGCCACCAAAATAGTAAAGGGGATGGAAGGATACCCCCAGGGAAGAGAGGCTAAAAAGGTTAGGGCTCTTCAACCTGGAAAAGAGATAGCTGAGGGGAGATATGATAGAAGTCTATAAATTAATGAATGGAGTGGAAAGGATAAACGTAGATCGATTGTTTACGCCATCAAAATATAGAAAGACTAGGGGTATGTAATGAAGCTACAGGGTAACCTATTTAAGACTAATAAGAGAAATATTTTTTTCTCTCAACGTGTAATCAAACTCTGGAATTTCATCTGTCCACAGGATATTTTCCCAGAAGGATTGTGGTTTCTCAAGGTAGGTTTGGGCAAATATTCAGGCTAGACTTTTTATGTCTGTCTTTGAGCAGTGGGATCCTTCTTGGTCATTGCCCATGAAGTCTTTCTTTGTTTAGTGTGTGGCGTATGGTGCAGGTTGAAACCACCACTTCAGATTGCTCCAGGTCAGCCTTAAGCTCTTTGGATGTTGTACGTGGTGTTTTTTAAATAGTTTGCACTAACCTTTGAAGACTTCTTGGATTAATTTTCCTCATCATACCTTGTTCTGGGAGGTTCTTGACAGTTCTATGAGCAGAAAACGTCTTAATAACATTGCAAACTGTAGACACAGGAATCCCAAGGTTTTTGGAGATGGCCTTGTACCCCTCTGAAGTTTGATGTTTGGTGATAATTGCTTTTCTGACTGTCTCAAGCAGTTCTCTTGTTTTCACTATTGTGAAAAGGGAACAGGGAGTGAATGTGACCATTTTAAACATTAGAGCCATCTTTCATCGGTTGATTCATGTCATATGAGTACTGACAATTGATGCAGATGCGTCTAATTTTACTGCAATGGACTGTGCTTTTTCTGTTCAAACTGATTTGAATTTCTTATAAGAGTGCCAATAATCATGTCCTGACAATGTTCTTGTTTTTATACTATTTCCTTTTTTTAATTGGTGCATATATAGTCCAAAGACATTTCAGTGGCCACTTTTTTTTAGGAGATACTGGACATTAAGGGGTTGAACTGCAAGGTTGCCTATAATGTTGACCACATCTGTATGTATTACTACCAGTTGTAAGTTAAGGCAAGCAGCTTCATGCTTGCTTGTGATCCTTGCTCCTATAGATTAAATACGTGCAGGTGACCCATTCCCTCCTTAACACCTGCTTGGCTTCTTGCCTTACTACAATGTATAAGCTGTGATCCCATTGGGCTATTACAGATCCTTCTGGCCTTTTGGGTAATTTTTGTGCACCCCTCCTTTCAGTCCAGACTCTTCATTTTGGAGAAAAGATCAAAGCTCTACAGCCCTTTCCTTTTCATTTCATCCCCTTGGATTTGTATTACCTTTTTACCAAATCACAATTCAAATCCTCAACACAGATTTATTTTAATCACATCCATCTATATTTTATATGTCCCATTTCACCATTTTCTCAACATTTCAACCTGCTCCAGTTTGTATGCATTCAGACAACTCCGTAATCCATCCTCAGCTATTATTCAGAGAGATCCAGCATGCTGAATTGTGGTACTTCTCGATTCAGCTTTCACAGTTAATTCTACAATTTTACTTGCTTCAATAAACAGTTGGCATGTAAGATATTGGGTCTTTTCTTGGAGGAGAGTTGGTTTAAGTGGGTGTGTAGTGTTGTATCAGGAAACACAGTATGAGTGCAGGAACAGTAAAAAGGGTGTCATAAATGATTTTGCCAAGATTAAGCCAGTGAAGAAGCTGAATTTATAAGATCTGTGGAAATTACTTTATCCAAAGACAAAATACCAAATGCTGTGAGAGCCTTCCTTCAACAGGTATGGGAGAGAACACAGTGATTAAAGATCACTAATAAGGTGTTAGCCAGTTTAAACTAAGCTGATAAATATTTAAAAAAAAAAGAAAAAATGACCTTTTTTGAAGTCTTAGCTGTTCTTACAGTGCTAAGACTTTTTATCCTTACCCCCACTTCCTTTGGCCAGTGTAATCTGAGATCTGTGTGTGCTATAGATATGAATGCTGCTGTAAAGCTGCAATCAGATTCAAAAGATATTACTACTAAGGTGCAGGAAAACTCAGACCCCACTTCACAAAGGAAAGATAATATTGAACTTAAAACAATTAGAGGGTCATTCTAAAAAGTTTGGATGTCTGCAGACATGCATGTGGGTGTTGAAGTCACAGACATGTCTATGTAACCATCCCACAAATGCTGTTTGTAGATATCTCCAGTACAGCGATGTTCAAGTCGGCATGGGGGTGTGGCAGAGGCGTGTCTGGGGATGGGCAATGGACTTAAACATCCCCATTTGATCCAAGAAGCAGCAAAGCTGTCTACTGGCACCTGCATGCTTATTCCTGCTCCAGGCACGAACAGGTATCAGGAAAGTGTTTGTTTTTACCTTAAAACATCCAACTAGTATAGAGAAGATGGAGAATTCTGTGACTAGCTTTAGATTACAAAGTCCCATGCTGAGATTTGAATCCTCGTTACTCATCTCTTAAGCCACTACTCTAACCATTATGTTATTAGACATTCTGGTTCCAAAAAACTCTCCTGGGGATGTCTATATAGACATTTGATATACGTGCATATTGGGCACCTCCATGTTTCTGGAATTATGCCTGAGCTTGCACATGCCTGCCTTTCTTTTCAGATGTTCTGGATTTGGTGCCCCAGATTGAAGTTGCACGTCCAATTTGGAATGTGCTTCTTAGCCTACAAAGCCAAGCAAACTTATGAGGCAGATAGGGAGAGGCTCCTCTCTGATCTAAACAAAGTGTAGCATAAGGTAGAGAAGGATATATCTAAGGTCTCAAACTCCTACATACATTAACTACTGTATCATACAGTGTCTTCAGACTAATTAAATTATCAGTGCTACTAACTTCAATCAGAAAAATATCTCAGCTGTCTGACAAAATATAACAGTGAAGAATGTTTAGCAGAAAGGGACTTTCAGGAAAGCAAGGACCAAAACTGTAAGCTTTTGGTGGAAGGTACCTTAAAGGAGGCAGAGAGCAGAAATGAATCCCAGAAGCACTCTGGCTCTACTAGGCATTTGCCTAGATCTGCAAGCTCACTAAGGTCAGTGCAATCAAATCATGTCACACACATTCAACCACTGCAAGGGTACGTCCTGAACAGAAGCTGCAAACGATCATGCCTGCTTTAGCCAATAATAGGCTACCCTGAAATTAGAGAGAATTAGAAGAGGAACAGAGGGCAGCTGCAGATGTTACTGCTAAAGGCACTGCTGATGCTTCTGCAGCTGCTGCTAGACCTGACATTGACACTGATGCAACTGCTGCTGCTGCTGCATGCAGAAAGGCTGAGCTGGATATTGCTCTAGAGATGTTACAACAAAAAAGGAAGCAGTGCTGCTAAGACTCAGACTAAGGCCCTTGAAGGAGTTATAGGCAGGAATGCGGGGAGAGCCCAATCATCTACATTGCATCAGCAGATCCTGTTCAGTACACTAAAAACTATGTTCTAACTCTTATCTCTGGGTACTGCAGTCTGACCCAGAATAGGATACAAATGTAAAGGAATAACATTAGCCCCTCCAGTAGGCATCAGGCCTGAAAGAAGTCAGCCTAATGTACACCATGAATATTAATCACAACTACAGTGATCCACATGCTCACACGCATATGCATTCACTACAGCCGGCTCATGCTCCAGGCACACACACAGAGGAAGATACCTCACCTGCGCCTCATATCTCGGTGCTCTATGGGATGCATAGTGGTGCTCTATGGGATGCATAGCGTGTAGTCCCCACTTGTAACTCAACATACACTGCATAGTGTGTAGAATCCTTACCCACCTCATTGCTTGTAAGATAACATACGCTGCATAGCACCACTACTCCTCTTCCATGGCCCCTTGTCCTCTTCCTCATACTCCCCAACTGCCTCCCCTCCTACCAGCACCCTCACTCCTCCCCCCCCATTCTCCCTCTACCTTCCTCACTTCTCCCTCCATTCTGTCTTCTAACCTAGCATCTGCCCTTGAGCTTCATCACACCCTCCCCCTCATTCAACCAGCCCCTCTCTCTTTAAGGCAACCCCACCCATGCTTCCGTCGTACTGCCACTGCTTTACCCCGCTCTCTACTACTCCTTCTCCTTCTCTCATCAGGTAATATCAACCCCAACCCTGCCCCCCCCCCAATTTCTTTCTCACTTTAAGAAGAGTTCCTCATGTACCTTATCTAATCTCATTCATATCCCTCTGCTTTCCCCCTCCTCCCTCCCTCACTCATGCCCCAATCACTCATCCAGAGATATCATTCCCAACCCTATCCCCTTTAAAGCTCTGTCTCACTCTAAAAAGAGATCCTCATGTAACCTAATATCATCAATATCCCCCTTCATTCCCCTTTCACTTCCCCTCCCTCATGTCCCTCATGGAGGGCCCACTCATCCAGAGACACCCAACTGTACCCTGGCCCCTCTAGATCTCTGTATTATTCTGGAAATAGATCCTCATGTAACAGACCCCCTAGACTGCTGTCTTACCCTGTAAAGAAATCCTCACGTAACTTGTCCAACCTTAACCATATCCCTCTCCTTTTCTCCTCCACTCTGCCATTCTCATGTGCCCTATGGAACGCATTCTCAGTCTCTAACAAACTTGCTTTTACTCATGATCTCTTTATCTCTAATGCGCTACACCTTCTTGCCCTAACTGAGACCCGGCTCCTCCCTGACGATACCACATCTGCTGCTGCTCCTCTCTGCCACGGGGACTACCAGTTCTCCCATATACCTCGAT
Source organism: Ichthyophis bannanicus (assembly GCA_033557465.1). NCBI lineage: Eukaryota > Metazoa > Chordata > Amphibia > Gymnophiona > Ichthyophiidae > Ichthyophis > Ichthyophis bannanicus. The sequence goes on from CM066031.1 coordinate 1,469,268,194, forward strand.
CCACTGGCCGTGGTGGTGGTGTTGGGCTTTTACTTTCTCCCTCTTGCCAATTCCAACCCCTCCTACTGCCTCAGACACACTACTCCCTCTCTTTTGAAGTCCACTCCATTCGCCTCTTCACACCACTTCCCCTCCGAGTAGCTGTTAACGCCCACCCGACAAATCCACATCGACCTTCCTTACCAACTTCGACTACTGGCTTTCTGTCTTTCTGGATCCCTCTTCACCCACTCTTATTCTTGGCGATTTTAACATTCACGTTGATAACCCCTCCAATCCCCATGCTTTAAAGTTCCTCGCCCTCACCTCCTCGTTTGACCTCCAACTTTGCTCCACTGCCCCCACCCACCTGCACGGCCACTGCCTTGACCTGATACTCTTCTCTAATTCCTCTCCCTCAAACCTATGCAACTCAATCCTTCCCTCATCTGACCATCACCTTTTAACCTTTAATCTTCAGCTTCTGCTGTCTCAACCTCGTCCTGTCTCCTCCAACCTATTTAGAAACCTCCATAATATTGATCCCCTGACTCTCTCCTCCACCATTTCTCCATCTCTTTCCTCCATTATGTCCTCCAAGTCCGTCGACAAGGGAGTATCCTCTTATTTATTTATTTATTTATTTATTTAGAAAACATTTGTATACCGCTGCTTCCTACGATCAACAGCGGTTTACTTTACAGAATCATAATGTATCGTAAAATACAATAATTTTTAGGATACAGAATTCGATTGGGCGATGATTTGAATCACACAGGAAGTAGCAATTTAGTACATTATACATTGAATTGAGGCTTTCAAATTTAAATAATGCTGCACTATCCTTGGCTCTTGACATTCTTGCCCTACCCACCCCACGTCCTGTCTGACGTTCTGCCCCCCAGCCCCGGCTTTCATCCACATCCTGCTATTTGCGCACCTATGCCCATTGTACTGAATGTGCTTGGACCAAATCCCGCTCCCGGAAGACCTTCTACACTTTAAATTCATGCTTGGCTCCTTCCAGTCAGCCATAGTACTTGCCAAACAAGAATACTACATCCATCTGACTAACTCCCTTGCTTCTGATCCTCGCCGCCTCTTTAATACCCTCAATTCTCTCCTCAAGGTGCCCCCACCCCCAGTCCCGCCCCCTTTCTGCCCAGACCCTAGCTGACTACTTCCATGACAAAATCCACAAGATTACCCTCCAATTCCCCACTTCCTCATCTACCTCCCCCCTCCTCAATTCTCTCCCCCATCTATACTTCTTCTCTACCCTCTCCTCCTTCCCTACGATCTCCGAAGAGGAAACCACACTCCACCCATCTCCTACACCCCATCTCCCCCACCGTTTTCCCTTCCATCTCTCGTATTCTTAGCCTTTCACTCTCCACTGCAACTGTCCCCATAGACTTCAAACATGCTGTTGTCACACCTCTCCTCAAGAAACCCTCACTTAATCCCACCTGTCCTTCTATCTATCGACTCATCTCCCTCCTTCCCTTCATATCTAAACTACTAGAACAAGCAGTCCACTGCCACTGCCTCAACTTCCTCACCTCCCAGGCCCTCCTGGACCCACTACAATCCGGCTTCCGTTCCCTAAACTCCACTGAAACGGCTCTTACAAAAGTCTCAAATGACTTGTTCCTGGCTAAATCTAAGGGCCTCTACTCTGTCCTCATCCTTCTCGACCTCTCCGCTGCCTTTGACACTGTTGACCACAATCTTCTCCTCACCACCCTCTCCTCACTTGGTTTTAAGGACTCCGTACTATCCTGGTTCTCCTCCTACCTCTCCCATTGCTCCTTTAGTGTATGCTCTGGTGGCTCCTCCTCCTCTCTCACCCCGCTCCATGTTGGTGTACCCCAGGGATCCATCTTGGGCCCCCTCCTTTTCTCTCTCTATACCCAATCCCTTGGCACGCTTATCTCCTCCCATGGCTTTCAGTACCATCTACTTCTCTACACCTAATATCTCTCCAGCAATCCAGACCAAGATCTCGGCCTGCCTTTCTGACATCTCTGCCTGGATGTCTCACCGCCGCTTGAAACTGAACATGGCCGAGACTGAACCCCTTGTCTTTCCCCCCAACTCCTCCCCTCCTCTTCCCCCTTTCTCAGTCTCCGTGGATGTATCTACAATCCTTCCTGTTCCCTCGGCCTGCAATCTGGGGGTTATCTTTGACACCTCTCTCTCCTTCTCCACACATATCCAGCTCTTAGCTAAGACCTGCTGCTTCTTTCTCTACAACATTAGCAAAATCCACCCCTTCCTTTCTGAACACACTACCAAAACGCTTATCCACTCCTTAATCTCCTCTCGCCTCGACTACTACATCCTACTCCTTGCTGGTCTCCCCGTGAGCCATTTCTTTCCCCTTCAATCTATACAAAATTATGCTGCTCGACTAATCTTCCGCCAGTCTCGCCATGCCCACATTACTCCTCTTCTTAAGTCACTTCACTGGCTCCCTATTCAATTCTGCATCCAATTCAAACTTCTCCTACTGACCTATAAATGCATTCACTCTACCGCCGCTCAGTACCTCTCATCTCTTATCTCTCTCTACATCCCCTCTTGGGAACTTCGCTCCGCTAACAAATTACTTCTATCTAGGCCTTTCACTCGCACCGCTAACTCCCGACTTCACTCCTTTCACCTTGCTGCACCTTACACCTGGAACAGCCTACCTGTGTCTATACGCCAGGCACCCTCCCTGGCCCTCTTCAAATCCAGGTTCAAGACCCACCTCTTCACTGTCGCATTCAGATCCTGACTTCTATCCTTAATCTTAACCTGACTCCCGTCAATCTTCATGATCGAATTGTAAAGACCATACTGTGCTTTGCACCGAATTGACTAATGCTCTGTATTGTCTAATGTTCTGTATTGTCTCTACTAGATTGTAAGCTCGGATGAGAATGACTCTAATGAGCAGGGACTGTCTCTTGTATGTATGTCTGTACAGCGCTGTGTGTGTGGTGTTATTAAGTGCTAAATAGTAGTAGTAGTAGTAATGCTGCATAAGAAATCTGGGAAGTTGCCATCAGCAAGAGTATCAGTGATGCACCCCTTGCTCAAACCAAGTAAAACAAAACATCCTTCCTCCATGCCATCATTCAAGAATAACTAAGCAGGCAATGAGTGATGGAACATGCCTCATGACAATACTCTGCAAAACCCTCCCGATGTCCAGACAGAGGCATTGGACAGATCAGATCTGGCCAAGTATATTATTTGCTGAGAGTGCATTAAGTACAGCACTCACCAGGTTTGATGACTGTCCTGAAAACTACAGAGCACTGAAAGCTGATTTTAAAGATGCCATTTCAGATCTGAACTTTATCTCAAAGGATGAGATCAGCTTGATGGTGCGATGGCTGGGAAGAGGATCTGCAGAATGAGTCAAAATACTAAAATCAGCATATATGAACAACTCCTCAGAGAGACTAGCTGAGAAGACTAGAACAGTGTTATGGTAATCCAAAAGTAATTGAGAATGCATTGTTTGAAAGGATTGAAAATTTTACAAAGGTATATCTGTATCTTGCCATGAAAACCCAATGGATAGTTACAACAAAACAAATTGTGCTATGGTGCTGGAAAATGAGACTCCCAGGTCGGAAGGCACTCAACTAGCTACTGGGGACCAGTCTGTCAACAATGAGCCACCTGACTGAAGACCGAACACAATTTAGGATAGCTATCCAGAGGGTCGCCATGAGTCGACTCCGACTCGACGGCACTTAACAACAACAACAAAGCAAAGACAATTGCAAACTACAAGAATTGGGAGACCTGTTCCTGGAGCTAGAGGCAGCCAAAGCTGATCCGCATCTCTCAGGGCTCCACTGCCTGGACACATTTTATAATAGACAATAAACCACAGGTCAAAACCACCAAAATATCCAGCTCTCACCTGCAATGGCAGTGGCACAGAACTTACATTGGGAACATTGAAAATGTTCAGGGAATGAGTGGTTCATACTCGCATGATCTTTTGGTGCAGCCATATGTACCACCAAATCTCTAATGTTGCGTCCCCACTATAATCTATGGTTAAATCACCTTGAAAGCACTCATAAAGAGCCCGAATGTGCCAATGTTTCCAAACTTTTTCAATGTTTTCAATGTAATTATTGTGCTACTGCCTTTACAGGTGAGAGCTGGAGGGATAACTCCATGGGTAGACAATATTACACTCACTGGCACACTACTTGCTCATCATCTTTTGTTGTATATTTACTGATATGTCCATGCAATCTTAAATCTATTGATAGAACCATTAGACCTTTGAAATTTAGTTTGAGTGAGCATATGTCTAGAATTAATACCAAAACTCTGTCTGCACCTATTGTCCCTCATTGTCCGCAAATGAAACGTGCTTTTCTCGATTTCAAGTGCCAGATAATTGAGTATGTTTCCCCCCTGATCCACACGGGGGTGATCATGAGTCTAGACTACAATATGTGGAACATTCATGGAGTTTTAGATTACAATGGTGGCTCCTAAGGGTCTTAACTTTGAGCTTGACTGGTGGAGTCTCTTTTAAGATCTTCTGATGACATCATCTAATCAATATGTGGCTGCTGGGTTGCTGACGTCACCTACCATTTTGCCAGTATCTTTTTTAAGAGCTCATACTTCTAAGCTTGTACACCAGTTTGTAAGTTGGAAGTTAAGTGAGCAGCATGCCTCAATCAAAAGCATCTGAAGTAGAGCTCAAAAATATTTTCGGGAGCTTGAAACATAGTTCTGTGTCCACGTTTTGGATTGTGGGACTTTCTTTCGCAAGAGGCTTTTGTAGAGCATTGTTGTGAGGTATGTTCCAACACTCATTGCCAGCTTAGTTATTCTCGCATCTGATTGGTGGTAATAAGCTAAGTTATAAGCTAAGCCATACATTTTTAAGCTATTAGGTTCTCATTTTATTATTGAGATACAATAATGTTTGTGTTTAGCACTTGTGGAGGTGTTGGAGCACATATTTGGTGATGGTTTTCAAACTTCAAAAAGATTAAAAGGAAAGGTTTGTTTTTCGGAAGGGTGATTCCTTGCATAACAAATTGCATAAAATCTGAACACGAAAACTAAATTCCCAGAATCTAGAGCCCCTGCTTTGAATCATAGCAGGGAGAATGATGAAGATGAGGCATCAGCAACTGAGGTTATTTCTAAGTGTGTGTGGAAAAGGCTTCAGTGGGAAGTCCTGTGCTAAGATATGCCTAGCCAAAGTGTATCCTAAGGACTGCCTCAGAAGTGAGTGAAAATGTATGTCATCATGGACGATCAAAATGACAACTAAAGCAAGGTCAGAGTTCTATGACTTGTTTGGCATACATGAAGCTTACTATCCTTACAAGCTCAGAGCTTGTGCAGGAGTCTCAGAGTCAATGGGAAAGAAAGTGAGTGGGTATACAGTATGATAGAAGCCATAGATGGCAGCATCAAATCACAGCTACCTACTCTTACTGAATGTGAGCAGATAGCAGACAACAGGGATGAAATCCCTACACCAGAAGCCACTTGGCATTATTCCCACTTTAAACCCATAGCCAATTGAATCCCAGTTTTGGATCCAGATGCTCAAATTCTACTTCTACTCAACAGAGACATACTGTTCATACACAAAGTATATCAACTGGGCAATGGTTCTCATGGCACCCCCTACACCCATCATCTTGATTTGGGATGGGTGATTGTAGGCAGTGTTTGCCTCAACAAAATACCTAAATCAAGCTTTGGCACATTTGCAACCAGTGTGCTAGAAAATGGGTGCACTTCATTATTTGAGTCATACTCCAACCATTCCTCTACCAAAAAGGTTCTCGACTGCAGAAGCCAGTGAACTGTGATTTTCAGACCTGCAGTACCTCCCTGTCATACTGTAGGAGAACACCCGGGGAGCTCAGTAATCCAGATCACAAGAGATGATAATAAGCCTACCTTCTCCATAGAAGATAAAGAATTCCTGAAGATTATGGACCAAGAATTCTTTATGGGTAGCTCCTATTCCATTCCCCAAATGTCCAGACTGCAACTTCCTAACAATTTGATCCATGCTCTCGCACATCTTGCTTCACTACAAAGAACTCTGAAAAGGAAGCCAGAGCGTTTTGTAACTTTCATGATGGACATGCTCACCAATGGCCATGCAGAGCCAGCTCTACCTTTGAAAGAGAACAGAGTGCTGATACCTATTTCTCATTGGCATGTATCACTCATAGAAGCCAGGTCAAATAAAAATCATATTTGACTCCAGAGCTCAGTTCCAAGGAATATCTCTAAACAATATGCTCCTCACTGGGCCTGACTTAATCAACATGTTGGGGGTTTTGATCCATTTCAGAAAAGAACCTGTTGCCATAACAGCTAACATTCAGCAAATGTTTTACTGTTTTGTCAGTAAATGCAGGTCCATGTTTTTTTCAATAGTCCATCTCCTGCTATTGCAATCTATGGACTCAGGAAAACAGTGCAAAAAGGAGAACACAACACAGAAGCCATACATTTTGTAGAAGGACTCTTTTATGTGGATGATTGAATGACATCCCTATCCACTGAAGGAGATGGCATTGACCTGCTGAAAAGGATGCAGGCAATGCTAGTCAAGGCCAACATAAGGCTTCACAACATAGCCTTATTGGGGTGATGAAAACATTCTCCACAGAAGACAATTTTATTTATTTAGTATACTGCTACTTCCAGTGATCAGCAGCGGTTTGATTACAGATTGGAAATTGTCAAATCATGACAGGAAAGTTTTGAGGTATAAACACATTGATTAGACAGGAAAGCACAGCACACGGAGAACTATTTTACAGGGAACATGGGCTATGGAGGGTTAAGTGGCTTGCCCAAGACCACAAGGAGCACCTGTGGGACTAGGTTTCTGTCCTCTAGTGGGATTTGAACCCCTGACCTTCTGGCCTGAAGTACCTTGCCCCAACCACTAGGCCACTCCTCCACTCCTCCACAATGCTAAAGGCTTGGAGAGCATAGACTTGAGAGTTGATACACCTCTGCTACAATGCAGTCTCAGACTAAGCTGGGACTTAAAAAGAGACACTTTTACCTTTCAGGTCTCAAGCCAAAAGAAAACATATACTCATCAAGGTGTTTTTTCCTCAACAAAAAGTCTGTATGATCTATTAAAATTTATGTCTCCAGTCACCATACAGGGCAGGTCCTTGCTACAGAGCTTTCATCAGGCACATATAATTAGGATGACCAAATACTTCAAGAAAAATGACAGTGGGAAGCATGGACAGATTCCCTACAAATGCTTGAACAGCTCCACATCCTTCTCTATCTCTCAAGGATGTCTGCCACAAGGAAGTTTGTGTTTTCTCAGATGCATCTGAAAAGTCAATAGCTACAATAGCCTACCTGATGGTACAGATGCAGAAGACATGCCTCAAATGGGATTCATCTTTAGCAAAGCTAAGTTAGAACTCAGCCTAACCACAGCATTCCATGGCTGGAGTTATGTGGAGCAGTATTGGCAGTAGAGACTGAAGAGCTAATATGGAGCAAGATGGACATTCAGTGACATGTGGTTAAGTTCTATACTGCCAGCAAGATAATGAGGGGCTACATACAGAATCAAACCAGGAGATTCTGTATGTATCTCAGTAACAGAGTTGAGCTGTCTGTCGGAGATGTAAAACCTTCTTGCATCAAGGAAATTTTTCCAGGGCCATGTGCCCATGAGGGAAGGGTTAGAACGGCCATTATAGTTGGCACAAAATTATTCAAAGTTCTTAAAAAGCAAGAGGATTGTGAAATATTGCAATACGACCTTATAAATTGGAAGACTGGAAGTCCAAATGGCAGATGAAATTTAATGCGGTCAAGTGCAAAGTTATACACCTAGGAAAGAACAACCCAGACTATCATTACACAATGCAAGGTAAACGATTTAGGCATCATCGTGGATAATACATTGAAACCCTGCTCCTAGTGTGAAGTTGCAGCCAAGAAAGCCAATAGAATGTTGGGAATCATAAGGAAAGAAATGGAGAATAAAACCAAGGTTATTATAATGCCTCTGCATTGTTCCATGGTGTGACCACACCTTGCATATTGTGTGCAATTCTGGTCAAAAAATCTTAAAAAGCATGTAGCAGAATTAGAAAAGGTACAGAGAAGAGTGACAAAAATGATAAAGGGGATGGAAGGATACCTCTATGAGGAATGGCTTAAAGGTTAGGGCTCTTCAAATTGAAAAAGATATGGCTGACGGGGAATATGAAAGAGGTCTATAAATTAATGAATGGAGAGGAACAGATAAATGTAGATTTGATGTTTGTGCCATGAAAAAGTAGAAAGACTAGAGGACATGCAATGAAGCTACAATGTAACTCATTTAATACCAATAAGAGAAAATATTGTTTTACTCAACCTGTAATCAAATTCTGGAATTTGTTATCAGAGGATGTGGTAAAAGCTGTTAGTATAGCTGAGTTTAAAAAAGGTATGGACAAGTTTTTGGAGGAAAAGTCCATAAACCATTATTAAGGAGGACCCAGGAAATTCACTGCTTACCACAGGAAGAGCATTGTGGAACTTATGTGCCTTTTTGTGAGCCTGCCAGGTATTTCTGACCTGGATTGGCCACTGTTGGAATCAGAATACTGGGCTTGATGGACCTTGGTCTGACCCAGTGTGACATATCTTATGTTCTTATGCATCCAGAAGTCAACCCAACCAGAACAATGGCAATATGTGCCCACCGACCAGAATCCAGTAGACCAGCTACAAGAGCTGATCTGGCAGCAAAGCTGATGTTGTCAACATGGTTGACAGGGTCAGATTTCCTTGTTAAACCAGAATACACACCTCTAGATTCAGAGAACTCTTTTGAGCTAGTGGAACCTGAATCTGACTCAGAAGTCCATCCAGAGATAACCATTCTCACTACTAGCACTGCACTTGAAGGAAACTTAGGAGCACATCACTTCAAACACTTTCCAAGATGGGTGATGCTCATCTTATCTCATCATTATTGCATTTTCATTCCATCAGACATCGGATAGAGAATCACATATTTGTCACTGTTGGTACCTCTGCACAAAACCACTCTTGGGCAATGAGCTGTCCCATGCAGAGCAAGCTGTTCTACACGGCATACAACAAGAAACATATGGCAAAGAATCAAGTGCATCAATCAAGGGAAAAAGCTTCCAAAAGACAGCAAATTGAATCTTTTTGTTGAAAATGATGGCCTGCTGAGAGTCGGTGGTCAGCTCACTCATGCTGAATTAGTGAAGGGTAAAAAGAATCCCTTGATCATCCCAGGCTGGCACCAGCCTGGGATCAGTTGGCTCACGGCATCTTTTGGTGAGCGATTATTTGGGCAAGATACCACTTGATACAGAACCCGGAGGGGCCCGAAACATGCATGTCATGTCGTGGCAGGATGTGGATGATAGTATTCACCTGTGGAAGACAGCTATGATGTCTGCTTAAGCTAAGTACTGGTTTTTGGTGCGAAAAATGAAATAAAACAAAAAATAAAACTATTGGGCACGCTGTGGCCCGTTTGAGTAAAAAGGTTCTCTTGGTAATGGGGGAAAGGTGTGGTCCTTCCTCTCCAACCGATTGTCCCCGACAAAAATAGAGGTCGAGAGATTCATTAAAGGCCAGTGGTAGCTACTGGCTGGACTGTTCAATGACTTTATGTTTTGATTGATTCATATGTATCAGCATCTGTGCTGTTGACATTGCAGTTTTTTAATCCATGGATACATCCAGCTTCATAAATGCTCTTCAAAGATTTTTTGCTATCAGAGAACCAGTCAAACAGATCTGTTTCGGCTGTGGGTCCAATTTTGTGAGTGTTTGCAGAGAGTTATGTACTGTATAAAACTGGATAAAATTGACAGGGGGATTTTCAGTGGTTGCAGTCTGTGTGCTTAGAAGGCTGGCTGTCACCATTTTAAATTTGCCCCAGATATTCAATGCTGGGGCCTGATCCAGACCACGGTATTGAATATCCGTGTTGCCAGGATTATGATATTGTAATCTGGTCTGCGGCGATATTCAGCCATTGGCTGGATTGCAAAACAGGTTAAGGTTAGATCAGCCATTCAACTGTCCTAACTTTAGCTGGTTAGGATTAACCAGACAGTGGCTGAATATTGGCGTTGCCTAGTTAAACTGCAGTGCCCTCCACTCCACCCCTGGAAAACCTCAATGCTAAGCGTTTAACGTCAGGGCATTTGGTGGCACAAACCGTGGATATTCAGCAGCGCTAACAGCATAAATGCCTTTCAATATCCCACACCCTCACCCAACAGTCCTAACATTGAAAAGTACCTGTGTGACCAAAAATGCACATGGGTATTCAACCTCCCTCATTCACCACACTTGGGAGGCGCTTGGGATTGTATGATTGGGATTGTTTGCTGCGGCTTAGATTCAATGTTTTTAGAGATTGTGCCTTGACTCACTCATGTAGTCTTCACTACCTTCTTGGCAGAAATTATCAATGCAAGATCTTTTGTTCTAGTATCCACTGATCCAGAGTCACCATTGCTTCTAATACCAGCTATGCTTTTGACACAAAAGACAGGGACTGTCTCAGCTCCACCTGGAGAGTTCAACAAGAAGGATCTCTACAAATGGCACTGGAGACAAATCCAAAACCTTGCCAACACCTTTTGGAACCAGTGCAAACACGAGTATCTTCCAACCCTTAAAAGACACAGCAAGTGGCAATCTAGCAAGCCAGGTATCCATGAAGGTAATCTTGTCTTGCTTAAAATTAACCAATCTCAGTGTAAAAAATGGCCATTGGGACTTGTCAAGACCTTTCTCAGCAAAAATGGAAATGTCTGCAGAAATGAAGTAAAATCCATGAATCAAGGGACAACAAAATTCTTCCTCAGACCCATCTCCGAGGCAGTTCTCCTTTTACCTCTTGAAGACATATGAACTTTATGGACTGTTTGTTGTTCCAGAATATGAGGACTAAAATATTTTTTCTCTTTGTATGTCTACCGTTATCTGTTTCTGTTTCTTTCCAGATCTGGCAGAATGAAGAAAAATTCCTTGGACCATTGAGAAACTATAAATTTGCATTATGGGCTTGCATGCTTTGATATTGTGATTATATGTAAGATTTAATAATAGTGGTATCTACTGATACCAGGTGAGGAGTGTTCTGCCCCCACAACTGTGTGTGCATATGCCTTTATTGTATTAGTGTAAGTATTCTTGCCAGTTGTGAGTTAAGGCAAGCAGCTTCATGCTTACTTGTGATCCTTGTTCCTATAGATTTAATACTGTAGGTGCATGTGACCGACTCCCTCCAGTCTTCTTAATACCTGCCTGGCTTCATGCCTTACTACAAGGTATAAGCTGTAGTCTCATTAGGCTTTTGTAGATCACTCTGGCATTTGGGCAATTTCCCTGCAACCGTCCCTTCAGTGCAGACTCTGCATTTCTGGGGAAAGAGCAAAGCTCTACAACCCTCCCCTTTTCATTTCTTTCCCTTGGATTTGCAGTACTCTTTTACTAAATCGTGATTCAAATCACAATTCAAATCCTCAATACAAATTAAATTTTCTCACATTCATCTATATTTTATATGTCTCATTTCACTATTTTCTCAACATTTCAACCCGCTCCAGTTTTTAACTATTCAGACAGTTTCATAGTCCATCTTCTTCCATAACTCCAACAGATCCAGCATGCTGCATATCTAACCAGGACTGTAGTACCCGTTGATTCAGCTTTCACAGTAAATTCTACAATTTTACTGTAAACAGTTGGATTGTAAAAAATGGTGTGTGTTTTTTTCAATGTGAATTGATTTAACTGCCTGTATAGTGTTTTATCAAGAAACACTGCATGACCACAGGATGCATCCTGCTCTTGCCAAGCTATGTTGGCTTCCCATGAGAGAGCATGTACAACTTAAATTGAGGGAGCTGGCTTTTAGGTTACCATCAAACTATTTTTCTTTGGGAGAAGCTGGGGTGATACATGCCAGGGAGATGCATGAGATGAGTAGAAGGTTGATCATAAGGGTGATTGTTATCTATGCCCCCTCTTAAGCAGATGAGGAAATCAGCCTTCCAAGGTCAGACATTTCAACTGTAGCTCCAAAACTATGGAACTCACTCTCTAATATAATTTGGATGATGAAGGTTTGCTGACCTTTCAGAAAAAATGGAAGACCTTCCTATTTGTGAATTGATTGCCCTGAGTGTTTTGTGTCTCAGCCATTGGGCAGTTGAAGGTGGCCCTTAGGAGAGTTCTGGGATAGGCACAGCATTTTTGTCATTTTTTAGAGCTAGTCTATGTGATGTGCGAGCCAGGAGGGAAAGAGTTAACAGTCCAAAATTGCTGGCATTTGCACTGGATGTGCTCCATAAGATGCTAGAGGTATTAGGTGAAATCAGATGGAAGGAATGTAAGAAAAAACACATATCTACAGAGCACAGGAGAGAGAAGGCATCATTAGCATGGTTATGCCAGTTAGGCATGGGGCCTATTGAGGCCTAGTGTGAAAACTGTCAGAAGATCAGAGAACTAATAAGCTATATATTTTCTATATTTCTTGAAAATAAGGGATGAAAAGAAACCAGGTGAAAAAAATGGAATAAATGGGAAAAGGGTCAGATAACAGGGAATAGATCTGACAAAGGCCTAAGCAAATAGTTATACACAAGGCCATAAGGGTCAACAGGTCAGTAGGAATGGGAGTGCAGAGATGACAGGACAAAGGAAGGAATGAAGAGAGCATCCAGATGCCTGGAATCAAAAGCAAAGGGACTAATTAAAGAGACTAATTGGAAAAGAACAATTATATAACAGGACAGAACTTTTAAAGATTTACATCCCATTTTCTGAAGAAGGTGGTTTGCAAATTTCCACTGCATGTCTGCTAATGAGTGAGTGGGTATGATTCTGATTCTTTGTGCTATGTGAAAGGTTTTCCTTAGTTTATCTTTTGAGTGTAGCTAGGAAACATATATCCTTCTCTTTCACTATGCTAGTATCTGTCGATGGACAGGAAATCTCTTAATTACTTTATAGCTGTAAACTTGTAAGTGAGTTCTTAAAATCCTGAAGACTTATAGAGGGGAATTTTAGAAGATCTATCCAAGTTCAATCTGGGACTTATAAGTCAGGACGTCTGCAAAAAATGCAGGCACAGCCAGGTGCAAATGTAATTTCACAAACCTGGACAAGCACTGAATATCTGGGCCACCGAATATCGGCCCAACATTTTTCCCCTGTGCACATCTCTCTCTCTTCTGGACCTCGAGGTACAAAGACCCTTTTTAAAACTTTTAGACCTAGATCTAGGTCTTGCCTTACAGATCTTTTTTTCTTCCCTATGAAAAAACAGTCTCTTTATCACAATATACTGTACATACAAATAAATATATAAGAAACTACAAGTAAAAAGGGACAGTAATCTGAATTAATTGTAAAATAAAGAATAAAGGATTTGAACGAGTATGCTGCTTACTGAGGGAATAAAGCAATACATGTACTGTACTATTTTGTTGTAAATATCAAGTACAATGTTGAACATGTTACTTTAGAGCTGTTGCATTTCAGGCAGCATGAACAGTGTTTCTTTGAAAATTTGTATAAATTAAGCTTATGAAAGCACCCATCTACTTTGCAACTCCATGGACTGTATAAATGACCTTGAACTATGACTGAGGGTCATGGTTCAAATCCTATTTCTGCCACTGCCATTTCTTGTGATGTTTAGTAAGTCACTCTACCTCCTATTTCCTCAGGTACCCACTTAGATTTCAAGCTCTTTTGAGTAGGGACATATTGTACCTGAACACTACGTTCATACTGTATCCAGTAGTGCCTTAAAAATGTTAAGTATACCTGAAGACCTATAGTAATACAATAGTTCTGTATGTATAATCTATTTCTATATGGTCCTTTCTCCCTTTGGCTGTTGGAATCTACAGTCTCATCATGCTCTGATTCTTCTAGATTATCTCATGGGCATAGAAGATTTTTCTTTTTCTTACATCTATTTTTTCAAGATTTTTATGAGGCCAATCTGCAATTCCAAAGTTGTATGAAAGCATAGGGATTGCAAGCTGATTGATAGCTTCCATCTTACTGTGCTCTATTAAAGTAGTTTTCAATATCAGCTTTAGTCTTCTGCATTCTTTGCTGATCTTTTCTTTCAACTATTGTTTTGCTGGATTGCTGTACCTTTTACTCACAGGCATTTATATATATTCCTGCTCAAGCTCTTTTATACTACTGCCTTCTATCAGAGTGATGTTTTCAGTGTGCCTTAGTTTTTCATTATGGAAGGTTACCTTTGCGCATTTGTCTAGACCAAAAATCATCCTGTTATCATCTGAGAAACTTGATGTTATCTGAGAGCAGGGGCAATAGAACGCCTATTTGTTATTATTTTTTTTTTGGGAGGGGGGCAGGCTCTACCACAAGCACAGTCCCAGTTCCGCTCTAACTCCACCCTAACTTCACCCTTAGCCTTCCCTCCCATGAACAGGCAATCTGCTTCAAGGCCACAATTGTGGCCTTTCCCTCCTGTTCTGCTTGTTGGGATCTGATCTCCCATAGGCAGACAGAAGGAGTCTTTGCTGCAATCGCAGCTTTTTTGTCCATGAGAGATGGGATCCACGCAAGCAGAACCAAAGGGAAAGGCTGCGATCTGCAGGCAAATATTGGTAGGGCCAGGGCCATTGTGGCCCTCCTCATTCCAAACCCTATGTCTGAGAATACATGGTTTATGGTTTGTGGATTATAAAGGTACACTACCAAAAAACTGCCTCCAGTTTTGCAACTGATTCCTATAGATTTTGGGGTGCTGAATCCAGGAAAAATAGCCAAAATGTTCCATCACGTCACGTTTTCTTGCAAAATTAGATTTCTTACCCATATAAGGAATGTTCACATAATTTCTTTTTAGCCGACTGCAGTTTATTTTCTTGGCCCAAAATAGAGGTTGTAATGGTTAACTAACTAGAAACATTCCCTCATGATATTTTAGAGTGTTTTGTATTCATTTTATACATTAACAGGACAATTGGGAGGCGGGGGGCTAAATCCAGTACTCGCGCTGCTGCATGTTCTTTCCTGTTCGCCTCGCCTCGTTCGCTCGCTCAAACACGGTGGTTGCGACATGAACATTCCTGTCAAATTTCAGTTTCTTGCAAGTTCATTATTACCTTTTGTTTGCTCAGTCGTAATCCAGCTTTATTCCGAAGTGGTTCACTACAGTTGTAGTTTGCAGTGCTGTGTATTTGTGATGGCTCACAGAGCCAGAGGTTGCGTCAACTCTCCGGACAGTTTTTGTTTTATTTGTGGGGAATATACCGTGAAAAAGCGGCAGAGGAACATTTCTGCATTTATTAAAAAAGTATATTTCGCCTATTTCGGTTTGAAGTTAGGCGATCAAGACAAACCGTGGGCTCCTCACAAAGTGTGCAAGACATGTGAGGAAGATCTACGCTTATGGATGAAAGGTAAAAAACAAGCATTTCAATTTCGGAATACCTATGATGTGGCGTGAACAAAGAGACCACAGCAGTGACTGCTATTTTTGCTCTTGCATTGTGAAGGGATACAACTTAAAAAATAAGAACGTAATAAGTTACCCCAACTTTCCCTCAGCAATTAGGCCTATGCCTCATAGCAACGAAGTACCTGTGCCAGAACCACCAAAATCTTTGGATCATATTTGTGTGGACGGTTCTGATCATGATGAGACTCATCAGATGGCTTTTCCCGATGAGTCCAGTACTTCCGAGTTTGAAACTGAACCAGATCCGAAACCTGAACTTTTCTCTCAAGCTGAATTGAATGATTTAGTCCGGGATTTAGGACTCCCAAAAGATGCTGCCCAACTGCTAGGTTCTCAGCTTAAACAGAAAAATCTATTGTCACCAGGAACAACTTTTTATTGGTACCGCAACCGCGAGACACAATTTTTGAAGTATTTCAGCAAAGAGGAAGATTTGGTATTTTGCAACGATATATACGGAGTGATGGAAAAGTTTAAACTCAAGTATGATCCTGCTGAATGGCGGCTGTTCATTGATTCGTCAAAAGACAGCATAAAAGGTGTTCTTCTTCATAATGAGTGGAGGATTGGCCTAGTGATTGGGGCAAGGTACTTCGGGCCGGAAGGTCGGGGGTTCAAATCCCACTAGAGAACAGCAACCTTGGGCCGGAAGGACTGGGGTTTCTAGTCCCACAGGTGCTCCTTGTGGTCTTGGGCAAGCCACTTAACCCTCCATAGCCCATGTTCCCTGTAAAATAGTTCTCTGTGTGCTGTGCTTTCCTGTCTAATCAATGTGTTTATACCTCAAAAAAAAATTTCCTGTCACGATTTGACAATTTCCAATCTGTAATCAAAACCGCTGCTGATCGCTGGAAGTAGCAGTATACAAATGTATACTAAATAAATAAATAATGGCAACACATTCGCTTCAGTTCCTATTGCTCACTCTGTTATTCTCCAAGAAAAATACGAGAATTTGGCCCTGATTCTTCAGAAGATTCGTTATGATGAGCATAAGTGGATGATTTGTGGAGACTTTAAAATTCTATCCATGCTATTAGGGCAGCAATCCGGTTTCACCAAATATCCCTGCTTCCTTTGCTTGTGGGATAGCCGGGCCCGCGACCTACACTGGGGGAAAAAAGACTGGCCAATTCGGGAGTATTTGAGACCCGGTGAGAAAAATGTTCTTCATGAGAGCTTGGTACCTCGTGATAAAATTCTATTACCACCTCTCCACATGTATGTGGCTGTTTTAAGTGCATACAATTTTGCTACCATCACAGTGTGTTTTGTTGACATTACTCTATTCTTATGTGCTGCCTTGTTACAATTTTCTTTATTCTTATTTGAATAACTACTAAACAATTAGTATAAAGAATTCATCCAAGAAACTTTTATCTCGATCGCACTCAATCTGAAACGTTCACCTCAAACTGCTAACCCAATGTAGCAAAAAATCTGTACATGATGGAGCAAATTGGTTACCAGATTTGGATTCAGCGCACCAAAAAACGTAAAAATCAATCGAAACATTAGAGGCAGTTTAAAAAAAAATTTTTTTTAGTGTACCTGTGTTATTAGATTTTAAGAGATAATGAAATGCAATAAATCAACAAGAAACAGAGCCTTCAAATTATATGCACCCAGCTGCTGGAATGCTCTCCCAGCACCCATCAGAGCCATAACGAACCTGACACAATTCAGAAAGGCGTTAAAACATCACCTATTTCTCCTACACTACTCTCAATACACCAATCCAACACCTTCTATTATGTAGACAATAGCAACCAACTCAAGACCTGCCTAAGAATGTACATACTGTAGATACATATTGTAGTTATTTCTCTAAATATTGTATATAGCTCCCTTGTTCAAGTCCAAGTTTCATTCCCCTGTTTCATTGTAAGTGTCGACCGGCACAATATTCGTTTTATGTAAACTGCGCTGATTTTTAAGAGTGCGGTATATAAGAACAATAAAATAAATAAAATAAATAAATAAATAAATAAATATCACCTTTCTTTATTGCAAAGCTATTTACAATCAAAAATAAAAAAAAATTGGAAAGTAACTATCTTGCAACAGGAAATAAAAAAGAATAATAGAATAGACAGAGGGCAAGAGGGAAGAGGACATTCTTAGCTGTCTACTTCTCCATCAACACTCTTTGACACTCAAAAGCGAGGGAAAATAAGAGTGATTTTATATTTCCTATAAACAGATTCAGCCTGAAAGGATGTAGGGAGCTTATTCCACAGTGTGAGAACCCTAAAAATGATGGCTAACTGCCTCATAGTCTGTAGTTTAACACAATAGACTGAAGGACTGGACAGTCTATTCTTGTGCATACGGTAGATTGGAGATAGCGACTAGGAACTAGGGAGAAACCAAAGATGCAAAGTAGATAGGAATACCAGTGAGCAAGGCTTTGTGCATAAGACTAGGACATTAAAATGAATGTAGAAGGATATTGAAAGCCAGTGATACTTGATTAACAGGAGAGTAACATTGTCATATGTGTGTGAATGTAAAAAGATTCTAACAATTGTGCTTTGAGTAGTCTGGAGACGTTTTAACTCCATTGAGCAAATTCCCATGTAAATCACATTACAATAGTTGAGACATGGAATAATTGATGCATGAATCAAGGTATTTCTGTGCCTTTATGTCTAATAAAGAGTATATTGCTTGAAATTGATGAAGTGCATTTAACAATGTTTTTCAAAAATAAACTCTGAGTTGATGCTTCTATGAATAAGGCTTAATCCATAGCCCATTGAGTTAATAAGAGTACTCAGTTGATTTAGTTCTAAGCAAGAGTGGAGGCAAGGCATTTTCCTGAAATACTCCTTGCAAGATCTAGATGTTAGGAATGACAAGCTGTCTTTCATAATGCAGATGAAGTGTAGTTTGCCACATTTTTTATAGTAAACTAATATTCAATCAATTCAGGGTTTTCTCTGTACATTTCAAAGCAATCTTTAATAACCTTTTTGGTCAACAGACACTGTAATAGAGTTTTATTTTACCTGTGGCCAGTGATAACAGATTCAAATAGCATCAGCAGGTCTTTGCTTCCACATGCCTCTCTTTTATTGACCTTCTTTTTTTTTTTTTGAAACTTTTATTTTCATTTTACAACAAACAAACGAAACAACAAACCAAAGGAGACAAATACAAATATACACATAAGGAAAGCAACCCCAATTACCCCCCACCCCTAAGCTTCTTCTCTGGAACTGAGGAGTATCATCAAAGAGGCGTATACATATAGCAGTGATTGTACATCCAAACAAACAAAAGAGTATCAGCAATATAGACTGATCAGGTGAAATAGATTTAAACAGTCAGATGGGAGCATTTAGCATTTTAGCATTTTAAACATAATCGTGGAGTATCCTCCATTCAGACAAATGATAGAGGGTCTGAACGGAGAGACCAACAGATGAGGTATTTGTTCATATTTACTGTATAGACTGACAGGATGCCACCATTCATTGAAATTAAGAGGGGACCTATTTTTCCCCCAGTATTTTCCAGTAATATTATGGTACCGGGCATTCAAACATAATATAATATAAGTTAGTATGTGAATGGCCGTGTGGCATATCCAAAATCTGTTGCTCTGGGTAGCGGTCATTTGACTAACCTATCAGGAGTATAGAAACTTCGGTGGATTAAAAGAAAAAAGTGTCTGAGTAAGTGAGGGAGATCGAGAGATCCATGTCAACCTGCTCCAGGCTGGGCTCCCATGCTCCGGGGTCAAAGCTACATGCAACTCCCGCTCCCAGAATTTCGGTGCTGTCTGAGCGCATTGGTGGATAATGGGAGGGAGGGGAGAAGCAGCCTCCATATATCTTCTAGCACAAAATCTGTTATCAAAGCAGTAAAAGAATCAAGACTCTTGGGTGGACCACTCGTTCTGGGCGGCAGCCAAGCTGTCAAGGGCTCAAGTACTTGGTTGAATCGCCGCCGAGCATTAATGGAGGGCTGGCAAATGCCTGTGCTAACTGCATAATACTTGCATAATAAACAGGATTATCCACATTCGGAGCATAAATACCAATACACGTAAATTACAGTCTCAACCTGAAGGTGTGCACGGGCCCATCTACCCTCCTTATCAAAGCTAACATCCATTACAATAGCTTGCAGAGACTTCTTAACCAAAATGGCTACCCCACACCGCTTGGAAACAGCGGAAGAGAAGGCAGTCGCCATATTAGACGTGGTATTAAGTTTCAATGCCGCAGCGGAATTTAAATGCATTTCCTGAAGAAACATTAAATTAACATGCTCATGATTAAGATAGCTAAGGATTTTCTTTCTTTTGATTGGACTATTAATGCCGTTTACGTTTTATGAGAAGATCTGACACAAGGCCATCAAGAAAGATTAGAAATTCTGAGAAAGAACACAATAATGCACACAATTTCCCAATGTCCCTCATCTTAACTATGTATGACTGTGCACATAACATAATAATCAATGAGTTAATGAAAATCATGGAAACGCCCCATATAAAAAAAATAAGCACCGAGGTGCACTAGAGAAGAAGCTAAACCCCAGAAATTACTGGCGACCTAATGTCTGCGGGGAGAAACTCCAGAGAGGGCCCAAGCTAAAACATATAACCTGTAAAACTATGCATGTTTCGAATCCCACCGAGGTGCACATCATGGAGGGATAGAAGGCCAAGTAAATTATAGATAGAAAGAAAAGTCCAGGCAGTCTCTATTCCAGGCTGGGATCACCGCGTCGGGCCGTTCAAGATGGCGGGCAAATCCAGCGAATTACAGATCAAGATTGTTGAATCATAGTGGTTGGATTAGCGCATCTGATCTGCGTTATTTGGAGTCCAAAAACATTGCTAGGAGATCGGGATCTTCGAATGTTATGGCTGGGTTATGGAGAGTCACTCTGAGCTTCACTGGATATATTTAGGCCAAAGTGAGCCTGTAGTTATTGAAGTCCAGGGCGAGAAGCAAGGAGTCTCCTCCGTCGGTCAACTGTGGACTTTGCCACGTCAGGGGAAAAGAAACTTTATGACTTTCAAATTCAAGATGATAGTTCGCCCGGGCAGCAGTGCGAATTTGCTCTACTTACTGGTATCGCAATAATCGAAAATTGAGAGCCCGAGGGGTCGTCCGATTGAGCGCCATATTAGCAGGAACACGATGCGCTCAGTCAGTCTCCAGATCTCTGTAAATAATAATCTTTAGAAAGGGAGGGAGAGTTATGACCAAGAATTCTCGCATGTCTCCTGCTCTCACATCCTCCGGTACGCCAATGAGCCCCATATGGTTGCAACCAGCTCGATCATTGCTATCCTCCAGCTCTTTTCGAAAATTCTGTATCATACGCTCAGCCTTGCCCAATTTCACCAAGCGCACCGCGTGCGAGTCAAGGACCTCCGCCATGTTGTCCTGTCGTAGTGGGAGACTTTCGAGCCGGTTCTGAAGTGTGCCAAAGTCTTCACGCATGGTTCGGAGCACCGCTCCGTTGGATTGTACCAGCTCCTTCACACCGCGTATCTCCTCCAAGATCCCCTGTGGCGTTGCGGGGTTTTCCCAAAGTGGGGCCATCTTTCGTGGGGAAGAACTCTGTTTTGGAGCGCCTTCCGTGTGAAGAAGAGGGAGACCCGAGGTCCAGTCGCACTGGCTTGTGGCCCGCCGTTCCCCCCGAGGCACCCCGGTAAGTTCAGAGCAAAAAATGAAATTTATGCAGGTATTAATTCAGGATTCTGAGTAGGCCTCTCGGGAGCTTCAACGCGAAGCGTCTATCCCGCTGGACATCAGGCTCCGCCCCCCCCTTTTATTGACCTTCTAATCAACTGCCATAATACTATTAGAATCTATGTTTCTTTGTGGTCATGTATACTATACATCTATTGCAGTGAACAATATGTAGACTGTAGGCCAGTGAGTTTTGGGGATATTAGTTGGTTGTCATTTTCAAAGGAGAAGAGTTTTTGCAGTTTGTCAAATATTGATAGAGGAATGTTAACTCATGAGGTTTTGTGCAGAGACACATACAGTCAGGCCCGTACCTAGCCCTGTGCGAGCGGTGTGGCCGCACAGGGCGCAAAGGCTTAAGGGGCGCATTTTAGCTGCCTTCCGTTGCCTGCCACTGCCACTTTTTCTCCTCTCAGCGGCAGCAGGCAATGGCAGGACAGCTAAAATGTTCCCCCTAAGCCTTCTGCCGGCATTCTAAGCAGATCTTTCCTTCCATGCTCTTGCAGAGAGGGAAAGATCTGCTTAGCATGCCGACAGTTTGCACATTGGGCGCGCTTCTTCTCTCCCACCGTGGGGGGGGGGCACGCCCGATGTGCAGGTTGCATAGGGCGTGATCTTCCCTCAGTACAGCCCTGCATACAGTACTTGAAAATGTCATCTGGCATCCGATGAAAGGACATATGGATTTGTATGAGGTGTACTATAGAGCTCATCTGAACATTTAACAATTCAGGAAGTAGTACCTATAATTCATTTTTACACACGATACTGATAGTGAAAGTGGTTACTTGTGTATAGATCTTGGTATCCCTTTTGGGATAAATAAGCCCACAAAGGTCTGTTGAAACTGAAAGTGTATTGTTATGTTTTAGGAGGAAATCGGGCCCCACTAGCCAGGATGTCTATACTATGTGGACTACTGGAACTGATATTGCAGCATTATTTTGGTCAGTAGGATCATAACACCATTAATATGGTCATGTTGACTTCCAAATGTGCTCAACCCTGTTGCTTATATACATGTAGATCTTCTCGGCTTATATATATATGTAGATCTTCTTAAAAATATAGCCCAGCATTACCTTGTTGTCAGTATAGAAACATAGAAACATGATGACAGAAAAAGACCACATGGCCTATCTAGTCTGTCCTTCCATATCAACAACTACAACAGTTCACTTTTTACCTTTAGAGATCCTCTGTATTGGTCCCATGCTTTTTTGAATTCAGTTACTGTCCTCATCTCTACCACCTCCACTGGGAGACTATTCCATGGATCCACTACTCTTTCCGTAAAGAAATATTTCCGCATATCACTCCTGAATCTATCTCCCTTCACCCTCATCCCATGTCCTCTCGTAGCAGAACTTGCTTTCAATTGAAAGAGGCTCTCTCCGTGAACATTTATGCCATGGAGGTATTTAAACATCTCAATCATATCACCTCTATCCCGCCTTTCCTCTAAGGTGTACATATTAAGATCCTTAAGTCTGTCCTCATATGCTTTATAATGAAGCCCACTAATCATTTTAGTAGCCACCCTCTGCACTGACTCCATCCTGTTCACATCCTTTTGAAGGTGCGGTCTCCAGAATTGCACACTATACTCCAAATGAGGTCGCACCAAAGACTTATACAGAGGCATTATCACCTCCTTTTTTCTGCTAGCCATTCCTCTCCGTATGCACCCAAGCATCCTTCTAGCTTTTGCCGTCGCTTTTTCTACCTGTTTAGCTACTTTAAGATCATCAGACACAACCACGCCTAGGTCCCGCTCTTCTTTAGTGGACAAAAGTACTTCACCTCCTATACTGTATTGCTCCCTTGGATTGCTGCAGCCCAAATGCATGATCTTACATTTTTTTTGCATTAAATCCCAGCTGCCAAATTCTAGACCATTCTTCAAGCTTAGCTATATCCCTCTTCATGTTATCTACACCTTCCTGGGTGTCTACTCTATTGCAGATTTTGGTATCATCCACAAAGAGGCAAACTTTACCCGACAGCCCTTCCGCTATATCACTAACAAAGATGTTAAAAAGAATCGGACCAAGGACAGATCCCTGGGGCACACCACTGGTAACATCCTTCTCCTCAGAGTGAGCTCCATTTACTTGTACTCTTTGTCGCCTCCCACCCAACCAATTTCTAACCCAAGCAGTAACTTTAGGGTCCATCCCTAGGGTGCTCAGTTTGTTTATAAGTCACCTGTGAGGAACAGTGTCAAAGGCTTTACTGAAATCTAAATACACCACATCTAGAGCTCTCCCTCGGTCCAACTCCCTTGTCACCCAGTCAAAGAAATCAATCAGATTTGTCTGACAAGACCTGCCTCTGGTGAATCCATGCTGCCTCGGATCCTGTAATCCGCTGGACTCCAGAAACCTCACTATATTCTCTTTCAGCAGCGTTTCCAATAATTTGCTCACCACTGAAGTTACACTAACCGGCCTGTAGTTTTCAACCACATCCTTACTTCCGCTTTTGTGTAAAGGCACCACATGAGCCTCTCTCCAGTCCTTTGGCATCACTCCTGACTCCAACGAGGCATTGAAAAGGTCAGTCAGTGGAGTTGCTAGAACGTCCCCAAGTTGCCTCAGTATTCTAGGGTGTATCCCATCCGGTCCCATCGCTTTGTCTACTTTAAGTTGAGCTAGTTTCTCACGAACACAGTCTTCTGAAAATTGTTCAAGATGTCCCTCGCTTCTGTTCCTATTTGTGGGTGTTTTCTGAGGTCCTGCTCCTGGTTCTTCATCTGTGAACACAGAACAAAAATATTTGTTAAGCAATTCTGCTTTATCCTTATCAGCTTCTACATATTCCCCCCTGCACCCTTGAGTCTGACAATACCACTCTTGCCCTTCCTCTTCTCACTAACATATCTGAAAAATGTCTTATCCCCTCATTTTATTGCATTGGCTATTTCCTCCTCCTTTTGAATCTTTGCCTTCTTGACTACTTTGCTAGCTTCTCTAAGTTTTTCCAAATACAGATGCCTGTCTTCCTCTCTCTGTGATCTCTTGTATTTCATGAAGGCCTCCCTCTTTTTCTTCACTTTTTCAGCTACTTCCTTAGAAAACCATAGCAGTCTCCTTTTCCTTTTGCCTTTATTTACCATTTTAACAAAAAGTTTGGTTGCCCTTAAAATATCCCCTTTCAGTTTTGCCCACTGTTTTTCTACATCCCCCAGCTGTTCCCATCCCACTAACGACTCCCTGAGGTATTGGCCCATCTTCGCAAAGTTAGTCTTCCTAAAGTCTAAGATCCTCACCTTGGAATGGATTCTAACAGCCCTAGTCCTAATACTGAACCACACCATCTGGTGATCACTGGATGCAAAATGATCTCCCACTACAACATCAGAAACACTTTCACCATTGGTAAGCACCAAGTCCAGTATGGCCCCTTCACGTGTGGGGTCTGTTACCAATTGCCTGAATAGTTCTCCCTGTAGAGAATCCAGGATCACCTTACTTCTAGATGATACTGCAGCAGGAATGTGCCAATCAACAACTGGCATATTGAAATCTCCTATCAGTAGCACTTCCCCTTTCCTAGCAATGCTGCATATGTCTTCAATTAACTCTCTGAATAGAAGTTGACCCTATCTACTTGAATATCCATTTCACAACATATCAGCTTTGCTATCTCTACTATCAGTATCATTCCACATAATTCCTATCATGGAATGATATCCCTAGGCTGCAATACTAAGATGAATCCTATATGGGTGTGTCTTCTGTATCTGCTATCTTTAAGTAGGCAACTGTGGTTATTGCCTTTACAGATTACCAACAGATTAGCACAAATCCACGTGCTTACATACAAACCCAGTCTGAGACATGGACAGCAATAGAAGGACGTTCTTTATTGATCATAAAAAGCCTATAGGGCTGTCCACGTCTCAGACTGGGTTTTTATTGCCTTTACAGATACATACTATATGAAAGCCCAAATCTCTTGTGGAAGGCCGGTAGTAGATGTAAGAGATATATATACAGGAATGTGGAGCTGTTAAAAGGTTTATAGGGTATCCATCTATGCTTTCCATTCTTTTTTCTCTTCATAGAACAATGGGGTATCCCATTCACTTGTTCCCAATGTAATTTCTCCTAACGAGGACCTTCCTTGTATGGTGACTAGTGCCATAAACCCCTGAGGACTGTGCAGGCTGCTCAATGGCTGAAAGTGAAGATGATCTGAAACATCTTCTTATCAAGATCAAGGAACAAAATTGGCCTACACATTGAACTCAAAGATCTAACCACTGGCAAAATCAATCATTTCATCCTAGATGGAGAAGAAATAGAAATAGTCGACAACTTTAACCTGCTTGGATAAATAACCAATAAAGAAATGACAATCAGTCAAGAAGTCTAGTGACACACTGTCTTTGGCAGAACGGCTATGAAGGACCTAGACAAGATTTGCAAATGCAGAGACATATCGCTACATACAAAGATTTGATTTGTCCAAGCCATAATATTTTCAATAACGTCATATGGATGCGAAAATTGAACAGCGAAAAAGAAAGACAGGAATAAAATCAATGACACTGAATTATGGTGCTAGCAAAATAATACTATGTATAACATAGACTGCCCAAAGAATAAAATTTGAAAATATTCTACATTAAACAACACTTAATACAGGATACAATAAATACTATAAAACAGGATAATCAGCTAAAGGCCACCATTTATACAGTAAAATAAAATAAACTACCAGATAATTCCATAATCTGTCCATTGGCTTCAAAGAGGCAGCTTTTTACCATTTGTTGATAGGTCAAATAAACAGAGTTGGTTCTAATGATTTTTGGCAAATCATCCCAGATTCATGGAGCTGCTGTCAACCAGCCTCACATCATTCACTGAGGGAATAATTAATTGTAACTCTGTGAGTGCAAGGTTCGCCATGGCAAATGATGCCTAATACTTGACGATAAATATGCTGGGTGAATATCATACAATACCTTAAAAACAAAGGCAGGGATATACAAAGCCATTTAGGCTGTTTGTAGACTTGCAAACATCCTAAATGGTGCTCATCAGGATATTCAGCGGCACTGACGTGGTTGGTGCAGATGAATATCCACTGGTGCTGCCACTAAACACCCCAGTGCTAGCCAGCTATCAGTGAGGTGTTCCATAGGTGGAGTGGACGTGGCACCCAGGGATAACCGGCTAGTGGCAATATTCCACCACTAGCCAGTTATTCCAAAGCGACAAAAATTAGGCACCTAAAAGACTCTCTTAATTTTCCCTGCTTCAGCTAACCAGGCAGTCGCTGAATATTGCCGCTGCACAGTTAGCTGTAGTGCTATCCGGCAAACTCGGATAGTCAATGCCGGTGGCTGGATATAGCCCCAGCATTGAATATCTGGGTTCACAGGTCAGTGGCAATGGCTAGCCGCTCTGAAAGCACTAGCTGCTGCTGTTGAAGTACTTAGGCAGGGAGTTGTGCTGCCCTAGATCTTACACGTTTTGTTGCTGTGTTCTTAAACAATTGTAATCAAATGTTCTCTTGGACTTCCACAGCTCGTATGATAAATGTTGCAGTTTGCTGTGTCATGCTGCGTCTTTGTAACTGGAACCGGTTTCAGCCACCATACTGGGGCTTTCTTCAGGGAGAAGTGGTTAAGCAGTGGATGCCTGTTCTTTTTTATATAGTAGTCCTTAAATCGGATTGGTAGAATTGAGGCAGGGAATTTGAATTTGAATTTTTGAAGAAAGTCCAGTTATGAAGATGCAGCATGTCCAGAAAAACTGCAAAGTTTATCATACTAGCTACAGAAGCCCAAGAGAACATTTAAAAAAACCTCTACGGGGACAGCATCTTTAAATTCACCGATAGGATGTTGTGTTGGAAGGGAACAGGATTTGCAGGCTGTGAGGGCACGTGCACACGTGCCTGGCCATTTTAAGACCCATTACAGCGGCAGAAAGATGCAAACTTTAAGAAGTGTGGAGGGGACAGGGGTCACCATGCTATCCACCATGATCTGCCACTCTAAGTGGTTGCCTAGTCTGCGTAGTGGATGGAATGGCCCTGACAGTGTTGAAATCCTACTCTGTTAAATGGAATAAATCTGACTTAAAGCACACAGAGCTTGAAAGGCTTTCTTTGGAACTACTCAGATTTGGTCATCTAAGAAAAGAATAGGATCAAGAATAACTCCTAAGTTTTTTATACTGGAGCATAACCAAATGTTGATTCCTTTTAAGGTCACTTTCTCAAGTTGTTTCCATACTCACAAGGTTGAGGTTTTTTCAAGGTTTAACTTTAAATGATTCCAAAACATCCACTTGCTGATAGAATTCATGCAATTCAGCAATTGACACATACCAGAGTCTGAAGTACTAGAAATGGGTAACAAGAATTGGAAATCATCTAGATCTGAGAATTTTATTAGGCCTAGTATTTAGGTAAGAAACTAAGTCCTTCACAAAGAGGTTCAATGGGGAACACCACAAAAAGGGACCCACTCTTCTGATATTTCTTTATCGTAGGTCAACCTTGTTGTTCTTTGAGTAGAAAAAGCTCAAACCACCTTAAATTGGGACTTTGTAGCCCTAAATAGAGTTATTTTTTCCAACAAAATTGAATGTTCTACTAAATCAAATGCTAATGTGAGGTCCATCTGAACCACGAAACCTGACATTTCCTTGGTTTACCAAAGCCTACAGTAAGATTTTCCAGCAGAATCACCAGTACTGTTTTGATTCTGTGTGCCTTTCTAAAGCCAGACTGGACCTTGCAGAGCAGAGATTCAATTCAATGTAATTTTGCAATTGATTAGTGAGCGTTACTTCCAACAAGTTGGACAAAAATAGCAGATTCACAATGAGTCTATATCTGCAACAGTTGTCTTTATCCAAGGAATTTTCCTTTAAAAATGGATTCAGCATTATTGAACATAAAGTAGCTTCATAAAGTAGCTTCCAGAAGTTAGTACCTGATTTAACTTTCATTTACTCAGTTAATCATCTCATCTGACCTCCTAATTAGTGAGTCTGCAGAACAAGGATCTACCTTAGAGGTCCAAACTTGTTAATACGATTTCTTACTTCTAATTCTGAGGCCTTAGAAAATTATTAAAAATTCATCCTGTAAAATTATCTCCCTCAGAAAAGAGAGCATCCCACTCTACTTTATGCATGTCCTTGGATCATGAGACAGCTATAAAGCATCTTTAGATGTGCAAGCATATGGAGCACTTTTATGGCGATTGTTGCCCATTTTGTTATCATAAAAACATAGAAACATGATGGCAGAAAAAGACCACTTTATGCATGTCCTTGGATCATGAGACAGCTATAAAGCATCTTTAGATGTGCAAGCATATGGAGCACTTTTATGGTGATTGTTGCCCATTTTGTTATCATAAAAACATAGAAACATGATGGCAGAAAAAGACCACATGGCCTATCTAGTCTGCCCTTCCATATCAACCACTGCAAAGTCCCCTTTTTCCCTTTAGAGATTCTCTAATAGAAATATAGAAACATGACGGCAAAAAATACATTAGGTTGACTTCTCTCAAGCATAATGTTCATTGGAGAAGAAGGCTGAATTTTCTCAGCAGTATTTTACCCCTTCAGAATCAAATTGTGAGTGTGAACTAGCATGCTCTGAAAATTGAACTAGGACATAGAGAAGTAGTTACTAGAGCATCTATTTAAAAGATCTAGTGCATAAAACAATAAGCCTCTGCCCCCAATTTTGCACACAGATTCCCCCTACCTCAGTAGACACCCCCCCCCCCCATCTCTGGTTTCCACAGCAAAATTCTCCCTATCCATGATCCCCCAGCTAATCTCCCACTGTTGAATCTCCTCCAGCAGACCCCCAACACTAACCCCCTATGGAATTTAACTGGAGGTCTGCATAGTGTCTAGCAGATGGAGCAAAATTCCCCAGTAACTTCTGCATGGTTAGGAACCTGGGTCCAAAATGGCACCTCTGACCGTGCCATTTTGAAGTTGGGCACATGACAGGTCAGAAGTGAGTTGGAATCATGCCTGCTTTGCCTGCTAGACACTAGGGAGATGCCTGAAAAGTGCTGGGTGATGTTATGACAGTGGGATATCTGGGGAGGGAAGGGGTGATTGTTTTAAATAGCTGCCTGGGAGCATTAGTGGCCCAATACTCCCAGAAAGGAAAACAATAATGCCAGCTCAAAACTGGAGTTATATTTCTAGGAATAACACAGCTTACAAAGATAAATGCAAGCTGCATTATTCAATTTGCATAATAGTGGGGTGTTTTTAAGGTGTTTGGATACTTTGCATCTCATTATTATGTAGTTTGTGTTGCAGTAAAATAATGTGCATTAAGGTAAAATAATGCAGACTTTTTCCAGTTAGTATGCATTATATGGAAACACAACAAAAAATACTGCAAATAAAGACCATGCGGCCTCTCCAGTCTGCCCATCCATACTAGATACTAAGATCTGCAAGTTCTTACTCTCCTCCAGAGATCCTCTGTGCTTTCCCCATGCTTTCTTGAGTTCATGTTCTGTACTTACTTCTGCTACCTCCACTGGGAGGTTGTTCCACACATCGAACACCCTTTCCTTAAATATTTCCTTAGATTGCTCTCAAGTCTATCCCTTTTACCATTCATTCTACATCCTTTTTCAAGTGAAAGAGGCCTGCCTCTTGTGCATTTTTGCAACAGAGTTATTTAAATGTCTTTTATCATATTCCCCCTCTCCCATCATTATTAAGTCTGTCCCTGTATGCTTTATGATAAAGACAACTGACCATTTTAATAGCTTCTCTATGGACCGACTCCATCCTGTTTGTATTTTTTTGAAGGTGTGGACTCCAGAATTGCACACATTACCCCAAAATAAGTCACACCAGAGACTTTTACAAAGGCATTAACACCTCCATTTTCCTGCTGACCATTCCTTTTCCTATGCACCCCAACATCCTTCTGAGTTTTGCCATCACCTTTTCTACCTGTTTGGCCACCTTAACATTATCAGATATGATCACCCCCAGGCCACGCTCTTCTTTTGTGAATTATTCCTCTGGTGCATATTAATAACTCCCTCTATAGCAGGGGTCTCAAACTCAAATTGCTTTGAGGGCCGAATGAGGACTTGTAAAGTAACCCGGGGGCCGCATAAGACACGGGCCTCATTTGCATAAATATTTGCATAATGTTGCATAATGAGTGCATGGATAAAGAAAAGACTAGATAATTTTTATATTACTATAATCCAGTGCCAAACGCGAGGCTCATTAGGAACTACAAATAAAACTGCCCATTTGGAACCCATAGCAAACCCCCCGTATCATACAGCACTACCAGGACTCACAAAGCACCAGACCCTACCTATCAAAAGGCAACACTGCAAATATTAAATCAATACATTTCAGAGAACAATATATGACCTACTGGAAAATATAACAAGTATCAATGTCAAATATGAAATACACATAATACAACATCAATGAATAAATAAAACTATAAATAATTACTAGTACCAAACCAAATACATTAATGATGAACAATTCCCAGAGATGACATAATCCAGTTAATAAAATCAAAATAAAAAGATATTTTTCTACCTTTTGTGCATTTTTTTTTTCAGTTGCAATTGCTCCAGCCACTTCTGGTTTTCTTCGTGTCTTCTGCTATATCTCCATCGTCTGCTGTCCATTTGTCCTTTCTTCTCTCTTCTAGTTTTTTTCCATTCTCTCTCTCTACATCTGCTTTAACATACTAATCTTTTCTCCTTTTGCTCTTTCCTCATTCCTATTTCATCCACTCAAATTTTACCCCTCCATCCTCAATCCCCCACTTACTCTCCCAATACCTGGCCAATTGTAGATTTGTCTTCTCTTCCAGACAAAATATTTTTCCCCTCTCCAATTTCACTCTCCCAGCCCCATCCCATTCTAATCCTCCCCCAACCTCAGCTCCCTTCTAGTTCCAGCCCCACCCAGCATCTGCTCCTTTCTAGTCCCTGCATCAGTCCATTTCCAGTCCTATCCTAGCCTCACCATCAGCCCATTTCCAATCCTAGCCCCCCATCAGCCCATTTCCAATCCTAGCTCCCGCCCCTCACAGCCCATTTCCATTCCAAGCCCCCCTCCCCCTCAGCCATTTGCAGTTCAAGCCCCCCTTCCACTCAGCCCCATTTCCAGTCCTAGCAACCCCCCACCCATTACCCAGTCCTACCCCCCCATAGCCCATAACAGTCCTAACCTCCCCATAGTCAGTATAGCCACGATAGCGCACTTCCAGTCTTACCCCCCCCATCACCCCATTTTCAGTCTTACCCCCCCCATAGCCCATTACCAGTCCCTAGTCCCCCCCATAGCCCACTTGCAGTTCGTATCCCCCATCACCCCATTTTCAGTCTTACCTCCCCTCATAGGGCCCATTACCATTCCTAACCCCCCCCCCAATCAGCCCCACCTCCAGTCCTAACCCCCATCACCCCATTTTCAGTCCTAGCCCCCACCATAGCCCATTACCAGTCATAACCCCCCCCTGCGCATCGCCCACGGCCAGTCCTAACCCCCCTCTGCCCATTTCCAGTCCTACCCCCACCATAGCCCATTACCATTACCAGTCATAACCCCCCCCTGCCAATAGCCCACTTGCAGTCCTAACCCCCATCTGCCCATTTCCAGTCATAGCCCCCACCATAGCCCATTACTAGTTATAACCCCCCCCCGCCCATTACCAGTCATAACCCCCCCTGCCAATAGCCCACTTCCAGTCCTAACCCCCATCTGCCCATTTCCAGTCCTAGCCCCCACCATAGCCCATTACCAGTTATAACCCCCACCCCCCCCACCAGCCCTTACCAGTCATAACCCCCCCCCCTCCCCCCTCTGCCAATAGCCCACTTCCAGTTCAGTGCAGTCAGCCCCTCCATAGCTCATTACCGGGCCAACAAAAAAAAAACCCCAAAACCTGGCTTCTGCTGCTGCCGTTGCCGCCGCCGCCGTGGCAGCAGCAGAATCAATTGTCAAATTAAAAAAAAAAACTGACTTCTGCTGCTCAAGCAGCTGTCCTGCGGCCCCTTTCCCTCTGCCCCGGAGATCCGACTCTGCTCTATCAGCGGCGTGCTTTTCAAGCCGCGACGAGAGTATTCCCCCTCTCGCGCGGTTTTTCAAGCCGCGCGAGAGGGGAATACTCTCTTCGCGGCTTGAAAAGCACGCCGCTGAGAGCAGAGTCGGATTCTCCGGGCAGAGGGAAAGGGGCCGCAGGACAGCTGCTTGAGCAGCAGAAGTCAGTTTTTTTTTTTAATTTGACAATTGATTCTGCTGCTGCCACGGCGGCAACGGCAGCAGCAGAAGCCAGGGTTTTGGGGGATTTTTGGTTTTCCGCCGTCGCGGGCCGCACAAAGTTGTCTCGCGGGCCGCATGCGGCCCGCGGGCCGCGTGTTTGAGACCCCTGCTCTATAGGTTTAGTGTGTTAGGCAGGATCCGCTGAGACCAACTGGCTAATCTGGCTCCTTTTGCTTTCTTGCCTTTCGAATGCTTCAAGGACATTAGAGGAGTATCTTTTTCCAGATGCAGCATATCCAGATTAGCATCCAGTTTGACTTCTTTACTTGCCATTTTTGGAGTTTTCTAACGTTAGTATGGCCTCTTGTTTATTAAAATGAGGCTTTTGTTTCAGCCCATGCTTTAAATGCGCCCAGGCTCACTGCAGACATGCTGAACACGCTAACTTTGAAGATGTTGATGTATGTATGGAAAGCTGAAACGCTATCAGGTAGTTTCCTGAAGTCATTCATTGTGGCCCTCACATCTGCAATAATACCTTTCAATGGCCTGTCACATTCCTGTACACTTCCTTTTCTGGTGCTTACTAGATATTTTTTTGAAAGGAACTGGTAACATTCATAATTAGATTTGGGTTGATTGATTCCAGCTTTTTGAATTTAATAGATTGTCATTCACTTCATTCATTTACGTTTAAATTGGCATTTATTTCATCACATTTGCTTTTACTGTATCTACCCTTCCACTAAGTTAATTTATTTACATTTTAATAGATGTTTACTCCATCTCATTTTCTCTTCTCCATACTGGTACTCCTTGTGGCTTTGGGCAAATCACTTAACCCTCCACTGTCTCAGGCACAAACTGAGATTGTAAAGCCTCCGGGGATAGGGAAATGCCTCACTTCCTGAATGTAACTTGCCCTGAACTACTACTGGAAAGGCATGCACTAAACAATAAATAATGATAATAATAATAGTAATAACTTTTGAGGAATCCACTTATTACTGCTCGTTGCTAAATTAGCCTCACTGTATTGTTGCCCTATTACACTGGTCAACATTGAAATCGTTACTGACTTTAAAAGGCCCTAATCTGTAGTATCTTGGTGAGCTGAACACGAATATAACATTAAAAAAAAATATTGGCTCTCGTTTTGAAGATATTGCATGTAGTTCATTTTTGACGTTTCACCGTGTAAATTTATCCAGTAGGACATCAACAACATCCCAAATAAGCCTTGAATGATGTAATATTGCATCACATTGCATAATACCAGCATGCAGACATCATCCAGAGTTGATTGCATCATTTTATGATGCAATGCAATACTACTGCCAGATGGCTGCTGAAGCCATCTGATGTCAGCAGTGTACTATACGCAGTCGGAAAGGAAAGTAATCTGGTATTCTGTTTCGATATTGAAAGCCTCATGAATGCCTTAAAAATCACTCATGACCCACAAGACTGGAGACTATTTATAGACTCTTTGAAACTGAGTCTGAAGGCTGTGCTTTTGAACAATGGAAATCGTCTTCCATCTATTCCAGTAGCGCATGCCATCCACATGAAAGAATCATACGATAACTTAAAGCATCTACTGACTTTCATTAACTATAACAAGTACAGCTGGCACCTCTGTGGTGACTTGAAGGTAGTTGCCTTTTTAATGGGACTGCAGCAGGGATATATAAAATACATGTGTTTCTTATGTGAGTGGAATAGCCGAGCAAGGGGTTGGCACTACTTGCGGAAGGAATGGAATCGCAGACAAAATGTAACAGTTGGAGAGAAGAATATCCAGCACCCAGCTCTGGTTGAGTCTCACAAAATCCTGCTACCACCCCTTCACATCAAACTAGGTTTGATGAAAAACTTCGTGAAAGCCATGGACCGCACTTCGCCAGCTTTATGATACCTGCATAAAAAATTCCCTCGACTCAGCGAAGCAAAGATTAAAGAGGGAGTTTTTGTGGGTGCTCAGATTCGAGAGCTCTTCAAAGATGACCGGTTCAACAACTTGCTGCAGGGTGATGCGAAACAAGCATGGAATGCTTTCAGCCTAGTGTCAACAAACTTTCTCGGGAATATTAGGGCAGAAAACTACAAGGAACTAGTAGAAGACATGCTGATGCAGTATCAGAAAACTTGGCTGCAATATGTCTCTAAAGATCCATTTCCTTGATTCACATCTCGATTTCTTTCCTGACAACTGTGGTATGGTTAGTGATGAACAGGGAGAACATGTTCACCAGGATATCGCAACGATGGAGCAAAGATACCAGGGAAAATGGTCCACTACAATGCTGGCTGACTACTGCTGGAGACTCCCCAGAGAAGCTCCCGAATATCTTTACAAGAGACAGGCAAAAAAAATCTAAGAAGTAGTCTATGACTTGGTTTTTTACAGGTATTAACCGAAGGCCTATTATATTTACTATTGACATGCATTTCGTGATGTAAAGATTAATTCTTGTAGATTACAAAAAAACTAGAGCCAACTTTGCAATGTCACTGTCATATTTGTGTTCAGCATATAAAAATGATAAGAAATGACTAGTTTTATTTCAGTAACATGACTTTTGTAAAAATTTGACCGGTGTTATTTAAGTCCTTTTTTAAATTAAATTTTATGTTTTTCTAATTTTGTACAGTTGATTGACATTTTAGATGTTTATCAATATTTAATTCTGCAGTTGCTCATTACTAATCCATGTAATCTTTGAGCAATTTCACGTAGTAATAGGCACAGATGATAGCAGCTGGTACTTGAGACCCCCTCCTCCATTACAGGAATTACATGTTTTGATTGATTTACACAGGGCCCGATTCCCATTGGGGCACGTCCAGCCTGTCCGGACGTCCAAAATGTGGACAGACTGGATTGGCACTCGATCCTGAAAGGGATCAGAAACAGGTACAACAGGCCTGGATGGTCAGGATGTGCCCCGGTTCTAGCCCACTGCATGTCCAACCCCCTCCCTGTGCAAATCCTTAATGCTCCTGCATGGAGCCCCGTTGCCATGGCACTGGGATGCCATGCAGGAGCCTCAATCAGCTGCAAAGAGGCCTGCCAAGGCCTTACACTGTTCCGGTGTGCCCCCCGTATCTGTCTGGCAATGTTGGGGGAGACATATTCCACCTCTGAGGTGGAAAAAGTCCCCCATCTAACTCAGAAGCCCCAGATATTTAGGGCTGAGACCGGAATCGTCCCCGTACGCCTGGGGTCAGTGTCATGCCTCCGGGCCACCCACACTCCACCTCCAGCCTGCATCCTCACTCCCCCATCCAGAGCTCTCCTCGCATCTCCTCTATACGTGCAGGGAGTTTAGGATAAGGAATTGGCCCCTGGCGTTTAGCGTGGATGTACGTCCAAACCGGAAGTGTATCCCCACTATACGCTGCTCAGAATGACCCCCCCCCCCAGTGTCTAATCGCAGGACCTTATAAGAGATCTCAACCTCTTAACCACCCTTTCATTCATATTCTCAGCATTTCAATAAATTCATTCCCACAAAATATATGCTTTCTCATTGGTTAACTGTTTTATATAAACTCTATAATCTATAACCTATAATAGTGAGCCTACCTATTAAAAATAAGAACTATTATAAAATCAATCACATTGTCAGTGTTAAAGAAAAGAAGATGGAGAAAATATAAAATGAGACAGTATTTTAATACCAGGAAATAGTTGAGTTTGCTGAGGAGATTCACCAAATATTTGACAGAAAAACAATTATTTGATTAAAACTGAAAACAAATATCTGGGATGAGCAAGAGGAGGATTCCCTTATATTTCAAAACAAGCTAATCACAAAAGAAAATGTACTTGAATGCATAAGCAGCTTCTATTAATGTCTGAGATTCCACTTACTCCAGACAGGACTGATCCAGCTGTATTCCCACATTAGCTATGCAGCTCATGCTACTTACTAAAGCAGTTGCATTTCAGGGTTGATACTCAAAAGAATATTATGATGCCTCTGTATCACTCCATGGTGCAACCGCACCTTGAATATTTTGTGTAATTCTGGTCACCAAATCTTAAAAAGGATATAGTAGAATTTAAAAAAGTACAGAGAAGAGGCACCAAAATAGTAAAAGGGATGGAAGGATATCCCTATGAGGAAAGGCTTAAAAGGTTTGGGCTCTTCAACTTGAAAAAGAGATAGCTGAGGGGAGATATGATAGAGATCTGTAAAATTATGAATGGAGTGGAAAGGATAAACACAGATTGGTTGTTTACTCCTTCAAAAAATAGGAAGACTAGGGGACGTACAAAGAAGCTACAGTGTAACACATTTAAGACCAACTGGTGAAAATATATTTTCACTCAATGCATAAATCAACTCTGGAATTCAGTACTAGAGGATGTATTGTAA
This sequence comes from Ichthyophis bannanicus, assembly GCA_033557465.1. Taxonomy (NCBI): domain Eukaryota; kingdom Metazoa; phylum Chordata; class Amphibia; order Gymnophiona; family Ichthyophiidae; genus Ichthyophis; species Ichthyophis bannanicus. Next base: position 1,469,305,089 of record CM066031.1, read on the forward strand.
AAACTGTTAGTGTAGCTGGGTTTAAAATAGGTTTGGATGAGTTCCTGGAGGAAAAGTCCATAAACCATTATTAAAGTGGACCGGAAAAATCCACTGCTTACCTCAAGATAAGCAACGTGGAATCTATATACCTTTTGGAAACAGGATTCTGGGCTCGATGGACCCTTGGTCTGATCTAGTATGGCATATTTTATGTTCTTATGTTCTAGGACCTATCTGGCTAATATTGTGTGTTAACTGGATAAGTCCTTTGCTTTGAACATTTGGGGCCATGAAGGGATGGATATCTTTTGGCAAGACATCTCAATGTTCAATCATAGGTCATTTGGATAAAAGGAGGAAGCAACAAAGGTGTTCTAGGGGGATGAATTCAAGTTAACTAGGTAGCAGTAATATTCAGTCCCAGTGTGGTTAACTTTATCCTTTGATCTTGGCCACGAATATAGCTGGCTTGAGATATATAGATAAAGATATCTATTTATCTTTAAGTGTCATACTGTATTTGATATCTCACTGAAAATTGCTCGCTCAATATTGTCTTAAGCAATCTTAAAACATTTTAATGTTTGGTGCAATGTAGAATATTTAACAAATCTGTTTCTATTACTCTAACAAATATGCAATGAATGTTTCCACATTTAAAGGGAAGTGGTGCATTTATCCAACAGAGTGGTGTGCTTACTAAAACATACTAGTAGGGTAGCACAGGGTTAGCGCATGGTTTGGTGCGACGCTAAAAAATAGTACAGGGCTCTACACTTAAATCACTGCACTATCCTAGCAGCACATGTTGGGGCGAGGACTGGGCAAGATGGGGGCATTCCCATCACAATGCTGCTAGCGCGGGTCTTTTGCACTCACATGGTCTGCTCTTTGTGCAGGTAGCATGGGTACAACTATTGCCACTGTCTCCTGCTGTGGTTTTATGGTGGCGACTCCCCGTAAACGCAGGGGGATGGATGTACCCATTGCCTGCATTTGGCATAGTACCCCATGCTAGTGATGCGGCTCAAATCAGCGTTTCCAGCATGGGGCTTAATAAACAAGTCCCAGAGATTGTGTACCCACCTTTCAAAATCACTATTTTAATGTTTACATTTTTAGCTACAAAAAAAGTATATATGTTTAATCCTCAAGGGCCACATTCAGGCCAGGCTTTCAGTATACATACTGCCTCCATTATATGCAGATCTCTCTCATGCTATTATTAGGAATATCCTGAAAACCTGGCCAGCCTATGGCCCTTGAGGACTGAACTTCTGTGCTCCTGATCTACAATATGTAGTACTTCTCTCAGATTTGCCTTCTTTACAGTGATGTTTAGATGCTAGTTCACACGCTCAAATTAATTCATTCATACCTTACACACTATTTTCTAAGGTGATTATTTTGAATCCCGTTTAGCGGGGATGTATGTCCAAACCCTCCCCCATTTCTCGGGTCTAACACATTAATGTAATAATGATGATGGTTTTATTAAGTTTTCCCTGTCTGGGACCCCACCATCCCTACTGATTATCATTTTACCATTGTCCTATCATCAATTTACTATGTATTATTTATTTTTAACATCACATTGATTTCCTTTACTCCTCCTTGTCTTTATACAGAGACTCAGTATCACATTGGTTACTTATGTTTGGAGTTCTAACTTGCACTTTTTCTTATTTATAATTTAAAACTCATAATTGTAAATGTTTTATCAGATTTAGGGGTATATCTACTAAGCCGGGCTAATGGTTACCTAGACTATTTGCTCCTAGGTCCCTTGAATAACATGGGACCTAGGTGCAGATACCCGGGTTAATCATTAGCCCGATGTAGTAGACATACCCTTTAGACTGTTATAGTGTTGTCCTTAATTTATTTGACTCTATTTGATTTATTCTTTTAAACATGTGCTCTGATGTTTTATTATATTTTTGAATGTTATCATTTTTACGTTTTTAATGTTTGCTATGTATTAAATACTATGTTTTTCTATTGGAGGTTTATTACTCCCTGAGGAAGGCAGAACAGCTGAAACACTGCCAGTGTAGGGAAGTATTGAATAAAAAGCTGTTTGGATATATTAGCGGTGGACTTTCTCTTGTCCTGCTCTTACAGTTCTCTTGGTTGTTTGTGGGTGCGTGTACTCCTTTTAGACCTTTCCTGTGTGTAAAACAGGCTTTACATATAGAAAAAGCTTTAGAAAATTACTCCTTTTATGTATCGTGATATCTTTAGCATATTGCACATATTGGGCCTGATTTCCGAGGCCTTTACATGGGTAACTTCCCTAGTTAACTGTGTAAAGGCCTTTTCCAGGACTTTCAAAGGTCACCTACATTGGTTGTACCCTTCAAAAATCCCGGATATGTCCCTAACGTGCCCAGATGCTATTTGCATAGCATCGGTGCATGTAGGGGGTGTTCCAAGACAGAGCAGAGAAAGGCCATAGCACTACCCATGTAGCACCAATTTTTAATTCTACACGGTTAGCGCTCTGTGCCTTAAAGATAGGCATGGGAAAACTATGCCTATCTTTAAGATGCAGTGGCTAACCATGTAGCATCGATCGGTGCTACACAGCTAACTCTTGCAGCTTCCTGTCTGTGCAGCGATACACGGATTTTCGATGCCGGGGCAACATATGACCCCAGCATGGAAAATCTGGGTTAGGAGGAAGATAGGTGGGCTATGCATCCATGTGGCGCATAGCACCACCCAGTTCATATTTGGGCCCATTATCTTTATGCCCCTTTTCGTCACACAGTATGCACAAAATTAATTTCATTTTAATTATTTTATTTGACTTCTAGCCTGCCTATTGAAAACTACTAGGCAGGTTGCGCTCTATGTTAGAGAGGGCATTGAGTCAGAAAGGATTAAAGTTTTGCAGGGAACAAAATATGCTGTAGAATCTCTATGGATTGAAATTCCATTTATGAAGGGGAAGGTGATGGCAGTGGGAGTATACTATCGACCACCTGGCCAGAATGAACAAATGGATGATGAAATGCTCAAAGAAATCAAGGAAGCTAACAAAAGCCACAACAGAGTAGTAATAATGGGTGATTTCAATTACCCCGGTATCGACTGGGACAGTGTCACAGCAGGACAAGCTAAAGAGATAAAGTTTCTAGATGAAATAAATGACTGCTTCTTGGAGCAGCTGGTTCATGAACCGACCAGAGGGGAAGCCATACTGGACCTAGTCCTTAGTGGAACGCCAGATCTGGTGCAAGAAATAAGGGTGTTGGGACCACTTGGCAATAGTGATCATAGTATGATCATGTTTGATTTAATCAGTGGAGGACAGATAGTAAAGGAATCCACAGTACTACCTTTTAACTTTTAAAAGGGTGACTATGATAGAATGAGGAATATAGTTCGGAAAAAACTAAAAGGAGCGGTTCCAAAGGTTAAAGACTTACAGCAAGCTTGGGTGTTATTTAAAAATACTATCCTCGAAGCCCAGACCAGCTGTATTCCACGCATTAAGAAAAGTGGAAGAAAGTCCAAAAAACTGCCAGCATGGTTTAAAGGTGAGGTCAGAGAGGCTGTTGCTGCCAAAAGAGCAACCTTCAGAAAATGGAAAAAAAGAGCCAAATGATGAAAACTGGAAACAGCACAAGCACTGGCAAGTTAAATGCAAAGCATTGATAAGGCAGGCAAAGCGGGAATTTGAGAAGAAACTTGCTACGGAAGCAAAAACACGAAATAAAGACTTTTTCAAGTACATTCGTAGCAAAAGGCCTGTGAGAGAGTCAATTGGACCATTAGATGATAGAGGGGTAAAAGGGGCAGTAAGAGGAGACAAGGCTATAGCAGAGAGACTGAATGAATTCTTTGCTTCGGTCTTTACTGAGGAAGATGTAGGGGTGTTACCCAAGACTGAAGTGGTATTTAAAGGTGATACTGCAGAGGAATTGAGAGAAATATCGCTACACCGGGAAGATATATTACAACTATTTGATAAACTGAATAGTAGCAAATCACCTGGACCGGATGGTATACATCCCAGGGTGTTGAAAGAACTGAAATATGAGATTGCAGACCTGTTATTGGTAATCTGTGAACTTTCATTAAAATCATCTGTAATACCTGAAGATTGGAGGGTCGCCAACGTAACACCAATTTTTAAAAAGGGTTCCAGGGGTGACCCGGGAAATTACAGACCGGTGAGCCTGACGTCAGTACCAGGGAAAATGGTAGAAGCCATCATAAAGAACAAATTACACAGCATGTAGATAGTCATGGCCTAATGGGAGACAGCCAACATGGCTTTAGACAAGGCAGATCTTGTCTTACTAATCTGATCTGTTTTTTTGAAGGTGTGCATAAACAGGTAGACAAAGGTGAGTCGGTTGATATAGTGTATCTGGACTTTCAGAAAGCTTTTGACAAGGTCCCCCATCAGAGACTTTTGGCAAAGCTAAAAAGTCATGGGATAGGAGGCAGTGTACTATTGTGGATCGGGAACTGGTTAAAAGATAGAAAGCAGAGGGTAGGGCTAAATGGCCAATATTCCCAATGGAAAAAGGTGAATAGTGGAGTACCCCAGGGATCTGTACTGGGTCCGCTACTTTTTGACATATTCATAAATGACCTGGAAAAGGGAATAACTAGTGAGGTAATCAAATTTGCAGATGACACAAAACTGTTTAAAGTTGTTAAAACCCAAGAGGATTGTGGAAAACTGCAGGAGGATCTGGATAAATTGGAAGACTGGGCATCCAAATGGCAGATGAAATTTAATGTGGACAAGTGCAAAGTTATGCACCTAGGAAAGAACAACCCACACTATAGTTACAAGATGCAAGGCTCCACTTTAGAAACCACCACCCAGGAAAAAGATTTAGGAGTCATCGTGGATAACATGTTAAAACCCTCCGCCCAGTGTGCAGCGGCGGCCAAGAAAGCAAATAGAATGCTAGGTATCCTAAGGAAAGGGATGGAGAATAAAACAAAGGATATTATAATGCCTCTGTATCGCTCCATGGTACGACCGCACCTTGAATATTGTGTGCAATTCTGGTCACCGTATCTTAAAAAGGACATAGAGTTATTAGAAAAAGTACAGAGAAGAGCCACCAAATTGGTGAAGGGGATGGAAGGCTACTCCTATGAAGAGAGGCTAAAAAGGTTAGGGCTCTTTAACCTAGAAAAGAGGCGGCTGAGGGGAGATATGATAGAGGTGTATAAATTAATGAATGGAGTGGAACGGATAAACGTGGATAAATTGTTTACGCTATCAGAATATAGAAGGACTAGGGGGCATGTAATGAAGCTACAGGGTAAACTATTTAAGACAAATAGGAGAAAATATTTCTTCTCTCAACGTGTAATCAAACTCTGGAATCTGTTACCGGAGGATGTAGTAAGGGCTGTTAGTATAGCTGGGTTTAAAAAAGGTTTGGACAAGTTCCTGGAGGAAAAGGTCCATAAACCACTATTAAAAAGGGACCCAGGATATCAATGCTTGGCCTAGTACAAGCACTGCAGAACCTGTGTCTTTTGGGGAAACTGCTAGGTACGTATGACCTAGATTGGCCACTGTTGGAAACAGGATACTGGGCTTGATGGACCTCGGTCTGACCCAGTATGGCATTTCTTATGTTCTTATGTTCTTATGGTTACAAGAATACATTCATAGTAAACATTAATAAAAGCAAAACATAATGAGCACAATCCCTGAAGAGGCATGTCCGGGCCGTCTAGGTCCCCACAGGCAGGACGTGCCCATTAGGACCCGATTCTGCACTGCAGGAGCCAGTCGTTCCCATGGGTAAGAATCAGGCCCTGAGATGACCCAGCGTGCCCCTGCATCACCACGGGGATGTTCTCCCCACTGCCTGATCTGCCCGCAAGAGTGCCAACAAATGTAACCCAGCCACCTGACCACTGGCGGGGGGAGCTGGGGCCCAGATACAGCAGCGGGGACCCACCTTGTCCTGCCTGTTTCTCCAGTGGGGGGGCTGCCAAGCTCTGGAGGAGGCTTCTGGGTTGGAACATAAGAACATAACATATGCCATACTGGGTCAGACCAAGGTCCATCAAGCCTAGTATCCTGTTTCCAAGCATGGCCAGTCTAGGTCATAAGTACCTAGCAGTTTCCCTATAAGACAAAGGTTCCACAATGCTTGCATTGGTACAAGCAGTGGATTTCTCGGGTCCCCTTTAATAATGCTGATGGGAGACATGATATAAGTCTATAAATTAATAAATGGAGTGGAACGGGTTAATGTACATTGGTTATTTACACCATAAAAAGGTAGAAAGACTAGAGGGCACACAATGAAGCTACAATATAACCCATTTAACACCAATAAAATATTTTTTCACGCATAATCAAACTCTGGAATTCGTTACCAGAGGATGTAGTAAAAGCTGTTAGTGTAGCTGGGTTTAAAAAAGGTTTGGAAAAGTTCCTGGAGGAAAGGTCCATAAACCAGTATTAAAGAGGATCTGGGAAATTCACTGCTTACATCTGAACGAGCATTGTGGAAACTGGACTTTGGGTACCTGCCAGGAACTTATGACATGGATTGGCCATTGTTGTATACAGGATATTGGGCTTGATGGACCTTGATCTGACCCAGTATGGCATTTCTTATGTTCTTATGACCTTTCCTCCAGGAACTTGTCCAAACCTTTCTTGAACCCAGCTACACTAACAACTTTCCAGTAACAAATTCCAGAGTTTGATTACGCATTTAGTGAAAAAAATATTTTCTCGTATTTGTCTTACATGGGTTACACTGTAGCTTCATTGCATGTCCACCAGTCTTTTTACATTTTGTTGGTATAAACAATCGACCTATGTTTACCCATTCCACTCCATTCATATCTCCCCTTAGCAGTCTCTTTTCCAGGTTGAATGTTTTTGGCCTCTCCTCATAGGAGTATCCTTCCATCCCCTTTACCATGTTGGTGGCTCTTCTCTGTACCTTTTCTAATTCTGCTATATCCTTTTTAAGATACGGCAATCAGAATTGCACACAAAAATTTGGGGTGCAGTCGCACCATGGAATGATATAGAGGCATTATAATATCCTTTGTTTTATTCTCCATTCCTTTCCTTATCATTCCTACCATTCCATTTGATTTCTTGGCTGCTTTTGCAAGCTGGGCAGAGGGTTTCAATGTGTTATCCATGATGATGCTTAAATCCTTTTCTTGGGTGGTGGTTCCTAATGTTGAACCTTGAATCGTGTAACCATAGTTTGGGTTGTTCTATCCTAGGTGCATAACTTTGCCCTTGTCTACATTAAATTTCATCTGCCATTTGAACATCCAGTCTTCCAATTTATCAAGGTCCTCTTGCAAGTTTTCACAATCCTCTTGGGTTTTAACAACTGTGAATAATTTTGAGTCATCTGCAAATTTGATTATCTCAATTGTTACTTGTATTTCCATGTCATTTACGAATATGTTAAAAAGCAACAGATCCAGCACAGATCCCTGGGGTATTCCACTATTCACCTTTCTCCACTGGGAAAATTGGTCATTTAGCCCTACCCTCTGCTTTCTATCTTTTAACCAGTTCTTGATCCACAATAGTACACTGCCTCCTATCCCATGACTTTTTAATTTCGCCATGAGTTAAAAAGCAACAGACCCAGCACAGATCCCTGGGGTATTCCACTATTCACCTTTCTCCACTGGGAATATTGGTCATTTAGCCCTACCCTCTGCTTTCTATCTTTTAACCAGTTCTTGATCCACAATAGTACACTTCCTCCTATCCCATGACTTTTTAATTTCGCCATGAGTCTCTCATGAGGGACCTTGTCAAAGGCTTTCTGAAAATCCAGATACACTACATCGACCGACCCATGTTGGCTGTCACCCATTAAACCATAGTTTGGGTTGTTCTTTCCTAGGTGCATAACTTTGCACTTCTCTACATTAAATTTCAACTGCCATTTGAACATCCAGTCTTCCAATTTATCAAGGTCCTCTTGCAAGTTTTCACAATCCTCTTGGGTTTTAACAACTGTGAATAATTTTGAATCATCTGCAAATTTGATTATCTCAATTGTTATTTGTATTTCCATGTCATTTACGAATATGTTAAAAAGCAACAGACCCAGCACAGATCCCTGGGGTATTCCACTATTCACCTTTCTCCACTGGGAAAATTGGTCATTTAGCTCTACCCTCTGCTTTCTATCTTTTAACCAGTTCTTGATCCACAATAGTACACTGCCTCCTATCCCACGACTTTTTAATTTCGCCATGAGTCTCTCATGAGGGACCTTGTCAAAGGCTTTCTGAAAATCCAGATACACTACATCGACCGACCCATGTTGGCTGTCACCCATTAAACCATGACTATATACATGTTCAGAAATTTTGTTCTTAATAATGGTTTCTACCATTTTTCCCAGCATTGAAATCAGGCTCACCAATCTGTAGCTTCCCGGATCACCACTCGAACCCTTTGCCAAAATTGGCATTACATTGGCCATTCTCCAATTTTCAGGTATTACTGATGATAGTTCACAGATATCAAAACGGGCTTTCTCCTAATATTCATTGATATCTCCTCAGCCTTTTGACACAGTTTCTCACTGCATCCTACTAGACTGACTGAAAGATATTGGCCTCTATAAAACCACCATTAAATGGTTCTCTTGCTACCTCAACAACCAACAAATTCAGGTGAAATGTGGAACAAGCACCTCAACCCTGTTCCAGTCAGTACAGTGTGCCACAAGGATCCTCCCTGTCTGCACTGTTATTTTACATATACATTCAGCCCTTCTGCACAATCTTTAAAAAACACAAGATCCACTACACACTATATGCAGATGACATAATTATTTACTCACCAATCATCCCTGACAACCCGGATTACTCAAAATTGACAGATTGCCTGGAAGAGATGACAAGTTGGCTAACCCAAAACAACCTAAACATCAAATACAATAAGACTGAAGCCCTCCTGGTCACATGAAACCCTGGATTTACTGTAAATAGTTTAAACCATTCCCATGCATGCTCCCTCTCCCAATGTTTTATGTAAAAGTTGCAATGTTGAGCTGTAAACCGCTTTGATTATAAGAGAAGGTGTTATAGAAAACCTACTAAATAAATAAATAAAATAAATAGTAATAGTAGGTCTGCAATCTCATATTTCAGTTCTTTCAATACCCTTGGATGTATACCATCTGGTCCACGTGATTTGCTACTCCTCAGTTTATCAAACAGTTGTAATACATCTTCCTAGTATATCAATATTTCTTTTATTTCTTCTTCTGTATCAGTTTTAAATACCATTTCAGGCATGGGTAACTTCCCTACATCTTCTTCAGTAAAGACCGAAGCAAAGAAATCATTCAGTCTCTATGCTATGGCCTTGTCCCCTCTAGTGTCCCTTTTAAAAGCGGCTCTCCTCCTGTGCATTTATGCCACGGAGGTATTTAAATGTCTCAATCACATCACCTCTGTCCCGCCTTTCCTCTAAAGTATACATATTAAGGTCCTTAAGTCTGTCTTCATATGCTTTATAATGAAGACCATTAACCATTTTAGTAGCCATTCTCTGCACTGATTCCAACCTGTTTATCGCACCAGAAGCACTATCACCTCCTTTCTTCTGCTTGCCATTCCTCTCCCTATGCACCCAAGCATCCTTCTAGCTTTTACCATCACCCCCTTTCTACATGTTTAGCTACTTTGAGATTGTCAGTCATAATCACGCCTAGGTCCCGTTCTTCTTTCATGGACAGAAGTATGTCACCCCTTATGCTGTTCCTCTCCCTTGGATTGTTGCAGCCCAAATGCATGACCCTCAATTTTTTTAACTTTAAATCTCAGCTGCCAAATTCTAGACCATTCTTCAAGCTTAGCTATATCCCTCCTCATGTTAGCTACACCTTCCTGGGTGTCTACTCTGTTGTAGATTTTGGTATCATCTGCAAAGAGGCAAACCTTACCCGACAGCCCTTCCACTATATCACTAACAAAGATGTTAAAAAGAATCAGACCAAGGACAGATCCCTGTAGCACTCCACTGGTAACCTCCTTCTTGTCAGAGTGAACTCCATTTACCTGTAATTTCTGCCGCCTCCCACTCACCCAATTTCTAACCCAAGCAGTAACTTTAGGGTCCATCCCAAGGGTGCTTAGTTTGTTTATAAGTCACCTGTGTGAAACAGTGTCAAATGCTTTACTGAAATCTAAATACACCACATCTAGGGTTCTTCCTTAGTCCAACTCCGTTGTCACCCAGTCAAAGAAATCAATCAGATTTGTCTGACAAGACCTGCCCCTGGTGAATCCATGCTGCCTCGGATCCTGCAATCTGTTGGACTCCAGAAACCTCACTATTTTCTCTTTCAGCAGCGCTTTCAATAATTTACTCACCACCGAGGTTAAACTAACTGGCATGTAGTTTTCAACCACATCCTTACTTAGGCTTTTGTGTAAAGGGTCCACATGTGCCTCTCTCCAGTCCTCTGGCTCCACCCCTGACTCCAAAGAGGCATTCAAATGGTCAGTCAGTGGAGCTGCAAGAACGTCCCCATGTTCCTTCAGTATCCTTGGATGTATCCTATCTGGTCCCGTCGCTTTGTCCATTTTTAGTTTAGCTAGTTCCTCATGAACATAGTCCTCTGAAAACCAGTAGAGACACCCCTCACTTTTGTTCCTGTTTGTGGGTGTTGCCTGAAGTCCTGCTCCTGACCCTTCATCTGTGAACACAGAACAGAAATATTTGTTTAGCAATTCTGCTTTATCCTCATCAGCTTCTACATATTTCTCTCCTTCACCCTTGAATCTGACAATACCACTTTTGCCAATCCTCCTCTCACTAACATATCTGAAAAATGTCTTATCCCCCCATTTTATTGCATTGACTATTTATTCTTCCTTCTGTACCTTTGTTTTCCTGACTACTTTGCCAGTCTCTCTAAGTTTTTCCAAATATAGATCCTTGTCTTCCTCTTTCTGTGATCTCTTATATTTCATGAAGGCCTCTCTCTTTTTCTTCACTTTTTCAGCTACCTCTTTTGAGAACTATAGTGACCTCTTTTTCCTTTTCCTTTATTTACCAGTCTAACAAAAAGGTTGGTTGCCCTTAAAATATACCCGTTCAGTTTTGCCCACTGTTTTTCTACATTCCCCAGCTGTTCCAATCCCGCTAACGAATCCTTGAGGTTTTGGCCCATCTTGGCAAAGTTAGTTTTCCTAAAGTCTAAGACCCTTTCTTTTGAATGGATTTTATCAGACCTAGTCGTAATACTGAATCACACCATCTGGTGATCAGTGGATGCAAGATGATCTCCCACTATAACATCAGGAACACTTTCCCCATTGGTAAGCACCAAGTCCAGTATGGCCCCTTCACATATGGATTCTGTTACTAGTTGCCTGAATACTTCTTCCTGTAAAGAATCCAGGATCTCCTTACTTTTAGATGACACCACAGCAGGGATGCGCCAATTAACATCCGGCATATTGAAATCCCCTAACAGTAGCACTTCCCCTTTCCTGGCAATGCTGCATATGTCTTCTATTAAATCTCCTTACACATCTTCTCACTATGATGGAGGTCTGTATATCACGCCAATGCAAATGGATTTCTCTATCCCACTTTCTAGTTTAACCCACAGTGCCTCCTCTCTCCCTTTTAACCCCTGTATTTCCATAGCTTTAATATTATTTTTTTACATATAGTGCTATTCCTCCTCCCCTTCTTCCTACCTTTTCCTTTCTGGACAAAGTATAGCCTGGTATAGTTATATCAACCAGTCACGGTCGTCCATGAACCATGTCTCTGTTACTGCCATTAAATCCAAGTCAGCCTCTCCCATTAAAGCCTCAACATCTGGGATCTTATTTCCCATGCTACGGGCATTTATAGACACTGCTTTCCAGATATTGCTCCTTTTACCTATCTTTCTATAAAGATATTTAATGTTTCACTTACCTGGGGGCTTTCACTTGCCTGGGGTCTTTCTTCACCCTTCCCCAATGAATCTAGTTTAAAGACCTCTTCAATAAGTTAGCCAGTCTGCTGCTGAAGACATGCCAACCCTTCTTAGACAAATGGATGCCATCTCTGCTCTGCAGCCCTTGGAACATCATTCCATGGTCCAGGAAATCAAAATGCTCTCAATGACACCTTCCATGCAACCATGCATTTATCTACAGGATACAAGCTTTTTGGCCCTGGCCTTTACTCTCAACAGAGAGAATTGAAGAGAACCACCTGTGCCCCTATCTGCTTCACCCTCTGTCCCAGAATCATGAAGTCACTCTTGATACACTCAAAGGGATATGTGGCAACTTCATTTGTGCCGACATGGATGAGTAACAATTGGGTAATAGTCAGTAGGTCTGATGAGTCTCATTAAACTCTCCAAAACATCTTGGATTTTGGTACCTGGCAGATAGCATACCTCTCTGGATATCAATTCTGGTTGGCAGATGGATACCTTAGTACCCCTCAGAAGAGAGTCACCAACTACCACTACCCTTTTCTTCCTAGTGGTCACTGATTTAGCAAATTTGGGGTGCTTGAGCTCTGATTCTTCCCTTTTCTGAGATGCCTCTGCCTTCTCCACTTGCAGGGCTGCATAATGGTTCTTCAATTCAAGGGCTTGATGAGTTGGATTGGTGATATTGCAAGCCCTGGTGACTCATGTCCAACCTTGATCCTTCTGTAGGCTCCCATCCTCACTTCTGTTGGAGAGCTTGGATGTTCAAAAAGCATCTCATCAATTAATTTATCACTGTCTTGAATGCTCCTCAGTCTTGCCATCTCTTCTCTGAGCTCCTCCACCTGTTTCCTGAGAGCTTCAGCATGTGGACATCATGCACATGGAACTGGTCCTTCAATTGGCATTGGGATCTCTGTCTGGTCAGAGTTAGAAGCTGTAATGGGGGCAACAGCTTTGACAGTCATTGTTCAATTGGTGGAGCTTTGGTACATGTTGAAGTAAAAGAGAGACCTACTAAAGTAGCAGCCTGTTTCTCAGCTGTCCTCTCAAACAAAAATCAGTTAACCTATTTTAAGTGTGTTCTAAATGTGCTGTTCTAAGTTCCTGTGCATAGCTGGTTGTGGGGTGGCCCTATAAAGAAAGAATGCTCACATGGGCGGGTGGAAGATGAGGTGGTAGGGGGGAACTAACACCTGATGAGGTGTGAGTGGCTTCAAAGAGCTGAGAGATAGAGAAACTAACAGCAGAGTTTTAAACATACAACATTAAAATAAAATGCCAAGTATTTCACCTTTTAAAATAAAGCAGCAAAAAAGACTCTTTCTAAAAATGTAGACCAAAACCCTTTTAAGAGCTTTCAGGCAGAGAGCTAGTAATTAAAAGCCACACACTCTTACCTTGCTTTGAAATAGAGAGATCTTTTAGTCATAGTCTCCCTTTTGAAAGTTAAAATGTAGTACTGTGGATTTCCTTGCCATCCTTCCTCTATTAAATGAAACACAATCATGCTATGATCACTATTGCCAAGTATCCCCAACACCCTTATCTCTTGTATCATATCTTGTGTTCCACTAAAGACTAGGTCCAAGATGGCTTTCCATCTTGTGAGTTCATGAACCAGCTGCTCCAAGAAGCAGTCATTTATTTCATCTACAAACTTTATCTCCCTAGCATGGCCTGCCATGACACTGCCCCAGTCTATACTGGGGTAATTGAAATCACCCTTTATTATTACTGTGCTGTAAATATTGTCAGCTTCCCTGATTTCTTTGAGCATTTCATCATCCATTTGTTCATTCTGGCCAGGTGGCCGATAACCCTCACTGCCATTTCAATCCATAGAGATTCTTCAGTATATTTTGTTTCCTGCAAAACTTTAATCCTGTGTGACTCAATGCCCTCTCTAACATAGAGCGCAACCCCTCCACCAATTTGATCTACTGTATCATTGCAATGTAATTTGTATCCAGGTATTACAGTGTCCCACTGCTTGTCCTCCTTCCACCATGGGCCCGATTCTGAGATGCAGGTTGCAGGGTTGTATGTCCTGGTGGGATGTGCAGTCCCGCAAGCTGTCTGGACCTGAATACCCCTCCGGCTCTCTCCGTACATCCTGAGCAGCAGGATGAGGAGAGCTGGCGTGGGGTAGGAGGGGGTAGGATCTAGGTGGAACGGAGGTGGGCCACCCTGGCAGGATGTACAGGGCTGATTCAGATCACGGCCCTATACGTCCTGTCAGCTCAAAGGGTGATTGGGCCCAGGGATCCCCCCTGGGGCCGGAGCTGGCTGTGGAGGGGTCCCCACTGCCCGACCAGGCCCTGGCAGGCCAGCCATGGGTTGGGCGGCAGGGATGGGGAAAGCCTAAGCCGCGAGACTCACTGGATTTTCAGAAAGCCAGTAAGCAGTGCAAATGCCTTTGAATTTCGGGTCCTATATCTCTAAATTCAGGAAATGGAAAAAGCAGCCACCACTGATGTCAAAGATTTCAGGAAGAAGCTGAAAACCTTCCTCTTCAGAGATCACTTCGGGGCCATTCCCTAATGCATAGCATGACCCTCCCCACTGCTGACTCCATAATGACCCCCCCCCCCAAACAACACTTGCCTCCACATCTCATGACACTCTCTTGTACATACTGTATATACTTTTCTTGTAAATAAAATACTCCTGCATGTCTCCCCCTCCGGTCTTGTAGCAGCTGATAAGCATGCAATAAATAATACCAGGAGTCGGTTCAAGGATCCAAACCAATTTATTGTGCACAAGGCCCAAGCTTCAAAAGGACTGAGAAATGGCAAACAGGAACAACTTCCTTATATACAAGCTTCACAGTTTGATACAGGCAGACTTTTTATTGGTCCCAACGCCCCCTGCATCTATCCAATCGGGCCTAACACCCTGTTCCCCCTTCTCAGGCTATGCTAACAAAGGCTCAGTTTCTAGACATAAATACATTCCTGCTACAAGGTCATAGCTAGGCTCAGAGAATGTGAAAATGCAAAACACTGGAACATATCTTTCATCAGCATAAAAGAATTGGATAAGGATTAACACAAACTTATCAAAAGCAGTTTAGAGCGGTTTAAGGCAGACCTTCACTGACTCTGATCTTTCTCAGCACTACTATTTCTAAGTGGGGATGGGGACTCAGGCCTAGCTTGCAGGCCTCTCATACATGTACAGGCTATTATATAGGCCATAGCCTACCACATTCCCCCCTTTGATTATTCTCACCCGCAAGTTGGAAAGGGTGGGAATTAAATCACATATTATACTCATGTAACAGCATCATCTTGGGGTATAGGGTAATATTGCCACATAGTTCATACTTTTGTAGCTGCCTTCCTTTCTACAGTGCTATCAACAGCTGCTGACTTTACTCGACTGTGATGAATCCAGGGTTCAAGCTCTGCAACTTTAACTGCTGTTGGGGTTATTTCAACCCATAGCAGGAATTAATGTGTTAGAGCGTAGGATTATTGTTTGGCTTCAGTGTGAAATCGCTCTGCTACTAGGCCATATAGCTTTGTCTAGATACATATGATGGAGGGTCAAAGTGTGTGGAAAGAAACATTGAGTTTTCCACAAGATTACATCTCTGCTTTATTACAAGAAAAGACTCCATTTACCCAAGGAGCTATGAAGACGGACACGGCATCGGAAGACGTGGAATCCCTTTGTGAGATGGTATTACAGCTGAAGAAGAGGAGAGTGCGAGTAGAACTCCACCAGTCCTCTCTTATTGAGTATATCAGTAGGCAACAAATCCCGCGGGGATTAAGGGTCTACAAGGAACCCCGTATGACCTCCATGGGGTTAATGTTCATAGAGAAATGGAACAAAATATTGAACAAATGTTCCTTGGACCTGATGGTCCACATTGTGGATTCATCGAAAGAACAGATTGAAGCATTGACAGAAGAGATAGACCTCAAGTTGAGTCTGGTGAAGTCTAAGCTTACGGAGGAGAATTTCCTGCGACGTCAAGATGAGATGCAGAAGCAAGTCGATCAAGTACGGCAAGAAGTGATGGTTAAGAAACAAAAGAAATTGAAACGGGATGGGGCTGATTATTCAACGGGATATGTATACCCGTGAATGAATATGAAATCGGAAGCCCAAAAAAGGAACGAAACATGTGAGCTTTGGGGACTCTACTAATGGAGATGTAAGTTCTGACTCCAGCAGATCCTCAGGTGGGAATTTTTTGGAAGAGCGACAAAATGGCAAGACCAGGAAGAAGAAAGGGAACGAAAATGGGGAGTCTGTAGACCGATTGCGACAGAGACCGCAGAGGAAAAAAGACTGAGCAATCTGGTTGTAAACATATCGGGAAAGCTGTTATCCCCAGAGTCAGAGCATCTATTGGAAAGAGGATTGTCCTTTGTTCCCAGCATCGGATTTGATGAGTTCCAATTTTGGGTGGATCTGGAGTCATTAATACGGAAATTACATCTAAAGGACTATTTTTCTACAAAACCAATAGTGAATGAGAAGAGAGACTTTGTTACTACAGTTAATCGCGTCCCGTTACCTTTTAAATCAAGTTGGGTTCCCCCAAGTCCTCTCCCTCCGGCCATAGGCATTTTTAGAGATTTGATTATAAAGGACATTGAAACTGAAGTAAAGAAGAAACTGGTTCACCGTAATCATCGGCTATCATTCCAGGAACGACAGGCTTTGAGAGAGCTTCAAAACAGGCGTGACCTGGTAATACGGCGAGCTGATAAAGGAGGGGCTGTAGTGGTCCTTAATCGGGATTATTATGTAAAAGAAGCTCAAGCACAGCTACAGGACTCCAGGACATATCTGTTATTACAGGAAGATCCCAGTCCTATTTTACAAAAACAAATCAAAGCTTTAACAAACAGAGCATTGGTAGAAAAGTTGATTTCTAAAAAAGAATTTCACTTTTTGAATGCCTTATTTCCCACGATAGCTAAATTTTATACAGTCCCTAAAATTCATAAGAGTCTACAGCAGCCCCCGGGACGCCCTATAGTGTCCACTAGAGGCACTTTGTTAGAGCCCCTATCGACTTATCTAGACTCTTTTTTGAGGCCATTGTTGATTAACATCCCATCTTACCTCCGTGATACTACCCATTTTTTGAGTATTTTAGAGGATTTGACCTGTTGGGTGAGGGAAGAGGGGATGCTGTTGGTTACTTTAGACCAGGGGTCACCAACCTCCAGAGGGCCGCGGGCCGCACAGCCGACTACCGGCAGACTCGCGGGCCGCACCCCCCTCCCCCCCCCGCGCGAAAAAAAAAACTGCTCATACCTGTACTTTGATTATTCCATGTCAGCTCCCTCCCTTCTTCTGCAGCCGCGGCTCCCTGCCTCTTAGGGAACCGCGGCTGTGCTTGTAAAATCATCGCGGAGCCCTTCCTGTCTTGACGGGCTCCGTGCAGCATTGTCCCGCCTCTAAAGGAAGTTGTTTACCACTTCCTTTGGAGGCGGGACAATGCTGCACGGAGCCCATCAAGACAGGAAGGGCTCCGTGATGATTTTACAAGCACAGCCGCGGTTCCCTAAGAGGCAGGGAGCCGCGGCTGCAGAAGAAGGAGTCGGTGAGTTTGCCTTGGCGGGCCGCACCGGGGTAGAGTCTTGCGGGCCGCACGGAGGGACCTCGTGGGCCGCATGCGGCCCGCGGGCCGCAGGTTGGTGACCCCTGCTTTAGACGTAGAATCACTTTATACCAGTATTCCGCAGCAGGAGGCTGTTGAAATAGTCCACAAGACGCTGAGGGATAGAGGTGATTTGAGTACTGAGCATATAGAGTTCCTTTTACAAATAGCTAAGTTGGCCCTTTATAAAAAAAAATTATTTTTGTGGGGCTCTTGTACCATCAGGTGTCAGGCGTTGCCATGGGGGCTACATGTGCCCCTTCGGTGGCCAATCTTTACATGGGCAACTTTGAGGAAAAGTGGATGCCTCTGGCCCCTTATGTAGAGCAGATAAAAGCTTGGCATCGCTATATTGATGATGTCTTTTTGTTGTGGCATGGCTCGGTGGAACAATTGAATGAGTTCACTCAATGGTTAAATCACTGTGATCCCCACATACAATCACATACGAGTATAATCGCCGTAGTATAGCATATTTGGATGTTCAGATCACAAAGGGCCCCGATCAATGGGAGACAACGGTGTTTAGTAAGCCCACTGATAGGAACACCTTTTTACAATACGATAGTGCTCACCCCCCTAGGTTGAAAGAGGGGCTTCCCTTCTGCCAATTCTTAAGATTCCGACGGAATTGTTCCAATCGATATGACTTTAAGAATAAATCAAGACAGTTGGGAAGGAATTTTATACAGAGAGGCTATCCACAAAATTTAATTCATCGGGCTTACAAACGCGCACTTTATTATAATAGATCATGGTTATTGAGTCCACGCCCATCTCGGGGGGAACAAGATACAGAATATGTGCACTTTGTTACTAAATACTCTCCTATAAGTGTAGCCATACAAAAGAGCATAAAAAGGAACAGTATAGTTCTATAGACACTGCCGAGTATGCAACATCGTTTCATCCGGTGTGTCTGGCAGCGGAGTAAGAATCTAAAGGAATACTTAAGTCCGGCAGTTTTGCGTATAGGACAGCGATAGAAGGGCACGAAGAGAGGCCAGGCCACAGAATCTGTGGCCATTGTACTATTTGTAATATTTCTATGGAGGTAGATCAGTTTGTATACAAAGGAGTTGTATATCGGTTAAAAAGTAGCACCACGTGCGTCTCGACCCATGTGGTGTATGCAGTTCAATGCCCATGTGGCCTAATTTACATAGGGAAAACAATTTGTACCTTTAAGATCCGGATGAAAGAGCATGAGAGCAGGATGAAATGTAAAAGAGTAGGAGCCCCTATGGTATCCCACTGTGAGGCTCAAGGCCATCTTTTTGAACATCTTAGATGTTGGTATATTGAACAGGTACACGTAGGGACACAGGGCAAAACACGAGAGCAGACTCTATTGTTGAGGGAGCAAAGATGGATCCATCGGATAGGATCGATCCAGCCAGTGGGCTTGAATATCACAGTAGACTGGGGGGTGTGCATTCAGTAGTAGAATAACAAAATAAAAATATAAAAAAAGAAATAAAAAAGTAAGAAGAGGAGGTCAGGAGGGCACGTGACTGGCCTGTGGGGGTTTCCCTTCCTAAATTCATAGTAGAGTGTAAAGCTCTGCGGGACCCTATTGGCAAAGGGGAGGAGCTTGGTCGGGGGCTTTAAGAATTGGAGTTAGTCCTTAGACCCGCATGCGCGACGTCTTGAGACCATTTGAGAAGTGCATCTTGTGAGAACAGCGGTCTGTATGTTATTCACGGGCAGCGTCGATATCTCAGGTAACTAGCTTCATTTAGCTCATTGGGATGAACGTTTTAGTAAGGAGTGTGTTAATGGCAGCAATTTTAGGAGTTTTAATTCAAGTTGGGTTTATGTTTTGTGTTTTTTGTTTATTGTAGTATAGATAATGGTCCCCTGAAGAACCTTTTTAGTGAAACGCGGGGGCGCTTCGATAACAGCATTGGGACTTCGAGAGTGAACGAACCAGTCTAGTAACTCTATAACGTACTTCAACGATATGAGCTAAGTAGCATTTTTGTAGAGTACTATGTGTTCTGCTCGCTGACACATGATAGGAGTGAACTTACAAAAAAGTTGAGTCATTGATGCTAACAGGCATATCACTGGGGACTTTTAAACACCCAGATTCTAATGCCAAGCTGTAGTCTGAGACCCGAGTAAAGCACACCCTATGTTTTGGATTTCAACCCGTAGCAGAAATTAATGTGTTAGAGTGTAGGATTATTGTTTGGCTTTGGGGTTATTAAGATGACAACATAAGGTCCCTTCCAATGTGGTATCAACGGTGTCTTTCTCCACTCTTTGATCCACACCGAGACTCCAGGCTTGAGAGGATGCAGAGGTTGATGGGCAGCTGATGACTCTGCAAATCAGAACCTAAAACCAATAGTTCTTGTCCAGTAATTTCATCTAATCTGTTGCATATCTCCTTTTATTCCTTGTGCAAAGGCGGGGGTCGCCCATACAGAATCTCAAAAGGGGAAACTCCTAAAGACTTAGTAGGGGCTAAGCATATCCTAAGAAAGGCTATAGAAAGAACTCAGAACTGGGGCCACTTCAGGTGAACCTCTTGACAAAGATTAGATAACTGTGGTTCTATTCATACGGTCTACTCTTCCTAAACTCTGAGGTCTGTAGGCAGTATGCATCTGATAATGTAAATATCTCGGGGCCATTCTTAATGGACTTGCTTCCTGAGGTTATCAACCCTCATTCTTTGTACAGGGCCCCATGTGCATGCAAGGTTGTAGGGGCATACTTGGAATCTGTGTACACATTTAGACAGAGCCCTTTTCCTATCGTCAGTGCTCTAGTGAAAGCTATCAATTCAGCTTTCTGTGCTGAAGTTCCTGGGGGCAAAGCTGAGGCCTCAACTACCAGATCAAGGGTCACTACTGCATGTCCGGCTCCCATCCACAAAGAAAGTCTGTTCAGGGTCCTCCAAAGGGACATCAGTCAAATTCGGGCGGCTTGAGAATATAGTGTCCATAGTTTCTAGACAGTCATGATCGGGGGAGGGGGGGGGGTGTCAAGACCAACTTGTAACAGTGTAGCAGGATTCAAAGCTTGACTGATCTTCAGTTGTATCTGGGGGTTATCACACAACATGCTCTGATACTTCAACATCCGTGAATGCGTGAGCCAAAAACTTCCTTTGTGTTCCATAAGGGTCAGAACAGAGTGTGGTACAGTAGCTTGAAGATTCTGTCTCAAAGTGAGCTTGTCTGCTTTGCTCACTAGGAGGGCTGTAGCTGCAACAGCTCTCAAACAAGGGGGCCAGCCTTTTGCAACTACATCCAATTGTTTTGATAAGTAGGCTACTGACCGTTGCCAAGATCCAAGAGATTGAGTCAACACTCCTAGAACATTTCCTTGTGACTCATGAACATAGAGACTGAAAGGTTTTCTGGACATCTGGTAGACCCAGAGCTGGTGATAACATCAGAGCGGTTTTCAAAGATCGAAAGGCTGCATCCTGTTCAAGTCCCCATTCCAATGGAAACTTTTCCATTCCTTTGGTGGCTTGATACAAGGGTTTGGCTAGCAGCGCAAAAATTGGGAATCCATATACGACAGTACCCCGCGGCACCCAAGAAGGCTCTCACTTGCCTCCTGGTGGTTGGAGCAGGAGTACAACTTCTTGGCGTTCTGGTCCTGGGTGTCAAATTCTGATGGACAACTGGAATCCCAGATATTTAACTTGTTTGACATAATTGGGCCTTGGTTCTTGAGACTTTGTATCCAGCCTCATTAAAAAGGTGCAAGAGTTCACTGGTGGCTTGTAGACATTCACTTTCTGCATTTGTGGCTATGAGAAGATCGCCCACATACTGAAGAAGAACCCTTTCTCCTGGGTTCACATAGTAGCTTGAAAGATCCTGATTTAAAGCAGCACTGAAAAGAGCGGGTGAATTCTTGAATTCTTGGGGTAATCAAGTCCAGGTGAGTTGGCCCCGCCTTCCGGTTGTGGGGTCTTGCCATTCAAAAGCAAACAAAAGTTCGGGGGGTTAGGCGTATGCAGAAGAAGGCATTTTGTCCAGGACAGGGAAATGAGTAGCCTCAGCGGGGATCAGTCCCAAGAGAGTATAAGGATTTTGTACTGGGTGGTAATTCCCTGTCCCAGGTTTCTTAACTGGGAGAAGGGGGGTGTTCCAAGGTGACTGGCACCCCTTGAGAAATCCATACTTCAACAGTTTCCATTAAATGGCAGTGGATTCCTTCAATGGCTGGTCGGGGAAGAGGATACTGCTTCACATGCACTGGTTCCGCTCCTGGCTTGAGGGTGACGATGACAGGGGCTATGTTCTTCGCTAGGCCAGGTGGATTATCTTCTGCCCATACTTCAGGTGGGGCTATAAGGTTGGTAGGGATACAGGAACTGGTTGACTTAATTTGGAGTACACTATAGAATCGCCATTCTTCTTCTCGGGGAACAGTCAGCACCATCAATCCAGTGGGCTTTGGGTTCACAGTCATTTGCATTTCTTCTCCATCAGCGAAAGATATTTGTGCCTGAAGCTTGGCAAGCATATCAACAGTGGAATAGGGCATTCAGGCGCACTATTTTCTGTCCCCCTAGTTCACACATACGGTTCTGCAAGAAAGGCTTTGTGGCCTTAGTCCCAGTAGCTCTGACAATGGTGATGCATCGAGAAAACAAAGGGGCTACTGGCTTTAGTATTCTGCTCCTGTATCCCCCATAAAGTCCATACATTGGTCCCCTATTTTTAGACTGACCATAGGCTCCTGGGGACCCAGGGACAACTTGGAGCCCGGTCTGGCCTGGTCTTCATCCATGCTGTAGCCCTCTCGGCTGCCGCTCACTCTATAGCTACTTCCCTCTCTTGCTGGAACACTGTGCTTGGTTTATTCTTCCCCCTTTCCACTTCCTCTGCTCCTTCGATTAGGAAAACCTCCTCTACGTCGTTCAATAAGCAACAGCAAGAAAATCTGCTTTCATTCACTTTCTCTGTCACATTCATTTTCACGATTCACATACTTTCTGAGCAACTTCCATTAACTGGGCTGTAGTCATGCCCGCAAATCCATCCATTTTCTGTAATTATTGTTTTATATCTCTCTGGGACTGACTGACAAAAGCTGTGTTTACCATACACAAATTCTCCTGGGCTGCTGGATCGCATGGGGTATAGAGTGGGGGCTGCTTGCACTATTCGGATCCCACTTGAGGCCATCAAAGCTGATGGGTCTGCATAATACTGTTCATCCTAAGGCTTCTCAGTGTAGGAGGCATAATGCATGTTTCAGTTCAGTAAATCAGTGGCGGAAAAAGACACATAGACAAGGCTGGTTGGCTGGCTTTCGGTAACGTGTCCATCCCTTTTACTGGTAGTTGTACCTCTGAAGGTATACAGCAATCGGGACTGTCTGGGTTCCACTTCATGTTCTCGGGCGCTGGCTGTGAGTGACCCTGAACTGGCAAATGAACCCCTGCTTGTAGTGTAAACGTTTTTTTTCTTTTCTTCACAAACACTTAACCAGGAATCTATATAGGGGAATTGATCAGGGGCCATGAAGTAGCTAACACTGACCACTCCCTTTCAGAGAGCATTTCTAATAGGGACGGAGACAGTTTAATTCCTAGTCATACATCTCAACAGAATCTGCGTGGACTCCTTCCCCCACATGATAACATACTTGTCAACAGACAGAGGGGGCGGGCTGCATTTTCCTGTGGACTAAGCATAATGGATGTGTGTGCTCATTGTAATAACAACTGTCTAAGACTGTACTTCTGGAACTGAGATTTTAAAAGACCTTTCAAAACACAGTACTTTGTTTCTCTGGACACCAACACATCTTACAGTTCGGGAAAGACAGGCATTCTTAACAAAATGAACAGTAGGTCTCTTTCAAAAGCAGCAGTAAATTACTAGACACTTCATTGTCCTGTCAGGGCTTTTAACCTCTACTTCGTAGGTCAAAGGGAAAACAAAAACAGAACCATTACAGTGCTTGCTGAAGATTTGAACATAAAAAGACACAAGACAAGGCTAAGCCCACAAATACATTATACCTTTAGTTCTACAGAAATCCTCCTCACCTGGTCCGTACAAGAACAGTTGAGGGACTCGAACGGGGTTAATAAGAACTGAACCCTTTTCAGGCTGAGCCCAAAACTGTCGGGATCCAAAATCCTGACTAAACATTCTTATTAAATGATATAGAATACATGACCATAGCAGAAGGAACATATTGAATAAAACAGGCACAATTTTCCTGAAATAAGCACAAATTAACCCAGCTGCAGAACGTAGAATAAATTGAAACCTTCAAAGCGTTAAAGGATACATTCCTTTCTTTGTCTCCAGACTGTGTGAAAGACACGCCCCCTTCTCTCTCTGCTTGCAAGAGAGAGACTCACGCTAATATCAGTGAGACAGCTGTCTTTGTAAAAGTGGCGCCTGAGTTGTTTCTTTAATACTATTCCCTAAGCGGTAAAAACAACAGACGATAAGGGAGACAAACACCAAACACTTTCTCCTTTTTCGCTACCCGGCAATGCACGAGTCAGGAGCCAGCACCTCGCTTGGGCTGTATTCAAGACCTCTCATTCACACACGCAGACATTCAAAACAGAATAAAATCCCGGAATTCCCAAAAAACCTGACTGACTGACTGACTGAGGGGTTAGTGGGTTCAGTCTCTGCTTATACCTTTAAGACTTCTGAGACTTACTAGGACCGCCCCGAGAGATGATCAGACTCTCAAGCGCTTATTCCAGAATCCTGTCTGACTGACAGACTGACTGATTAGCAGAAAAGTTCTACTCACTGGATCATGGGTTGGATCCTGGACTCCCCTCGGGTTCGAGGTGTTGGCCAGCCAGAACCAGCAACCTGCGGAGGCAAGGAGGAGCCCTCCCCGATACAAGAGGATGTGTGGCGCCGAAG
Source organism: Ichthyophis bannanicus (assembly GCA_033557465.1). Lineage (NCBI taxonomy): Eukaryota > Metazoa > Chordata > Amphibia > Gymnophiona > Ichthyophiidae > Ichthyophis > Ichthyophis bannanicus. The sequence continues at coordinate 1,469,329,532 of CM066031.1, forward strand.
GCTCCCCTGCAATCAGTCAGGGGCGGCTCCAGCCGGACAAAACTTTTTGAGGCGAGAAGTCGTGGTATATTCACCTGCATACCATTCCCCGCTCGCACATTCCAGGCCAACGCACCAAGAATATGTAGCAGCTGATAAGCATGCAATAAATAATACCAGGAGTCGGTTCAAGGATCCAAACCAATTTATTGTGCACAAGGCCCAAGCTTCAAAAGGACTGAGCAATGGCAAACAGGAACAACTTCCTTATATACAAGCTTCACAGTTTGATACAGGCAGACTTTCTATTGGTCCCAACGCCCCCTGCATCTATCCAATCAGGCCTAACACCCTGTTCCCCCTTCTCAGGCTATGCTAACAAAGGCTCAGTTTCTAGACATAAATACATTCCTGCTACAAGGTCATAGCTAGGCTCAGAGAATGTGAAAATGCAAAACACTGGAACATATCTTTCATCAGCATAAAAGAATTGGATAAGGATTAACACAAACTTATCAAAAGCAGTTTAGAGCGGTTTAAGGCAGACCTTCACTGACTCTGATCTTTCTCAGCACTACTATTTCTAAGTGGGGGTGGGGACTCAGGCCTAGCTTGCAGGCCTCTCATACATGTACAGGCTATTATATAGGCTATAGCCTACCACAGTCTTACCATACAGTAAGTTTGAATTGCCCCATAATATGTTGTTTTGCCATGTAAACCACTTTGATTATAGGAGAAGGTGGCATAGAAAACCTGTTAAATAAATAAATGACGAAAATGGAAAATAACATAAGCAAGTTACAGTAGATGCAAGGCATTGATAAGGCAGGTAAAGAGAGAATTTGAAAAAGCTTACTGTAGAAGTAAAAACACATAATAAAAACTTTTTCAAGTACATTCATAGCAAAAACCCTGGGAGAGAATTAGTTGAACCATTGGATGATAGAGGGGTAAAAGGGGTACTAAGAGAGGTCAAGCCCATAGATGAGAGAATGCATGAATTCTTTGCTCCAGTCTTTACTAAAGAAGATGTAGGAAAGTTACCCATGCCTGAAATGGTATTTAAAGGTGATGTATCAGAAGAATTGAAAGAAATATTGATAAACTGGGAAGATAGATTTTTATTTAACAGGATTTATATATACCACTTTATCCTAAAATCAAAGCGGTTTACAGCGCATCTTGAGAGTTTTACATAGAACAATAGGTGAGGGAGGCGTGCAGGAAATTGTTTCAAGTTAACTTATATACAAGGTAAACTACATACAATTATGATGTAGTGACATCAGTGACCTTAATATGTAGTAAATTATGTACATCTGGACATTATATGACAGTAAGTTTGAGGGGGTGGAGCTAGGGCAACAGGAGAGTTGAGTCAGAGGGGCCAGCTAGTAGAAGGGGAGGGGGAAGGAAATCCGTAATATGTGGGTAATCCATATAAAGCAACACCTCTTAAGTGTTCAATATAAAGAGTGATTTTCAGCTTTTTCCAGAAGTCTTTGGAATCAGAAGTTGCTCTTAGATGGTCTGGGAGGGAGTTCCAGAGGATGGGAGCGGCCAAGGAATAGCTCTCGCAGATGTAGATTATTTGGATTTTGTGAAGACGCTGGGGGTGGTGATGGTGTCTGAGCTGATGCACCTTCTGGGTCTGATGCTCAGCTCCGTGTTGATAAGGCTTTTCAGGATGTTGACAGAAATGTTTTGCTTGATTTTGAATATTTTTAGCACAGTTTTGTACTTGATGCGGGAGATAATAGGGAGCCAGTAAGGTTCTGGAGTGGGTGATGTGGTCGTGTTTTGTTGAGCCAGTGATGATGTGAGCTGTGGAATTCGGCGCCATCTGCAGTGAGTGGAGTGCCAGTTTAGGAAAACCAAGGTATATGGGGTTGCAGAAGTCCAGGATGGGTGTAATTATCGCCTGACAAACTGCAGAAGTGTTCTTGGCTGAGTAGTGGTTTGAGCCGTCTATTACACGCATCTTGTGATAGGCGTTTTTGGATGTTTTGTTGATGTGTGATTGCAGGTTGAGATTGCAGTCCAAGGTGACTCCGAGGTATTTTACTTCAGATTTAATGAGTATGATAATATTGTTTAGCTGAATTGCATGTGCGGGGGTAAAGCCTGCTTTACGAGTGACAAGGAGGGCTTCCGTCTTGCTGTAGTTGATATTTAGGTTGTTCTGGGTTAGCCAATCTGTCATTTCTTCCAGGCATTCTGTTATCTTTGAGTAATCCCAGTTGTCCAGGTTGATTGGAGAGTAAATCATAATGTCATCTGTGTATAATGTGTAGTGGATCTTGTGTCTTTTGGTGATGGCACAGTTAGGTTATATGTATAAGTTAAGCAGCAGTGCAGACAAGGAGGATCCTTGTGGGATGCCCTGTGTTTCTGGGAATGGGGTGGAGATATTTGCACCAAATTTCTTTCTTCTTGGTCTGTCAGGGTGTGAAACATGAATTAAAGTTTGAAGGTTCTCTGAAGATTGTTTGTCTAGAGCCTTGTGGATGATGGTTATGGCTTTGTAAAGTATTCTTGAGCCGATGGGGAGCCAGTGGAGGAGTTGGAGGATGGGAGTGATGTGGGTATGCCTTGAAGCTTGGAAGATGGTTTGAGCTACAGTATTCTGGGTCAGCTGTAATGGGAGGAGTGCATACTTACGTAGCCCTTGGTAAATAGAATTGCAGTAGTCAAATAAAGGTGTGATGGTGACTTGGTAGACTGAGTGGAATGTTTCAGTGGATAGGAGGGGGCATAGGTTTCGGAGAGTTTTGAGCTTATAGTATACAGCTTTGATGGTGTTTTGAATTTGAGCCTTGAAGGTCAGTTGTATAACCATTAAAAACCCGCAAAGTTCAAGAAGCATTTTAAGCCCTGTGCTATTCTCAATTTAAAAAATGCATTCTGAATCATTCTTTTAATATGTGCTCTCATTAACAGTGATATTTAACTTCCGCTACAAAAAATATGTCATCACTATTCAAATGGATTGAATCTAATTTGTTACAATCTTGAGAGTTAGACAAGATCATCACCTCAGTTTTCTGGTAATTATTAGATGATCTGTTATGAATCACCCAAACATTAGATTGAAATCTCTAACTAACCTAAAGGATGAAGAAAGATCAGTCACATATATGTCAGTGGGAACAAAGTAAAATATTGTCTGTATAAATATGAAATGACACATTAAGCTCACAAAAAAAATTTGTAAATGTTGTCATCCTCCATGTTTAATATTTACATGAGTCAACTCTGTAATGTAAGAATTATTGTAAATAAAGAGACCAACAAAACTAATCCCTGAGGCACCCCCAGATTAAATTCAGACCAATTCAAGACATCATTTCCCAACTGCACTCTGCATTTCATTGAATATGACTTACTGTAAACTAGCCTAAAATCATCCCGCTAAGCCAATCACTCTAAGCCTGGGCAATAAAATATTGTAGAGGATGGAATCAACAGCTGAAGTGATATCAATGAAGATAAGCAGATTTGCTGAATTTGCCACTTCCCACCCCTTTAAGAAATTATCTAAAAGGAATACCAATAATGTTTCAAAGCTATGGTCTCACTTAAACCCATGTTGCCATTTGTAGTGTTAAATTAATCTGTTCTTCTTCCAATATAAGATGTTACACAGCAATGGCTTCCCCTTCCTCCACTTCTAGATTAATCCAAGCATCTTCTCAGAAAGAACATCCTTACATTTCCTACGAGCTTCTTCTCTTCAAACTCATGTTGTGATCTCTTTGCCTTGAGTTTTTATTTTCCCCATGGAAATTATACTTCCTTTACTGAGGCCTGTAATTTTTTCTATAAAATCCCTTTGAAATGCTTAATAAAAATATTGACAACTGTGGCATGTAATTATCAGGTACTCTTCTGATCAATTTATTTTCAATAGCATGTACTCTATTGACTACCACATTCTTTGTTCAACCATTTTATTACCCTATGTACAGATTTTAGTCCTATTCCAGTGGTGTTTTTTTCTGTTTAGCAGTCTTCTATGTGCAGCAATGACACAAGTCTTACTACAATTTATATAGGTAGTACTCACTGCACCTCCGTTATCTACTACATTTGCCACCTAATTTAAGAACCCAGTCTAATTGCTTCATGGCTGACTAGTGTTTCCACAGCTTTCTCCACTACCCAGTTGGACTATTTGTTGTGCTCCAGGCCTTTGGAACTTCCCGTCTCCAAGAAAAGGTTGAGAAAGCATGTTCCTGAGTACTTTCGGTAATCTATCAGGTCACATGCCCTATAAATTCTTATTTGCATGAGTACTTAAATAATGTCCCATTTCCCACCATCGATATGTCATTTTCCCTGTCTTCTGTAAAAGAGACACCGAGTGCAAACACTAAGCGATGAAGGGGAGGTGATGATCAAACTTCCACAACACCTAAACGCATAAGAGGAGGCCAAATAGAGAAATCTGCCAATATTTTTGAGAGGCTTCAGAAAGGAGAGGGGTGTGAGAGGAAAGTTAGTTAAATAGGCAGTAAGCCTCAAGCCAACAACACCCGTTTTCCTGAAATATCATTCATAGGCCAAAATGTGTTTTACAATTTTCTAAATGCATTTAAAAACACAAGAAAACACGTAGCTTAGCGGCAGTATCTCTTAGAAGGCTGTAATTCACTCTCTTCAAAGGCTAGATGTAAACAAGCGTCGACTTGAGTTTCGCCCGTCACTGCTATCCAGGATGCATCAGGATAGGAAACTGCCAGCTTCTCAAGAATTCCTGTAAATATCAAGCAAAAGAACTTGTTTATGATTTGCACCTTTCTCTGGCCATCCTTTTCACTTAAACTTAACTAATTGTCCCTTTAGTTTTCTGTTGCTTCCTTGTATATCTAAGAAAGTTTATTTCCTCCGTTTATTCATTGAGCATTATTTTGGAGCCTTTACACACCTAAATGCCCTTATTGCTCCCCATGGATTTTACTGATATTCTACCTGTCTTCCTCTATCTTTGTTCTTTTGCATTTCTGAATGACAATTCCTTTATCTTAAATTTCTACTGTTTCTTTAGCGATCCATGGGCTAGAGTTCCTGAATGCACGATGTATTGGCATGTGCTAACACACATTAATACATGTTATTTACCACAAGTCTGGTTGTATACAATGGGGGATATTTTCTAATACAACACATTAGCAATTCTAGTGCATGCTAACACAGTAGTGCACTTTAGCAATCTAGCCCCTCATTTTTGTCATCTCTGCTGACCTGCTTTATAGAGAGATATTTTTTAAAAAAGAAACAAGGAGGAGCCTTGTTGAAACTCAGAAACAAAAAGAAAGCACTAGTATTGTCGACAAACAAGAAAGGAAAGATGGAGGGACAGAGAATGTGAAATAGATGCCATGCTCTGGAAGCATGTGCTGAATCTGTCAGAATGGTGCATAGAAATAATTGACAACAGCTGCAACTTAATGCAGATAGAGTCCAGGGCCACTTTTACCTATGGGCAAAAGGGAAAGTGGCCCCAGGCTCCTGCACAAAGGGGGCCCAACTGCTCTACTGCCTTAGGTAAAAGCAGCCCCCTCTCCAGGATATGCAGCGGCAGCAGTATATTTAAGAAGGTACTGCATCGCCAGAGTTACCGTCTCTTCTGGCAGTGCAGTGCCATTTGTGCTTCCACCCTCCTCCGATTCCAAGTTAAGAGGAAATGGAATCAGAGGGGTGCAGAAGCTTGGATGGCACCACAGTGCTGGAAGAGAAGGTAACTCTGGTACCTTAGTGCCTTTTTAAATGTACTTCTGCCACTGCATGTCCCAGAGAGGGGCAGCAGCAGTGGTGGGGTGTGGGGGAGCCCACAAATGAGAGGACAGGGCCCATAAATGAGGGGGGGGGCCACAAATGAGGGATGGGCCATTCCTAAACATTTTCCCAGGGTCCCATTAGACTATGGGGTCATTTTACTAAAGCCTGATAACCAATTACCATGGTAGCTAGGAACGCTAACAAGGGAGCATGCTAGGAATGCTAACAAGGGAGCAAGGGAGCATGCTAACAAGGGAGCATGCCAGTTAAAGAAAAAGGTAATCAGCCATCACGCGATTGGGTGGAGAGTGGGAGTGTGTGCATGGAGAGAACATTGTGGCTAGCGTGAGGACAATTGCAGCACTGTCAATGGCAACATGACAGCGAGAGTGTGCCTCACAACACTTCTATGGACATCATTAGCTCTACCCACGTTAAGGACCCTGCACATTAGCATTCATGATTGTGTGCTAAATGCCAGGAACATGCTGGGCATGTCCACGACAGCACATGAGAGTGCACTTACCATGCTGCTAATCGCATGGTAATGCACACCTTTAGTGAAAGGGTCCCTACATTTTCTAACAACTTGTGTTTCTTATTCCGTTTTTTATTTTTATTTTTATTTTTTTGTTACAGATCGCTACATGGTTTTAGCAAAGAATAATCACAATGAACAATGAGCTTGAGCTAACAAACTCAGGGGCACACAAACAAAAAGTCTCATAGGAAGTCAGTTGTAGAGGAAAGTCTTGAACGCGTCCTAGAATCTTATATTTCAGATTTTGTCTTGCTAAATCATATCCCCTTCTTTTAATGTTTACATTCAAAAATGCAGTATGACATCAAAACAGCTTTAGCCTTGACTATACTTATATGAATTAAATGCTGAGTGTATTGATCTTGAAAAATGTCTGATACCCTCAGCTAGCTTCAAGTGAAATTTTCTGAACTTTAATCTGGTTTTTGCCTATAGGTATTGAATGAGATTGTTAGACTCAGTGTATGGATATGTGAGAAATATTAATTGATGTATGCCAGATTATATAACTTCAGGTTTTCATCAGGACAGTGATCTGCTGGACCGTCGGAAACATTGTTTCGGTGTCCAATCTGAATGTGGTGAAGATGTCTATTTTTCTGTGGAGTTAGAATGTGAACTATCACAATGGGAAAAGGCCTTCCAAACTGCAACCTTCCTGGAAGTTGAAAGGATTCAGGTGAGCCATCTATAATGGCAAATGTAGTTTTTGGTTTTGATACAGTATAGAAGGTATGTATTATGGGGAAGGGGAACAGGCATGATTATGAATCACTTCAGAAATGGTTACTGAAAAATCTCATAGTACCAAGATATTGGGATAGAACATCTGATTAAAAAATCTATTTGGTGAAGAATATCAGACCATACCAGTTGTTTGGTGTATGGAATTTGGAGTACTGTGTTGCCTATTGAAATAAATTAATTGCAAACAGGAAGCAGTTATCTAGTGCGCAAATAGTTGAGAAAAGATTGCAAGTTGGTCAAATATTCCAGTATATGGAAAACAGGACACTACAGAGAGAGAGAGAATTTTAAGTATAAAATTATACTGTAGTTGAATGGTGTTTTTGTTTTATTGTTGTTGTTTATTAATAGATATATAGGTAGATATATACACACACAGAGACCTATGGGCCCAATATTCAAAGCCCTAGGCACGTGCTACATGTGTAAAAGCAGGCTTTACCCGTGTAAAACTGCCATAATCGTGTAAACCATATATTCAATAAGGCAGCTTGAATCGTTGAGGCCCAGTTACCCACACAACTCCAGGCACCAAAGCCCAGAGGCAGAACAGGGGCATGTCATGGTGAAACCCACATAAAGAGGATTTACGAAACCCGTGTGCACCTACATTGGACGTCACTAACCACATAGCCTTAAGTGATGGCACCTGGCCCATACGACTACTGATAGTGAGCTGTGAACCCATTTAGTGGCAGAACAGGGCACAGTAGAGCGAGGGGTGTGTGAGCAGGCCTGCACCCAAACCATGCAGATGTAAAGCGCAATCAGACAGGCAGAGACACCATGTGAGCCATGCACATGGTGATCAAGAGGTGGAGTGGAAGATCCAACAGGTAGTGCATACCCAGCAGCAGGCAGTGGCCCAGCACCTGAGACGCAGGTATCTTACCCCCACATGTACACAGGCCCAGGGTGGGGGGTGTACTAGAGATACAGACTGGATGGGGCAAAGATAGCCGAGTTGTGCAGCATACTAAGCATGGATCTGGAGCCCTCCGCAACCAGAAGCCAGGCCCTGCCGGTAGCCATGATGGTGACCATTGCCCTGGGATTCCTTGCAACTGGCAGCTTCCAGTATGTGATAGGTGCGACTGTTGGAATCATGCTGCCCACTGACAGTCACTGCATTGGAACATTCACCAGGGCCTACTGCGGAGAATGTGCCAGCTCATAGTCTTCCCCTGGACACAGCAGAGGCGGCAGAAGACCATGCAGGTGTTCTATGTTGTTGCTGGGTTACCATTGGTGCTTGGATGTATAGACTGCACCCACATTGCACTGCGGGCACCATGGCTGGAGCAGAGGGCATACTAGAACAGGTATGGGTACACATCGATAAACATGCAGGTCATTGTGGATGCCAACATGGACTTCACTTATGTGTGCACCCACTACCCGGGGTATTGCCATGATGCATTTGTCCTTGCACAGCCCAGCCTGGGACAGGCAGCAGCTGGGGGTCAGCTTGGAGATGTGTAGCTGCTAGGTGAGTGAGCATATGTGTGAGCCACAGGACAGGCTCAGAATTGATGCCTGCTGCAGTCTGATGCTATGGGAACTGCAAACAAGTGATGATAGATGTGTACTGTATGTACCACAACACATGAGCACCACTGCACGCTGTCCACAGCAGCTCATAGACTACACCCAATGCATGTCCCAATGCACATGCTCACAGCTCACATTGCCTCCACAGGTGACTGTGGATACCCCCTGAGAACCTGGCTGCTGACCTCAGTGTGCCATCCACAAGCTGGCAGGAGTAGCGGTACAATAGCACCCATCATCAGGCATGGGCAGGTGTGGAATGTGCAATTGGGGTGCTGAAGAGCCACTTCTGGTGCCTCGACAGGAGCGGTGGGCAACTCCTCTACAGCTTGGAGTGGGTATGTCAGATATTTACTGCATGCTGCATGTTCCACAACTGGCATGGATGTATAGAATGCTGGACCCAGAGTCAGAAGATGTGGGAGTAGGAGGCCACAGAGGTTGATGGTGCAGAGTCCAGGAGCCAGCAGCAAGCCAGGACCCTTGCTCACCATTCGCAAGTGGTATGTAACAGCTTCTGAAGTGACTACCATGAACCAGCACCAGGGCTGGACACACACAATCACTGCTTATGTGCCCAGAACCATGCAATGTGCACAAAATGAAACAATAAATTGCCCATTACCACCCATTGTGTTCAGAGTGTTCTTCATTTTCTCTCACGTTATCCCCCTTCCTCAGTGCTCCCTGCTGGCCATGGACACTTGCTAACATTTGCACTGCGATGCAGTGGCGTGTTGTCGGAGGACATGCTAACAGTTTCCCCGCCCTCCCCAACAGGATGGTCTGAAGGACATGGTGCAGGGATAGCAGGTGGCTGTGCTGTTGCACTGGCAGCCCCATCACTCACCCCCTGTGCCTTCATGAAGCCCATCAAACTGTACAGGGAACCAGCGATAGATACCTGGTATGCTGCCATCTCCCACATCAGCTGCAAATGACCCTCCATGTGACACTCCACATGCAGTCTGTGGTCCCACCACTCCTTGTGCTCAGCCTCCTTGGTCTGTTCTACAGCCTGCAGGATATGCCGAATACCCTGCAGCTCAGACAGTATTCCCTCAGTGCCTGCCACCAGGCGTGTACCCTCCTGTAGTAGCTCCTGGTGCAGGTCATCACCCCCTGCATACACTGGCTCCTCCAGGATGGTAAACGGTAGCTCAGCAAGTGACACAACATCCGCACCTGGCCCCCCCAACACTGGCAGTCACACTGGTCTGCACCTCTGCCCTGGGTGGCAAACACAACAGCTCCTCTGTACTGGCCATTGCAGTGGGCCACTCTGCATCACTGGCTGGCATACCAGCATCAAAGGCTATGCTGCACCCTGGTTGGGCACTGGCATTCTCCATGATAGGCAGTGAGGCTCTCCCTGGTGCATCGGTCCCAGACTAGGAAGGTGGTGTCCCTGGCAGGTCTTTGGGAGAGCAAAGATGGCAGAGGTTAGTGACATGGTGGGGTTGCACATGGTCTACCCCAGAACTGGCAGGTGGAATACGGCCTACACTGTACCAACCCCGATGGATGCAGATAGAATCTACAATCATATCAAGCTCAATAACATCATGGCAATAGAGCAAAAGGGCAATAAAAGAAGATCATATGGAGCCAAAGACCAATTAATGTTGAATAAGGCCATCATGGCCAGTGCTTAGAAAGGCAGAAATCTCAGTATAGCATGGATTGATTAGAAGAAAGCTTTTGACAGTGTCCCACACTCTTGGATAATACATTGCCTTGAAATGTATAAAATAAGTCCTGATTTGATAGACTACATTAAGTTCATTATGACAATGTGGCAATCCACACTCTTTTTCAGATATGATGATGGTCACTACATCATTCCTAATATTAAGATCCAGCAAGGAATATTTCAGGGAGATTCTCTTTCGCCACTTCTGTTTTATTTGGCACTTAATCCAGTGAATGCTCTCAACAATTCTTTGGGATATGGATTTATCCTAAATCCTAAAGAAGGTAACAACCCAGAAGCAACTTCCCATCTACTATTTATAGATGATTTGAATCTCTATTGTCCTAGCAACCAACAATTAGCAGAGCAACTTCATGTGGTGAAACCCCATGTAGCACTCGTGGTCTGACAAACAGGTATGGTCTGGGTGGACATGAGCATGGTGGGGACACATACATGGCTGTTGCAGCCACACCCAGGCTATGGGGCACCCCTATTTTCACCACTGTGTGCCTGTGGTAGAGCTGTCAAAGCCCGGAACCCCTGAGATGGCAACCTCCTCCACATACTGAAGCACCTGCTCCTCAAGTAGGGTAAGGCTGTGCTGCTGTCCAGGTGGCAGCCTGCTGTTGCTGGTCCTCTTCTGCTTCGCCATCTGATGGACAATATGCCACTTCTTCTTGAGGTCCTCCACGTCTCAGTTGTGGTGGTCTCGCCATGCTGCTTGCTGGGCGCTGGCATCCTGAGCCACGAAGAGGGCAGTGTACTGCTGCAGGATGAGCCCCAGGTCCATAGCTGTCTTGGATGGAGTGAAGTTCACCTTCCTCATGTGTTTTGCCACTGCCGGTGCCTTGTCAGCTATTGTGAAGCAGCAACGTGATAAGGCGGCATTCGCTTACCCACATAGGTCCTCTTACGCATACATGGGTAGAACACACAGTGGGGCCACGCCCCATCCAAAGGCATGTCTGGTATGTGCATAGGCCCCTGGGTGCTGATGCTACGTGACAGCTTGCTTCCACAGGATGCCATAATCACACAGTGCTGAACGACAACAAGATAGGATGCAGGGATACCCAGACAGTGATATCCAGGTAGGATGCATAACAAAGTGGGTGGACATGACAACCACGGTGCGTGCCGCCCCGATGGTGTGCCTTCGTGAACCAGGGGATGTCCTGCATGTGCAGCACCACTGGGCTGCACTAGTGCTGCCGGGGCTGTGTTGCATGGGTATTTATAGGGGGCACTACCCACATAGACAGTGGTGCTACCCATGCAGGGCACTGCCCATGACTGTCTGCTCGGGTAGTGGCCCTCTGCCATGCCCACCCATGCCTATAGACCCCTGGACCCCCTCCCCTGGTCCCCCTCTCCTTGTCCCCCTCCTCTGGTCCCCCAAACCACCCATGCAGACACACCACCATGCCCCCACAAAATGGATGACAGTGCTTACAAACAATAACCATTTATTAGACAACTGTGACTACCTATGTACAATACTGCCAACAGTGGCAGACAATGTGCAACTGTACATCTTTGCAAAATGCCCCATCCCAGGGTATAACTGACAGGGGGATGCCCTATCGTGCATGGCGGCCCTGCTTGGGCCCTGACACAGCTGCTTTGAGGGCTTCTAGATGCACAGTGATGTACCATGCTGCGGTATGAACCTCCACCCTGAGGAGGTGCACCTCTGCCATCAGGGCTGCCATAGCCCAGTCACTCTATGGACGAGGGGGTGGTGGCACTGAAAGTCTCTGGGTGGCATGGCTGGGGTTCACCCATGGGAGCTGGGATGGCTGTGGAGGACCCCAGCTGTGGGAGGTGGACCATGGCCCCACACCATATTTCACTTCTCATGCTGAGCCATGTGGCAGGCACATGGCCCCTTGGTGGGGTAGCAGATAGGTGTGCCGGTGGGCTGCAGGGTTCAGCCGGGGGATGCAGATCCACCTCTGGGCTCCCCTCTGGTCTCCTGCCACTGGTGCCCTGTGCCATGTCACCATACCTGGGGTGCTTGGTGGGTAGTGCCTGCATCCCCTCTGCTACCTCCTTTGCTGATACCTCAGCCTTCCTCTCCTGTCCCTGGCCCTCCTATCCCTTCTCCCCCTCTGACCCCTTCTCCCTTCCCTATCTCTAGCCCTCCCATCTCTCCTCCTCCTTTAACTCCTTCTTGCCACCTGCCCCTGGCCTTCCAATCCTTCCTCCTCTGACTCATCCTCCTCCCCAACCTGCCCCTGTTCCTCAGATCCCTCCTCCTCTGACACCTCATCCTCCCCACCCTGCTTCTGGCCCTCTGATCCTCCAGCTCTGACTCCCCATCCTCCCACTGTGCCATGGCCCCCTCGCTGCCCCCCTCCTCTGATATGGTGTCCTCCTTTGCAGTGTCACAGGTTATTCTCATCCCTTCCTCATCGCCATTGCCGCTGGTGGTACTGCTTGAGCAATGCAGCCCCGCCACTCCTGGGTGGCCAGTGTGGTGGGCCAGCAGTCTCCTGGGAACCCCTGGAGCCAGCTGTGTGGAAAGGGGAAGGGGGCTACTGGTACTCACAGGCATAGCCCTGGGATGGGACTGGCATACCCCTGGGGGGCACACACATGCATCACTCACCCATCTTCAGCCCACAGAGACTTGACTCCCCCACAGTGCACACTATGCACTCTCCCCTTTTCCCATCTCTAGCCAGCTCTGTTCCCCCCATCACATTTATTTTTATTTATTTATTTATATTCTCTTATATACCGCGCTATTCTGCATCAGTGCGGTTTACATTGAACAAACTGAAATTACATTGAACAGGGCATTATAACTTGGAGATAACTATTTTACAGGGAACATGGGCTATGGAGGGTTTAAGTGGCTTGCCCAAGACCACAAGGAGCACCTGTGGGACTAGAAACCCCAGTCCTTCCGGCCCAAGGTTGCTGTCCTCTAGTAGGATTTGAACCCCCGACCTTCCGGCCTGAAGTACCTTGCCCCAACCACTAGGCCACTCCTCCAGGGCCATGCTGTGCCCTGCTGGCCTCCTCAGGCAATGGGCATGCACAGGTGGCAGCATGGACAGGTGCATTATGTGTCCCTGAGTCCTCTACTGGGGGTATTTACCCATCTATTGCCCTTCTAAACCATGCCCCAGCCAGGTTTGTGCACAACTATACATTGTGAGTGCTGGTTCCTGCACACATGGGTTGGTGGCACTGGGGGATGGCACAACTGCTTCCAGCACATTCCCATCATTGCATACGGGGAGTGTCTGCCTTAAGTGGTCTGCCTGCATATTGCATCTGCCACCTCTTGCATCTGCTGGGCATCACTGTGTACCCCACTGACCTTCCTCAGCCACCAGCTGCTCCCTGATCCTCTGGAGCTGGTTGGGTCACCTCTGACCCAGTGTTCGAAAGTGGCATTTGAGGGCCTCTAGTGTACAGCAAACTCCATATTCCCTGAGGGAGAGAGAGGGGGAAACACATGTGCTCAGTTGGCCACTACCATATTGCCTGTTGTGCATACCTGTATCCTGCAATGGTCTGGCAACATGCACATCCTAGGGGCAGGGGAATACCCATGGGTGGCAGGCTTTGGTGGCAGAGCTACTTTCAGGGACAGACAAGTAACACATGAGTGGTTTCTGCCACCAGTCCTCCCAGGCCCCTGCACTAGGGCACAGGGGCTAAGGGGTGGGGCAGTGTTTGGGGCATACAATATGGCTTCCAGTGTCCCCTGCTGTGCCCAGCCCTGCCACAACTCCCCCTGCATTGGGCTTTTCCATTGCTGTGCATGCCCTGTGGCATTACTACCAACCACCATCAAGGGGTGCAGCACCCTCACCACCTGTTGTGCTTGGGTATGCTCCCCACTGCAGGCAATCAGGGCTGGCACCTGTACCAATGCATGGCCTGTCCCCCACCACCTCCTGATAGGCACACATTGGGGCAGCTATCAGCATGTGGCTTGGCATCATGCTCTGTCTCCCTGTGCAGACACACAGCTATGCCTTTCAGGGTGTGCTCTGCCTAGCATGCTGCTCAGCCCCCCACCCCTCACCTTTGGTGGCCAGAGCTGAATTCCCCTCCAAATGGCTATTGCCAGCCTCAGATTTGGGTGACGGCACCCCCTGGGGTAGAGGACCCCCTTGTGCTGCAGCACAGAATGGACAAGACACTCACTTTCATCCGGACTGAAGTTTGCACTTCTCCTGGCTGCCATGTGGCAGGTGTCTGTCTGAGCAGCCACAAGGGGCTCCTGCATAGGCAGCCCGCATCGCCTTCATGATGGTGTGTCTATGCATGGATACTCCTGATGGGAAATGCACAGGTTCACTGGACGGGCAATACACGGGTTCCTGACCACATTCCATCGTGCTTCACTGGCTACTGTTGTGGTGGTCATGTACACGGGTATCGCCTGTGGCTTAGGCACAGTGCCCGGGTTACATGCCCTGTGCTTATCCGTCTAGGCCATGGGGGGCACCTGCCATTGTGCTCGGTTTATGCTGCAATTTATTGTTTGCCTGTTTTGTCAATGCCTGGCTCACGATTCAAGCACTTTTGCCTAAAGGTAGTATAGAAAATCTGTTAAATAAAGAAATAAATAATGACTCTCATACAGGAGCATTTAGAAACAACAAACATCAAACCTATGGAATGGCCTGTAGTAACAAAGAAAGAGCTGGAAAGCAGGTTAAAATGAGCCCCAAAGTGGAAAAGCCCTGGCCCAGATGGAGTAACCAACTTTTGGCTGAAACAGTTAACATCGCTCCACCAAAACCTGGTGAACTTTAAAAATCAATTGTTCGAGCAGCCGGACTTAACACCGTAATGGCTTACTGTAGGAAGAATATTTCTCCTTCTGAAGGAAGACCTGAGAAACATTCCTAAAAATTATAGACCAATAACTTGTTTACCTACAGTGTATAAGCTATTCACTCCGATGGATGCAGATAGAATCTACAATCATATCAAGCTCAATAACATCATGGCAATAGAGCAAAAGGGCAATTAAAGAAGATCATATGGAGCCAAAGACCAATTAATGTTGAATAAGGCCATCATGGCCAGTGCTTAGAAAGGCGGAAATCTCAGTATAGCACGGATGGGCTGAGGATGCTGAGTTTTGGTGTCCTCTGAAAGAAAGCAAAACACTGAAAAAGGTTGCCTGGAGGAATTTGAGGCAGATGAAATAATGGTGGTGTAATAGGTCTTTTTAGCTGAGGAGATTTGGGCTTTGTAGTGGCGACGAGAAAGACAGAAGCGAAGGCTAGGGGGGGTAGGTTGATGCCACCAGAGATGCTCAGCTCTGTGTAGTGGAGAGATCATGTGTGAACCAGGGATGCCGATGAAGGGTAGGGCGAATAGTGCATGATGAGGAACCAAAATTGGAAGGAAAGATGGAGCCACCAGAGGGGAAGTGAAGAAGGGTGTTAGGAGTGATGCGCCACTTCAAGTGTGTGGATGCAGAGATAGATTGAGAGGGAAGAGGGGCGGTTGGGAGGGACAAGAAGAAGAATACACAGAGCTGGTCCGTCCAGGAAAGGGACAAATTTGTGATCATAGAGGGGACCACAGACAACAAGGGAGTAGTAAGAAGCAGGTCGAGAGTGTGACCGGCTGCATATGTGGGGAAGGAGATGTGCTGACAAAGGGAAATATTAGAGAGAAGTGAAATGAAGGCCTTGCCTCTGGGTCGGGAGGGAGAGTCGATGTGGATGTTCAAGTCACCCAGAATTGTAAGGTGTGAATAAGTGGAGGAGACTTCAGACAGGGTAAGGAAGAGGGAGTCAGAGGTCAGAGGTCAGAATGAATCAAGGGGGGAACATATAGGAGGAGATAATGGCTGGGCGGGGACAACCTGAGATGAAGAAGAAGTGCCTCAGGGTAATGGAGAGCTGGGGAGGATATTTCCTGAAAAGGTAAGAAAGAACGGTAGAGGAGAGCTAACCCTCTGCCTGAGTGGCCAGAGTGGGGTAGAGAGAGCAGAGAAGCCACGTGGAAGACATTGATTGAGGATAGGCTCCTCGCCGGGACGTAGCCAGGTCTCCATGAGGAAGATGCCATTGAGAGAGCTCTGTAATATAAGGTCTTGAACAAGGTCTGGTTTAGAATGCAGGGAGCGGCAGTTGAGCAAAGCAAGGGCCATGGTAAAAAGAGTAGAGGTGGGGTCCGTGGAGGGCAGGCCTGGGGTTGTAGGGGAGGGTGAGCAGGTAATGACGTTAGATAACACCTGAGAGGGGCCCGATTTATCAATAGGTGTGGGATTGGGCCGCCAGGTCCAGTGAACAGGGATAGGAGGCATGGTCCATGGGGCTGAGAGTGGAGAGTCAGAGGAGAACTCCCCAACTGTGAGAGGAAGGAGGCAAAGGAAGAGGCTGAGCTAAGAGGAGGGGGACAAGGAACAGAGAGGTTTGAGATAGCTGAGGGAAAGCAGGGGGTATATTGCGGGTACACAGTGCTCTTGATGAACCTCCGGGCTGGAACCCGCACGGGGTCCCTGCTTAAGGGCCATGCCAAAGGGCCCTCTGGCGAAGCCCTCAGGCTCAGGCCTGCCAGGCGTGGCCGTGCCCAGACACACATGAGCTTTAAACAATGCAGGTGAAGTTCTTTGGCTCTGATTAGCCTCAGCACCAAGGGAGTGGGAAGAAGCTGGGATTCACTCTCTCAACTGATGATGCTGATCAGTGCTCTGCTGAATAGTAAAGCCTGCCTGTGCTTTAAACAATGCACGTGAAGTTCCTTGGCTCTGATTGGCCTCAGCACCAGTATGTCATCAAAAATAGCGCCAGCAAAAAGCTGGCATTATTTTTCTGTCCAGGAACATCTGGCAGCTAACATACCTCCCTATGCTCCAGGCTGCTCTCTTAAAGGGCACGGCACTTTAAAACAGTGGTGCAGTCCAGCAATTCTTTATATGGCAGATTGACCCTACAGTGGTGGTAGTGGCATGAAACTACCACTAGGGGTCACCGGCAACATTTTGAACCTGCTCTGACACCACTAGACTACAAAGGACACATAAAGATAGGCCTGTGGAGGCTATTGGAGTGGGGTCTTTGGGGTGGAGTCTGTACGAGGGATAGGGATATCTTAGTGGGGGCAGGGGGTGGTAGTTTCTCTGGGGTTGGGAAGGAATCTTTGTTGGAAGGGACCAAGGATTACGACTTAAAAAAAAGAAATACTGGCCCCTTTAAAAAAAAATCCTCACAATCATTGGGCCATGCATTAGTAGCCCAGTGCTCCTGGGGAAGGGAATAATGCAGCTTACGAGGTTGATTGCATGCTGTATGCTGCATAATTCATATACTGCGGGAGTTACTAACCTATGATATCGAATTACCACAGATTAACTTACTAACTGGGCCCCTATATTGCAAATATTTTGTATTAATAATAACTGTCACCTATTTTTTTAATAATCTTTTGTCATATGATCTTTTCAGTGCAAAACCTACGCCTGTGTGGTGGAGAGTCACCTTTTGGGCCTTACTATTGATTTTGGCATGGGCTTTGTCTGTTTTGATGCTGCAACAAAGGTAAAGTTCATAAACCTGTCCTTACTTATGCCATCAGATTCATATATTAGACTGCTATATGGCAGAGAAGCATTTAAGGCTGTGCATCTATCCATTTAGGGGGCTAGTTACTAGGGTGTGCTAACGTTAATAAATGTTAATTCACCGTTAGCGCACGCTATGGGTAACTAGTTCCTATTGAATGACATGGCACCAGTGCTAAAATAACCCATTTTACTGTGAATGAACATTTGCAAGTTAGTGAACCTTATTTACTTGTCCCCTTAGACCCTTAAAAATTCTAATGCATGTCTGTAAATTGATGAATTAACCCATGCAAAATCGATTTACATGCATTATGAACAAATATGAAAGGAACTGCAACATTATTAAAGAGGACCCAGGAAATCCACTGCTTGCTCCAGAACAAGCATTGTGGAATCTGTATGCCTTTGTGGGAACCTGCCAGGTACTTGCGACCTGGATTCGTCACTGCTTTAAACAATGCTACTTTAAACAATGATGGACCTTGGCCTGACCCAGTATGGCATTTCTTATGGTCCAATATTCAAAAGGCATTTACACAGTTTACAGCCCAGTAAACCATGTAAATGCCTTTAATCGAGATATTCAACGACACTTACATGGTTAGTGCCATTGAATATCACCTTCTAATCCCACTACATGCCCCGATGCTATGCAGTTAGCATCGGGGCGTGTCATAGGCGTTCCAGGGCAGAGCGGAGGCGGAGACTGTCGCTAACCGGGTAGCGGCGATATTGCACTGTTACCCAGTTAGCAAACTGCAGGTAAAACTAGGCCAGCTTTCGCTACGCCTAGTTTTACCCGCGGGAGCTAACCAGGTAGCGGTGCAATATTGCTGCTACCGGTTTGGCTCTGTGACAGTTTTCTCTGTGCAGCAAACCTGAATATTCAATGCTGTTGTCACAGCATTGAATATCCGAGATTAGGGGTCTGGGGGCAGGCTATGTGCCATAGCGGCACATAGCCTGAATGAAAATTGGGAAAAATCCTGAAAATCTGAAAATCAACTGATGCTTTTTTTTGTGCTATGTCTATCCTTAGCATCATGCTAACCTGAGAAATAACATGTCCCAAAACAAACTAGAAATGGGCTGATTTGGGGGGCTTGGACTAGAAATGGGCTGATGGGGGGCTAGGATAGGACTAGAAAGGGCTGATTAGGGGGTCTTGGACTGGGAATTGGCTGATGGGGGGCTAGGACTGAAAGGGCTTATGGGGGGCTTGGACTAGAAGTGAGTTGATGGGGGCTAGGATTTGAAATGGACTGTTGGGGGACTAGGATAGACTGGAAGGGGTTGATGGGGGCTAGGACTGGAATTGGGCTGATTAGGGGGGACTTGGACTGGAAATGGGCTGATGGGGGGCTAGGATAGGACTGGAAAGGGCTGGTTGGAGAGTTGGACTGAAAGTGAGCTGATGGGGGGCTAGGATTTGAAATGGGTCGATAGGGGCTAGGATAGGACTGAAAAGGGCTAATTAGGAGGGCTTGGACTGGAAAGGGCTTATTGGGGAGGCTTGGACTAGAAGTGAGCTGATGGGGGGCTAGGATTTGAAATGGACTATTGGGGGGAGCTAGGATAGACTGGAAGGGGTTGATGGGGCTAGGACTGGAAATGGGCAGATTAGGGAGGACTTGGACTGGAAATGGGATGATGGGGGCTAGGATAGGACTGGAAAGGGCTGATTGGAGAGTTGGACTGAAAATTAGCTGATGGGAGGCTAGGACTTGAAATGGGTTGTTGGGGGGCTAGGACAAGACTGGAAAGGGCTGATGGGCTAGGACTGGAAATGGGCTGATGGTTTAGACTGGAAATGGGCTGATGGGGTGTCTAGGATTTGAAATAGGCTGATGGAGGGGCTAGGATAGGACTGGAAATGGCTTTATGGGGGGCTAGGATTGGAAATGGGCTGATGTGGAGACTAGGATAGGACTGAAAATGGCTTTATGGGGGGCTAGGATTAGAAATAGGCTGATGGGGGGCTGGGACTGGAAATTGGTTGATGGGGCTAGGACTGAAAGGGCTTATTGGGGGGGCTTGGACTAGAAGTGAGCTGATGGTGGCTAGGATTTGAAATGGACTGTTGGGGGGCTAGGATAGACTGGAAGGGGTTGATGGGGGGCTAGGACTGGAAATGGGCTGATTAGGGGGGTCTTGGACTGGAAATGGGCTGATGGAGGTCTAGGATAGGACTGGAAAGGGCTGATGAAATGGGCTGATTGGATGGCTTGGACTGAAAGTGAGCTGATGGGGGGGCTAGAATGAAATGGGTTGGTGGGGGGCTAGGATAGGACTAGAAAGGGCTGATAGGGCTAGGACTGGAAATGGGCTGATTGAGGGGGTTAGATTGGAAATGGGCTGATGGGGAGGTCTAGAATTTGAAATCGGCTGATGGAGGGGCTAGGATAGGACTGGAAATGACTTTATGGGGGGCTAGGATTGGAAATGGGCTGATGCGGGGGCTAGGATAGGACTGGAAATGACTTTATGAGGGGCTGGGACAGGAAATGGGCTGATGGGGGGCTGGGACTGGAAATGGGCTGATGCAGAGGGATGGAAGAATAAGACTAGAAGGAAGCAAATGCTGGGTGGCACTGGAACTATAAGGGAGCAGATGTTGGAGGAGGACTAGAAGGGGATTGGGCTGTAGGAGGAGGAGCCTGCGAGGTCCCAGCACGGCTGCGTAAGAAAGCTTCTCCTGGCCCCAGTCAACGAATCCTGTTTTTTCAGCAACCTCACTTATTTGAAACGGCGCGAATTGGAGAGGTAACACACTGTTATGTCAGCGGGCAAGCAAACCCGCTTGGATTTCGCCGCTGTGGCGTCGTCCGGCACTAAAAGATCTAAAACTGACCCGCTATCCCCACAAAAGATGAGGGTGAAGGAAGATAGATTCAGGAGTGATATGCGGAAATATTTCTTTACGGAAAGAGTAGTGGATCCGTGGAATAGTCTCCCAGTGGAGGTGGTAGAGATGAGGACAGTAACTGAATTCAAAAAAGCATGGGACAAACACAGAGGATCTCTAAAGGTAAAAAGGGGACTGTTGTAGTTGTTATGGAAGGACAGACTAGATAGGCCATGTGGTCTTTTTCTGTCGTCATATTTCTATGTTTCTATGTAAAAGATGGCGTCTCCTCAAGATGTGGCGGAGGGGTTGCAGGAGATCCTGAAAGAGGTGCGAGTGGTCCGTTGCCGAGTAGACTCAAATGGTGAGTCCCTTGTCGCAATGCCAAAGGACCTGAAAGAGCTTGCTGCCCAAATGCAACAGTTAACGCAAAGAGCTGACAAAGTGGAAAAGGTAACAGTGGAACATGAGGATCGCCTGGCCCTAATCCCAAAACTTAATCGCAAACTAGAAGGGCTTGAAAGGAGCCTAGAAGACATGAATAATAGAGCCCGTCGGAACAATATATGCGTCTTGGGCATAGCAGAAGGGGCGGAAGGGGGTGACCCCATCCGTTATTTGGAATTGCTGATACCGAAGCTCCTGAAAATAGAGTTTTCTCGCCCGTTTGAAATAGAAAGGGCCCACCAGCTGTCATCTACTGCTAACCAAAGCTCCAAGCATCCACGTCCGATAATTTTCTGTGTGCTCAGGCACCAGCATGCAACCCAAATTTTGGCAGCAGCAAAAGCTTGTCCATCCCTTCAGCACGAAGGCCAGAGGGTCGCTTTCTACCCAGACTTCAGCAAGCCTACTGTTGAGAGAAGGAAGCAAATTCTGGCGCTGCAGCCTCGTCTTCAGCGCTTGCAGGCCAGGTACGGCCTATTCAATCTAGCGCGATTCAAGGTAACTTTGAATAATGTGACTAAAACATTTGAAGATCCAGCAGTGCTTGCGGGGGTACATTGAAGATCAAGAGGCTCTGCTAATGCAGTCAAGCTAAGCAATGGGGTTGCTGGTGTCAGATATATGCATACAGAGATCATAGACCCGCTGGGAGGAAAACCGGATTTGGATTTCTTTCGGTTATTTAAATCAACTGCACTGAGACTAGATCTCAACTATGCAGAATTATGTAGGTCGAAAGACATCCTGCTTGCCGGACTGGGCCGCATAGATTGGAGGGTGGGGATATGTGTGGATTCTGCGGGTTGCGATTGTGGAGAAAACTGTAAAGTTTTAAAGTTCTGAATTTCTATTTCATTCTAATATTTGGCCTGCTTGTCTGTAAGTGAGAATTTTATCGAGGGTAGGCGCTATTGGGGCCAGGCTGCGCTATGTCGGATGTTCTCGCTGATTCACCCAAGTTGTTATTGTTATTGTTGTATGTTCTGTTGGGGGGTAAGGGTTGGTTCTCAGGGGAGGAATATGAGCTGTATTATCAAGGGAAGCCTGTCACGGGTCACAAATGTGGATTTTTTGGGGGGGGTAAGTAATAATGGCTAATGGGTAAAGATTTTATCCCTGAATGTGAAGGGCATCAAAACACCAATGAAAAGGAAAAAGATATTAACATATTGCTCCCGGCAACAAGCAGATATCATACTCCTACAGGAGACTCATCTTAATTTGCAAGAGACAGGGAAGTTAGAGGACAAGAACTATATCTTAGTAGGCTCCTCCCCAGCTGACCATAAGAGAAATGGGGTAGCCACGCTCGTGCGAAAAAAATTGGGCGCAATGATTGTCAATACTAGTAATGATGCCTTTGGGAGGTGGTCCAGATCTCTGATTGAGGTCGGGGGTTTTAGACTCCTGTTAGTCAATGTCCGCTGTTAGTCCGCTGGGCTGCGGACCGCCAGAGACTCTCTAACCAAATTAAAATCTCCACCCATAATTATTGGGGCTGAATATTCACTCTGCAGAGTACTGTTTAAGGCACGGAAAAAATCGGGGTCATCCTTATGGCCCGAATAAGGATGACCCCGATTTTTTCCGTGCCTTAAACAGTACTCTGCAGAGTGAATATTCAGCCCCAATAATTATGGGTGGAGATTTTAATTTGGTTAGAGAGTCTCTGGCGGTCCACAGCCCAGCGAGAGTTGACAGACCCTCTCGTGCAGCTACGGCCCTTTCAGCCCTTATAGAGGACTGTGGCCTAGTTGATATAGGGAAGCTGCTCCATCCGACTGAAAAGGACTTCACCTTTTTCTCACCAGTACACAAATCTCTCTCCCGGATAGATTATTTTTTAGTCTCTCGGTCATTGATCTTGAGCAGCTGTGAAGCGGATATTTTGGGCATGACCGTGTCTGTTCACTCAACTATCGCGGTTAACATTCAGGTATATGAGGTAGCCAGATCCAGCCCAGTATGGTCATTTAATAGAGCATGGTTGGTGGAGCCCTCGTTCCAGAATGAACTAAGGGCTGCAATCAGGTCTTATTTTTTGGCTAACAAATTGGGCGATACTGCATGTTGGGCCTGGTGGGAGGCATTTAAGGCCTCACTCAGGGCAACCATCACCAGCTACAAGATCAAAGAAGCAAAAAGGAGAAAGGCTCAGTTATTAGCTCTGGAAAATCAGATTAAAGCAGGGGAGAGGCTATGGATCAGGCATCCTAATGCAGAGATTCTACTTAGGTTGCAAAGATTAAGATTTCAATACAATGAGGTATTGAGCTCTGAAGTAGAGCAAATAATGTTGAAGCAATCTGCCAGGAATCATGTAGAGCAGAACAAGGCTAGTAAGCTCTTGGCGAGTACCTTGAGAGGGAAGAGAGAAAAGTCAAGAATTGTTTCCCTTGTAGACGAAAATCAGACAAGATTGGTCAATGATGATCAAATTTTAGAAGAATTCTCAAAATTTTATACTAAATTGTACTCTTCAGAAGTAAAGGCGGACCCAGAAGTGTTTGCAAGATTTTTGGATGTACTGGATCATCCTACATTGGAGGTCCAACAAGCCCAACGGCTAGGTGAGTCCTTTTCTTGGAAGGAGATCTCCATGGCAATTAAGGCCATGGCGATGGGGAAAGCTGCAGGCCCTGATGGGATACCAGCCGAATTATACAAAGTATTGAGTGCAGAGTTGATCCCATACTTAATGTTATACTACGGAGAATTAGAGAAAGGGCCTGGGCATCCCGGTAGCTTCTCGGAAGCCACGATAGTAGTCCTAGAGAAGCCCGGTAAGGATCCCAATAATGTCATGAACTACAGGCCTATATCTTTGCTAAACGTAGACTACAAGATCTATGCGAGTATATTGGCAAAGCGGCTTGCTACGGTCACTGGGGACTTAGTTCACCCCGATCAATGTGGCTTCATACCAGGTAGGTCAACCTCAGACAATGCCAGGCTGCTGTGTAACCTGCTCAATAGGGCTGCCATAGATGTGTCCCCTTTTGTTGCCCTCTCCCTAGATGCGGAAAAAGCGTTCGATAGGTTAGAATGGCCCTTTCTCTTTGCCATATTGAAATGGTTTGGTTTAGGGGAGGACTTCATAGGCAAGGTCAGGATGCTATATGCCAGAACCAGTGCTAGGGTCCTTTCCAACGGTGTTCTGCACCGTTCCTTTTCTCTGCATAGGGGCACTAGGCAGGGCTGCCCCCTCTCCCCACTACTCTTTGATTTGGCGCTAGAACCCTTAGCCATAGCAATCCGACAAAGCGAAGATATAAAGGGTTTTAATTTTAGAGGATTGCAAGTGAAGCTATCTTTGTATGCGGACAACCTCTTGCTGTTTACGCAGCCCTCGGAGATCCCACAGATCTTGGCGTTAATAAATGTTTATTCAAGTATCTCGGGATATAAGATTAACTGGGCTAAGTCCGTAGCCTATCCACTTAACAGCTGCTCGACCGCAGGGCTGATGGCCCCATTCCCATTTAGGTGGGAACCAGGAAGTATCAAATATTTGGGTGCCTGGTATAACGCCTCAGTAGACCGCACTATTCACGTAAACATGGAGGAGCTAACTCGGACGGTTCGCAATAAGATCCTGGCATGGTCTCCCCTGCATCTCACTTGGTGGGGAAGACTGGAAATCATCAAAATGGTGTTGGCACCTAGGATCAATTATGTGTTAGGCATGCCAGTAGAGGAGTGGCCTAGTAGTTGGGGCAAGGTACTTCAGGCCGGAAGGTCGAGGGTTCAAATCCCACTAGAGGACAGCAACCTTGGGCCGGAAGGACTGGGGTTTCTAGTCGCACAGGTGCTCCTTGTGGTCTTGGGCAAGCCACTTAACCCTCCATAGCCCATGTTCCCTGTAAAATAGTTATCTCCAAGTTATAATGCCCTGTTCAATGTAATTTCAGTTTGTTCAATGTAAACCGCACTGATGCAGAATAGCATGGTATATAAGAGAATGTAAATAAATAAAAATGTTTCCCTTCTCTTTGCCGGCAGAGGCATATGCAAATCTAGAGAGAAGCCTTACGAGGTTTCTATGGAAAGATACTCAATCCAGAATTGCTAGCAAGAAATTAAAAGCCCCTAAGGAAAAAGGTGGTGTCCACTTCCCTGACTTTCAATGGTATCACCATGCTCTTCTCTTAAAGCAGGGAGCTGTATGGCTAGACACTGAGGACGTGGCCCAAAGCCCAAGTTGGCTCAAAGTAGAGGCCCGTATTGCGGCCCCGTATCCTTTGAGACATATGCTAGGGATGCTGCATCCAGAGGAGGGGGCAATGGGGGCGGTGATTCGGGCCACTCAGGTTGCCTTTCTAAAATTGACGCAGTTGGCAGGTAATGATGGGCTGCCCTCTAAACTGACCCCGTTGTGGTGGAACCCGCAATTTAAAATTAGAGGACGGAGATTCACATGGAAAATTTGGCAAGAACGGGGGGTCTGGACGCTGGGCCACTTAGTGGGGAAAAACAGCTGGAAGGACTTTACCTCCTTAAGAGGAGAATTCTCCCTGCCTCAGAGCAGCTACTTTCAGTGGCTGCAGATTAAGCATAGCATAATAGCGGCCAAAGTTAAAATTAGTGAACTAGTAAATGAGGGAACACTAATTAAAAACATCAAAGCAATGTATGGTCGGAGGGGTATAATCTCAGGGCTGTATGCTTTGTTTAGGGATCATGCCTAACAAAGCCCAAGGGGACTATATAAGGTGTGGGAGTCAGATCTACCTCTAGCACTGCATACTAATTCATGGAAGATCTGTGGGGTCCTATAACCAGGGCCTCAAGTTCGGCATCCATTACACAATTGATGTATTTCTTGCTGCACAGGGCCTATATCATGCCCGCAAAACTCTCAAAGTGGGATAAGTCATCTACAGGGACATGTTGGTCCTGCCAGCGAGAGAAAGGTACATTTATGCATATGTTTTATGAATGTCCTTTTGTACAGCGATTTTGGAAAGTGATTTGGGGTAAAATCCAAGGAATTTTGGATATATCAGATAAGCTCTCCAAGAATGTAGTTTTTCTGAGATCCATAGGGCTACCCCAGGCTAGGTGCAAGCAGAAAGCCTTTCTGTTAAATTTTATGATGGCAGTGGCTCTCAAGATGATTCTGTTAAATTGGAAGAATTTCTCAAACTTGCACCAGGGAGAATGGTGGAGTCTTGTCTGCCAATATGCCAAATATGAAAGGCTGTATAGTAAACTTCATCACCCCGATAGAGGGGAGCTAAGCTATGATAGATGGTCTCTTCTAGATCAGTATATTGCTCAGTCAGTAGTTGCCTAAATTAGAGACCGCAATGTTGTACTGCAATAATTAAGGTGTGGCACATTTAGGCGGAGGGCTAATGAGCTGATGCTTGGAGGTCCCCCTGTATCAGACTGTGTATCTTTCCTCTCCTTTGAGATCCTGGGAAGGGTGGGGGGTGGGGGGAGGGAAGACGGGGAGTTGTAATCTTGTGTTAAAAGTCATCGTTTTATTAGTTGTGTGTGTAACATGTGTGATAGTTGTATGTTGGAAAATTGTATGTTGTATGTTGGAAAATTGCATAAATAAAATCTATAAAAAAAAAGTAGGGGATTGGGCTGGGGGAGTAAGGATAGAGAGGGGAAAAGATATTTTGTGTGGGAGAGAAGAAAAATCTACGATTGGACGGGTATAGGGAAAGTATGTGGGGACTGAGGATGGAGGGATGAAATTTGAGTGGATGAAAAAGGAAAGAACAAAAGGGGAAAGATCAGCATTTTGGAGCAGATGTAGAGAGAGATTGGAAAAAAACTAGAAGAGAGAAGACAGGACAAATGTATTTATTTATTTATTTAGCAATGCTTATATACCGCTTTTCATCGGGTCAAAGTGGTGTACATTCAGGTATGGTATATATTTCCCTTGTCCTTGATGGACAGCAGACAATGGAGAGACAGCAGAAGACACAAAGGTCCCAATTCTGTGCCACAAATCGGGCCCTTTATGTCTTCGTGCCTTCCCCAGCCTCCTCTAACTTCCCCGCCGGTTGTACGGAAAAGTTAGATGGGGGCGGGGAAGGGGCAGAATCTGGGCAGTCACTTGCCCTGTATGTACAGGGCCGATTCTAATATCAGCCCTGTACGTCCAGAGCCAGCGACATGTACAGGGAAGTTATTCCACCTCGTGGCACAGAATGACCCCTATAGTGTATCTGGATTTTCAGAAAGACTTTGACAAGGTTCTTCATGAGAGACTCTTAGCAAAATTCAAAAGTCATGGAATTGGAGACAGTATAGTATTGTGGATCAGGAACTGGTTAAAAGTTAGAAAACAGAGTGTAGGGCTAAATAACTAATTTTCTCAATGGAGAAAGGTGGAGTACCCCAGGAATCTGTGCCGGGCCTACTGCTTTTTAACATATTCATAAATGACCTGGAATTAGGAATTATGAGTGAGGTGATCAAATTTGCAGATGACACAAAATTATTCAGAGTTGTTAAAACGCAAGAGGATTGTGAAAAATTGCAAGAGGACCTAGAAAAATTTGAAGACTGGACGTCCAAATGGCAGATGAAATTTAATGTGGACAAGTGCAAAGTTATGCACCTAGGAAAGAATAACCTACACTGTGGTTACACGATGCAAGGTACCACCTTAGAAACCACTACCCAGGAAAAAGATGTAGGTGCCTTCATGGATAATACATTGAAACTCTTCACCCAGGATGCAGTGGCAGCCAAGAATACATATAGAATGCTAGGAATCATAAGGAAAGGAATGGAGAATAAAACAAAGGATATTATAATGCCTCTGTATTGTTACATGGTTTGATCGGACCTTGAATATTGTGTGCAATTCTGGTCGCCACATCTTAAAAAGGATATAGCAGAATTAGAAAGGTACAGAGAAGTGCAACAAAAAATGGTAAACGGAATGGAAGGCTACCCCTATGTGGAAAGGCTTAAGAGTTTGGGGTTCATCAACTTAGAAAAGAGACGGTTGAGGGGGAATATAATAGAGGTTTGTAAATTAATGAATGGAGTGGAATGGGTAAATATAGATTGGTTGTTTACATCAAAAAGTAGAAAGACTAAAGGACATGCAATTGAGCTACAATGCAATCCATTTAAGACTACCGGAGGATGTAGTAAAAGTTGTTAGTGTAACTGGGTTTAAAAAAAGGTTTGGAGAAATTCCTGAAGGAAAAGTCCATAAACCATTATTAACGGGGACCCAGGAAATCCACTGCTTGCCGGGGGAGAAGCATTGGAACCTTTGTGCCTCTTTGGGAACCTGCCAGGTATTTGTGGCCTGGATTGGCCTCTGTTGGAAACAGGATATTGGGCTTGATGGACCGTGATCCAACCCTGAAGGCATTTGTAATGTTCTTAAGTTCTTATGCTCTCGCTGGTGCCTCTTTTCTTTTTCAGCAGTGCCTTGAGGTCTTCTTAGTGCCACAGTACAAACTAGAAATGATTGTTCTACCTACTAGCGCCCAATTGCCAACTGCCTTCTAGGATAATATAGTCTCCTAACCAAACAAACTGTGTGTCTCTACATATCGCAGGATACATTGAATATTGATGCTATTTATGCTTGAATGTGAAAAAAAAATCAGCCACCATTTGGGTCTTATGGGTTAACAATGTGCTGTGTTTATTATAATTTAGCAGTAAAGATTGACTCTTATTTTAAATTTGCAAATCCAGTCAGCTTGTTGGCATGGTCTTTTTTTTTCCAATTATGGTGCTACTCAATTTGTGACTTTGCTATCCCTCTTTAGTCTTTAGTAGGGTGGATTATTGTAATTCTTTGTACATAGTGTCTCAGGGAGGGAGCTCAAACCACTCCAGCCTGTACAGAATGCTGAGGCTAGATTAATATTGCCTATAAGTTTTAAACAAATTTAATAGGGAATGGATGGAAAGCCCTGCTGTTAAGAGTACAAAATGGCTTGCCCATTTAATTGTAAATGGAAATGAATTAAATAAATGTAATGAATGATTCAGGACCCAAAAATGACCCAAATAGATCTGAAAATTAAGCAAAGTGAAAATTGCCCCTGTGCACATCTCTCTTCTTCAGTATCCACCTCTATATGTCTGGGAGAATCAAGTAATTGTATACATGTACAAGCAGTGAATGCCACAGAAGTGGCCATCTATTAGCAATACAAACATGTAAATGCTGGTTTGAATGTACTTCACAGTGCACACATGGATCTAATACAGTTGTGATCAACATTATTGGCACCATTGCAGTTCAACCCCTTAAAAAAGAGTGGCCAGTGAAATGGTTTTTGACTATATACGCACACATATTTGACATATAAAAGAATCAAATAAAACAAGACAAATTAAAAAAAAGAAATAGTAGGAAATAACATAAAAACTAGGACACTGCCAGGGCGTGATTATTTATCAAATGAAAAAAATGTCGTTCATGTCACATTAATCATTCAAACATCCTAGATACAAAACCTAACTTTTAACCTGAAAAAATATTTTTTTGTTGGATCATTTGCTTTGAAAGGATTACTCCTCTCTCGCAGCAAATCCTCCTTTTTATTCTATTTAAAAGAGAGAACCATCTCTCTAAAACCAAACCTTTTTAAGGTTTGGAAAGGTTGCTATATCCAGGAGCAGCACCTGTTGGTAACCGGTGAAGTTCACAGAAGTGGACATTGGTATTTGGTGGAGGAGCTGCGGCTTCTCATAAGCGCTGAAAGAAAGGAAACTGAAAACTGCTGACTGCAGCTAAGTACTTTTTGTTACTCTTCTTGCTTCAAAGTAGCTGAGGTTAATTTTGTAATTAGACCTTGGTGTGGTTTTAGAGAGATGGTTCTCTTTTTTAAATAGAATAAAAAGGAGGATTTGCTGCGAGAGAGGAGTAATCCTTTCAAGGCAAATGATCCAACAAAAAAATCTTTTTTCAGGTTATAAGAGGGTGTGAATATTGGCACCATTATAAACAATTCAAATCAGTTTGAACAGAAGAACCACATTCCCATTGCAGTAAAATTGTGATGAATTGTCAGTACTCATATGATTTGAATCAACCAATGAATGACGACTCCAATGTCTAAAATAACCACATTTACTCCCTGTTCCATTTTCACAATGGTGAAGATATGTAAGGACAGACTAGATAGGCCATGTGGTCTTTTTCTGTCGTCATTTTTCTCTGTTTCCATGTTTCTAAGATAAAAGACTTGCCTTAGACCATCAGAAAAGCCATTATCATCAAACATTAGACTTCAAAGGGGTACAAGGCCATCTTCAAAGTCCTTGGGATTCCTGTGTCTACAGTTCACAATGTTATTAAGAGGTTTTCTGCTCATGGAACTGTCAAGAACATCCCAGGACATGATAGGAAGAGGAAAATTAATCCAAGAAGTCTTCGAAGTGCAAACTGTTGGAAAAACACCATGACAATATCCAAAGAGCTTAAGGCTGACTTGGAGCAATATGGAGTGGTGGTTTCAATCCATGCCATATGTTGTGCACTAAACAAAGAAGGACTTAATGGGCGAAGGCCAAGGAGGACCCTACTACTCAAAGACAGACATAAAAAGGCACGCCTGATCTTCACCTTGAGAAACCACAATCCTTCTAGGAAAATGTTCTGTGGACAAATGAAACCAAACTTCAGTTCTTTGGCAGTGCAGATCAGCGATGCATTTACAGGTGAAGAAATGAAGCTGATGAGGAAAAAATACACCTGTTTTACAGTTCAATATGGTTGAGGTTCCATAATGTTGTGGGGCTGTTTTGCTGCCTCAGGAATTGGAGGCCTGGAACATATAAAAGGAATCATGAAGTCAGAGGACTACAAAAGGTATTTTGGAGTGAAATGTGCTACCTAGTGTCAGAAAATTAGGTCTGGGTTTAAGATCATGGATGTTCCAGCAGGACAATGACCCAAAACCTACATCCAAAAGTACAAAGAAAGGTTAAAAAAGACAAAATGGACTGTTTTAAACTGGCCAGCAATGATTCCAGATCTCAGTGCAATCGAGAACCTCTTGAAAGGGTTGAAATCTGCCACTGGTAAAAGGACTCCTGGAAGCATTCATGAGCTGCAACGAATCCCAGTTCAGGAGTGGGAGAACTGCTACTGCTGCTACTACTACGTATCATTTGTATAGTGCTACCAGGCGTACGCAGTGCTGTACAGACACATGTACAAGATGGACCCTGCTCATCAGAGCTTACAATCTAGTCAAGACTGACAACACAATAGCTGAGGGCAATGATACATCTAGGGGAATGGTAAGGAAACACATAGAAAGCTAAAGCCTGGATTTGAAAAGTGACATAGATGAAGCCTGATGCATAGGCTCAGGCAGTTTGTTCCAGGCGTAAGGAGCAGTAAGATGGAAGAATCAAAGTCTGGAGTTGGCAGAAGAAGAGAAGGGCACAGATAGAAGGAATCTGCCAGAAGAGCAGACTTCCCGAGTAGGGGAGCAGGGAGAGACAAGAGAGGAAAGGTAATGAGGAACAGCAGAATGAGTGCACTTAGAGGTCAGTAGGAGAAGTTTGAACTGGATACGGAAGCGGATAGGGAGCCAGTGAAGTGACTTGAGAAGAGGGGTTATATGAGCATATTGAAGCTGGTGGAAGATTAGTCGTGCAACTGAGCTGTGAACAGATTGAAGAAGAGAGAGATGATTCAGAGGGAGACCAGCAAGAAGCTTGCAATAGTCTAGACGGGAGGTGACTAAATAGTGGATACGTGTTTTAGTAGTCTGTGTAGAAAGGAGGGGACAAATTTTGCCAGTGTTGGAGAGAAAGAAGCGACAGGTTTTATCTGTCTGTTGGATGTGTGCAGAGAAAAAGAGAATAGAGTCAAAGTTGAACCCAAGGTTGCAAGCTGAGGAAACAGGGAGGCGGGTAGTGTTATCCACAGATATAGAGAGTGGAGGAAGGGAGGAGGTGGGTTTAGGGGGAAAGATGAGAAGCTCAGTTTTGACCATGTTCAGTTTCAGATGGTGGTGAGACATCCAGGCAGCATTGTCGGATAAGCAGGCAGAGATCCATGCCTGGATTGCTGGAGAGATTTAGAGCACAGTAAGGTAGATCTGAGATTTGTTTGCATAAAGATGGTACTGAAAACCATAGGAAGAAATAGTGCACCAAGGGAACAAGTGTAAAGAGAGAAAAGGAGAGGTCCCAAGACAGAGCCCTAAGGTATACCAACTGAGATAGGGATGGTGCTAGTGGAGGAACTACTAGAACAGACACTAAAAGTGTGATAGGAAAGATAAGAAGAAAACCAGGACAGAACAGAGCCCCTAAATCCAAGTGAGGATAGAGTATTGAGGAGAAGGTGGTGATAAACAGTGTCAAGAAGGATGAGAATCAAGTAGAGGTCTTTGGATTTGACGAGGAACAAGTTGCTGGAGACTTTGGCAAGAGCCGTTTCTGTGGAATGTCATCACTGCCAAGGGTTGTGCAACCAAATATTAGTGAAGGGTGCCAATAATCCTGTCCAGGTCATATTTTGTTTTTTTTCTCAGAAATTACTGAGGGGGGGGGGGGGCTGATAAGTCTTTGGCCATGTAATGAAACAGACAACTATGGGTACACTTCAGTTACTGAGGTCCGAATAATCTCAAAATGTTCCCGCAGTGCCCCTGCCGCCTGTGGGGATGTCCTCCCCACAGGCACCCCGACCCCTGCGGCTTCAGCACCCCTCAACCCCGCTGCCAGACCCACAGCTGGCCTGGGGATCCCCAGGCCTGATCGCCCCATCCCCTTTGCCCCAGCAGGACGTACAGGGCTGTGACCTGAATCAGCCTTGTACGTCCTGCTGTGCTGTTCCGCCCCCCCCCCCCCCGCTCCAATCCCGCCCCTCCCGACCCCCGCCGGCTCTCCCTGTCCTGATGCTCAGGACGTCCAGAGAGAGCCAGAGGGGGAATCAGGCCCAGATGGCTTGCAATCTGCGTCCCAGAATAGGGCCCATAATGATGCAAGCATATAAATATCACTGCACTCACGCATGAGATATAAGTATGGACATGCAGAGCTCCTCCCCATTCCATACCTTTAGCCATTTTTAGCTGCTGCATGCCCTTGGAAGTTTAATAATTCTCTTTTATTTCATCTTTAATTAGAGGTTTTAAAGGGAGAATTTGTACCAGGAAGTTGAAAATATAAAAAAAGAAATAAAAGAAAAGAAAATCAGTCTTTAAATCTCTCAAAGGTCAGTCCAAATATGAAATTTGGAGCATGCATATAGGCTGACCAACACATCAAGCTATATTTAGAGAGATTATCTCTGCTTTCTTTATTAGATGAACACCAAAGTCATTATACATCACTACTTTCTTAATGTTTGTTTTGCTTAGCAAAGGCAGACATAGCCGTTTCTTCCAGCTAAAAACATCTGTGTGTGTTATTGTTTTTTGTTTTTTTTTTTAAATTACACATGTAAAGGCTTGATCCTACTGGGAAGTTTCCAAGTCACAAAATCACAATGTAATTTCTCCCATAAATTATAGCATTGTCTGTCAGTAAAGGGGCTTATTCTTTTCTTTGTTACACAAAACCCATTGACACATTATTAAGGCATAGAAAGAGGTAAATATGCATTCCTACAGAGACTCTAAATCCTGACACTTAACTGGAACCAATCCAGCAGCTTACTGCTTAGAATTTTCTACACTGAGAAATAAAGCTTACAGAAAATCTATAGAGAGGCGTGTTTACTAAGGGCCATGCCAACAGCATGCAAAACTAGTGCAGAGGCCTGTGATAGCTTTAGGGGGAATGTGCGCCGAGCTCCTGCCATTGGTGCATTGCTAACATGCGACACCATGCTAACCCACATGTAGGCCACTTAATGATACCTACTGAGGTGGGGTCAAGTACACCCACATTAATGCCAACATTCGTGGATAGTGCATACCCAGAATGCCCATGCTTGTCGTGATGCATCCTTAAGTGCCCACATTCTGTTCCTAACCTGTTCAGTCCCTGCCCAATTGCGTGCTTGCACATTAGCATGGGATTTTTAGTATGGAGCCCTATGCTGTTAGCAGAGCACGCTTACTGTGTGGCAGACCCCCTGATAATGTTTAGCCCACTTGGGCTAACAGTAGCATGCACTAACTGTAATTAGGTCCCATTGAATAACATGCAACCTAGTTACAAATAGTCCTTGCTAACCATTAACCCAGCTTAGTAAACAAGCCCCATAGTGTTCAAATTGCAGTAATTAACAAAATGTCCATACAGCATCCACATTCTACAGTTATGGAGAAACTCAGTGGTGTTTAAGTATTCCTTATGTCTCTCAATTTTTATCACATTTTAAGGCCTAGGCACTAAAACCAATGCTAAAATGGCACTTAATGGATGATGCACAAAATTTGTTAACATGCCTGCTAATGAGCATATCCCATAGCACGAGTACTGAATTAGTGTGCACACTAGCACTAAAATTATAGCATCTAAATGCTATTTAACATGTGCAATCATGCCTTTGAGTCAATGCTGACTCCTGGCAACCCAGTAGCTCCAGGGTTTTCTTGGCAGTGTGACTGAAAGTAGAATACCAGACCTTTCTTCTGAGGCAAAAGGAAGGTTAAGTGACTTGCTCAAGGCATGCTACTGGGAATACAAATCCTAATTGCTTGGTTATCAAGCCAGTGCTCTAACCATTAGGTTACTTTAACATAGTAACATAGTAACATTGTAAATGAAGGTAGATAAAGACTGTATGGTCCATCTAGTCTGCCCAGTAAGATGGCAAGAGTAGGTGCACCTGCCGCTCCATGCAGGCCACCCCTCCCCATCTCTTTGTTTAGGGGTGAACCCACCGCTCCGTGTACGACACCCCTGTTTGTTGAGAAATTAGATGGTTCAGTTTATTTTGATTTTATCCCGTTGCTGTAAAGGGATCCACTGTGTCTGTCCCATGCCATTTTGATTTCTGTCAAAGTATCTTTTTCATGGACATTCATTGTGGATATCCGGAAAACCCGACTGACTGGAGAGGCCCCAGGACAAGTTTGGGAACCACCTGCACTAGAGGAAGCATATTCTGTTTTCATTTCCTAATAACTGTATCCTTGGGTGGGCTTCTGGGTCCAGGACTGGCCTGGTTAGAGTCCCCTCGAGGGCGAACTCCATCGCTCCTTGTCCATTTGGTGTCTGGTGCCTCCTCCTGGGAAAGAAATGTGTTAGTGGGCAGGATTTCCCTCTTTTCACCCCAGGGAAACCTTTCAAAAGCACTGCTGAGAATAAGGCTTAAATAGTATTTACAATTTATTTACAAAATATATACATCAAATATTGTGATAAAATAATGCAGTATGTACAACCCGTATTATGGCATGTGCTTCAAGCAGGTAAGGTGAAATAGCAATACAGGATAAGAGATAAGGCAGTTCAAACAACCAATTGGTAGTGCATTAAGTAAACCTTTAAAGATTATGAATTTAACCTTATTAACCTGTCTCTTAACTTCCCTCCCTTTCCCTTTGACCACCAGCCCCAAGTCTCACCCACTGCTGGAGCTCTGGATCGGTGGCTGCTTGTGAAAGGCGAGGTTTTGTAGATCTGTCCAATGTCCTCCAATCCAGAGAGAGTTTTGCACTTCTGCCCACTCTGGAACAATTGTTGCAGCTCTCCCTTGAGCTGATCTGTCACTGGACCTCCCTAGGTCTTGTGGCTTTTAGTCTGGAATGGACTCTCTGCCACTGCAGCTCTCTCTGGAGCTGATATTTCTATTGCAGCTCTCCCCCTGGAGCTGTTTCTGCTGCCATAGCTCTTTCTGAAGCTGATTCTCTGCCACAGCTCTCCCTGGAGCTGAGCTGATACTGCCACTGCAGCTTTCCCTGCAGCTGAACCACCGCCGCAACTCCCCCTGGAGCTGTTTCTGCTGCCATAGCTCTTTCTGAAGCTGATTCTCTGCCACAGCTCTCCCTGGAGCTGAGCTGATACTGCCACTGCAGCTTTCCCTGCAGCTGAACCACCGCCGCAACTCCCCCTGGAGCTGATCCTCTGCTGCAGCGCCCCTGGAGCAGATCTACTTGCTGGACTCCCAAGCTTGGATTTGGTTCTCCAGATTCTCCCTGCTGCCATCTCCACTCCCTGGGTTGGGAAGAGACCATCCACCCTCATCTTCACTCCTACCTTAGACTGGTTCTATAAGATGCTCTCTGCTGGCATTTTCACTCCAACGGCTCCCAGGAGACTTTCTAATGCTATCTTCAGGAGGAGAGCCTGCAGAGGGAAAGGAGTGAAGATGAGGAGTAAGCTCTTTTAGGTAAAGAGGCCTGATACCTCTAAATCTTAGGTAACAGCTCTCTAAGCTCTTTTTTGAGCAGGGCTGCTGATGCCAGTGCGAAATGATACCTTTTCTCTTAGGATGAGCAATTTCTACTAGCCTCAATATTTGTTTCTCCACCCTCTGTCTGATGTGTGCATTTTATTCTCCTACATTATTCCCTATAGATTTAAAATTAAATCTTAATAATAGAAATAAATGTGAGCAAATATTACCTTTGCTCCTTCAGCATAGGCAGTGATTTGCATATCCTCCCTAAATGTTTACTTTCCAGCTCTGCTAGTCCAGTGACTGTTACTGCAGACTGCTGTTTAAATGTTGCCCCTCATCTGACCTCTTCAGCAGCATACAATGACCCTTTGATTCTGCATTATTCAACCCACTCTGAAGCACCCACCTTTAGAGGGGTTTCATATATAAAAGTAAGCCTAGCATATGGGGCTGGATTTCAGTGCTTGGAGGAGAGCTGGGAGAGACTCTGGTCCCTAGGGGAGACCTGGCAAGAGAAGAAGGAGGAGGAAAAGAATGAAAGGCCAGAGAAGATGCTAGAAGAATCAGATCCAGGTGTCAGCCCAACCATTCCAGTAGCAGGGGCATGGCTTTGCCAACAAATCTTTTGCTTCACTGAAGAACTAAATTCTATAGCTGATACTGAAGCTCAAAGAAAGGGGAAGACAAGTAAAGTTGTTTGATGCCTTGAAATTAGAGTACATTTTTGCATTTACCGTGCATTACGAGCAAAACTCAGTTTGCAGTAAGCACCAAAGCCATGTGGCAATTGTTGTGGGTTTTCCCCAGCTTTTCCCCTTCACTTACCACATGGACATGTCCCTTATTGCATGTTACAGTATATTCATTTGCAATAAGCATGGGTGCACCTAATGTCTCCTACTGAGGTAGTGTTAAGTACAGACATTCTAACTGCAATATGTTAACAATTAGCATGTAGCAACTACTGTCCACTAACTGCAATGTGCAGTCCATGCCCAATCTCCACCCATAACCTGCCCAGACTTTGCTCTATTTCATGCTAAGCAGTTAATGCATGATTTAGTGTGTGCCTAATGGCTCGGTCACAGAGTGATTGTTAACATGCCTTAATTCACACACTAACTTCTTAGTTCACTTTAGTAAAAAGTATCATTAGTATTCTTAGTATTAGATTGTCTAGGAATCAAGTTTTGTGTGCTGTATAAGAGTACATTTAAGTACAGGACCGTACCTAACCCTGTGCGAGCGGTGCAGCAGCACAGTGTGCAAAGGCTTAAGGGGTGCATTTCAGCTGTTTGCCGTTGCCTGCCGCTGCCACTTTTTCTTCTCTCAGCGGCGGCAGGCAATGGCAGACAGCTGAAATGTGCCCCATAAGCCTTCTCGCGGCACGCTAAGCAGATCTGTCCCTCCCTGCTCTTACGCGGCATCAGTGCAAGGAAGGACAGATCTGCTTAGCACACCGGTGACTTGCACATCAGGCGTGCCTCTTCTC
Organism: Ichthyophis bannanicus; assembly: GCA_033557465.1. Classification (NCBI taxonomy): domain Eukaryota; kingdom Metazoa; phylum Chordata; class Amphibia; order Gymnophiona; family Ichthyophiidae; genus Ichthyophis; species Ichthyophis bannanicus. The sequence continues at coordinate 1,469,367,428 of CM066031.1, forward strand.
TTCTGCCCCCATCCAGAAAGTGGCTAGATGGAGGTGTGGGAGGGGGGGGGTGCACCCAATGTGCAAGTCGCACAGATGCGGCCCTGTTTAAGTATATTTCAATCCAATACAGTCCACAAACCCCCGGGGAATAGTCCAACAAAAATTAGGAATTTGGTGGAATTTCTATTGGGGAATTAAGGGATCTATTTTTGGTTGGGATTGCTAAGTATATTTCAAGGCATCTTTTTAAATCTTTGAACTAATTATACGGAGAGATACACACTAAACTGCACATCTTATAGATATATAAATGCTTTAAAAAATTTTAAGGAATAAGATAATGTGCTCCATACTTCAACAACTGGTGAGTAAGCAAGCAAAACTACACATAGGGAATTAGCATGTGGAGGGTTAGTTTTCACAGCTGAGGAAAGGGTATGGATCTTGGTAGGTCTTTTTCATTTCTTCCAAAAGGTAGCAAAGCTCCTAAAAGCTGGAGAATGACCGGGAAATATTACATTACAAAGCTTCGTGTCTGAGGAAGTGTGCTGTCTGCCTGGTCCCGAAATTCAAGAGATTAAGGAGAATTTGTTGAGACTTGTCAAGCCTAGTGAATATTATTCAATGCTGATTATCCATGTTGTCATGAATGATAGTGCTAGATATCAAAAAAGGCAAGGACTCTGGGAGACAGGGTGAAACAGATAGATGCACGGGTGGTATGCTCCTCAACGCTCCCAGAAAAGAATATAAGCCAAAGCAGAGAAAATAGCATTCTGGAGAAGAATGCATGGATGGTGTTGACAAGTGCTTTGGTCTCCTGGAGCATGGAATGATTTTCCAAGGGCTGCTAAAGCAGAAATGGTATCCACTTATTGAAGAAAGGGAAAGCACCTTCCAGAACAGACCCGCTAAGCTACTGAAGATCAGGTTTAAAGCAGAATCAATGGAAACAGAAGGACAAAGTCCTCAGTGAAGCAAAATTTTAAATATTTGGATAGAAATGGGGAAAAAAATCCCAACATCTGGAAAGTTATGCATACTAATGCCCATATTATGGGAAATAAAGTTCTGATCTAGGATGCTGTAAGAGGCTGAGTTTGATTTAATGGAAGTCACAGAGAGAAGGTACACAGAGAACTATGAGTGAGATAAAGTTATACGGCCTACAGTCTACTCCAAAAGAAAGGGAAGAAGAACAGTCTTATTAAATAAATTTTTACAATAGAACTTAAGTGCTTATAAAATAAGGAGGAGGCCCTATGGATTAATAGGGAAAAAGAAAATGGAACATGCTGTGTCAAATGCAGACTTCTCTCAAAGGTATAAGAAATTTCAGATTTAATTGAAGATATTCAAAAAGGGTCTGATATTCCAAGACATTTACATGATTTAAAGCTGTGAACCATGTAAATGCCGCTGAAGGGGATATTCAATGGCACTAACACAGTTAGTGCCGCTGAATATCCCCATCTAATCGCTTAGAATCAGGGGTGTGTCATGGGCATTCCAGGGTGTGTTATGGGTGGCAACAGTAGATAATTGGGTAGTGGCGATATTGCACCACGACCTGGTTAGCTATTGTGATTAAAAGACAAGCACAGCAAAACCTGGCTTATCTTTTATCCATGGGATCTATCTGGGCAGCGGTGCAATGTTGCCGCTACCCAGTTAGCTTCTGTGGTTCCAATGCATGTGCAGCGACCCCAGATATTTAATGTCGGAGCCTTTTATAACCCCAGCATTGAATATCCAGGGTTGAGGTTCAGTGCTGATGGCCAGACGCTGTACTTGCGCCTAACCGCTGGCATTGAATATCGGGCCCAAAATTTATTTAAGAGGGGAAGTACTATTGCTTAGGTGAGTTCCATTTAATAGACATTGATTGAGACATCCCAGTCACAGAGTCATTTAGAAGTAGAGCGATCTTGAATTCTCAACAAGCAGGACTATTCTGGCAAATGATAAAGGAATCTACATAGGAGGGTCAATATGGGTTATGGTGCTTATATGAGAGGTGTGATCAAAAAGTATTGAGACTTGTATAATAACACAAGAAGTATAACTCTGCCAGTTATTGCACTCAGTTTCCTTCAAAGTAGTCCCCTTCTGATAAAACACACTTCCTCCAGCGTTCCTGTCACTGCTGGAAAGAATTTTGAAATGCCTATTTGGTTATGCTGTGAAGCTGCTGTGTCAAATTTTGCTGAATGGTCTCCAAGTTGTCGAATCTCCTTCCTTTTAGTGGTAATTTCAGTTTTGGAAACAAGAAAAAATCACAAGGTGCAAGGTCATGTGAGTACGGAGACTAATGGACTTGTTCGATTTGGTGTTTGGCCAATAAGTTATGGAAAAGATGTGATGCGTAAGCTGGGGCGTTATCGTGATGAAGCAACCATTCACCATTCCTGTACAACTTTGGCCTCTTACAATGAACCGTATCTCTCAAATGAGTCAGAACTTGGATGTAGTACTCCTTATTGATGCTTGGCCTTTTGGAGCATACTCATGATGAACAATACCCTGGTAATCAAAGAAAACTGTGAGCATGACCTTGACATTGCTCCTCACCTGACTTTCTTGGGTCTAGAAAAGTTTAGAGTCTTCCATTGTGAGGATTGAGCATTAATGTCGGTGTCATAACCATAATCCCATGATTCATCACCAGTAATAATCTTTTTTAATGAAATTTGAGTCATTTTCAATGCATTCCAATCACTCCCTGGCTGCAGACAGTCAATCTTCTTTTTGGTCAGAGGACAGGAGTTTTGGCATGATTTTTTCAGACACATGTCTCATCCCCAAATTGACAGTAAGAATGGACTGTACTGGACCGAAACTGATGTCCATGTCCTCAGCAAGCTCCCTGATAGTCAATCGATGATTTGAGTGTATTTTGTCATGCACTGCTTCAACTGTTTCTTCATTCCTGCTCATGGATAGCCTTCCAGAACGTTCATCACTGTCAACACTTTGGCGGGCCTCTTGGAAACATTTGTACCAGTCATAAACTTGAGCATGACTCATGCATTCATCACCATACACTTGCAGTAACTTGTCATAAGTCTCTTTGCAAGAATCTCCAAGTTTCTGGCAAAATTTAATGCAAATTTGCTGTTCAATTTTTTCATTCATCATAAATCTCATTAACTGCTTTTCCACGATACCTAATATCACGTGATTAATAAAAGTAAGGAGTGCTGCAGCCACGCTACATTCTGCACATGCAGAGCACATAAGTAGGTCACTGCATGCTTAATAGCATTGAGGTGCGACATATTGTTATATAGCTAGACAACAAGTCTCAACACTTTTTTATCACGCCTCGTAAATGAGGAAGGTATTGCTGATGTTATACTGGGTGATCATCTGAAATCCAGTGTTTCTTAGGGTTTGAAAAGTTCAAAACTGAGCCCCCATCATCTCAGAAAATGGCACATGTAAAACAGGAAGAGCCTATTCTTGGGGTCATCTTGGCAGAGTTGTATTCAATGAAGGAATTATTGCAGGAGAATAAGAGCTCAACAGAAGAAATAAAAGCAGAGTGCCTAGTCATGAAGGATGACTACGCTTCTGTGCATAGCCATGTTGTTACATTGGAAGCACGTGCTTACTGTATGCTCTGAGGGAATACATACTGCGGCTATGGAAGAAGCTTACCTCCATTGTTAACCTTGAACATGTTTTAGAGAACTTGAACAATTGCAGATGCAGTAATAATCTTCTGTTGTTGAGAGTTTCTGAAAGTGCAGAGGGTTCAGACTCACGTTGGTTTGTTAAACAGATGCTACCCAACTGCTTGGAATACAATTTGATAAAGATCTAGGGCCTGATATTCGAAGGGCATTTACACGGTTTACAGTCAAGTAAACCATGCAAATGCCTTAGATGGGGATATTCAATGGCATATACATTGTTAGTGCCATTGAATATCCCCATCTAAATCACCTACGTGCCCTGATTCTATCCAGTTAGCATTGGGGCATGTTTTGAGCGTTCCGGGGCAGAGTGGAGGCAGTGACTGCCACTAACCAGGAAGCAGCAATATTGGACCACTATCTGGTTAGTGTTCTGCACCTAAAATTAGACCAGCTTTGGGCTCGCATAGTTTTAGCCGTGGATGCTAACCAGGTAGTGGTCCAATATTGCCGCTACCCGGTTAGGTTCTGGGGGTGAATTTGCTTGGCGCCAAACCTGGATATTCAATGCAAGTACTGTGGCATTGAATATCCGGGTTTAGAAGTCAGTGGGCAGGGCTATGCGTCATAGTGGGCCCTGCAGTATAAACCTGAACAGGCACATAAGGTGTCATCATATTGGGTGCCTAATGCAGACTAGATAGGTACAGATTATTCTGAGAGGTTTACAGGGATTGGTTTGTTCTGTAACATTATTTAATTTGCATTTATAACCATTTTGTGACATACTGTAGAGAGAGTGCTTTATTTTCTTGATGTATGCCAATGACATCATGTTTTATATTTCAAGTCTGGATAATGTAAATCTGGTTATTCAATGGCTGGGGGAAACCTTAAGATCAATTAAATGGAGGAGTTTAGTCTTTATGTTAATTTAAGAAAAATGCGAACAATGGTTATAACTAGGTTCAGGTCAATAGCTATTCTTGAAGGTATTATGATTGGTAAACATTGGGACATGTTTACTAAAGGTTAATGCACATTAATGCATGTTAAGTGCAACTGCGTCGATAGGAATAAAAGGACTGTTGGCACGTAAAACCATTATTAAACATGCCTCATTGTGTTCTTGTGCTAAAAGAAGAGAACTATCTAGGAGATGTTTTGGATAGTGATTTGATATTTAAGACTCACCTAAGACAATTAGTTAAGGGAGCCTATTTCAAATACATTTTTTTAAGGTGATTGCAAAATTAGCTTACAATTGAGGATTTGAAATCGGTATTTTATCATCTTTTGATATCATCGATTGATTACCGTAATGGATTGTCTACTACTTCATAAAGGGTCATTCAAATGGTGCAAAATTTAGCTGCAAGGAGATTTCCAGAATTTCTCAAAGGAATCAACCAGAATAAGTTTTCAAATGTTGGTTCTTTTATTTAAGGCTCTTAGACTTTCGCATCCTATAGGGAATTATAAAGCTTTGAATCTTCTTCAGACAGTAAGGAGCTTATAATCTCAAGCAAGAGATTTGTTAGAAGTTCTGACACTGAAGACAGCAAGGACAGCTGTAACTAGGAAGAGAGCATACTCAATCATAGGCTTTGGAATGATTTTTAAGCTGACATTATACAGGGTTCTGATATGAAGAGTTTTAGGAAGAAACACCAAACTATGCTTTTTGAGAGGTTTATAATTTATAGATTTAATCTTTTGAGAGCTAAGGTAGATATATTTTTGACGGTTAAACTGTGGAATGTGGACATACATATGCCGACGATTTTTATGTGAATATTAAAAACCACTGAGAATGTTTAAATTGGTGGTCCAGAAATATTTACATGAATAAATAAATTAATATAAACAAATAAGCTGCAAGGCCACTGTGTGCTATTCTTTTTTTATTTCAGTGAGAATGCCTGTGTGTTCTAGGAAAGGCTGCACAATAAATTTCAGGACAGCAAAACAATGCATTTGGGAAAGAACTGCAGCTGAAATCAGCAGCTTGGTGTTACCATGGGACCATAAACAACGGCTTGATGACACATTCTACAACGGTCTGAAAGACATAAGAAAAAAAGTCTATATTCTAACTAAAAGAATAAAAAATCTCAAAGATGCCTCCAGACCAAAACTACTTATGAGGCTGATGTTTCAGTATGCCTGCAGTGGCAAGTTGACTTGGTGGCTCATATATACTAATGATTATGGCCATCTTAACAAAGAATGGATAGGCCATGAGTCTAAAAGAAACCGGTTGTGAAGTGGCCAATACCTTTGAAAACATATTTAGAATAAGTTTTACTCCTAAAAATAAGAGATGGACAAGGTAAAGAATTTTTAAACAGTCCTCTTTAGAAATTATTGAAAAGCAGAAGAATCCATCATTTCATGGCCAACAGGGATACAAAAATGGCCGAAGTGGAGAGGTTGAACCAAACCTTAAAGTCTACGATACGGCAGTAGTTCACATCTCACAATTTATTTTACTGTCTAGATCTATTACATACCTTCCTGCACAGCTTTAATTGTAGGGGGAGATATTGAGCCAATAGCTGTGAGTGTTTTTTTTTTAAACACTAGATGCCATGGGTAACAAAAGACAGATATTCAGCCGCAAGGACCTATGGAAGTTTAATCATGTGATCCCTGCTTTGATCCAGTTGCACTGGGCAGAATTTAAAGTATTGATGTTGTTTTTTAAGCTTTGCATAATTTGGTAATGGAGTATTTATGTTCTACACTGGTACATTATACTCTTGTGCGCACTCTGCACTCACAGTCTGATGGATTGCTAGGGATACTGTCTTATCAGGTTTTGAGGAAGGTTCAGTATTGGAATAGGACTTTTTCATTTTAAGGTCCTTTGTTATGGAATTCTCTTCTCCGTGAGCTCCAACTTTTAGATGGTCTTCAATTATTTTGTAAGGCCGAGAAGACTGTCCTATTTATGAGGGCTTTTGGCAGCGATATGGGAGCCTAATAGGTTAGTTTTGTAGGGGTCTGTTTTTTGGCTGGACTATATAAGGTGTTTATAACTATATTTTTATCATAGTTGTTTTTTTACTATTGTTTTAAGCTGTACTGGGTGGATTTTTAATAGTACATTTATGAAATAGATGTAAGTAAATAAATAAATATAATGATTTATAAGATAAGATTTTGACAGGGAAGCTGTGAAAGGTTCTTCTTACCCTGAAGAACTATTAAAAGTCACCCCTGTCCTGGCTAGTGTATACCATATAAAAAATTTTTTAGAAGTAAGAGGAAAGGGCAGGTCTCTGAAATGCATGATATCTAAGGCTATGCATGATAAAAAAGAAAATGAACTATAGCCTAGCAACATCTCCGGGGGATGATTCCACAAAACACCAACTCTAATTTTAGGGTACTATTAACATCCTTAGGAAGTAGGTTTGGTGGAAATACACCACCAACACACATGGAACAACATTTCAAAAGGAGAACCATATGGCATCATGATGAACGGTATACAGGAAGAAAATTTGTACTATGTTGATGCTACTATCCAAACTACTGTATAGGAGCTTTAGTGGAGTATGAACAAGGATGTTGGCACTCACTATAACATGCTACCCCTGTAGCTTATGCACAACTCTATCAATCAAAATAAAAATAAAGGCAATGGTTGTATCAGTGATAATCTGCACAGAAAGCAAATTAGCAAACATTTTGGGTTCAACCATAATACCTTTACCTACTTTACTGACATGCTTGTGACATCTCAAAAGGTTTTAGTGCGTTGTATCTGGGGAATCAGTAGGAGATCATTTTGTACCTCTGCTATGATGTGCTCCAGCTAAAGGTGAAAGGGTGAGTTATCACCTTTACCTATAAGGTGAAGGTGAAAAAGCAACACATTGACTCCATCACTTTTGAAATAAAGATGGATCAGAACAAACGTATCTGATTTTGCTTCAGGAAGATGATCCTTAAGCTTGATTTGTGACTCCAGAGAGTGAATAGTTTTTAACATGGTGACAGTTAAAATCTACATAGACCCCATGGCATTCAGAAATTAATATGCCACCCAGACTGGATATGGGCTTCTGAGCTTTTATGAATTATCTGTTATATAGAGATGAGGATCGGTAGGGTGTTTTGTAGTCTCTTTAGAGAAGCACTGCTGCTATTGAGAAGAGACCACAAACATAGCCAAAAATGTTCTGATGAATAACAATGCAGAGCTGATAGGGTTGGGATTTATGGTGATTTAAAGAGTTGTAAAATTTAAAAAGAAGCAATCAGTGATTTGGCAAGGACCCCCCCAAACCCTTTAATGGGTTATCAGCATTACTGGCCTTATCTGAAAACCTACTAATTAGCTTTTACATCAGAGATCATGAGGAAGACTATCTGGATTTAAGCAACATGCTTGTTGCACTTGAATTGTAAGATCATGAAAGAAGATAGGTCAGACATTGCTGCAGCAGTCAAAGTGTTGCTGGTAAATTATCCATCAAAAGCAAAGAATGGCTCTACAAATCATTCCGCATTTTTCTTTACCGTCTCTTCTTTCTGGAATAGCCTGCCTACACATGCACATTTGAAGCCTGGCCTCCAGAATTCAAAATCACTTTGACGACCCATTTCTATGAGCAGGCTCTTGGAATTGGGGGTTAGGAGTGTTTTTGTGAAATAGATAGTGTTTTGATCCTCTGTTTGACCATCCTGCCCAATGTGCACGTTTCAGATATTAGTTCTTCGATGTGTGTCATTTCTGCTCTTTCCTATGCAGAATGGCATTCCTAACTAATGTTTGTTTTGGGCTTATTTCATTTAATTATTATTTGAATAGAATGTAAACCACTATGATTGCTTGCAGAATGGTGGTATATCAAACTTAATAAACTACAAACCATATCCAATACCCTCCCTTTTAGCCAGCTGGATGCTACTCTCAGAAATTGGCTCATCAGCCAGAGCAACAACTGTTATCCATACAGAACTATCCTCTTAGAACTTCTCAATTATAGTGAACAAAATGCAATTTACAAGCAGTCTGGAGTCATGAGGTGAGAAAACAAAATATTTGCAATTCTGCTTTAAATGAAAAGGCTCACTTTACAGCCTCTATCTACTAGATAAAGCTGTTGGAGTGGTAAGGAGGAGAGCAGGGAGTCTCTGAAGAATGGGGTAAGAGCCTTTGGCCCGCTTAGAAGGAATAATAAAATAAAAGGGAACTGGGAGATGTTCTCTGCCTTTCATGAAAGGAGTACCTTTAAGACATGGGGAAAGAGCAAGCTGGGAAAAAACAGCGAAGCCTATCTGACAGTAACAAAATAGGCAGGACTCAACGAAAACCTCAGACAAGGCTAGACAGGAGGAGGAACAATATAAAATACACACTGGAACCTTGCAAGGAGAGAGTGCACCCTCCAGCTCAACCTGTGACATAAGGATCAACAGAAGCACAGGAAACTGAGCAGAGTTTGGAAGAAGATGCTGACAGGGTCAGTTTGGCTTCTAGTAAAACTGACCAGAACAAAGTATTAAGTTGCATTGACAGTTAACTGTCAGCTTGGGCTTTTAAGGGCCTCCCCCCTTGTTTTTCCCTCTTTTATTATAGCAACATGGAAGGTTGATAGCCAGAGGCAATGCTAGGGCTTCAGAGAGATGGTGCTGCATATACCCTACTTTATCTTGATTAGAAGCCAAGCCTAGGGAGAAGGAAGCTTTTGTAAATTTATTGAACATTTTTTTCTCTTCCCCATTAGTATTGTTTATCATTTATCATTTATTATGATTTACATATGATGACATACATCCGCACTATTCCCTATTGAGAATAGCCCCCATGGGAACGATACAAATAAAAGTAAAAATAAAAACCAAAAAATTAAAAGAAAATTAAAAGAAAAAAAATCAAGCATTGAGTCATGGCCTATATGGTTCATATATGGTAGCTGGAAGCTCAAGTTCTTTTGGCAAAGGACAGATAAGACATAAAGCTAGAAAGTGGAGGGGGAAGTATATGTGTGCTTTGAACTGTAGAGAGACTACTTGGGAGAAAAGTCCCGAAGATAATAGCATACCTTACTAGGGTTTACGAGGCCTGGTTTAGCCATGGATCACTAACTGGGTAGTAGTGCAATATCGCCGCTACCTGGTAAGTGGCAGTCTCTGCCTCCGCTCCACCCCAGAAAGCCCCCAACATGCCTGATGCTTACCGCAGTGCATTGGGGCATGTAGCAGGCTTTGAAGGGGATATTCAAAAGCACTAACCATGTAAGTGCTGTTAAATATCCCGATTTAGTGACTTTACATGAGCTGTAAACCATGTCAATGCCTTTCGAATATTGGGCCCTAACAGTTTTATATAAAACAAGGAACTGAAAACATACTAACATAAGATATATAAGTTATTCATCTTCTTCAAATGGAAGAGGGAGGAGAAAAATGTTGCTAGGTTACCAACTTCTTAACAATAGAGGATTGAGTATAGCTAATGGCATGGTGTGAGATTTATGCTATTACAAGACTTCAACTCTCATATGTTGGACACATCATGTGAAGAGAGAGAGAACATTAGAGAAAGACATCATGCTTGGCAAGATAGAAGGTCAATACAAAAGAGGAAGGCCAGCAATGAGATGGACTGATACAATAACAGCAGCTATGTATGTCACTCAATCAACAGTGAACCACCTAACTGAAAACCAAACAGACTCTCTTCATAGGGGTATCCTTCCATCCCCTTTACCATTTGGGTGGCTCTTCTCTGTACTTTTTCTAGTAACACTATATCCTTTTTAAAATACGGCGACGAGAATTCAACACAATATTCAATGTGTGGTTGCACCGTGGAACGATATAGAGGCATTATAATATCTTTGTTCTATTCTCCATTCCATTCCTTATGATTCCTAGCATTCTATTTGCTTTCTTGGCCACTGCTGCACACTGGGCGGAGGGTTTTAACATGCTATCCACGATGACGCCTAAATCTTTTTCCTGGGTGGTGGTTCCTAATGTGGAACTTTGCATTGTGTAACCATAGTTTGGGTTGTTCTTCCCTAGGTTCATAACTTTGCACTTGTTCACATTAAATTTCATCTGCCATTTGGATGCCCAGTCTTCCAATTTATCAAGGTCCTCTTGCAATTTTTCACAATCCTCTTGGGTTTTAACAACTTTGAATAATTTTGTGTTATCTGCAAATTTGATTACCTCACTCATTATTCCCATTTCCAGGTCATTCATGAATATGTTAGAAAGCATCGGTCCCAGCACAGATCCCTGGGGTACTCCACTATTCACCTTTCCCCATTTGGAAAATTGGCCATTTAGACCTACCTTCTGCTTCCTATCTTTTAACCAGTTCCTGATCCATAATAGTAAACTACTTCCTATCCCAGGACTTTTTCATTTATCCAAGGGACTTTGTAAAGACTCTTGTCAAAGACTTTCTGAAAATCCAGATGTACTATATCAAATGACTCATCTTTGTCTATCTTTTTCTTCACACCTTCAAAAACCATGACAGATTAGTAAGAGACAAGACCTTCCTTGGCTAAAGTCATGTTGGCTGTCTCCCATTAAGCCATGATTATCTATGTGTTCAATAATTTTGTTCTTTGTAATGGTTTCTACCATTTTTCCCGGTACTGACATCAGGCTCACCGGTCTGTAGTTTCCAAAATCTCCCCTGGAACCCTTTTTAAAAATTGGCATTACATTGGCCATCCTCCAATCTTCAGGTATTACAAATGATTTCAATGATATTTAACAGATTACTAATAGTAGGTCTGCAATCTCATATTTAAGTTCGTTCAGCACACTTGGATGTATACCATCTGGTCCAGGTGATTTGCTACTCTTCAGTTTATTTTATTTATGTATTTATGCTTTTCTTCTATACCGCCCCTTCCAGAGATCAAGGGCAGTTTACAGAGAACAATTGAATAATTTTTACATGGAACATCAGTTATAACTATTTACAAGCAACTTTTGAAATTGTGGTACTATTTACAAATGAACATATTGTACAAACAGCCTTGTGTCAATCTTTGTAGTTACATAATTATAAACAGGGGTCGGTCTCTTTTTAAGTTATATTCTTCATTTGCTTAGGGTTGGGCAAAGCTCTGGGGTTGGGGGGAAGGTTAGTGGGCTGTAGGTTCTGGAGGTTAGTAGGTTGTTTCTGCGATTGTTGGAAGGTAGCTCGTGGGAGGTAAGGAATTTCGGTTGGGTGTTCAAAATGTAAAGTGAAGAGGCGTGTTTTGAGTCCTTTTCTGAATAGCTGGTGTTTTTTTTGTCATGCGGAGGGTTAGTGGGAGTTCATTCCAGAGAGTAGGGGCAGCAAATGAAAAGGCTCTGGAGCTTGTAGTTTTCTTTGTCTTGCAGATGGTTTTGTGTATGTCGAGTGAGTGGGTTGCATTTTGCCTGCGTGTTCTGGATTATGGTGGGGAGTGTAAGAGGGTGGATAGGTGTGAGGGGGAGATGTCATTGAGGAGTTTGAATGTTGTTAAGAGTATTTTATATTTTATCTGGCTATTTATAGGGAGCCAGTGTAGTTCAAGTAGAATGGGGGTTATGTGGTCGGTTAGACGTGCTTTTGCTATTACCCTGGGCTATGTTCTGGGCTCTTTGGAGTATATTTGTATATTTAAGTGGTAGGCCATTCAGTAGACTATTACAATAGTCGAAGTGGGGGGTAATGAGTGAATTGACCCCCTAGACATCAGGGGACAGGAGGCCTGGCTGGGATCAAAATGGTGAGGGGTTGCAGAAGATTCCACACAGCTCGACCCCCATGGGAGGCCAGATTGGGGGTCTGGTTGCTGGGAAAGGTGAAAGTGGTCGGCGGCCAGGGATCACAGCTCCTGAATGGAGCCACAGTGCCATGGCAACCGGACCCCATGGTACCACAGCTCCATTCAGGAGCATGACTGAGTTAGCCGGGTAGGCCGATGGGAATCAGGTCCCGGCCTGCACATACAGGTCTAGATGTGATTCTGATCCTGCAGGGGCTAGACATGCCCCACAGGATCAGAATCACATCTACCTCTGTGTGTCTGGTTCCGACTGGACACACAGAGCCAGGGACACATATTATGAAATGTGCTTCCATGTTATAAATAGTTGTCCATGTTAACTGCTACAGCTAATGTGGTTTAGTAAACTGGCCCATTATAAACCATGATTTCATCCTTTTCATTTGCAAAGGAAATCACAAGACTGGCACAAGAGCAGACCTCATCCTTAGATTCTTCCAAACACTGCAAATTTACTGAGGAAACAGAAACAAGTTTGCCCATTCTCCCGCCACCTCATTGGTTTTCCTAGTTAATTGAGAAACATAATACATATTTGAAATCAAAATCCCCTCAGCATTTGAAACAGCTAGAACCTCGTTAAAATAAATCCTCAGTAAAATTTCAGGAAATAACTATCTTAATAGCAGGAAAATGAAGACAACATAAATTCTTACTCGCATACCCATTTTCTAATACTTCAGGTTTACTATGAAAATGCAAACTATCTTACACAGCTGAGGCAACAACTGAAATTCAGTTTTAGTAATTTGTGAGGCAACACCAGAAACCTTTTATAAGAACATAAGAACATAAGATATGCCATACTGGGTCAGGCCAAGGTCCATCAAGCCCAGTATCCTGTTTCCAACAGTGGCCAGTCTAGGTCATACGTACCTAGCAGTTTCCCCAAAAGACACATTGATATCCTGGGTCCCTTCTTAATAATGGTTTATGGACTTTTCCTCCAGGAACTTGTCCAAACCTTTTTTAAACCCAGCTACACTAACAGCCTTTACTACATCCTCCAGTAACAAATTCCAGAGTTTGATTACACATTGAGTGAAAAAATACTTTCTTTTATTAGTCTTAAATAGTTTACCCTGTAGCTTCATTGCATGTCCCCTAGTCTGTCTATATTCTGATAACGTAAACAATCGATCTACGTTTACCCGTTCCACTCCGTTCATTAATTTATAGACTTCTATCATATCTCCCCTCAGCCGTCTCTTTTCCAGGTTAAAGAGCCCTAACCTTTTTAGCCTTTCTTCATAGGAGTATCCTTCCATCCCCTTTACCATTTTGGTGGCTCTTCTCTGAACCTTTTCTAATAACGCTATATCCTTTTTAAGATACGGCGACCAGAATTGCACGCAATATTCAAGGTGGAACGATATAGAGGCATTATAATATCTTTTGTTTTATTTTCCATTCCTTTCCTTATCATACCTAGCATTCTATTTGCTCTCTTGGCTGCCGCTGCACACTGGGCCGAGGGTTTTAACATGTTATCCACAATGACGGCTAAATCCTTTTCCTGTGTGGTGGTTCCTAAAGTGGAACCTTGTATCGTGTAACCATAGTTTGGGTTGTTCTTCCCTAGGTGCATAACTTTGCACTTGTCAACATTAAATTTCATCTGCCATTTTAATGCCCAGTCTTCCAATTTATCAAGATCCTCTTGCAATTTTCCACAATCCTCTTGGGTTTTAACAACTTTAAATAGTTTTGTGTCTTCTGCAAATTTGATAACCTCACTCGTTATTCCATTTTCCAGGTCATTTATGAATATGTCAAAAAGCAGAAGACCCAGCACAGATCCCTGGGGTACACCACTATTCACCTTTCTCCATTGGGAAAATTGGCCATTTAGCCCTACCCTCTGCTTTCTATCTTTTAACCAGTTCCTGATCCACAGTTGTACACTGCCTCCTATCCCATGACTCTTTAGTTTTGCCAAAAGTCTCTGATGAGGGACCTTGTCAAAGGCTTTCTGAAAGTCCAGATATACTATATCAACCGACTCACCTTTGTCCACCTGTTTATTCACACCTTCAAAAAAACATAACAGATTAGTAAGGCAAGATCTTCCTTGTCGAAAGCCATGTTGGCTGTCTCCCATTAGGCCATGACTATCTAAATGCTGAATAATTTTATTCTTTATGATGGTTTCTTCCATTTTTCCCGGTACTGACGTCAAGCTCACCGGTCTGTAGTTTCCCGGATCACCCCTGGAACCCTTTTTAAAAATTGGTGTTACATTGGCTATCCTCCAATCTTCAGGAATTAGAGATGATTTTAATGATAGTTCAGAGATTACTAATAGCAGGTCTGCAATCTCATATTTCAGTTCTTTCAACACCCTTGGATGTATACCATCCGGCCCAGGTGATTTGCTACTCTTCAGTTTATCTAATAGTTGTAATACATCTTCCCGATGTATCGATATTTCCTTCAACTCTTCTGCACCTTTAAATACCACTTCAGTCATGGGTAACATCCCTATATCTTCCTCAGTAAAGACCGAAGCAAAGAATTCATTCAGTCTCTCTGCTATCGCCTTGTCACCTCTTAGTGCCCCTTTAATGCCTCTATCATCTAATGGACCAACTGACTCTCTCACAGGTTTTTTGCTGCGAATGTACTTGAAAAAATCTTTATTTCGCGTTTTTGCTTCTGCAGCAAGCTTCTTCTCAAATTCTCCCTTTGCCTGTTTTATTAATGCCTTGCATTTGACTTGCCAGTGCTTGTGCTGTTTCCAGGTTTTGTCGTTTGGCTCTTTTTTCCATTTCCTGAAAGATGCTTTTTTGGCAACAACAGCCTCTCTGACCTCACCTTTAAACCATGCTGGCAGTTTTTTTGACTTCCTTCCACTTTTCTTAAAGCGTGGAATAAAGCTGGCTTGGGCTTCCAAGATAGTATTTTTAAACAACACCCAAGCTTGATGTAAGTCTTTAACCTTTGCAACTGCTCCTTTTAGTTTTTTCTTAACTGTTTTCCTCATTTTATCATAGTCTCCCTTTCGAAAGTTAAAAGGTAGTACTGTGGATTTCCTTACTATCCCTCCTCCACTAATTAAATCAAAGGCGATCATGCTATGATCACTATTGCCAAGTGGCCCCAACACCCTTATCTCTTGCACTACATCTGGTGTTCCACTAAGGACTAGGTCTAATATTGCTTCCCGTCTGGTCGGTTCATGAACCAGCTGCTCCAAGAAGCAGTCATTTATTTCATCTAAGAACTTTATCTCCCTAGCATGTCCTGCTGTGACACTGACCCAGTCGATACCGGGGTAATTGAAATCACCCATTATTATTACTGCACTGTAACTTTTGCTAGCTTCCTTGATTTCTTTGAGCATTTCATCATCCATTTGTTCATTCTGGCCAGGCGGACGATAGTACACCCCCACTGCCATCGCTTTCCCCTTTTTACATGGAATTTCGATCCATAGAGATTCTACAGCAAATTTTGTTTCCTGCAAAACTTTAATCCTTTCTGACTCAATGCCCTCTCTAACATAGAGCGCAACCCCTCCACCAATTTGATCAGCTCTATCATTACGATACAGTTTGTACCCAGGTATCACAGTGTCCCACTGGTTGTCCTCCTTCCACCATGTCTCTGATATTCCAATCATATCTAACCTCTCATTTAGTGCTATATATTCTAACTCTCCCATCTTGTTTTGTAGACTTCTAGCATTTGCATACAAGCATTTTAGAGACTGTATTTTATTCATATTAATTTGGCTATTGGTAGACATGGGTAATTTGGGATCTTTAAGCTCTGTCTGTGCCATACTTGAGGGCATTTGGGCTACTTTACTCTTTTTTGGAACCTCTCTGCTTTTTGTAGTATCCTTCAAGGATACATTCTTCTGAACCATGCGCTCTTGGGCGACTGTCGGCTTTCCCCTATCATCTAGTTTAAAAGCTGCTCTATCTCCTTTTTAAAGGTTAATGCCAGCAGCCTGGTTCCATCCCGGTTAAGGTGAAGCCCATCCCTTCGGAAGAGCCCCTCCTTTCCCCAGAATGTTCCCCAGTTCCTAACAAATCCAAACCCCTCATCTCTGCACCATTGTCTCATCCACGCATTGAGACTCCGGAGCTCTGCCTGCCTTTTGGATCCTGCGCGTGGAACGGGAAGCATTTCGGAGAACGCTACCCTGGAAGTTCTGGATTTCAACTTCCTACCTAAAAGCCTAAATTTAGCTTCCAGAACCTCCCTACCACATTTTCCTATGTCATTGGTACCGACATGTACCAAGACAGCAGACTCCTCCTCACTTTAGTAAACATGGTTAATGTCGAATAGCGCGGTATAAAAGAGACTGCAAATAAATAAAATAAATAAAATAATGTACTTTAAGATATTTTAATGCATTTTAAATAATGCAATCCACATTCTTCTCAATAGGTCCTATTTAATAAATAGGAGGGTCATTTTATGATAGGATGCATAGGTGTATAGGCCAAGTGGGCGCCTGTTTTATAAAGACATATAAGTCATCTACATGTCTTTATAAAATACTAGGAGCTAACTGGCAGAAATCGCAGCTGGCCTGCAGCCATGGACATTTATTTATACATGTGCGTGAGTTCTTTATAAAATCCACAGGTGAATCATGACTCTGACTATGTGCCACCCCATCTCTGCTGGGGAACAGGCTTCAACCTGTTTTACAAGCCCTTTATAAAGTTATCCCCTAAATGTGTAATTCAATTAATGCACTTTAACGTGCATTTACATCTGTTATCCCTTAAATGCAGCTTCATTAGTGAGGACCATAATCTCAGCATGATTGGTTGATTGCAGAGGCTACATAGAACCATCCCTTTAGGCTCTGTCATAAATCAGTCTGAAATCTCACTGTTGCAGAAATCAACAAAAGACAGTGTAGTTCCATCACACTGCGCTAACAGGATCAGCACTTTGCACCTGGTACCCTGAATGCTAAAGTTATAGCATAATGATAAAAATACTGGCAGAGTCTAGAGGCAAAACTGTACAAATAGCAAGGAATAAACAGGAAGGGGAGATACCGAGTTCATTGGTTACAGTTCCTCTTGTTTTTCTTTGAATGGGAATAGGCATCTCAAACAAATGAATATACCAGAATTATTATAAAATGCCATTACTATGACTGCACCAAGGGGAAGACAACAGAAAAATCTATTTCAGGCTGTCCAGAATAATCAACCCATACCAAGCAAGTCAATCTTCACTTTTAGTTACAATGTGGATTTACTGATTTCCTTTTTTGCATCTCAGCCTGTAGCAATGAATTTTTAATCAAGCTAGGTTACTTTTGCATAAAAAATTGTATGCACCAAAGCATAAGACAGTAAATGGTTTCCTGTGAAATTTTCATAATCTCTAAGTAAGATATTCTGGCCATTCTTTGATGCTCAAGAATTTCTTTTCAGTTGCATCACGTCTATGATTCTCCAGTCTATTTATGAAGCCACTTTTACTGTGCTGTGCATTTTTTTCTGCCCAGCGGTACCTCACACTGTTTCCTATTAACCTTTTTAATGTCTATTATATCTTCCCCCCCCCCCCCACCTTCCTCCAGACGATTCATATTGATATTGAGATCTTTGATTCAATCCCCATATGCTTTATGAGTTGAGAAATTGGTTCCTTTGGAAAGCATTTGGAATAATTCTATGAAAGGTTCAGCCATACCAGTGGATGTTCCCTTTCCTGATCTTCTGTGCTCCTTTCATGTCACCGCTTTTATATTACAAATGTCTTTAAAAATGATATTGTTCTGTTGTGTGCCCTCTACCTATTGTGTTAGTATTCCCTTGTATGATAGTGGTCTACTACATTATGTTCCACTCCTTTGGTTATTGTAAACACTTTGATGGCTATCTTGCCAAATGTTGGTATATAAAATCTTGCAATAAATAAATAACACATTTTAGTAGTTGTCATATGACCGAATTCCATACTGTTTATATATTTTTGAAGGTACAGCTCCAGAATTATAAGGCTGTGGAGCAGGGTCTCCGGCGGCCGGTGGTAAACGGGCACGCGGCCATGTGTGGGGACCCTGCGCATGGCCAGCGCTGTTGGCAGAATAACATGGGGGAATTTTTTTAATCCATTGGCTCTCCAGTGAGTGATGATCTGGAGAGCCAATGGGCGGAAAGGAGGCCGGGGTGGCATGCAATGGCGTGTGCGGTGCCCCGGTCTTTCGGCGTTCGGTTGGCAGGCAGAGAAGAGGTGTCGTGCCTCTGGCTTTGCGATTGTGGTGGTTTTGGCCTTCATTCAGAGAGGTCCAGTTTTGTTTTGTCTACTGCGTGGGGGCAGAGCCGTCTGAGGACCTGCAGCAGCTGCGGCCAGTAGTTCCAGATCTCCAGCAGGCATCGTGGAAGGGCAAGTACTAGCTGGTTTGTGGTGGTGGGGGGACATATTTGCCAGATAACGTAGGAAAAGGGGGATAATTTGTGCCGGGGAATGCCTGCTTATTGGGGCCGGCAGGGTAGGGGAAGGGGGGCTGGCAGAAGTGTGAGGAATGTGGGCAATAGCAAGGTGCCATCACTGCTGGGGTTGGAAGTGGCCAACAGTGAATCTGGGGGTCTGGTGGAGACAGGGGGGGTCAGGCTGGCCGCGGTACATTGAGTGGGGGCGCTGCATGCACAGGGAGGACTGTAAGAGGCAGAGGGAGGGCTTCAGCCTTTACTGGGGCAGGTAGAGGGAGACCCTCATGTAAGGAAGCTGGGGAGCAGGGAGTGTGTGTGACAGGGCCCCAGCCAGTGGAGTTGGGGCTTCCAGAGAGGATTCAGAGCCCAGCGGTGCGGCAGTCTGCACTGATGCAGGGATTGGACGAGGGACAGGCAGGAATGGGGTGGAAGGGGGTGCAGGAGGCTCAGTGGGAGGGGCGGCTGGGCAAGGTATGTGCGGGGTGGGGTTTTATGGGTGGGGTGGGGGATGGGGAGGGTAGCTGGGTGGCACCATGGCAGGGAGCCCAGAGTGGGGGGGGGCAAGGATTTACCATCCCTATGGGGCCGTCGGGCGTGCAGGGAGCCTTAGGGTCACTTGTGGCCCCTGCGGCTTGGGAGCACTGGGTTGGCGGAGGGCAAAGTTCATCCAGGGGGGAATGGCTGGGGGCTTGGCAACCTGCGTGGCATACCTCTGTTCCCCCCCCCCCCCCCGCATTCTCTTTTCTGCTTTCACAGGAGCCGGCAATGCTTCAACCTGCAGGACTTGGAATAAGCGGACAACGGGGATCATGGAGCATGGATGCAGGAGCATCCACAAGGCACCTTGGGCGGCCTGCGGCCAATGATGTGAATGAAGGCGAGAGCCAGCAGCGAGGTGCATAGATTTTGGAACCAGCGGCTGGTCTGCAGATGGCACAGGCCATGGATGCGACGGCAGCAGGTGAGCTACCGGCGCAGCAGGGGGAGGGGGCGGTACAGGTTAGTGCGCAGGAAGGGGTGGGGTCCAAGGCTAAGAGGAAGAAGAAGCATTCTCGCAGGTGGTAGCACGGGTCATGTTCACCCTCTTCTTCGACATATGACTCCTCGTCCTCCTCATCTGGAGCGGAGAGCTCAGGGGTGGGGCAGTTGGGGGGCAGCCGGTGCCCACAGGCAGAAAGGGCATGCCTATGTTGGTGTCCTTCTCTGAGCTATGGGAGGGGGTACCAAGGAATCTGCGTAGGAAAATCAGGAAGATGAGGTACATAGATATTTTCAGACTACTGGAGGGCAGGAAGCGTTTGGAGGCGAGTAGGAAGAAGCGAAAGGAGGACGAGAAGGCGGGTCGGGTTAGGAAGGTTTCGTGGACAGTGGTAAATTGGACAAGAGCCTTCTTGCGGTTGACAAGTGTCTGGGGTCAGCATTCTCCCGAGGATTACAGCATGTTGTTGGCATATGCGGACTCCATTCTGGAGGTGGCTCAGACGCATGAGGGGTGGGCCTGTTTGAACTATGATGAAAAGTTTAGGGACAAAATAGAAGAGAGCAAAGTGCTGTCATGGGGCACGCAGGACATTAATCTGTGGCTGACACAGATGTCGGCGAAGGCCGGTGCAAGGGGGAAGGCGGTGGTGCAAGGGGTGGGTCAA
Source organism: Ichthyophis bannanicus (assembly GCA_033557465.1). Lineage (NCBI taxonomy): Eukaryota > Metazoa > Chordata > Amphibia > Gymnophiona > Ichthyophiidae > Ichthyophis > Ichthyophis bannanicus. The sequence continues at coordinate 1,469,387,911 of CM066031.1, forward strand.
TGAATGCGGCTGGGTCAGGTTGTTCCTTTCATGCAGGGGGGGCTCATCAGAGAGTGGGGGAAGGGAGTGCGGGGGATGTCTGTTGGCGTTTCAATAAGTCCTCGTGTCCGTTCCCCGACTGTAAGTTCTGACATGCCTGTTCGGCTTGCAGGGGTGGACACTCCACAATTAAATGTATTAAAAAGGGGATTGCAGGGGTGTCCTCGTCAGCACCCAAGTAACGACGACGTGTTGGGATTGGCGCTGACACCCATACATTGGGGTGCAATGAAGGCCTGGTTGCGACATTATCCAAGGAAGAAAGACAGGGAGGTGTTGGAATTAGGGTTTCATTTTGGTTTTGTTATACCCGTGCAGGGGACGGTATTAGGGAAGACTGCGTGCAATTCCCCCTCGGTACGGCATTTTTCGACTGTGGTAAGGGATAAGTTGATGGTTGAGTTGAATTTGGGGAGGATTGCGGGCCCTTTCGCGGAGCAGCCGCTCACGAATTTAATGGTTTCTCCATTGGGGGTAGTGCCTAAGAGGGAGCCAGGGAAGTTTTGTTTGATCCACAACTTGTCTTTTCCGTGGGGAGCATCGGTGAATGATCACATTCCGAGGGACTTGTGCACTGTTCGCTATGCTTCTTTTGATGAGGCTTCGGATTTAGTTAGGAAATGTGGTCTGGGTGCTTGGATGGAGAAGGTGGACATTGAGTCTGCATTTTGTTTTCTGCCTGTGCATTTCACTTGTTAGGTTTTTGATTCAAGGAGGAGTTTTATGTGGACAAATGCATGCCTATGGGGTGCTCTGTTTCTTGCGCCTATTTTGAGAAGTTGAGTTCTTTTCTACATTGGGCGCTGTGCAGAAGGTGGGTTGTGCTCACGTGGTCCATTATTTGGATGATTTCTTCTTCATTAGCATGGTGCAGTCTGATGAATGTCAGCAGTTGTTGTGCTGCTTTGTAGACATGTCCAGAGCATGGGGGCTACCGTTGGCTGCAGGCAAGACCGAGGACCCAGCAACAAGAATCACCTTTCTCAGAGTGGAGCTGGATTCAGCGGAAATGGTTGCGCGTCTCCCGTTAGAAAAGGTGGTGAAGTTACGAGTGTTGGTGGCTAGCGGGTTATCTGCGGTGAAGTTGTCTTTGCGGGAGCTCCAAGTTTTACTGGGCTCTCTGAATTTTGTGTGCAGAGTCATCCCGATGGGCTGGGTGTTTTTGCGACAGATGGTGGCGGCTTCGGCAGGGGTGCGGAAGCCACATCATCACATTAGGATGTCAAAGGTTATGAAGGTGGACTTGAGAGTTTGGGAACGAGTTTCTGGAAGGCTTTAATGGGACATTGGTCATGCTAGAGCCGGAGACGTCTATCATAGATTTACAACTGTACACGGATGCAGCCGGGGGTGCGGGGCTGGGTATTTATTTTGGGGGATTGTGGTGTGCGGATAGTTGGCCGCAGGCATGGCGGGAATCTGGTTTGACCGGTAATGTTACCTTTTTGGAACTGTTTCCTATTTTGCTGGTGCTGCATTTGTGGCCTGACAAGCTCCGGAACTGCAGAGTAGTGTGGTGGTGTGATAATGAGGTGGTGGTCAGTGTGGTGAATCATTACACGCTGCGTTGTCTGCAGGTAGCTGCTTTGATGAGGGAGGTAGTGTTAGCCTGCTTACAGTTGAATATGTGGGTGAGGGCCAGGCATATACCGGGTTGTACTAACAGAATTGCAGATGCGCTTTCTCGTTTCAAGTGGGAGCTGTTCTGGACCCTGGCACCAGAGGTGGACGCCGTGGGATCGGTGTTACTCGAGCGATTATGGAAGGTTGGCCTGCAGAGATGGTGAATCTGCTGTGTAGCTCGGTGTCTGCTGGGACGTGGATGGCCTATCTGAGGGGCTGTGACAAAGTAGTCAAATTTCTGGAGTCCCGAGGGTGGCAGCCAGGCCTCACCTCTGACGGACTAATGGGACAATACGTAGTTTATGCGAAGGGAAGCGGGGTGTCCCGGACTTCGGTGCGTAGCCATCTAGCTGGCTTCACCTTTTTTTGTGAGAGCAGCGGGATGGGGCTACTCCGCACCAGGATTTTTGGCCCGGAGGCTGCTACAAGGGTGGGAGCGAGCTTGGCCGACCCCTGGTGATCACAGGCGGCCAATTACGCACGACTTGCTCGTCAGACTTTGTGCGGCGTTACCCAGGGTTGCAGTGTCCCGTTATGAAGCCACATTTTTCAGGGTGTTTTTTTGCCTAGCGTTTTTTGGTGCGTTTCGAATGGGAGAGTTAGTGGCTAACTCTGGCCGTCCCGAAGGTAGTGGTGGCCTGGAGAGCGGCCACGTGCTGGTTGGCGAAGGGCAGCTTAGGGTGAGGTTGGCCAGATCGAAAACGGATCAGCGGGGGAGGGGTATGTGGGTGGTACTGAGGGAGGTTGTTAAACTGCATACATGCCCAGTAGCAGCTTTGAGAGAGTACTCGCATGTACTCCCGGCTGCGGGTGGTTTGTTTTTCATGCACGAGGATGCTCGCGGGCTGACGCGCTTCCAGGTAGCTGCAGTTCTACGGATGGTCTTGCAGGATGTGGGCGAGGATCCTGGCTGGTTTGCTCCGCATTCCTTTCGCATTGGAGCAGCAACCAGTGCAGCGGTGGCTGGATTGCCAGAGGTGGAGATACAGCGGATTGGCAGATGGCATTCACAGGCCTTTCTGGGTTATGTGCGATTGTGAAAAGGGGGGGGGGGGTATCGGTTCTCTTGTAGCTAACTGCTTATTTCTCTTTCAGATGTTGGGCGGTGTCCTCTCGGCTGTTGGATGATCGGCCACTCATTTGTTCATTGGGCGGGACAGCAGGCAGCATGGCGGCCATTGGGGCTTGACCCGGGGGTGGTGTCCATCCTATGCTGGGCAAGCGTGGGCTTCGATGGCCACAGTTATTGCCTTTGCTTCGGCACCACCGGCAGGTGAGGAATGAGCCTGCAGTGATACTTTTGCACATGGGTGGTAATGACCTGGTCTCCTGGACATGTAAGCAGTTGATGACAACGGTGATGAAGGACTTGGCTGAGGTTCTTCGGATGTTTCAAGAAGTTGTTCTGTTATGGTCCGATATCATTCCAAGGCCTGCCTGTCAATAACAGCGGCGTTGGTCTCGCGGCCTGACAAAGATTAATCATTAGATTGGTCGTTGGGTCTGCGCGCATGGGGGCTATCAGATTATGCACTCTTGGGTGGAAGTGGATTGTGGGGGATTGTATTGGTAGGATGGGCTGCATTTATCCCCAGTGGGGGTTGACTTGCTGCTCAACGATTGGCAGGAGGCTTTGGAATGCATTGTACAGCGGGAAGCCCGCTGGTCGCAGCTTAGTTTAAGGGGGGCGGCACAGGGATGTTAAAAATATCCTGTGCCTGGTGGCGGGATCCTGGAGGTTTCTGGGGTCTGGAGCCTTAAACGATAATTGGGGCGGGGGTTAGTTGCCCCAACCCGGATAACCCCTGGCCGGCTTTTGCTAATAATATGGCGATGCCGGGGAAAAGGAGGGACAGAGGTTTGCCGGCTCAGCCGTGGCGGAAGTGGAACGGGGTCACCTTGCTAGTAGCACGGCTGGTGAAGGCCCATTCCGCTGGTTGGGTTATTACAAAGGTTATGTTAAACTTAAATGTTTTGGAACCTTGTGTAAGTTAATAAAGCTGCGACCAGTTAATTCCCAATTTGTGTCTGTTGTATTCTGTGGCAAAGGAAAGGGGGGGTCAGTTAAAAAAGAAGTGCGGGGGGAGGCCTGGGGGAGAGTGGGGGGAGGTTGTGGTGGGGGGGAGGAGGAGTGGGGGAACAGGGGGAGCACCGGGTCTGAGCTGCCTCGGTTATTGTAAGGTCGCGGGGCAGGGTCCCCGGTGGCTGGTGGTAAACGGGTGCGCAGCCCGGTGTGGGGACCCTGCGCGCAGCTAGCGCCATCGGCAGAGTAACGTGGGGGAATTTTTTTAATCCATTGGCCCTCCAATGAGTGACGGTCTGGAGAGCCAATAGGCAGAAAGGAGGCCGGGGTGGCATGCAACGGCATGTGCGGTGCCCCAGTCTTTCGGCGTTCGGGCGGCAGGCAGAGAAGAAGTGTCGTGCCTCTGGCTTCCCACCCTCCCACCCTGTATGGGAGGGGGTGGTGGGTAGGTGTGGGGTGTTGCATCTGGTGAGGGGGGCGGGATTCTGGAGGTTTCCGGGGTCCAGAGCCTCAAACGATAATTGGGGCGGGGGTCAGTTGCCCCCAACCCAGATAACCCCTGGCCGGCTTTTGCTAATAATATGGCGAGACTGGGAAAAAAGGGGGGACAGAGGTTTGCCGCTGGCTCAGCCGCGGCGGAAGTGGAACGGGGTCACCTTGCTAGTAGCATGGCTGGTGAAGGCCCGTTCCACTGGTTGGGTTATTGTAAAGGTTATGTTAAACAGAAATGTTTTGGAACGTTGTGTAAGTTAATAAAGCTGCGACCAGTTAATTCCCAATTCATGTCTGTTGTATTCTGTGGCGAAGGAAAGGGCGGCAGTTAAAAAAGGGGTGTGGGGGGAGGCCTGGGGGAGAGCAGGGGGAGGAGGAGTGGGGGAACAGGGGCAGCACCGAGTCCGAGCTGCCTCGGTTACTGTACACAGCCCTCTAAATGAGATCTAATTAGAAACTAATACCTCCTTTTTCCTGCTGCCAATCTCGATCATTCTTCAAGCTTTGCTACATCCTTCTTCATGTTATACACACCTTCCAGCAGATTTTGTTAACACTGGCAAAGAGGCAAACTTTTCCCGACATGCTTTCTGCAGTGTTGTTTTTGTTAAATGCTTTTGAGTCCATGTCAATTCAAGAGACCTTGTGGATAGTTGCCTTAAACTGCATTCAGTCTTCGGTTAGGCAGCTGATTGTTGACAGAGTGGCACCCATAGCTGCTGTTATTGTATCCATCTATCAAATATCTGGTCTTTCTCTTTTGTATTGACCTTCAACCTTGCCAAGTATGATGTCTTTCTCTAGTGATCTTTTTCTTCTCATGATGTGTCCATAGAATGAAAGTCAAAGTCCACTTATTTGTGCTTCTAAGGAAAGCTTAGGTTTGATATCCTCTAGTACTGATTCATTTGTTCTTTGGGCAGTCCATAGCATACACAGTATTCTTCACCGGCACCATAATTCAAAGGCATTAATTTTATTCCTGTCTTGCTTCCTCACTGTCCAACTTTCACATGCATATGATGTTAATGAAAATACTATAGTTTGGACAAGTTTAATCTTTGTACGCAGAGATACATCTCCGAACTTGAAAATCTTACCTAGGCTCTTCATAGCTGTTCTGCCAAGAGCAATGAGTTATCAAATTGCTTGACCGCCTATTGTTTCATTACTGGTTATTGATCCAAGCAGGTTAAAGTTTTCTGCTAATAAATAAATGAATGACAGAGGCCAGTGGCCATTTTAGTAGTTGCCATATGATCCAACTCCATCCTGTTTATATTTTTTGAGGGTGCAGTTTCCAGAACTAAACGGTACTGTAAATGAGATCTAATCAGAGACTAATGCAAAGGTACTATCACCTCCTTTTTCCTGGTGGTCATTCCTCTCTCTATGCACCCAAACATCCATCTGGCTTTCTTATTGCCTTTATAATACTTTCAATGATGCTTCAACTTCTTTTTTTCATCACTGACAATTCCTGATCGTAAGGTACAGGTTGAAACGGTGGTTGATCCACTTGATCTTTATGGTATAATGACTTGGTGTATCCTTTCCACCTTTCATTGATCTTCCAGCCACATGGAATCTTGAGCGTTGTTTAGCATTCCAGTTTGAGGTTGGAATTTTCTCTTTAACTCTCGTAGCTTTAGGAAAGTCAATTTTGTAATTTCTGATTCTTTCTCCTTTCATGCATCATTGTAGTACTTCTTTTTTCTCATTTAAGGGGGAGGAGTGGCCTAGTGGTTAGGACATGGTACCTCAGGCCAGAGGGCCAGGGGTCCAAGCCCCACCTGGGGACAGCAATCCCAGGCTGGAGGAACTGGGGTTTCTAGTCCCATAGGCACTCCTTGTGGCCTTGGACAAGCCACTCAACCCTCCATTGCCTCAGGTACACAGACTGTGAGCCCTTTAGGGACAAGGGAACATATCCAGTACCCGTTGGTAGTAATTACATAATATAAACCACTTTGTTTGATGGATAAGGCAGTATAGAAAACTGGTTAAATAAATCTTGATGCACAATGGAAATTTATGTTAAGTTCCATGATTTTCATATTTTTCTCCTCTGACTTTAGCTCGTCCGTGTTGCTGAGCAATTTTTAGAGTATCTTCTGCCATCCACTTTGGCTGTTTTAGCTTTTTCACTTGTTGCAAAGACTTTTTACTTTCTTCAAGTACAACTTTCTTGATGCCATCCTGTAACTTCTCTGGTGCTCCGTCATTAGTATCCAAAGTGGTGAATCAGGCAGTGCAGGCAGTCTTTAATAAATTCTGATGGTATATTTATAAGTGGCTTGCTCTTTTTCAGCTTTAACTTGAGTTTGCATACTAATAGCTGGTGATCTGTACCACAGTCAGCTCCAGGTTTTGTCTTTGTTGATTTTATTGAACTTTTCCATTATTGACTTCCACAGATGTAGTCAATTAGATGTTTGCTACAATCCATTGGCTGAAGTTCATATGTACAGTTGCTGCTTGTGTTGCTGGAAGAAGGTGTTTGAGATTAATAGATTTCTTTTTAGTTCAAACATTATTGATTTTTTAAGAAAGGATACAAATGAAATAGAAATCAATATAACAATCCTCTGATTGACATCCACAGAATAGGTCATGATAATCAGCCATAACAAAAGACTACAGCAAGTTTCTTAGTATTAAGGTACAATGGTGTTCAGAATCACAAACTTTTCAGACACTTTTGTGTATTTACAACTTGGATCTCAATCTGATTAAGGGTTAAGAAAATAACCTGAAGCTTAGCTCAGCTTCATTCTCTTGGAATATGAGGTTCTAATCTGAAAGAAGAAACAAAAAGAAAATAAAAAAGAGGGAATCCAACAGAAGGGAATAAACAACAACAACAAAAAAGTGCCTTCAAGATCTCTTCTTCAGGCTTTCTTACTGACCGTGCACCAGGTGACTCAAGAACAAAGATAAACTTCTAAAGACTTCCAGATTTTTTTCCACCTTGGCTAACCTACCCAATTTCTCTGCTGCAGCTTTTTCCATTTTATATGTCAATAGAATTGAGTTCTACCAGAAATATATATTAAGCTATTTGGTATCTTTCCAGTTTCTTATAACTGTGTGCAATGCAACTGCAATGCAAATATTATATAACTTCTTTTCTAAGACTGAGAGCCTGGATTCTGCCATTGTGGACTGTAGTTTACATTTTTGTAAGTTAGAACTATATTATGATTGAAATCCTTAGATATGGTATGGCCACTTTCCGCCCCAAAACTGATAATGGTCAAACTCTCAAAGACCATATGTGCCAGCATCACAATCTGACCTTGGCAATGCCGATATAAATTAACCAACATCCAGAATTCTTTCCACCTTACTTCATCTTGATTAATCTCTGCTTCATGCTCCCATATGGCTTGTACACCAATGGGATCTATATAATGATGAAACACTAAAGTGTCAAAAAATACTACAGGAACCTCATCACTGGCGCTATAAACAAACTAAGAAAGCTATTCTCCAAAGGAAAACACTCATAAAGGAACCCAATAGAGGAATTTCAGAAGATATATTATGTCCTCAGAAGATTGCTTCCTTTTTATTCTCCCAACAGATGCATGCCCCCCCCCATCAGTCCAACTCCTAGCAACACTAAGGTCTAAAGTGATACCCCACAAGTTATGGACACAATTCAAACTCCCATCACTTAAAAACATTGAAGATATGATTCATAATCTTAACACAACAGCTTCTGCTCTGGACCATTGTCCTGTATCTTGGGTAAAGCTGACTAGCTGGCACCTCAGCACATATTTTGGCTTAGTGGTTTGGACACAGTACCTCAAGCCGGAGGGCCAGGGTTTCAAGTCCCACCTGGGGACAGCAATCTCAGGCTGGAGGGTTTGGGGTTTCTAGTCCTATAGGCATGACTTGTGGCCTTGGGCAAGCCATTTAACCCTCCATTGCCTCAGGTACACATAGATTGTGAGCCCTTTGGGGACAAAGAAATGTATCGAATACATGTTTATAGTGATTACATAATGTAAACCGCTTTGATTGAAGGATAAGGCAGTATAGAAAACTGATTAAATAAATAAATAAATTTTTAATGAGCATAGTACTCCTATTTTTGTCCCTAGGCTTTATGCTCACTTTGCTCAAACAGACCTCAATTCGACCTCTCCTGAAAATCACAAAACTTTGTCCAACTTCCTCTAAGTCCTACAGACCAATATTCAGCTTCCTGTTTATCGCTAAGATAATAGAAAAAATTGTCTTGTCACAACTTCAATACCACCTTAACACCAGCCTGGGTTCAGACAGTATCACGGGGTCAAAACCCTCATCACTTCCCTGGTAAACACACTCATAACCTGCTCGCAAAACACCAACAGAGCGTTCATACTAATATTCTTAGACATCACCTCCCCTTTTGACTCCCTCCCATACCATCAACTACTTCAAAGGCTCTCTGAGATTGTGCTCCAAGACACTACCATTAGCTGGTTTTGTTCCTACGGAGATTCTAGAAAACAACAGGTAAATTCAGTCAGATTACATCAAATCTATTCACTCAGTAAATGGGAGTACCACAAGGCTCAAACCTCTTGGTTTTCCTTTTCAATATCTTCATCCAACCATTATGTCAAATATTCAGCTAAACCAGATCTATGGCGATGATGTAATGTTCTTCACTTCCATTAACCCTCTATCTCCCACCAGCTGACAGAAGTGCTTCACAGAAGTAAGAAAATGGCTTAGTCTACATAACGCTTTGAATAACGCTTAAGCCCCACATAATGTGTATTTGTACATAATGTATATAGTTTACACTGTTCTATACTGTTCTGTATTAACACTAGTTGTTTATCTTATTGTTATTTGGTCATATGATGTTTTATGTAAAACAAACTCCGATTTGTTAACTGTTGTTTATTGTGAACCGCAACTGAACTATGGAAGATGCGGTATATAAATCATTGTTAAATAAAAATAAATAAAATAAATAACCTGTTCATCAACTAAGAGAAGACTGAAGCTCTATACATAACCACCGGCGCAACCTTCGCTCCACGTTTGACACTAAAATTAGACAATGTGACCATCAAAGTCAATACAGAAGTAAAATATCTAGGCATAACAATAGATCAACAGCTGACCTTCCAATCGCACATAAAGAAAACGACTGCCTCCGTCTACCATAAATTAAGAACTCTGAAACATCTCTGCCCATTATCAACTCCAGAATTATTCTGAACCATCTGCCAGACTATGATTATATCTACCCTGGACTACTGTCACATTATTTATCAAGGTCTACCCAAGCATACCCTTCACCCACTACAGTTGGCTCAGAACACTGCAGCGCAAATAATTTTCAGAGCACACCGGCCGAGCGCACATCTCCCTCATACTAAAGCAACTGACTTTCCATCAGTTCTAGAATGAGATACAATGCCCTCACTACAATATTCAAAATCTTATATAAGGAATCCATCAGCTGACTTCAGACCCTGATCTCCATCCCATGGATTGAAAGACTACAAAGAAACAGTATCCTCAACTTACTCATGATCCTGACTCAGAAGATTAGGAGCAAGCAGTCAACTTGTAATCAAGCATTCACACTATTTGCCCCCACATTATGGAACGCCTTACCCTCAACCTTAAGAGGATGCTCGGAATTGACTGAATTCCGGAAGAAATTAAAAACATATCTCTTCCAAGAGGAATACAACATAACCTAGGACCCAGAGACTTAACCACCCTAGTCACATACTGTTAGAACAACCCTATATTCACTTTGATAACAGAACCCAGTACTTTATAAATGTTAAACATTTTGATTATCTGCACCTTACACTTACATTGTAAATAGTTCAGAGTGTTATCATTTGTTACTGTTATACTGTCCGGTTCACTGTTTAGTTCACTGCATAACATAGTGCTTCCTAAGGCTCTGTTACTTCTGTTGGTCATTTGTAAACCACTTTGAATGGTGGAAAGGTGGTATAAAAATAAGTTTAAATAAATAAATAAATCTCTTAGTAATTTATAACATCACAATCTTGATGTAAGAGGTCCCGATAGCACCCTTACAGGTTTGTTGCTACAGCGAGCTAGTACAAACAATAAAAAAGAACAATCTGCCTTGAAAAGGTAAAGATTTTTTTATTTTCACAGTCTCACATGTCCTTAAAACCAGAATTGTTTTACAGTCTGTAAAAGATGAATATTACTGGTTCTCCAGATTATGTCCAATCCACTAGCTTGCAAACAATGTTTTAGCTGCAACCAGCTGTATCAGAAAGCATTGTTGTTGTTGTTGTTAAGTGCTGTCAAGTTAGTGTTGACTCATATCACTCTGGATAATTGTTTTAAACTGTGTTTGGTCTTCACTCAGGAGGCTCTTTGTTGATAAAGTGACATCCATAGTTGCTGTTATTGTATAGATCCAGCTCATTGCTGGCCTTCATCTTTTTCATTGACCTTCAACCTTGTCAAGCATGATATCTTTCTCTAATAATCTCTCTCTTTGCATGATGTGTCTAAAGTATGAAAGTCAAAATTTTGCCATCTGAGCTTCTAAAGAAAGCTTACAGTAGGTTTGATCTCCGCTAGTACTGACTGGTTTGTTCTTTGGGCAGTCCATGGTATACATGGTATTCTTTGCCAGCACCATAATTCAAAGGCATTGATCTTCTTAGACAAGATGAATTTTTGTATAGAAAGAGACATCTTTGCTCTTGAGAATTTTGTCTAGGTCATTCATAGCCATTCTGCCAAGAGCAATACGTCATCGGATTTCTTGACTGCTTGTGGTTTCTTTAGTGATTATTAATCCAATAATATTAAAGTTGTTAACTATTTCAAATTTCTTCTCCATCAACAATAAACGTATTGATTTTGTCAGTTTTCAGGATCTTTATCTTCTTTACATTAAGATGCAAGTCCATTTTAAGACTATGTTCCTTGATCTTGAGAAGCAAATGTTTCAGATCATCTTCGCTTTCAGACAGTATCATGGTAGCATCAGCATAGTGAAGGTTGTTGCTGAGTCAGAAAGTATTAGTAAGTCCAAATTTCATCATCTGATGCTCCCATGTGGCAACTTCACCTTTGTCTAATACCTTTTTATGTCTCCAGATTCCTTTAACATACCATTTTGGCCAGAGGACAAGCTTGGCAACAATTTTAAGAGCTGGGTTGGCCTATAAAGGATTTAAATACTCAATGCCCAAGAGTTAAACAGTAATTTTTTCTAAATGACAAGAGCTTGTTTGGTAATACTTATGGCAGAAATGGAGGAGAGGCTATGTGAAAGTGGCATTCCAATTACACTGGTCAACAAATTTTTACAAAAGTCATGTTACTGAAATAAAAATAGTCATTTCTTATCAGTTTTTATATGCTGAACACGAATATGACAGTGAAATTGCAAAGTTGGCTCTAGTTTTTTTGTAATCTACAAGAATTAATGTTTACATCACGAAATGCATGTCAATAGTAAATATAATAGGCCTTCGGTTAATACCTGCAAAAACCAAGTCATAGACTACTTCTTAGATTTTTTCACCTGTCTCTTGTACAGCTGTTTGTGAGCTTCTCTGGGGAGTGTCCAGCAGTAGTCAGCCAGCATTGTAGTGGATCATTTTCCCTGGTATCTTTGCTCCATCGTTGCGATATCCTGGTGAAAACGTTCGCCCTGTTCATCACTAACAATACCACAGTTGTCAGGAAAGAAATTGAGATGGGAATCAAGAAAATGGATCTTTAGAGACATATTGCACCCAAGTTTCTGATACTGCATCAGCATATCTTCTACTAGTTCCTTGTAGTTTTCTGCCCTAACATTCCCGAGAAAGTTTGTTGACACTAGGCGAAAAGCATTCCATGCTTGTTTCACATCACCCTGCAGCAAGTTGTTGAACCGGTCATCTTTGAAGAGCTCTCGAATCTGAGGACCCACAAAAACTCTCTCTTTAATCTTTGCTTCGCTGAGTCGAGGGAATTTTTCATGCAGGTATCGGAAAGCTGGCGAAGTGCGGTCCATGGTTTTCACGAAGTTTTTCATCAAACTTAGTTTGATTTGAAGGGGTGGTAGCAGTATTTTGTGAGCCTTAACCAGAGCTGGGTGCTGGATATTCTTCTCTCCAACTATTACATTTTGTCTGTGATTCTATTCCTTCTATAAGTAGTGCCAATCCCTTGCTCGGCTATCCCACTCACATAAGAAACACATGTATTTTATATATCCCTGCTGCAGTCCCATTAAATGGGCAACTACCTTCAAGTCACCACAGAGGTGCCAGAGGTACTTGTTATAGTTAATGAAAGTCAGTAGATGCTTTAAGTTATCACATGTCTCTTTCATGTGGACGGCATGCACTACTGGAATAGATGATAGATGGTTTCCATCGTTCAAAAGCACAGCCTTCAGACTCAGTTTCGAAGAGTCTATAAATAGTCTCCAGTCTTGTGGGTCATGAGTGATTTTTAAGGCATTCATGAGGCTTTCAGTATCGGAACAGAATACCAGATTACTTTCCTTTCTGAAGAAAGGCTGCAACTGCTGGTGGCGCTTTTGATATGGAGTAATGTTGACATCTTCTTCTAGAAGATTCCATTATTGGAGTCTTGATCCTAGCAATTCTGCCTTGTTCTTGGATAAGTCCAAATCACGAACCAGGTCATTTAGTTCTTCTTGTGTTATTCTGTGTGTAGTTGACAATGCATCCCAGTGAAAATCTGGGTCACTGCATGCTGATGGACCAGGAGAAGAACAGGTCGGCTCACCCTTGTCCTCAGATGAATCAAGAGAATATTCTGATGGAGGTTCTGAAATAGGAAGTCCCTTACCATGTGGAACTGGTCTTAATGCAGACGGAATGTTAGGGTAGACTATGCTTGATTTCTTTTGCTTCGTTATTCCGCTGGAAAGAGGAGGAACCAAGCAGAAGTAACAGTCATTTATGTGGTTACTTGGCTCTCTCCACACCATGGGGACTGCAAATGGCATTGATGGTCTTTTGCAATTCAACCACTGTGAAAGCTGTGTTATACATGTAGCGCAGCATATATGCGGGGCCCAAGGCTTATCTTGGTCACCAATCTTGCATCCGAAGTAAAGATGATATGCCTTCTTCAGTTGAGAAGTGATTCTTTTCTTCTGGTTGGCAAATGTCACTTCCCCACAAATGTAGCAGAAATTGTCAACGGTATTAACATACTTTTGCGGCGTTACTGTTCCGTATTGTCCCTAAATGGCTAAAATTATATGATTAATAAAAGTTACATGTAACAGTAGCTTAAACTGTCTCGCACACAGTCTGAAATATCTTAAATGCTCAACCTTTCCGACTGCGTATAGTACACTGCTGACGACAGATGGCTTCAGCAGCTGTCTGGCAGTAGTATTGCATTGCATCAGAAAATGATGCAATCAACTCTGGATGATGTGTGCATGCTGGTATTATGCAATGTGATGCAATATTACATCATTCAAGGCTTATTTGGGATGTTGTTGATGTCCTACTGGATAAATTTACACGTGAAACATCAAAAATGAACTACATGCAATATCTTCAAAACGAGAGCCAATAATTTTTTTTTAATGTTATATTCATGTTCAGCTCACCAAGATACTACAGATTAGGGCCTTTTAAAGTCAGTAACAATTTCATTGTTGGCCAGTGTTATTAAGGACAGAGGAAGGGGAGCTTGCAAGTCTTTCTCTGAAAAGAATCACCAGGAACATTGATGTTCCTCCTGGTCATCCAAAATCCAACTCAGCTCATATCACAATAGAAAAGTTCTTTCCTACAGAAGGAAAACAGGGTATCCTTTCCCTTCCCCACCCATGAACCTTTGGGGCTCTCAGCCTCATTATATTACTCTTGGGTGGCTTCCCAAAATACCACAGGAATTTAACTAACAACTTATCTAAACACTGTAAATAAATACAGGGGCACATGGCTGGGGAAAACAAAAGTATGTAATTAACTTGGGATGTTATTTTCATTTTGATAGACTCCACTTTCCCCCGTCAGGAGAGGGAGAGAAAGAAGATTCCATCTGGAAGTGTGATCTTCTACCGACTCCAAGATCTTTTCCATACTAGTGTCCATAATCTGTTCTAAATCTCTATGACAATGTATACCTAAATATTTAAAGTTTGTTGGGGTCTACTTAATAGCATGATTCCAAAGTAGCAACTCTGTATTGAGTGGCATCATCTCAAATTTGGATACATTAATTTTGTATCCTGCTATACTGGCATACTGGGAAGCCAGACTCAAAATTGCATAGAAGGATGTCTCAGGCAAAGAAAAGAGAATTAAGACCATTTGTATAAACTAACATTTTATATTCCTTCTCTGGCTATTGAAAGACCCTGTTTATTTGCATGCTGCCTAATGGCTATTAGAAATGTTTCGAGCACAATATTAAAGAAAAGTGGTGAGAGGGGACAGCCTTTTTGTGTGTCCCTTAATAAGGTAAAAAAAAAGTCTGAGAGAATCCCATTCACTGCTGCTGTTGATGAGAGATTGGTATACAGGACCTGAGTGGATTTGATAAACTGTGCCCCACAGCCAAACTATTCTATAGCTCGAAACAAGAGTCCCCATTAAACTCTACTGAATGCTTTTTCAGTTTCAATAGACAATGCCGCCAGAGAAGCATCTTGACTTTGAGCTGCTGCTAAAAGATTAAGTAGGCAGACACTGTCATCAATATATCTGTCCCATGTATCCACCCAACCCAGATGGGACCCCCTCTATCAAGCTTACCCAGTCCCATGGTTAGATCATAAACTAATACATTTCTACGTCCTGCAAAACCCTATCAAGAAAAATCACAACCTGCAACCACCAAGAAGAAGATATAACCTTTTGACAAAGACAGCTTCATTAAAGACACCCTCGCACAACCGATTGAAGACTCCACCGACCCCAACACCCTCATTGAAAACTGGAACAACAGTACCAGACAAGCAGCTACAGCAATAACCCCTACTATGTCCATGCATGCAAAGCAACCTAAAACTGAGTGGTACATTTCAGCCCTTCACAACCAAAAGTGACAACTCCGCAAACATGAAAGAAAATTGTGCAAAACAAAAAAAAAAAGACAGAAAATATTATCTACAGATTCTGCATGAATACCACACAGCAGCTGACAAAGCCAGATGAGAACACCACACTCAGTTCTGCACTCAACTGTCCAAGATATTTAACATAGTAAAATACCTGACAAAAACACCAACCACCAAAAATCAAGAAATCAAGCTCACCCCCGAACAACCAGCCCAACACTACAAACAACTACTTCCCCAACCAGATAATTCTCACCTACCACCTGTTGAAGAAAAAGAACACTCAGACCCCTGGACCTCCTCTTCAGGTGTCACAAAAAGACAAATCGAAAACATCATAACATCTCTAAACACAACCTCTCCTCTCGACCCTGTCCTGTCTCATGGATTAAGGAGACCAAAAAGGAACTCAGCAGTACACTCACCAAAATCACACAATCAATACTGCAGCAAGGCTCCATGCCTACATTCCTGAAGACCTCATCCATACTCCCAATGTTAAAAAAACCCTACCCTAGATTCCTCAAACCCTTTATCATACAGACCCATCACCAGCCTTCCATTCACAGCCAAGATGGTTGAGAGCATCATACAATACCAACTTCATGACCATATACACAATAATAACTTACTGGACCCTCAACAATGTGGGTTCCGCCCTCACCATAGCATGAAAAGACTGCTAACCACCCTGATAAATACTCTAATCCAAGAAATGCAGAAAACCAAGCAAGGCTTCTTCCTAATCTTCTTAGACATCTATTCTGCCTTTGACACCTTAAACCACCAAATCCTCCTACAATGTCTGCATACCAATGGAATTCAAGGCACAGTACTCAAATGGTTCACATCCTACCACACAGATAGACACCAGCAAATAAAGATTGGACAAAACACCTCCACTCCATTCACACAGACACAAGGAGTCTCCCGAGGATCCACCCTCTCCGCTATTCTCTTCAACCTCTACCTCCAACCATTATGCCCAATCATCAGATCATATGACCTCAATGTCCACATCTATGCTACCGATATCATGATATATGGACCAATTGACATAAACAAACCTGATCCATAAACAAACCTGATCCACCAAGAATGTTTCACTGAAATAACCAACTAGTTAAAACACAACCTCCAGATCAATTACAATAAAACAGAAGCTCTCTACATAACAAAAGACACCACTTTCATCTCCCCTCATCAATAATATTAAATAACATAACTATTAAAACCCAGAGGAAGTCAAGTACTTCAGAATAACCCTTGATCAATACCTCGCATTCAAATCCCACATCAACAAGATCACCAAGACAATCTTCTACAAAACAAAAACATTCCAGTCCCTATACTCACTCTTCAAACCTCATGATTTCTGCACTGTCCTGCAAGCCTCTGTAATGCCGCAGCTGGACTACTGCAATGCCATCTACCATGGTCTACCTCAATCCGCACTTCTGCCCCTCCAAACAGTACTACACTCAATTGCAAGGACTTTGCAAGCTGCAGCAAGAAACAACCACTTCAGAACCACATAAAATTAAAAACCATTATCCTAACCCACAAAGTACTACACTCAGACCCCCACACACCTATACTCGCTGCTTCAGACCTCCCTATTCCACAGATCGAGATGCACCTCCATGATGAACCCCCTCACAACCTCTCATATCAGAACAAAATCCAACCAGTGAGTGTGCAAAAGAGCTTGTCAACTGAATGCCCCATCCACATGGAACAATCTACCAGACCAGCTCAGAAATATAACAGACATCAAGACCTTCAGGAAACATCTGAAAACACACTTGTTCTCAGAACATTTCAGCCCCATCACCTAACCCACTCCCCCCAATGGGAGCAAAACTGAATTGTCTAATTTCTCACAGTTGTATACACTTTTAAATTGTATATAGTGTCACACTGCCCCCCTAGTGGTGATGGCGTGGCACGACAGAAGGGCGTGGACAGGGAGGAGAAAAGTTTGTTTTGTGGAGGAGGTTGGTTCTCTTGCAGGGCCCAGGCTTCTACAGGCCTGGTAGCCTTCTGTATAACTAACACTCCCAAGAATTTACAGTCCGAGTATAGGGAAATTGTAAGGCTTTTATTTCCCTCTTTGCAAACAGGTTCTTTAGCCCAGAATACAACAACACATGAAAAGAAATATCCTTGCTTCAGGTTAAAGGAAAACACGTACTAAAAACACTGTTAACTTCACAGCACAGGAAAATGAAATACAACATCCACTTTTATCCCCAAACCACAGCTATGCCTCTGCTAGGGCTCAATCCTTTCTGATAGGCAATAGTTAACGTCCATGGGAATGTCCAAGGGGTCCTCCTGGTATTCGACCTGCATGGGCTCATAGTCCAGAATGTTTGGAGGCTCTCCTTCAGGCTTTCTGCCTAGCGCTTGGATGATGCGCCAATAGTCAGCGTTACAAGGTAAGTCCTGGCTTTGTATATTTTTATACTGAGGACAGTCTCTCCTGCATACAGTTCCTTCTCTAGTAGGCTTCCTGTTAACTGCAGGTCTGTACTTTGTTTCATGAAGGCCTCTGGAAGGACAGCATGCTCTAGTGCCTGACTCCTTCTGTGTCACAGCATTCATAAAATCATCATTATAAAATTGGCATTTACCTTTTCTTCTAAGGCGGTCCCGGGGAGGTGAAGGCTGAGGCTTGGGCCTGCTGGGTCTTGGATTCTCAGGTGTCCAGGTAGGCCTCTGGTTCCTAGTTCTGCCTTCTGCTGGAGTCAGGGCATACTGGTGCCATGGTTCCTTTCTCCCACGGCTTTGGAAGTGACCCTTCTCAATTCTTCTTTCACCCCTTTCACTGCCGTTCACTGTTGCTCCTTCTAACAGTTGCTGGCTCCTATTAAAGTTAGGCCTGGGACTCTCTGTTATAGTCCACCTTCTTTCAGGGTTAGCTTCTTTATAAAACCTTTCCCTCCTGGAAAGTATATCTTTTCCTCTTTTGCAATGTTTAAAGTAGGTTTCTGTACCTGGCTTGGCTGGGTCTGCTAGGCCGGATCCCTTGGTCAGGACTCCTCTCCCTGGATCCTCCAGATATCTGTAAAAATCTGGAACTGGAACTTCCTGCCAGACTCCTTGACAGTCTCCTTGCCCATCTGGAGCTGTCTGCCAATCTCCTTGTCTTTCTCTTTCTCGCCAACCTCCTTCTCTGTACCAGTCTCTTTGCCACTCTCCTTGTCTCTCTCTTTCTCTCCAACCGGAGTCTGAATCCTAGTCTTTTTGCCACTCTCCTTGCCTCTCTGACTTCCTCCAGTCATCTGAGCATTTAAGAGGAGTTCTTCCCTTTTTGCATTGGGTGTTGGCTGGAATTACATCATTGGCTCTAAGGCGTGGTTCTTCAGACCTCCAGAGGTCTCTCTGGCTCCCTCTATGTGGCTCCTCATGATGCTGCAGCTCGTCTTTACCTCTTTTTTTCTGTGTTTAAAACCTTTCCTTCTGCCTGCAGCTGGTCTGCAGTGCCACAATAGTTGTGAACCCCTGTTACTTTTGCATGGTTTTATATAGTTATCCTAATGCTGGTTTACTGTATTACCACATTTTTTTTGTAAACTGCCTTGACCCGGAGAAAGGTGATATATAAATGCAGCTAAATAAATAAATAATAAAGTTGACTTGATCAACTTGGATAATCTTGACTAATACCTCTCGCAGCCAAAGTGCCAGAATTTTGCCATTCAGCTTGCAATATAAGTTTAGTAGTGAGATGGGGTAATAATTCCCCATCTTACTGTTATCTTGGCCTACCTTCACAATGACAGTAATAAGGGCGTTACCAAATCTTGTTTCCCCTTCACCTGAGGTCACATATGTTTCATATAATTATAGTAAAAAAAGTTCCAGTACAGGAAAGAAAATTTAATAAATCTCCACCGGGAAGTCATCAGGGCCTGGAGCTTGCACAAAGGCATTGATTTTAGACCTGTGTCAATTTCTGAAGAGGTGATTGGTTTATTTAGAAATGATCAATCTGAGTCTGAAAGTTATGGATACTGCATGGTAGTTAGGTGAAGGCACATTTTACAAAGGATGTCCAAATGCAATCTGGGATGTCAAAGCCAGAACATCTGAAAAAAAAAGCAGTCATGTGCAAGTTCAGACATGATTTCAGAAACATGGACATGCCCCATATGGACGTCTATGAGAATACCATCTCAGAACATGGACACCTAAAACAAATGTGCCAATGAAATGGCTTTGGACTATATATGCATACATATGTGACACATACAAGAATCAAATAAAACAAGACCAATTGAAAAAGGAAATAGTATAAAAACTGGGACATTGCCATGACATAATTATTATAATTAAACTAAACAAAAACCTCTTATTATAAATTTCTTAAACGAAATTCCCATAAACAAACATACTTCTATCTAAATATTAAGTTAATGTCGGACCATTGCCATGAGAGAATACCCTCTTGAAGCAAACATTCCCCTTTATTCTATTATTAGCTGAATCAACAGCTCACATCTCACAGTATATCATCATTAAAATGAGGGAAAATGCACCATGCAAGCCTCTCAAGTAAATGTGATATTAATAACGGAAAAACGATCACCATATGCTGCGTACTAAACAAAGAAAGACTTCATAGGCAAAGGCCCAGGAGGATCCCCCACTGCTCAAAGACAGGCATAAAAAGGCACGCCTAATCTTTGCCCAAACCCACCTTGAGAAACCATAATCCTTCTATGGACAGATAAAACAAAACTTGGGCTCTTTTGCAATGCAGACCAGCGATACATTTACAGGCAAATAAATGAAGCTTCTAAGGAAAAAACACCCTTCCTACAGTTAAATATGGTAAAGGTTCTATAATGTTTTTGGATTGTTTTGCTGCCTCAGGAAGTGGAAGCCTGGAATATATTAAAGGAATCATGAAATCAGAGTGCCAAGATATTTTGGAGCCAAATATGCTATTTAGTGTCAGAAAGCTAGGACAGGGTTGAAGGTCATGGGTCCTCCAGCAGGACAATGACCCAAAAAATACATCCAAAAGTACAAAAGAATAGTTAAAAAGGAACAAATGGACTGTTTCAAGCTGGCCAACAATGAGTCCTGATCTCAATCCAATCGAGAATCTTTGGAAAGAGCTGAAATCTGTCATTGGTCAAAGGAATCCTGGAAAACTCATGAGCTGGAAAAAATCGCAGTTGAGGAATAGGGAAAACTACCAGCAGACAGATGTACAAATCTTTTAGATAGCTACAAGAAATGTTTGGAGGCTGTCATCACTGCCAAGGGTTGTGCAACCAAATATTAGTTAAGGGGGCCATTAATTCTGTTCAGGTCATATTTTATTTTTTTTTTCTCAAAAATAACTACATCTACATCACACAAACATCTTTTTTATTGCATACCTTTGACTATACTATTAAAATATTATGATGACATTCAGTTGGACTATTTCCAATTATTCCTCAAGATATTGTACACAACACAATTGTATTGTACACACAATACCTAAAATGCAAAGGTGCCAATAATGTTGACCACAACTGTAAGTGGGTTTCTTTTAGTAGGGCAATGTCTGCAGATTGCTTTTTTTTTAAACATAAACAAGCACTTTATTTAGGGGCATGTTTACTAAAGAACGCTATTTGCGCCGCGTCCCGTTATCGCGCAGTAAGGTACATTACCGCATGATAATGGCGCTTTAACGTGCGATAAGGTACCTCCCCAAAGAAAAGTGGTCATTGTGCGCTCCAAAGCTTTATAGACCAAGGTAGGAAACAAAATTGGAAGCGTTCCTAACACATAATTTATTTTCAGAAGCAAATCCATCTTTATAGCTTCAAGCTGCCCCCACCAGGTAAGGTGAAGCGGGGATCACTTTAGAATAAAGAAGTAGGCTAGGTCTTTTAAACTCTTGATAGTTATTCTCAACGTTTTGCCTAGAGGAGCACAATAATCTATTTCTAAGTACTTAATTGCTGAGCGTTTCCACTGGAATGGGAAGCTTGAAACCAAAGCAGCATTGGTTATTTCATTCATAAGAAAAGTTACTGATTTCAGCCAGTTAATTGTATAGCCTGAGAGATAGGAGTATTGAACAATCACTTGTAGAAGAGTGGGGATAGAAGCCGGATGGAGAAATAGTAGGAGATCATCCGCATAAGTGGAAAGTTTGATTTGTAAGTCCGCGACTGTAATGCCTTGAATCTCGACAGATTGTCGGATGAGAAGGGCTAAAGGCTGTAAAGCCAGATTGAAGAGAAGAGGGGATAGGGGACACCCCTGATGGGTGCTCCGGAGTAAAGGAAAGGACTGAGAGAGTACTCCGTTTGCTAAGATACGTGCAGAGGGGTTGGCATATAGAACTTGAAGCATACCCAAAATTTTTTTTGGAAGGCCAAACCAATTAAGCACTTTAAAGAGAAAAAAACATGCCAGCCTATCAAAGGCCTTTTCAGCATCTAAAGATGGGTCCACATAAGGCACATCCTTGCAATCAGCAACCCCTAGTAGGTTAGAAAGTAACCATGTGTTGTCAATGGTCGACCTTCCAGTGATAAAGCCACATTGATCTATGGCGTGCACATGTCCCGCAACATCAGGGCGGGCATGTCGGAACGGCAACTGGACAGATGCCGGAGAAGGGGATACAGAGGGCCGCAGGCGGCACATGCTGTGGTGGAGCTGGGCCACAGTGCAGACTAGGGTGATGCCTAGGTGGCCCATATGAATGCTGAAACAGCAGAGCAGCCAGACAGCAACTGCTGAAGGCCCAACATGGGCACGAGTGTGTTTCCCACAGTGTCACAGGGGATAGTACCCAACAGCTACCCCCAAGGGCACGGAACATTGGCAGGCAGGGCTGGGGGGAGCATGGACGTCTATGCAGGCACTCCTACCCCAGAACCCGCGCCATAGGCAGTCGCCCACCTGCAAACTGGATGGCCTGAGACTGCGCACCACCAGCACCACCAGCAGAAGGGCATGTCAGCATGGTGGCTGAGGGATGCTGGTGGTGGAGGGGGCAGTGGCAGCTGCCCAGAGCAGACCGTGGCCTAGCCCTGTGTAGGTGGGTGCCGTGTACTGCAACAGACGGGCCCTGTCTGACAAACAGTGATGGTATCACCAAGGAATGTACTGACTCTGTGACAACAAGGTGGTGCAGTGCACAAAACCAGTATATTCAGAAGCAGAGGGTCACAGGTTCAGGTCCCAGCTGTGGTTCCTGCCAACCCAGTCCCCATATTTTACCCACTACTACAACATGCTAATACAGACAGCACCTTTATTGCAGATGATGTAAACATGCCCAAGACACCTACATTTTTCCCTACAGAGCACGGACACCATAAACATGCACATTACATAGAAACATAGAAACATGATAACAGAAAAAGACCACATGGCCTATCTAGTCTGTCCTTCCATAACAACAACTACAACAGTCCACTTTTTACCTTTAGAGATCCTCTGTGTTGGTCCCATGCTTTTTTGAATTCAGTTACTGTCCTCATCTCTACCACCTCCACTGGGAGACTATTCCATGGATCCACTACTCTTTCTGTAAAGAAATATTTCCGCATATCACTCCTGAATCTATCTCCCTTCACCCTCATCCCATGTCCCCTCGTAGCAGAACTTGCTTTCAATTGAAAGAGGCTCTCTCCCTGAACATTTATGCCACGGAGGTATTTAAACATCTCAATCATATCACCTCTATCCCGCCTTTCCTCTAAGGTGTACATATTAAGATCCTTAAGTCTGTCCTCATGTGCTTTATAATGAAGCCCACTAATCATTTTTAGTAGCCACCCTGTGCACCGACTCCATTACCTAGAGCAGAGTCTCCCAAATGCAGTCCTGGAGGGCCAAACACCATTCCGGTTCCATGCTGCCTCTGATAAAGATGCCTGTGCTGCATTTCTATGCGCCACCCCCATGGTATGCAGATGTATCTCATGCATATTCATGAGGGACAGCATGAAAACCCGAACAGTGTTTGGCACCGCAGGACTGAAGTTGGGAACCTCTGCCATAAAGCAGCAGCCAACAGGGGCAGACACACCCGCACCCACAGGCCCCATTATCCAAAGCCTCCTGGAGAGGCAGGACTTTGGGCTCTGCGTGCATCTCCCAATACTAGCACTTGCATACCTTAGTAATGCCACCCTAAACCTGGGAATATGGTACACATCTATCAAAAGGTTGCTATGATTACTGGCAGATAGCAATTCCTAGGTTAAGTACAATTTTCTGAGTGAGCTGCATCATAGCAACCTTTCTGATGTCTGTGGAGTGTGCTACAGGTCTTGTGTCTGACAGTGCTTACCAACCTGGGGAGTGACTCCTACAGTATTGCGTACCATAGCCATGTCTGCACTGTGCCCAGGACTGGTGTGGTGGCCTGGGCTGCCCAACACCTCTATAGTTGCACAATGCTGGCATAGGTGTAGGGAGTGTGTGTCTGTCTATCCAGTGTGTGGTGGCTGCCAACACCCTCCACAGCCCACACTGCTAGCACTGTTGCCAGTATTGGTCTGCCAATGTGTATAATGAGGAGCAAGGTACCGTGGGAATAGCCTGGATAGGGTGGCCTGGCCTGGCCACATCTGCACAGGGCAGATGGCTCGGACATTGTAGTGCCTGGTACCACCTGCATGGACAGGGTGGCCATAGCATGTCCTGCTGGGAGGTCACTCTCACCCTGACTGAGCAGTGACCATGGCATGGCTAGGTTCCCCCATAGTGCTGTATAGCATTTCTCTCATGTGGTATTTGTGGGTTTTCTTTTGGGGCCCAATCACTGACTTATCTGCTTGGTGTGTATGCTGACATCCCTGTTCTTGGTACATGCATCTCCTCCAGGACCATGCACTATGGACTAGCTGGTGGACTGTCTGCAGCTAGTATGTGTCTTGCTGGAACACCTTGCAGGGTGCAGAGGCTGGAGGTTTGCTGCTGGAGAATGTCAGATAATGGTGGGGGGTAGCTGAGTATTTCCAGGCCTGCCATCTGTCTGCTATTGCGTTATGGATGTGTACCACTCTGTCTGTTCCCCAGCAGGACTGGGGTTGATGGTCCCCTCTACTGCTACCATTGCAGGGAGATAGACTGTGGATCTATTGGTGGGTGATCCTGTTTCCCACCCAGAGCCCCAAAGGGTGGGTTGTGTGGTGGTACATAATCTGCCTTTGGGTCCATACACCCCCCCCCCCTTCACCTACAGCAGGTAACCATGGCACCAACACAGGATATGCACTATTCTGGGTGCATCATCACCCATAAGGACTAGACATGACCGAGACATACAGCAGGACACAGATATATCCTAGGTGTGTCTAACGGAACTACCTATCACACATTGATGGGGACCTGCAGCATGGTGTATTTCAGCCATGAAAGGTGCTGTGGACCTGGTGCTGGGTGCCCCACCTCAACCTCAGGGTGGGCACAGTACCCGCACAATGTGACTGTCTATGGCTACTCTGTGGCAGTGCCACACATTTTCTGTTGCCCCTACCAGGCCGAAGTGCTGTGGGGGTGCATACCCAATCTTGTGCCCATCTCTCGACTGCTGATTTGCATGTGCAGTGCATCATGGGTACGGGTGGATTAACCCTATCCTGGTAACCACAGCAGACAGTTTGTGTGGTGACATGCAGTCCTTCTACAGCCAGCCAGGGCTTTGTTCACAGCCTTATAAGGTGTCCTATAGGGGACATTATAGGGTGCCTTGGCAGACAGTACACTTTATAATGTGCCCTATGGAGTGCGTTATGGGGTGCCTTATGCGGCACCTTAGGTTATGCCACCGTGAGGGTATGTTTGCTGGCAGCACTAATTAAAATACACGTCACTACTTAAATGTAAAGGGTGCTGCCTCAACCAGCCTTATACATTAGGTCCACTGGGGAATCGAACCCATGACCCCTATATCATCAGTCAGTGTTGTAACCATTGTGCTACAGCTCTGTTGCTGTGCTTGTATGCCTGCGCGCCTTCTTAAGATTAACGCGCGGTAACGTGCCCTGTAGTGCTCGTTCATTTATGGCGCCTTGTAACGCGCGTTCTCGGTGCTTTCTCGGTAACGATGTACTGCCCATGTCCTTATTTGGGATTTCTGTCTCTACCGTGGCTCCTAACGCGAATCACACTAACGCAGTTTAGTAAACATACCCCTAAGTCTCCCACTGAATTTCATAAACAACTCAAGACTCACCTCTTCCAGAAGCATTTTGACAATAAGTAACCTATTTGACTCCACTCATGAAACCCCTATGACCCTACTCCTCACCACCCTCTTGAAAATTTGATCCCGTTCCTGCTAACCTCTCAGCCCACTGTATATAGTTGTGTTTGTTAACAACCTTATATGTTGTTTGTTATGAGTTCCCTATATTTATTGTACAAGTTCCAATATTGATCAAAATCTGTTCCTTGTAAAAACTAAGTTCTATGTAAACCACTTTGACTGGTAGAAAAGCGGTATATCAAAATCTGTTAAATAAATTTCCTATTCTTACGAGAAACAGGAAATGCCTGTTACTGCTGGAAATGCCACAGTCCAGCAGTTTAAAAGGTAGCAGAGCCACGGGAACAGAGAAACGTTCCCACGGCTGCTTTCTTTTCTGAAGCGGTGGGTGGCGGGAGACTAGCGACGGCACCCCACCGCTGCCGGTGCCCTTCTACTGTACTTACCCGGCTTACCAGGTAGCTCAGGCCCTAACTCCAAGGTTGCATGCTGAAGAAACAGGAAGTAGAAGAGTGTTATCAACAGAGATAGAGAAGAGAGGAAGGAGGGAAGAGGGTTTGGGGCAAAAAATAGTAATTAGATCTTACCTGCTAATTAGTGTTCCTGAAGGAACGACAGTCCAGTCCCTTTACTTCTGGGTTACGCAACCCTTCCAGCAGCTTGGAGGCTGAGCCCAACCTTTTTGGGGGTGGAGCGGTATAAATACCACTGGGACCACCTACCCACTCCAGTATTCGAATGAAAAAGCAGACATAACGAACTTCCATCCAAAAACCTATCTAACGTAACAAAATATAACACCTCAAAAACCTATCAAACAGGGCCTTTTTTTTTTTTTTTATTATAGAAGGAATAGGGGGAAGGAGGGGAGGACAGGCAACGGACGGAGGAGATGGCTGCTTCTACCCGCGCCGGCTTTCTCCTGAGCTCCCTCCTGCCGCACCGGCCCTACGCTCGGTCCGACGTTCTTCAATGAACCCGAGGTCTTTAACGGTCGCCGGAATTGGGTGGGATCAGGGACTGGACTGTCGTTCCTTCAGGAACACTAATTAGCAGGTAAGATCTAATTACTATTTCCTTATCGTCACTCCAGTCCAGTCCCTTTACTTCTGGGATGTACCAGAGCAGTTCAAACCTGGGTGGGATCCGGCAACCTGGACTGAAGAACCGCTAGACCGAACCGAGCGTCCGCAGCACTCTGCACGTCCAGTCTGTAGTGCTTGGAGAAGGTATGTAGAGAGGACCAAGTCGCCGCTCTGCAAATGTCCAGCGGAGGAACAAGGCTGAATTCCGCCCAAGAGGTAGCCTGAGCCCGAGTGGAGTGGGCCCGCAGACCCACTGGCACCTGCTTCCCCTTCAGGATGTAGGCGGAGGCAATCGCCTCTCTGATCCACCTGGAGATTGAGGCCTTGGCCGCCGCCTCACCTTTGTGCGGACCCCCGAACTGAATGAACAGTCGGTCTGACTTTCGGAAGGGCGCTGTGCGAGAGAGGTAACATTTCAAGACCCTCTGGACATCTAGGAGATGCAGCTTGTTGTCCCTACCTTCATGTCCCTTGGCCGAGAAGGCCGGCAGGGTAACTGTCTGGTTCACATGAAAGGGAGAGATAACTTTGGGCAAAAAGGAAGGAACTGTGCGCAGAACCACCTTGTCTTTGAGGAAGGTCAGGAAGGGGGGCTGAGAAGACAGCGCCTGTAGCTCCGAAACCCTCCTGGCCGAGCAGATGGCGACCAGGAAAACTGTCTTTAGGGTTAAATCCTTTAAGGAGGCTCTCTTCACTGGCTCAAAGGGTTCCCCGGTCAAGGCATTTAGTACTAGGTTAAGATCCCAAGGAGGGATGATCGACCTCCGTTGAGGACGTAGCCGTCTAACCGCTCTTAGGAACCTGGAGACGTCCGGGTGTGCCCCTAAAGGTTTGCCATGGATCTTGCCTCTATAGCAAGCGATCGCCGCTAGCTGGACCCGCAAGGAGCTGTGCGCCAGCCCCTTATCAAATCCTGCCTGCAAGAATTCCAGAACTTCCGGGACGGAGGCCGAAAGGGGCTTCCGATGGTGTTCTGTACACCAGGCTTCGAAGATGCTCCAAACCCTTACATAAGATAGGCAGGTCGAGCGCTTCTTAGCATTTAACAGCGTCGAGATTACTGCTCCTGAGTAGCCTCTTCTTAGGAGCCGCGCCCTTTCAATAGCCAGGCCGTAAGCGAGAATCGATCCACGTGAGGCATCCGCACCGGGCCTTGCCTCAGCAGGTCCCTTTTGCAAGGGAGCCGCCAAGGTGGGTCGGCGACCAACCTCACCAGATCCGGTTACTAGGGGCTGCGAGGCCAATCCGGAGCTATGAGGATTACCAATCCTTGGTGGGACTCCACCCGCTGCAGGACCTTTCCGATCAGGGCCCAAGGAGGGAATACATAGAGAAGACCTTCCGAAGGCCACTTTTGTGACAGGGCATCTAAGCCCTCGGACATTCTTTCCTTCCTTCGGCTGAAGAATCTGTCTACCTTGGCTGTAGAGAACCGCGCCATGAGGTCCATGACTGGGAGACCCCACCGGGCCACTATCTGGTTGAAGGTTTCCTGTTCTAGTTCCCACTCTCCGTGGTCTATCTTGCACCTGCTGAGGAAGTCGGCAGTGACGTTGTCCTCGCCCGCCACATGTTGCGCTGAAAGTGCAAGCAGCCGGTTCTCCGCCCACTGGAAAAGAACGTCCGCCTCCTTCTCCAAGGCGGGACTGCTGGTGCCTCCCTGGTGGTTGATGTAGGCCACTGCGGTGACATTGTCGGAGAGAACGCAAATTGCTTTTCCTTGCACTAAGGTCTTGAAAGCCTTGAGTGCCAGGGTGACGGCCCGCAATTCCAGTCTGTTGATAGGCCATTGGGATTCCAACTGTGTCCAGCTGCCCTGGGCGAACTGGTCCTCGCAGTGGCTCCCCAGCCTGTCAGGCTGGCATCCGTCGTCAATAGTAACCACTGATGAGGTTCGAGGGACATCCCGCGGCCCAGATTCCTTGGGCAACGCCACCAGTGGAGGGTCTGTTTGGTCCGCGGAGCGCAAGGTAACTGCATCGACAGAGGCTGATGCTGGGGAGACCATCGGAGTAATAGCGCCCGCTGCAGTGGTCGCATGTGGGCCCTGGCCCATGGCACTACCTCTATCGCCGCCGCCATAGTTCCCAGGACTTGAAGATAATGCCACGCCGAGGGATTTCGTCTGCATAGAAACTGCGTGACGAGAAGCCTTAGCTCCCTTGATCTTGACCGAGACAGGAATACTCTGCCCCTGTGGGTGTCGAATCTCGCTCCGAGGTACTCGAGTTCCTGTGAGGGAGTCATCCTGCTCTTTGCACGATTGATGACCCACCCCAATTCTTCTAGCACCTGGATCACTCTGGTTGTCGCCGAATGACTTTCCCCTTCCGATTTCGCTCGGATCAGCCAATTGTCCAAGTAGGGGTGCACTAATATTCCCTCCTTCCGGAGGGAGGCCGCTACTACCACCATTACCTTGGTGAACGTCCTGGGGGCCGTAGCTAGGCCGAATGGTAGGGCTTGGAACTGAAAATGGCCTCTTGGCACTGCGAATCTCAGGAACTGCTGATGGGACTTCCTGACCGGGATATGCAAGTAGGCTTCTGTCAAATCGAGGGACGTTAGGAATTCCCCTGCCCTCACGGCCGCTATGACTGAACATAGGGTCTCCATCCGGAAATGTGGTACCCTGAGGCAGCGGTTGACCTGTTTTAGGTCCAGGATCGGTCGAAAGGACCCTTCCTTTTTTGGCACTACGAAGTAAATCGAGTATCGACCAGAGCCGCACTGGTCCGGTGGTACTGGGACCACCGCCCCTAGGGTTATTAGACGGGCAAGAGTTGTCTCTATTGCCGCCCTCTTTGCGGAAGAACCGCAGGGGGACTGAACAAATGCTGGAAATATTTGTTTTGCAAATTCGAGAGCATAACCTTCTCTGATCACCTCTAGGACCCATTGATCGGACGTGACTCGGGACCAGGCGGGAAGGAACAGCCTTAGGCACCCGCCTAACGGCCGTCCTTCCTCCTGGACCCCCGTCATCTCATTGTTGTTTTCTAGGTCCCGAGAAGGAGGAGGAGGAGGCAGCTCCAAAACCTCGACCTGCTCCACGGAAACCTCTGAAACCTTGTCCCTTCGAGGGAAAACGGCCCCTGGGAAAGGAGTTCGACCTAGCTGGACGAAATCTCCGCGAGTCCCTAGGCTGGGTACGCACTGGGGCCAGGGGACGCCCTTGTTTTGGTCTATCTTCCGGAATTCTGCCTCCCTTAGATTCCCCCAGGTCCTTAACTAGCTTCTCTAAATTCTCCCCGAATAAGAGTTTCCCCTTAAAGGGGAGTCGACTCAGGCGTGACTTCGAGGAAGCATCATCAGCCCAATTTTGTAGCCACAGGTAACGCCTAGCCGCCACCACCGAGGCCATGTTTTTGGCTAGGCTTCTGATGAGGTCATACTGACTGTCCGCCAAGTAGGCCGCTCCGGATTCCACCCTAGCCGAGTTGGCCTGTACTTCGCCCATTGAGCTCTCTGCCTGGAGCTGTTGGGCCCACCTTAAACAGGTCCGCGCCACCCAAGCTCCTGACACGGAGGCCTGCAAGGCGAGGGCGCTTACATCAAAGGCTTGCTTCAGGAGCGTATCCAACTTCCTGTCTTGCGCGTCTTTTAAGGCCAACTGCCCTCAACTGGGATAGTCGTCTTCTTAGTAACTGCTGATACCGCTGCATCCACCCTGGGAGATTTCAGCAGTTCTTTATCTGCCTCTGGAAGAGGGTATAGGCGAGACATGGTTCTGACCCCTCTTAAGCTTGATTCAGGTTGGTCCCATTCTTCCTGGATCATCTGTCATATGACCCTGTGGACAGGGAAAACCTTCTGGGATCTCCTAATGGCCTGGATTAAGGGATCCTCCAACTCCTCTTCCTGTGATGGTATGTCAGAGGCCACATTGAGAACTTTCAGGGACTTATTAATTAATGCCGGGAGCTCCTCTCGACGAAAGACTCTAACTATCCGTGATTGATCTTTTTCCGGGATCTCTCCTTCTTCCAGCTCCTCCTCATCCTCGTCCAAGTCCTTAACCGAGCTATCCTCCTCCAGGGTACCCTGAGAGAGAGACGCTAGGATCTCCTCACCACCCAGACGTGGGCGCTTAGGAGGGATACCGGATTCCGGAATGGTAGCTCCGAGGGATCTAGCTGGTTTGTCCTCCACTGGCGGGGTAACCCCTTCTGCCCCTAGGCCCTGCTTACGTAGACAGTAGGCCTTGTGAAGTAAGAGGATGAAGTCAGGAGAGAAAAATTCTCCGGTCCCCCCCGAACTAGAGGGGGTGGAGGGGAGAGGTAGGGGAGGCGTGGGCAGATCCGAAGGAGTAGAGATAGGGAACTGGGACCCCCCTTCCCCTTCTAGAGGGTCTCCTGATCCCTGGGAGGGCTGTAACATGGCCAAGTTAATCTCCTGTTCCACTGAGGCGGCCACTGTGGCACAGCTCCTGCAGATTCCTGTCTCTGCGGAGGTGCCCCTGCGAGTTCCACAGGAGGGGCAGTGCGGCTTGGATGCCATGGGTTAGAGCTGGGGCTTCCCACTGAAGGCACCCGAACCAAGACAATAATTTCCCCGGAGGAAAAATAAGAGCCACTTAGTTTGGTAGCTAAGGGCAAGATCTACAGGATTAACAAGAAAAAGGGCCTAGCCGAATAGCAATAAGCTTGGAAAACCCACAAAATAAACATAGAATTTAAAAGTTGCAATTAAATTGGAATTAAAATACAGTAAAATTAAATTAAATATCTTAAAGCTCCTCTATCTGGGTACTTGCGGTTTTCCAGGGCTGACTGAATTAGATCCTGGGCCCGACTCCGCGATCTCCGCCCATTGGCTCTACACGTGGTAGGCCTCACACGTGGAGCCTGAACGGGGGACCATGGGCCTGTTCATGGCGCCGAACTGTGCTCCGATCTGATTCCCGCTGCTCTCTTGTGCGACCTGCGCTCCGGATCTGAGTCCCGCTGCTCTCTCTGATCGAAAACTGCAGAAAACCGGGCACCGCGTGGATCACCTCGTCGTCCTTTCGATCCGGGACGGGTCGGGCGGCCAACGCCGACTAGCGGTGCAGCCTCTAGCGCTCAGCCACCCGAAGAGCTTCGGCGCGAGGCTATCTCCCCCGAGAAGAGCAGGCTCTGAAGACCCGGCAGCCGGGTAGTACAGCGCACCTCCCCGCAGCCGCAGGCAAAGAGACCGCTCCAAGGCCCGTGCCGGGAACGAGGGAGGGGGGGGGAGGAAGGAGAGAGCAGGCAGCCCTTAAAGGAGCAGAGCCCCTGAACGAGTAACCCAGGGAATCAGGTAAAATAAAGAAATAAAATTTACAGTAAAAATACAGCAAAATTAAAGTTAATTTAAAATGAAAAAAATAAAGGCAGGACTCCAGTAAGCCCCAGGCTTACGGAACCCTCCAGCTGCTTGGAGGCTGAGAATACTGGAGTGGGTAGGTGGTCCCAGTGGTATTTATACCGCTCCACCCCCAAAAAGGTTGGGCTCAGCCTCCAAGCTGCTGGAAGGGTTGCGTAACCCAGAAGTAAAGGGATTGGACTGGAGTGACGATAAGGAATAAGAAGTTTGGTTTTGGCCAATTTCAATTTCAAATGGTGCTGAGACATCCAGGCAGCGATGTCAGATAAGCAGGCAGATATATGAGCTGAGAGTGAAAGAGAAATATCAGGTGTAGATAGATAGATCTGAGAGTTTTCAGCATAAAAATGATATTGAAAACTATGGGAGGAGATGAGAGCACCAAGGGACTGGGTATAGAGAGAGAAAAGGAGATGGCCTGGAACAGATCCTTGTGGTACTCCTACTGAAAGAGTGATAGCGGTAGAGGAGGAACCGCCAGAACAGACACTGAAGGAGTGATGGGAGAGATAAGAAGAGAACTGGGACAGTACAGAACCCCTAAAACCGAGTGAGGAAAATGTATCAAGGAGAAGGTGGTGGTCAACAGTGTCAAAAACAGCAGAAAGGTCAAGAAGAATGAGGACTGAGTAAAGGATTTAGCCAGAAACAAGCCAATGGAGACTTTAGCAAGGGCTGTTTCTGTAGGGGGTAAGGGATGAAATTCAGATTGAAATGGATTGAGGAGGGCTTGAAGGGAGAAAATTTCAATGCAACAGCGGAGAACTGCATGTTCAAGAATTTCAGAAATGAAGGGAAGAAGGGAGATGGGTCATTAATTAGAAGGACAAGTAGGATCAAATGATGGTTTCTTGAGGAAAGATTTGACCAGAGCATGCTTGAAGGCTACAAGGAAACTTGCAATAGAGAATGATAGGTGTGATAGAAGAAATGGCAGAGGAGGTGATGAAGTTAAGGAGATGGGTGTGATTAGAATCAGAGGAACAAATAGTAAGTTTAGAGGAAGAAAGAAGATAAGAGGTTTCCTCTTCAGAGATCTTAGAAAATGAAGAAAGGGTAATGGAGAATGAGGGAAAAAGTTGGTATTGAAGAGGGGGAAGAGGGAATGAAGCTGATCTTGGGGTGAAATGGAGTGTAATCTTGTGGACTTTGTCATGGAAATAACTAGGGTTTTGGCAGAAAGCGAAGGTGGTGTCAGAGGTGGAGGTGTCTTGAGGAGAGAGTTGAGAGTAGAGAAGAGATGGTGGGGGTCAGAGACAAGAGAGTTAGATGGGCATAGCAGTTTTGCTTGGTGAGTGCTATAACACTAAAGACTAAGATGGTCAACTTACAGAGGGTATTGACTGTACAAAAATCCGGTGAGTGCTATGGCAGATTAAAAGGAAGTATGCATGAATTTGAAGTGAAGAAAGTCAGAAAGGTAGCGGGATTTGTTTTAGTCTTCTATCATTTGCATACAAATGCTAGCATTTGCATATAAATGCTAGAAGACTGTTGTATTTTGTTCATATAAACAATCTGTTTATCAGTTGATGGGTAATTTGTAATCTTTCAACTCTGTCTGCTATTTATTTAAAGGCATCTTGGTTGCTGTTTACCTTTATTAGAACCTCTCTATCAGGATGCCCTACCTCCCCTATTTTGCTAGTATCCTTCAAAGATACATCATTCCGAACCATGCGTTCTTGGGTGACTGTTGGCTTTCTCTCATTATCTAGTTTAAGAGCTGCTCTATCTCTTTTTTAAAGGTTAATGCCTGGATCCTGATTCCACCCCAGGTAAGGTGGAACCTATCCTTTCAGAAAAGCCCCCCCTTTCCCCAGCATGTTGTCCAGTTCCTAACAAATCGAAAACCCTCTTCATTGCACCATGGTCTCATTCACACATTGAGACTCTGGAGCTTTGCCTTCCTCTTGTATCCTACATGTGGAACAGGAAGCATTTCTGAGAATGCTACCTTGGAAGTTCCGGATTTCAACTTTCTATCTAAGAGATAAAATTTGACTTCCAGGACCTCCCTCCCACACTTTTCTATGTCACTGATACCAACATGTAACAAGACTCATGCCCAGCACTATCTAAAACCTTATTTAGGTGGTGCCTGACATCTGCCTCCTTTGTGACAGGCAGGCAAGTTACCAGGCAATCTTCACCTCTACTAACCCCCAACTATCAACATGACTAATGACCTTATCACTGACTCTATCAACCATCCTAACACTTCCCTCATGGGCACATGGCCCTGGAGACACCTCCTCGCGTTTCTCCAGTTTTTAGTCAATGGTTCAAAGTTTAGGGGTCACCTTGGACTCAGCTCTTTCATTTCATCATCATATTGGGTAAGTTATTTGCATTTCCTTTTTCTAATTTCATATGATCTATCAAACTAAAAAATGTCTTTCCTTGGAGCAATTGCAATGTGTGGTTCAGGCAGTAGTTTTTACTCATATAGACTACTGTAATGTGTTATATTTGGGGCTGCCACCATGATCTTTATGTTGTCTCCAGATGTTACAGAATATGGCCATTAAATTTGTAATGAATGCTACTAGCTTAGAGTGACTTCAGTCATAAGGCTGTCTATTTAAGCCAGAATAAAATTTAAGTTAATTAGTGTTAGCTTTCATATGCATTCATGGGTGTGCAACATCCTATTTATCTTCTTGGATAACCATGCCAGGTTGAAGCCATTTGAGCAGGCAGCTTCATACTAACAAACTGACTAGTCCTTCTGTTTCAGAATTCAGAATGGCGTCTATTTAGAAAATAACCCTTTTTTTTGGTTAGGTTCCTTGTAAATGGAACAAAACTGCCCACTCAGCTTTGATCTGAATTTGATTATATGAAGTTCCATAAAAATCTAAAGATGTGACTATTTATTAAGGGTGGAATTTCAAAAGCTCTCTTCATGCTTTGAACATCTGAAAACAGGTATAGAGACATACAAAGCCACATTAGAAGCTGGCTTTGAGGATGTCTATGTCTAAATGGGAGCATAATGGAATCATTCCCATAAATCTGGAAGTCACTGTCTGATCTCAGGAATGTCCTGCATGTCCAGAGTCCTTGTTTAGGTTAGACCTGCTTCACGTAGACATAGTAACCATTGCGAAAGGGCTTCTTGTGGCTGAAAACATCCAAAGAGTATAGAGAAGATAGTGCTCAATCATCGTCAGTGCAATTATTGAAAGTTGTTAAAACCCAAGAGGACTGTAAAAAATTGCAAGAGGACCTTGATACATTGGACGACTTTATTTTCAAATGGCAGATACAATTTAATATGGGCAAGTGCAAAGATATGCACCTTGGAAAGAACAACTCAAACTATGGTTACACAATGCAAGGTTCCACATTAGGAACCAACACCAAGGAAAAGGTTTTAGGCATCATCGTGGCTAACATGTTGAAACCCTCCGCCCAGTGTGCAGTGGCAACCTAAAAGGCAAATAAAATGCTAGGAATCATAAGGAAAGGAATGGAGAATAAAACAGGATATTATAATGCCTCTGTATCATTCCATTGTGCGACTACACCTTGAATATTGTGTGCAATTCTGGGTGCCATATCTTAAAAAGGATATAGCGGAATTAGAAAAGATACAGAGAAGAGCCACCAAATTGGAAAGGGGATGGAAGGATACTCCTTTGAGTAGAGGCTTAAAACGTTATGGCTCTTCATCCTGAAAAAAAGACAGCTGAAGGGAGATATGATAGAGGTCTATAAATTAATGAATGGAATGGAATGAATAAATATAGATCAATTGTTTATGCCATCAAAAGGTAGAACGACTAAGGGACATACAACAAAGCTACAGTGTAACCCATTTAAGATGAATAAGAGAAAATAGTTTTTCACTTAACGCATAATCAAACTCTGGAATTCGTTACTGGAGGATGTAGTAAAAGCTGTTAGTGTTGCTGGGATTAAAAAAGGGTTTAGGCAAGTTCTTGGAGGAAAGGTCCATAAACCATTATTGAAGAGGACCCGGGAAATTCACTGCTTGCTGCAATACAAGCATTGTGGAACCTGTGTGTCTTTTTGGGAAACTTCTAGGCACTTGTGACCTGGATTGGCCACTGTTGAAAACAGGATACTGGATTTTCTTGGTCTTGGTCTGACTCAGTATGGCATTTCTTATGTCTTTAATTCAATGATAGCAGCAGTAGGATTTTAACCCTCTCTTTCCTATTCCTAAACAACTACTCTAACCATTAGACTATTCTAGATGTCTGCAGTCTGAAATATGGTTCTAGGAACATCTATATAGATGTTCCCATAGATGTCCATATCAGGCATGCCCATGTTTGTGAAA
This sequence comes from Ichthyophis bannanicus, assembly GCA_033557465.1. Lineage (NCBI taxonomy): Eukaryota > Metazoa > Chordata > Amphibia > Gymnophiona > Ichthyophiidae > Ichthyophis > Ichthyophis bannanicus. The sequence continues at coordinate 1,469,424,142 of CM066031.1, forward strand.
TCACATCTGCATCAGGGCTGCCTACATTTTTCTAGAGTTCTGGTTAGCCATCTCAGATTGCACTTGGACATCCCTTCTAAAAGTCTGCTTTAAATGTTTGGCACAACAACCATTGATACAGTGACTTGTTATGTTATATGGGATGTTTTAAAAAATTTAGTAATTCTTTACTATTTTCATGTGCCTATTTTATTGCTATTTTGGTTGTTTTATTTACATGATTTTGTCATTTTCTTGGTTTGCCTTGAGCTCGTTAAGGTGGGTTAAACTACACCGAGGGTTCTCAACTCAGTCCTCAGGACACACTTAACCAGTCAGGTTTTCAGGATAACTACAATGAATATGCATGATACAGATTTGCATGCACTACTTCCATTCTATGTAAATTTCTCTCATGCATATTTATTGTGGTGATTCTGAAAACCTGACTGGCTAGGTGTATCCATAGGACTGGGTTGAGATGCACAATCAGCAGCAGAAGAACAGCCAGCAAATCTCCAACGGCAGGCTCTAGCAGTAAAAACATACGTCACTCACGGGCATTTTCTATGTGGCAGTCTAAATGTGTTAACAGTGAGTATTTCCCCTTCCACTTTTCCTTTCCCTTTCCCTTCTCCTTCCCCTTTTCTCATTGCTAGTCTCCACCCTCTTGCCACAATGGTTGCTGTGATATAAAAGGAACTGGATGAGGTACCGCTTCTCGCCAAAGTATCCAGCATCCTTGCTAGTCCTACAGCCCCATACAAATCAGGAAATATCATGGGACCCTCTGTCCCAGTGGAGAAAGATGCCACTTGTCATGCTACCGGAGGGTCTCATATCTGGCAGAAGATTGAGGGTGACCTACTATTACTACTACTACTATTTAGCATTTCTAGAGCGCCACACACGCAGCACTGCACAGCTAACCTACAAGAGGTAGTCAACATTCAAGAGACAGTCCCTGCCCATCAGAGTCATGCTCATCGGAGCTTACAATCTAGTTAGAATAGTACATTAGTTAAGGTACAGTGTGGTACAGTTTGGTCTGTAGTTTGTTCATAAATGTTGATGGGGGTTGGGGTGGGATGAGGAAGGAATTAGGATCTAAATGCAATGGTGAAGAGGTGGGTCTTTAACCTGGATTTGAAGAGGGCCAGGGAGAGTGCCTTGTGCACACAAGCAGTTAGGCTGTTCCAGGCGTAAGGTGCAGCAAGGTGAAAGGAGCGCAGTCGGGAGTTCGTGGTGCGGGTGAAAGGCATTGAAAGAAGTAATTTGTTAGTGGAGCGCAAATATTGAGAGAGGACATAGGGAGAGATAAGAGATAAGAGGTATTGAGGGGCCATAGAGTGAATGCACTTATAGGTCAGCAGGAGAAGCCTGAACTGGATGCGGAACTGGACAGGGAGCCAGTGAAGCGACTTGAGAAGAGGAGTAATATGGGCATGGCGAGGCTGGCAGAAGATTAGACGAGCAGCGTGATTTTATATAGATTGAAGGGGAAGGAGGTGGCTCACGGGAAGACCAGTGAGGAGTAGGTTGCAGTAATCAGGCGAGAGGAGATAAGCATTTTGGTAGTGTGTTCAGAGAGGAAGGGGTGGATTTTGCTGATGTTGCAGAGAAAGAAGCGGCAGGTCTTAGCTAAAAGCTGGATATGAGCGGAGAAGGAGAGAGAGGTGCCAAAGATAACCCCTAGATTGCGGGCCGAGGGAACAGGAAGGATAGTAGATCCATCCACGTGGATTGAAGGGGGGGAAGTGGGGGGGGGGAGGAATTAGGTGGGAAGACAAGGAGTTCAGTCTTGGCCATGTTCAATTTCAATCGTCGATGTGACATCCAGGCAGCAGTGTCCGAAAGACAGGCAGAGATCTTGCCGGAGAAAGATTAGGTGTGGAGAGGTAGATTTGTGAGTCATCGGTGTAGAGATGGTACTGAAAGCCATGGGAGGAGATAAGCATGCCAAGGCCTTGGGTATAGAGAGAGAAGAGGAGGGGGCCCAAGACGGATCCCTGGGGTACACCCACATGGAGCGGGGTAGGGGAGGAGGAGGAGCCACCAGAGCATACGCTGAATGAGTGATGGGAGAGGTAGGAGGAGAACCAGGATAGTACGGAGTCCTTGAAGCCAAGTGAGGAGAGGGCGATGAGGAGAAGGTCGTGATCAACTGTGTCAAAGGCAGAAGAAAGGTCAAGAAGGATGAGGATAGAATAGAGGCCCTTGGATTTAGCCAGGAACAAGTCATTTGTGACTTTTGTGAGTGCCGTTTCAGTGGAGTGTAGTGGATGGAAGCCATATTGAAGTGGGTCGAGGAGGGCCTGGGAGGTGAGGAAGTCGAGGCAGCGAGGGTGGACTACTCATTCTAGTAGTTTGGATATGAAGGGAAGGAGGGAGATGGGTCGATAGTTAGAAGGGCATGTGGGATCAAGTGAGGGTTTCTTGAGGAGGGGTGTGACAACAGCATGTTTGAAGTCAATGGGGACAGTTGCAGTGGAGAGTGAGAGGTTGAGGATATGGGTGATGGAGGGGGCAATGGTGAGGGGGATGGAACATAGGAGATGGGTGGGGATAGGGTCTGATGAACAGGTGGTGGGTTTGGAGGAGGACAGAAGGAGTGCAGTTTCTTCCTCAGAGATCAGTGGGAAGGAGGAGAGGGTGGCCGAGGGAGTATGGCTGGGGGAGGAGAATTGGGGAGGAGGGGAGGTAGATGGGGGGGGGGGGTAGGGAATTGGAGGGTCATCTTGTGGATTTTGTTGTGGAAGTAGTCGGCTAGGGTTTGGGCAGAAATGGATGGCGGGATCGGGGGTGGGGGAACCTTGAGGAGAGAATTGAGAGTATTAAAGAGATGGCGAGGATCAGAGGCAAGGGAGTTGGTTAGACAGATGTAGTAATCTTGTTTGGCAAGTGCTAAGGCTGACTGGAAGGAGCCAAGCATGAATTTGAAGTGTAGAAGGTCTTCCAGGGTGCGGGATTTGGACCAAGCTCGTTCGGCAGAACGGGAACAGATACGTAGGTGACGGATTGTGGGTGAAAGCCAGGGTTGGGGAGTAGATCGTTTGACAGGACGTGGGGTGGGAGGGGCAAGAGTGTCAAGGGCTGAGGATAATGTAGCATTGTATGAAGATAATGCCTCATCGACGGATTTGGAGGATAAAATGGCGGAAAGAGATGGAGAGATGGTGGAAGAGAGAGTCAGGGGATCAATATTATGAAGGTTTCTAGCTAGGTCGGAGGAGCCAGGATGAGGTTGGGACAGCAGAGGTTGAAGAGTAAATGTTAAGAGGTGATGGTCAGATGAGGGAAGGATTGATTTGTGGAAGTTTGAAGGGGAGGAGTTGGAGGAGAGTATTAGGTCAAGGCAGTGGCCCTGTAGATGTGTGGGGGCAGTGGAGCAAAGTTGGAGGTCGAATGAGGAGGTAAGAGCGAGGAACTTTGAGGCATGGGGGTTGGAGGGGTTGTTGATGTGAATGTTGAGATCGCCAAGAATAAGAGTGGGGGAGGAGGGGTCCATAAAGGCAGAAAAACAGGAGTCAAAGTCGGTGAGGAAGGTTGATTTGGGTTTGTCAGGTGGGCGATAAATAACAGCTATTCGGAGGGGAAGTGGTAAGAGGAGACGAATGGAGTGGACTTCAAAGGAGAGGGGGGAGTGTGATTGGGATGGAAGAAGGGGTCGGAATTGGCAGGATGGAGAGAGTAGGAGGCCAACACCACCACCGCAACCAGTAGATCGAGGTGTATGGGAGAACTGGTAGCCCCCATAGCAGAGAGAGGCAATGGATGCAGTGTCGTCTGGGGGGAGCCAGGTCTCGGTCAAGGCAAGAAGGTGTAAGGCATTGGAGATGAAAAGGTCATGAATAAAAGAGGGTTTTTTGATGACTGAGCATGCGTTCCATAGGGCACATGAAAACGGGGGGAGGAGAGGGATATGGATAAGGTTGGATAAGTTACGTGTAGATTTCTTATCAGAGTAGCATGGGAGTCTATTTCTAGGGTGATGCCGAGATTTAGAGGGAGCAGGGTGTGGGTGGGTGTGTCTTGGTGAGTGTGCTCTCCAAGAGGGACATGAGGGAGGGGAAATGTGGGGTAAATTGATGGTATCGGGTAGGTTATGTGGGGGATTATTTCTGGGGGTAGGGTTGGAGTTGATATCTATGGATAAGTGATTGTGGGATGAATGGGGGAGGGCGGGAGGAGCGAAATGTGGATGAGATTAGATGGGGTACGTAAGGAACTTTTTCTAGTGTGAGAAAGAAGTTGGGGGGAGGGAGCCAGAGTTGGGATTGATGTTACCAGATGAGAGAAGGAGAAGGCGTATTAGAGAGTGAGGTATAGTGGAGATAGTACGGCGGAAGCGAGGGTGGGGTTGCCTTAAAGAGAGGGGGGCTGGTTGAATGTGGGGGATTGTGTGAAGAAGCTCAAGAGCCGGTGCAAGGCTAGGGGGAAGGACGGAGGGAGAAGTGAGGAAGGTAGAGAGAGGGGCTGGTTGAATGTGGGAGATGGTGTTAGGAAGCTCAAGGGTAGGTGCTAGGCTAGGGGGCAGAGTGGAGGGGGAAGTGAGGAAGGGAGGGGAAGGGTAGTGGGATGAGGAGGGAGGGTATTGATAGGAGGGGAGGCAGTTGGGGAGGATAATGAAGAGGAGGACAATGAGATGTGGGGCCATGGTGGTGGGCAGCAGCAGGGTCTGAGCAGTAGGGTCTGAGCAAGCAAGCAGGGTCTGAGCAGCAGGGTCTGAGCAAGCAATGGGTAGTAAGTTCTAGGCAGACAACGGGTGGGAATTGATAGGCAGACAAGCAGGCAGTGGGTAGCAGTTCAATGCGAGCAATGGGTAGCAAGCAGAGGATAAGCAGTGGATTACAGTTCTAGACAACAATGGGTGACGGTACTATGCAACAATGGGTGGCACAGTATGCAAGCAATGGGTAGCAGTACTATGCAACAATGGATAAGAAATGGTTAACGGACCTGCTTGAAAAGAGCTGCATGGTAGTGCCTAGGAGGGTGGGGATATTTATTCCTCTGAGCAATGGCATTCTGAGAGCTGAAAGGGTGATGGAGTGGACAGTTGTGTCTTTCCCAAGGTCACTGTACAGATGTCATACCTCCTGCCACAGGGCGGTAATCTCATGTGACAGGGACAGCATCCCACTGATCAGCACCTTAGTCAGTTTCATCTGCCTCTCTTGGAGCTGGAAGTTATATCCACTGTGTGCCAGTAATTGTTCTTGATGCTAAAGCTTGCAGTCTATTTTCTCCTTTCAGCTATTGATTTCATTCGCAAAGTCACTTCCCACAGCAAACTAGCTCCTATATACGTCTAACAGCTGGATGGCCACCCTAAAAATCAGACTCTGTTGCCCCTTCTCCATGGCCAAGGTATGGTTTTGAAAGATAGGATATGCACATCATCTTCCTCTTTATCATCCTCCTTGTCACTGTTCTTGTAGCTGAGTCATCAGCCTTCTTCTCTTATTGCTCCTCCTCTTCCTCCTCACTGATCTCCTTAGGTCCACCTTCCCCAAAGATCTGTAAAGCCATGGCACCTTTTCTGGTGGAATGTCTACTCCAAGTCTCTATACCATCTGACTCATCTGTAGGTAAGGAAATAATACATCACTAATATCTCATTACCATATGTACAGACACACACAATGGCAGCGCAGGAGGATTAATATGGCCTCTCCCATCCTCCAGGATATCCAAAGATTATAGGTGTGGCTTTATGGCTGTTGCAGCTCATCTGATCTAAATAGTTACAGCAGGTATTCTAAGGCTGCTGATGGAGGAGTTTAAAAAGAGCTTTGTAATGGAATGTGTATCAAGGATATATGCAGACTTGCTATTTATATGTCCAGCTTTGATCTGATTTCTCTTGTGGGAAAAAGATGTACACATGGGAGGCTTGCTCTGCAGAATCAAGCTAATATGATTCCAGAACCTGCATTTTACAGCGTCTTTTAGTGGGTCTTCTTTAGAGATCCTCAAAATGGCTACCAGGAGGGAGAGGAATTTATCAAAGGCTGACAGCAACTTCCTGATGCCTGGTGTTCTGTAATGAGGACACCCTTTACTGTCTGATTATGCTCAAGCATGGAATGTTTGGAAGTCAATCCAAATGACCTTGACAATGTTAATAGATTTCCATTGGCCTACTTCCATTTAGCAGAGGCATGGCATCTATTTGCATTTTATTTTTCAAATCATTCAATTGGATATCATAGTTACAATACATTTTCCATTCCTGCAATTGTTCTTCTATTTGTTCTTTTCTTTGAACAATTTTTCTCCAGTAATTTGTATAATTAACAATACGGGGGTCATTTTAAAAGCCTTAATCATGATTTGGATGTCTGAAAAAGTGCCTTTAGACATCCAAATTAAGGAGATATCCCTGGAACCATTTTACAAATGGCTTTTAAAGACATTTCCAATAAGGGGATGACCACATGGACAGGGGGTTGGGGCAGAAGCATGTCTGGGGTGGTGCAATGGGCTTAGACCTTCCTGCTCAATTTCAGAAATATCTGGGACCTCTGCAACCCCTTCCAAATTTAGCTGACTCGCTATCTGACCAACCCAGATATTCAATGCAGGAAGCCTGATATGACCCCAGTATTGAATATCCGGGCTCAATGTTTAGTGGCAACAGCTAGCTGCTTTATCAGTGTTAGCCACCATCACTGAACATCTCCCTTCACTCTGCTAAGGCATTTTAACATATCAACATGCATTATACAGCTTCATTATAGTGTTCACCTGGGTTAACAGAAATGCATACCTATACCACAAAAAAACATTCATGAGCTTTTCACCTCCAGGTTTATGCAAACCAGCTCATTAATATTAAAGTGGGCAATGTTAAAAACCATTTAAGAATATAAATAGCAATTCACACATGCAAAGCAACCTTCTGAAAACTGCCCTTACTCAGGGCATCTAAAAGCATAGCCTCTGTTCCAACATGTTGCTTTACTGGTGAAATGATTTGGACAAGGTGGAAAATAGTGCACATATGGGAGATAATTGTATAATGAGCCTCATACATTTGCATGCCATCAATGTGACTTAAATGACTTACACAGGGATGGGCACTTACAGTATATATGTAGTTTAGGCAATCACTATTCTGTATGTACGCACGTCAGTGCAAAGGTGAGTTTTGGAGTGGGCAAGTAGAGGAGCAGAGCTTGGGCAGAGTACAAATTTAAACATGTAAGTTATAGAATACCAAAGCATATCAGGTTTCCTGCAAATCTATCTTTGGGCATTTACACCATGTCTAAGGTTGGTGAAAGTGGTTGTGCCTAAGTTCAGCTCATGTTTTGCTTCACTTATGCCCCTGTTCTATAAAGTAAAGTAGATGTGTACTTGACATTATAGAAGAGATGCTAAATTCGCACTTGACAACAGCATTGCTTTAAGCGACCCTTATAGAATTACTCTACTACTACTACTCTTGTGGGAAAAAGTTACCACATTAAAAAAGAAGGTACAAATATCTGTGACAACTTTGTGCCCACAGCAGTTTTCAAAGCAAAAGAACATATCTACTTTTGCTTAGAAAATGGGAATTTTTGTCTTAAAATGTGGGGTCCCCCTAACAAAGGTCTCTGCCTTTGACTGCTTAGGCTGATACCTTTTTCACAGCCCTGTTGTATTCTGTTTATGTAAGGAGCTGTGGGTTTCATTGGGTTGAATATGTGCAGTAGCTTATTGTTTTTTACTAGGCAGTATGAGTTGATTTTTGTTCAATGTTTTCTGTCTATACTGAGATTGCCAATAACTATTAACCAGAAGCTATAGGGTTAACACTGACAGGTAAGGAAAATAAGTCACAGGAAAACAAAACGGTACTGTATGGTTGATGAAGTTACCTTGCATTAGTCATGTACTAAAGCTAAGTACAGCATTCTTTAGCGCAAACCTGATGCAAAACATAAACAAATTCATGCAAATTGGGCTCTGAAAATAACACATGCTAGCATGGGAGAGCATGCACATCTAGGGATCCAGGAATCTGTGCTAGCAGCAGATGTGTCAGCATCCACTGCTCCTATAATAGGACTTTTTTCAGCAGATAGCAATATTAATATTTATGTGCATAATTTCATTCCATCATTTGCATGCATGTTGTGTACATGCCACTCGGAAGTACCATAAAAGGTTCAGCACTCCGGAGTTGCATGAGCATAACATCCACACATATGATCGAATGCTATTCTGTGTATAAATAATAGCATTTCCAAAACTGCTATGCGCATAATGGTATTCCAGGAAATGCCACTGAAGAAACAGGCAGAAACTCCTCACAGCTACCTTTTTTTTCTTCTTAAATCTTGCAGTAAAACACCAGCAGTGAGCTCAACCTTTTGGTCTTCTGCTCACTTCTCTGAATCTCCATGGCTTAGTTAATTGCTTCATCATCATGCATTTAAATTTATTTAAATGCATTGTGGGCCCTTATCTGCTCAAGGTTTTGAAAACAATAAGCTCGGGCACAAAACTTGTTCCTGCATTTGTAGCACACAAAATTGTATACTAAACTGAGCTAACCAGTGTGCAAAGTCTAGCACTCCTTTCTGTACCAGCCTCTGTGTTCCTTTATCCTCCTTCTCTGGACCCACCGAGAGCCAATCAGATCAAAGAATTAGTAGAGAGGAGAGGCAGAGGAACTCTGTAATTTCCACATGGAGATGCAGAAACATAACTAAAGGCTTTGGAATTCTGGTGCCCTTTAGGGTTGCCAACTGGCTCCAGATTCACCCAACAAGCTTGATCTAGTCCTGAGTTTACCTACTGCATGCAGGGACTTGTAGTCTTACTTTTCTTATGGCATGCAATAGAGAAATCAGAACTACAAGTCCCAGTATACAATGGGATAAACCCAGGAGTGAATCAAACCTGTCAGGAAAATCTGGAGCCAGTTGGCAACCCTACTTTTGCTGGAGGGAACAAGAGGGAGAATGAAATATCCTGGATTCTGCTATTGAAGACAGGGCTGCAGACAGAGACTGAGAAAAGAACACACTTCATCTCACCATTTTGTGAATAAACAGAGAAACAACCCTTTGTGTTGAGATATCCTCTGAGAAATCCAAGAAGGACCTCATAAACACACCTAGAGCTACAAAAGGTTTGGCTTAGAAGAGCTGTTAACACCCCTTGCCCTGGCTCTGTAGGAAAGCATAGTAGAGGGAGATAGGGGAGGGTGCTGTAACACTGATCAACAAATTTTTACAAAAGTCATGTTACTGAAATAAAAATAGTCATTTCTTATCAATTTTTATATGCTGAACACGAATATGACAGTGAAATTTCAAAGTTGGCTCTAGTTTTTTTGTAATCTACAAGAATTAATGTTTACATCACGAAATCCATGTCAATAGTAAATATAATAGGCCTTCGGTTAATACCTGTTAAAAACCAAGTCATAGACTACTTCTTAGATTTTTTCGCCTGTCTCTTGTACAGCTGTTCGGGAGCTTCTCTGGGGAGTCTCTAGCAGTAGTCAGCCAGCATTGTAGTGGACCATTTTCCCTGGTATCTTTGCTGCATCGTTGTGATATCCTGGTGAAAACATTCACCCTGTTCATCACTAACCATACCACAGTTGTCAGGAAAGAAATCGAGATGGGAATCAAGGAAATGGATCTTTAGAGACATATTGCAGCCAAGTTTCTGATACTGCATCAGCATGTCTTCTACTAGTTCTTTGCAGTTTTCTGCCCTAACATTCCCGAGAAAGTTTGTTGACACTAGGCGAAAAGCATCCCATGCTTGTTTCGCATCACCCTGCAGCAAGTTGTTGAACCGGTCATCTTTGAAGAGCTCTCGAATCTGAGGACCCACAAAAACTCCTTCTTTAATCTTTGCTTCACTGAGTCGAGTGACTTTTTCATGCAGGTATCGGAAAGCTGGCAAAGTGCGGTCCATGGCTTTCACAAAGTTTTTCATCAAACCTAATTTGATGTGAAGGGGTGGTAGCAGGATTTTGTGAGCCTCAACCAGAGCTGGGTGCTGGATATTCTTCTCTCCACATTTTGTCTGCGATTCCATTCCTTCTGCAAGTAGTGCCAATCCCTTGCTCGGCTATCCCACTCACATATGAAACATATGTATTTTATATATCACTGCTGCAGTCCCATTAAAAGGGCAACTACCTTCAAGTCACCACAGAGGTGCCAGCTGTACTTGTTATAGTTAATGGAAGTCAGTAGATGCTTTAAGTTATCGTATGTCTCTTTCATGTGGACAGCATGCGCTACTGGAATAGATGGAAGACGTTTTCCATTGTTCAAAAGCACAGCCTTCAGACTCAGTTTCAAAGAGTCTATAAATAGTCTCCAGTCTTGTGGGTCATAAGTAATTTTTAAGGCATTCATGAGGCTTTCAATATCGGAACAGAATACCAGATTACTTTCTTTTCTGAAGATTCCATTGTTGAAGTCTTGTTCCTAGCAATTCTGCCTTGTTCTTGGATAAGTCCAAATCACGACCAGGTCATGTAGTTCTTCCTGTGTTATTCTGTGTGGAGTTGATAATGCATCCCAGTGAAAATCTGGGTCACTGCATGCTGATGGACCAAGAGAAGAACAGGTCAGCTCACCCTTGTCCTCATCAGATGAAGCAAGAAAATATTCTGAAGGAGGTTGTGGAATAGGAAGTCCCTCACCATGTGGAACTGGTCTCAATGCAGACGGAATGTTTGGGTAGACTGTTTGACTTCTTTTGCTTCATTATTCTGATGGAAAGAGGACGAACCAAGCAGAAGTAACAGTCATTTATGTGGTTGCTTGACTCTCTCCACACCATGGGGACTGCAAACGGCATTGATGGTCTTTTGCATCTCTGTTAACCCTGCAGGGGCTGATGGGAAATTTCCCATCAGCCCCTGCAAGCTTAACAGAGACGCGAGGGAGACACTCTCCCTTCGCGCCTCTCACAGCCTGCACGGAGGGAGGGAGGGAGGGACCAATGGACCGACGAATTCAGCTTGCAGAGGGGGCCCCCGCGGGTCAGTCCATGCTGCTGCGGCAGCAGAGGGGGCCCCGCGGCGGCAGCCAGCAGTTTTTTTTTAAAATTAAATTTTACTTTAGGCCGATGGGGGGGGTAGGACTGGTAATGGGCTATTGGGGGGGGCTGGGGCTGGGGCTGGGACTGGAAATGGGCTGGGGGGGTTAAGGCTGGAGGTGGGCTGATGGGGTTAGGACTGGTAATGGGCTGTGGGCTGTTGGGGGGGTTTAGAACTGGTAATGGACTTTGGGGGGGTTAAGACTGGTAATGGGCTGTGGGCTGATGGGGGCTGTCTGGTAATGGGCTATGGGGGGGCTAGGACTGGAAATGGGCTGGGGGGGTTAAGGGTGGAGGTGGGCTGATGGGGTTAGGACGGGTAATGGGCTGTGGGCTGTTTGTGGGGGTTAGAAATGGTAATGGGCTTTGGGGGGGTTAAGACTGGTAATGGGCTGTGGGCTGATGGGGGCTGTCTGGTAATGGGCTATGGGGGGGCTAGGACTGGAAAGGGGCTGGGGGGTTAAGACTGGAGGTGGGCTGATGGGGTTAGGACTGGTAATGGGCTGTTGGGGGGTTTTAGAACTGGTAATGGGCTTTGGGTGGGGTTAAGACTGGTAATGGGCTGTGGGCTGATGGGGGCTGTCTGGTAATGGGCTATGGGGGGCTAGGACTGAAAATGGGCTGGGGGGGTTAAGACTGGAGGTGGGCTGATGGGGTTAGGACTGGTAATGGGCTGTGGGCTGATGGGGGGGTTAGGACTGGCAATGGGCTATAGGGGGCTGACTGGAAATGGGTTGACGGGGTTAGGACTGGAAGTGGGCTGATGGGGGGTTAGGACTGGTAATGGGTTATAGGGGGGGCTTAAACTGAAAATGGGGTGATGGGGGGTTAGGACTATAAGTGGGTTGATGGGGGCTAGGACTGGTATTGGGTTGGGGGGTCGCTAGGACTGGAAATGGGCTGATGGGTGGCTAGGACTGGAAATGGGCTGATGCAGGGACTAGAAGGGAATGGATGCTGGGTGAGGCTGGAACTAGAAGGGAGCTGATGTTGGGGAGGATTAGAATGGGATGGAGCTGGAAGAGTAAAATGGAGAAGGGAAAAATATTTTGTGTGGGAGGGATAAAAAATCTACAATTGGCCGGGTATTGGGAGAGTAAGTGGGGATTGAGGATGGAGGGGTAAAATTTGAGTGGATGAAATAGGAATGAGGAAAGAGCAAAAGGAGAAAGATTAGTATGTTAAAGCAGATGTAGAGAGAGAATGGAAAAAAACTAGAAGAGAGAAGAAAGGACAAATGGACAGCAGACGATGGAGAGTTAGCAGAAGACACGAATAAAACCAGAAGAAAGTGGCTGGAGCAATTGCAGCTGAAAAAAATGCACAAAAGGTAGAAAAATATCTCTTTATTTTGAATTTATTAATTGGAATATGTCAGCTCTGGGAAATGTGCATCATTAACGTCTGCACTTTGTTTAGTACAAGAGCAAATTAATGTATAGTTTTATTTCTACAGTGTTGTACATTCCAAGTTTGGCTTTTGGGATTCCCAGTTTAATTATTGTCTTCCTGTTTCTAAATTGTGATTACTTGTTTGGTGATGGTCTATGTTCTGCATGTGTAACTGAGCTGAGGTGTTCTGTTTATATAATTCCTATTTGACATTGCCACTTGTTCTCTTTCCCCAGTAGGTCATGTATTGTTGTTCTCTGAAATGTATTGGTTTAATATTTGCAGTGTTGCCTTTTGATTGGTAGAGTATGGTGCTTTGTGAGTCCTGGTAGTGCTGTTAGGATACGGTGGGTTTGCTATGGGTTCTAAATGGGCAGTGTTTGTAGTAGTTCCTAATGTGTCTGGCAGTTGGCACTGGATTATAGTAATGTAGAAATCGTTTAGTCTTTCTTTATCCATACACTCATTAAGAGGCACGTTTACTAAAAGTTAGTATATGGTAACATTATGCAAATATTTATGCAAATGAGGCCCCTTATGCAAATGAGGCCCCGCACCCCCCTTGGGCCGCCCCTGCTGGGGGCCCACAATTTTTGTTGGCGTAGGGCCTCACTCAAAGTAAATCCGGCCCTGTCTGGGAGTCCTATTTAACTCCAAATTCTCCATGCCAGATCACATCAGCACTATAGTTAGAAGCTGCTTTCTTCCCTTGAGACAATTACATGCCATTTGCTCCTGTCTTGACACTGCAACTCAAACAACCTAGGATCTATGCTTTTTTGTCATCTCTTGACTAGATTACTGCAACCAGGGTCGGCCCAAAGGTTTCTGTCACTCGAGGTAGAAACCCTGGCGGCGCCCTCCCCCCAACTTAGCCACCTCCCGCTGCTGCTGATTCAGTCTTGGGAGGAGGCGGGCGGCAGTGGCAATCTTTTAAAAGCGGCACCGAAGCACACATGGCCTGCCACTTTTGACCCCCCCTCTGACAGTAAGTTGCATTGGAGAGGGATCAGAAACGGTGGGTCATGTGTGCCGACGCACATAGCCTACCGCAGGCAACAAAACGGCGGCATAAAGCTGCCCACCCGGGCTGGTTGCCTTAGGTGGCCACCTAGCTCGCCTAGTGGATGGGCCGGCCCTGATTGCAATGTTATCTATGCTCACAGCAGAAATTAAAAATCTACAGTTAGCTCAAAATACTGAAGTCAAAACCCTATCTTATGTCCACAGATATGATTGTGTCACTCCCTCCTGATACAGCACCACTGGCTCACAATCTTCTTCGGATTCAATTTAAATTCTTCATACTGACATACAAAGCACTACATCAGCTTACTTATCCTCTCTCGTCACCCTGCCCATCCCTGTTTGAGCACTCTGATCAAGCCATGCAAATCAATTACATATGCTCCCTCCTTCTAAAGCCAGATTAGTATCCATCCATCAATCTACTTTCTTTTTAGGGCTCCCATCTTGTGGGATAGCTTGCTATCTCAGTTGCACCTCAAATCTTCCTAAATGGCCTAAAAATGCATCTCTTTGAATTGGCCTTTATAGATTTCTGAGGACTCGCTGGCGGGAGGGATTAGCCTCTGAAACTGGCAAAATATTAGGACTATCGTCTTCTCTCTTACTTCTTTTTCCTTTTCATCTTTCCTATCCCAAACATTGTAATTGTTTCCTTCATTTACTGATTTTAGAATTGTAAACTTTACCTTGAAAAGTGATAAAAGACAGTTAAACCATAAACCATAATAACTGTGTTAAAATAATATTAATACATATAATATTATGATTCAGGAGAACTTGTTTAGCCCATCAGTGATTTGCCACTGTTACTGCAACTTTGAGTAAAAAGCATCATCTCTCTATGGGGCCCTTTCACTAAAGTAAACTATTCAATTAATGCATGATTTGGTGCATGTCAACTGGGTGTTTAGGCCTGCAATAACAGTTGCTGCAGGGATATGACAGTTAATGCATGACGATTTTGAGCTAATTGCCAACGGCATATTAGGGTGCCGAATGGCCATGGTGAGAGCACTGCAGTTAGCGCAGTGGTACATATGACGCACCACATGTTAATGTTGCCATTAGTGCAGGTTCACCTAATATCTCTTTAATAGATGGAGGTAAGTGCACTCGCAGAAATAGCGCCATGCATCTGCACGTTAACGGTCAGGACCATGCCAGTCACGCCCCTGTGGAGGCTTTGCACTTAATGTGTATTAGTTTTTGTGCTAAACGTGTGCTATGCACTTTAGTAAAAGAGCCCCAATATTTCATTTTACCCAACTTTAAATAACTGTGATAAAGAGTGAGCAATAATGAGTATTTCTTTTCTCGTGTTGCCTTTGCAAAACTTCACAAATTTACATCTACAAGAGAGGTCAACGTGTCTGTACTTTTGAAGTTCTTTTAAAGTAAATTGAATTGGAATTCAGTTTGAGATATGTCGTGCATCATAAATCCAAATTATTATTATGTATATTATCTTTTCTTATTTTTGGTTTACCTGCCAAGCTTATTTGTATATCTTTCTATGTTCTTTTTAGGCTGTACTTTGGAGGTATAAGTTTTCCCAGTTGAAAGGCTCGTCGGATGATGGAAAGAGCAAAATAAAGTTTTTGTTTCAAAATCCAGATAATAAACAAATTGAAGCAAAGGTAATTCTATGCTATCATAATATTCAATTATGAAGCAAGATCAACAAGTTAATTACTTGCTATTAAACAAGTTTACTGCCAAATGAACTGCATTCAGGAAAAAAAAATAGAGCATTGGTTAGAATAATCATATCATCCGATGAAAGAGGGACAAGTTAGGCAAGTCCACATATGATCAGATTGCATGCCTAGAAATATAGGGCCCGTTTATTAAAGTGGGCTAAGCAGTTAGCCCGTGTTTTGAGGTGCGGAAACTGTTAGCGTAGGGAAATGACAATTAAGGTGAGCTGAAGCATGCCCTAACTGCCACACACAAGTTGGGGTAAGGAATGGGCATGGTATGTACATTGCACTTAGCGCAGGGGTAAAGACTGCGCTGTCAATGCTGCAATTAGCAGGTGCAGTTACCTCCATCTCAATAGGCAGAGTTAAATGCAATTGCGGTAATAGCACCTCACGTTAGGGTACAGGACAGTGCATATTAACTGCCAGGATGATGCTGCCCCATGCCCCTGATAGTTAACACAGAAGCTTTGCATTTTCCACATGTTAATTTTTGCACTATTCATGATTTAGTAACAAAAACGGAACGCCCTTTAGTAAAAGGGCTCCATGATGTTGTTCTCCTTTGAGAAGGAAACAGTCTCACTATTGGGTTATCATGGCAACTTTAATTGATCCAGCCCCTAGGTATCATGAAAATTCATGTCAAAAATAAAATACACTGGAATGCAAGCAATAAAAGACCAATGTGATTGTTATAAAGAGGGCTTCTATTCATGGTTTTTACTGATTGAAGTTCATATATCTACCTTGTTCACATAAGCTGTTCAAATGTATGATTGAAAGTCTAGCAACCTAGGTGGACAGTCATTGATTTTGTACCAGCCTCTGTCCAGGATGGGGATCGGAGGTCAAAATTATCATACTGAGAGCAGTTTTGGAAGCGAATGGCACTAGAGCTCATTGTGTGGAGCCATTAATGTGCCTAGAAGGAACAATGTTGTCACCAAACATCAAGCAGAGAAGTAGACAAACTAAGTATTGGGTTATTGTGGGAGTGCTGGTTTAAAACTTTGTTACATGCAACGACTGCCTACCCAGAAGTGAGTTGCCGGGGCACAAACAGAGTTATACAGCCGTTTTTAAAAAATGTTTTTTTTAAAAAAAGTTTAAAAAAGTGAAATAAAGCAAACAGTTACAAAATTTTTTAAAGATTCAATGAATTTAATAAAGTGTGGACAATTGCATATACAGTAGACTCTTTGAGAGAGAGGTTGAGTCTGATGACTGATATGGAGAGCTTATAATTTGTGGCGCATTCATCTGACCGCTATCTGCTCTATTTCATGGTTTCTCCCTCGCCTTTTTTACTATTTTTTTTAAGTTGGTGTGAATGGTAAATGTGCCCTCCACTGCCATTCTGTGGATCGTTAGTCCCTATTTTTTTAGCTTTTGGGAGGAACACGGGGAGAAATGCTCATAGTGGAAGAAGGATAGGGAAATGGAAGAGATATGCTGGATACATGGGCGTTATGAATAGGGAAATGGATGATGGACATATGGGAGGCAGCACTGAGACAAGAAGGGAAATGCTGGATGGATACAGGGGGTGAAGGGAAATTGAGGGGATATGCTGGTCACAGGGTACATAGGGAAATGGAAAGGATATTTATTTATTTATTTAGTCGTTTTTAGCTCACGCCTTTCCGATAGTAGATCGAGGTGAGTTACAATCAGGTACTGTAAGTATTTCCACATGGGAGGAAGAAATATGGCGATGGAAAGAATATTCTGGACACACAAGAGGAGGGAATAGTGAGCTAGAGGGGACATGGTGGACACAGAAGAGCGTAAGGCAATGGAAGGGAGATAAAGTAGAGATGCTAGACATGGGGATGATAGAGAGAAAGAGGGAATGCTGGAAATAGGATGAGCATAGGGTAAGAAAGAGAGGGGTAAATGTTGAACAGTGGAGAGAGAGGGAGGGGGCAGATGCTGGACACAATAGGGAAGAGAAAGGGAGAATGAATTAAAGGCCGGAGGAGAGAGAGATGGAGAATGTAATGTTTGGGGTTAGAGTTGCAGATGGATTTGAGACCCTAGAAAGAGTTTAGAAGATGCAGAAACCAGAGAATGGAACCAACACAATTAGAAAAGTAAAATGGTGAGACAACAAACGTAGAAAAAATGTTATTTCAATTTAGTGACATGCATATGTCAGTTTTTATTATTTACATGTGCTATATTTATCTCTCTCTCTTTGTCTGATATTGCAGCAGAGTCTGGTTTCTTGGGATTTTGGTTCAATTATTGTCTATGTATTTCTACTTTTAGTTTGTGGTCACTTGTCCTGTACTTGGTGAGGGTCTTTTATATTCTAAGTATGTGATCGAGTCTACGTGTCCTGTTGGCATGTAGGGTTCTAAATAGTATTCAAGCTTGTTCAGTTTTTGTGGTAATTGTATGGATGTTCTAGGGCCCTTTTTCTGAGTAGGCTCCTTGTATGAGTTTTGGAAGTTAGTGCTGTTATGGATGATAGATTTGCTCTATAGGTCCTGTGCTGTGGTTCTTGCTTTTTTCTTGTTCCTTGTGTGGAGTTTACTGTCGGGTTTTAGTGGGGAAGTAGTTGGAATATGGTTTGTCTTTGAGATTTGTAATTTTGTATTCCTGATGCTGCCAGTCTGAAATTTAAAATGTTTTGTTAGTTTAGATTCAAAGAAATCTCCGTTTAATTTTGTTTTGTGACCTGATAACTTCTCTTTTGCTGATTTTATCGACTTTTCCATAAGTTCCCCTAATTGGCAGGGACTGGCAGGCCAAGGCGGCGGAGGAGGTAGGAGGGATTAGAAGAGATTCCCCGCAGCTCGACCCTGTCCTTGGAAGGCAGGATTGGGGGTCGGGCTGCAGGGAATGCAAAATCTGTTCGGTGGCCGGGGATCGGTGCCATGGCAACCGGACGCCATGGCGCTGCGGCTCCATTCAGGAGCCTTGACTGTGTTAGCCAGGCTAGGCCTATATGTGCAGGCTGACTGGGATTGGGGTCCTGGCCTGCACGTACAGGCCTGGACGAGATTCTGATCCCATTGGGCTAGATGTGCCCTGTGGAATCAGAATCCAATCTAACTCTGTGCATCCGGTTCCGACCGGGCGCACAGAGGGACAGGACATCCAGGATAGAATCGGGCTCTATGCAAATTGTGACAATGGATGTGCACATTTTTATACAAACGAAATACCACACTGAGTCTCTGCGCATGGCCCTGCATTACTTTGGACTACCCCCATTTATAGGTTTTTATCACCTAAAATCAGAAGCCCTAATTATACTAGAGTAAATCGCAGGATATCTAAAAGGACAATGAATGATTCTATAAAGTGTCACTGTGAAGAAATCAGAATGTAATAGAATATTTATAGATCAATATTTAGCTATGCAGCCACATTGGACCATTCAGCTTACTGAAAGGGATGGGGAATTTTCTGAGTGGGGGGATTCTCCCTTCCTACTCGCCACAAAAGTACTTCTTCCTACCCTTTGTCCTCTTGCCAGACACAGAAGATGTGGCTGAGGCTTCAGGCCGTAACTTGAGGCCCCTCCTCTCTCTCTTTCCTAACTTTCCCTGACATTTAGTCATGCATCTCTCTCTATATGCTCTCCCTTCTCCAGCATCTCCCTCTTTTCCCTACCCTTCCCTATCCATGGTCCTGCATCTTCTTTCCTGTTGTCCAGTATTTATTTTATTTATTTATTCGTTTTTTTATACCACTTTATCATTTCAGTAAAAGCAGTTTACATTGTAACTTAAACTTGGTAATGTACATTAAACAGGGACATTGATAACTTGGATTTTTATCTGAGGCAATGGAGGGTTAAGTGACTTGCCCAAGGCCACAAGGAGTACTAGTGGGAATACAAACGCTGGTCTCTTGGTTCCTAAGCTAGTGCTGTAACCATTGGACTACTCCTCCACTCCAGTAGCTTTCCCTCTCTCCTCACTCTCTCCACCCATGGTCTAGCTTCTCCCTATTTCTCTCGTCCCTCCCTTGTCTCCTCCCTGTGGTTCAGCATCTCTCCCTCTTTCTTACCCCCCCCCCCCCCATGGTCCTTTCCCTCCTCTCTGCCTGCTGCCCCCACTGTCACATCCTGGTGGACCCATGGCAGTGAGGACGTGTTAGGGAGAAGGCACTGGCGAATGTGAGGTTACATTTCTTAAATCACTACCACTGCCATGGGCCCAGCAGAAGGTGTCAGTGGCAGCAGCATGGAGAGGGAGATAGAGGACATGGGGTGAGAGATGCTGGATACAGTGGAAGTAGGGGCAGCAGCAGCATCACAATTTCAACAGTCAAAGTCATGTGTATCAATGATGACAGTAGTGTAAATCTCACCCAAGCAGCCCCTGCAATGCAGGGGGCCCACACAGTGGCAGCACAGCAAACTTACTTTATCATGTTTGCCGCGCTGCTCCGATTTTTTAAGTCTACTGTGGGACCGGCTGCTGTTCCTTGCTGGGATAAAGTCTTGTGGTAACAGTCACACTGTGAGAATTTGGCCTGGCAAGGAACAACTGCAGGCCCACGGCAAACTTAGAAGAGTGGAGCAGCGCAGCAAATACAATGAAGTAAGTTTGCTGCCGCCACAAAAGGGAATCAAGGCCCACACAGAGGGGGTGCACGATGGAGGGGGTTGCTTCTGCTGCCGCAATGACATTGGAAGCATTCAGCAAAATTTTGCTTGGGAGTCTTTCATTGTAACTTACGCCACTGCATGGTGACCAGGAAATGGACTGGGAGATTGAGTCTAAGGGCCAGTTTTTGCCCATGGGCCATAGTTTGGGGACCCTGATCTAAGATTTTGAGCTAACATGATATGTAGGATTTAAAAATTCTCATTATTTGAAACATTTCTTTTGGTAGGCTAGACAATGCATAATGGTAATCATTCCAGGACAGTACATGTTGGTAGAACAATCTCAGTGGTACTATATAGAGAAGAGAGAGAGCTCCAAATACCAGACTCTCAGGAATAATGTGCTTCAGCTCAAATATACTTAGGTCAGCAGTGAGGATGAAATTGGGACATCTGCTCCAATGGCTGGATCATTGATATCCAAGTGAAGAGAAATAAGAAGAAGACACAGGAAATCCAGTGATCTTCCCATCTTTGAAGGTACATACTGTATGCTCTGCAGAATGAAAGTTGGGCAGAGATAAGCAGAACTACTTCTAAAAAGGTGTAGGTGACTGGCACAAACCATGCAGTTAGAAACAGTACTAGGTATGATAGGCATATAAGCACCTAGAACTAGGAAAAAATCATCAGGTATTGTGCATAAATGTTATAACCATTTTATAAATTAAAATGCAAGAAAACTTAGTACTCATTTGATAAGCATGTATATGAGGTAGATTTACATTCAGCAGAGGCAGTATGAATGCAAATCTATCTCATGCATATTCATTAGAGGTAGCCTGAAAATCTGGCCAGTTTATGGCATTCAAGAACTGAACTTGGACAAATCTGATAAACACACTCGGTGCGGACTATACACATAATGGTGGCCAAAGAGGAATGCTTCTTAAAAAGGCCAACTTTGCTGCTAGAGAGGTCATTCTCCTTACAACAGAAGTTAATAAGTTTTTCATAGTCCATGTTCCACCAACCTCATTGTCTATCACTAGCAAAATTCTAGCAGGGCATTTGTACCAAATTAAACAATATTTCTCATAATGACCAAGACATCATGGATCTCAAGAAACAAATGGAAAGATCTAAGGAAGAAGACCAACACTAAATAGGTGGACAGAGCTTGAAAGGGATTTTCCAGCCAGGTCACTCCTTTCTAGAGAGAGAGTGTCAGGCTCTTTCATTCTAAACGATGCCGGGTTCAGCTGGCTGGTCACCTCCAACTCTGCAGTAAGAAATGTAAGTATCTGTCGATGCCTTACCATGCCTTGCAGTTTACTAGAAAACCTAGAAATGTTTGACTCTTTACTGTTTCTCCCTCTCTATACAAAAATCTTAGTTAGAACTGTCTGGATGCAGGCTGTCCCTCAAGGGTGCCAGTCTTGTGGTAGCGTGACAGTTGCTGCCATAAGACCTCTCTGATATTTGGCTGCAAGGGTGCATAGGAGGAAAGAGGAACTATCCCACTCTTGATGGAAGGGTGTGGATGGTGAAAACCTTGGCCTGAAGACTTATGGTAGCAACCTGGTAAGGCCACAGGATATTCTATATAGAATGAGCTGCTTAGTGCACTTACAGCAGGCTACTACTTTGCCCAAATCCTGACCTTCAGTTCAGGGTTCCGATATGCAAGTTTTGCTATAGGTACGCCACCCATGTACATTTCTCTGCTACTATATATCTCTTTATGTTTCCTACCTACAGATGAAGAAAAGATGAGGCCTGAGGGGATGCAACGCTCATATGGATATCAGATGAAGTGGCCATTGTAGCATACAGATAGAGGAGGAACTAAGTCACAGGGAGAAGATGTGTTCAGGAGCTACTGAGGGTCCATCCTGCAGGCCTTTAGAAACACAGTGAAATGCCTCTTGGTGAGGATCATAGATCACCTAGATTCAGCTGATCCCTTGCCCCGTTTAGTTCCCCTGCTCACTTTTTTAAAATCTTTTTTCCTCTCCCCTCCTGTCACTCCTGAGTCTCACCAGTCCAAAGTAAGACCTAGCCCACTAGTTTTTCCTGCCTACACTGGAGCTATAAGGCATTCCTCAGAGGTATCAGAGGAAGGAGAGACTCATTCAAAGGCCAGTCGCCTTATACCTAACCTGACTTACCTCAAGATTCAAGATGAAAGACTGTAGCAACCATCGCTAACTTAACAGTGCAAGACCTTGACCATGCAGACAAGCATTATTGTATATATGGATATCAATTTGCACTATAAATAAATGTGCAATTACCATTTATAAATGTGTGAGAACCAAGTTATTCCTCAAGGCCACTGCCTGCTCATGTCCTTGGTTGTTCTGGGGCTTAACTTGTTGGATAGCTTCCCCTACTTGCCACTGCCTTGGGACTTTGAAAACAACTCTTTCAAAAGGAAACTAGGAAAATGTCACATGCACTGAAGGAGCTGTAGGGAACATGTCTCTCTCAGATGTGTCCAGACATCTGAAGTTTGCTTCAGCAAGCCAAGAGTCCATTCTATAACTACCCTTGTCAGTCTGTGGACAATTTGGTAGTATTCTTCTGATGTACTCTTGGGGTTGGTAATGAGTATAATAAGCCATGTCGTATTGGGCTAGATTCATGACCTACTGGGCAGAGAAAAAGAAACTGAATGGATTGATGGTGATGTGTGAGGCCAGGAGGCATACCTGGGCTAACCTAGCAAGGGTTGTAGAGACTTCTATTGAGACAAAAGAAGAGTATGATGTTAAAGAATATGAATGAGAGGTATTTGCGTACCTAGAAGCCATCCCTCAGTGATTTTTCCAATCTTAATGTGGTCTGTAGAGATGTCCATGGCCAAAAAGATCTTGGTTCACATTTGGATTTTTTGAATATTTCCCAATTTGCAGGTGTTTTTTGGTTCTTTCCCCACATTAATTTTTCATGCACACCATAATGGCCCGATACTGGGACATGGACTGTGGAACTGCACATCCCACAGGGCCATCTGCAAGCCATCTGGGCCCAATCTCCCCTCCGGATCTCCAAGTACATCCTGAGCAGCAGGGCAGGGAGAGACAGTGGGGAGCAAGAGGGGGGTGGGATCTGAGCAGACCAGC
The DNA here is from genome assembly GCA_033557465.1 of Ichthyophis bannanicus. Lineage (NCBI taxonomy): Eukaryota > Metazoa > Chordata > Amphibia > Gymnophiona > Ichthyophiidae > Ichthyophis > Ichthyophis bannanicus. Next base: position 1,469,447,004 of record CM066031.1, read on the forward strand.
CCGGCAGGACGTACAGGGTCGATTCAGATCATGGTCCTAAACGTCCTGCCGTGTCAAAGGGGACGTGCTGCTTATTCCACCTTGAGGCCGGGTGTGGGGGTGTCCCCACCACCTGATCCAGGCCCGGCAGACCAGCTATGGGTTGAGTAGCAGGGAAGAGGGGGGGCCAAGCCGCAGGAGTCGGGAGCATATGCGGGGAGGATGTCCCTGCAAGTGGCAGGGGCATACCGGGCCATCCTCAGACCCGATTAAACATTCCTGTGGTCCAGAATTGGGTCCTATTTGGCCTGTCTTCCTCAGGGACGTCCGGACGGCCCAGACGTCCCCCTCCCTGAATCAGGCTCCACATGTATGAAAACTTTTTTTATGCATGCAAATCAATTCCACTCATATATTAATTTATAGGCATACATGTGTGCAAATGATTTCTGAGCACTAAAGTTGTTTAGATGCACAAATGAATGGAATGTGTGATAATGAATGCAGATCCATAGTGATCATTATGGATGGGCATAGGAAAGATTTACAGTTTTGTTCATATTCAGATGAAACACCCATTCAGTTCATTTTCATATATCCTCAGGAACTGCCTATGCCTTGTGATCCTAAGTGCGATCACATTGTTCTTCCCCCCACCAGCAGGAATGCCGACGGAGGACCCCTGCACAGTTTCAAGCAGCCTAACAGGAACATTGCCACTGACTGTGCTGCTCTGGGGGGGGGGGGGCCCGCAAATGGGGAGACAATTTGATATTGTACGTTTAGATGTGAAAGCATATAGTAGGCTCATGTTATACATGCAAATTAACAATTTCCCCTTTACATGGACATCAGTGGAAACAACCACCCATATAATCCACATCAGAAACACTAGTAGTCTGCACGTTACACATTGCCAATTTACACTCGCTACAGCTAAAGCCATTATTAGCCACAAAAGCTGGGAGCCACATGCAGCAAAGGCATAGTACAATTTACAGTTTATCTCCAAACTCGCAGATCACCTGGTTTTCTCCCAGCTATCTAACCATATCGAAAGACCCATGTGCTTCATCTATGACAATCTAGATTTTGTCAGAACCATAGCATAGAAACCATCATTACCACCCTACTTAGCAAAGTGCACAGTGCCTTTGACTCAGTAAAAATAGCACTAATTGTTTCTTTAGATTTCTCAAGTGCTTTTGATCCAGTTAACCATGATTTTCTATTTTCTTGTCTCCATTCAGTCGGCATCCATGGTCAGGTACTCCATCGGTTTCAAGCTTTTCTCTCTTTTCTCCATTTCTTAAGTTGAACAGCCACTTTCATGTGGGGTACCACAGGGCTCTGTCTTCACACCCACACTTTTCAACATCTTCCTAAGCCCACTACTAACATTAATCCAGAATATTGGAATTCCGGCTTTTGTCTATGCAGATGACATCTTGCTCGTTTAACTTGATTTATCACCCATCAACCAGTGTCTTGAAGACTGGCTTAATGAAAACTGTGTACAGCTAAATCCTAGCAAATCTACAGTCTAACAGGTGGAACTTCCCCACCCACTCTCTGCCCAGCTCTCCACAAGGGTCCAATCACCTTACCACGTCCTTCAGGTATTTGAGTGTGTTCCTTGATTCCGATCTTTCCTTTTCAAAACAAATTAGTTCTGTAGTGAAATCATCCTTCCTTGCCATGAGACACTTCCAGGCTATTTGCCCATTTCTCGATCATCCAGCCCTGGTCACTGTCATTCTCAATCTGGTCATCAGCCATATTGACTATGGTAATGCCTATTCAGGACTGCCCAAACAATGCATCCAGCACACTGCTGTTCCTATCTTATCACCTGGCAAAAAAAATAATCTTGTAACCCCCCTTCTAATTCAGCTCTACTGGTTACCCATTGTGGAACGCATCCAATATAAAATTCTAGTCCTAACCTATAAGGCTCTTCACCAGAAGGACCCAGATTATCTTTCATTACTGATCATTTCTTATTGTCCTTTCCGCTTCCTACACTCTTCACATGATAACCATCTACTTCTCTACTTCTACCATCATCTGCTAGGGCTCACTACAAAACCACTAGGAAATCAGCATTTTTCTGATTAGCCCCCACACTATGGAACCACCTCCCCCTCTATCTTCATCTCCAGAATTCCTACAATGGATTTAGTCAGATTTTAAAACACTACTGCTTGAACAGGCATTTGAAAACCTGCTTTGAAGTGGGTGGATGGGTTTCCCTGGTGCCTGGAAGGTGCTCCCAACCACTGATTATGAATGTGGACTATGCTTATACCTGAATGCAAAAGGTTTGTGTGTGTGTTTCTGTCTTTCTTCCTGTTTCCTTCTATTCATCCCCTCTTTCCTATCAGTTTTTGGAGTTCCTTTCTGCACTCTCTTATTTTTTATTGTAAACCTTTTTGCATTTTTTATAAACAAAAAGGTGGTATAACAAATAAACTGTAGACAATTAAAAAACAAATGATAAGATCAGCCATCTACATTACTTGCTCACCAACAAGAAGTTCATCAGGACTGTTCTTGCTCAGTGACTTTAAGTCACTTCAGCTCCCAACCTCAACAGAAACCACAGCCAAAGAAATGACATGAATAAAATCTAACCTACTAGTTCCCTAATTTGAACACTTCTACCTTACATCAAGTTATATACAAGTAATGCATACTAATATTCAAAGTCTACCAAAATGCATTCAGCTGTCAGCAATAGTACATGTTACACAGCCTCACATATCTTGATCTTTGCTGAAACCTGGACACTACACGATGAACTTAAATTTTATCAGGTTTTCAACAACTACACAGAATTGACTGCCGACTGGAAAGGAAACCATATGGAGCAGCTGCTTTCATTAAAGTAGGTAAGATGATATACGTGCACATCACGAACACTGTCCTAATAGACCAGTCCATACCAAAAGTATATGCAGAGGAAATCTAATTTGACTACTGTGACGTAGAAGCCTCTCAAGATGCTATGGAAACAGATAGTGATCCGGTGGAGAGAACTGGTACTGCAAGAGAATGCAGGATTTTCTCTTCAGAGAGAAAAAACACAGAGCTAATCAGGAACCACACCTCACCTCAAGGAAGGAGAAAAGCCAAGTCCCTGATTGGGCACGCCCAAGCAGGAGGCGGGCAGTGCAGTACACAGGCAGCTTGTTAAGCACTCAGAAACAGAGAGAGTCAGATTTTGATTCGGATTTGAAAGAAGAGAACGACGAAGAAGGACAGGAACAGAAAGAGTTGGAGAGAGAGCAATTAGGCAGCTGTGATCCACTAAGGAGAAGACTGGACTCAGGAAGCAAGTACCTGGGAGACTCAGGGGCAAGGAGAATCTTCTGTGACCAGAAGGATTCAGGAGCACTGAGAGACCCAAGGCTACAGCACAGGCTTCTAGAGGACCAAGCAGAAACTTGGAACCGAAGGCAGAGGGACAGTGAAATACCCTGGAGAAAGCCACAGCACAAGGTACATGGTGGGTTTGAAGCAGCTAGCAAGTTTAACATTGGGAAGCCAGAAAGAGCAAGGGCTAACGTTAAAATCCAAGACAAAGTCAGACAACCTGGTAGCAATTGGTTGCAGTCTGAAAAACATGTAAGCAGCCCTGGCTATTCTCACAAGCCAGCAGAAACCTATAGTAAGGGAACAGCTGAGTCTTATTACAGAGATGTGTGCCAAGAGAAGCCTGACCGTTCTACTTTTAACACACTGTTGAGAAACTCTCCACTCACAGCTGAAGTTTTAAACCCAGCACTTACGTTTAGTGATAAGTGGGGGAAGGATAATTCAAACACGCAGAACTGTTGTCCTAGTAAAAGCAGCATTGCTAATTATCAAGAGATAAGCAGTTTAAGCAAACAGTTACCTGAAGGAGGAAGACATCATCAGCTTAGCCCAGGAAGAACGCAGGCTGAATTGCTTCTTAAAGATTTCAGAGAGTTCCTTGAAAGCAGGGCAGTTTCTTCCTCTAATGTAGCACAGCCCCCAAACAGCTGTGAAGAGGAAATGTCTTTAGTCTCTTCTCTACCATTCACAGAGCCAGACATGCCAGTGGACTGTTCAGCTTGTGTCATTGAGAAGGACATTTAATTGAAATGCTGTACAAAGTTATATGAAGCAATATAACAGAAGTTGCTGTATGGATTCCTATGCTGAGAAACTTATCAGAAGGGAATAAGTCAAAGCATAATTGTCTGCATACCAGGTGCATTGCTGTTTGCCAAAGTTTGTTTCTTCCGTTAGTGGAAAAGGGTCACATGACAACTGAATGTGATCACAGAAGATAATGGACATTTAGCCTAGCAGTGCAATACCTTGTTTTGGTTTCTCACTCTTGTTTTGTGCTATTATACTTTATTTGCGTCTGTTTGCACTTGAACTGCAATGCGGAAATAAACCTCATCAAAGAAATTTTCTTTGCCTGCCTTACTACTTGAGCACACACAACTACAATTCTCAACCCTGAAGGGCATCAAAGGCCACCCCCTCCTGAAACCCTCAAGGTCCAGGGAGCGGGTGAGTGGCACTACACAGACATAATTCCTGTATTACACAAATCCCCTAGAGTTAACTATACCACTCTCTTTGATTTGCTGACACAAATTCTCACAAAAGGCACAAGAAAATGGCAAATGGAGTCTTCAATACAGACTTTATTGATGACAGTAGCAGTTTAGCTGAGAAATTGGTAAAATTTATTTTATTTATTTATTTATTTAACAGTTCTTCTATACCGCTCTATTTTAGATCAGAGCGGTTTACATTTAACATCAACTATACAACACAAGGAACTTTGAGTTGTATTTACAATAAACAGGGAGATCAACTTGGAAGTAACTGGGGGAAACTATGTACAATTCTTAACTCTACACAAATCTGGCATTAGAAATGGCATCATATTGAAGGTGGTGTTAGGAGGACATATGTTATACAACTCTTGTATAACATATGTCCTCCTAACACCGTCATCAATATGCACCTTGAGGCCATTTTTTAAATCTAAACTTATATACCAGTTTTCTTCAAGTCAAATTGGTGTACTTTCAGATACTGTATATATTTCCCTTGTTCCTGAAGGGCTCACAATCTATGTTTTTGTACCTGAGCAATGGAGGGTTAAGTGGCTTGCCCAATGCCACATGGAGCTCCTGTGGGACTGGAAACCCCAGTCCTTCTGTCCCAAGATTACTGTTGTCTAGTGGGAGTTGAACCCCTGGACTGAGGTAACTTGTACCAACCACTAGGCTACATCTCCCTCTTTTTATCAATTTCACAGTCACTGGTGGATTTTACGAAAACCTACTCAGCTAGATTGACAAATGAGTTGCAAAGTTAAGCCCTCCAGATATCTCCTAATAGCCACATATACTTATACAAAAACAATAAAAACTAATGGGAGGAGAGCATATTCAAATATTAAAAATGGTTCAAGTGGTTAACAGACCTGCTAACTTGTGAAACCACGGTCAGAGGTCACCATTTAGTGCCAATGAATATCCCCTGCTACCAGGTTTGAAAGTTTAATGTGTCTGTGAAAGTGTAATGCAATTTACAAATGCTATTTGTAAGTGATATCCAGTTAACATTAATATCAGTGTCTATCAAAGGACCCAACAATATCAACTATAACATCTGAGGATCACTCACCTCCTCTTCCTCTATTATAATATACACCATCATTGCCAATGATGTCTCTCTGCACTCAACATAGGACACACAAACCAATCCCAATAAAAAAGAATACATGGACACAAATCTGGCATTAGAAATTACAACATTCAGAAAACAGTAGAAGAATGTTCAGCCTACCAGCAGGGGCGGTTCTATCATTAGGCTGAGTGAGACAGTGGCCTCAGGCAGCAACTTTTTGAGGGTGGCAAAAATTGCCCCCAAAAAGCCCGCCTCACTCGACCTTCAAAAAAACAAACAAACCCGATCGGAAGAGCCGCGGCAGAAGGAAGTGCCCCATGGCCGCCCTGGCAGAGCCCTCCTCTCTCCCTTCAGTGCCAGCTTTACAGAGCCATGAAGGGAGAGTTTCCCTTTCTCATGGCTCTGCTAAGCCACATTTCCTGTTTCCCATCAGCACCGGTGGGCTTAACAGAGCCGCGAGAAAGGGAAACTCTCCATTTACGGCTATGTAAAGCCGGCAGCGCTGAGGGAGAGAGAAGGGCTCTGCCAGGGCGGCCGCGGGGCACTTCCTTCTGTCACGGCAGCATCTTCAGGAACCGGTTTTTTAAATTTGAATTTCCCTGGGGGGGGGGGGGTGTTAGGACTGGAAGTGGGATGATGGAGGGGTTAGGACTGGTAATGGGCTGGTGGGGCTAGGACTGGAAATGGGCTGTTGGGGGGGCTGTTAGGGGGGTTAGGACTGGTAATGGGCTAGGACTGGAAATGGACTGATGGGGGGTTAGGACTGGAAGTGGGCTGATGGGGGGGTTAGGACTGGTAATGGGCTATACTAGGACTGGAAATGGGCTGTTGGAGGAGTGTTAGGACTGGAAGTGGGCTGATGGGGGGGTTAGGACTGGTAATGGGCTAGGGGGGCTAGGACTGTAAATGGGTTGATGGGGGAGTTAGGACTGGTAATGGACTATGGGGGGGCTAGGACTGGAAATGGGCTGATGGGAGGGGTAGGACTGGAAGTGGGCTGATGGGGGGGTAGGACTGGTAATTGGCTGATCGGGGGGGGGGGCTAGGGCTGGTAATGTGCTATCGGGGGGCTAGGACTGAAAATGGGCTGATGGGGGGTTAGGACTGGTAATGGACTATGGGGAGGCTAGGACTGGAAGTGGGCTGATGGGAGGGGTAGGATGCTGCTGGCCCTGGAAGAAAACAAGGGGCTAGGGCTACAAATGGGCTGATGCAGGAGGATGGTAGAATAGGACTGGAAGGGAGAAGATAATGAGAGGGTCTGCCAGGGGAAGGAGGGGCAGGAAGGGAGCTGACACGGGGGAAGGAGGGGGCTGGAAAGGAGCTGACACCTGGGATGTACTGAAGGGGGACTGGAAGGGAGCTGACACTTGGGAATGGGAGTGGTAGGTGGTTGGGTAATGGAGAGGAGACTGGATGGGAGCTGGCATGCAAATGGCACTGGAAGGGGGATGGACAGAGGGTAGGGTGATTGGAAGGGAGCTGACTGGGGGGGGGGTGGCACTGAGAGTGGATGTGAGCTGATATCTGGGATGGTATTTAGACTAGAAGGGGATGGACAGTGGGGAAGGAGGGTGACTGGAAGGGAATGGACACCAGTGACAGTCATGGGAATGCATGGGAAGGGAGGACTGGAAAGGGGGCTGATACTGGGGAGGGTTACTGGAACTGGAAATGGGCTGATGGAAGGAAGTGAAGAAAACAAAAGAAGAGATAAGAAATGGCAGATGGGCCATGGACCATAGACCATAGAAAGAGAGCTAAGAGAAGACAGGAAAGCAGAAGCCTCAGATCGGGACCAACATGATCAGAGAATAAAACGGTCAGACAACAAAGGTAGAAAAATAATTTTATTTAATTTTAGTGATCGGACTTTGTGCTATTTTTATATTTTACACAGTATTGGGGAACTTCATCTCTTATTTATCTGATGTTGCACTGCATGTGGACTCTGGCTTCTTGGGGTTTCAATATCAATTTTGTCTATATATTTTTATTTTATTTTAGATTGTGGTTACTTATTCTGTACTTGGTGAGGGTCGATGTTGTGAGCATGTGACTGAGGTCAGGTGTTCTGTTAACATGGAGTTTGTACATAAAGGGGGGGGGGAGCCTAGTGGTTGGGGCAAGACACCTCAGGCCGGAAGGTCAGGGGTTCAAATCCCACTAGAGGACAGCAACCTTGGGCCATAAGGACTGGGGTTTCTAGTCCCACAGGTGCTCCTTGTGGTCTTGGGCAAGCCACTTAACCCTCCATAGCCCATGTTCCCTGTAAAATAGTTATTTCCAAGTTATAATGCCCTGTTCAATGTAATTTCAGTTTGTTCAATGTAAACCGCACTGATGCAGAATAGCGCAGTATATAAGAGAATGTAAATAAATATATAAATAAATAAAGATCTATACTGTACTGCAGTAATTTGACATGTTCAGCTTTTCAAATAGGTGTATAGATGTTCTAGGGCCCACTGTAGTATTTACAGTGACACTTTTTTTTGGATGGGCTCCTTATGTGAGTTTTGGAAGTTTGTGCTGATATGGTATGGTATGGTAGGTTTGCTCTTTGTTGTATGGTTTTGTATTAGTTCACAATATGCCTGGTACTGGAGAATAGTGTTTGTTGTTGTTAGTGAGATGATCAGAATCAGATATTTTTTTAAATATTGAGTTCTGTGGGTGAATGTCCTGGTTCTGCTCTGCACCTACTGTGGATGCAAAATATATGTTGAAAAAGAAAAAGCAAGAACCATAACGCAGTTTATAACAACATAAAAATGAGTTATAATTTAGTTTTATAAACTGTGCTGTTGGTTCTTGCTGTCTTTTAGTTCCTTGATGTGCAAATGGGACCGTACCTAGACCTGTGCAAGCGGTGCAGACGCACAGGGCGGAAAGGCTTTGGGGGCACATTTCAGCTGTCTGCTGTTGCCCTGCCGCCACTGGCAGGACAATAGCAGGCAGCCAAAATGCACCCAATGCATCACTTCCATTGTTGTTTGTGTGTATTGTCTGAGGTCCTACTCATGGCCCTACTGGATTGGATATATCTGAGGATATTGAAGAAACTTAAAGAGGTTCTGGCAGCTCTGCTGCCTGGTCCTTTCAATGCCAGGAGCGATCCCAGAGGATTGGCTGATGTGGTCCCTCTCCACAAAAGTGTAAGTAAGGAGAAGGCTGGGAACTACAGACTCGTTAATCTGCCTCTGTGGTGAGTGAGTTAATGAAACACTGTTAAACAATAGTGCAATTTCTGGAATCCAGTGGATTGCAGATTCTGAGGCAGCATGGTTTCACTAGAGGTAGGCCTTGTCAGATGAATCTGATTAACTTCTTGATAGAGATAGAGCAGCTTTTAAACTAGATAATAGGGGAAAGCCGACAGTCGCCTAAGAGCACATGGTTCGCAAGATTGTATCCTTGAAGGATACTAGCAAAGGAGGGAAGTTATGGTATTCTGACAGAGAGGTTCCAGTAAAGATAAAAGTAACCCAGATGCTCTTAAGTATAGAGCAGACAGAGCTGAAAGATTCCAAATTACCCCTATCAGCTGATAACCAGATTAATATGAATAAAATACAACCTCTAAAATGCCTTTATGTAAATATTAGAAGTCTAAAAAAAAGATGGGAGAGTTAGAATATATAGCACTAAATGACAGGTTAGATATGATTGGTATTTCAGAGACCTGGTGGAAGGAAGACAACCAATGGGACACTGTGGTACCTGGGTACAAACTATATTGCAACAATAGAGTAGATCAAATTGGTGGAGAGTTTGCACTCTAAGTTAGAGAGGGCATTGAGTTACACAGGATTAAAGTTTTGCAGGAAACAAAATACACTATAGAATCTCTATGGATAGAAATTCCATGTAAAAAAGGGAAGGCAATGACAGTGGTGATGTACTACTAACTGCCTGTTCAGAATGAACAAATGGAAGATGAAATGCTAAAAGAAATCAGGGAAGCTAACAAAAGTTACAACACAATAATAACAGTGGGTGATTTCAATTACCCTGGTATCAACTGGGTCAGTGTCATGGCAGGACATGCTAGGGAGATAAAGTTTCTAGATGAAATAAATGACTGCTTTTTGGAGCAGCTGGTTCATGAACCAACAAGAGGTGAAGCTGTTTAGGACCTAGTCCTTGGTGGAACACAGGACCTTGTGCAAGAGGTAAGGATGAGGAAGGACAGCAAGGACATCCACAGTACTACCTTTTTAACTTTCAAAAGGTAGACTATGATAAAATAAGGAAAATAGTTAAGAAAAAAATAAAAAGGAGCAGCTGCAAAGATTAGGCTTCATCATGGATAACATGTTTAAACCCTCCACCCAGTATGCAGTGACGACCAAGAAGGCAAATAGAATGCTAGGAATCATAAGGAAAGCAATGGAGAATAAAACAAAGGACCTCTGTATTGTTCCATGGTGTGACCACACCTTGAATATTGTGTGCAATTCTGCTCACCCTTTCTTATTTTATTTTATTTAGCTGTATTTTTATACCTCCTTTCTCTGGGTCAAGGCAGTTTACATGAAAACAGAAATAGTACATTGGAATAGTTAACTATAAACAGCATGCATTGGTACATTGAAACTAGTTAAACTATATATAACATGCATTGGGTAAGGCTGTATACAAATATAGACATCCTACACACAGGTTATAAGAGGGGTGATTTTCTTGGGGGGGCGGTTATGTTGAGGGGTTGAAGTGTTCTGAGAATAGGTATGTCTTCAGGTGTTTTCTGAAGGTGGAAAAATCTGGGATATTCCTGAGTGTGTCTGGTAGGGTGTTCCAAATTGAAGGTGCATATAGCTGGAAGGCTCTTTTACAGGACTGTTGGGTGGATTTTGTCTTGGTGTGGGAATGATCAGAGTGTTCATAGTGGTAGCACATCATGCTCTGCTTGGTTGGGGAGTCTGTAGAAGTGTGTGTGCATGTGTTGGGGGGGTTGGTGCAGATGGCTTTGTGTGTCAGGAGTATTGTCTTGTACTTTATTTGACTTTGTAGTGGCAGCCAGTGGAGCTGCTTGAGGATGGGCGTGAATGGTCTTGTCCAGTAGCTGCGTGAAGTATTTGTGCTGTTCTATGGAGGGCAGATTGCAGGGGCAGGAGTGTGGATTGAGGGGGGTCATGGTAGATGGTGTTGCAATAGTCAAGATGAGGCAGAATTGATGCTTGAAGTGCAGAGTGGACGTCAGTTGGCTCGAGTAATGATCAGAGACGCTGAAGAGTCTTTGTTTTGTAATATATTGTTCTCGTAGTTTTGTTAATGTGAGCTTTGAAGGTGAGTTGTTGGTCAAGAGTGATTCACATGTATATGATTTCTCATTGTGTCTTGATTGGAGTGGTGTTCAGGGTTATGCTAGGAGGGGGAGTGAAGGAGACATCTCTGGATATAAAGAGGGCTTCAGTTTTCCTGTAGTTGATTTCAAGGTTGTTTTCCTTTAGCCAGTTGGATATATTTTTGAAGCAATTTTGGTGAGTAGTAAATGAGGGTTGCTTTGTGTTGAATGTACCGTAAATCATGATATCATCAGTGTAGATGTGAAAATTGAGTTTGTGTGATCGGATGAGAGCAACAGAGGGGTTGTAGGTACAGGTTGAATAGCATTGCAGAGAGTGGATCTTTGAGGGCTATAGAAGAATTGGAAAAGGTACAGAGAAGAGCAACCAAAATGGTAAAGGGGTTTGAAGGAAACCCCTATGAGGAAAGGCTTAAAAGGTTAGAGCTCTTCAACCTGGAAAAGAGACGGCTGAGAGGAGATATGATAGAGGGCTATAAATTAATGAATGGAGAAGAATGGGTAAACGTAGATTGGTTGTTTATGCCATCAAAAAGTAGAAAAACTAGAGGACACACAATGAAGCTACAATGTAGCCCATTTAAGACTAATAAGAGAAACTATTTTTTTCACTCAATGCGTAATCAAACTCTGGAATTCATTACCAGAGGATGTAGAAAAAGCTGTTAGTGTAGCTGGTTTTAAAAAAGGTTTGGACAAGTTCCTAGAGGAAAAGTACATAAACCATTACACAGGTACACTACCAAAAAACTGCCTCCAGTTTTGCAACTGATTCCTATAGATTTTGGGGTGCTGAATCCAGGAAAAATAGCCAAAATGTTCCATCACGTCACGTTTTCTTGCAAAATTAGATTTCTTACCCATATAAGGAATGTTCACATAATTTCTTTTTAGCCGACTGCAGTTTATTTTCTTGGCCCAAAATAGAGGTTGTAATGGTTAACTAACTAGAAACACTCCCTCATGATATTTTAGAGTGTTTTGTATTCATTTTATACATTAACAGGACAATTGGGAGGCGGGGGGCTAAATCCAGTACTCGCGCTGGCGCATGTTCTTTCCTGTTCGCCTCGCCTCGTTCGCTCGCTCGCTCAAACACGGTGGTTGCGACATGAACATTCCTGTCAAATTTCAGTTTCTTGCAAGTTCATTATTACCTTTTGTTTGCTCAGTCGTAATCCAGCTTTATTCCGAAGTGGTTCACTACAGTTGTAGTTTGCAGTGCTGTGTATTTGTGATGGCTCACAGAGCCAGAGGTTGCGTCAACTCTCCAGACAGTTTTTGTTTTATTTGTGGGGAATATACCGTGAAAAAGCGGCAGAGTAACATTTCTGCATTTATTAAAAAAGTATATTTTGCCTATTTCGGTTTGAAGTTAGGCGATCAAGACAAACCGTGGGCTCCTCACAAAGTGTGCAAGACATGTGAGGAAGATCTACGCTTATGGATGAAAGGTAAAAAACAAGCATTTCGTTTCGGAATACCTATGATGTGGCGTGAACAAAGAGACCACAGCAGTGACTGCTATTTTTGCTCTTGCATTGTGAAGGGATACAACTTAAAAAATAAGAACATAATAAGTTACCCCAACCTTCCCTCAGCAATTAGGCCTATGCCTCATAGCAACGAAGTACCTGTGCCTGAACCACCAAAATCTTTGGATCATATTTGTGTGGACGGTTCTGATCATGATGAGACTCATCAGATGGCTTTTCCTGATGAGTCCAGTACTTCCGAGTTTGAAACTGAACCAGATCCGAAACCTGAACTTTTCTCTCAAGCTGAATTGAATGATTTAGTCCAGGATTTAGGACTCCCAAAAGATGCTGCCCAACTGCTAGGTTCTCGGCTTAAACAGAAAAATCTATTGTCACCAGGAACAACTTTTTATTGGTACCAGCAACCGCGAGACACAATTTTTGAAGTATTTCAGCAAAGAGGAAGATTTGGTATTTTGCAATGATATATACGGAGTGATGGAAAAGTTTAAACTCAAGTATGATCCTGCTGAATGGCGGCTGTTCATTGATTCATCAAAAGACAGCATAAAAGGTGTTCTTCTTCATAATGGCAACACATTCGCTTCAGTTCCTATTGCTCACTCTGTTATTCTCCAAGAAAAATACGAGAATTTGGCCCTGATTCTTCAGAAGATTCATTATGATGAGCATAAGTGGATGATTTGTGGAGACTTTAAAATTCTATCCATGCTATTAGGGCAGCAATCCGGTTTCACCAAATATCTCTGCTTCCTTTGCTTGTGGGATAGCCGGGCCCGCGACCTACACTGGGGGAAAAAAGACTGGCCAATTCGGGAGTATTTGAGACCCGGTGAGAAAAATGTTCTTCATGAGAGCTTGGTACCTCATGATAAAATTCTATTACCACCTCTCCACATTAAGTTGGGTCTCATTAAGCAATTCATCAAGTCCCTTCCAAAAGATGGTGAGTGCTTTCGGTACCTTTGCTCAAAGTTCCCCCGACTTTCTGAAGCAAAGCTAAAGGAAGGAGTGTTTGTTGGCCCTGATATAAGGAAACTCATTTCAGATGGAGCATTCGCTGAAACGATGTCTGAGAAGGAAAAGAAGCCTGGGATTCCTTCAAGGATGTTGTTCTCAAATTCTTGGGGAACAGGCGGGATGAGAACTATAAGGATATTGTTGCCAGGATGCTGAATGCCTTCAAAGAACAAGGCTGTAACATGAGCCTGAAAGTCCATTTCTTGCACTCCCATGTGAACTACTTTCCCGAAAACTTGGGGGCGTACAGTGAAGAACAAGGTGAAAGGTTTCACCAGGACATCAAGGACGCAGAGAGAAGGTACCAAGGAAGATGGAACACCACTATGATGGCTGATTTCTGCTGGTTGCTGCTGCGGGAAACCCCAGATGAAAAATACGCCAAGCAGCGCACCAAGAGAAGCATTCGGGGGAAGAAGAAACGGGCCCACCAGGAGATTGATTGACCCAAGAATGACTTTAAAATCTAAACTGTGTTGACAAATATCGTGTTTTTACTAAACTTTGAAATAAAAATTTGCTAGTTATTACCACAGTGTCGGATCTCATTTATTAGAATTTTATTTTCACACCATCGGGTGTTTGTCTTCATGTATTGCAATGGTGCGGTTTGCGTTTTCTATTCTTACATACATACCTGTACAACATTTTTTGCACATTTCTTTGCTTTGCTTTGTGTCTAACCTCGCTCTTATATGCTCAATGTTTGTGCACATGTATGTGGCTGTTTTAAGTGCAGACAATTTTGCTACCATCACAGTGTGTTTTGTTGACATTACTCTATTCTTATGTGCTGCCTTGTTACAATTTTCTTTATTCTTATTTGAATAACTACTAAACAATTAGTATAAAGAATTCATCCAAGAAACTTTTATCTCGATCGCACTCAATCTGAAACGTTCACCTCAAACTGCTAACCCAATGTAGCAAAAAATCTGTACGTGATGGAGCAAATTGGTTACCAGATTTGGATTCAGCGCACCAAAAAACGTAAAAATCAATCGAAACATTAGAGGCAGTTAAAAAAAATTTTTTTTTAGTGTACCTGTGTTATTAAAGAAGACCCAGAAAATCCACTGCTTGCCCGGAATAAGCACTGTGGAACTTGTGTGCTTTTCTGGGAACCTGCCAGGCACTTGTGACCTGATTTGGCCACTGTTGGAAACAGGATTCTGGGCTTGATGGAGATTGGTCTGACCCAGTATGACATATCTTATGTTCTTATGTCACCAGAGAATTGGATCTAGGGAGAGTGCTAGCTGTGGTGCTTAGATTTCAGCAAAACCTTTGTCATGGTTCTGCATAGGTGACTTATAAATAAACTGATCATCCTTAGAATGGGCACTAAAGTAACTGACTGAGATAGAAACTGGTCGAGTGGGAGGTGACAAAGGTAAGTGATATTGCAGAAGGGCTGTCAAGTAAAGTTTACCTCTTTGCAGATGATTCCAAAATCTGCAATAGGGTAGATACTCTAGAAGGTGTACATAACATGAGGAGGGATCTAGTGAAGCTTGAAGAATGATCAAGAATTTGGTAGGAAACATTTAATGCTAAAAATGCAGGGTCATGCATTTGGTTTGCAAACGCCCAAGGGAGTGGTATAGTAGAGGGGTGAAGTATTTCAATGCATGAAAGAAGAGCAGCACCTGAGGGTGCTTGTATCCAATGATTTCAAAGTGGCTAAACAGGTAGGAAAGATAACAGCAAAAGATGGTAAGATATCCTGGTGCATATGGAGAGGAATTGCCAGCAGGAAAAGAGGAGGAGATAGTTCCTCTGTACAAGTCTCTGGCGAGACCTCATTTGGAGTACTGTTTGCAATTCTAGAGAACATACCTTCAAAAAGATATAAACAGGATAGAGTTGATGCAGAGGGCAGCTACTAAAATAGTCAGTGATCTTTCTCATAAATCATATGGGGACAGACTTAAAGATTTCCATATATTTGTATTTAGAAGAAATGTGGAAGAGATGCATAAATACTTCCGTGACATAAATGCACAGGAAGTGAGCCTCTTTCAATTGAATGGAACTCTGGAATAAGCATGAAGGTAAAAAGGGATAGATAAAGGAGTATTCTAAGAAAATATTTCTTTATAGAAAGAGTGCAGGATGCATGGAATAATCTTCCAGCGGAGATTGCAGAGACAAGGGCTCTGAATTCAAGAAAGCATGGGACAAGCAGAGGATCTCTACCGGAGAGGAAGGAATTGTAGAGCTTAGCATTTCATATGGATGGGCAGACTGCATAAGCCATATTGGAGGCATATTGAACAGCAGTGGCCATTGCCGTTTTAACTTGTGCCCATATATTAAGTGTTGGGGCCATATATGACCAGCGGCATTGAATATCCAATCTGGCTGGATAGCATTTTAGCTATCTGGTCAGTGGTGATATTCAGTTGCTGGTCAGATAGCTAAAGTAGTTAAAGTTAGGACAGCCTTTTTTTTACCTAACTTCAGCCATTTTTGTTACCATTTAGTGGCTGAATATCACCGCTGATCGGCTAGCTGGTTAATGTCAGGACAATCAGTTGGCCTAGGAGGGGATATTCAGCTACACAACCCAGGTATGTGCCACTGAATATCCTGGTCAATGGCACATACCCTTTTGAATATGGCCCCCATGGTCTTTATCTGCCATCATTTTTTATGCTTCTCTGCAGTTCTCCTTTTGGACTACAGTTAGCTTGCTGTGCTATAAACAGCTCAGTATATGATACCTTCTAAAAATCTTTTTTTAAAGCATTGCTCCTTTTTTCTCTACATGGATGTTGTTTAATTTTTTTTTAAAGCATGCATTGTTAATAGTTAGTCTTATAATAATACCTATGTGAGGTTACATTTTATTATTGATTTATGTAATTTGTAACAGCTGCTTCTGAGGAACTAGGATGTAGGAGGACCTTAACCTCCTCCTGGAAATCCTGTGGATGTTTCTAGGCCGTGTTCCTAGCCTGTTTTTGTGTAGTTTAAAAATACATAATACTTAAAAAGCAGAAGACAGCAAGCAATATTCCATAAGTAAATACAGTGATCATTTTAAACATTACGGTCCCGATTTTCGAAGACATTTATACGGGTAACTGCCCTAGTTACCCATGTAAATGCCTTATCCTGGATTTTCGAAAGGCACCTACATGGGTAGTGCCCTTTGAAAATCCCGGATAAGTCACTAACATACCCAGGCGCTATGCGTTAGCATCGAAGTGTGTTAGGGATGTTCTGGGGCAGAGCAGGGACGGAGGAAAGGGCTAAATGGGTAGCACCAATTTTCGATGCTACCCGCTTAGCCTTCTGCACCTTAAAGTTAAGCGTGCATAGCTCCTGCGGCTTCTGGACTGTGCAGCGAGACACGGATTTTCAATGCTGGGACCGCATATGATCCCAGCATTGAAAATCCAGGTTAGACGGATGGCAGACAGGCTATGCGCCAACGCAACGTATAGCATCGCCCAGATGAAAATTGGGCCCTACAACTACAAAAAACAAAACAAAAAAGAAATGATGGGCATCACCTGGTCAGCACAAACAATGCACAGTAATTTTCACTATAAGGCCTGTGGGCTAGTGGTGGTTCTCATAGACCATGACTCACTAGGTTTTTCTCCCGATACATATTTGTCCCCTACATTCTCCAGAGACTTGGGGTTGATGGCCCTTTTTAAGAGCTGTTCTGTTTTCTACCTGCACCAATAGATCTCAGGAAGTTTGAGCTATTTGCGAGAACAATGTAGAGGTTTTGGGCATCATGCATTTCAAACTCGAAGAAAAGAGAATAGTTGTTCCAGGCCTGGCACTGCAAACAAGCTTTCAGAGACATTCTGGGGGGATAAACAACTTTAGGGAAAACTTTCTGGAAGGGAATAGAAGTAGGGACAGGATGTTAGAGGTTGGCTGAGAAGAATGGTTGGTGGGGATTGAGACTGGTTGGGCTGGAGTGCGTATTTTGGAAAGAGAGGGTAGAGAAGGGAGGAGATGAGGTGAGATAGAATGTTGTGAGGTAACATGTGTGAGGTGTAAGGGTTAGGCAAAGAGGCAGGAGCGGAAAGGGACTGTGCTCACACCCCATATTACAGTAGATAACCAGAATTGCTTCAGTAAGTGAAGTGTGGGCTGGGGGAGGTCCATTGGTCAGCTATGGGAGGTCTAGATTGGAAGAGAGAGATCAGAGAGATCTTTTGGCAGGACTCCTGATCACACAGAGTTTCCTAGCACATATGACTGCTTAAGGTGTGCAGCGAGCCCGTGTAGTGGTGTTACAGTGCATACTACAGCGAGGAGAGCGTGTTTAGGCCTATACCCAAACCGTGTAGAGATAAATCATTGCTGGAGCAGCTGAGAAGCCATGTGGGCCATGCACAGGGTGTTTCAGAAATAGAGACGTGCCCGCCATGCTCGGGCACAGTGGAGGATATGGCAGGCAGTGTGGATTCATCAGTAGGTAGTGGCCCAGCACCCGAGAAGCAGGTACCATGCCCCATATGTACACAGGCCCAGGGTGAGCTACCTGCAATTGACAAAGGAGGAGGTCTACCAGAGATACAGACTGGATGGGGCAATGATAACTGAGTTGTGCACCATTCTCTGTGGGGATCTGGAACCCTCCACTGCCAGAAGCCAGGCCCTGCCAGTGGCTATGATAGTGACCACTGTCCTGAGATATCTGGCAACTGGCAGCTTACAGCATGTGATTGGGGTGACTGATGGAATCACACAGTCTACTGCCAGTCATTGCAAAAGTGCCTTCACTAGGGCCCTGCTGCCCAGGATGCACAACCTCATAGCCTTCCCCTGGACACAGCAGATGTGGCATGAGACCATGAAGGCATTCTACAATGTGGCTGGAGTCCCATCAGTGCTAGGAAGTATAGACTGCACCCATATTGCATTGCAGGCATCACGACTGGAGCAGAGAGCATTCCTGAACAGGCATAATTACACATTGATGAACATGCAGGTCATTGTGGATGCCAACATGACCTTTACTGATGTGTGTGCCCTCTAACTGGGGTCCTGCCATGATTCATTTGTCCTTGCCCAGTTCAGCCTGGGACAGGCAGCAGCTGGGGGCCAGTTCAGAGATACATGGCTGCTAGGTGAGCGCGCACATATGTGAGCCCCAGGACATGCCCAGAACAAACAATTGCTGTAGTATAATGCTATGTGTAATGCAAACATGTGAGGATATATGTGTTATGTGTGTATTGCAACTCATGATGACCACAACTAGGCTAGCCCTATGACCAACAGAAGACAGCATGCACCAACATGTGGCATGAGGAAGAGCATGGGCTGGCGTCATGTAGCACAGCCGCATGGCAGCAGCCCATGTAGGGTGCATCCATGTCTGCCCCCACTCCAACTAGCAGACCCCTCAACCACATCTCCGTGCCATACCCCTGTCCCCCTCCTTTCCATCAGGCCAGTCCTTGCCACCATCCTTCATTGTCCTGTTCCATATGCCTGATTGCTGCACAAGCTATACGTTTGTGTCCTCTCAATGCCATGGTGTCTCTGTTTGATACTGCACCCCACCCTGTAGTAGATGCTGTGTTGTAGTTTGTCCGTAACAGCCCATAGACCTTAACCAACGTATAGCCCATGCTTATGGGCACATCTCACATTGCCCCACTGGCCACCGTGGATATCCTCTGAGAACCTAGCTGCTGATCCCAGTGCGCCACCCCAGGAGCCGGCAGTAGGAACAGTACAATTCCACCTATCAGCAGACCTGAGTGGTTGTGGAGCAAGCAATAGGGGTGCTGAAGAATCGCTTCCGGTGCCTCAACAGCTCAGAGCTGTATGCCTGATATTTGCATCGTGCTGCATACTCCACAACCTTGCACAGATGCAGGGACTGCTGGACCCAGAGCCTGAGGTTACAGAGGAGTGGCAGGCTGCAGAGGCAGCAGATGGTGATGGGGCTGAGGCTGGGAGCCAGCAGCAAGCCCAGGCACTGCCCCGCTGTGCATGACTGATACGAGACAGTTTCTGAGGTAACTGCCCCACACCACCTGGATAGAATATGCACATTCACCAATAAAGTGCCTGAAATGATGTTATCTGTGCAGAGTGTTTATTCCCCCCTATGTGTGTCCCCTGCCCCCGGGATCATAGCCAACCATGGGCACTTGCTGACACATGCACTGTAATGCAGTGGAGCAATGTCTGATGACGTGCTGGCAGCATCATCACCCTCCTCAGCAAGGCAGGCCAATGCACATGGTTCAGGGCTACCAGGTGGCTGTGCTAGTTGCCTGGCAACCCTAGCACCCACCTCCTGGGCCCGCATGAGACCCACCAAACTGTACAGGGAACCAGCAATCATTGCCTAGTATGCCACTATATCCCTCATCAGATGCAGATATCTCTCCAGATAGTGCTCCACTCACAGTTGGTGTTCCCACCACTCCTCGAACTCTGCCTCCCTCTCCTGTGTTGCTGCCTGTAAGTCCCACCGGATACCATGCAGCTTGGACTGTATGCCCTCAGTTCAGGCCAGTAGGCATGCACCCTCCTGCAGTAGCTCCTGGTCTACATCAATGCTCCCTGCATCTACAGGGTCATCAATGATGGTTAACTGAAGCTCAGCCAGTGGTGCATCATCTGTATCCATCTCCCCAGCATTGGCAGGTGTGCTCCACTGCCCTGGGAGCCACATTGGCCTGCTCCTGTGCCCTGGGAACCACATTGACCTACTCCCTGCCCTGGGTGTCACACCCGACCACTTCACTGTCCTGGGAACCACATCAGACTGCTCCTCTGCCCCAGTAGGCACACTAGACCCTGTGACAGTGCTGCATCCTCGCTGTGCACTGGCATCATCAGAGACGGGCGATGAGGTTCCCTCCAACACATCTGTTCCAGACTGTGAGGGTTGGGTCCCTGGTAGGTCTGTGGGAGAGCAAAGGTGGCAGAGGGTAGTGCCATGGGTTGCTAGGTCGACCTATGGGGTGCCACCAGACTCACAATGGAACAGGCAGAGGGATCCCCAGTCTGCACTGTCCTCAACCTCCACATCACCCAAGGACCAACAGATAGACAGGCAGGCCCTAAATGGATTGAACCATGGTGTGGACACATACATGACCATCAAGGTGCCATCTAGGCCATGGGGCAACTCCTACTCACGGTCCTGTGTGAATGGGGATGGCCTGTGGTGCAGGGGAGGTCTGCCTGTGTCCTGTCAATGCAGCAGTGAGGGTATCCAGGAACATGCTGATTGCCTGTGCTGCTGACCGCATGTCCTCCCTGAGTAGCCACACCTCCACCACCAGGGTGCCCAGAGCCCAGTCACCCTATGGCCGAGTGGGCAATGGCACAGAGGGGCCTAGTATGGCATGCCCATGATTGATGGGGTGATTGATTGAAGGACTACAAAAGGGGACTGCTACTTCTGGAAAGAGATCTGCAATTGTAAGTATTTGCTTCTGGGAATTGTTCTAAATCTTGGGGGAAAAATAATTCTTTAGATTAAAGCTGATTAATCTGTGAACCCAGTGTAATTGTTAAATCACAGCAAGAGTTAAATCACAGCAAGAGTTAAATCACAGTAGCAGCAAGAGTTTGCAGTTTAAATTTAAAACACAGCAGAGAGCTTTCTGTTTAAATTTAGAACCCAAGACTCGCTCTATCAAAGCAAGGTCTATGGGATTCTCCTTGGAGATTGGTCACAGATTACCTTAGAAGCACAGGACAGGGTACTGTGTAGCAGCCAGCTTTTAATAAGTCTTCTTTCCCTCCCTCCCTCCCCGACAGCCACCCACCCTTGGGATAATTGTAGCTTTATAGGTGCTTAAACCTCTTAAAGGAAAGGAGGTACCATATTCACTCTCAGGTGCAGCTGTTTATTCTCATCAGCATACATTAAGGACTTGAGATTAATTAAACTTCAGGTGAACAAAGTATTTTAAACATATTAGGTATAGTTGTATTAGTATAAATATCCCTAGCAACCCTTAGTAAGTAAAGAACTTAAATGTCTAAACACAACCTTAAAGAGAAGATGCAGACAGCAGTCCAGCAGCGAGATGGGGGCTTTCCAGTTTTTTGCGCTGAGTGTCACATGTATGATTTTCTCCCAGTTGGTGAGGGGTCTTATGTGTGCACAAGGTGTAAGGAACTCTTTGCTCTCAGGAAACGTCATCGTGGATAACATGTTGAAACCCTCCGCCCAGTGTGCAGAGGCGGCAAAGAGAGCAAATAAAATGCTAGGTATCATAAGGAAAGGAATTGAAAATAAAACAAAGGATATTATAATGCCTCTGTATTGTTCCATGGTACAAGCATCTTGAATATTGTGTGCAATTCTGGTTGCCGTATCTTAAAAAGGATATAGCGTTATTAGAAAAGGTGCAGAGAAGAGCCACCAAAATGGTAAAGGGGATGGAAGGATACTCCTATGAAGAGAGGCTAAGAAGGCTGGGGCTCTTCAACCTGGAAAAGAGACAGCTGAGGGGAGATATGATAGAGGTCTATCAATTAATTAATGGAGTGGAACGGGTAAACGTAGATCGATTGTTTACGTTGTCAGAATATAAAAAGACTAGGGGACATGCAATGAAGCTACAGGGTAACCTATTTAAGACTAATAAGAAAAAATGTTTTTTCACTCAATGTGTAATCAAACTCTGGAATTTATTACCGGAGGATGTAGTAAAAGCTGCTAGTGTAGCTGGGTTTAAAAAAGGTTTGGACAGGGGGGGGCGGAGCCTGATGTCCAGCGGGTTAGACGCTTCGCGCTGAAGCTCCCGAGGGGCCTACTCAGAATCCTGACTTAATACCTACATAAACTTAATATTTTGCTCCGAACTTACCGGGGTGCCTCGGGGGGGATGGCGGCCCACAAACCAGCGCGCTTAGACTTCGGGTCTCCCTCTTCTTCACACGGAAAACGCTCCAAAACAGAGTTGTCTTCCCCACAAAAGATGGTTCCACTTCGGGAAAACCCCGAAATGCAACAGGAGATCTTGGAGGAAATACGCGGTGTGAAGGAACTGGTACAGTCCAACGGAGAAGCGCTCCGAGCCATGCGAGAAGATTTCGGTATGCTTCAGGACCGGCTTGAAGGTCTTTCACTACGGCAGGACAACATGGCGGGGGTCCTCGACTCGCACGCGGTGCGCTTGGTGAAACTGGACAAGGCTGAGCGTCAGATACAGAATCTTCAAAAAGAGTTAGAGGATAGCAATAATCGAGCCCGTCGCAACAATGTAAGGCTCATTGGAGTACCGGAGGGGGCGGAAGCAGGAGATATAAGAGAATTCCTGGTCAAAACTCTTCCCTCCTTGCTGAAGATCACTTTTCACAGAGATCTGGAAATTGACCGAGCACATCGTGTTCCTACCAACATGGCGCTCAATCGGACGACCCCCCGGCCTATCATCTTTCGCTTACTGAGATATCAGCAAGTTGAGCAAATTCTAAATGCTGCCCGGGCGAATCATCATCTGGAGTTTGAAAGTCATAAAGTCTCCTTCTTCCCTGACTTGGCAAAGCCCACAGTTGACCGTCGGAAGAGACTCCTTGCTTTTCGACCTAGACTTCAACAGCTACAGGCTCGCTTTGGCCTATTGTATCCAGCGAAGCTCAGAGTGACTCTCCATAACCAAACTAGAACCTTCGAAGATCCTGATCTGCTAGCAACATTTTTAGATTCCAAAGAAGCAGACCAGATGCGCTAATCCAACAACTCGGATCTGTAATCCGCCGGATCTGCCCGCCATTTTGAATGGCCCGACGCGGTGATCACTGCCTGGAACAGAGACTGCCTGGACTTTTCTTTCTTTCTATATATACCTTTCTTGGTCTCCTTTCCCTCCATGATGTGCACCTCGGTTGGATTCGGAGCACGCACAGCTATACAGGTTATATGTTTCAATTTAGGCCTTCTCTGGGGTTTCTCCCCGCAGACATATGGTCGCCAGTAATTTCTGGGGTTCTGCTTCTTCTCTAATGCACTTCGGTGCTTATTTCGTTATATGGGGCGCTTCATTGTTTTTCATTAGCTTATTTTCTATCATGTCATGTGTACAGCCATATACAGTTAATGTGAGGGACATTGTGCAATTATGTGCGTTATCATGTTTCTTTCTCAGAATTTTTAACCCTTCTGAATGGCCTTATGTAAGATCTTATCACTGAACGTAAAAGGCATCAATAGTCCAATCAAAAGAAAGAAAATCCTTAGCTATCTTAATCATGAACATGCTGATTTAGTGTTTCTTCAGGAAACGCATTTAAACTCCGTTGAAACACTGAAACTTAATGCTAAGCCTTACATGGTGGCTGCCTACTCTCCTGCCGTTTCCAAGCGGTGTGGGGTAGCCATCTTGGTTAAGAAGTCTTTGCAAGCTACTGTAATGGATACTAGTTCTGATAAGGAGGGTAGATGGGCCCGTGCACACCTTAAGGTTGGAGATAGTGAATTCACGTGTATTTGTATTTATGCTCCGAATGTGGATAACCCTGCTTACTATGCAAGTATTGCGCAGTTGGCACAGGCCTCTGCCAATACTCCATTAATACTTGGCGGCGATTTCAACCAAGTACTTGATCCTTTGATAGATAGACTGCCGCCTAGAACGAGTGGTCCACCCAAGAGTCTTGATACCCTTACAGCTCTGATGAAAGATCTAGCGTTAGTAGATATATGGAGGCTGCTTCACCCCTCCGACTTAGAGTTCACCTTTTTCTCAGCCCCCCATCACTCACAATCTAGAATAGATTTTTTTTCTTATCTCCAAAGCACTGATATCCCAAGTGGACATGGCTAGGATTCATCCTCTCCACATTTCAGACCATGCTGCCATATCTTTCTCATTACATGTCACTACGCAAGGTGAACATCCCCGTACTTGGTTTTTTGATAGATCCCTACTAGACCAAAAAGATTTTCAGGTTGACATAAAGGCCGCTATCCAAGACTACTTTCATTTTAATTCACCCCATGACACTGCGAGTTGGGCTTGGTGGGAGGGTTTCAAGGCGTCCATCCGTGCAACTATAACTAGCTATCAAATTCGACAAGGGAAATAAAGAAAGCAACATTTACTGATTCTAGAACAACAGATACAAGCTGGAGAGCGTCTCCTCACGTCCCGTACTGACCCATGTATTTTACTTCGCTTACAACGCCTTCGTTTTCAATACAATCAGCTTTTATATACCGCTGCTGCTAAAAATATTGAATCACAACAAGGGACATACTATCGGGAAAATAACCGTGCCGGCAAATTGTTAGCCAATGCTCTGAAAGGTCAAAAAGAAGCCAAGCGTGTTACCGCTCTCCGCAATCCGTCGGGGGGGAGCCTGGTCACTAAAGATACAGAAATCTTAGAACTCTTTCGTGATTTTTACACTCGGCTTTATCAATCTGAATGTGACTTCGAGCCGGAAGCATTTGAACGATTACTATCAGGGGTACAACGGCCGACCCTATCTGACGAAGATAGAGAGGCCATGGACAAACCATTTACTTTATCAGAAATTCAATCTGCACTCAAGAGATGTGCCACAGGTCGAGCCGCAGGCCCGGACGGTCTCCCAGCTGAATTCTACAAAACTTTTAACGCTGACTTAGCTCCGTTTTTGAAACTTTATTTTTCTGCTCTGGCCGAGGAGGGATCTCCTTCTGGATCCTTCTCAATGGCAAATGTAGTAGTTTTTGAGAAAGAGGGGAGAGATCCGCAACTAACGGCTAATTATCGTCCAATTTCCCTGCTAAACGCAGACTATAAAATATTTGCCACTATTCTCTCCACCCGGCTCTCCGACAAGATGTCTACTTTAATACACCCAGATCAATGCGGTTTCATTCCCGGTAGATCAACTGCTGATAATGCTAGGACTCTATGTCATGTACTGACTGCCGCAGTTAATCTTGATCGACCATTGGTTGGCCTCTCACTTGATGCTGAGAAGGCCTTCGACCGCTTAGAATGGCCCTTTTTGTTTGCAACTCTCCGCTGGTACGGATTCGGAGAAGGCTTTCTCCGTTGTCTCCGAATCATGTATGCACAGCCTACAGCTAGCATCTGTGCTAATGCTTTAAAGTCTCAGCCATTTCCCCTGCAACGCGGTACTCGCCAGGGATGCCCACTGTCTCCACTTCTTTTCGATCTCGCACTCGAACCCTTAGCTTTACTAATCCGGCAATCCAAGGATATTCATGGAGTCCCCTTCTCTCATAGGGAAATCAAAATTTCAGCATATGCTGATGACCTTATACTCTTTGTCTCCCTAGACTCAGTGCCGGCTGTCCTAGAGCAAATTGGTATCTACTCACAACTCTCGGGCTATAAGATAAATTGGACCAAATCGGTAGCCTTTCCACTAAATTCTCTGATCCATCAGGCAGATATGCAATCCTTTCCCTTTTTATGGCAACCTCGCATGGTCAAATACCTTGGGGTGCACTACTGCTCTCCTTTGGAAGACACCATCACCTTTAATGCTAAAGACTTAACCTCTAAGGTCCGGGCGCTTACTCAACGCTGGACTCCCTTAACACTTACTTGGTGGGGCCGCCTAGAAACCATTAAAATGATGATTGTTCCCAAAGTGAACTACATTTTAGAAATGCTGCCATGTCTCCTACCTCGACGTACATATAAAGATTTAGAGGGTCTTCTGACTAGATACTTATGGAAAAACAAGACACCTAGGATAGCGAAACATAAGTTACAAGCAGATAAAGAAAATGGTGGTGTCAGATTCCCTGATTTCCTGAAATACCACCATTCTTTTCTTCTTAAACAAGGTGCTCGTTGGCTGGAAGACCTCACACCGAGTAGACCTGTGTGGCTAGATATAGAGGAGGACCTTTGCAAACCAATTCCTCTTACTTATCTCCCTGGTATGACTCTCCCATCAGACTCCCACTATCCACCAATGCTCTTAGACACTTTAGGTGCCTTTAATACCCTTGAGCAATCTCTAGACCCCCGACTTTGTCCGCTAGATAGACTCCCGCTTTGGCACAATGCTCGATTTCAAATACAAAATAAACCGATGGCGTGGAGCCCCTGGTACACTAGGGGCATTTGGATCCCTAATCAACTGTTCTATGATGGTCGCTGGAAAACTTTTAGCGAATTACAACTTGAATTTGGTCTCCCAGTGAAACACTACTTTCAGTTGGTGCAACTTCAGCATTGTCTTCGGAGTGCTAAGGTGCTCCCGCCATCGGAAACCCATACCCAAGGATTGTCGGAGATAATCCGGTCTATCGGGAGCTCATTGGGTGTGGCATCTAACTTTTACAAAACTTTATGTAATACTGTAAATAGAGGCCCTCCTACAGCACAGAAATCCTGGGAGCGGGAAATGCATGTAACTTTGACCCCGGAGCAATGGAGCCTAGTCTGGAGCAAGGTGACACGGGTCTCTCGATCCGCCTCACTCACTCAGACACTTTTCTTTCTAGCCCACTGCTGTTTCTATACTCCTGACAGGTTAGCCAAATGGAACGCCACCCAGAGCAATAGATGCTGGACATGCCATGCGGCCATTGGTTCACTAACTCATGTTATGTATGAATGCCCCGCATTACAGTATTACTGGAGTCGGGTCTGGGGTCGTATTCAATCTATTTTGCACTTTCAGGAGCCCCTCTCTTGGAAGATAGTGGGACTCCGCTCAGCTGCGGGGATCCCCTCTCTTCCTAAATCGGCTTACTTCCTATTAGACTTTATGCTGGGCATTGCTATTTCCTTAATTACGAAATACTGGAAAAATAGCTCCCACCTGAGCCCCAATGAATGGTGGAATCATGTCTGTCTCTACAGTAAATATGAGCAAATACCTCGTATGTCAGCCTCTTCCGCTCAGACCCCCCACCACTTGTCTAAATGGAAGATGCTCAACGACTATGTTCAAACTGCTAAATGCTCTCATTTGACTGTTTAAATCTGTGTTAATCTCTGTCACATGATCATTCTGTATCGTAGATACTATTTCTGTTTGTTTGATGAACAATAACTGTTGTTTGTAAGCGCTTATATGATGATACTTATCAGCTCAGAGAAGAAGCATAGGGGTGGGGGGTAATTGGGGTTGCTTTTTCCTTATTGTATGCTTGTATTTGTTTCCTTTGGTGTGTTGTTACCTTTTGCTTGTTGTAAAATGAAAATAAAAGTTAAAAAAAAAAAAAAAGGTTTGGACAAATTCCTGGAGGAAAGGTCCATAAACCATTATTAAAAGGGACCCAGGATATCACTTCTTGATCCAATACAAGCATTGAGGAACCTGTGTCTTTTGGGGAGACTGCTAGGTACTTATGACCTAGATTGACCACTGTTGGAAACAGGATACTGGACTTGGTGGATCTTGGTCTGACCCAATATGGCATATTTTATGTTGGTATGTGTGAGCCCATGTCTGTGGAATGTGACCCACGAGTCTGCAGCACATCATGCATGACCTGTTCCAAGCCCTGAGGTTGGCTCAATGTACCCTGGGATGGACATGGGCAGGCATGGCTGTGGGGTGCAGGACAAAGCCGAGGGGGCGGTTACTATTCTTCAATGGCTCCCCCACTGGGTGCCTGTTTGGCTGTGTGATAAACTGCACTGCCATACCTAGGGTGCTTGGCGGGTGTTGACTGCATCCCCCCTGCAAACCCCTCAGGGCTGTTTTTGCCTCAGATATGGGGGACAGCCCTGGTCTTGCTGCCATTTCCTCCTTCTCAGACTCCCCCTGTCTGCCCCTGATCCTCTGAGCCCTCCTCCTCCTCTGACTTTTTTGCCTTATTCTGACATTCTGAGCCCTCCTTCTCGGACTCCGCTGCCTGCCCCTGACCCTCTGAGCCCTCCTCCTCTTTGGACTCCACAGCCTGCCCCAACCCTATGAGCCCTCCTCATCCTCGGACTCCCCATCCTGCTGCTGTGCCATGGGCTCCTCACTGCCCCCTCTGTGGTGCTTTCTTCCATCACAGTGGCACTGGACCCCTCCTCCCTGTCACTGCTGGATGTACTGTTGGGAGATGCAACTCAGGACAGCTGCACTGGTGCTGGACTGCTGCTCCAGGCTGGTGCCCATGGCAGGCCGGGATTGTCTGAGACCTCCCTGGAATCGGCTGTGGGGGAAGAGAGAGGGTGATTTAACTGTCCATTCTGGCATGGTCTTGGGGTGAGACTGGCACATCTCCAGGGGACCTGCACATGCATTGTGCAACCCACAAGGGTGTGCCATCCCACAATATACTGCACACCCTCCTCTTTGCCCACCTCCAGCCAGCTCAGTGTTCCCCAACACATGCCCAATTGTGGCTTTCTGGCAGGCGACAGACTCCCACAGGAGGCAGTGTGGGCTGGTGTGAAATGTGCATCTGGGCCCACCACTGGAGGTGTGTGCCCTTGTACTGCCATTCCATGCCATGTCCTGGCCATGTGTGTGTGCATCTGCATGTATTGGGTGTTGGCTGATGCACACATGGGATAGTGGCACTGGGGGATGGCAAGGCTGCCCCAAGCACATTCCTATCATTGCATATGGGGGATCCTCCACCAGATGGTCTGTCTGCACCTGTCCAGCAGCCATGACTGCCACTCTCTGTGCCTGCTGGGGTCCACAGTGTACCTCACTGACATTCCTCAACTGCCAGCCACTCCCTGATGCTCTGCAGCTGGTTTGGTTGCTTCTGGCGCAGTGTCCTGCAGTGACACTCGAGGGCCTCCAGGGTGCATCACACACCATAGTCACTGTGAGAGAGAGGAGGAGAGGACACACATGGGCTCAATTGTGTTTTTCCACATCACCTATTATACATACCTGTATCCTGCCTCTGCCTGGTGGCCTGCCCATCCTGGAGGCAGGGGCATATCCATGGATAGCAGGTGAGGGGTGCATGTGATGCTACACTTCTGACATCTGGGACCAGATTCATCCCCACCACTCCCCTGGGCCATTGACACATGCCCCATGCCACCATCATCAGTGCCATCTGGGCCACTGATTCAACTTCTCTGGTCCCTTCAGCCACCTCTGCAGTCCTCCCCCTTTCCCTTGCTCTCATCTGATGCATGCAGTCTTGTCTTGGCACTATGGTACATGATTGTGGACTGTGAGTGGTCTTGGCTGTGGTCAGGTGTCATGGCAAGGGGCATCCACTGTTTCTGGGCCACATCACTGCATGGTTTATTAGGCAGCATGCAGTACATGGTGTCTTGGTTTGTTCATGCTCGCCATTACACATCGCTCATTTCTTGTGGCATCACATTATTGGTATGCCGTCATAGCCTCCAGCCGCCATGGCTGCCAGACAAGGGGTGGCAGGCAGTGGTGGCTGATCCTCTTGCAGGAACAGATGGACAGCATATAAGTAGATACTGACACTGTCCCCCTCCGACCCTTGGGCTGGGGTCGCATGGGCTGGGGGGAGGGGTGCATGTCCGAGCTGTCCGTATTGGCCAGCAGCTTCCCCTGGGGCAGGCAGCCCAACTCACAGCTCCTCATGCGCAGAGCAATGCCTTTGCTGTGCCAGCCCTGTGGTGTTGCTGCCATCTGTCACCAGGGGTTGCAGCAGCCTCCATGCCTGTTGTGTCTGGATATGCCTATTGCTGTGGGCAGCCAGGGATGGCACCTGTACCATGCATGGCCCGCTCCCCTGCTGTCACCTGTTCTGCTACCATTGGTGCTGCTACCAGCATGTAGCTTGGCCCCACATCCCTGTCTCTCTGTGTAGGGGGAGTTGGATGGCCCTCCATATGACCATGGACAGCCGAATGTTTGGCTGCCGTCCCCCCTGGAGTATATCACCCCTCTTATCACAGCACAGAACAGGCAAGGGCCTTGGACTCATTGGGGCAGAAGTTGACTGTCCTTCTCGCCGTCATGCCACTGGTGTCTATCCACCAAGGAACAGTGGGCTACTGTACAGGCAGCTCACGGGGCCTTCATGAAGGTGTTGTCCTGCGCGGGTACACTGGATGGGTGATACATGGGTTCATGTACACTTGCCATCCCACTTATCTGCCCACTGGTTTGGACCCCTACACAGTTATCACGGGTTAGCATTTTCTTAGGCGCCGAGCCTTGGTTCCGGCCCCTGTGCATACCCATCTATTCTGCACTAGGCATCTGCTGCTGTGCTCAGTTTGTGCCCCATTTTCAAGCCTTGGCTGTTTTGGAGGTGCCTGCTTCACGATTCAAGCACTTTTCCTGAGCCAATATCTTTATGCGGGTATGGCACACCTCGGCACCTTGTTGGAAATTAGCCTTATGTGCATAATTTTGTGCTCTGCCTATGCCCCACCCAAACTCTACCCCTATAAAGGCTCATAGTAAAAATACATGTGCACATACTTTTGGAGTTAGCAATCACATCAAATATATGAATAAATGCTTATTTACATTCATACATGACTTGTAAATCTAAGCAGACTTTTATAAAATTATCCCCTATATATGCATCTTTCAGTTGCATCTGTGCTGTCCAGTCTTCTCTGCCTGATTCAGTGTCTTTTGTTCTCATTGATACATCACAATACTAGTGTTATCCCCAGACAATGTGCCCTCAGTCCCTCATTGAGCTGTAGATAGGGATGCCATTTCTGTGTGTACAGTACTTTCAATGTAAGGTTGACAATGTAATGTGAAGGTCGCTGGAAGCCATGCCCAATGCTGGCTCCTACTGACATGGAGGAGCAACTTTGTGGTAAGAGCCTTGGGTTAATAAACAGAAAAGCCAGGGTTTAAATGCCATGTCTCTCACTTGCCTTGGGTAAGATGTTTCATGGAATTTTGCCTCAAGTACAAATATTGACAGCAATGTACTAACTTGCAGTAAAACAGTGTATTTAATTATGGGATTTGCTAACTCTGTGTAAGTCTGTGAGGTGAACTCATTTGGAGTATTGTGTGCAATTCTGAAGACCACACCTTCAAAAGGATATAAACAGGATAGAGTCTGTGCAGAAGGTGGCTACCAAAATGG
This sequence comes from Ichthyophis bannanicus, assembly GCA_033557465.1. Lineage (NCBI taxonomy): Eukaryota > Metazoa > Chordata > Amphibia > Gymnophiona > Ichthyophiidae > Ichthyophis > Ichthyophis bannanicus. The sequence continues at coordinate 1,469,478,436 of CM066031.1, forward strand.
TAGGTGGTCTTCGTTATAATCCATATTGGAACAGACTTAAAGATCTCAGTATGTATACTTTAGAGGAAAGATGAGAGAGAGGAGATATGATAAAGAAGTTTAAATACCACCATGGCATAAATGCACAGGAGAAGAGCTTCTTTCAATTGAAAGTAAGCTCTGCAATAAGGAGACATAGAATGAGGGTGAAAGGGGATAGACTCAGGAGTAATATGCTGAAATATTTCTTTACAGGAAGAGTGGTAGATGTGTGTAATAGTCTCCCAGTGTAGGTAGTAGAGACGAGTAGAGTAAGACAGCATGGGACCAACACAGAAAAGCTCTAAAGGAAAAAAGGAATAGTAGCTGGAATGGAAGAGAAGACTGGATAGGCTGTATCTTTTTTCCGCCATCATGTTTCTCATGTTTCTATCTTTCTATATTATTGCGGGTTAGCGAATCCTACCATAAAGATTTTTTAGGTGCTGCAGCCAGAAATATCACCCATTCCTGGCCTCAGCAACACAAAGAGAATGGCTCTAATTTGGCTTCTCTATCCTTTAAAGGGGCTCATGAATGGAAAACTATTGCCCCTCGTGTTTGATCCCTTTAAAAACAATGAGCATCCCTTGAGCCCACTCCATCCCTGATCCCTTTAGAAATTGAAAATGACCATCTTCCCACCTTGATTCCCAATCCCTTTTGAAATAGAAGAATTCACCCAGACACCCTTTTATCTCCACCTGGCACCTACCATGTATCTGTGGTGAGTAGTGGGAGTGCAGGAGTGATGCCAGGGTTGAAAGGAGTTTGATCCTGTTGAATGCTAGGATTATACTTGTGACCAGGAAGGAGAAAGAGACGCTGAGAAAATAGGAGAAAATGTTGGCAATACATTGCCATGGTGGGGAAAACTCATATAGTTTGTCGCAGAGCTTTCAGTAAAGGCTAAAATAGGGGAAAAATGCATTTCAGAAATAATCATAAAAATATGTACTGTATCTACTATAGGATCGGTTTGCTAAATATCATTACTGAAATAATGAAATCCTTCTACACAATCATTCAATGTAATATTTCCTCCAGTATGCTATGGTCCATGGGGCCAGAGCTGCCTGTGTATGCTGAAAAATGTCTAATAAAATTAGTCCCTGTTATTAATCACACTGACTCTAAAAGCCTTCTTTGACTATTTCTACTTATACTTTGCTGCATGTCCATGTTTGCTTAACACATTAAGGGTGTAATTTATAAGGAACTTTCCGCTTGTAAAGCATGTTTTATTTACTGAGAAATAGCTATTATAAAATGCAAAGAAAGACAGCACCTGCTTTTGCATGCTATGAGGGCAATTTTGTAAAAGCTTTTTAACAAATAAAAGCCTTCTTAAACACATAAAAATGACCCCAGGGGTTTTGCACATAAGAACGTGTGTGGCGATATAGTTTTATGTGACCTATGTATAGGCATGGGGCAGAGTTTGGATGGAGCACAGGTGGAGATGTGATTTCCAGTCATTACTGTATTTATAAAATATGCACAGATTCATGTACTTTATGTTTGAACACTTAAGGTGACTTATTGAGTATTATCGTGCACTACTAGACAGTAGTGTACACTATTGACAATGAGGGGAATGTTAGAAGGGACGTCCAAGCCAGAATGTCTGAAAAAAAGCAGGCACACCCAGGTGCAGACGCAATTTTACAAATGAAGAACTAGCCTGATTTGGACGTCTGCAGGGACATTTACATAGACATCCCCAGAACCGTATTTAAGAACTTGGACATCTAGGATAGCCTAATGGTCAGAGTAGTGGGTAGGAATAGGACAGCTGGAGTTCAAATCCCTCTTCTGCTGTTGTTGACATTTTGTTGAGCACCGGGGATGATGGAGTATTCTTTTCTATACCCCCTGGATGTTTTTCAGCCAAAACAAGCAATTTTCAGGTACCAGAAGGAGGTCCATGACATTTCTGAGACCAGGCAGGAATGACCCAGTTCCTGGGAACACTCCACCCATGCCCCCATTCAGACATCCTCACACTGGGGATATCCCCAAAGCCAGCTTCTAAGATGACTCTGGAGATATCTCTGTGTTTTGGACGTTTCTGCACATTCTTGGATGTCCAAAGCACGAATATGGCTTCAAAAATGACTGCTAAGTTAAAAAAACCCTCATAAATGACATGTGAAACTAAACAAAATAAAAATTTACTACTACCACTACTACTATTTATCATTTATATAGCACTAGTAGGCTTTTGCCGTGCTGTACGCATATACGTAAGAGAATCTCTGCTCCACAGAGCTTGCAATCTGCTAAGACAGACAAACAGAACAAACAGGGAACTAGTGTAATTTTTTAAGGGAAATGATTAAAACACACATGTGTAGACTGGAGAATAAGGGGGTCTGGATATGAAATGTTTGGCCTGCACAATCCTAGAGTGCAGTGCATGCAAACATATCTGAGTCCAGGCACCAGATCCACAAGGGCCCGAAATTGAGCTGTGCACATTTTGGAAGCGCTATGCGCCTTGTTAAGCATAGCCCTCCCTGCCAACCTCTAAACCGTAATTCAATTCCGTGTTGACGGCATTGAATATCCGGAGATCACCATAGACACAGGAAGCCCCCGAGCTAAGCGTGCAGCAGTGATATTGGATGCTGCGCAGTTAGCTCCTGTGCCTTAAAGATAGGAAAGGGTTTCCCTGGCCTATCTTTAAAGCACAGATCGCTAACTGGGCAGCATGCAACACCGCTGCAGTCCGGTTAGCGAGAGTCTCTGCCTCTGCTCCGCCTCACCCCAGAATGCCCCCAACACACCCCAGTGCTAACCAGATAACATTGGGGCATGTAGGGGACTTACAAGGGGACATTCAATGTCACTAACCATGTAGGTGCCGTTGAATATCCCCATTTAAGGCATTTACACGATTTACTGGGCTGTAAACCATGTAGATGCCTTTCAAAAATTGGGCCTTAAGAGAATAGAGAGTTCCAAATTCACAAGGAGAGCCCCAGAAGAAGTAGGATAAATGTTCTTGCTCAATTTTTATTCTCTGCCAGTTGAATGGAATTTTGCTTTACTCTGTGTCCTTAAGCTTGCTAGAGATTTTTGGTTCAAAGCACATCCTGGACTGGGCTTGTAGTTTATGGAAGTGGGTGTAAGAGGTGGGCTAGGCTGGTCCCAAGCTGAAACCCCAAATCCCAGAGAGTTAAATCTGAAATCTACCATGTTATCTTCATGAAGTTGTACTCCCTCTCTACTGCAGAGCATAAAATAGCTACAGTGAGGGTTTTCAGACCAATAGGGGCTATATATTGTACTGTATTTTCTTAGAGTTTTCAGAGGTACAGTACTTAACAACAAAAACTGAGATTTCAGATCAAAAGATATCACAGCAAGCTATCTTTTTATACTTTTGCACAAATTGAGTAAATGATATAATGATTCACTGAAATTATCTTCAGCTGTGAATTTGCCAGTATTCTGGACTGATTTATGCTATTTGCTTTAGCATCCTGCCAGGTAGTCATTTTATATGGGGAAAAAATCCAAAGAGGCTTTATATTAAAGCCGAAGAGTCTTACTGAAACTCAGCATGTAGGTTATTTTATATGTGCAGTTCTTTCACCATGCTACGTGGACCATCTTGTCACAGCTCTATATTTGATAAGAACTGGGACTATCAGAATGAAGGGCAAAGTTTTTGGTAGACTGCAAGTACTGTATTGTGATAACTAAGCAGAAATGCAGGTGGTTACATCATAGAGTGCATCTGACATGATACTGAGGGGACCTGGGATTCTGCACACTTGAGAACAACCATGCTAGAATTGCACAGAGCCTTGTGATTATACATGAAAAAGATACACACAGATATACCCATCTCTTATTCCCCAAACACTTCAACTTACCTGCCACAAATACACACACACCACCTCCTAAACATACAATGTACAATTCTTATACTACTCTTCCCTCCAGTGACTTATTCCAAACCCACACATACCTCCTACATAAGCCCAAACACACATACAGTACTTCTATACCCACTTATTCATCACACACACAACAACATAACCTCATACACCCACATACACCTCCGTGCATACAACTCCACCTACTCTCACACATGAGGTACTCCCTCCTACCTCCCATCTACAGCCTTCCTTAACCCCCAGATAGGCCTCCAACATAAACCACACACACAGCTCACGCATACTTGTTTTACAACTATTTGTTGGAGGTCATAGTTCATCTGTTGTCCACTGGCTGTCTTTCAACTCTTTATCTTTATTTTTATTGTATCACTTGATAGCCCACCCAAAGCAGTTAGCGTCAGAGGGGTTTACAAATCAAAGTTAGACTGCAAGCAGGAAGTAGAAAGGAACACCATTAATCTATAGGATAGAGAGAGAGGGGAGCAGATAGCAGTAACAAGTATATCAAGGTAGGTTTTCATATAGGAGACTTGTAGAGTGAAAGGGGTAAACCAAGCAGGGGAGGGGATGGCAGTCAGGGGAGTGGGGAAGGGAGGTCGAAGGCAAGGTGGAATAGGTGAATTTTCAGCATGGCTTTGAATTTTTGAAAGGACAGTTCAGTGCGGAGTGAGGTTGGCAGTGAATTCCAGAGCGCAAGTGCTAAGAAGAAGAATATGGAGTGGCGGGTGAGTTCAAGGTGTGCATGTACAGAAGAGGGAAGGGAAAGGTGACCTATGTGGGTGGCTCAGAGTGAGCGGGGGAAAGTGTGAAATTGGATAAGATCAGCGAGGTATTGGGGGGTACCGGTATGGACAGCTTTGCGAACAATGGTAAGTATCTTGTGTATGAACCTGAATTTGAGAGGAAGCCAGTGTAGAAGCATAAGTAACGGAGTGATGTGATCGGAACAAGAGGAGTAAGTGAGAAGGCAAGCAACAGTGTTTGAACCGGTGGAGTTGATATTGGGGCAAGCCTGCTAGAACAACATTGCAATTGTCTAGCCTAGAGATGGTAAGTGACAACACAAGTGTGGTTAGTGATGGGAGGGAGAGGAAAGGACGGACGGCATGAATTTGGTGCAAGAAAGTGAAAGAAGGGTGAACAAGGGAGGAAATATGTTGATGGAAGGAAAGGGAGGAGTCAAGAGTGACTTCAAAGTATCAGAGTGATGAGACAAGGAGTATATGAGTACCAGATAAGTTGGGAGGGAGTGAGGGGCAGGAGTCACCAAAAGTAAATCAGATAGCAGCAGGTATGGAAGGGTTAAGGTGCAGGTAGTTACTGTTTAACCAGGAGGAGATACGGAGAGGCAGGAGTTTAATGGGGATATATCAGGTGTGAGTGAGTTGGTGCAAAATAGAAAAATTATATCATCAGCATAATAATATCCTGAGATCCCAGACTGTAAGTGGGGCAAGAAGATATTGAAGATGAAAGGGGCCAGTACAGAGCCCTATGGAACACCACAGGGAAGGGAGGTAACTGGGGAGGCTGAGGAGCTGATCTGTATGGAAAAGGTGCACGTGGAAAGGAAGGAGTGTAACCAGTGATGGACTGTCCCATGGATCCTCTGATCGGAGAAGGCGAGAGAGGAGTGTGGGGTGGTCAGCTAGGTTGAAGGCAGAGGATAGATCCAGAAAGAGAAAGCACCCTGTTCATACGAGGTGTGACAAAAAATAAACGAGACTGTGGCAGCCATGCCCATGACTCAATGCCAATTGGCTAATCGCTTATAGCACTGTGTTGTGCAACATCTCGCCACTATTCTGCTATAATATTTTTCATCTCTCTCACTCTGTTTTTCTTTTTCAGGTTTTTTTGTAGCACACTGCTCCATCGCTTTGTCACGCAACTGGAGGTGGCAGAAATATGGAGCAAAGAATCAACTTGAAATCTCTGGTTAAGTTGGAGAAGGGCCTAACTGAGTGTCTCCAACTTCTCTAAAAGGCTTTTGGAGAAGATGCAATGTCAGTCTTCGAGTGGCACAAATGCTTCAAGACTGGCCGCGAGGAGGTGGAGGATGGTCCCAAGTCAGGATGGCCTTCCACAACAAAGATGGCTGAAAACCAGGCAGAGTGAACCAGCTGGTGCGGAGTGATTGCAGATTGATGGTGCGGATTATAGCTGAGGAGCTCAGCCTGAACAGGGAGTCAGTGCAGACCATCTTGGTGCAGGAGCTGGGGATGCAGAAGGGTGCGTCAAGATGCTGCCCAAGCTTTTATCGGACGACCAGAAGGAGCACTGGGTCAATGTTTGTCAAGACTTGCTAGAGAAGATCGGAGAAGATCCAGAGTTCGTTGGCTGAGTCATCACAAGAGACGAAACTTGGGTCTTCCAGTACAACCCTGAAAGTAAGAGACAGAGCCTACAGTGGAAGACTTGACTGTCACCCAGACCCAAGAAGGCATGCATGTCCGGCTCAAAATCATGCTGACCACATTCTTAGACCAGAAGGAGTGGTCCATCATGAGTTTGTGCCTGAAAGTCAGACAGTCAACCAGCACTTCTACCAGCAGGTCCTCAATCACCTCCATGACTGGGTTTGGTGCAGCAGGCGGGCTCTGTGAAGAGACAAGTCATGGCTGCTCCACCATGACAACGTGCCCACTCACACCATGCTCAGTGTGAGGCAGTTCTTGGCCAACAAACAGATCACAGCTCTTGACCACCCTCCTTATTCCCCAGATCTCACACCGTGCGACTTCTGGCTCTTCCCCAGGCTGAAGACCATGCTCAAAGGAACTCATTTCACCTCTGTAGAAGAGATCAAGGCCACTGTGACGAGGGAGCTGAGGGACCTCAAGGAGGAGGACTTTACTAAGTGCTTCCATACGTGACATAAGCAAATGTAGAAGTGCATTAACTCTGGGGGGGATTACTTTGAAGGGCACAATGCATAATTTCTCTGTAGATTTTGTAATAAAACATTTATGAGACAGTCTCGTTTCTTTTTTGTCACACTTCGTATGTCCAGTGGAGCTTGTTCAAGAAGGACAAGAGAATAGTTTCTGTACTATGGCCTGTTCTGAATCCGGATTGGCGGGGATGAAGGGTAAGAGTGGCGTCGAGATGGGAAGATAATTATGTGAAAGCTAATTTTTCCAAAATCTTGGAAAGGAAAAGGAGATTGGAGATGGGGTGCCAGTGGGCAGGGACAAGGGGATCAAGGGACGGTTTTTTGAGGATGGGACAGATGATTGCATGCTTCCAGATGGTGGGGAAGAAACTGGATGATAGTCTTGAATTAAATAAGTTGAGGATGAATGGGAAGAAGGAGAGCAAAGATTCAGAGAGCCAATGGGAAGGAATGGGATCTAATGTACAAGTAATTTTATGGGATGAAGCAAGGACCTTGGAGAGTTTGGTGATAGAGATACGGTGGAAGGAATTCCAGGTATGTTAAAGAGGAGGAGCTGTGGGGGATGATGAGAGAGAGAGAAGGGCGTAGAGGAAGGGGAGACAAAGGGTAAAGGGGGAGAGGGCAGGAGGAAAAAGTGGAGCATAGGGGATTGACTTTTCCTGAGAAAAAGGCAGCCAGATCAGCTGGGGCTATAGCAAAGGAAGGGAGGATGGACACTGAAACAGTGGTGTGAAGAGCCGAGAGTGAGTGAAGTGTCTGGTAAAGCTGCCAGGTGGCATTTGAATAGGAGGTTATCAAATTGGAATAGTGAGCTTGTTTTGCGGCATGGAGCATGAAACAGTATTGGCAATGACACAGATGGAAAGATGAGAGGTAATCTGGGGAGGGATGCTTGCACCAATGATGTTCTGCTTGGTGACAATGGGTGCTTTGGAGGTAAAGACACAGGATGGTACCAGGGATGGTGAGTGACTAGGCAGGCAGACTGGATGGGGTGCAGGGGTGCCACTTGGGCATCACCTGGGAGAGAGGATAAGTTAGGAGGGAAGAGAGTGTCAGCTGAAGCATGGTTGGTGTGATGTGGTGCTTCAATTGAGTGGAGTTTGGGATGGAGAAAGTGCTATATAATGAAGGTGCGGAAGGAAGATGAAGAGAGAAAAGCAAACAGGAGTAGCCTGACCAAGGGAGCAGTAGGGATGAGATGGCGGAAGGAGCGAGCGAGGAGTCAGTTGGTATGAGGATTAGTTCCAAGGTGTGGCCTGCAACATGGGAGGGACAGCAGATGTGCTGGTGAAGATATAGATCAGTAAAGAGGGTCAGGAGAGCTCTGTCTCTTGGCCTGGAAGGGGGATCGGGGTGCACATTGAAATCACTTAGAATTACCAGGTGAGAAGATAGAAGGGAGATTTTGGAGAGTGATAGCAGGAGAGCATCCCAGAGGTCTGGGCAGAGGGAAGGTGGAGCGTAAAAAAGTAGGAAATTAATTGGTGGGGATGAGTCCAAGCAAAGTAACAGTGATTTGGGGTAATGGGGGGAGGGGTGGGTGGCTCTCTCTAAATGGAAGGGAGGAGCAGTAGAGAACCACCATACCTCCACCGCTCTGGCCTGAGCGGGATGTTGAGAAGGCAGAGTAACTTGTGGGAAGTCAGCAGTGAAGAAGGGCCTCTTTGCCCTCCCGGAGCCAAGTTTCCATGAGAAACAGAGCATTCAGGGAGTGCTGGAGGTCTAAGTCCTGTATGGGAAGGGCTTTGGAGCAAACTGATTAACAGTTTAGAAGAGCTAGGCTAAGGAGAGCATAAGAAGGTGCCAGGGATATTCTTTTTTGGTTGTTTGAAACTATTCTTTTTGAATTTATGATGTAATCAATGGCAAACACAACGGGTGTCAACAACTGCCACTGCAACCATTACAAAAAGAACTCACTTGGAATTGCAAGAAAAAAAGAAGCATCAATATAATTATCAATGACCAATAGTCAAAAATACAAAAAAACATTATACATATAAAGGCACATTTTAGAAAGGGCGTTCAGGTGCAATCAAGGACATTCATGTGAAAACGTGCCTAAAAAAGGCTGGTCATGTCCAAGTTCAGGCACCATTTCAGAAATGTGGACGCACCCCATATGGATGTCGTCAGGAACGTTTATGTAGATGTCCCAACAACAGTATGTCAAACAGAAGATATGTCCTAGCCTGCCATTCTGCAGATGGAGACATTCAGCAGTGACAAAATAACAAATCGTTTTTCCATAATCCCCCATGACTATCTTGATGCATGCGACATGTACTGGAGATATTAGAGTATTACCTTCTCTGTACCCTCCAGATGTGTTGCTGGCAAAACAAGCACTTGTTTGATGCCTATTCTGCCCTGGAACAGGTGTAGACTTGGATGGGAGCAGAGATGTGTCTGTCATTTCTGAAATCTGTTGCGCACATCTAACATGCCTCTAGAGCGCTCCCTTCCTAGACAAATGTGCCCACACTAGGAACATTTCTGAACCTGTGTTGTGAAATTGCTCTGGGGACATCTCAATGATTTGGATGTCTGAGTACCTATTTTCAGACATCCAATGCATGAATAGAGCTTCTAAAACAACCACCATAGTATGAGCTAAATTATATGAAGGTTATTTTAAAAAAACATATTTGTAATTTTCAGGTCCTATATTCAAAGGCAACTGGGATATTCAGGGGTACTAACACAGTTAGTGCCGCTGAATATCCATGGATACTGCTGCTACTTACCTCTTAGCATCAGGGCATGTCAGGGGCACTCCGGGGAGAAGCGGAGGCAGAGCCAATCACAAACCAGTCAGTAATGATATTGAGCTACTGCCCGGTTAGTGATTTGTGGTGACAGCCAGGAGCAGGAAACCCTGGCCTAACTTCCACCGCATATTGCTAACTGGCAAGAGTGGCTAACCAGATATTCAATGCCAGTGGCCGGATATGGCCTCAGTACTGAATATCCAGGTTTAAGGTTCAGCAGCGAAGACTAGCTGCTGCAAAGGCTCTAGCCACCACTGCTGAATATCGGGCCCTACATGTTTAAATACGACCACTTACACATATCATTCACATCTATGTGTAAAAGGCCATTTTAGAAAGAGCCAATTTTACATAAGGATGAACACAGGAGCTGCTGGGCGTCAGCATTGACTTGAAGTTACATACTGCATTGTCCATTCCACTTCGTTTTATAGGGAGGGGCAGGGGGATGTTAGGGCTTATCGAGGATATAGTCTGGACTGCACCAAAATCTGCACATGTATCCCCAATTTCATATAAAGGATGCATCTGTAAGACGACAATTGTCCATGTCTGAATTTACACCTGCTTTTCATTACGCATAATAAGAAAAAAAGTGTTCCTTTTGCCCTTCCCTTTACCAAGAGGATTAAGTGGGATATCCCACTACATCCTCAATGTTTACGTCCCTCCCTTAACACAAACGAGGGAAAGATAGAGGATCTGTAGTTAATTAGAGGCACCTACATGTCTAGATTTGCAAAATGGCAAAATATAAGTGTAACTACCAACATTTACATGGGCCACTTTCACATTTTGGTTTCTGGGTTTACAAAGTAAATTTTTCCCTGTGTAGCTTTGTGAAATGGCTCCTCCTGCTGCATGTGGATGTCCATTCCCATGTTTCCGTCTCTGATATAAAGTGCACGTCCTATGTGAGGAGCAAAGATATGTCCATTTTACATTGGACTTATGCTTGGCCATCCTCTCCTCTAACATTGACATAGATTTGCAGACATTTTGAATGTCACTCTAACCACATAAATGGCTTTTGTTAAATGTGCCTTCACATTTTACAAAAGCCATTCACAAAAGAAAAAAAGAGATTAAAAAAAGCATTACAAAGAATCACGCTAGCTGTCAACATGTGTCCCAACGTACCTTCAGCACATGTCAGAACACATCCCCATTTTGTTACAAAAGCAAGGTAAGCCATTCTTGTTTTGTAGGAGGACAAGCTCTTTTCCAATATCTGGAAATGGCACATCTTGCAGAAAGAAGTAAATATCTCAAGTCTTAACTTTGCAAGATAAAGTTTACAAAGGATCCGAACCAAGAATATAAACCTCTGGGCTTAAGGGGATGCTGTTGCTACAATGAATTGAAGTGCATACCTAACCATAGCTCAAAAGGAAACTATTAAGGAACAGAGCCACCAAACATGATCAAGTATACCAACACCTCCACAATTCCTCCAACAGAGAGGTGGGATTTCAGATCCCCCTTTGCCAAAATTTGAAGATTTAGGCATGAACTTGTCATCATCTTTAAATAAGTCTGCATTTTCCTAAGGGAAATAGAATATGAATGGGCATAGTCCCAAATAGGGGGTCCAAAAATCCACTGTATCTTTGTTTTTCAAAACGTATTTTCCCAATTTGGGGAAGCCAGAACTACAATTAAAGCTCCATAAAGGCAGGCAACCATCTTCTTTGTTCCCCAATGAACAAATACAGTTTTTTTTGTGGTTGGACTTCTTAAAAAAGTTAATTTATAGGAGGCATTCAAAGCAAAATACCTCAACTGAGAAAAGGAAAGGTGTATGCACAAATGACTTTCCAGATTCCCCAGATAATCCAAAGTCCCATTTATAAATAAGCTCAAAAAAGTCTCTGGTTTACAAGATTTTCTGTCCAAATGAGATAAAAAGCCCATATCCATGACAAAATCATGAGAACACAATGGCATAAAAGGCATAAACGAGAACAATGTTCCCCAATTTAGCCTCCGGCACATTTATTATTTCTTTATTATTGATATACTGCCCTTAGTGAGTGACAACAGAGTGGTTCACAAAGCAAATATAAGTGCCAATACAATTCAACCATAAACACAAGAAAACAAATATATACAAAAAGCCAGAGTAGAGGAAGAATAGTAGTTGCAGGGGGCAGCTCTGGGGCCCATTTCCCTACAACAAGCTAAAGGTTTGTTCGAAGAAGAAGGTTTTCAGATTCTTCTTAAATGATTTCACTGAGTTATCTTGCTGAATATACAAGGGAGTAAATTCCAAAGAGCAGGGGCCAAAAAGAAAAATGTTGCTTGCCACGTGGACTCATGGCGAGCAATATGGTTAGCTGGAACCACGAGACAATTGTGGCTCTGGGAACAAAGAGTTTGAACCAGAACACAGGAGATGAGAGCATCTGACATAGTGTGGGAGTCCTGAGTAAAAGGCCTTATGGGCCAGCAATAGCACTTTAAACTTAATTCGGTAAGATATTGGTAGCCAATGATGAGATCTAAGCAGTGGGGTCAAATATCTTAGAGTAAGTAAGGAGTTTAATAGCCGTATTTTGCACCCTTTGCAGGCGCTGAATTGAAGAGCATGGAAGACTACTGTACAGGGAATTACCGTAGTCTAACTTACTGATGACTAGGGCAAAAACCAGACTAGTTAGAGCTGGTTTATCAAAAAATGAATGGAAAGACTTGATTGTACAAAGTGTGTACTGAGGATTTCACAGTGTCTGACATTTGATAGCTAAAGGTTAGATGAGGATCAAAAGTACAATCTAATATTTCCAGAGTGGAAACTAATAATAAGGAAATACCAAAATAAACAAAAAATGTATGCATAAATAAGATCCATGTGTACTTGAGTAATAAGAATAAACTCCTTCTTACGTATAGATCTCTTACTGGATATCAGTCAGTTTAATCTCTTTGAAAAAAGTATTCATGATCTTGGTTCCATGATGGTTCAGAATTCTGGATTCAGACCTATCCAGAATAGACAGACCACAAATAGTTCTGCCTACATAAAAAAAGAGACTGTGACTTCAGTTTCAGAGTAAAAGAAAACTTTAAAAATATGTGACTTCTTTGTGTGGCATTAACCATTAGCCAGGGTAACCATTATATTCTCAAGAATACCCTGTACAACAACATATCTATCCAGATTATCAGATATCACTAATTGAGGAGAAAAAAGAGAGTTTCAGCAATCATAATAATAACTTCTCTTTGTCTCTGTGATGAGAAGATCCAAAAGCCTACAAAATCAAGCCCTTCTTTAGTTTTTTATGCTCCATCAGGGAAAAAAGAGCCTCTTGCAAGATAACTAAAGAGGGTTTCAATTTACACAAGTGGTCCAAAACCCGCTTTCTTTTTATTGACTATGTTGTCCATGCATATTTCAAAAAACAAACAAAATATGCATCAGAATTTATTTGTTGTTGTTGCTGTCGAGTCGGTGTCGACCCATGGCAATCCTCTGGATAGTTGACCTAAACTGTGTTTGGTGTTCAGTCAGACAACTCATTGTTGATAGAGTGGTACCCATTGCTGCTGTTATTGTATTGATCCATCTCATTGTTGGCCTTCTTCTCTTGCATTGACCTTAGTGGTTGGGACAGGCTACCTCAGGCCGCAGGCCCGGGGGTTCATTTCCCACATGGGGACAAGTAACCTCAGGCTGGAGGGACTGGGATCTCTAGTCCCATGGCATCTCCTTGTGGCCTTGGGCAAGCCACTTAACCCTCCATTGCCTCAGGTACACTTAGATTGTGAGCCCTTCGGGGACAAGGGAATAAAAAGTACCTGTTAGTATATACATACTCGTAAACCGCTCTGATGCACAAGTAAAGGGCGGTATATCAAGTGCCTAAATCATAACCATAACCATCTCTTTCCCAATGATCTCTCTCTTCATATGATTTGTCCAAAGTATGAAAGTTGAAGCCTTGTCATCTGGCCTTCTAAAGAAAGCTTAGGTTTGATATCCTCTAATGCTGACTGGTTTGTTCTTTGGGCAGTCCATAGTATACACAGTATTCATTGCCAGCACCATAATTCAAAAGCATCAATTTTTTTCCTGTCTATCTTTTGCATCTATATGATGCTATTAAAAATACCATAGCTTGTACAAGTCGAATCATTGTATGGTGAGAGACATCTCTGCTCTTCAAAATCTTATCAAGGTCCTTCATAGCCATTCTGCCAAGAATAAAGTGTTGTCACATTTCTTGACTGCTTGTCATTTCCTTATTGATTTTGATCCAAGCAGGTTAAAGTTGTCCACTATTTCAATTTCTTCTCCATCAATGATGAACTTATTGAATTTGCCAGTTGTCAAGATCTTTGTCTTCTTTACGTCAAGGCACAGGTCCATTTTAGGACTATGTTCTTGATCTTGAGAAGCAAATGTTTCAGATCATCTTCACTTTCAGCCAGTATAGTAGTGTCATCAGCATAGCGAAGGTTGTCGATGAGTCTTCTACCAATCTTCACACCTCGGTTGTCTTGATACAGTCCAGCTTCTCTGATGATTTGTTCTGCATATAAATTAAACAGGTAGGGGGAAAGTATGCAGCCTTGTTGTACATTTTTGCTGATTTTAAACCATTTTGTGTCTCCTTGTTCCGGTTAAACTGTTGCTTCCTGATCAATGTAAAGTTGTGCATAAGAACTATCAGGTGTTCTGATATAGCCATGCTTCTTAATTTGGCAATGAGTTTTTCATGATTTACACAATCAAAGGTCTTGCTGTAGTCAATAAAACACATATAGATATATCTTTGATATTCTTTGGTCTTTTCAAGAATCCATCTCATATCTGCAGTGATGCCTCTTGTTACTTTCCCTTTCCTGAACTTTGTTTACACTTCAGGCAGTTCTCTTTCCTGTTCTGGTTATAGTCTCCTCTGGATGATCTTGAGTAGAATAAAGTTTCTCAAAATGAGGTCAGCATTGTTGAACAAATTGATTCAACAACTCTTTTGAAATCAAAGGCATACAAACTAGAACATTTCTGTGATGATCTACAACTCAAGCAGGATGATGCTGACAATCATCTGTGTAGATGCAACATTAGGTTTCTAGGCATTTCAGAATTTACAGATGAGGATGTCTTCAAAATTGGTTGAATTGGTTGAATAGTGGTTGGGGCAAGTTACCTCAGGCCGGAAGGTCGGGGGTTAAAATCCCACTAGAGGACAGAAACCTTGGGCCGGAAGGACTGGGGTTTCTAGTCCCACAAGTGCTCCTTGTGGTCTTGGGCAAGCCACTTAACCCTCCAATGTCCATGTTCCCTGTAAGTATTAGTGTATGTGTCTCATATACCCTCGTGTTAAATGTATCCCCCAATTGTGCTGTGACCACTTTGATTGAAGGATAAGGTGGTATACAAAACTGTCTTAATAAATAAAATAAAATTGTGGAAGAAATCTTTCAAGAGGCACTGAATGTCACAGACTGCACAGAGTTTACTGTCATGACAACAGAAGGCAAGACAGCCCTCTCCAATTACAAGACCACATAGACCATCATGCACCACTGGACCCACATCAGCATGGGTTCAGGCCCAACCATGGTGTGGAAACACTTCTGTCATCACTCTTTGATAGTATCATCAGGGGAATGGATAACATCAAAACAGGTTTCGTCCTTGTATTTCTGGACATATCATCTGCCTTTGACACTATATCCCATAACATCATGCGACAACTTCTCCAAGAAATTGGTCTACACAACACCACTTTAAGATGCTTCCTATCCAACCTCAGAAACTGACAGCAACAGGTCAAATGCGGAATGAACAGATCCAAGCCATTCCCTATACAACAAGGAGTGCACGAGGGATCATCAATCTCATCTCTTTTTTTTAATATCTATATACAGTCCATCTGAGAAATCATCAAGAAGCACAAAATCCAGTACCGGTTATATGCCGATGATATCATGGTATATGCTCCAATCGATATACACAATCTAAATATCTCAGCCATATCCAGATGCTTGGAGGACAAGATCACCTGGCTCAGCAAAATAAATCTATCTGTTAACTATATGAAGACAGAAGCACTCTTCATCACAAGAAACACTTCATTCATCCCACCACAATCAATCAATGTCCTACAAAGGTCCATAGCACTAAAAAAGAAGTCTGATACTTAGGGGTCACAATGGACCAAAACGTCACCACGCAGTCCCATATAAATAAGACCACCACTAATGCCTACCACAAAATGAAAGTTATTATAAAACTGAAACCACTCCTAAGCCAAGAACACTTTCAAACAGTTTGTCAAGCCATAATCACCCCTATACTTGATTACTGCAACTCACTTTATCAGGAGCTCTCAAACCAAGCCATCCTTCCATTCCAAATAGCGCAAAACACAGCAGCATGAATCATCACTGGAACATCCAGACAAGAGCACATCACTCCCATATTCAGCCAATTACATTGGTTCCTGATACACTCTAGCATCAGGTTCAAGACAATAATAAAAATATTTAAAAGCATACATACCTCCTCAGCTGATGCCTTACAGGACCTCATCATAAAAGACCCAGGCTCACAACCTAGGAGAAACATCAACAAACATATGATTATCACGCCCAACGAATACCAAAAAACTAAACAATCCACATCCCGAAGAGCACTCACACTCTATGTCCCTGCAGTATGGAACTCTCTACCGGACGACATGCAAGCAATGATAGACATCAAAGACTTCCACAAGATGCTTAAGACATTCCTATACACAAACCACTCAGGAAACATCACATAACCTCCCAAACATGGAAATGATCTCAACCTACCTAACAATTCCAGACCACGAATGAACAACAGCGATCCAATGCTACAGTCCTAATTTGTATAAATGTTATACCTTAGATGTTGTAATGTACATAAGTTAACTTGTTATCAGATCCTGCATGCCTACTCGCCCCCCCCCCCCAACCACAAGATTATTGTACACAGTAAAGTTACAATGTAAACCTCTTTGATTGAATAATAAGGCGGTATAGAAAACAGGTTACATAAATAAATAAATAGTGGGGAAAGTCGGTCACAGATTGTTCATTGGTGGGGAGAAACTGCAATGTGCACTGTAGTTCCAAGTACAGAGCTTGGGGTTGAGTTTGTAAGAGGGAGAAGAATGCTGAACTGTACTCTAGTAGAGAGAGCTTGATATACAATTAGGATCTTGGATTCTGAGGTGAAAGGAGTACTAGGGCCTATTGAGAAGGAAGCTACTCCTAAGTCTAGATAGTTCCAGCAAATGTAATTCAAAGTCAGAACCATAAGAAAGAAAGGGAATTCTAAGCAACCATTAAAATAGCTTAAAGAGGTCTGGAGTTTTTGCAGATTGATGGTCCCCTGCAGTAAAGAAAATCAATAAAAAATACTTTTATTATGATAACCAGAATCCCAGTGTGGTGTGTGTTTTTGGAAGAGAACAAAGAATGAATCTTTGTGTGCATGTTATTCTTCTTCACCAGAATGCCTTACCGAGGCACTCTGTACTCCAGGAAAAAGAATCCTGTACGTATATAATAATACTTTTTATTAATATATCTCCAAGCTAGCCAGGTGGCTTCAGTAATATTGCAGAATGTATCTACTTGTGTGGTAGATTTTATTGCCTACTTTACATGATAGCTTCTAAGCGGCACAAGGATTAAATAATATTGGAATATGCTGAATCCAATTCATGTGAGGTGCAATGCATCCCTACTGTACATTGATTTATTACAAGGGAAAATATAGTCACTGGCAATTATAAGCTTGTGATGATGTAAATATATTAGTATTTTTGATAGCATTTTCTTCCAAAACACTTTACAAACATATTTGACTCTTTTTATTATTCATTTGGAACAGGTATTCATTGTGTCTTTCTTAATGAAAGAATATCCAAATTGCTGATGCCAAGATTTGAACATATGAAACTCAAGCTTCCATGACATGACGACTTAACCAAACATTTTGCATATTGCTTATTAATATGACATTTCACATCAACCTCCTGTTTTCTTTCTTCCATCTGTGTTTCTCAGAGCTGTGCTAGTAATTTTTCTTGGGTGAAGGGTAGTGCTCTTGCTTTTTTCCTATGATTTTGCTGTCCATTTAAGCTGTCTTCTTTTCCAGTAGCTATATTTGATTTGTTTTTGTTTTGTTTTGTTTTGTTTTCCCTGCTCACAGGGTCTGACTGAAGCTGGGTTAGTGCTTCCTGTGTTTTGTTTTCCCCAGCCCTAGAGGCTTTTCATCATTAACATCTTGCTAGTTTACTAGGCTGCTTAAACTTCTCTGGTTTGTATTTTAGGATACTGGGGACTTTGGGAGGTGGGCGCATTATTTTCTGGAAAATTTGGTTCTAAGAGAATTATATTGACAATTTTACTCGCTGGTGATGGGGTGCCTTATCTGTGGGACTAACCTTCATGGCTCCTAAGAAGGGCAGTGGGGGTACAGGGGTGGCTGGCTCCCAGGGAAAAGAATTAGGTAAACAGGCTGTTAAGAACACAGTCAGACATGTGGATTCTGCTCAGTCAGGAGGGCAGAAGGCAGGGAGAGTGGTTAAAGGGAACAGAAAAGAGAAGAGGGTTTCAGCTGCTGAGAAGACTGGGGAGTAATTTTCTCAGAAACAAAGATGCCTCTGGAAGGGCATCTACTTTGGTGCCTACTGTCCGGGCTAAGAGTAGTTGGATCTCAGGTACCAAGACAGTGATGGTATAGGCACAGGTTTTTGCTGGTACACTGATATCCAAGTTGGTGGAGTCTGATGAATTTAGGGAGAGAGAAAGCGATGATGACAGCATGATTGCTAATGTGGAATGGAATTCTGTCCAAGCAGAGCATCATGCTGCTCTGATGACTTTGGGGGAAGATCTGTGGAGGATGGGACAAAGTAAGTAGGGGGGGGGGGGGGGGACTGAAGTGGCTTAAGCTCCTGCATGATAAAAAATGTTTGCACAACTTGAAATGCATTGTTATGAGGCTTGACAGAGAAAAACGCATGCACAGTGTTGGGGGATTAGCACCTGAACAAATTTGGGATACTTTGGATTCTATTGATTCTTCTGACTCATCCTCCTCTTCTAATTCTGAGTCTGAATTTGGAGAAAATGCACAGTTGAGTGTTAAGGGGCAACCTAGGAGGGTACAGTGGAGTCAGAGTCAGGTGGTGGGATTCCGGGGCCTGTTTCTCGTAGGGCACACACGTGTTATGCTATTTGCACCATTGAACAGTTTAGTCTCTCAGAAGTTGTATAGGAAGATTTTGAGGGCAAAGTATATAAATATGTTTTCATTGCTTGCCAGAGAACAGAAGGGCAGAGATAGGAGAAAGATGGATGGATGAGGGAAAAAAAGAGGACATTTAGAGTGGCTAGGAATATATATAATTGGATGTTAGCATTTCATATTTTTTCTAGTATTCTTGGTGGAGCTAAACTGGCTTTGCTCAAATATGCAGATTTGATTTTAAGGGCTCAGAGAACATATAGGGTTGGGCTTGGTTCATTTACAATAAACAGTTAAGAAAGAGTTTAACTAAAGAATAATTGGAAGCCTGGGAGTTCAGAGATGTTGATATATGGTTTTCAGAGATGACTCCAGGTCGTTCGGCCCAGTAGCGGCCAAACGTTCAGTGGGCTAACACTACTGTAGATGGTAACTTAGGTTCTCTATCTGGTTTTGGAGATTCATGTGGGGGAGTGGGTCCTAGGAGGCACATGACCCGCTCACATGAAGGTGACATCTTCCTGGAGGTTCAGACAGGTGTGCGGTTGAGTGAGCAGAATAGTGCTTGTTTTTCATTTCAATGTGGAGCATTGTGAGCTGCAGTTGTGTCATTTCCATCACAGATGCAGTGCCTGTGGAGGATCCCAGCCAGCTTTTCGCTGTTGATCCTATTTTTTGCTGGAGTGGGCAAGGTATGCCCTTTTGGGAGGCAGGACCCCCCCTACTCAGCCTTGGCTCTGCAAGGCTCCGTCACCAAGTCATTTGGGTGCCTTGGAAATTTAGTTGCCTGTTTATCCTGATGGAGACACAGCTGCTTTGTTATGGAAGGTTTTTTTAATATGGTTTGTTATTCCTTTTGAGGAACCTCGGTTGCAACACAGGGCTAGGAATCTCTTTTGATGTCTGCTTTGAAGGAGGAAGTGATTTAAAAATTATAGAAAGAATTAGAGTTGACAGGATTGCTGGCTCCTTTGATTTCTCTCCTTTTCAGGATCTGGTTGTTTCCCCTTTGGGCATTATACCAAAAAAAGAGTCAAGGACATTTTGTTTAGTTCATAATTTTTCTTTCCCATCAAGGAACAGTGTAAATTCATTTATTGATCCTGCTCTGTGTTCAGTCCAATATTTTTTTCATTCTGCTCTTCATCTGTTTCAATGGTCTGGTCCTGGTGCCTTAATGGAAAAAAACTGACAATGAGTCCACATTTCGACTATTTCCTATTCATCCATAGTCTTTTCCTTTATTAGTTTTCCATTTTGAAGGAAAATATTATGTTAAGTGTATGCCTATGGACTGTTCTGTGGCATGTTTCTGTTTTGAGGCATTTGCTACCTTCTTTCATGGGATGTTTGAATATGTCGGGTTCCACTTCCATTGTTCATTACTTGGATGTTTTTTTTTTCATGGTGCCAACACAGTCTGAGGAGTGTAGCAAGTTGAGGGGCATTTTTGCAGACATCAGCAAAGGACGTTGGCATACCACTAGCATCAGAAAAATCTGAAGGTCCTTGTACTGTGCTTACTTTTGGGTATTGAACTGGGTTCATCTTGTATGGAATCCCAACTGACAGAGAGTGAGATACAGTAGCTAAACTTTGCAAAAATGAAGGTTTGGTGTCTGAATATTGCTTTCTTAGAACTCCTTCCGGTCTTAGTGGCCTTTTTATTTTGGGACAAAGATATAGACACAAGAGAGTAGTGCTGCAATATGGCAGTTGTGGAAGCAATTAATAGACAGTCAGCTAATTCCCTTCTGGTTGTAGAACTGTTGAGGTTGTTGGTCTTATATTGTTTACAGTTGAATGTGACTTTGACTGCAAAACATGTTCCAGGAGTAGACAATGCAATAGTAGACTCTATTTCTCATTTCCTGTGATCCTGGTTTCTTGCATTGGCTCTGGGAGCAGATGGCATGCCTTTGCTTCTCCCGATAGCTTTATGTAGACTTATTCTGGAACACTTGTCAGCCTGTTGAGGTGCTCTTTGTCTGTCAACACTTGGAAGGCTTATAAAGCAGGATGGAGGTGCTTCATAAAATTCTTGTCTTCTGAAACTCAAATTCTGAAGGAATTGTGTGTGCTGCAATTCATTGCTTGTGCTAAAATGGTAGGTATGTCAGTACACGCCTTGTTGATTTCTTTGGCAACTATAGCCTTTTCACAAAGTCGGTTGGTTATCAGGATCCAATGGCATCCTTTTTGGCGTGCAAGTTTCTGCATGGTTTTGCACAATCTAGTAGACTGTCCACCTTAAGGTTGCGAAGGCAGACCATTCTCTATGATATGCTTATCAAATCGTTTAACTTTCTGCCAGATATATGTTTCTGTTACTACAAGGTTGTTTTGTTTTCTCATTTGTCTTCTCATTTGCATTTTTGCTGCTTTACATGTCAGTGAGCTAGCGGCAACATCAAAGACCTCTGGTGGGCATATGGGACTATTGTGGAATGATGTGGAGCTTTATGATAAGATGGTTTGATTGAAGATCCATAGTTCTAAGACAAATCAGTTTGGAAAAGGTGTTTGTGTATCATTTTAGAGTATGCCTGTTTTGGTAACATGTCCAGCTGGATGTGCCCAATCCATTTTGTATTTGTGAGTTCCAGGGGGTTCATTTTGGTGATCTCATGAGAATGGGTCTCCTCTGATTTGGTTTCAGTTTGGAGTTGTCCTGAAGCATGCCTTGGGTAAGCCAGGATACAGTATGACTCCAGTCAATATGGCACTCATTCCTTCTAGTTTGGATCAGCCTCCTTTGAAGCAGCCCAGGGTTTGCCAGTGCATACTATTAATCATTTGGGGTGCTGGCATTCTAAGACATATCAAAGTTATATTCATTAAGTTATTGATTTAATGTTCTGTTTGTTTAGTCTCTTTTGCAGGTGCAGCTACACATGAAGTGCATGTCTAGATGTGTGGACTTTCATATGTGTTCTGAGCCAGAAAGTGGGCAGCAGAGACTAAATGAGGTCTACACTTGGGTCTTGTTGCATATGGCTTTTGTCTGCATTGGCTTGGAATGCAGGGCATGCGATGGTGCCAGCTGCTGCCTTTACTACTATATGCTCGATGTTCTGCTACTCCTCATTGTTTGTTTATTCATTCAAAGAGGGGGAGAATGATATTTATTGTGTTAAAGGGGTGAAGCTTATTTGATAGACAAAACGTAATTTGGTCCTATTTCGATCTTATTTTCCTTATGCTGTTATTATTTGGTCTCAAATCATTCCTAGGCTTTTTTGGTAGGATTCTATTTCATCTAGTCTATTGAAAAACTAAGGAAAAGAGTGAATGCTGATGTTTCAAGATTTGTTATCTTGTTGAGGGGGTGTTCCATCTGTCAAATATTGGGCAGGATATCTTTTTAAGTTCTATTCAGGACCTATGAGAAGGCAGTGGCAGAATTCTACAGGACGCAGCTTGTGGGATGGGAATCGGGGCCATGCAGATGGCAGTCCCTACTTGTGGAGGGAGTTTAGTTGAAAGTTACATTTATGACATTGCTGTACCATGATCTGCTTCCAGGGAAGGATAGAAGAAGGGTGATTATTACTGGGACTACTATGGGACATGGGCACCAACGCCATGTGCTGGGGTGGGAGAGGGATTGGGAGAAGCTCAACTTGTGCAATGCTGCCCTTCAGCCTGGCGTCACTGCAGGTTGTCGGCTAAAGGGAAATTCAACAGTTTTATAACTAACCACAAGACCAGGATGTCACCATCTAGTCGAGGTGTGGGATGTCGAGCATGAGTGGTATTTTATGTATTCATGGTTGTGTGAATTATGCATTGATTGGGTTAATAAAGCTGTGACCTGGTTTTTCCACTGACTGAGCCTGGTGTTTTATTGTGTTTTGTGATTTCTGATTTAAAGTTTGAATTAAGAAGTGTGCAAGTGTTTTTTTTTTTTTAAGTGCTGTCAAGTCAATGCTAACTCCTGGGACCCAGCATCCCCTAGGTTTTCTTAGCATCACCAGAAGAAGATTGGCAGGCCTTTTCTTCCAAGGCAATGGAGGGTAAAGTGACTTGCCTAAGGTCACAAGGAATGCCAGTGGGACACAAACCCTGATCTTTTGGGTTAGTAGGCTGTTGCTCTAATCACTGGCCTACTCTTCCACTCTGTACAAGTTCTTCTGTCATGCACATTTATATTCAAAAATCCAGATCAGTTTGGCAGTCCCTGAGTACTGGATTGAGAGGTATTACTCTGTTTTACCTGTCACTGCAGAAACTCGATCTCCAGGAACAAGCAGGAATGTAGTCTTCACATATGGGTATTGTCGATACCGACGGAGCCTGCGTGGGAACTCTCCCCAGCGTCCAATAGGAAAGCTTTTGGGAGCATCCCACAGTGCCTGCGAGCTGCCTTCCTGCCTTTCTATCTCTCTCACTTCAGTTCTTAGTTTTCTGCGGAGCCAACAGGACGGGTACCCTGTCACCATAGGAAATGTATTCTTATTCTTTTGTTTTTTTGTGGTCGCGTCTGCCTTCATTCGATGCCTACCGGTAGTGGTTTCAAGAAATGTTCTAACTGTGGCAGTACTATATCTGTCACCGACACCCATGATTGGTGTATTAAATGTTTAGGTCCTGAACATTGTCCATTGGAGTGTCTCTCCTGCAGAAAGATGACCAAAAGGGGCCTGCAGAATAGAGCTGCAAAACTCGATACCAGAAAACTTTCCATGAGGCGTTCCTACGCTTTTAAGTGGAAAGGATTCTCTGTCTGGTGTTCACAAAAGGGAATTAACCCCCTTTTGGTACCTGTGGAGTCGCTACTGGAGTATCTCCTCCAACTATCCACTTCTGGTCTTAAGACCAGTTCACTGAGAGTCCATCTTAGTGCTATTGCTGCTTTTCATAAACCTTTCATGAGAGGCCTACTCTTAACAAAACCTCCCATTAAACCATCACCAGTGGCATGGCATCTAAATCTTGTTCTCGGGCAGCTCATGAAACCGTCTTTTGAACCCTTAGCCACTACAGCCCTAAAGTTTCTTTCATGGAAAGTCATTTTCCTAATTGCTATCACTTCGGCAAGATGCATTAGTGAACTGCAGGCTTTAGTGGCTGACCCTCCTTATACAAGGTTCCACCATGATAAAGTAGTCCTCAGGACTCACCCTCACTTTATGCCAAAGGTGGTTTCGCCTTTTCATCTAAACCAGTCAGTTTATCTTCCTATATTCTTCCCTAGGCCTCATGCCTCCAGTGCAGAAAGGAATCTTCACACTTTGGATTGTAAAAGGGCCTTAGCCTTTTATCTTCAAAGAACTAAGCAATATAGAAAATCTTCTCAGCTTTTTGTTGCTTTTGACTCTAGCCATTTGGGACTTCCAGTTTCCAAAAGAACTTTATCTAAATGGATTGCAAATTGCATATCCTTTACATATGAGAGTAAAGGACTTTCTCTCAAGGGCCATGTCACAGCTCACAATGTGAGAGCCAGGGCAGCCTCAATGGCTAATCTTCATTCTGTGTCTATTGACAACATCTGTAGAACAGCTACTTGGGCTTCGGTGCATACCTTCATAGCCCACTACTGCTTAGACAAAGACTCCTGTCGGGATGCCTCATTTGGCCAAGCTGTGCTTCAGCATCTCTTTCATACTTAATGCAATTCCTACCCTCCGGTCCTGAGTTTGATACCAGATGTCCATGGGAGGAAGCATGACCCATCTCACATGGGTTCGCAGCTTGCTGGGGTCATTGCCTTGGCATCTATAAGCTGGTGAATCCCCATATGTGAAGACTACATTCCTGCTTGTTCCTGGAGATAGCATAGTTACTCACCTGTAACAGGTGATCTCTGGGAACAGCAGAAATTTAGTCTTCACAACCCACCCACCTCCACTAGGAGTTGTCTCTATCTATCTATCTATCTCTTTTTTCTCTACTCCTCTCTTTTGGTCTCAGCTATAAACTCAACTGAAGTGAGAGAGGTAGAAAGGCGGGAAGGCAGCACGCAGGCGCTGTGGGATGCTCCCAAAAGCTTTCCTATTGGACGCTGGGGAGCGTTCCCACGCAGGCTCCGTCGGTACCGATGATACCCATATGTGAAGACTAAATTCCTGCTGTTCCCGGAGATCACCTGTTACAGGTGGGTAACTACGCTATCATTGTTGATGTAAATAGTCTATTAGGTAGGAACAGGCATAAGCAATATTATCAATCATATTGGTACCTTCTCCAGTGCACATTGCTTTCTAACTTTTAGAAAACCTGGAGCAATTCTAAGATATTTCTTCTTCCATGTCATGGCAGAAAAGACTTGAAATTCTAGCGATGAGTTTGCAAATACCCATACCATTCAAAATCTGAAATGATTGAGACCATCTAAGCATCATGCATAGTTGACAAATGGCCTGGTTCAAATAAAGGAGGTGTTTGATGACTTCTGGATTTTGAGTTTACATCCCAGTACATTGTGGTGCTTATAATCCATGTTTTACCATTTGACGTCAACACTGCAGGTTCTATAATGATGCATCAGGATAGGCTTTACAAAAATCCAGGAATGACCTAGAAGTTTCCCTCTTGAACTGGGTCACTTGACACCTCTGCAGTTGTGAAGTATCTTGATTCTTTCTCTTACTTTAATTAGAGGCAAAGAGAAAATCAGACTAGAATATGTATTTTATGGTCATAATCTTGGACTGAAATGGGGGTTGCAATCTATAACAGCTAGTTCTCATTGCTTTAGACTTCAGCAATATAGAAGCTTGGAGAAAGCTCCTGTGTCAGCAAACCCCTGCTTGATGCAGCTTCTAAACTTGCTTGACTAATACCCAGGAGATCAGAAAAGACCTACAGTATACAGCATTTCAGAAAAAAAAACATTCTAACATAAATGCATGTTTTATAAGAAAAAATGTGATAATTTTATGTTATATAGGCTAAAATATATTTTGCTTACTTACACTGCAACTAGAAGAATATTCTAGGCAGTTCTTTCTCTACAATATATTATTTTCAATATTTAGACACCACTAGTTATATAGGCAAAGCTTTCATATGTAGGTGACTTAAGTGGGTTGGATCATTCAAAGGTAATCCTTAGTGTTTATGGATCTTGTTTTTTATATAAACTAGGCGTGTGCACAGCTAAAATGAAGTTTTGTTAGTGCTCATTTAACTTAAACTTTTCACAATTGTTGGACATTCTCTTTAATGTTTGTTTCACATATTTACTCTTTAGGCACCTATCGTATGTGTGCTAGAATTTTTTTAAACATGCAAATTGTTTTAACTTATAATTACCTTCTACAAGGTCAGTTTTCAAACTATCTACAAATGTTTTCAACTCATGGATTTGAAACTAATTTTCAAAATAAAGTTATGCACCTATTTTCTCTTTGAAACCTGCTGTGAATACGGAATATCTGCATAGGTTTGTACCTGATTTTTATCTGGGCAAAATGTTGCTAGAAAAGCAAGTGTGCACATTTGAAAATGTCATATACATCCATTTTGCCTCCTCTGACTTAAACACAATGGAGGAGATATTCAAAGGCATTTATGTGCTTAGTGTCGGGTCATTCCAGGGGCGGCACCATGGCTTAACCGGGCAACAGCGATATTCAATGTTGGGGCCATATCCAGCCACTGCTCAGTTAACGCTAACTAGCTAAAGTTAGGACAGCTGAATGTCTGTCCCAACTTTAGCTGGTTTTGAAATCCGGCCAGTGACTGGATACGGCCCCGGCGTTGAATATCTGGGGTAAAGTTAAAGTGGTGATGGTCAACCGCTTTAAGTGTTCTGGCTGCTGCCACTGCAAATCCCCCTAATATCGATAATGCTCCCTTTTGATGTGCATTATGTAACAACATATCTGGGTTTTTTAGCTGCATTAGAGGAGGACTTTAGGAAGTCTTTTGGGAGGTTTTTTTACACTTTTTTACCACTTGCATATCTGAATAGAGGCGTAGCTTAAAGTTAGAGTAGTGGGCTTCAAATTCCACTGCTGCTTCTTGCAATCTTGAGTAAGCCAGTTACTCCTCCATTGCCTCAGACCCAAACTTCCATATGGACAGTCTCTTTTTAATATAACCTATGCTACAGTGAAACGATTTCCATGGTGAGTGAGGGTCAAACTTTCTTAATGAATATGCTGATTTATTATGTTTTCTTTTCTTTTTAGGAGCTGGAGTTTTCTAATTTGTTTGCAGTACTTCACTGTATCCACTCCTTCTTTGCTGCCAAAGTTGCCTGTTTGGACCCTCTTTATGTAGGCAGTCAGGCCACTGCTGCTCCCACTTCAGCTGGTACTACAGCTGCCGCTGCTGCTGTTCCCACAGTGGGTGCTGGCAAAATAAAGTATAGTGTCTGACATCCTGGCGCACAGCTTCACCATTTACCAACAGCATATCAACTATCGCCAGACGCAGACTCATGGGGAATCCTAAACAAAGAATCATGCAGTTCCAACAGAAAAATAATAAGGAGGTGATCTTGGAATCATATGCTCATCTCAGTAAATAAGCCAAACTGAATTCCCAGAATGAGATGGATATGCTGACAATAAGATCTACGAGTACTTTGGTTGTGCTCCAAATGTCACTTGAAGACAAAAGTGGGAATCACAGACTGATGTACTTATGCATTAAGTACAATTTAATACCGTTCACATCAATGGAAGAACAGAAATGCATTGATGGTTTCCTGAGTATTTTTTATGAAGGGACTTAGTGGGCAATGAACTAATATCTGACAGCTGTATCATACTGTACATAAAAAGAGGTGGCAACGGCAAAATGCCGTGCAGAGAGACAAGCATGGAAAGGCATTTATGTAAATACCTCCGCAAGGAAAGCACTTTAAATGATCTTGTTATCCCACACAGTAGCAACACGTGTAAATTTACAGTTTAATGTGATAGGGTATGTCATATTGTGTGACACATCACATTAAACTGCATTAGCTGGAAGTCATTGTTCCCATAGGGAATTGCATTATCCTGTGGCAACCTTGTCATAAACTATATTGGCAAGTTGCAATTCATGTACGCCACTAAAGAATGCTTGAGTGATGTCAGAACTCTGAATGTTGACACTTTTGAGAGAAAGACCCCTTCTTTTCAAGAATAAAGGTTTAAAATGATACTCTGCAAATGTTTAAACATGAATTTATTATATGTTTCTTTATTTTGGTGTTCATAGATTTGCATTAACAAACCATATTGATGATTGAAAGGATAGGAGAACCACATATGTACAGAGCATTATTATAAATCTAGACTGAGAGCAGAAAGAGAAGTGTCAAGGAGGCCTGTCTTGAACTATGATAATAGTAACTCTGGATTGTGCAATCAAGACTGCCTAGTCTTCTTCTTCTACCTGTCCTTCCTTATATGACTTGAGGGAACAAAACCAGTAGACAAAGAAATACAAAGACATTATTTTAATTGTCAAGGTCTGCAGCTGTATTAACATTAAGAAAGTACATACAAAGGTCTTAATTTAAGTTTCTAACCTAGGGTCCTAAATTTGTTCCCTATTTCTAGCCAAACTTTAGGATTCTAAGGGGTATATCTACTAAGCTGCGCTAACAGCTAATGGTTGAGTGGAGGAGTGGCCTAGTGGTTGGTGCAAGGTACTTCAGGCTGGAAGGTCGGGGGTTCAAATCCCACTAGAGGACAGCAGCCTTGGGCTGGAAGGACTGGGGTTTCTAGTCCCACAGGTGCTCCTTGTGGTCTTGGGCAAGCCACTTAACCCTCCATAGCCCATGTTCTCTGTAAAATAGTTCTCTGTGTGCTGTGCTTTCCTGTCTAATCAATGTGTTTATAATGCCCTGTTCAATGTAATTTCAGTTTGTTCAATGTAAACTGTACTGATGCAGAATAGTGCTGTATATAAGAGAATATAAATAAATAAACCTAGGCTATCAGTAACTAGGTCCCATCAAATAACATAGCAGATAGCCCAGCTTAGTAGACATACTCCTAAGTTTTGAGCTGAAAATTCATCTTAATTTAGGAGCTTAAAAGTTATGGGGCTGATATTCGGCAGTCCCAATGATTAAATGCCATGTGGTCAGCTATGGCATTTAAATATCTCATGATATTAAATGGCAATATCTGGTTAGTAGCTGCTGCTGAATATCCGGATTGCCTGGAAACTATCCAGATAATTGCCACACTTACACAGATAGGGGCAGTTTTCAACTGTTAACCAATCCAGATTGCAACCTAGACTAGCTTTGACTGTGGCCCAAACTATCTAGATAACTTATCCAGGTGGAGGCCAATTCCATAGATGCATGTCCAGGCCATCCGGATGTCCAGAAATCTGGACGGCCCGGAGATGCATATGATTCTGCTCCCATGGGGGCCAGACAGCCCCGTGGGAGCAGAATCATGGCATAGGGTCTAGACATCTAGGACATGCCTCAATTTAGGCACCCTGGACATCCAGAGCTCTGCCAGCTAGTTCAGCTTGGCTCCAGCATGAAGCCACAGTGCCATAGCTTCCCACTGCCATGGCACCATGGCTCCATGCCAGAGAACTGATCACCAGCGCTGCATTAAATCACCTGTTCCCTGCTGCCTGATCCCCGATTGGGCCTTCCAAGTCCGGGATTGGGCTGTGGGGAACACCCTGCCCTTGCTCACCTTTTCTGCTGGCCCTGCCACTGTCCACCGTGAACCTTGGGGGAACTTATTCCACCTCCGAGGTGGAATAAGTTTCCCATGCAGATGGTTGACCCCGAACATACAGGGCCAACACGAGAATCAGTCTTGTACATCTGGGGTCAGAGTCCCACCTTCTCCCCGCCCTTGCTCCTCCTCCAGCCCATCTCCTCCCGCCCCTGTCCAGAGCACCCTGCACATCTTGGCAGTACATGCAGGGAGCTCTTAGTTGAGAATATGAGCCCATGTTTAGTTGGGGTTATACGTCTGCCCTGGACATATATCCCCATTAAACTTGAGTCAGAATCTACCCAATAATGTCTGAAAATCGCCACTCTCTGGATAAGTGCAGCAATTATCCTGATAGTAACTGATACCACTCTCACTCCACCCGCTCCGGATAGTGCTGAGGTGGTCTATTTAGATATTCAGATAGAGCCGCTGAATATCTTATGCATTGCACTTATCCAGATAAACTTGGTGGTTCTCCAGAGAAGGGCTTATGAAAATGGATCCCTATGCTTATAATTTTAAGCCTTCCATTCATTTACCTAGATTTTTGGGCCTAAACGAATACCCAGTGCTGAAAATCAGTGCTAAGCCCCTAACTTTATTCCCTGCTCTAAATCTGCCGTTGTCGCTATCCACTTTTTATGCTCCAAAATTCAGGAGTTCAGTGAAACTGAATATAAATTTAAAGGCACGTTTTATAATACATGGAGATGTCAAAATAGGGGCAAACTCAATTCCAATGCGGTTTTAAAAATGGCTCTGCTAGATGTGGTTTGTTCCTAAAATACATAGAAGGAAATTCAAAAATGCTTATGGATTGACATCCACGTTCAGCAGGAGGCCCTACTTGACAAATTTGTATGTGGGAAAAATGAACGGAGAAAACCCAGCAACTTACATCTGTAAGTGCTGGCGTTTGACACCTACACATGACTGAGAGTCATTTTGCAAACTTAAGGGCATGTTTTCTAAGCTGCGCTAGCTATTATGTGCTAAACCGACAGCGCACTATCTACTTAACACATTATGGGAAGGGAAATGGGTGAGAGAGGAGAGTGGGTGTGACTGCACATCAAAGTCAGTTTCAGGGGTTGCCAATGCAGTCTACCATGAGTGTTGCAATTAGCGGGGATGCACTTAATGTCACCTCAATGGATGGTATTAAGTGCATCTGTGCTAAGCGCAATTGCTGCTGCCACACATTAGCATCCCAATCATTGTGATATCTGCTGGGACCGTGCTGTACAGGTTCCCAAGAAGGTAATGCATGACTATTAACCACATCTTGGTGTTGATTTCTACTTTCAATGCGTGATGCCTGCAAAATCTTAGCGCTGCTTAGTAAACATGCCCTTTAGACATGTAGCTGCTGCTACTTAACTACAAAAGATGCTATCTTGAACTCAGTTCATTTTGAAGGGGGGGAGTAAACTGGTGGGATTAAGGAGAATAAACCCCTCAGTCTCTCCTGTAAAGGGCTGGCTGAAATGCACACTTTTTAATAACCTACATGTGCCAGGGAGTAGATTTAAATCATGTATTCATGGTTGTTTGAATTATGCATTGGGCTTACACGTGCATTCCTTATGTGAAATAGGAAGCACATATGTGGATTTTTGCTTCACCTAAGCCACGCCCAGACCAGACCCCCCCAGCATGAACCCTTGAAATGTCCACATACTGAGGACATCCATGTATAAATTGAGCTCTTTGTAAAATGGCCATGTACACATGGACAAAATGTACACGTGTATATGGCTGATTTTACATATGTAAATCATGAATAGGGCTTATAAAATAGCCCCCTTAGGCACTCAGCCCTAATAGGGCCTGATATTCAGAAGACGTATGCTCCTAACTTTGAGAGTTATGCTTATTATTTGGTCTCTGAAAATTTACCGGGGCTGTTTGCCTATATCCTGCCTATAACTCAGGAGCATAGGGGTCAATGTGCAGTGGTGAAGGCAAAATACACGTAGGAGGTCATTCTGAACCACAAATACACCGGTTAGATGTGCCGGCAGACGTCTATCCCATGAAAATGGGTAAAACTGTATTCTGAGCCCACCTTGTTCCACAAATCTAAACAGATTGCATGAGGATCTCTGAACATGGGTGGGGATAGGCAGATCATGGGCATGGCTAGCCATGGAGACATACAAGCGTATTCCAAAGGCAAACGTATATGTCCCCACGGATGTCGACGTTATTCCTGCAGAAACATGAAATAAGGGCTGGATTTAGAAAATATTCTGCTCACCACTTCACTGTGTCCCATATAGTTGAATGGCTGTGACAAATATGTTCTGCACTGGTGTATCTGCAGTCCAGAAGGCCACATAATGTATTAATAAAGGACATGAAGCGGAGGAACAGGATGGGTTTAAGGTAGGGAAATGGAATTAAACACCCTTAATGTAATAACAAGAGCAGCAATAGTATAGATCCTGGCAATGCTGACAGGGGCTGATTGTGATAAAGGAGCAAAGCTTGAGTTCCCAACAAGTCCCATGTCCTTAAAAAGGGGATTGATGATGTAGCTGCTGACCACATGCCATAATGGTGTACAGCTGCTATCGGCAGGTGCAGGGTGGTGTGTTGGCAGAGGTATGTGATACTGCCCATAGGGGGGGGAGTGTGTGTGTGTTTGTGTGTGTGTGTGTGTGTGCGGGCATGGCCTGCACATTGCACATGAAGATCTGGTGTGCCCATGCAAATATCTGGGGGCAATGGAATGCCTGGCCATTACCTTGATCATAGGGATGACCACGGCATCATCAGGCAGCAATTTGTATGGGCAGGGGACATCAGAACAGGCTTGCTCTATCCCCATGCCAGAATGCACCCTTGTCACCACTAAGGGATCCTCAGGATAGGGGATGCAACACCCACTACTGCTCATTTGTATGGTGCCATGAGGCACATGCAGCACTGCATATACATAACAGGTGGTACCTGCCAGGCAGAGCATATCATCTAGCCTGGACAGCCAACACAGCAGCTCTGAACAGGGTACTTCCAGGAGGGATAGTCAGGGTCCACAGCGGTGCTTCAGCGGATCCTACCCAACAGCGGCAGTGATGGGGCGTGCGCTCTGCCTGGCTTAGAGAAGGGCAAGGGCCATGCATACCATAAGGATTCAGTTAGTTTGTAATGGGCTGACAGAGCATCAAGGTGCAGGGATTGATGTCCGGGGTTGCCAGTGGAAAGGGTGTTACAGATACAGTCCATCTGATGGATAAGCATCATGTGTGTGTGTGGGGGGGGGGGGGTGCTGTGGATGGGTTGGAGGGGGACTGGTAGTACAGAGCAGCAGAATGTGTGCCCCTCTAGGACAGAGGCATGTACAGGGCATGCACTCATTGTCCAGTGGTATTGTGCATCATTTGGAGTAGAAACATA
Organism: Ichthyophis bannanicus; assembly: GCA_033557465.1. Lineage (NCBI taxonomy): Eukaryota > Metazoa > Chordata > Amphibia > Gymnophiona > Ichthyophiidae > Ichthyophis > Ichthyophis bannanicus. The sequence continues at coordinate 1,469,511,315 of CM066031.1, forward strand.
GAAACATAGAAACATGATGACAGAAAAAGACCACAAGGCCTATCTAGTCTGTCCTTCCATAACAACAACTACAACAGTCCACTTTTTACCTTTAGAGATCCTCTGTGTTGGTCCCATGCTTTTTTGAATTCAGTTACTGTCCTCATCTCTACCACCTCCACTGGGAGACTATTCCATGGATCCACTACTCTTTCTGTAAAGAAATATTTCCGCATATCACTCCTGAATCTATCTCCCTTCACCCTCATCCCATGTCCCCTCGTAGCAGAACTTGCTTTCAAGGGGACATGGGATGAGGGTGAAGGGAGATAGATTCAGGAGTGATATGCGGAAATATTTCTTTACAGAAAGAGTAGTGGATCCATGGAATAGTCTCCCAGTGGAGGTGGTAGAGATGAGGACAGTAACTGAATTCAAAAAAGCATGGGACCAACACAGAGGATCTCTAAAGGTAAAAAGATAAGGAGTTCTGCAGGGTTAGTTTAGGGTTCCATGGACATGGTGGGGGTCCATCTATAGAGTGTCAGGCATATTGACAGTGATGACAAGGCATGGCTCACTGGGGCAGGTTCCTAATGCCATGTACCATTTGCTGCATGTTCACCTGTTCAGTCCTGTACACCTTCTTGGGGTGCACTGGGTTTGCCATGTGTGCTTCTGGGCATAAGGGGTCTGGTCTATGGTCTGTTTTGTAGCAACTGTCTTTTCCCATTGGTTTTCATGTCCAGGGGGCTTTGGGGAGGCACGTTTTTCTTGGGACCATGGCGTTCATGGGTATATCATGGAGACAGGTAATATACTACACATGCAGTGGTACAGAATATGGTGCGCTCGGGGGCATTTAAACAGCCTCATACCTCCATGGCACAAAACAGGCTGCATGGAGCTTGTATGTCCACACTACACACATCTATCTCGGGTATTCCATTCCTGAGGGGCACTTGCAGACCTGTGCTTTCAGAATCACAATCCAAGTGTGCTCTTTTTGATTTTAGACATGTGCGTAGACCTTGCACGTCTAACACAGAATGGCCCCCTTAAAGCCTACTACTACTACTACTACTACTGCACATTTGTATAGAGCTTCAAGACGTATGCAGCGCTGCACAGACACATGTAAAAGACAGTCCCTGCTCATCAGAGCTTACAGTCTTGTTAAGACAGTCAACACAGTAGCTGTAGACATAGAATACATCTAGGGGAAATGGTAAGGAAACACAAAGGAAATTAGGCAAATCAAGATCCAAAAGTGACAGCGAAGAGGTGAGTTTTCAGCCTGGATTAGAAAAGGGCCAGAGATGAAGCCTGACGTAAAACCCCCTAGCTCCTGCCACTTTAACCAAACCAGATAGTCAGCGTCAGAGCCTATCTGACATCCAGTACTAAATATTTGATTTTGCTGGGCAGTACAGTCGCTATCCGATCAGTGACGATATTCAGCCACTAACTGGATAATGAAAACCGGATAAAGTTAAGACAGCCATTAACAATTCCTAACTTTACCTGGTTCAGCTATTTGGTTAGCATAGTCACTGCACTGCCCAGCAAAATCGGATATTCAGTTCTGGATGTCGGATAGGCTTTGGTATAGAATATCTGATTTGGTTAAAGAAACAGCAGCCAGGCATTTTAAATGCATTTGGCTATTGCTGGTGAATATAGAATCCCTATGCTTCCGAGTTGCAGGCAGGTCTGTGGCTGATCTGCCCTCAGGCTTTTCTAGTTATCCCTGGGCATCTTTTCTGTAGTCTGTGGCTTTATTCATTGGCATGGATAGTGCTCTTGAATATTGGGTTCACCGCAGTTTATCCAGTTAGAAGATTCTGTTAACGAGCTAAATCATTTTGACAATGGTCCACATAAATCCTTTGAATACTGGCCCTAAGAAAAAAAATTATATTAACACTCAATTTAAATTGTTCAGCCTGGGCATACTATAGGAATCAAAAGCTTCTGACTTCCCATTGATTCTGAAGCAAAAATAGTTCATATGGATTGGAAAGATTGATGATGAAGTATCACACAACTAGACATGTGCCTAAAACATGGTTTCAGATCCACACCAATTACAAGAGAAAAGATTTGAATCTCAATGAAGCAAGAGTTTTCATCTGCTGGAATTCATAAGAAAAGCATATGCCAGACAAATGCCACCTCTCCACAGCTTTTCTGACTGTGACTTTACCTATTTACACCTGTCAACTCCATCAAAATTGCACCCAGGATTCGCTCTTCTAATATGTCTTTACCAAATTATAACCAGGAGTGCAATCACACCAATAACCCTGAGCTCAGATCCCTCTACAGGTATAACTGTGCACAATTGTTCCCAGGGCTCATTTGCTAGGTAAACCTCACCCAGATACAACCAAAGTTCCATGTGAAATTTTTTTAACATATCCATAAGTAATGAATTATTTTGCCTAGCTTTGCATCTCATTGCCTTATTAACTTACATTTTTCACTGAAGCTATTATAATTCTCCAATGATTAGCAGAGATGCTCAACGTGCATGAATGATTGTGATGGCTAATACAATTGAGTATATTGACCACTACATTTTCAGTATTTTTGCAAGTATAGAATCTTAGGATAGAATATTGAGTTCTAAATATTTTCAAAACTTGAAATACATGGGGTCTATTCTGTCTCCAGTATTCACCCCCATGCCAGCCCTCTTAAAGACTCCCCGTATGAACAAGATATTTGTTACGGGGAGGTTTAGATAGCGGTGGGAGGGGGCACTGCGGAGGCAGAGTTAGGGCAGGCAGTGGGCATTCTGAAGTTAGCCCTGTATGTCTGAGGTCGGCAGACTGGACGGGGGGACCTATTCCACCTTGGAGGTGGAATAAGTATCCCTGGACATTGGGGGATGGCAGGTCCAGGCAGTGAGTGAGGGGTGTTCCCCGCAACCCGACCCTGGCCATGGGAGGCCAGATCATCGGTCAGGCTGTGGGGAAAGGAAAGAGTGGTCGGCGACATAAGAACATAAGATATGCCATACTGGGTGAGACCAAGGTCCATCAAGCCCAGTATCCTGTTTCCAACAGTGGCCAATCTAGGTCATATATACCTAGCAGTTTCCCCAAAAGACACAGGTTCCACAATTCTTGTACTGGGTCAAGCATTGATATCCTGGGTCCCTTTTTAATAATGGTTTATGGACCTTTCCTCCAGGAATATGTCCAAACCTTTTTTAAACTCAGCTACACTAACAGACTTTACTACATCCTCTGGTAACAAATTCCAGAGTTTGATTACGCGTTTAGTGAAAAAATATTTTCTTTTATTAGTCTTAAATATTTATTTATTTATTTACAGTCTTTTTATACCGCGCTATTCAACATCAGCGCGGTTTACATGGAACATAAAACTTACACTTTCATTGGCTGATCTGTGTTTACAAGGAACAGGTATTAAAACTTGGATAACCTGGGTAACTATTTACATCTAGACTACAAGACAAATTGGATCTCGCTAGTGGTAGTCATGGGTGTCTTGTTTGATAAGATTCCATTGTACTGCACGGGCTAGATAGTGGAAGAGGCTATTGTAGCACTGTCTACCGGGTAGTACAAGAGGAAGAGTTAGTTCACCCTGTAGCTTCATTGCATGTCCCCTACTCTTTTTCTATATTCTGATAATGTAAACAATCAATCTACGTTTACCTGTTCCACTCCGTTCATTAATTTATAGACTTCTACCATATCTCCCCTCAGCCATCTCTTTTCCAGGTTAAAGAGCCCTAACCTTTTTAGCCTTTCTTCATAGGGTTATCCTTCCATCCCCTTTACCATTTTGGTGGCTCTTCTCTGAACCTTTTCTAATAACGGTATATCCTTTTAAAGCTACGGCGACCAATTCTTATCCCCTGAAGTTGTGTTGGAGAGGTCAGAAGTGGCAGGCCATGTGTGCCAAAGCATATGGCCTGCCACTGTCACTGAGCATCCCCTGACCCCACTGCCAGAATCAACCGCAGTACTTCTCAGAACGGGGAAGGGGAGAGGGTGGCACATGAGGGAGGGGCACACTAAGGTTTCTGCCTAGGGCAACAGAAACCCTTGTGCCAGCCCTGAGTGTGACAAAAGACTATGCGAGCTAGAGTTGGGAATGATATCTCCAGATGACAGCAGGAGGAGGAGTGTGGGACATAGAAGAAACAGCACAGCGGGAATGAGGGTGGGGTTGTTTTAGAGAGACAGGAGATGCAAACTAAGAAATATATACACTGCAAAACCTATGAGACACACCTAAGTCTATTACTACTAATCATTTCTATAGTGCTGCAAGGTGTATACAGCATAGTACATATAGATGTACGACACAGTCCCTGCTCATCAGAGCTTACAATCTAATAAAGACAAAACACAAAGAGGCCAATTCTGCATGGGGCCCATCTGGTCCTTCCAAACGTCCAAAATCTGGATGGGCCGGATTTGCATCTGATTCTGAACGATCAGAATTGGGTGCAATGTTCTGGGATGGGCAGGACATTCCCTTATTCTGTGCCACTGTATGTACACCGCCCACCTCATCCAACCCAGCTGGAGTACTTGCATAGAGCCAGGTGCCATGGCGTCCTATCGCATCCTATCCCCATGGCAGCAGGATGCCATGCAGGTGCCCCAATTCCCTGCCGGGCCACAGACCATTCTTTTCCCTCCACCCAGCCCCCAGAGGGCCCTGCCATGGCCTGGATCTGATAGCAGGGCACCTCCTTCTCCATCTGAAGTCCTTGGGGGGGGGTCCACTAATGCAGTTCCCTGTCCTGGGGGGGGGGACTTATTCCACCTCTGAGGGGGATAGGTTCCTTGTGCATTCCTGCAGCCCTGGACATACAGGGCTGTGACCAGCATCAGCCCTGTATGTCCGGGGTCATAGTCCCTCCTCCACCCTGCCCTTGATCCGCCTCCAGCCCACCCCCATCCAGAGCCGGTGTACGTGCAAAGAGCCTGGTTTCCAAATTCACTCTCTGTGAATAGCGGGGTTGGATGTACATCTATCCCCGCTATTCACAGGTCGGAATGACTACCATAGTGAAACTGGGAACTAGAGTATGGTAAGATACACATGTGGACAAGAGAGTGAGGAGCATCAGAATCCAAAAGCAGCTTCAAAGAAGTGGGGTTATAGCCTGGATTTGAATAGGGCTAGAGAAGGAGCCCAGAGCACAGACACGGGTAGCTTGTTCCAGGCAAATGGAGCAACAAGAAGGAATGAAAAAAGTCTAGAGTTGGCAGTGGCAGAGAAGGGCACAGATAAAAGGGATCTGCCAGAGGAGTGGAGTTCCAGAGGAGGGGTGTAGAGTGAGATAAGATAGGAAAGGTTGTGAGGAACTGCAAAATGAATGCACTTGTAGGTCAGTAGGGGAAGTTTGAACTGGATGCGGAAAAAGATAGGGAGTTTTGAACAGATTGAAGGGGAGCGAGATGATTCAGAGGGAGACCAGTGAGAAGCAGGCAGGGGAGGCTCAAGGCAATCTGCTGCCTGAGGCGAAGGATGAGATGGTGTCTCTCCCCCCCCCCCCCATAGAGGGGGTGGGTTTTTTAAAAACTCCAATCAGGGACTGAACCAAACCAAAAAGCTGATTAGATTATATGGAGAAAAAGCAAGATGTTTGCACACCAAGGAACTAGAAGAGAGCGAGAACCACAGCACAGTTTATAAAACTAAATTATAACTCATTTTTATTTTGTTGTTATAAACTGCGTTATGGTTATTACTTTTTATTTTTCAACATATATTTTGCACCCATCAGCCCCGGCGGGATTAACAGAGCCGCGCGAGAAAGAGAAACTCTCACGGCTCTGAAAGCATGCGCTTTGGGACTCCGTCCAGAGTTGATGCTGCAAGGAGGCTTTGCCGGGCAGGGGGGGCCCCGCGGCGGGATGCTTGATTCTGCTGCTGCCACGGCGGCAGTGGCAGCTGTAGCAGCAGCCAGTTTGCTTTTTTATCTATTTGGGCTGATGGGGGGAGGGGGGTTAGGACTAGTAATGGGCTATGGGGGGGGGCAAAGACTGGAAGTGGGCTGATGGGGGGTTAGGACTAGTAATGGGCTATGGGGGGCTAAGACTGGAAGTGGGCTGATGGGGGGTTAGGACTAGTAATGGATTATGGGGGGGCTAGGACTTGAAATGGGCTGATGGGGGGTAGGACTGGTAATGCGCTGATGGTGGGCTAAGACTGGAAATGGGCTGCTGGGGGGGGGGTTGGACTGGAAATGGGCTGATGGGGGGGCTAAGACTGGAAATGGGCTGATGGGGGGGGTTAGGACGTAATGGGCTATGGGGGGGCTAGGACTGGAAATGGGCTGATGGGAGGTTAGGACTGGTAATGGGCTATGGGGAGGCTAAGACTAAAAATGGGCTGATGGGGGGGCTTAGGACTGGTAATGGGCTGATGGGGGGCTAGGACTGGTAATAGGCTGGGGGGTTGCTAGGACTGGAAATGGGCTGAGTGGAAGAAGGGCTTGAACTGCAAATAGCTGATGGGGAAGGGGGCTTGGAATGGAAATGGGCTGAGTGGAAGGGGGGCTTGAACTGCAAATAGCTGATGGGGAGGGGGGCTTGGAATGGAATTGGGCTGTGAGGGGAGGGAGCTAGGACTGGAAAAGGGCTGGGTGGGGGGGTAGGACAGGAAATGGGCTGATGTAGGGGCTAGGATAGGACTGGAAATGGGCTTTTGGGGGTGCTAAGATTGGAAATAGGCTGTGGTGGGGGCTTGGATTGAAATGGACTCATGGAGTGGCTAGATCTGGAAGTAGGCTCATGGGGGGATTGGATTGGAAATGGGCTGAGTGGAGGAGAGCTAGGATTTGACATGGGCTGATGGTGGGGCTAGGAAAGGACTAGAAATGGGCTGATGGGGGCTGGGACTGGGAATGAGCTGATGGAGGGACTCAGATAGGACTGGGAATGGATGGGGGAGCTAGGACTGGAAATGGGCTGATGGTGGGGCTAGGATAGGATTGGAAATGGGCTTATGGGGGGCTAGGACTGGAAATGGGCTTATGGGGGGCTAGGACTGGTAATGGCCTGATGCGGGGACTAGAAGGGAGCGGATGCTGGGTGGGGATGGAACTAGAAGGGAGCTGATGTTGGGGAAGGATTAGAATGGGATGGAGCTGGGAGAGTGAAATGGAGAGGGGGAAAAATATTTTGTGTGGGAGGGAAGACAAATCTACAATTGGCCGGATATTGGGAGAGTAAGTGGGGATTGAGGATGGAGGTGTAAAATTTGAGTGGATGAAATAGGAATGAGGAAAGAGCAAAAGGAGAAAAATTAGTATGTTAAAGCAGATGTAGAGAGAGAATGGAAAAAAACTAGAAGAGAGAAGAAAGGACAGATGGACAGCAGATGATGGAGAGTTAGCAGAAGACACGAAGAAACCAGAAGAAAGTGGCTGGAGCAATTGCAACTGAAAAAAAATGCACAAAAGGTAGAAAAATATCTCTTTATTTTGAATTTATTAACTGGAATATGTCAGCTCTGGGAAATGTGCATCATTAACATCTGCGCTTTGTTTAGTACAAGAGGAAATTAATTTATAGTTTTATTTCTACAGTGTTGTTGTACATTCCAAGTTTGGCTTTTGGGGTTCCCAGTTTAATTATTGTCTTCCTATTTCTAAATTGTGATTCCTTGTTTGGTGATGGTCTATGTTCTGCATGTGTAATTGAGCTGAGGTATTCTGTTTATGTAATTCCTATTTGACATTGCCACTTGTTCTCTTTCCCCAGTAGGTCATGTATTGTTATTCTCTGAAATGTATTGGTTTAATATTTGCAGTGTTTCCTTTTGATAGGTAGGGTATGGTGCTTTTGTGAGTCCTGGTAGTGCTGTTAGGATACGGCGGGTTTGCTATGGGTTCTAAATGGGCAGTGCTTGTAGTAGTTCCTAATGTGCCTGGCGGTTGGCACTGGATTATAGTAATGTAGAAATCTTTTAGTCTTTCTTTATCCATACACTCATTAAGAGGCATGTTTACTAAAAGTTAGTGTATGGTAACATTATGCAAATATTTATGCAAATGAGGCCCCGCACCAAGTCTCCGCACATGGCCCCGCACCCCCCTTGGGGGGCCCCTGCCCCCATCAGTCCATTACCAGTTCTAACTCCCCCCCCATCAGCCCATTATCAGTTCTAGCCTCCCCTAATCAGGTCATTAGCACTCCTAGCCCTCCCCTCCAATCGGCCATTTCCAGTGCTAGTACCCCCTCAGCCCATTCCCCCCCTAATCATCCCATTACCAGACCCAGCCCCCTCTCGTGCACTCCATTCCCAGTCCTAGCTTTCCTTAATCAGCCCATTACCAGTCCTAGCCCCCCCAATCTGCCCATTTCCAGTTCTAGCCCCCCCCCCAATCTGCCCATTTCCAGTGCCAGCCCCCTCAATTTGCTCTTCCAGTGCCAGCCTCCCTCCCAATCTGCCCATTTCTGGTGCCAGCCCCTCTCCAAATCTTCCTATTTCCAGTGCTAGCCCCCCCCCCCCAAATCTGCTCATTTAAGGTCCTAGCCGCTCCCCCCCCCCTCGCCCCCATGGGTGGCCCTGCACGCTTGGCAGTCGGCGGCCCCGGTTCTGCAGAGTTGTGGGAAAGAAATGCCTTTCCTTTCTTTCCTATGACTCTGTTAAAGTTGAGTCCGGTGGCACCGCTTAGGGTTAACAACAGCATTTCCTGTGCTGTTGTTAATCCTCAGTGGTGCCGGACTCAACTTCAACACAGCTGCGGGAAAGAAAAGAAAGGCAGTTCTTTCCCGTGGCTCTGCAGAGCCAGGGCCACTGACCGCCAGCGTGCAGGGCCTCCCATGGGGGGGTGAGGGGGGGCAGCTGCAGGTGTTGGATCTTTTTCACTTTTTTTTTTTTTTTTTTAGTTTAAAGGCAGAGTGAGGCTGCTGTTTTGGGGGCATTTGCTGCTGCCCCAAAAATTTTGCCGCTTGAGGCAACCGCCTCACTCCGCCTCATTATAGAACCGCCCCTGGAAGCAGGTAACAATAGTCAAGATGGGAGGTGACTAGTGAGTGGACAAGGGTCTTAGTAATGTGAGCAGAAAGGCAGGGTTGAATTTTGTTAATGTTATAGAGAAAGAAGAGACAGGTTTTAGTCATCTGTTGTATGCGTCCAGAGAAAGAGAGAGTAGAGTCAAAGATGACCCCAAGGTTGCGAGCTGAGGAAACAGGGAGGAGTGTAGTGTCATCCACAGAAATAGAGGTGGGAGGAAGGGGGGAGATGGGTTTAGGGGGAAAGATAAGTAGCTCAGTTTTGGTCATTTTCAGTTTCAGACAATGGTGAGACATCCAAGCTGTCAATTTATGTTTGGAAACATAGAACTTTCTGAACACTGAAACACCCAAATATTCGTTATCACTGAAATTCTGGAATCGATAAAGGCTAGTAGCATGATGGCACTCACCGTCATCTCCATAGGTGATGTTCAGGCACCTGCACTATTGTGTCACAACAGGGCCACTTGCACCACGGTAACTGTCGAGAACATGCTTTCCATGCTCCCAGCAGTTAACGCTGTGGTGTTGCACTAACGTGCCATGGATTTGCATATTATGGGCAACACCACAATGCCCTTTAGTAAAAGCGCCCCATGTGTCTTTATGAGATACCAGCACAAAATCTGCTGAACTCACAGCTCCAATGTGGCCATGTATGTTTACATCATTCCAGGAAAAAGGTGTAAAGGTAAATGATTGAAGTGCACACATAGGTGCATAGGGTCCGATATTCTCTGTGATGACTATGCGCTGCTATGGCGCATAGCCGTCGCTGCAAGACCTTTAACCCCAGATATGTAATGCCGAGGTCATATGCAGCCCCAGCACTGAATATCCAGAGTTGCCGCACAGCCCACAAGTCTGCAGAACTAGCCAGGCAGAGACAATATTGAATCACTGCCCACTTAGCTCCCCTGGGTAAAATATAGGACAGCTTTAGCTGCGTCTATCTTTTACCCATAGGTGCTAACTGGGCAGCAGTGCAATATCATCACTGCCTGGTTAGCAATTGGTACCGCCCCCGGAACTCGCAAGACACGCCCCACTGCTAAGGAGTTAGCATTGGGGCGTGTAGCAGAGATAAACAAGGATATTCAGGGGCACTAACCATGTTAGTGCCACTGAATATTCCACTCAGTGGCATTTACACGGTTGACAGATCTGTAAACCGTGTAAATGCCTTTGAATATTGGGCCCATAGTTTATAACCAATGACCGTACTTTGTGAATCTGTAGTCATCTCACTCCAGCTCCTCCCCTGAATACGCCTACTCCTGGATCGCATATAAGTTTGTGCCTACTTGCCATAGTGCGCACTTGTACAAACTGGGTAATTTTATAAGAGACCTTTTACACTTGTAAACAGGCATGTACATACACAAAAACATTTTATAAAGTTACCCCTACCTGAGTAATATCCCTGGATTTCAAAATTACGCTCTCCTCAGTGGATGAGCCCAGGGCCAGGATTAGGTTGGGAAAGAGAATGTGCACATGCTTTATCATACAGAGCTATTAAAATGTGCTACCTTGTTAATGCATGCTGATGCACTTAATGTGTGTTATCAGTAAACAGGCCTCATTTCTTAAAATGGTACCTGTGGTAAATAACATATGTTACTGTGTGTTAGGCAGCGCATGGTAACGCAGTAGCACCTTCTAGTTAATCTAGGCCATGGTTTGATGCTGATGTAATACTGAAGCAAACTTCACAAGGGCGTTTGTACTCATGGTCTCCGTAGGCCTGGAATTTTCGAAGGGAAAGTGGGTGGAGTTTCCTTTCTAAATTATCTTGCCAATAAGCAGGTACAAAGCGCACAACAATGGGCAGTTTACCGAGGCAGCCTCAAAATGCCCCTTAGTCATTAAAGCAATGGACAGTCATTGATAGAAGCAATTCTACACAGGTTTTAGGAAATTCATATTTTCTGTGCTGTGAAATATTTTTAGTTTATAGCGCTAGAATTTAATATGTGAAATATATGGTGCAATATACCAGATTCATCAGCAGTGTGGGGTACTGAATAGCAAAATATGTTAGTTTTCTGTACAACTTCCTCCTGACTGGGATACTGTATCTATGACTGCAGCAAGTTTTTAATTAAGGATCATGTAAACAGTGATATTAAACAACAACTTGCTTCTAGACGTAATTGGATGATTTTATTAGCTTTTTCAATGGCATTAAAAGGTCCATTTTTGCTAGGACATGGAAAAGAAAATTGAGACACTCAGGTTGGTCATACAGGAGTGCATGTAGATCTGATGCCATGATTAGAGGGAGCAGCAATATTAAAAAGCTGCATGTGTGGAAAAATAGTATCCTGCTCTCTCCCAATTGTTGATGGAATCAACTTTTTAAAAATTTCTGCTTTCAGTATCCATGCATCCCCTCACCCTGCTGCAATCCTCTCCCGTGCCAATCCAAAAGCATTCCCCGAGCCCACCCTCAAGCCCCTGCGCCAGTGATGTATCTCCTTAATCCCCTCCCCGAAGCCCCAGAACAATAAACTACCCCCACCTGACCTCTCCGCTAGGCAAGAAACCCCCACTCTGGATCCTGCCCACAGCGCCTATATGGGCTTTCCCTAATAGTCTATGGGGAGCAGGAGGAATCCCCAGTCACTCCTGCTCCATTACGCACTTGGATTCATAATGGAGCCTCTGACTCCCAGCTGTAGTTTGGCAGAGATACTGCTAGGGGTCAAGCTGCCATAATAAAGGAATATTTGCCTTATTTGGAAGCTTGATACTCAAGCAGTATTGGTCCCCAAAAGGAACAGGTCTAACTGTGGATCCCTCCTGCTCTCTCTAGACCACCAGGGAAACCTCCCCAAGATTCAGGATTAGATCAGGGGTGGGAGCATCTGGCCTGACTGAGCAGGGTTAGGTGTTGGTACTTTATTGCTTTACAGGGGATCAGGTGGGCATACTTTATTGCTGAGGATTCTGGAAGCAGGGTGGGTCCAGTGAGGCTATTTTATTTTTGGGGGGCTTTTGGGGAAATGGTCAGAAGCAGACACTTCATTGGCAACAGGCAGTCAGGGATGGGTATGTGGATAGATTCACTGTCATGGGAGCTTGAGGAAGGGTTTGGGTGCATACTTCCCTGAGGAAGGGAATTCAGGAGGGTCCGAGTGTTGTTGGTTTTTTTGGGGGGAGGGGGTTTCAGTTTAAGCTGGCACTTGTGCATGCCTCATGACAGGTGTAAAAGGAATCATTAAAAATTGTTGGTATTTATGTTTATTCCCCTTCTGAAATGAGGAATGGGGAACCCACATTGTTATTCAAGGGTTGCCTCAACCACATACTATCAATGTCCAAACCATGCTCCCTTTCAATTGGTATGTGCTCTCAATCTCCACATGTAAATAGTGACTTTCTGAAATTGCTATTTGTACTTGTGGCTGATCTACCCATGTAAATACCTCTATTTACACGTGATGCTTCTAGAATAGCCCTCTATATAGTATGTTTGTTATGAAAAATCTAGTATCTTCTTACAACTGCAAATCATTTGCCTTCCCTGTCAATGCCCACGTTTCTTGTTTTCATTAACAGAATTTTATATATTGAGGTTCCAAATACAACCTTGAGAATACCGCACACACAGCCATGGGTTCTAATCAGTATTCAGTACATAAGGGGAAATATCTGGGGAGAGAGAGAGAGAGAGTAGTCTAGTGTTTCGAAAATGAATCGGTACCTGCGAGACCAAGATTTAATTCTTGTTTCTGACACATCAGCCATGTGAGTCAACAAATCAGTCATGCTGCAATTCCCTTAGCAGGTATAACGGCAGGTGGGTTATATCTTATCTAATCCCTCCAATGTCAGCTAACTTCAGAAATTAATCCTATAGTGGTTCCATGTATTCAGGGGATCATTTTTAAATAGCCCTCTGTGCTTGCAGAATTTTCTTTTGAAAATGTGCTCTGAGGATGGGGAAATGGGACAATACTTTGAGCACATGCTCTTGCATCTGATTTGAAGCAAGTGCAAATATTCCTGTAGAAAGTCTATGTGGGGCCTTAATGAGTTTTCCCTTTTCCAATCTAACCCTGGTCCTTTTCCACCTCGTTTCGGACATGAAGCAAAGTGCCCACATTGTAAACAGTGCAACGTGAACTCAGTTTTCAATGAGGCTTTTTTCATATGTATTGTAAATATTTACCTGCAGAAGGAGTCTGGAAAAATGCACTTTCTAGGTACAGATAGAAGAAAGATTTGATCTTTCCCATATTTTCCCTTGTTATCAATGAACATTAAAATCTACTGCTCTTTCTCATTTTAGCATTTAAGGGTCTTTAATAAGGCTAAATGGGATCTTGGCTTATTTATTCAGGAACATTATGGGCATAATTTCATAAAGCCATTAACGTACAAATATGGCAGTTTGCACACATTAGTGGCCTCATAAAGTAATGACTGGCATAAAAGTATGCCCTTTGACATGAAGGTGTCTACTTTGCCAGTAGGTGTAGCCAAAGGAGTGATCTTAGCAGATCATAGGCATTGCTCACCGCTACATGCATTGATTATAAAATACTGTACCTTAATCTAAGGGGTATGTTTACTAAACTGCGTTAGTGCAATTCGCGTTAGGAGCCGTGTTAGTGGAAGGAAAGTCAAAAAAGGACATGGGCGGTACATCGTAACCGATAACGCGCAGGTGCACGCGTCATTACACGCGGCGCAGCAATGATCGTTACAGCGCGCGCGCTGCTGCGCACAAGCGTAAGACAGCGCGCAGACACCCAAAATCAGAAACAGAGCTGTAGCACAATGGTTACTACACAGACTGATGGTACAAGAGTCATGGATTCGAATCCCCAGTGTGCCTAATGCGCAAGGCTGGCTGAGGCATCCTGTGTAACCCTTTGAAAGCCGACTATAATATTTTAATCCGCAGTCTGCAGGCGGGTTACAGTTTGCTTATGTCAGGAAAAGTGTACCCTTCCTATGAAATATGTGCCAACTGTGACGTTCGCTCTGACATGGTATCATATATTATGTAGTATATATTATATATTATATACCAGTTGACAGGAATATGTAGGCGCTCCCTATAAGGCGAAGTGTAAGGCTCGCCCTATAGGGAGCGCCTAAATATTCCTTTCAAATGGCATATAATGCATATAATATAGGGCGAAGTGTAATGTGCGCCCTATAGGGCGCCGCGTAAGTCACGCCCTATTGGGCGCTGCATAAATCTCACCCTATAGGGCACCATATAAGGCGCTCAATAGGGCACATTTTGAGCTACCCTAAGGTGACAGTACCCTGAGGGTGGTTCTGCTGGCAGCACTAATATACAGTAAACATAGACAATGCCTAAGACAGCCCTATCAATGAACCCCACTGTGGGTTGTGAACCTATGACCACTGGCTCCATGGGCAGTGAAGTAACCAGTGGGCCAGAGCTGCTAATAAACACATGGCTGGCTACAGGAGGACTGCACGGCCCCACACCCACATACAGCTGTGGTTACCAGGGAGATTACATACCACCACCCAACGCACCCTCTAGGGCTCAGGGTGGGGGATAGGATCTCCCACCCACAGATCCACCTTCAACCCCCTGCAATGGTGGCAGTAGATGGGACCATCACCCCAGTACCACTTGGGATCAAACACCCTACAGGGCAGGCAATGCAGAGCACTACACACCCGTACAGCATGAGCAGACAGACGGCAGGTCTGTAAATGCTCAGCTGCCCCCCACCATTATCTGACATTCTCCAGCAGCAAGCCTCCAGCCGCTGCACGGTGTTCCAGCAAGACACATACCAGCTGCAGGCAGTCCACCAGCTAGTCCATAGTGCATGGTCCTGGAGAAAATGCATGTACCCAGAACGGGGATATCAGCATACACACCAAGCAGATAAATCAGTGATTGGGCCCCAAAAGGAAACTCATAAATATCACATAAAAGAAATACTATATAGCACTATGGTGGAACCTAGCCATGCCATGGTCACTGCTCAGTCAGGGTGAGAGTGACCTCCCAGCAGTACATGCTATGGCCACCCTGTTCGTGCAGGTGGTACCGGGCACTACAATGTCCAGCCATTGCCCTATGCCCTGTGCAGATGCGGACAGGCCAGGCCACCCTATCCACGCTATTCCCATGGTACCTTGCTCCTCATTATGCACATCGGCAGGCCAATACTGGCAACAGTGCTAGCAGTGTGGGCTGTGGAGGGTGTTGGAAGCCACCACACACTGGATAGACAGACACGCACTTCCCACACCTATGCAAGCACTGTGCAACTATAGAGGTGTTGGGCAGCCCAGGCCACCACACCAATCCTGGGCACAGTGCAGGCATGGCTATGGTACGCAATACTGTAGGAGTCACTCCCCAGGTTGGTAAACACTGTTAGACACAGGACCTGTAGCACACCCCACAGACATCAGAAAGGTTGCTATGATGCAGCTCACTCAGGAAATTGTACTTAACCTAGGAATTGCTATCTGCCAGTGCTCATAGCAACCTTCTGATAGCTGTGTAACATATTCCCAGGTTTAGGGTGGCATTACTATGGTATGCATGTGCTAGCATTGGGAGATGCACGCAGAGCCCAAAGTCCTGCCTCTCCAGGAGGCGTTGGATAATGGGGCCTGTGGGTGCGGGTGTGTCTGCCCCTGTTGGCTGCTGCTTTACGGCAGAGGTTCCCGACTCCAGTCCTGCGGTGCAAAACACTGTTCGGGTTTTCATGCTGTCCCTCATGAATATGCATGAGATACATCTGCATAACATGGGGGTGGCGCTTAGAAATGCAGCACAGGCATCTTTATCAGAGGTAGCATGGAACCGGGATCGTGTTTGGAACTCCAGGACTGCATTTGGGAGGCTCTGCTCTTGGTAATGTGCATGTTTATGGTGTCTGTGCTCTGTAGGGTAAAATGTGGGTGTGTTGGGCATGTTTACGTCATCTGCAAGCCCGGCTCTGTCTGTATTAGCTCGTTATAGTAATGGGTAAAATATGAGGACTGGTTTGGCGAAAACCACAGCTGGGACTTGAACCTGTGACCCTCTGCTTCTGAATACACTGGTTCTGTGCACTGCACCACCGTGTTCTCACAGAGATGGTGCGTTCCCTGGTGATACCATAACTGTTGGTCAGCCAGGGCTTGTCTGTTGGCGTGCACTGCACCCACATGAGGGGGGCTAGGCCACGGTCTGCTCTGGGCAGCTGCCACTGCCCCCTCCACCACCAGTATCCCTCAGCCACCATGCTGACATGCCCTTCTGCCGGTGGCGCTGGTGGTATGCGGTCTCATGCCATCCAGTGTGCAGGTAGGCGGCTGCCTATGGTGCGTGTTCTGGGGTGGGGGTGCCCGCATAGCTGTCCACGCTTTCCCCCAGCACCGCCTGCCACTCTTCCGTGCCATTGGGGGTACCTGCTGGGTACTATTCCCTGTGACACTGTGGGAAGCACACTCTTGCACATGTTGGGCCCTCAGCAGTTGCTGTCTGGCTGCTTCAGCATTCCTATGGGCCAGCTAGGCATCACCCTAGTCCCCACTGTGGCCCAGCTGCAGCCCTCTATATCCCCTTCTCCAGTATATGACCGGTTGCCCGTTCCGACATGCCCGCCCTGATGTTGCGGGACATGTGCATGCCATAGGAACCCTGTCCGATGGTGGGGAAGTCCCTGGGCAGTGCTATTTCACTGTGGGCCCATGCACCTTGTATGGGGACGGGGTATGGACCCTTCCGCGGTTTATACATACATAACTAAAATAAGGGAAAACATAAATATCTGTTCAATGGAGCTTACTCGGGGGGGGGTTGATGTTTCTCATTGATACCACTATTGGCCAGCTTGGTTGCTGTTTTTGTCCAGTTTGTTGGGGTCATTTTCAGTGTTTCTGTGCCCTTTTGTTCTGTGCACATGTATCACACTTATCACCTTTTTTTGGTTTCCCTGCCTAGGCTGTACATTGCTGACATTTAAATGGTTTCTCTCCCCTTTAATATGCCTTTAATGGCAGGTTTTCATTCGCGTTGGAATTCAGCTCTGAAAATCAGCGCGTTAGCCTCTCCCCACCCACTCTCCGCCCATTGACCCCTTCTCTCCGCCCTCTCTCCGCCTTCTGCGTTGTTTTACCGCGCCGCGGAGCATCACGCGCGTAAGCGTGTGATACCGCACGCTGTAGCGCGTTTACGATTGTTAATGCGCTACAGTGCGCTAACGATCGTTAAAGTCATATAACGCGCGTTATTCACGTTTAACGCAGTTTAGTAAACATACCTCTAAGTGTGCACTTTTGTGCAGTGCCGTGGCCAAGAATGCACAATTTTTCCAACAGTGGTATTGCAAGTAAACTTGCTTACCTCAACCTTTGTAAATAGGCCCTTAAGTTTTTTAGCACAAAGTCCATGGGCACAATTTAATCCATGAATTTTTCTCTAATTTTTGAATCAAAATTTTGTTAATCACCTTCCTAGCCCTGAATGGCTACAAAAAATGGTATACAAATTCTTAGAAGAATACAATATATGTACATCATAACAAACCATGTACATATATATAAAAGCCATTGGGCTAAAATGGTAATGCCAACCTTTAAGGCCTAACCAATAACAAAAATGTTACAGTATCCAAAATTTTAAACCATCACCTAACACGGAATGGCTCCATATCCCATGTACAATTTCAACCATCAGTTCACAGTTCAAGACCAGGAGAAGATCCATCCTATCAATTTTTTTAACTAAAAAAAGTAATTTTATTTTAATATTATCTCCAAAGAAGAATTTGAAAATTAATGAAATAGTAGAGAAGTGGCCTTGAGAGTTAAGTTTGGCTTTATTATGGTGGTATCACTCAGGCAATTTAAAGTTCAGAGGAAGAAAGGGTCTCCTGGTTCAAGGAAAAATGACAGACTAGGAAAAGAAGGCTAAGGAAAATAGAAAAGATGATGTGAATGTCTAAGGCGTATGTTCCCTGAGGAGCATTAAGGGAGCAAAGGTGCCGTTAATGGGCATTATCGGCACCCATGAGCAGTGCGGAAAGCACTAATAACACTGGACTAACATGAGGAAACTGGTCCCTTAGTATTGCGATAAAAAGAGGTAGAGAGTGGGCATTAATGGGGCAGAGACTGAACAGGGATAGCCTGTGCTCCTTTAACGCTGGTTTGTGTTATTGTGCATTAGAGCTCCTGGTGCTGGGAACCCTAATGCCATCTGAAAGCTCACAGTAAGGGCTATTTCTGAGGGGAGAAATCCTATTTTAATGTACGCAGTATGCTGCACACACCATAGTTCTCAGATTAGTGATAGTAGGGCTCCATTGGCAGCAACAACATGGTGCCCCATTAATAAAGGGCACTATGTTGTTGGTGCCAAATTGGCAAAGGAGGTGTCACGTGGGTGATGCAGTGGGGATGGCTTGGCCACTAGGCTGACAAGGCTCTAGCCTAGGGTGTACATCTGTGATGTCTGGTATGATTCTAATGTGACAGTGGCAGCACACATATATGCTGCCGCAGTCAAAAAAGAGTCATACCACCTCCCACTGCCACCATGCTGCCATGTCAGTACTTAACTTCACTTAATTCTTTTCTATAACTCCTCTTCAGCCGTTCTGTTTCTGAAATCCAAACGCCATTATTTAGGCACCCATGCATTTCACTAAAGTATGGTTATAATGGCGTTGGGATTTCAGAAACGGAATGGCTGAAGAGGAGTTATAGAAAAGAAATAAGTGAAGTTAAGTACTCCCTTTGGGGTTCCGATTTTAAAAAATACTATAAGGTCAACAAGTTCATAGGGGTATGTTTACAAAACTGCGGTAACGGTACATAACGCGAGTTATGTAACGTTAACAATCGTTAGCGCATCATAATGCACGTTATGATGCGCTAATGAGCGTTAACGTTACATAACACACATTATGTACCGTTAACGATCATAAAGCTCCGCGGCGCAGTAAAACACCGCAGAAGGTGGAGAGAGGGCAGAGAGAAGGGGTCAATGGGCGGAGTGTGGGCGGGGAGAGGCTCCCTGCACACTAACGCGCTGGTCTGAAGAGCTGAATCCCAACGCGAATGAAAACCTGCCGTTAAATGCACAGTTCAGGGGAGAGAAACAATTTCAGTGTCAGCAATGTACAGCATAGGCAGGGAAACCTAAAAAAAGTGATAAGTGTGATACATGTGCACAGAACAAAAGGGCACATAAACATCGAAAATGACCTCAACAAACTGAAAAAAAAAAACATAACCAAGCTGGCCAATAGTGATATCAATCGTGGAAGGGTCTATGCTCCATCCCCATACAAAGTGAATGAGCCCACAGTGAAATTGCGCTGTGTAGGGTTTTCCTCTCCATTGGACAGATGTCCTATGGCATGCACATGTGCGGCAACAGCAGAGCGGGCATGTAGGAACGGCAATCGGACAGATGCCGGAAAAGGGGATACAGAGGGACGCAGGCGGCACATGCTGTGGTGCAGCTGGGCCACAGTTCGGACTAGGGTGATGCCTAGGTGGCCCATACGAATGCCGAAACAGAAGAGCAGGCAGACAGCAACTGCTGAAGGCCCAACATGGGCACGACTGTGTGTCCCACAGTGTCACAGGGGATAGTACCCAGCAGCTAACCCCAAGGGGATGGAACACTGGCAGGCGGTGCTGGGGGGAAGCGTGGACACCTATGAAGGCACCTCTACCCCAGAACTCGCACCATAGGCAGCCACCTACCCGCACACTGGATGACCTGAGACTGCTCTCCACCAGCACCACCTGCAGAAGGGAATGTCAGCATGGTGGCAGAGGGTTACTGGTGGTGGAGGGGGCAGTGGCAGCTGCCCAGAGCAGACCGTGGCCTAACCCTGTGTAGGTGGGTGCCATGCACTGCAACAGACAGGCCCTGTCTGACCAACAGTCATGGTATCACCAGGGAACGCACCACCTCTGTGAGAACATGGTGGTGCAGTGCACAAAACCAGTGTATTCAGAAGCAGAAGATCACAGGTTCAAGTCCCAGCTGTGGTTTCCACCAATCCAGTCCTCATATTTTACCCACTACTATAACGTGCTAATACAGACAGAACCTTTATTGCAGATGACGTAAACATGCCCAACACACCTACATTTTACCCTACAGAGCACAGACACCATACCCATGCGCATTACCTAGAGCAGAGTCTCCCAAATGCAGTCCTGGAAGACCAAACACCATTCAGGTTCCATGCTGCCTCCAATAAATGTGTCTGTGCTGTCTTGCTATGCACCGCCCCCATGGTATGCAGTTGTATCTCATGCATATTCATGAGGGACAGCATGAAAACCCGAACAGTGTTTGGCACACCAGGACTGGATTTGGGAACCTCTGCCGTAAAGCAGCAGCCAACAGGGGCAGACACACCCGCACCCACAGGCTCCATTATCCAATGCCTCCTGGAGAGGCAGGACATTGGGCCCTGCGTGCATCTCCCAATACTAACACTTGCATACCTTAGCAATGCCACCCTAAACCTGGGAATACGGTACACAGCTATCACATGTTTGCTATGATTACTGGCAGATAGCAATTCCTAAGTTAAGCACAATTTGCTGATTGAGCTGCAGCATAGCAACCTATCTGATGTCTGTGGAGTGTGCTACGGGTCTTGTGTCTGACAGTGACCCCAACAGTATTGCTTACCATAGCCATGCCTGCACTCTGCCCAGGACTGGTGTGGTGGCCAAGGCTGCCAAACACCTCTATAGCTGCACAATGCTGGCATAGGTGTGGGGAGTGTGTGTCTGTCTATCCAGTGTGTGGTGGCTGCAAACACCCTCCACAGCCCACACTGCTAGCACTGTTGCCAGTAGTGGCCTGCCAATGTGCATAATGAGGAGCAAGGTACCGTGAGAACAGCCAGGATAGGATGGCCTGGCTTGGGTCCATCTGTACATAGCATAGGGCAATGGCTCGGACATTGTAGTGGCCGGCCACCACCTGCACGGACAGAATGGCTATAAAGCGCCTTATATGGTGCCTTATATGGTGTCCTATAGGGGACATTATAGGGTGCCTTGGCAGACAGCACACTTTATAATGTGCCCTATGGAGTGCCTTCTAGGGTGCCTTATGTGGCACCTTAGGTTATGCCACTGTGAGGGTGTGTTTGCTGGCAGCACTATTAAAGTACAACTAGACTTCCTCACAGCCCAATACTTAACCCTTTCCAGGCCAAGCCCAAAACTTTCGGGATCCAAACTTCTGCCTAAATATTCCTATCAAATGGTATATAATACATGACCATGGCAGAGGGAACGTCACTATTGGAACATATTGAATAAGACGGGTACAATTTTCCTGAAATATGCAAATATTAACCCGGCTGCAGAATGTGGGTTAAAATATTATAGTAGGCCTTCAAAGGGTTACACATGACACCTCAGGCAGCCTTATTCATTAGGCACACTGGGGAATCAAACCCATGGCCCTTGTACCATCAGTTTGTGTAGTAACCATTGTGCTACAGCTCTGTTTCTGCATTTGGGTGTCTGCGCGCCTTCTTAAGCTTAACGCGCAGTAACGCGCCCTGTAACGATCGTTGCTGCGCGGCGCCTTATAACGCGCGTTATCGGTAACGATGTACCGCCCATGTCCTTATTTGGGGTTTCTCCCTCTAACGTGGATCCTAACGCGAATCACACTAACGCAGTTTAGTAAACATACCCCATAGTATGATAACCAATATTTATGTATTATGGAAGGCCATTGATGTCAACAAGCACATAAGTAGTACGTATAGTATGTCTAAACTGTAGCGCTGTGGGTTGTCTGAGACCTTGGAAGGTTGGAATACATGTAACAATGAAAGATAAAACTAAACTTATGAGATATTTCGAGCGAGTTGTATAGTTACTGTCAGTGGGACGGCAAGCATGTCAGCAACAGGTACTGTACAGCAGAGCACATGGTGATCCCTCCCTTCTGAGGTCTAAGACATCCACATGCATGTCCACATCCCCCGGTGGAGTGGGGCAGGAGCAGCATGGTGTGATTAGCTGCATGTGTGCAACTTCACTAAGGCCGTCTGCAGCACTGAAGTGGTAGCTGTATCATGTTGGCAGGGAGGGAGGTATTGGAGGGCATGCTGTCCACCATGATCAGTGGATCCTGGCACCTGGCTAGTTTGCTGAGAGTATGGACTGGCCCTGGGATTAGGATGCCCCCCCCCCCACTTGCACATATTGAGTGGATATATGCATGTGAGGGGAAAAATATGCCACTGAGGCAAGAAGACTAAGCAATATGATCAGCCCATGTCAGAGGAAAAATAACCACATTGCTCCCTCACCTGCCAAATGGTGACTATAATCTGTGAATAAGTATTTAGTCAGTCACAGCTATCTGAGCCACTTGTGAATCCAAAAGAGCTATGGTGGTCTGCAAAATACGAGATTGTTCCATGATTGCCCCACAAGCACACATGAGGAAATGGGTATGTTGGTCATTCTGCTAGGACACTCATGGTCTGAAATGTGTATGCTAATGTATCATGGCCTGCCCCTTTGACTGGAGAGATCCCATATGTAAGACATGAATGTTAGTTGAACCAGCAGCATAACAAGGCAGTGCCAACATATAGATCTAACAAGATGTTCCTCTCCCACATCTGCCAAACATACCTTGTCAGACTAGTAAGACACAGAGCCTGCAGAGATCTAAAAAGACATAGGCATACCCCAACTCATCATTCATGCATCCTAACAATGACCGCATATATACCCATAGATTGATAAACCATAAGGCTGCTCTGTGGCTCCAAACACATGACCAGTGTGTGCATGAGAGAAAGGTCACAGGTTAAAGACTAGCCTACGGATCAGTAATGGTATGTCCAGGTGTGTTAACTTTATCCTATGTTTCCAGAACTGTATCAGTAATGCAACCTTCAACATTTTGTCCAGCATGAGTCCACACACTTAACTGCCACACTGAGAAGCTGCACCATTGATAGCAGAGTACGCTAATAGCACTGCCACTGAGCAGGCATTGACAGCACCCAAGCATTGCAGAGCACACTGAGCGCCTGCACTCTGAACAGGCATTAACAATGGTGGAGCATCAAAGGAAGTGGTAAGAATACCTACCTGCACCACTTTTGGACAGCAGGGTCATGTGTGTGTGTCTCCAGAGAGGTGTGAGCTGCAACAATGCACTGTGCATGCATGTGGTGCCCAGGCTTTATTGCTGTGCTTACAACATGCAGCAGGTCAGCTATACAGCAACCCCACATACTGTGTGAGACACCATTCACAAGCAGAAGGTTCATTTTCAGTAAGTAGTTGCAACCTGTGACTGTAACACTGTAATGCATTTCTAGTTACACCATCATCAAAGTCCATCCCCACAGCATTCCCCCACACTTACCTCCCAATATGACACAGTTGTGCAGCTCCCAAATCACCTGCTGGTTTGACTGGAGTGAGCAGGGGGGGGGGGGCACAGATGTGTGTGTTGCAACCCTCACCTCTGACTGAGCATCCAGGCCTCAGCACACACCCATTTGCACAGGTAAGAGGCCTGATTAATGTCAACTGCCATACCAGCTGTATCCATGGCAACTCTGTCATCCCACTTTGGTGCAGCTGAAGTCTATAGGGAACTAGGCTCATAGAGGGCTGACCTCTGTGAATGTCCAATTCATTCAATTAGTTGAAGACACTGAAAGGATTCTGCGATTTACCTGCATGCACATTGCTTTTATCCTATGTTGCAGTCATAGAGTGCAATCCGGGGGACTTTTTGCTCTATGCAGTGTATTCACATATAGGCAGGTCCATATCAGGTAAATTTGCACACAACACCATCTCAACAATGGTGTGTGGATAATTCCAGCTGCTGAAATGTGGCTTAGGATGTCATGTTGGTGTCTTCATCTTCTGCCACCATATAGGAAGGCAGTGCCTGAAGGTGAAAGTTGGGGTGAGGGTAGGGGTGGGGGTGGGGAGAACAGTACCGTACATGTTTAGAATGTGCCTTTCAGAGGTGACATTGCTGGCCAAAGCCGATGTTCACATAGTCAGAAGCTATGCGGGCCTACTTAGTGTCTGCAAGTGTTACATCAGAAGGCCTGCATGACAGCCTCACTGGCTCCCCATGGGCACCGAGTTTGACAGTCACAAGGATGTTGTTATTGTACAAAGAGGCAGGGAATGGTGACATATGTGTTGCCAGCAACTGTTCCAACATCCAACCCCATGTCCAACCTGCCATTCTTCCATGCACTCTTGGGAGGAGGGGGGGTGCAATGCGTCTGCAGCAGGGGAGAGTGCATGTGCTACACTGGCCAGTTTTACAGTGTCCATGGCTAGGGACATGACATTATAATGAGGAGCAGAGGATTCTGGGTATTGCCTAAAACAGAGTGGATTGCACAGGATGTATATGAGTCAGAGGTAAAGTCAATGGTTGAGCCATCTTAGCGTGGGTCTACCCCGGGCTTGGACTAGGAGCACAGATCTGTTAATGCTGTGAGGCCACTCTCACTCTGACCATGGCATGTCTATGTATCCACATGATGCTATATAAGGTCAAGTTGCAGTGATATGGGTGCTTTTTCTGTTATGACAGTCCACTCACTAGACAGGCTGCTGGGTATCCATGATATTTATACAAAGCCAATGTGTTCCTGGTAGTTATGTACACATGCAGGCTGGACACAGATGGTATGTGAGTGGCTGACATAGGCCAGTATTGCCCAACATATGCAGGCTGCCTGTGATTGATGTAATTGCTTGGTGTCAGCACCCCCCCCCCCACACACACACCCCTCCTGCCTAGACAACACTCACTGCATTCAGGTTTATTTGTTTATTTGTATCCATACTTGATATACCACTCAGGCCAGAGCATAAAGCGGTTTATAATAAAAAAGCAAAACAAAAAAAAACATAGCTGCAAAGAAAGAAAAGAAAAGGAATGCCATTTCAATAAAGGACAGAGACAGCAAAGGATAGAGGAGAGGAGGGGGCAGAAAGAACTTACACAATGAGGGCTAAACAATCACAATATACCAGGGTGGGAACCAGAGATCCGAGGAGTAACTAATGCAGGGGGAGGGATGTATGAGAGGATATATTAAAGGCCAAATGATAGAAATGTGTTGTCAAAGCTGTCTTGAATCTGGGGAGAGAAAGTTTTGAGCATAAAGAAAGGGGGAGGGAATTCCAGAGGCAGGGGACCAGGAAAAAAGAGCTGCATGGCGAGTGCATTCCAAGCGGGCCTGAGAGACAGAAGGAAGGGCAGGTTGGTAAGTGTGCTCCTAGAAAACAGCTGATGCAACCTTTGGGACTGACATGAGACGTTATAGGAGTGTCCCTGGTCAACAGGAGCAAGACACAAGACCCAGATAAGACAGGCAATTGTACAGAATACCAAGTGACTAGCATCACACAAGGCAGACAATACCTGTAGCACACTAGCAGAGCCTGCAGAGTCCAACAATTGCAGGACTTTCTCTGGGAACAAGGTGATGTGAGCTCTTCCTCACATTCAGGGTGACTGCTGAAACAGGTCTTTTGCACATACCTTTATGTGGAGGAGTGGCCTAGTGGTTGGGGCAAGGTACTTCAGGCCGGAAGGTCAGGGGTTCAAATCCCACTAGAGGACAGCAACCTTGGGCTGGAAGGACTGGGGTTTCTAGTCCCACAGGTGCTCCTTGTGGTCTTGGGCAAGCCATTTAACCCTCCATAGCCCATGTTCCCTGTAAAATAGTTATCTCCAAGTTATAATGCCCTGTTCAATGTAATTTCAGTTTGTTCAATGTAAACTGCATTGATGCAGAATTGCGCTGTATATAAGAGAATGTAAATAAATGTGCAGGAAGCATACAATGTCCCTGCATATTACAGAGCTGTTGTGATGGATCGCTGCCATTGGGAGATGGGCCTCCAAGAGTTACAAGTTATATATTAGGTAATAATGGTCCTGCTTTAACACTGCGCTTTCTCCTTATTTCTCTAAGTAACAAAAGGGCCTCAGTCTGGATAGCTGGCCATTCATACATCTTTTGGGCCAAGAGAAGAGCACTGGTGAGCCATTATGGAAAGCAGCTGGGCTTTCTCATGGACACTGTAACCAAACACTGGCTTGAGAAGTGGAGGATGCATTGGGACCAGTTGCGGCCTGCCCTAGATAGCCAGAGCCAAGGTGGGCACCACCCAGACTTCATTGTGCTGCATATTGGCAGCAATGAGTTGTTGTTTGCCAAGGGCATTGATTTGATCATCAAAATAAAGAGATACATGACGTGGATATGTGCCATGCTGTGGGCAGGCATCATTTGGTCCCAGATAATCTCCCGCTGGAAGTGGGCAGGTACACAGAAACCCAAGGGAATCGAAAAGATCAGGAGAAAGCTAAACACGGAAGTGGGGAATTTTGTCAAGGGACTTGGAGGGGTGGTGGTCAAGCATGAGAGTATTATAGCGGGGGAAATGGCAGTTTTTAAGTAAGATGGGGTACATTTAAATGACATTGGCTTGGATATTTCCAGCGCTGACCTGTGTAGAGCAGTTGGTTCGGTTCTTACAGTGAGATGAGTTGGGTCGTGGCCCCTCCTGGTGGCAGAACCTCATCAAGTCTATGGAGAGCTCAAGTACCGGTCTAGGTGTACCTCAGCCTGAAACCAGGGAGGCCAGGTACCAGGGACAGGGGTGCCTGGGTTGAGAAAAATGAGCAGCCAAAAAGACAGGGCCCACCTGGGCATCAACATGGAGCAGTTGACAGTGGGTGGGATGATGCCCTTGACTATGGAGTGGGCCGAAGCATCTTTCCTGACTGGAAGAGCAGTGTGATATCCCTCTGCAGTGGTCCCATGCAAAATCTTATTTCACTGAATGCATTTATGGTGTGTAATTGGGGAATGGGTTTAGGGGTTGTTGGTGCAGCTGTGGCCTGTCAATCCCACTAATAAAGGAAACTGAGTGGCTTTTGATAGGTTGATGGGGTTTGGGGGGGAGGCAAGCAGGAACCTGGAAGCCCTTTACAGCATTCCATGGTTATGATGGGTCAGCCATCAGGTGGTGATTGGCTGGCCCATAACCAGGATGCTGTGGGGGGGGGGGGGTGGGGTAAGGCTCCAGCAAGTCAGCAGGAATAGGTGGGGAGAGGGAGAGGGTGGGGGAAGAAGAGTTACAAGGGAAAGAAGCAGGGTCATTCCCCCTTTTTCAGCAGAACCGTGAGATCCATCCTCCTCACCCATAGCTGAAGGGGCCAGACAGGGCTTAGGGGCTACATCACAGCTGTGGAGGTAGGACCGTGGGAGGGGGGGTACCACACTATGAGGGCTCAGGTACTGGTTTAGAGGTTAATGGGCCTGAAACCAGGACGGCCAGGTACCGGAGACAGGGGTGCTTGGGCTCAGAAAAACAAGCAGCCAGGAAGGCAGGGCTCACTCGGGCACCAATACAGAGCAGTTGGTGGTGGGTGTGATGACGACCCTAGCCACGGAGCGGGCTGAAGCATTGTTCATGATCCTTATAGCATGCCACGGTTATGAGAATTTTTGTGATATTTTGACTTTTGGTAATTTTGTGTCCTCCTGTTGCCATGTCTTAGGGGTATGTTTAATAAGCAGTCTTAACGTGCGCCCGGCGATAGTGTGCAAGCTGCCATAAAAGGAGTGGGCGTTTCGGCCTTAACGTAGCAAAATGGAATTATCATGTGATAACGTGCGCTGCGCACCTTATCGCGTGATAACATGCACTGCGTACCTTATCGGGTGAGACGCCGCTAAGCACATTAACGCGCGGTAATCTTAAGTAGGTGCGCTGACATTTAAACACAGAAACAGAGGTGTAGCACTATGGTTAATACACTGACTGATGGTACTGGGGACATGAGTTTGATCCCCCAGTGTGCCTAATGAACAAGGCTGGCTGAAGCATCTCCCTTTATGTTTAAGTAGTGCTTTTTGAGGCATTGTAGTTTTATTTTAATTAGTGCTGCCAGCAAACACACCCTCACAGTGGCGTAACCTAAGGTGCCGCATAAGGCACCCTATAAGGCACTCCAGAGGGCATATTATAAAGTGTGCTGTCTGCCAAGGCACCTTATAATGTCCCCTATAGGACACCATATAAGGCACCGTATAAGGCGCTTTATAGGGCGCCTTATGAGGCACCCTAAGGTGACAGTACTCTGAGGGTGTTTTTGCTGGCAGCACTAAGGTACATTAAAAATAGACAATGCCTCAGACAGCCCTATCAAATAACCCCACTGTGGGCTAGAACCCATGACTTCTGGCTCCACAGGCAGTGAAGTAACCAGTGGGCTACAGCTGCTAACAAACCCCTAGCTGGCTACAGAAGGACTGCACATTTATTTACATTTTCTTATATACTGTGCTATTCTGCATCAGTGTGGTTTACATTGAACAAACTGAAATTACATTGAACAGGACATTATAACTTGGAGATAACTATTTTACAGGGAACATGGGCTATAGAGGGTTAAGTGGCTTGCCCAAGACCACGAGGAGCACCTGTGGGGCTAGAAACCCCAGTCCTTCTGGCCCAAGGTTGCTGTCTTACTAGTGGGATTTGAACCCCTGACCTTCTGGCCTGAAGTACCTTGCCCCAACCACTAGGCCACTCTTCCACTCCACATCACCACACAAGCAGTCTGCTGTGGCTACCAGGATAGGGGCAACCCACACATACCCATGATGCACAGCACATGCATATCAGCAGTCTACAGATGATCACAAGATGGGGTATGCACCCCACAGCACCTCAGCCTGGTAGGGGGTGCCGACAGTGTGTGTTAGTGGCACAGAGTAGCTACAGACTGTCACATTGTGTGGGTATTCTGCTCACCCTGAGGGTGAGGTGGGGCAGCCTGCACCAGGTCCGCAGCACCTTCAGTGACTGAGATAGGCCATATCACAGGTACCCATCAGTGCCAGTGTGTGTGATAGGTAGTTCCTGCAAACACGCCTCGAATACATTAGTATTTACCTGACGTTGTCAATCAGGTCTGGCCCTTATGGGCTATAATGTACCCAGAAGAGTGCATATTCTGTCTTGGTGCCATGGTAATATGTTATAAGTGACAGGGGGTGTTTGGATCCTTAGGTGGATTATGTACCACCACCCAACCCACCCTCCCCTCTGTGGCTCAGGGTGGGAGACAGGATTCCCCCACCAAAAGATCCACCTCCCTGCAACAGTGGCAGTCGAGGGGGGCCATCAACCCCAGTCATGCTGGGGAACAGACACCTTACAAGGCAGCCAATGCAGAGCTGTACCTATTCCTAAGACAATGGCAGGAAGACAGTAGGCCTAGAAATGCTCAACTACCCCCCAACACCATCTGACATTCTCCAGCAGCAAGCACAGTGAGTCACCAGCCACTGCACCCTGCAAGGTGTTCCAACCATATACATATAACTGCAGACAGTCTGCTAGCTAATCCACAGTGCATGATCCTGGAGGAGATGTGAGCACACCCACCAAGCAGATAAGTCAGTGATTAGGCCCCAGAAAAGAAAACCCATATATTTCACTGAAAAGAAATACAATACAGCACTATGGGGGAGCCTAGCCATGCCATTGTCACTGCTCAGTCAGGGTGAGAGTGACCTCCCAGAAGGACATGCCATGGCCACCCTGTCGGTGCAGGTCGTGGCCAGGCACTACAATGTCCAAGCCATTGCCCTATGCCATGTGCTGATTCATCCAGGCCAGGCCACCCTGTCCAGGCTATACCCACAGTACCTTGCTCCTCATTATGCACATTGGCAGGCCAATACTGGCAACAGTGCTAGCAGTGTGGGCTGAGGAAGGTGTTAGCAGCCACCGCAAACTGGATAGACAGACACACACTCTCCACACCTATGCCAGCATTGTGCAATTATAGAGGTGTTTGGCAGCCCTGGCCACCACACCAGTCCTGGGCACAGTGCAGGCATGACTATGGTACGCAATACTGTTGGGGTCACTCCCCAGGGTGGTAAACACTGTCAGACACCAGACCTGAAGCACACTCCACAGACATCAGAAAGATTGGTATGATGCAGCTCAATCAGCAAATTGTGCTTAACTTAGGAATTGCTATCTGCCAGTAATCATAGCAACCTTTTGATTGCTGTGCACCATATTCCCAGGTTTAGGGTGACATTGATAAGGTATGCAAGTGCTAGTATTCGGAGATGCACGCAGGGCCCAACATCCTGCCTCTCCAGGAGGCATTGGATAATGGAGCCTGTGGGTGCGGGTGTGTCTGCCCCTGTTGGCTGCTGCTTTAGGGCAGAGGTTCCCAACTCCAGTCCTGGTGGGCCAAACGCTGTTTGGGTTTTCATGCTATCCCTAATGAATATGCATGAGATACATCTGCATACCATGGGGGCGGTGCATAGAAATGCAACACAGGCATCTTTATTAGAGGCAGCATGGAACCTGAATGGTGTTTGGCCCTCCAGGACTGCATTTGGGAGACTCTGCTCTAGGTAATGCGTATGTTTATGGTGTCTGTGCTCTGTAGGGTAAAATGTAGGTGTTTTGGGCATGTTTACGTCATCTGCAATAAAGGTTCTGTCTGTATTAGCACGTTTTAGTAGTGGGTAAAATGTGGGGACTGGGTTGACAGGAACCACAGCTGGGCCTTGAACCTGTGACCTTCTGCTCCTGAACACACTGGCTGTGTGCACTGCACCACTGTGTTACCACAGAGACAGTGCGTTCTCTGGTGATACCATGACTGTTCATCAGACAGGGCTTATCTGTCGCAGTGCATGGCACCCACCTACACAGGGCTAGGCCATGGTCTGCTCTGGGCTCTGGGGTAGGAGTGCCTGCATAGCTGTCCACGCTTCCCCCCAGCACTGCCTGCCAATGTTCTGTGCCCTTGGGGGTACCTGCTGGGTACTATCCCCTGTGACACTGTGGGAAGCACACTCGGGCCCATGTTGGGCCCTCATCAGTTGCTGTCTGGCTGCTCTACTGTTTCAGCATTCCTATGGGCCACCTAGGCATCACCCTAGTCCGCACTGTGGCCCAGCTGCACCACAGCATGTGCCGCCTGCAGCCCTCTGTGTCCCCTTTTCCAGCATCTGTTCAGTTGCCCATTCCGACAGGCCCACCCTTCTGTTGCAGAACATGTGCATGCCATAGGAAACCTGTCCAATGGAGAGGGAAAACCCTGATCAGCGCAATTTCACTGTGGGCTCATTCACCTTGTATGGGGATGGAGCATAGACCCTTCCAAAATTCATATCCTTTTTTTGGAGCTTTCTCAGGAGTGTGTTTTGTTGTTTACCATTAATATCACTATTTCCCAGCTTGGTTATGTTTTTTTATATTTTCTTCTGGTCATTTTCACTGTTTATTTGCCCTTTTGTTTCGTGCACATGTATCACACTTATCACTTTTTGTAGGTTTCCCTGGTTTTGCTGTACATTGCTGACGGAAATTGTTTCTTTTCCCTTTAAATCTGCTCTAACGCCAGGGTTTCACTGGCGTTAGTTTTCAGCCCCGGATTCCACGGCGTTAGTATGCAGGGAACCTCTCCCCTCCCACTCTCCACCCATTGACCATCTCTCTCCGCCCCTGGGGAGCCTTTCTCCACCCTCAGCACTCATTTGCACCGCTGCGCTCTTTATCGCACGCTAAGGTATCTTTGCGCCCGATAAAGCGCCATTATCACGCGATAAGGTACCTTATCACCTGATAACGTCGCCGGGCGCACATTAAGACGGTTTAGTAAACATACCCCTTAGGGTGCATTAATGATAGAGGGAGTTGGTTTTAAGGATTTTTGCAATGGAATCCAGTGCATAGAATCACAAAAGAAATTCATCCAAAAATTACTGAGGAACTGATGAATATCATTGTGAAATATCAGTTCTGAGGTTTTCCAGGAGAGTCTGAGGAAATAGGGGATCCACCTGGAGTCTTAATAGATGAAGCAAGGAAAAGACTTTCAGAGAGAAGAGAGACACCCAGTTTCCCTTATGCTGGCTAAAGCTCACCACTCCTTCACCATCTCTACTTCTTAATTGGCTCCAATATGTCTGGCAGTGCCTATACACATGACAGAAATGAAGTTCACTGATGGTAATTTGAGAAAATGTTCTCAGGATGTTAGTTAGTTGCCACTGGAATGAACTAAAAATTGTATTTTTTGTCTATTTTCCCATTCATACAAAATCTAATGCACATGCCTACTAGAGAGTGGTGGGGTAGGCCATAGTCAGAGTGGTAAATTATATAAATATCAGTGATATCCAGTGATGCTATCCAGATAATTATCTGCACAAATTAAGGCAACTACAGGATTGAGTATCTTGACAGGCAGAATTTTTAAAAATTACCAATTGCTCACTAGTCACTAGCTGCTGTTGGCCCTAGGTTTCTCTAGAGGCTCTTCCTCTTGTTTTCCCACCCATTCCATGCCTTTCTTTAGCAAGCATTGACATGATTGAATGAGAGAGAAACAGTTTCTATTTATTGATTAATGTGTAAGGATTTTACTGATAATGTAAAATATAGACATCACATCATAACCAGTATTAGATTAGAGAGACTATTGGGTATGTTTACTAAACTGCAGTAATGTAGCAGCAGCTATGTTAATGCGCGTTAAGTAACGTTAACGCGCGTTAACATTACTTAATGTGAGTTAATGTCACCGGCCACGGTAAGTCACGCAGAGGGTGGAGAGAAGGCGGGAAGAAGGGATCAATGGGCGGGGAGTGGGTGGGGAGAGGCTCCTGCTGCACTAACGCGGGGAAATGAAGGGCCAAACATTTTACCGGGAGTGAAAACCTGTCCTTAGATGCACATTTGCAGGAGGGTGAAACCATTTTAGTGTCAGCAATGTACAGCAATGGCAGGGAGCCCAAGTAAAGTGATAGTAGTGCTCCATTTGCAGCAACAGCATGGTGCCCAAGTATGAAAGGCCACTATGGTGATGGTGCAAATTGGGCATAGGGGGCTGCAGGCGGGACATGCAGTGGGGGAAGCTGGGGCACAGGGTGGAATAGGCTGTTGCCTAGGTGGCACATAGGAACATAGAAACTGGAAATCAGCAAGACAGCAGCTGACCAAGGCCAAACATGCCCAGTAGTCGGTGTTCCACAGTGTCCCATTCAGGGAACATTACCTAGCAAGTACCCCAAAGGTCACACAGTTACCACTATGCCTGTAATAAGGCAATCAGTGCACATTTGGGGACCACTCGAACAAGGGTTCACAGACCTTACCCAGGATGCGTCCCAAACAGCTAACTGAATACCCTTTACTGCAGTCCCTAGTAAGGCATTGTAGGGTGTGACCACACGTTATCGGAAACATATATACACCCAGTAGGCCAAACTGGGTACACAGTACCTGAGGTGCATGCCCTAGCCTGTCCACAGTCATCTGTCACAACACAATCTACCTACATCTACTTGGTCCACCCTAGACAATAGTTGCTAGAGCACCAACCTGACATCCCCCCAGCCATCTCTCCCCCATGTGGAAGGGACATAACATTGGTAGGCGGTGATGGGGGGGATGTGTGGATGTCCATGTATGCCTCTCCATCCCAGACCACACACCCTAGGCACCCGCCTACCTGCACAGTGGATGGCCTGGGACTGTGCACTACCAGCACCGACAGCATATGGTCATGTCAGCATGGTAGGGGGGGTGTTGGTGCTTGGGGGGGGCAGTGGCACCTGCCTGCAGTGGACCTAGGCCATGCCCTGTACCAGTACATGGTGTGCAGTGCAACAGAAAAGGTCTGGCTGAGGAAAAGTAAAGGTAGCCCCAGGGATTGCTGTGCTTCTGTCGCAACAGTGTGGTGCAGTACACACAGCCAGTGTATCCTGGAGCAGAGAGTCACAGGTTCAGATCTCAGCTGCAGAGCGTGTCCCTATTTTTTACCCTACAATGCAGATACAACATCAACATGTGCAATCCCCAAAGCAACGGCCAACAGGGGTACAAACACCCACTCACAGAGGCTCCACCATCCAAAGCTTCATGGAGAGTCAGGCTGTTGGCCCCAGCATGGAGCTGCATTATCACCAGAGCACTACTACTACCTCCTGCACAGTTTAGGAATGTCGGCACTGTGATCAGGACCAGTGTGGTGGGCAGGGTTGCCAACCACTCCCTATCTTTACACAATGCTGCAATAAGAGTGTATGTGCGTGTATGTCTATCCATTGTTTTGTGGCTGCCTACACCTCACTGGGCCCAAAATGTCCCACTGTTACCAGCGTTAGCCTGCAATTGTGCATAATGAGGAGCAAGGTATTGTGGATATGGCCCGGACAGGGCGGATTGGCCAGGATGCATCTGCATAGGGTGTAGGGCAATGGATGGTAAACTGTAGTGCCCGACCACCACCTGCATGGACAGGGTGACAACAGCATGTCATGCTGGGAGGTCACTCTCACTCTGACTGATCAGTGACCATGGCATGTCTATGTTCCCACATAATGCAATGCCTCTGTGTTCCCAGTTCTGGGGCTCAATTACTGAGGTGCTTGCTTTGTGCACATAGTGCCTCTGTGAGTATGGATTGGCTAGTGGACTGTTTGCAGTTAGTCTGTGCATGGTTAAATTACCTTGCAGGGTGTTGCGGGTGCAGTCTGATTGTGCTGTCTACTGGTGGATGGCGGACTGTGGTGTGGGATAGTTGAGATTTTCCAGGCCTACCCCTAGTGTTGCTGCTGGTCTGCAACTGCCCCAGTCACAGGTATGGCTTTGGCCCACCAACCCTGGAGGGCTATCTTTTGCCAGCAGGATTGGGGGGGTGGCTGGTCCTACAGCCATTCTTCAGGGCTCAGGCACCTGTTTGTCCACTCTCTCACCTACAAAAAGGGTGATTGTGGGCCCTTTTGGGTTTATAGTGTATACCACTTTGAACTGTAGAGGCACTGCTACATCAACTTCATGCAAGTCTAAACACCCCTCTGTCCTGGTAACAGGTACCCATGGCAGCCAGACCTTAACACTGAGTATTCACCATTCTGGG
Source organism: Ichthyophis bannanicus (assembly GCA_033557465.1). Taxonomy (NCBI): domain Eukaryota; kingdom Metazoa; phylum Chordata; class Amphibia; order Gymnophiona; family Ichthyophiidae; genus Ichthyophis; species Ichthyophis bannanicus. The sequence continues at coordinate 1,469,546,304 of CM066031.1, forward strand.
TGGGTCTGGTCCCAGAGGGCCACATGTGACTGTGGAATACAGATGGACACAAAATTACTTTCAGTTGAACTGCAAGGAACACCTATCACACACTGATAGTGATGGGGGATGTACAGCAGGACCTATCTCTAGCACCTCATGTACTGCGGACCTAGTGCTGAGCTCCCATCCTACCCTCAGGATGAACACAGAATCTGCACAATGGCATGGTCTGTAGCTACTCTGTGCCAGTATCATGCACTGTCAGTTCGTCTTACCAAGCTGAGGTACTGGAGAGGTGCAGACCCCATTTGGTGATCAGCTGTAGACAGCTATTCAGCATGTGCATTGCATCATGGGTACTGGTGGGGTTACCCTATCTTGGCACACAGAGCAGACAGTTTGTGCGGTGACCTGCAGTCCTTCTATACCCAGCCATTGCTGTGAGACAAGCCATGGAGGTATAGCCTACTGGTTAGTACAATGACATTCTAGGCAGTGGTCATGGGTTCAATTTCTCATTGTTCCCTTCTTTCATGCCTGTCCTACTCAAATATTTTGCATACCTGTAACAGTCAGATTTTTGCAGATCTGTGCTGCCAGCCCATAATACTCTCACCACAGTTGCCAACAATCCTTCAGTCCATCTATCTGCGTCTGTTAGCTGTGTAGAGTCCTGTCTTCCTGTGCAGGCTGCCACCCCATTTTCTGTACTGGTACCCTTTCCTGCATTGCGCCTCTTCGTGCTTGCCTCGCCTGTGCCTGATCTGCATGCCACCACCACTCCTTTGTCCACCCATCATTGTAACTATCCTGCCACCTCTGCCTCCACTGGGGGACACGTATTCACATCATCTGCCACCAACTGTCTTTCCAGTACTTTACATTGCCAACACCCTGTGCTGTGGTACAGCTGCCTCCAACATGTTTGTCAACATTACTGGCAGCCACATAGGAAGCCCACAGATATGGCAGGTCCAGCAGCTCCCAGCTCTCCCTCCTTCAGTCACCTGTTCATTGCCTTTCCTCAGTGCTCTATCCAGTGTTAGGGTTACATCTGTTTCTATGCCTAACAGGTCATGCATGTTGACCTTAAGCACCTTGTAGCCCTTAGGGCACACTAACCTAGGGCACTGTAACATTGTTAGGGCACCCTAGCCTATGATACCATAACCCAAGGTGCCCTCTAAGGTGCCTTAACCAAGGGTGCCTGATAAGGTGCCTAACCTAAGGAGCCCTATAAGGTGCCTTAAGCTAAGGCACCTTATAGCTCTTAGTGCACCTTATATTAGGACGCCTTATAAGTCACATCAGCCGAATGTGCCTTATAAGGCGCCCCAGCCTAATTCACCTTATAGGGCGCCTTAGCCTAGGCACCATATAAGGCACCTTATAATGCGCCTTAGCCTAAGGTGCCCTATAAGGTGCCTTATATGGTGCCTTAGCCTAGGTGCCTTATTAGGTGACGATAACGCATGGTAGATCCAGGGCGCATTGTACCATGCGTTAAGCACCTTGTAACATGCGTTACCTGACAGGGCTTGCTGTAACGCTGTCCCGTCCACTCCTTTATATGAGCATCCATAACATTACCGGGGAACTTAATGATGGTAACATTACCGCGCTTTAGTAAACATACCCTTATGGATATTGCAGCAGAGCCAGACAAGTTGCAGTCAGTATGGACCCATAGAATGTTCCAGACCTTTTTAAGTAAAGTGACTCTCACACGTACTAACCCAGTTGGTGTGCACCCTCCGTACACCCATGCCTCAGCCCTGTCTCTGCAATTTTGTTTTCTATGTAATTTGTCAGGCTTCTTTCTAAATATGGAGTCTCTCTGTTCTGCACCATAGAACCTGACTGTTCTCTGATACCTAAACTCAGTCAGTACTTAACCTCTCTATAACTGAGCTCTTTTGTGATCTTTGATCACTGTCTTGGGATCTAAGAGACCAGAGTTTGATTCCCACTAGCACTCCTTGTGGCCTTGGCAAGTCACTTAACCCTCCATTGCCTCAGAAGAATCCAGGTTAGTGATGCCCCTTTTTAATGTACATTACCAAGTTTAAGTTACAATGTAAACCGCTTTGACTAAAAAATGATAAAACGGTATAAAAAACCTGTTAAGTAAATAAAATAATAAATATTCTTCATCTCTAGGCTTGATAAAACCCCTATCACTTTGGGGGTCCTCACTGATTATGTTTTTGCTCTGTAGCAAACCAGGGTGGCAACACAGTAGATTTCAGGACTCTCTGGGATGAACAGAACTGGACCCTGGACAGATACCTTGGGTACTATACTAATAATCTTTCATTCTTCAGAATGAATTCCATTTAATGCCAGCTTCTGCTGTCTATCAGTTAACCAGTTTCCATGTCACTGCTTGGCTCACATGATTAATGAGTCCTATTTGCACAACTCTATTAAAAGCGTTGCAGAAATACAGTTGTATCAGTGTATCATTTCATCCAATTATTTAGTCACCCCAAAGAAACTGATACAATTTATTTCACTTGATCTTCCTCTGGTAAAGCCATGTTGCCTCAAGTCATCCAACCTGTTATATTTTAGATAATTCACTATTACTTCTTTCAATGGCCTATATTAATTGATCAACCACCAACATCAGACTAACTATGTTGTAGTTACAGACCTCTTCTATCTTAACAATTTAATTAAGAGGGGCACCATCTGCCCTTAAATTTAGCAGGATGATTCCTCAACTCCAAATATCTATTGAACAGATTTTTCATCTGATGCACCAGAACATCTCTGAACCCCCTTAATATCTTGAATGTAGCCCATCTGCTCTCACAGCTTTGCCCAATTTTCTTTTTCCACACAAACCCTCTCTGCCAAGGCAGAACATATATTTATTTATTATAATTTCGTAATCACATCTAACAATGTCTCAATATGATTTACATAGCAAATTTACATAGCATAGCATTATCTGAAAAGTAAAATACATTAAAATATTACAAAATATTATCAATTCCTTCTCAATAACATCTTCCGCACTATTACCAATAGATTACATCTTTCTCACAATTACTAAAGTTTTACTACGCAATCATGGTAATAAATCAGTAGTAAAATAATTCCATTTACTATCTAATGGATAATATCATCTCCTGTGCTTAAATATTACAGTCTACAAATGTCATCTGCAACAAGCACGACTTAACAAATTTGTGAACATTTAAATAGATTCTCAATTGATGGCACTATCATGTCAGTCTAATTTTCTTCTTTTATTTATTTTGGGCCCCATCATGATCGGGGCAGGTTTGGACTGTCCGGACGTCCAGAATCTGGATGGGCCGGATTTGTATCCGATTCTGATCCTGCAGTAACTAGACATTCCTGTGGGATCAGAATTGGGTGCAGAGGGCCCAGATAGGCAGGCTGTGCCCTGATTCTGAGGGCCCAGATGTCCAGCCGATTCCCCGTCCAACCCAACTGTGCTGCCTGCATGTAGCCCTGGTGCCGTGGCATCCCATCACCATGACACCAGGATGCCATGCAGGTGCCCTGATCAGCCTCAACTGCTTCAACTTACAGTTCCATGCCACCCAACCCCTGATCGGGCCTTCCAAGCCCGGGACTGGGTTGTGGGGAACCCCCTCCCCTGCTCACTTCTTCGTGGGGTACCAGGCTGGATGTCCACTGACATTTTGGGCGATCTATTCCAACCCCAAAGTGAAATAAGTCCCCATTCAAATCACCAGGCCTGGACGTACAGTGCCGCGACCATAATCGGCCCTGTATGTCCAGGGTTAGGGTCCCATCCTCACTCTGCCTCCATCCAGAGTCCTCGCACATCCCCTCTATATGTGTGGGGAGTTCTGTGCAGGCAATATGGTCCCTGCAAATAGCGGGGATTGAACATCCATACTGGACGTTCAAACCCCGCTATTTGGGGATCACAATGACCCACTTCATGATTTTCCAACCCAATAAATGTTAGAACAAAATTATACATAAAGGGGTTGAGAATGTCTATTTGTGAGAGGTAAGTGAGGATTTGCAAAGGATCTTCTGAGACTGGAAAACTTGGCATTTAATGGTAGATGACATGTGGAGGATAATTTTATAGGGCATGCCTCGATTAACGCATGCTTTTACATGTCTATTTCATTTTATTTGTATTTATTTTATTTAGCAAGCATTTGTATACTGCTCCTTCCAGCGATCAGAAGCGGGTATGATTACATAGAAAAAGCTGTCAAATCAGAACAGGAAATTTATGGTATATACATGATTGATTCGGGAGGAAAGGATGGCACACAGAAAATTATCTACTTCTAGTCTATGGGGAAATAGATTACATATGTACATTTTTACATAAAAGGTTCTCTGGGTCTTTGGGTGGATAGTTGCCCTTCATGTGGATTTAGAACAGGTTGAAATGACTTTGAAATAGGTGCGTCTTGAGTTTTTTTCTAAAATCCGATAGATCTTTGCTGGCTCGTAGCATGGGCGGTAGTTGGTTCCATAGTGTAGGTGCTGTGTATGAGAATGCCCTGTTACTAGTGCTGACTTTGACAGATCTTATATCTGTAGGGGTGTGGAGGGTGTTGGAGTTGATGGTTCTTCTGTTTCTGTTGGTGGGTTGCATGCCGATTAGGGTGGAGAGGAAGGATGGAGCAATGCTGTGGATGAGTTTGAAAGTGGTTGTCAGTATTTTGTATTTTGTGCAAGCTGTAATGGGGAGCCAGTGCAACTCAATTAGTACTGGTGTGATGTGTTCAGTAAGACTTTTCCTCATAATGATCCTGGCGGATACATTCTGCGCCATTTGCAGGATGTTAAGGGTTTTCTTAGGTAGTCCCTGAAGAATGGCATTGCAGTAGTCGAAATGTGGCATGATGAGTGCTTGAGCGATGGATCTGAAGTCGTGGGGGTCAATTATGTTCCGTATAGGTTGTTGAACTCTCAGTTTGTGGAAAACTGCCCTGTTGGTTTTGCGGAGGTGTTTCTCCATTTTTAGGTCGCAGTCGAATGTTACTCCTAGATATTTTATTTCTTTCTTCGTTTGGTAGGTATTGTTGCACAAGGTTATTGTTGGGGGAGGGGGGGGTCAAAATTTGCTTTCCTGGAGATATACATCACCTCAGTTTTCTTATGGTTGATTGCCATGCTGCTTTGTTTTAGCCAGTATTGCATCTCGCTAAGGCATGTTTCGAGTGGGCTGTAGTCCGGGTTGTCAGTGTCAAGTTGTGTGTACAGCATAATATCATCGGCATATATGTGGTAGTTGATTTTGTGCCGAGTGAAGATTTCACATAGTGGTTGCATATACCCGTTAAAAAGGAGTGCTGAGAGTGCAGAGCCTTGCGGTACACCTTGTGTTTGGGGGAATGCTTCCGCTTTTTCGCCGTTGAACTGCACCTGTTGCATTCTGTTTGAGATGTATGACGTGAACCATTTTAGGGGGGTTCCTGATATTCCTATTGCCTTGATCCTGTTTATGAGGGTTCCATGGTTAACTGTATCGAAGGCAGCTGAGATGTCGATGAATAAGAGTATGTACATTTTCTTTTTGTTTTCCAGGCCCTTGAGTAAGTTGTTGAGCAGGACTAGTAATAGGGTTTCTACCTATGATGTTGTCTAAAGCCGTATTGCTGGGCATCTAGGGGAGCATAGTCATTCAGGTGGTCTTGTAGTTGTAGTAGGACCGCCTTTTCAATGATCTTTGCTAGGAATGATATGCTCGATATTGGGCGGTAGGATGCTGGGTCATCTCTGTTGAGTGTACTGTTTTTTAGAATCGGTCTTATGATAGACTTTTTCAGTTCAGAAGGCATGATTCCTTGTTGCAGTGATAGGTTTACTATGTGAGAGACGTACTGGGCTATGTCTTGTTTCTCTGCCTTGACCCAGGCTGCTGGGCATGGATCGAGAGGGGACGTGGTGCTGTTTATGCTTGTGATTATGGTTACAATTTGCTGGTCTCCAATTTTGTGGAAGTTGTTCCATACCTGGTCTTGGGTTGCGTTGATCTCAATGTTGAGTGGGGGTGTTGGCAGTGTTGTTTCTAGGAAGAGCGTGGGTTTTGTGGCCGTCAGTTTGCTCGCATAGTGGTTTTCCAGAGTTTGGGCCTTGATTGCGTTGTTTAGGTTGTCACTCTGGGATATTTTAGTTAACGATTTGACGAGTTCGAATAACTCACGTGGTCTGTTGATAGCTTTGCTTAATAGGTTAGTGTGATGCTTTCTCTTTGCGGCGTTGACGTCATCTTTGTATTTTGAGAGAAGAGTCATGTATTTGGTTTTGAGTTCAATGGATTTGGTTTGTCTCCATTTTCTCTCTATTCTACGGAGTTCTCTCTTCGTTCTTGTTAGTGCTTCTGTGTACCAGGGTTCTGAATTGGGCTTGCTTGCCTTCTCCGAGGTTTTTAATGTTGGGTTTGATGCACTTTGTATGCTTGCGTTCCATCTGTTTGTTAGTTCATCGAGGTCTGTGTAATCCAGATCTATATGGGATGAAATGGTGGTTATGAGGTGTTCTTTGTTGAATTTGTTGAACTTCCTGAGTGGGTGTGGTGTTCTCATTTCTTTTGAGTTTTTGGGTATGGATGGCAATTTTATTTTGATATCGATTTGGTGGTGGTCGGACCATGGGACTTGGGTTATCTTTATCATAGGTGGTTCTTCGTTTGGTTGAAGATTGGTGGGTATGAAAACCATATCCAGGGTATTTCCCCTATCGTGGGTGGCATCACTTACTATTTGGTGGTAGCCCAGTTGGTCCATGGCTTCAAAGAAGGTGTTCGCGTGGGTTGGGGGAATTGATGCTAAGTTCAAATCTCCCAAGATGATTTGGAATTTTTTGTTTTGGGTGGTAGTGATGTTTTCCAGTGCTGTAGCTAGTGCTTCGTGGTGTGATGAGGGAGGTCTGTAGATTAGGCAAATGGATAAAGCCGCACTTTCTACTTTGAGTAAGTCAAGGTCCGTGTTTGTGATCGTGGATGTGTTTGTTAGTTTCAGGCTGGTTTTGGCTGCTATGAGGACTCCACCTCCCCTTTTATTGGAGCGTGGGCAGTTGTATAGTTTGTAACCGGGTTTACTTATTTGATTTATTGTTGCGGGATCTGAGTCTGTGAGCCAAGTTTCAGTTATACAGAGGATGTCTGGTTGTTCATCAGTGATGATGTTGTAGATGATGTGCGTTTTGTTCCTTATTGACCTAGCATTGATAAGGATGATGTTACATGTGTCATGTGCTGGGTGGGAAGCCCATGTGTGTTTGTCTTGCGTTGACAAGGGTTTGTTTCTACTGTCGTTCTTTGACTTGGTTTTAGGACGCTTCTGTGGTTTGTTTTGCTTGGTAGGGATGTGTCTCTGGGGTAATATGAGTGTTGGTTGATCAACAGTGATGGGGATTAGATTGTGTTGATGCAATAAGGGTATTGGGGGGGTGGTAAAAGTAGATTGGTGTATATATGTGTGGTAGAGAGTAGTGCGGGTTCAGGTTGAGTCTGAGTGGAGAAACCAGTATACACATGCACAATATTAGAAAAGTGTAGATGAGCTCCATTTCATAACTGTTAAAAGGCTGTGGTGGTGCTATTGTTACTTGATTTGGGCAGCACAGTGACGTAGGATACAGTGTAACAAATTGGTTAGTACAGTGAGATAGGATAGAGCATAGCAAATTGTTGGCAAGGTATAAGGCTTGGGACACAGTGATTCTTATAGTTCTATACAAACGGTAGTAGTTACAGTGCTGATTATGGTAGACAATGCACCCCAATGAGAGATTTAGTCAGAGGGTTTAAGGCGTTGCCTTTAAGTAGTGTGTCAGTTAATATGTTTGTTGGATCAAAGTCAGTTTGAGGAACTTGCAGGAAAGCGTTTACCTTGGTGGTTGCGTTGTCGTTGGTATCCGGTGTTGGCGAGCTCAACCCAGCAAGGGGAGCTCAAGCCGCGTGGTATCCGGTGTTGGCGAGCTCAAACCAGCCAGGGGAGCTCAAGCCATGTGTGACTGTAGCGTCTTGCTATTTCGTGACCCAGGATGCTTTTCCGAGAGTGAAGCTAAGGACTGTGGTTCTTGAAGCTCGGTTCCTCAGGGTTTCCCTTTGATCACTGCTGATTGGTTCCTCTCGTGGGTCTCTATCATTGTGGTTTTGCTGGCGTTCAGTGTGGAGGTGGGTTTGATCTGGGTATGGTGACACCTGGGGTTTCGGAGCAGACGAGGAGGATTTCTTTCCTTCATGCCTAATTTCCACAGCCTAAGGGCCACGCCAAAGGGCCCTCTGGCAAGGCCCTCAGGCGCGGGCCCGCCAGGCGTGGGCACGCCCTGTAGGGATGCCGCTTTTATGCGATGCGGTGGGGCTGCTGCTAGGCTCCCACTGCCCCGATTGGACAGGAGCACTCCCACTGCCCCGATTGGGCAGGAGTTCAACGGGGGACAGCTGGGGGGGATGGCAGTCAAAAGCGGCTCCCTCGGAGTAGGGACGCTGCTTTTATGCGGTGCGGTGGGGCGGCATGCCTATTTTATAAGATAAAGTGCACACTTTCTTAATAAGAAAGGTGCATTAATTGTCAAAAATGTGCATTAATTTAAGCTGTGAGTGCTTATGCCAGCCCTGTGACTGGTGTAAATGCCCACACATAGATTTTCTACGAATGTGCATCATAAGGATGTGAAAGTTGGATACTGAAGAAGCAGAAACAAAAGACAAAAGGGACACCTCCTCCAAATATACAAATAAAAAAAACAGTAGGAGCAACAGCACTTCCCAAAGTGTAAAAAATTCCTTTATTAAGCCAGACATGGCCGTGTTTGGCAAAATTATACCTGTGTCAGGAAAAGCACCATAGAAGGGGAAATGAAGTTGCTGGCTCAGGGTGTTTGTGCACAGTGGGAGTAGTGATTTTAAAAAGCTCTTCTCACACATATTTGTTTGATCATTTAATAATATTTATAACCTGCAAATCAAAATTTTTAAGTGGCTTACATAAAAAAGCATTCAAAATATTATAATACATATAAAATATTATACAAGTATATACCACATAAACATACAAACATAAAAATAAAACAATGCACACATCTAATGAAAAAAGAAGAAAAACTGCCATGTCTTCACACATTTTTTGAACTTCAAATAATCAGGTTCAAGCTCAGCTTTTACTAGCAAAGAATTCCACAATAAAACCGCAGTACATTCAAAAGCCCTAGCACACATCTCCACTTTATGGAACACTCATATGGAATGAATTACCAATAAATGAATGCCCATGGAACATAAAGAATGTATTGGTTTATACTTCTGAAAAAGTGATCAGAAATAAGCAGGACCAAGAGCAGCTAAAGCCTTAAACACAATGGAAATCATTTTTAAATGGACCCAGTATCCTACTGGCAAACAATGTAACTCTTTTAGAAATGGGGACACATGGTCATCTCTTGAAGGACCGAAAATGAAGCACAGAGTTGTGATAATCAAACTGTGGCAAAACCAATAATGGGACAACAAAACTAAAATCTCCCTGAGATAAAAGGGCTTTGATGGGTGAAGCAAAGCAATTTTAAAGAAAAGAGCCTCCATAACAGTTTTCAAATGAGGCTAAAGCATGATCGGATCATTGAGACCTACCTCTGAATATTTAATCTCTCAATGGAAAGGGATTAAAGTATCCTTAACCAAACTCCCATCAAGTAATGGCTAAGCCCTGTTTCGAGTCAAGAACATAGCCTCAGTCTTTGACAATTTCATAGCCATTTTATTTCCCTACAACCATTCAGCAATTACAAGTAGACTCTGATGCATCATGCTCAGAGTAGTATCAATGGAATCCACAGCTAGTAAAAATATCAAGATGTTATCAGCATACACTCAGTATTGAAAAACAAAATTATCTAGTAGCTTCCATAAAGAGCTAATATAGATATTAAAGAGCATGGCCAAAAGGGATGGACCCTAGACATTCTATAAGTACAAGATACCCATTCAGAGTAATTATTCCCAAATATAAACTTGCACTTCTGACCTGCTAAAAAAAAGAATAAAACCACCTCAAAACAATTCCTCTTATCCCCAAAGAAACAAGATGCTCAAGAAGGATATCATGAGAGATCATATCAAAAGCCACTGGATATACCTATAAATGCCAAAAAAATAAAAAATATATATTAGAGTCAAAACCACGTAGCAAAACATTAAAGAGGGTTACAAGCAAAGTTTTGGTTCCGTGATTGGGATGAAAACCATATTGATGAACACTGACTTCATCGATCTCAGTGAATACAATCTTTTCAATTAATTTCTCCACTACTGCAATTTTAGCAAAAAGTCTATCATTAGTAACATCACAGCTAATTCCCCTCCAGTTCTTCATGGTAGCACTTTTAAGAATAGCTGGCATTATCCAAGAACCCAAAACACTATGGGGCATGTTTACTAAAAACCGCTAATATGCGCGCCGCAAAATAGCGCACTAAAAGCGGTACTTAAGAGCACTTAAATGGCCCGTAAATGTGCGGGTCACCACCGCACGCGTGCGCGTCACACGAACGCGCCCCGCACAAGTACGGGCCCGCAAATGTCCGATAGAGGCGTGGAAAGGCTAACGGAGGGCGGAGGAAGGCTCCGGAGGGGCGGAGAGACGGGGCTTATGGGCAGGGAAGGGGAGGGGAGAGGCGCCCCGCACATTATCGGGGCTGAATTCGCAAGTAAAAAATAGCGCGAGTGAAACACTCGCGATAGAGGCCATGTAAAGGGAAGGGAAACCATTTTTGTCAGCAATGTACACCTAAACCGGGGAAACCTTCAAAACGTGAGCAGTGTGATACATTTGCACAGCACAAAAGTGCAATTACAAATATCAAATGACCACCACAGAAATAGTACAAAGAGGAGGTCAGCTGGGGAACAGTGATAGTAAAGGGCAAAACCAAAAAACACACCCAGGAAAGCACCAAAAATATAAATGAATTATGGAAGGGTCTACGGAGCGGAGACCTTTCCCAACACACATTTCCTTGTTATGTACGTTCCCTGTGAGTGGTGTTTATGGTTGCCCATCAATAGCAAGGTTGCCCAGTTTGTATATATATCAACCCCCTTCTGCGGTGGTCAGTTCCGGGGTTTAGTTGCACGTTTGTCACCAGACAGGGTGAATGAGCCCACAGTAAAAATGTGCAGAGCAGGGTTTGCGACTCCATCCTGCCAGGTTAACTATCTCCAGGGACTGCACTGTCTCTGTGGACACACTGTGGTGCAGCGGACAGAGCCACTACCTCTAGGACCATACGGCATAGGATCAAATCCCAGCTGGGGCTCATGCCAGCCCAGTTCCTATGTTTTACCCACCACTAAACAAAGATAGCACAGACACCCCTGTATTGCAGGGAACATAAGCATGGTGCAAACACCCATATTTTGCCCTACCCCGCACACACCCCATAACAATGGGCATTACCCACAGCCCAGTCCCCCACATCCGGTCCCGGAGTGCCACAATGCAATCAGGGCATATGCATTCCCTGAGAGTAGGAATGCCATCATGTTGGCGGACGAGTACAGGTGGTGGAGGGGGCAGTGGCTGCTAGCCACAGAAGACAGTGGCCTAGCCATGTGCAGGCTGGCACCGTCCACTGCAACAGACAGGCCCTGTCGGATGTACAGTCATGGACTGCCCAGGGAATCAAGCACATCTGTGGCAACACAGTGGCGCACTGCACACAGACAGTGTGTGCAAGAACAGAAGGTCACAGGTTCAAAGCCCTGCCAATCCTGTCCACATATCTTTACCCACAACTAATCCGTGATAGTAAGGACAAACCATTATTGCTGGGGACATACGCATTGCTCATACGCCAGTTTTACACCCCACTGATCACAGACACCATGATGAGGGGCATTACCTAGAGCAGAGTCTCACAAATGCAGTCCCAGAGGACCACACACCATTCAGGTTCAATGCTGCCGCCCATACAAATGCCAGTGCTGTATATCTCTGCACCACCCCCATGGCATGTAGATGTAGCTAATGCATATTCATGAGGGACAGCAGGAAAACGCGAACAGTGTGTTGCAACCCTGGGCTGGATTTGGGAACCTCAGCCGTAAAGCAGCAGCCAACAGGGGCAGACACACCCACACCCACACCCACAGGCCCCAATGGCCAATGCCCCCTGGAGAGGCAGGACATCGGGCCTTGTGTGCATCTCACAATACTAGCATGTGAATACCTTAGCAATGTCACTCTACACCTGGGTATACGGTACACAGCTTCCAAACACTTGCTCTGAGTACTGGCAGATAGATATCCCTATGTCACGCACATTCTGCTCCTTGAGCTCCATCATGACAATCTGTCTGTTGACTGCAGTGGGTGCATCAGGTCTGGTCTCTGATAGCGTTTACCACCCTGGGGAGTGACTCAAAACAGTATTGCTACCATATCCATGCCTGTACTGTGCCCAGGACTGGTGTGGTGGCTAATGCTGACAAACGCCTCTACAGTAGCACAATGCTGGCATACGTGTGGGAGTGTGTGTCTGTCTATATAGTGTGTGTTGGCTGCAAACACCTTCCACAGCCCACACTGCCAGCACTGTTGCCAGTATTGGCCTGCCAATGTGCATAATGAGCAGCAAGGTACCATGGGTATAGCTCTGACAGGGCGGGTTGGCCAGGATGCATCTGCACAGGGCAGAGGGCACTGACTGGGATAGTGTAGTGGTTGCCCACCACCTACACATACATGGTGGCCTCTGTATGTGCTGCTGGGGTTGCACTCCACCCTGACTGTGCAGTGAAGACAACATGGCTAGGCACCCCCATAGTGAATGATAGTATGTCTCCCATGTGATATATATGGGTTTTGTGTCGGGGCCCAGTCAATGACTTAACTGCTGGTGTGCACTGCCATCCCAGTTCTGGGTGCATGCATTTCCAACAGGACTAACTAGCAGACATATGTCAGCTGGTGTGTGTCCTGATGGAGTGCCGTGCAGTGGCTGATGGCTTGCTGTAGGTGAAGATCAGATAGTGGTGGGGTGCAACTTAGCATATCAAGGCCTAATGTCTGTCAGATATTGTGTTATGGATGTGTATGGAGTTGCTGTGACAGCGCTGTAGGGTGTCTCTCCCACATCAGGACTGGGGTTGATGGTCCACCCTACTGCTACCATTGCAGGGAGGTAGCATGATGATAAGAGACCCTGCTTTCCAACCTGAGGGGGAGAAATGGTGGTAAAGAGCCCACCTAGGTCTCACATAAGGGGTGCCCCTGACTCTGCCCAACAGAGATATCCAAGGTGTCTCTGCAGAAACAACCTATCTCACAGAGTAATAGTGCTGTGAAGCTCTGGCATGGCCTCATTCTGCCACGGAGGTTGTGGTGGACCTGGTCCTGGGTGCCTCCACGCACACTCAGGGTGAGCACAGTACCCGCACAATGTGACGGTGTGTAGCTACTCTGTGCCAGTACAACACCCACTCAGTACACCCTACCAGGCCGAGGTGCTGTGTGGGTGCACATGGACACTCCCTCCTACCAAGCTGTGGAGATGCCGGGGTGCATTCCCGATCCTGTGTCTATCTGTGGACAGTTGATTTGCATGTGCAGTGCATCATGGGTATGGGTGGACTAACCCTATCCTGGCTACCACAACAGACTGTCTGTGTGGTGACATGCAGGCTCTCTGCAGCCAGCCAGGGGCTTGCTGGCAGCTATAGAGCTGTAGGCCAATGGGTACCTCATTGCCTGTGAAGTCAGAGGTCATGGGTTCAAACCCACAGTGGTGTAATTTTGTAGGGCGGTGCATAGGTATTTAACATTTAATGTGCAGATGTTGCTGGCAGCAAATCAACCCACAGCGTACTATACCCACATGGTGCCCTTGAGTGTGGTTGATAGGGCACACAATAGGCCATCTTTTAGTTTAGGTCCATATGAGGTGCACTAGTCTCTATCCGGAGACACAACATATATGGTGCCCTATAGGGGACATGCAAGGGTGCCTTGGCGGACAGTGCACTCTAACATGTGCCTCATGAGCTGCCTCATGTCAACATGATGTGCGAGTGCGTTTGGTAGCTGTGCTAAATAAAGGAAAACTAAAAGCCACCCTACAGCACTACTCACCAAAAACATACTGCCTCAGCCAGCCCTGTGCACTGAGCACTGTGAGGGATCGAACCCCTGATGCATGCATCATTGGTGAGTGTCTTCCCCATTGGGCTGTGGCTCTGTTCCTATGCTTCCACATCAGCGCGCCACCTTAGCCTCACACTATTCAAGTGCCTCGTGAGACATTAGCGCGCCGCCTATTGCTGCCCATTATTTCTATGCCTCCTAAAATTATGCCTCAGTGAGGCTGGTTAACTGGGCACTGTGGGGGATCGAACCCCTGATGCATGCATCATTGGTGAGTGTCTTCACCATTCTGCTGTGGCTCTCTTCCTGTGTTTGTCCGTTGGCGCACTGCCTTCGGCCTTCCAAATTTGCAGCGCACCGCCTTCTGCCGCTCAAACCGCAAGGACTTAACAGCACATCGCCTAATGCACACAATTTGCAGCGCAAAGCATTCTGAGCCCAATATTAACAGTGCGGCGCACTCTGCCGCCCAGATATGAACAGTGTGCCGCCTGTTGCTGCAAAAGGTTAGCAGGGTTCCCCTTTCGGCCGTACAGGATTCATGTGCCTTCTAGTGCACCTTTAACCATTAATGTTATTGCCTCAAGCTGGCGTTTTTGTGGTGCACAATGGGGAATTGAACCCATGGCCCCTGCACCATTGGTTAGTATCTTCACCGTTGTGCTACGGCACTGTTCCTATATGTGCCCAGCAGCGCCCCACTTAGCCTTCCCACGCGCTAATGTGGACCCGCAAATGTGCACGCCGCGCACAGGTACGGTCGTTTTTATTCCTTTTTTCTGCCTGAACCGCCCACTCCTTATATGGCACAGGCACACTAACGGGGCCCCGCACAATTTCGGTGTTTCGTAAACATGCCCCTATAAGTTTGGTCAAAATAGGAGCCAAGGCCACCATAGTACCTTTAAACACCCATGCAGGACAGGTATCAAGAGAATATGAAACATTAGGCAAACCAGCAACCACACACAACACTTGTTCCTCAGATGCCCCTTCATACTGGTGAATACCCAACGACCCACACAGTATGCACCTAGGACAAGAACACATTTAACAAATATAAGAACTCCAATCCAGTACAAATATACACAAGTTTGCTCTTAATATGATCAGCAAAATGAGAGGTCTCCAGAATACATCAACTAGTTTATCCGAGGATGACCCTTCATTAGATGAGAAACTAAAGAAAAGAGCCAATCGGAACACACTACTTTTAAAGAACTATGAAAATGAGATTCATAATAACGCTTCTTAGCCCACACTCTGCCCTTGTACATGCCCACAATGAAATTACATGCTAATGGTCCTACTAGCATGTTAACAGAATAGCATCTGCCTTAAGCACCTAGGTCCTTAAAAAAAGTGACTTACAGTATGCGCTTAAATGCTTCATATCTTTATGCAGCCCCCTTATAAATTTATACCCATAATGTATTCACTACAATCTTGAACTGCTATCAGACCTACTGCTACCAATAAAGGAAGTTTAACAGCTTTTGAGTGCTTTATGTCTGATTAACATCCGTCACATGTATGCAGGGGTGGTTCTACCATTATGCCAACTGAGGCAATGGCCTCAGGCGGCAGTTTCTAGGGGGCGGAACTCCGGTTGCTTTTATTTATGATTTTGCTGCCTCTGGGCTGCCACTGCCTTCCCGCTGCTCTTTACCCGCTCAAGCTCATCCGAACAAGATAAAAAGCAGCGGGAAGGCAGTGTCAGGCCAGAGGCGGCAAAATCAGAAATAAATACTGTCGTGGTGCTGCCTAAAGTGAACCCTCTCTGTGCTCACCTGCCTCGTGGACATGCTCCAGTTCTGGATTCATGTTTGCTCACTCTACCATCAGGGGTGGATCTGGAAGTTGCCAGGAAAAGCTAGAGTGAGGCACTGCTGGGGGGAGAACGTAACCCAAAAGCAATTGATCAACTTCTTCAGAGTGGAAAATATCACAAAAGGAAAACTCACTCCAACATAACCATATGTGTTTCTTGTAAATCACCGCTTGATGTTTGTTTATCAAAAAATGCAACAGGGTCTCAGCATACAAGGGCATACAGTGAAAACGTGGCCAGAGGTATATCTGAACCACCTACACCAATAACAAGCCCATTAACATCAGTGACCCAATAAATAGCAGCTGGCAATACCCACACCATGCTCATAAATATAGAATATCAAACACTTAGCTTAGAGAGCAGGGCAGGGAAATACAACAGACGCCAGACGCCTTCCCCGACGTTACCACAATAGAGCCCTCAAACGTTTCGGGGGCCAACGTTTCGCGGGGGGAGAACGTAAAGCAGTAAGTTTGGTGCCACACATACCCGATTAAAGAGAGCACAGTGCTGGGGAAATGATTGGGTCCAGCCTCCTGTTACAGGTTTCCTGAATGAATATCTACAGTAACAGGAGCTGTACAGAGATGGGATTGGAGGCGTAGGTTTGAGTAGAACTGGTGACAAGGAGAGTATGTTCGAGAGTTGGGGGGGGGGGTCTTCCTCGGGGTATCCCAACTCTGGGTGCACTGTCTCAGGTGGTAGTATGCCTGCAGAGTAGAGTGGGTCCCCAAAGCACAGAAGAAACCCACTGTTTCGGGCTCCTGAGGAAGATTTCTCCTTAGTTGTCTCCCTTTGGGCTTTATGTTTAGACTGACTTGGCCTCCCCCCCCCTGCTGCTGCTGTTGAAATGGCCTACCATGTTGGGATTGTGAGGCAGCATAGAGAAGAAGGCACAGTCTGGGAGAGGAAGAGTGGACGTGCTGGCTGGAGTTTGCAGGCCCTGCGTGCTTAGCCCTGTTGTTGTTGCACGGCTGCCCATTCTATCCCTGATTAGGCCTTGTCTGGTCCCTATGGGATTGGGTCTGAGGCACCCCGCAGGGTTTGGCCATGTGGTTTGGATCGCTGTTTTGTTACTCTCCTGTTTTGTTTTGTTTTCTTTCTTTTTTTTTAGTGATCAATGTACCCTTCAATGACAAGAAGTGTTTTGGTTTTGTTTGGGGTTTTATTTTGTGTCTGAAGGATGATCAGAAGACTCAGTGCTAGGGGAGAGCAGGGCACTTGGCCCAGTCGAAGATTTCTCCAACAGAGTGTGCCTACATCATCCTTTGAGGCCAGGTTTTCTGTTAATATGTACATAGGGATCTGTACTGTAATAATTTGACTTATTCAGCTTTTCAAGTAGGTGTATGCATGTTCTAGGGCTCGCTGCAGTATTTATTTAGTGCTTTTTTTATTTTTCTTGGTAGGCCGCTTGTATGAGTTTTGGAAGTGTATGGTATGGTAGATTTTGACCTTGCAGATCTTCAGTGACTTTTCTAAGGTTTTATATTAGCTCCCAATATGCCTGATACTGGAGAATGTTTGTTGTTGGTGAGATGACCAGAATCAGATTTTTATTTTAATATATTGAGTTCTGTGGGTGAATGGCTTACCTCTATTCTGCACCCACTGTTTTGAAAGGGGTTATGTGAATGCAAAATATATGTTCAAAAAGAAAAAGCAAGCACCATAATGCAGTTTATAACAACAAAATACAAATGAATTATAATTTGGAGTTATAAACTGCTGTGGTTCTCCCTATTTCTTTTAGTTCCTTGGTGTGCGAACATCTTGCATTTGCTCCACATTATCTAATTGGCTTTTTGGCTTGGCTCAGTCCCTGACTGGAGTTTTGCGAAAGATTCCCCCCCTCTCCAGGGGGGGGTGGTGCCATCTCATCTCTCGCCTTAGGCAGCAGATTGCCTTGAGCTGCCCCTGCATGTATGACTTACGTGTAACACTTGTTATGCGGTATTTATATCTTTGAGGAATTTCAACGTGTCTATCATATCCCTTATAAAAAAAATCCTTGATGCCTCATCCCCCATTCAAAGGTTTTGAGGAAACTTCAAACACCAGGATCCCTTTTCAGAGTTCCCTAGTCAATTTTTCCAGATCCTGTTACCACTTCTACCCCATCTAAAGTACTCCAAGAACAGGCAGGTGAAAGGAGTTAACTCTTTTCACTTATGCTCCCTTTCTACAACTTTAAAAATTGTGCTGGCTGACCTGATGCTATCCTTTGTGCTGTCAGTGCCATGTCATGCTTCAGGATTTGTGCTGTAAGTGGAAGTAAGGTTGTCTCCTACCTCTACCTGTCCTCTATCTCCTTTTATGGGGCATTGGTTTGGTTAGTTAGGGTGAGAGAACCTGGTATTTCAGAGAAGTAAGAAAGGCACATGGGTAGTCAGAAGCCCTTTGGAATCTCTCTGTGAAAGGTCACCAGATGGAGCTTTTAATTCTTTATTCTTTTGTGTCACCCATTTTCTGACATCAGCTGAGACAATGGGGTGAATATCTGCCTAAAATTTCCCTTTGTGAAACCCTTTTGTGCATGTCACAAGCATGCACATTTTTTTTAGATTTTCTATTAGTGTACTTTTTTTTACATATTTTCTTTTTTATATATGTACAATTTGATCAGTTATCACATAATACAAAATAAACATTTTTTTCCAAGAAACACTGCCAAAATAGAGGATTGCAGGAATCAAGGCAGCATAGGTTTACTAAAGGCAGGTCTTGTCAGACAAATCTTATTGATTTCTTTGACTGGGTGATCAGAGAGTTTGTCTGAGGAAGAGTCCTAGATGTGGTGTACTTAGATTTCAATAAAGCCTTTAACACTGCTCTGCACAGGTGACATAAATAAATTGAGCACCCTAGGGATGGACTCTAAAGTTATTGACTAGGTTAGAAATTAGTTTAGTGGGAGGTGATGAAGGGTACAGGTAAATGGAGCTAACTTGGAGGACAAGGATGTTACTTGTGGTGTGCCACAAGGAACAGTCCTTGGTCCAATTCTTTTTAACATTTTGTTAGTGATATTGTGGAAGGGCGTCAGGTAAGGTTTGCCTCTTTGAAGATGATACGTAAATCTGCAATGGAGTAGACACCCAGGAAGGAGTAGATAACATGAGGAGAGGTCTAGCTAAACTTGAAGAATGGTCAAAAATTTTGGCAGATGAGATTTAACACTAAAAAATGCAGGGTCATGCATTTGGGCTACAAAAATCCAAGGGAGCGGTACAGTATAAGGGGTGAAGTACTTCTGTCCATGGAAGAAGAGTGGGACCTGGATGTGATTGTTTCTGATGATCTTAGAGTGGCTAAACAGGTAGAAAAGGTGATGGCCAAAACCAAAAAGGTGCTTGGGTGCATAGGAAGATGAATAGCCAGCAGAAAAAAGGACATGATAGTGCCTGTGTAAATCTTTGGTGAGATCTCATTTGGAGTATTGAGTGCAATTCTGGAGACCGCACCTTCAAAATAATATAAACAGGAATATAAACAATGGTAACGGAAAGGGCGCCAGGGGTCGCTCTGAAGGGCCAGCTGTGCGGATGGTGTGTGTGTGCTGTGTGGATGGTGTGTGTATAAGGGCAAAATGGGCAGGGAATCCAAAAAGGAGTAAGAGGGAATTGAACCAGTATATTTAAGAGCCCAAACACAACTCACTGACACCAATACCAAACCACTGAGCCACCTGCCTACGCAGATAGCCCCAAGAAAGGGAGCATATGTAACAGCTAGATGTGACGGATAGGCTGCATGGAGGGGACACTGCAGTATACAGTGAAAAGAAGGAAGGGTGTGTGGAGAAGGAACAAAGCCGGAGCCATTGTATGGTAAGGAGAGCAGAACAAATGAAAAGAAAGGAAAAGGAACCTGTGGGACCCAAACCCACAACCTATGTTGGCTCCACGTACATCTGCAACCACTATCCCAAACAACCACAATGCAAATATGTTCAACAAAGTGGCCATTGTGTCTGCTAGATTATCATGCAGTAGTGCGTCCTATGCGTTCTGCTTCCTACGCGCGTTGTGGAGAACACGTGTAGCAGGGCATCTGACACACAGGATTACATGCCTTATGAAATATGTCTAGGCGCCGAAGCATATGTGTTCAGATGACAGCACGTAACAACGTACGTCACAAACAGATGTCACATGCGTCCACTGTAACATGCATAAGATGCAACACACATATGCTACAATTCTGCATACTACAATAGACTACCTGTGCATTGCCCTTTTGCTGTTCTCCCACCAATTCTAGGACTACAGCTGTACCCCAGCCCACAACCATGCCAGGTGTCCCAGGCATGTACAGACTAAACACAGAGACTCCACTAGCCTGTCTATCCTACATGTTCACAGTGGAACTATGCACACCGAGCAAGTGCCCCAGTGAATAGCCCTCCAGAACAGAGGGACACACATATAATCACATGAAACCAGCACTATGTGGGAACCTAGCCATGTCATGGTCACTGTTTGGTCATTGTGAGAGTGCCCTAACAGCAAGACGTGCTGTGGCCACCTTGTCCATGCAGGTGGTGGTTGGGCACTACAATGTTCTGGTCATTGCCCCACAACCTCTGCTGCTGCATCCTACCCAGTCCACCCTGCCCGGGGCCATACCCACAATACCTTGTTCCTCATTATGCACATTTGCAGGCTAACGCTGGTGGGACATTGTGGGCCCAGTGAGGTGTAGGCAACCACGAAACAATGGATAGACATACACACACTCCTACTGCAGCATTGCACAAAGATAGGGATGTTTGGCAGCCCTACCCTCCACACTGGTCCTGATCACAGATGGAGTCCTGATCACAGCTGGAGTCGGTGCAGAGACTGGCTATGAAAATGGTCAGTGGTCTTCATTATAATCCATATGGGGCAAACTTAAAGATCTCAGTATGTATACTTTAGAGAAAAGGTAGGAGAGAGGAGATATGATAGAGACATCTAAATACCCCCATGGCATAAATGCACAGGAGAGCCTCTTTCAATTGAAAGTAAGCTCTGCAACGAGGAGACATAGGATGAAGGTTAAAGGGGATAGACTCAGGAGTAATATGCTGAAATACTTCTTTATGGAAGGAGTGGTAGATGCATGGAATAGTCTCCCAGTGGAGGTAGTAGAGAAGAGGACAGTATCTGAATTCAAGAAAGCATGGGACAAATACAGATCTCTAAAGGAATAAAAGGGACTATAGTAGTTGATATAGATGAGCAGACTAGATAGGACATGTGGTCTTTTTCTGCCGTCATGTTTCTATGTTCATCTGTGTTTCTAAAAAGCAAAATGTATAGTACCACAGAGCAGAAGAATTCAGCTTCTCCATCTGAACCCTACGAACAAAGAAAAAAAATCTGAAAAAAAAGACCAAGCTATTACAGTTAAATCCACAAATCCTCATATGGAGGAGGGCTGAAACTAACAAGAAAGATAATGAAACTGTAGCCTTCTTAGCCCAGGAAAACCCTTATTCTTGTAGTCGCCTAGGGAGCCTTTTGCTACCTCTAGATAAATTGAAGCAGTTTGACTTTTGTTCTCTGTTATTGTTTTGTGGATCTGGGGAAAGTGTTCTGATATTGAATATGTGCTTGTTATTTGAGATCAAGATGCCTGTTGTCCCAGGAAATGGAATACATACCTGAGACAGGGACTATCAGAGACAGAAATCATGTCATAAAAGCCAAGGAATTGCTATGACCTCTTTCTCACACTTTACAAAACAGGCCCAAGTTGTCAGATATGAACACCATATTAATTAATGCCGGATAATACAGGCCAAAAATGGAAATGTAGTGAATATGATTTTAGACAACAAACTTCATATTCTCTGCATAACTGAAGCCTGATTGAAGCCAGAAGATAATGTAACTTTGAATGAGGCAAGTCCATTTTGATACCAAATTTCTTTACGTACTAGACTTAACAAAAAATGTGTGTGTGGGGGGGGGGGGGGGAGGAAGATTTCAAAAGCATAATTGAATGATTCAGTGGGGTCTTCTCATTTACTAAGCCCCACAAAAAGAAGCTGAAAAATGTACACTTGCAGTGTGACACAATTGTATGTTTCCCCTTTCTAGAAAACAGAAGAGGCAAAATCCAGTTGTAGAGGTCTATCAATGACTAGCAGAAGCAGTGGAATAACAAACCAGTAAAGAGTAATACATTCTTTAATGGCAATATTAAAAATTAGAATTTATAAAATGGAAGAATGTTATCTTGCATCAGCAGTTAAATAAAAGGCCAACCCAAGTGGAGTTGGTTTGGGGGAGAGACAGAGACCCACGCTGAATGTACTCTCACCTACCCCACAGGTGATTTCATCATGCCACAATTCCCTCTTCTAAGAACATAAGAACATAAAATATGCCATACTGGGTCAGACCAAGGTCCATCAAGCCCAGTATTCTATTTCCAACAGTGGCCATTCTATGTCATATGTACCTAGCAGTTTCCGCAAGGGACACAGGTTCCACAATGCTTGTATTGGTTCAAGCATTGATATCCTGGGTCCCTTCTTAATAATGGTTTATGGACCTTTCCTCCAGAAACTTGTCCAAACCTTTTTTAAACCCAGCTACACTAACAGCCTTTACTACATCCTCTGGTAACAAATTCCAGAGTTTGATTACACGTTGAGTGAAAAAATATTTTCTTTTATTAGTCTTAAATAGTTTACCCTGCAGCTTCATTGCATGTCCCCTAGTCTTTCTATATTCTGATAAGGTAAACAATCGATCTACGTTTACCCGTTCCACTCCGTTCATTAATTTATAGACTTCTATCATATCTCCCCTCAGCCGTCTCTTTTCCAGGTTAAAGAGACCTAACCGTTTTAGCTTTTCTTCATAGAAATATCCTTTCATCCCCTTTACCATTTTGGTGGCTCTTCTCTGAACCTTTTCTAAAATCGCTATATCTTTTTTAAGATACGGCGACCAGAATTGCACACAATATTCAAGGTGCGGTCTCACCATGGAACGATATAGAGGCATTATAATATATTTTGTTTTATTTTCCATTCCTTTCCTTATCATACCTAGCATTCTATTTGCTCTCTTGGCCGCTGCTGCACACTGGGCCGAGGGTTTTAACATGGTATCCACAATGACGCCTAAATCTTTTTCCTGGGTGGTAGTTCCTAATGTGGAATCTTGCATCGTGTAACCATAGTTTGGGTTGTTCTTCCCTAGGTGCATAACCTTGCACTTGTCCACATTAAATTTCATCTGCCATTTTGATGCCCAGTCTTCCAATTTATCAAGATCCTCTTGCAATTTTCCACAATCCTCTTGGGTTTTAACAACTTTAAATAGTTTTGTGTCATCTGCAAATTTGATAACCTCACTCGTTATTCCACTTTCCAGGTCATTTATGAATATGTCAAAAAGCAGCGGACCCAGCACAGATCCCTGGGGTACACCACTATTCATCTTTCTCCACTGGAAAAATTGGCCATTTAGCCCTACCCTCTGCTTCCTATCTTTTAACCAGTTCCTGATCCACAATAGTACACTGCCTCCTATCCCATGACTCTTTAGTTTTGCCAAAGGTCTCTCATGAGGGACCTTGTCAAAGGCTTTCTGAAAGTCCAGATACACAATATCAACCGACTCACCTTTGTCCACCTGATTATTTACTCCATCAAAAAAACATAACAGATTAGTAAGACAAGATCTTCCTTGTCTAAAGCCATGTTGGCTGTCTCCCATTAGGTCATGACTATCTACATGCTGAGTAATTTTATTCTTTATGATGGTTTCTACCATTTTTCCCGGTACTGACGTCAGGCTCACCGGTCTGTAGTTTCCCGGATCACCCCTGGAACCCTTTTTAAAAATTGGTATTACATTGGCGATCCTCCAATCTTCAGGTATTAGAGATGATTTTAATGATAGTTCAAAGATTACTAATAGCAGGTCTGAAATCTCATATTTCAGTTCTTTCAACACCCTTGGATGTATACCATCCGGCCCAGGTGATTTGCTACTCTTCAGTTTATCTAATAGTTGTAATACATCTTCCCGATGTATTGATATTTCCTTCAATTCTTCCGCACCTTTAAATACCACTTCAGTCATGGGTAACATCCCTACATCTTCCTCAGTAAAGACAGAAGCAAAGAATTCATTCAGTCTCTCCGCTATCACCTTGTCGCCTCTTAGTGCTCCTTTAACCCCTTTATCATCTAATGGACCAACTGACTGTCTCAGAGGTTTTTTGCTACGAATGTACTTGAAAAGGTCTTTACTTCGCGTTTTTGCTTCCGCAGCAAGCTTCTTCTCAAATTCTCCCTTTGCCTGCCTTATCAATGCCTTACATTTGACTTGCCAGTGCTTGTGCTGT
The DNA here is from genome assembly GCA_033557465.1 of Ichthyophis bannanicus. NCBI lineage: Eukaryota > Metazoa > Chordata > Amphibia > Gymnophiona > Ichthyophiidae > Ichthyophis > Ichthyophis bannanicus. The sequence continues at coordinate 1,469,570,595 of CM066031.1, forward strand.
TTCCAGGTTTTGTCATTTGGCTCTTTTTTCCATTTCCTGAAAGATGCTTTTTTGGCAACAACAGCCTCTCTGACTTCACCTTTAAACCATGCTGGCAGTTTTTTGGACTTCCTTCCACTTTTCTTAAAGCGTGGAATACAGCTGGTCTGGGCTTCCAAGATAGTATTTTTCAACAACAGCCAAGCCTGATGTATGTCTTTAACCTTTGCAACTGCTCCTTTTAGTTGTTTCTTAACTGTCTTCCTCATTTTATCATAGTCTCCCTTTCGAAAGTTAAAAGGTAGTACTGTGGATTTCCTTACTATCCCTCCTCCACTAATTAAATCAAAGGCAATCATGCTATGATCACTATTGCCAAGTGGCCCCAACAACCTTATCTCTTGCACTAGATCTGGTGTTCCACTAAGGACTAGGTCTAATATGGCTTCCCCTCTGGTCGGTTCACGAAACAGCTGCTCCAAGAAGCAGTCATTTATTTCATCTGGATAAAAATCAGCCCAGAGCCAAGCAGCTTTGGGCATGTGGCAGTGGTCATGTGGCTAAAAGACATGTGACCATAGGGGTATACCCCTTTGGTGCACCATCGATGCCAGTTCTGTACCAAGGGTTGTGCGAGCGATGTGGCTGCACAAGATACAAGCAAAGAAGGGGGCTCCAAAATCACCACTGGGATTCCAGGAAGTTCAAAAAGAGTGAGTTACTGAATGTGGCTGGGTGGAGGGGTCACCAGATTTGCTACTCCCACAGGGCACATTTCTAGCATGGTACGGTCCTGATCGGTAGCATCTTTTTTGCATTCAAAGGATATTTTAAGGTATGTGTCTTGTATTTGTTTCTCATTATGGTATGCATAAGGTGGGACCAAACGGAAAAATAAGTGGCTCACTTCATCATCTAAAGCCTTGCCTGCATCGAGTCCAATGAATAAACATTTGGTTTCAGGAATTTCTGTGTTTAAGTTAACTTTAGTAAGTTCTCCTGAGCTACTTTAAGCCCCAAAGTTAGGACTCCACCTCCTCCTCCTGAATTAATCACTGTAAAGAAATCTGCTGCCCTAAAAAGTGGGATAGATGAGGATTTACTCCTAAGCTTATTAATTATGCACCAACTGACTTATTACCCCTGAAACTCCAACCAGTATAACATCATTGGACTTCTAGAAAATAGTCTCTCAGACAAATAATATGTTAGAGGGAGTCATGGGACAGGCTAGCATTTTCTCGGGATGTTGCTTCAAAGTTTCTGTCTCATGATAAATTGTTTGATTCTATTAGTCAAAGGTTGGGAAATTTGTCTACTCAAATTTTCACCTTACAAGCTACAGGGTCTTCTACATTTAAAATAGTATTTTAGTTCATAGGCAGTTAGAAATTCTGGAATATTCATTGCATTCTAGGAGCCTAAGGGGTATGTTTACTAAACTCCAGTAATGTTACCTGCGTTACGTTCCCAGGTAATGTTACGGATGCCCATATAAAGGAGTAGGCGGTGAATCGATAAAGCAAGCCGTGTCAGGTAATGCGCGTTACAAGGCACGTAACGTGCATTACAGTGCTCCATGGACCCACCGTGCATGAACACCACAGCCAACGGGAAGCAGCAGCAAATCCGAAGGGTTGCAATCTAAGGCGCGCTGACAGTAGAAGACGCGCTGAGGGATGTGCAGACATGGTGCCTCATGAAAAACGGATCCGTGGTTGTAAGGCCATAGACCACAGGCAGCTGATATCGCAGTCTGTAATGGGGACATGAGCCACAGTTAACACATGCACACATCCCATGAAATGGTGTGCAGTGAACCCAGCATACAGAGGAGTAAACAATGGTAAAGGAAAGGGCGCCAGGGGTCGGTCTGAAGGGCCAGCTGTGTGGATGTTGTGTGTGCTGTGTGGATGGTGTGTGTATAAGGGCAAAATGGGCAGGGAATCCAAAAAAGAGTAAGAGGGAACTGAACTGGCATATTGAAGAGCCCAAACACAACTTACCAACACCAATACCAAACCACTGAGCCACCTGCCTACCCAGATAACCCAAAGAAAGGGAGCATAGGTAACAGCTAGCATGTGACGGATAGGCTGCATGGAGGGGCCACTGCAGTGTACAGTGAAGAGAAGGAAGGGTGTGTGGAGAAGGAACAAAGCCGGAGCCATTGTATGGTAAGGAGAGCAGAACAAACGAAAATGAACCTGTGGAACCCAAACCTACAACCTATGTTGGCTCCACGTACATCTGCAACCACTATCCCAAACAACCACAACAAGCACAATGCAAATATGTTCAACCAAGTGGCCATTGTGTTTGCTAGATTATCATGCAGTAGTGCATCCTATGCATTCTGCTTCCTACACGGGTTGCAGAGAATATGTGTAGAATATGTCTGACGCGCAGGATTAGTGCCTTATGAAATATATCTAGGCGCCAAAACATATGTGGTCAGATGACAGCATGTAACAATGTACATCCCAAACAGATGTCACATGTGTTCACTGTAACACACATAAAGTACAACACACATACACTGTAATACTGTGCACTACAGTAGACTACCTGTGCTCTCCCAGTTCTAGGACTACAGCTGTAACCCAACACCCATCAGGAGGAAGGGAGCACACATATAACCACTTAAGACAGATACTATGTAGCACTATGTGGGAACATAGCCATGCCATGGTCACTATTTGGTCAGTGTGAGAGTGCCCTAACAGCAAGATGTGCTGTGGCCACCTTGTCCATGCAGGTGGTGGTTGGGCACTACAATGTTCTGGCCAGTGCCCCACAACCCCTGATGCTACATCCTGCCCAGTCCGCCCTGCCCGGGGCTATACCCACAATACCTTACTCCTCATTATGCACATTTGCAGGCTAACGCTGGTAATAGTGGGACATTGTGGGCCCAGTGAGGTGTAGGCAACCACGAAACAATGGATAGACATACACACACTCCTATTGCAGCATTGTGCAAAGATAGGGGTGGTTGGCAGTCCTGCTCTCCACACTGGTCCTGATCACAGTGCCGACATTGTCAGACTGTGCAGGAGGTAGTAGTAGTGCTCCGGTGGTGAATGCAGCTCCATGCTGGGGCCAACAGCCGGACTCTGCATGGAGCTTTGGATAGTGGAGCCTGTGTGAGTGGGTGGTTTGTACCCCTGTTGGCCACTGCTTTGGGGACCGCACATGTTGATGTTGTATCTGCATTGTAGGGTAAAACATAGGGACATGCTCTGCAGGATCCACAGCTGGGACCTGAGCCTGTGACCCTCTGCTCCGGGGCACACTGGCTGTGTGTACTGCACCACACTGTTGCCACAGAAGCCCAGCAGTCCCTGGGGCTACTTTACTCCTCCTCAGCCAGACCTCTTTTGTTGCACTGCATACCACGTACTGGTACAGGACATGGCCTGGGTCCACTGCAGGCAGGTGCCTCTGCCCCCTCCAGCACCAACACACTTCCCCCTGCCATGCTGCCTGGCCATATGCTGTTGGTGCTGGTAGTGCGCAGTCCCAGGCCATCCATTGTGCAGGTAGGTAGTAGCTTAGGGAGCAGGGTCTTGGGCGGGGAGGCATACATGGACATCCACACATCCCCCCATCACCACCTGCCAATACTATGTCCCTTCCACATGGGGGTGGGGTGGCTGGGAGGATGTCAGGTCAGTGCTCTAGCAACTATTGGCTAGGGTGGACCAGTTAGATGTAGGTGGATTGTGGTTGGCCTTGGTCAGCTGCTGTCCTGCTGATTTCCAGTTTCTCTGTTCCTATGTGCCATCTAGATGACAGCCTGGTCCACCCTGTGCCCCAGCTGCCCCCACTACATGTCCCGCCTGAGGCCCCCTATGCTCCATTTGCACCATCGCCATAGTGGCCTTTCATACTTAGGCACTATGCTGTTGATGCAAATGGATCACTACTATCATGTTTCTTGGGCTCCCTGCCTTTGTTGTACATTGCTGACGCTGAAATGGTTTCATCCTCCTGCAAATGTGCATCTAACGACAAGTTTTCAGTCCCAGTAATGTTCTGCCCTTCAGTACCCCGCCTTAGTGCTGTGGGAGCTTCTCCCCGCCCACTCCCCGCCCATTGACCCCTTCTCTCTGCCCTCTCTCCACCCTCTGCGGGATTTACCGCTGCTACGTTAACACGGTTTAGTAAACATACCCCTAAGTCTCATTATTTGTCTCCAGTTATTTTGTTTAAAAGTATTTTAAGAAGTTTTGTTGATTTCCAATTATGATCTGATTTCTATTTCAAGCGCTGATAGGAAAATACTGGAGGTTGCAGAGGGAGGAGTAATGAGATTCAGCTGCCACTTTGGATCTTTCTGCATTTTTGGAATCATCATCTGATATGATTTTGATTAGGGCTAGTCTATTAGAAATCTTTAATAATGAGGTGGATAAGCTGACTGTCCTGAATTTATACTTTCAAAAGAAGAATTACTTTGTGAGTTTAAAGGAATGATGTTTCCTGATGACTCCAGAGTCACTCGGACTCAGAGGAAAAGTTTCTTACAGTTGAAATTAAGAATAAAAGCTTTGGGGAGAAGCTTTTTTTCTCCACTTTCCATATAAGTGTCTGGTAATCAGTAATGGAGTGAAATATATCTTCTTGGATGTATTGCATTAGAAAATGTATTGAAAGAGAAAGAAATTGAGAGGAATGTAAATTATATAGGAGGCATCTATTTTTCTTTATCGTGGCCATTTTCTTTTCATATTTCTTTTTTTTTTTTTGTCATCTATTTGAAGGATGAAGTTATTTATTATTTCACCACCAGGAAGAATATTCTATCTGAGTTTCTTCTCTCATAATGTGGGCTACTTTTGTTATGCTTTATACATTTCTTTATTGCCTTTCACAGATTTACTTTATTACGTCTGCTTTTACTTTTTGTAAATGATGAGAAAATAATAATAAAAAAATAGGTCCAGTGCATTTATGCATTCATACAGTAACTCAGCATATGCGCCTGTGTCAGGAACCAATGAACAAGTTCTTGACCATTATTAAAAGGGACCCAGGATATCACTGCTTGACCCAATACAAGCATTGTGGAGCCTGTGTTTTTAGGGGAAACTGCAAAGTACTTATGACCTAGATTGGCCACTGTTGGAAACAGGATACTGGGCTTGATGGATCTTGGTCTGACCCAGTATGGCATATCTTATGTTCTTATGTACCACTGGACTTCTGATCAACAACTTCTATATAGGAAGACAAAATAGCAGCAACAAAAAACTCAGCCATGGTAAAGTGTGTCTCAGTAGGATAGAAGTAGATATGTGAGTCAATGTTTGAGCATAGTGTCTATAGTGACTGATGGTGTATGTGAGCTGTGTGGGTGTATCTATATTAGTGGTTTTAAGTGTGTGTGTGAAAATGAGATGTCAGAGAATAAGGGGTATGTTTACTAAACTGCGATAACGTCGCAGCGGTGATGTTACCGCGTGTTACATAACGTTATCGTGCGATAGCATTATGTAACACACGATAATGTCCCCGGCAGCGTTAAGTCCCGCAGAGGGTGGAGAGAAGGGATCAATGGCCGGGGAGTGGGAGGGGAGAGGCCCCTGCTACACTAATGTTGTGAAATGAAGGGCCGAAAATTACTGCGTGTGAAAACCTGGCGTTAGAGGCACAATTGCAGGAGAGAGAAACCATTTCAGTAAGCAATTTACAGCAAAGGCAGGGAGACCAAGAAAAGTGATAGCAGTGCCACATGTGCAGCAACAGCATAGTGCCCAAGTATGAAAGATCACTATGGTGATGCTGCAAATGGGGTACAGGGGGATGCAGGTGGGACATGCAGTGGGGCAGCTGGGGCACAGGGTGGACTAGGCAGATGCCTAGGTGGCACATAGGAATGCAGAAACGGAAAATAAGCAAGACAGCAACTGACCAAGGTCAAACATGCCCATGAGTGTGTGTGCCACAGTGTCCCATCCAGGTGACAGTACCCAGCAGGTACCCCAAAGGGCAGATAACATTGGCAGGTGGTGCTGGGGGGAAGCGTGGATGTCTATGTAGACACCCCTACCCCAGACCCCACACCATAGGTAGCCGCCTACCGGCACACTGGTTGACCTGGGACTGCGCACCACCAGCACCACCGGCATAAGGGCATGTCATCATGGTGGTGGAGGGGTGCTGGTAGCGGAGGGGGCAGTGGCATCTGCCCACAGCAGACCAAGGACAAGCCCTGTTTAGGTGGGTGGTGTGCAGTGCAATAGACAAGGTTTGTCTGAGGAACAGTCATGGTATCCCCAAGGAATGACTTGCCTCTGGGGCAACAGTTTGGTGGAGTACACACAGTCAGCAGGTTCAAGTCCCAGCTGTGACTCCTGTAGACCATGTCCCTATATTTTACCCTACAGAGCACATACACCATAAAAGTGTGCACTCCCTAGAGCAGTGATGGCTAACCTTTTTGAGCCCGAGTGCCCAAACTGCCGCACAAAACCAAAGAATTTCCTCAAAGTGCCAGCACGTCAATTTGCATAAATATTTGCATAATGCTAACATACACTAACTTTTAGTAAACATGTCTCTTAATGAGTGTATGGATAAAGACAGACTAAAAGATTTCTACATTACTATAATCCAGTGCCAACCGCCAGGCACATTAGGAACTACTACAAACACTGCCCATTTAGAACCAATAGCAAACCCGTCGTATCCTAACAGCACTACCAGGACTCACAAAGCACCACACCATACCTATCAAAAGGCAACACTGCAAATATTAAACCAATACATTTCAGACAATAACAATACATGACCTACTGGGGAAAGAGAACAAGTGGCAATGTCAAAAAGGAATTACATAAACAGAATACCTCAGCTCAGTTACACAGTTGCAATTGCTCCAGCCACTTTCTTCTGGTTTCTTCATGTTTTCTGCTAACTCTCCATCATCTGCTGTCCATTTGTCCTTTCTTCTCTCTTCTAGTTTTTTTTTCCATTCTCTCTCTCTACATCCGCTTTAACATACTAATCTTTCTCCTTTTGCTCTTTCCTCATTCCTATTTCATCCACTCAAATTTTACCCCTCCATCCTCAATCCCCACTTACTCTCCCAATACCCGGCCAATTGTAGATTTTTTATCCCTCCCACACAAAATATTTTTCCCCTCTCCATTTTACTCTCCCAGCCCCATCCCATTCTAATCCTCCCCCAACATCAGCTCCCTTCTAGTTCCAGCCTCACCCAGCATCCATTCCCTTCTAGTCCCTGCATCAGCCCATTTCCAGTCCTAGCCCCCATCAGCCCATTTCCAGTCCTAGCAACCCCCCAACTCAATACCAGTCCTAGCCCCCCCCCCATCAACCCACTTCCAGTCCTAAACCCCCATCACCCCATTTTCAGTTTAAGCCCCCCCTATAACCCATTACCAGTCCTAACCCCCATCACCCCATTTCCAGACAGCCCCCATCAGCCCACAGCCCATTAGCAGTCCTACCCCCCCAGCCCATTAGCAGTCCTACCCCCCCGCCCGCCCGCCCACCCATTAGCAGTCCTAACCCCCCCAGCCCATTAGCAGTCCTACCCTCCGCCCGCCCGCCCGCCCGCCCGCCCATTAGCAGTCCTAACCCCCCCTGCCCATTCGCACTCCCACCCCACCCGCCCGCCCGCCCATTAGCAGTCCTAACCCCCCCCCCTCCCGCCCGCCCGCCCGCCCGCCCGCCCATTAGCAGTCCTAACCCCCCCCGCCCGCCCGCCCGCCCATTAGCAGTCCTAACCCCCCCTCCTGCCCATTAGCAGTCCTAACCCCCCTTGCCCATTAGAAGTCCTAACCCCCCCCAGCCCATTAGAAGTCCTAACCCCCCCCCGCCCGCCCGCCCGCCCGCCCGCCCGCCCATTAGCAGTCCTAACCCCCCCCTCCTGCCCATTAGCAGTCCTAACCCCCCCTGGCCCATTATACTTCCTAACCCCCCCCCCCAGCCCATTAGAAGTCCTAACCCCCCCCCCCCCTGGCAAATTTAAAAAAAAAAAAAGCAGGCTCTGGCTGCTGCCGCGGCAGATTGCAATGTCCCGCGGGGCCCCCCTCCGCCCGCTAAGCCCCTCTGCAAGGGCTTTCAGATTCGCGAGGGAGAGCATCTCCCTCGCGTCTCTGTTAAGCCCACAGGGGCTAATGGGAAATTTCCCATCAGTCCCTCGCGTCTAAAGGGGCTGATGGGAAATTTCCCATTAGCCCCTGCGGGCTTAACAAAGACGCGAGGGAGACGCTCTCCCTCGCGAATCTGAAAGCTCTTGCGGAGGGGCTTAGCGGGCGGAGGGGGCCCCGCGGGACGCTGCATTCTGCCCTTGCCGCGTCCGCGGCAGCAGTCAGAGCCAGCTTTTTCTTTTTTTGTGGACCTTCCCGCGTGCCAGCTGCAAGGCCTTCGTGTGCCACAGCTGGCACGCGTGCCATAGGTTCGCCATCGCTGCCCTAGAGTATCTGCAAACAGGGGCACAAACACCCACACCCACAGGCTCCACTAGCCAAAGCCTCATGGAGAGTCAGGCTGTTGGACCCGGCACGGAGCAGAAGTTACCACTACTAGCACCTGCATACCTTAGCACCATCATAAACATGGAAACATGCTCTACATATATCAAACATTGCTATGATTAATTTTAGATAACAAATCCTAAATTAAACACACATTGTTAACAGAGATTCATCATAGCAACCCTTATGATATATGTGGAGTGTGTTTCCTTTTTTGCTGACAGTGTTTATCACCCCAGAGAGTGACCCTAACAGTATTGATTACCTTAGCAATGCTTGCACTGTGCTCAGGACTGGTGTGGCAGGCAGGGCTGCCAACCACCTCTAACTTTGCACAATGCTGACATAGGTGTGGGAGTGTGTGTATGTCTATCCAGTGTTTTGTGGCTACCTACACCTTACTGAGCCCACAATGCTTAAACTGTTTCCAGTATTAGCCTGCCAATGTGCATAATGTGAGCAAGATATTGTGGATATGGCCCAGACAGGGAGGTCTAGGCAGGATGCATCTTCACAGGGCATAGGGCAATGGCTGGGACATTGTAGTGGCTGACCATCACCTGCACGGACAAGGTGGCCACAGCATGTCATGCTGGGAGGTCACTCTCACCCTGACTGAGCAGTGACCATGGCATGTCTAGGTTTCCACGTAGTGCTAGGCAGTGTTTCTCTCAAGTGATATCTGTGAGTTTATTTTTCTGGGGCTCAGTCACTGCTATACCTGCTTGGTATTTGTGCTTACTTCCCACTTCTGGGTGCACATAATTCCTCTAGAAAACACAGTAACACACACGGTCAGTTCACCCTACCAGGCTGAGGTGCTGTGGAAGCGCATACTCCATCCTGTGATCAGATGTAGACTGCTGTTCTGCATGTGCAGTGCATCATGGGTACTGGAGGGTTTACCCTATCCTGGTAACCACAGCAGACAGTGTGTGCAGTGACCTGCAGCCCATCTGTAGCCAGTCAGAGCTACACTAAAAAGCCATAAAGGTGTAGCCTACTGGATAATACAATGACTGCTGAGGCATAGGTCATAAGTTTGATCCTGCAGTGATCCTGCAGTGGTTTTATATAATAAGTCTGTCCAAGGCAATTCCTTTTAATTCCTGTAACAGTCAGACACATCCCCACAATCTGTGCTGCCAGCCAAAAACACTCTCACCTAAGTGCCTTAACCTACGGTGCCTCATAAGGCGCGTTGTAGCACACCCTATGAGGCGCCATACAGGGATCATTATGAGATCTTGTCTTTGTCTATTTGTCTTTGTCTATTTGTTTGCTGATTTCCTCTCTCCTATTCTGTCTGATTTGATGGCGTTCTTTTCCTAACTTCTCGCAGCCTGTAAATTTTAATTTTAATTGTGAACCGCCCAGATGCCTATTGTGGTGTGGGCGGTATATCAAATTTTAATAAAACATAAAACATAAAACATAGTATCCTGTGTATCCTGAGATATGTGCCTATTCTCTTACATCTTGTGACAAGACTTTTCATCATTAAGCCAACACCAGCCCTCATGGGTCTAATAGGCCTCCAAAATAGAATGCACATAGGCCAAAAATATACCATACTAGCTAGGCCCATGCCCACCCAAGACACTGGTGAGGCATAAGAAAGCTGTGTCCAATTGATAACATTGTGAGAACCCTACCAGACATTCCTATTTTCTTCATCCTTTTTTTGTTTTCTTTTGCCATCACCCTTTTTATCTTCCAGCAAACAACAGATATCTATTTACTTGCATTTGCAAATCTTCCACTTTAATGATTTAGGGACTGTTTCCCATAACTCAGAAAAAGCTATCAATGCAGGGGCATCTATCTCACTCACCTCAGAGTTCCCACTAGTAAGGTGCTTAGAGTAGGAAATACTATCCGAATCAGAAGATGATGAACTAGCCCTCAGAACCTTTATTTTAAGGAACAGGGCTTTATGGGATGGGTCTTCTGCAGTGGCGTAGCGTGAGTTGTCAGCACCCGGGGCAAGGCAAGTAATTTGCGCCCCCTAACCCGTGGATTTTAGCCGCCGGGGAGCTTCTTTGCGTGGGGGAGACGACCGTGATCCTACCCCGGGAGGGAGCGATCGTCAGCACTGACTTCGCTGAGCCGGAGTCCAGGGAAATGAACAGCACAGCAGCAAAAGCCCGACAAGCATGGTTAAACGCCCAACAGCAGGGAAGAGGAGGAGATCCGGAACCAGAAACTCGCGATGCCGCCCTGCAGCTCCGCCTTCTCGAGCGCACAGGGCGATCCGACCCCAACCCCAGCTTTACATTGAGATTGAGGGGCGACGACGCGATAAACAGTCCCCCTCCCACCCCGCCCCGGCAGCTTGTGTGAAATAGCTACCTAGAGGGGGTCAATCGCATCGCCTGCGCTTTGTTGCCGAGGGTTTGCCAAGAACAATGTGACTCCCAGGACTGCGGGCTCGAGGGCTATAGCGCAAACCTCTTTGCAGTGCCACCACCAGATGGCATACGCGCCAACATGTATCATAGGGACCTGCCTTTCCCCCTCATCGGCAACAGAGAGCTGCGAGTGCGAGCGCCCCCCCCCATGTTGCGCCCAGTGCGGCCGGCCCCCCTGCACCCCCCACGCTACGCCTCTGGTCTTCTGGTATGTATTCCCCACATTGAAGGAGGAGTGGTGAGGAGTTTGTGACATAATAGACCACCAACTCTTCAATGTACCATAGGAGAGAGAGAATGAACAAACCCTTTTTATAACTCTGTGTACTCTGTGTTAGGCTAAAGGGTTTTTGGGGGTCACTGGCTTATTAGGAATCTGGGGGTGAACCATGAGTGCCTTATTAGGGGGGTGGGGGTGAACCATGAGTGTCTTTTAAATAGCAGCCACCACCAAGCAAAAAGTTACTTTTGGACAGAGCTCTGAAAAAAATAACTAGATTTCCAAACAGGACAGCAAAGTCTTTTCCACATGCTAATTTCCATATTATTTGGTATTAGTGAGCCGCTTTGTATGATTTTGCATTCCAGCAGCTTATTAGTGAAACATTTAAACAAACTTTCACTTGAAGTGTATTTTGGGTAAAGATTCACTACTATAACTTCACAAAAGTAACTTCACAAAAGTGTGCTTTGAATAAAAAAATAGAGCATTTTTGTGAACTTCCAGTTTTCACTATTTTTGTTATTTTGGCAAAAACACTTTGCACTTCAGTACATGGGGGCCATTGTGTTGACCTGAGGCCCAGATAAAGTGACTTGCTTTTAAAGGAATGGCTCTCTATTCATATATGACCTTGGTGCATGCATATGTAATAGCTATGGCTTTCTCTAGCTCTCTGTGGCTTATGCTGTGATATTTTCTGCATTATGGATTTCGTAAGTGAGAAAAACTGTATTTTTCCTTGGAGAGTGACTGTAAACTGCTATTTAGAAAGTAACTTAAAAGTAAAATTAAAGCTACTAGTGGCAAATATATTCATCTCTGGCATTGAATCTCTTACATTGTAAAACTTTTAGACATGATAATAAATCATGAAAAACAGATGATTTGATGTGATAGGTAGGGCAAAAGAAAACAATGGGTATCCCACTTAGAATGACAATTTAAGTGAAGTAATTAGCTTAAAACCACTAAAATTTGGATTACATGAAGTATATGGTAAAAAAAAGTTGACTTCAGAAATATCCAATTTTCATTTATTTAGAAACAGAATAAATAGACATATTTTGACTGCCTCAGTGTTTTAATGCAATACATCTTTTATTGTCCTTTCTAAAGAAATCAACAGCCATTCACATTTGTTTAAAAAACGCTTGTTAGAGAAAGCTTTAGAAATATGGTTACATTTGTTAAAAAGCACAACACTACCATCTTTGGAAAGAGCCTTATTTAACAGGTTTTTTGATCAAAGTGATTTACATTGTAACTTAAACTTGGCAATGTACATTAAGTAGGGACATTGACAACTTGCATTCTTCTGAGACAATGGAGGGTTAAGTGACTTGCCCAAGGTGTGCTATTGAGAATCAAACACAGCTTGCTTGATTCCTAAGCCAGTGCTCTAACCACTAGGCTCCTGCTCCACTTTTTTAGCTGAAAGCAAAGGGCCCACTATTCAGAAGGATGTATGCAGTTAGCAAGCTCTGCTAACTGGATATACCCCACTGAGCCCAATTTCCTGCAGCACTATTTGTATAGTGACGCTAGGTATTTCCTCTAACCACTGTGGCAATATCCGGCTCGTGCTGGGGTGGTCCATGGGTGGGGGAGAGGGTGGTACAATACGAATCGGGTTAGTGGTGATTTTCAGTCCGCAAACCAGAAAAGAAACTGCACAAAGTTAAGCCAAAAACAAAGCAGGACCTAACTTTTTGATTTGGCTGTCTGCATAGGCAGCGGGGGGTCACTGCTGAAACTGGCTATTTTGCAGAAACAGCTACCTGGGAACTTATGCTGAATATCCAGTTTCATTTTGCTGGCAGTGGCCAGCATTTAAAACAATGTTTACTATTGCGGACTGAATATTTGGTAGAAAGTCTTTGGTAAAGCTATAACTTTAATCTCTATAGTGTGATAGGCGATGGCCTAGTATGTAGCAGAGCTAAGTCTGAAGCCCTTTTTCCTGCTTTAAAATGTTATTGCTGATTTTGGAAAATTACAGAATGCTGTTAGCTAGCTGTTAGAAAGAAATACCGTTCTATTCTAGTTTGATAACATGTTCTGTTCTCCTGGAGATAAGAGAATTAAATACTTTCTTACTGTTTATTGTTTAGATGTCTGATGTCTGTTTCAGTAGAATGCCGCACCACTGTATCTTTGCTGATTGTGCACTGACCTTGCAATTAGGATGAAAATATAGCAGAGAAGCTGAACAATGTTAGAATATTTTGTCTAGCATTATGAAGATTGTTTAGTATTTTGTTTGGCCTTGCTTTGTTTTGCTTTTGTTAAGAATGCTTCTGATATGCCTTCCACTATCTTTGTGGCTAACTGACCTTGCAAGAGTAGCGAAATATACTGTATACTTTAGCAGAAGTATTATGTTTAGTGTTATGTCTAGTTGCTGACCCGTGGCTAGTAAGATCCAAGAAGGGGGAGCGAGTCCTGGGCCCGGTCAGAGATGTCTATTGGATGAGAGTAAGTGGGCCACTGTGGCCAATGAGGAGTTTTGCCTGTATTAGACTGGAGAAGAAAAGTATATAAACTGTCATTTTTCTGAGCTCTGGGCTCAGACCATTTTGAATGCTACTGCAATCTGAGCCTGTGCACATTAAACCGGCTTGAATCTTTGCCTGACTCCAGGTATTATTTATTGCATTCTTATCAGCTACTACATATTTCTGGTGCGTTGGGCCAGGAATGTGCGAGTGGGGGATGGTATGCAAGTGAATATGCCCCGACATCTCGCCTCACAGGTTTGGTCCGGCTGGAGCTGAGCCTGACTGACCGCAGGAGGGTCTCTGGCGCCCCTGGTCCTTTTGTATCGGAGGAGACTCCTCCTTGCCTCCGCAGGTTGCTGCTTCTGGCCGGCCAACACCTCGAACCCGAGGGGAGTCCAGGATTCAACCCAAGGAGGGATTGGTTGCGCAGCGCATTAGCTACCGGATCCGGTGAGTATTGATTTTTCTGGTTCTTAGTCAGATAGCTCTGGGAAAGTCTTGAGACACTTCTGATACAGTAACAGGTAAAGGAAGTCTGATCAACTTCCACGGGCGATACTAGTACCCCTGCAAGTAGTGCGCGGGGCGAACCCATCAGCCCTTTCGGTTTTGGTAATTCTGGTTTGTCAGTCAGCCCGGGAATTCGGAATTTGGAAAATGCTAGCATGTTTGTCTGTGTGAAGAATGCTTGTGAAAAGGAGGAAGCGTTGGGAGTTTGTCTTTGTTATCTGTTGAAACCACGAGTTTCCCTTCTAGTATAAGGGTAGGATTATATTCCGTTGGGTAATTTGTGACACTTTACCACATATGAAATAGTAAAAGTATAGTTAAGAAGAGTCACTGTAAAAGCAAGAAGCTGTCTCTCTCATTCAGCTGCAGCACAAGAGGCGTGTTTGTGCAGAGGAATGTTTTAACCCTATGAAGGCATGTTTTCAACGTTCTGCTGCTGGGCTAATGGGTGCTTATTTTAGGGAATTATACCTGTTTTTATTCAATATTTTGTAATAGTGATGTGCCTTCTGCTATGGTCATGTATTATATATCATTTAATAAGAATGTTTAGTCAGAATTGTAGATCTCAATAGTATTATACTTAGCCTGGAAAGGGTTACATTCCTACTCGAATTCCTGTGCAGATCAAGTGAGCAGAAATCATGTAGGGCTCAGATTTCAATAGGAAAGGATGCTTGTATTTTCCCTTTGCCCTACGAAGCTGAGGTTACGAACACTGACAGGACTCTGCAGATCGCAACTTGAAAGTGCTTTGAATCCTGAGTGAATGAGGGGTTAATCTTATTGTTAATAAAATTAACTAGGAAGGAAAATGTGTATGTGTATTCTAGATGTCCACCCGCTTTATGGAAAATGTATCCAGAATGAATGTCTTTTTGAATCTCTGCTTCCTAAAAACTGTAAAATTGAAAGTAATTTCTTTTGTAAAGCCAAGCTGATTACGGCTGGCAGTTAGTTTTTTGCCAAGTAATTTTATTCCAGTTATACGTAACAGCTATGTAGTCATCATGCTATGAACTATAGTTCTTTCTGTTAGGATTTGTTATTATAACATGTTGAAGAAGTGTAGTTTTCTATTGTAAGGACTCTATCTAGATTGTTCCTCTGTCTGTTGACAAGCACTTGTGGGGGCTACAGTCCACCGCTGACACTGCAGGCAGGGATTCATTTTACCAGTTCAGAGTCACCCACAGTCAGCGCCCGAGAACATGAAGTGGAATCCAAATAGTGCAGGCAGCCCTCACTATATGCCCCATGAAATCCAGCAGCCCAGGAGAATTTGCGCCTGGTAAATGCAGTTTTTGTCAAGTCAGTCCCAGGGAGATATAAAACAGAACTTGCAGAAACGGGATGGATTTGCGGGCATGAATACAGCACGATTAAGTTGTTTAGAATGTCTGTGAATTGTGGAGATAATGTGACAGAGAAAGTGAATGTAAGATGGCGAAGAGAGCAGTTCTTCTTGCTGATACTTTAGTTGAATGATGTGGAGGAAGTTTTCCTAATCGAAGGAGCTGGATTGATAGTGCTGACTGTTCCCCGAGAAGAAGAGTAGCGGTTCTATAGTGCATCTCCAATCAGGCCAGCAAGTTCCTGTATACTTACCAGCATTGCAGCCCCACCTGGAGTATGGGCAGAGAATAATCCATCTGGCCTAGCAAAGAATATAGCTCCTGTGCTTGTTACCTTGAAACCGAGAGCAGAACCAGTGCATGTGCGTCAGTATCCCCTCCCAAGACCAGCAATTGAAGGCATTCATCGCCATTTGAAGAACCTATTGCAGTATGGACTTCTCAGAGAATGCCAATCACCCTGGAACACCCCCCCCCCCCCCTTCTCCCAATCAAGAAGCCTGGGACAGGTGACTACCGCCCAGTGCAGGATCTACGTCGAGTAAACAGTGCAGTTGAAACCATACACCCAGTAGTACCAAATCCTTACACCCTCCTGGGACTGATTCCAGCAGAAGCCACTCATTTCACTGTTTTGGACTTAAAAGATGCCTTTTTTTCTGTATATGCCTGACAGAGGCCAGTCAGTTTTTGTTTGCATTTGAATGGGAAAACCCTACCACAGGACGGCGAGAGCAACTTACTTGGACTCGATTACCACAAGGATTTAAGAACTCACCCACTATCTTCAGTGCAGCCCTCAGTCAAGATTTGTCAAGCTACTCTGTGATTCCGGGAAAAAGAATTTTGCTCCAATATGTAGCCACCAACAACAAATCTGATTGTATACAAACTACAAGTGACCTCTTGCACCATTTGAATGAAGCTGGCTACAAGGTTTCCAGAGCCAAGGCACAGCTGTGCCAGACAGAAGTGAAATATTTAGGGTTCCAGCTGTCCACAGGAACTGGGAAATTAGGACTTGAGCGAAAAGAAGCAGTATGCCGCATCCCAACCCCCACTACTAGGAAACAGGTGCGAGCTTTCTTGGGAGCTACAGGCTACTGCCGAATATGGATACCAAATTTTGCGCTCATGGCGAAACCCTTGTACCAAGTCACACAAGGAATGGAACGATCTCCCCTGGAATGGGGCTCAGAACAAGATAAAGCATTCAAATCACTGAAAACAGCATTGATGTCATCCCCAGCCTTGGGCCTACCGGATGTGCAGAAACCATTTCGTCTGTATGTCCATGAATCAAGTGGAAACGCATTGGGAGTCTTGCCCCAGCCTCTTGGGTCTTGGCAGCGACCTGTGGCCTACCTGTCGAAACAATTGGATCCTGTTGCCAAAGGCTGGCCACCTTGCCTGAAAGCTGTAGCAGCCACAGCCCTCTTAGTGAGCGAAGCAGATAAGCTCACCTTAGGACAAAACCTTCAAGTTACTGTACCACACTCTGTTTTAACCCTGCTGGAGCACAAAGGAAGCCATTGGCTCACCAACGCCTGAATGCTGAAGTATCAAAATATGCTATGTGAGAATCCTCGATTACAATTAAGTGTCAGCCAAACTCTAAACCCAGCCACCCTATTGCCCGTCGGTCCAGGCCCTCCTGACCATGATTGCTTGGAAGTAATGGACATTGTGTACTCAAGTTGTCCAAACTGCCCAGAGGTTTACCTGAGGTGGCCCCAGGTTCTTCCTATAGCCCTTCATAGGATATACTTAGCCCCTGCCCCTAAGTCTTTAGGAGTTTCCCCTTTTGAGATTCTGAGATTCTGTAGCCTATTGTATAGAGAGTAAAAGGAGATGTGTGACAGATATGATCTGAAATTACTAGATAAGCACTATTGGTTTTAAGTTCTGTTTTGCAGGGTCTTCATGCATGAGTACGAGACCAGCCCATCCAGGCCCCTGCATCCTTTCAAGCCTGGAGCCTCGGTGTGGGTGACAGAGTAGAAGAAGACACCGCTGGCGCCATATTGGAAAGGGCCATATGTCGTCTTGTTATCAACCCCAACAGCAGTTAAAGTGGCCGAGATCGACTCCTGGATCCACCACAGTCGAGTGAAACCAGCCACAGTACCTGAGAGTCGTCCCTGGACTTCGATCGCCAATCCTGCAGCACCCTTGCGACTCACGCTGCGAAGAAAAGATCCATCATCGTAAGAACTTTACCAACCTGCTCCTGGACTTCAAGGGAACAGACGTCCTCCAGTTTTGCATTCCAGCAGCCACTTCTGAACTTGGTCGTGGACTTCCATAAATGATCCTGAGACTCCATTGCGCCTCACCCTACGACAACAGCCACGGACCTAAGACTTATTGGTCCCTCGGAAACTGCACTATTTCAAGACTGTTTGTTTATCCGAAGGTAAGCCTCGCATCTGGAGAAAGCTGAAATCATCAGAAATAGACTGTGTTGTGTTAAGAAATTGAGTCTTCTACGAGACTGTGTTCAAATGCTCTGAAAAAAAGAAAAGAAAAAGAAAAAACTGTTTTGATCTCCTAAAAAGTGAACTGCTCTAAGGAGGCAATAATAGCCTGAGAGACTGTACTATGATATTTTAAGAACCTGAGACATCCCAGAGGACAGTGATACTTTGGAATCTACAGCCCTACTCCTGCCACAAAGCTGGTAGGTCTACGTACGGCAGAAGCTTGAGGACCTACAATCAACGCTACGTCGGCTACCTGTTGTGGATGCCGACAGTTCCACCAATTTTCCAGAGACTATGCTCATTATGAATTCTTATTATTGCTTCGTTCTGGCGGCAGCCTTGGGGTGCTTTGAATTGACTCTTGCCCTACTTCCCTGTGCAGCCTGCAAACCTAGTATTTGCACAAGAGGGAATACCCGGACTTGTCTCAACCCCCGCCAGAATCTTTCCTCTCCTGTTATGGGAACTGCGATGGAACAATGAGAACGGGCCTATTGCTATGATGAACAGTATATATGTCATTTGTTCCTCCTATGTCTCCTGCCCCTCCGCTTATACACTAGGCATGCTATATGATTTGACAAAGATCAAATGTATTATTGATTGTGGCTGTTTGATTATGTATCCCATGTTTCCTCCCCTTATGCTTACATATATTAAACTTAACGTAAGGCAGCTACATGAATCCTAGCAACGTAGGGCTTCTACCCTATACCACAATATGATCCCTCCGCCCTAGTATGGCATACTATATGTGTGATTTGATTCTCACCCTTTCTCACTTGCAGGTGAGAATAATCAAAAGGAGGGAATGTGATAGGCGATGGCCTAGTATGTAGCAGAGCTAGGTCTGAAGCCCTTTTTCCTGCTTTAAAATGTTATTGCTGATTTTGGAAAATTACAGAATGCTGTTAGCTAGCTGTTAGAAAGAAATACCGTTCTATTCTAGTTTGATAACATGTTCTGTTCTCCTGGAGATAAGAGAATTAAATACTTTCTTACTGTTTATTGTTTAGATGTCTGATGTCTGTTTCAGTAGAATGCCGCACCACTGTATCTTTGCTGATTGTGCACTGACCTTGCAATTAGGATGAAAATATAGCAGAGAAGCTGAACAATGTTAGAATATTTTGTCTAGCATTATGAAGATTGTTTAGTATTTTGTTTGGCCTTGCTTTGTTTTGCTTTTGTTAAGAATGCTTCTGATATGCCTTCCACTATCTTTGTGGCTAACTGACCTTGCAAGAGTAGCGAAATATACTGTATACGTTAGCAGAAGTATTATGTTTAGTGTTATGTCTAGTTGCTGACCCGTGACTAGTAAGACCCAAGCAGGGGGAGCGAGTCCTGGGCCCGGTCAGAGATGTCTATTGGATGAGAGTAAGTGGGCCACTGTGGCCAATGAGGAGTTTTGCCTGTATTAGACTGGAGAAGAAAAGTATATAAACTGTCAATTTTCTGAGCTCTGGGCTCAGACCATTTTGAATGCTACTGCAATCTGAGCCTGTGCACATTAAACCGGCTTGAATCTTTGCCTGACTCCGGGTATTATTTATAGCATTCTTATCAGCTACTACAATAGTCATTAGCGACTTGGAGATAAATATATAACAAGTTGCCAGATTTGTTAGACTGCCTTTCAAACACTCATGACCAATGTTCCCTCTAAGCTGCGCTGGGTCCGCCGCCAACATACCTGCCAGCAGGGGTGGGGGGGGGGGTGCAGTGCAATCGATCACTCCTTCCCTCCCCTCACCGGCGGGAATGCCGGCGGAGGACCCAGCGCAGCTTAGAGGGAACACTGCTCATGGCCAACAGGGTGGTTTACAATAAAATAAATCTAGAACGCACATTCATTTCCAGCAGCTAGAAATTTAGCATTAGCATGGTTTTACAATAACTGATTTGATTGGTGAGCTAAAAGGGGCTATGAAGAAATCATAAGGCCATTTGAAGTAGTGCACAGTGGAAATCATAACTGGATATCTTTTTCTGGGCAACTTTGCTTGAACTTTCAATAGCATTTGTCCATATATAAGTGCTTCCAAGATATTAATCTAGGGATTATCTAAGTATGTTTCAGAGCTGCCAGGCTAAACTATAACCGAGCCCCAGAATGCCCCTTTCATCATTTCTTCTTAACTAGATGCATTTTGTATGACTGACACGTTGGCTGGACAAACTAGTTCTGATAAGCAGGATGAGTGGAGATTTTAAAAAGCAATGATTTACCACGCTTATCTGGAAAAATCTTTTAACTTTCAAGGCGTGAGTTCCATGGATATTTAATGAGTTGTTTGACTAAATATCCTGCTAAATCTATTCACTCAAAATTTGAGCAGGTATTCACAGACCTGACGTTTGCATGGCCAATATTAACCAGCTAAATTGCCAGCACCGAATATTTTGTTCACATGGTAGAAAATATTCCAGTGAAACTGCTGGTAGGGGGAGGTGCTACAATACTGGCAGCCGAGGAGGAGCCCCAGGCAGCTTCATGGGGATGCAGATGTTATGAACTAGACTTAAGCTTTTATATGCAAATTATGTTCCCTGTTAGTTAATAGGCCCTGATAAAAAAAAGTGAGCATACATGAAATCACTTTAACACTTTAAGGCTCATTAGTAAATCTAGTCCTAAATTTGAAAGCACTCCCAGGGGCATCTCTGAACCATCTTCTTTCTTAGCTAGCTAAATTAGAATGGATTGTAACTGCACAAATGTAGCTGGTTAAGGGTGTTAACATTTAAAATGAGTGTAATTAGCAAGTTAAATTTCTTGTCTGTTGATCTCTTAGTTATTAATACACATATCTGCTTCCAGTTAATTTAATTTGAATTTAGACCTGCTCATACTTCAATTCTTAGGACCCTGTTTACTAAAGCATAACACGTGCTAACAAATATTAGCATATGCTAAGTGTCGTGTGACTCACTTTTTTCCCTGTGGGTCTAATGGCTGATAGATCATGCCAAAGTCTCTTAGCACACTCTAAAGGGGCATGATTACAATTTACCATTTGTGAGTGGTAAACAGCACCGCTAAGAGTCCTAATGTGCATTAAAGGACAGGACAGGGAGTAGGCATTCTAGCGTTAAAGTTGCCAGAAAGTGGATATTGGGCATTAAGAGCACTACGTGTGCATATTAATGCCCGTTAAGGCCAGGTGCCATAAGGTGGGATAAGGAAACTTTTCTGCAAGTCACATTTGAGCTGCTGGATGGGAGCAAAGGTAATAGCTGATGAACATGTAACATCCTGTGAGAGCCAGAGGGAAAGGGTTGACAGTCCAAATTGCTGGCATTTGCACTGGATGTGCTCTGTGAGGTGCTAGAGGTATTAGGTGACATCAGATGGAAGAAATATGAGAAAAAACACACTTATCTACAGAGCAGAAGAGAGAAAAGGCATCATTAGCATGGGTATGCCAGTTTGGTATGGGGTCTACTGGGGCCTAGTGTGGAAACTGTCAGAAGATATCAGAGAACTAATAAGATATATTTTCTATATTTCTTGAAAATAAGGGGTGGAAAGACAAACCAGCTGAAAACATTGAATAAGTGGAAAATGGTCAGATAACAGGGAATAAATCTGACAAAGGCCTGAGCAAATGGTTATACACAAGGCCATAAGGGTCAACAGGTCAGCAGGAATGGGGAGCACAGATATGACAGGACAAAGAAAGGAATGAAAGAGAAAATCCAGATGCCTGGAATCAAAAACAAAGGGACTAATTGGGAAATAAAACTATATAACAGGACAGAACTTTTAAAGATTGGGAATTTACACCCCATTTTCTGAAGAAGGTGGTTTGTAAATTTCCACTGCATGTCTGCTAATGAGTAAGTGGGTATGATTCTGATTCTTTGTTCTGTGTGAAAGGTTTTCTTTAGTTTATCTTTGAGTGTAGCTATGAACCATATATCCTTCTCTTTCACTGTGCTAGGATCTGTTGATGGCCAGGAAATCTCTTAATTACTTTATAGCTGTAAACTTGTAAGAAGAGGTAGAGGGAAATCTCCAAGTTACTTTGTATTTAGCTAGTTTGGCTACACTTCCTGTATGCTTGCTTCTGTGATATAAGAAAGAAATAAAGGATTTTTTTTGTAATAAAAATCTGTGAGAAAATTGTGCCAGATATGAGTATAATCTGCATGAGGTGTGTTTATTGGGAGGAGGTGGTAGGCCCTCACTGTATATGTGCTAGTTTGCAAGGTTTTGTTCCCATCTTGCATGGAGGAGAAGGGTGGTGAAATCCGCCTGGCCAACAGAATCGGGGACCCCCCCCCCCGTTCTGTACACTGGTGGCCCGGACGGGGAGTCGTCACGGTCTTTGACTGCTTTGGACAGAGTGTTGAGAGGATTTTGAGGGATTCCTTTCCTGGATAAAGTAAGCCACAGATTTTTCATTTATTTCTAAGCATAGTATTTTAGCTATAGTCTGTTATTGTTAGTCAATTGCCTCTTTTGGATAAAGCTATTTAGTGAACCTATTTTACCGGTGATAGGTTTACACACTATAAAGCTGCTATATAGTTCTGTACACTAGGATTTTTTTTTTCTCTCTTCTTTCTTTTTTTTTTTTTTTCCTAAAAAGAGAACCCTTTAACTTGTGATGGGGCAAGGGCACAATAGTGATCCCTGAGGATTCTCCTTTAGGGTGCCTATTAAAGGAGGTGCCAGAGGCTGATACAAAATTGGTGAAGGAGTGCCACTGGAAATGGATGAAAGGAATGCAGGGACTGACTAAACCTTGGCCACAACTTTGTGCAGAAGATAGGGACAGTCTGGAAGATGTCCAGATTTGGATAGAAGCCACCAAGCCAAAAGCAAAAAGCAGAGAGAAACATATGCAGTGTTTAAAACTTTGGGCTAAGTTAGGAAGACTGGAGGAGGTTAAAATACATTGCCCCCACCTTATGACCCAGTAGTAAAAACTTTGATGTTTACAGGTCAGGAGGGTGTCTCTGATCCGCATGGACTGGTGGCCGATGGCTACCAGCAGCCACTGGTGCAAATGCCGGTAGAAGACTCCCATGGAGCTAGGGAAAAGCAGCCTAGTGCACCCATTCAGCCAGCAGAGACTCCCTATCAGGAAACAGAGAAAGAGCTGCAGAGATTAGAGGGTAGGAATTGGGTTCAACAAGATGCAGAATCTCAGTGGATGAGGGTAGAGGGAACATTGAAATCCACCCCCAGGGGAAAAGGAGATGAAACAATTAACTCAGGAGCTGAGAGAGGTAGAAAGGGAGATACAGAATCTTAGGAAGCCGGTATATGATAAGGATTTACAATCTACCTCCCTTAAATCAGAGGGAAGGAGACAGAGACATGAATGGAACCTAGAAGGACTGGAAGGAGAGTTGATAGGTTCACGTGGGTCCCCCAGGGTTACTTTGACAGCCAAAACGTGGCTGCAGGCTTTAGATACATCAGTGAGTCAGGAGAGGATGAATGTGTGCGTGAAGGCAAATTTAACCCTTTGTGAAGAAGTGCAGGACAAAGAACAGAGTGGAAGTGGAGTGATTGTCTAGCAAGGTGGACAGAGGGTCTATCTTTGCACCTCACTCCATGGCCGAGACAAGGTCGTTTTGAACCCCGGGTTATGGATTTAGCTAGGAAATGCATTGTAGGGGGTATGGGGGACCCGCAGTGGGACTCTAAATATATGAAGGAAGGGTTGGAGGAATGGGAAAAATATGAAAAGAAAGCACTGTCAGTGAAAGCACTGCCCCTGGTATTAAACCCACATCCGGGAGCAGCAGGGAATCCACCTTTAGTAAAATATGTACCATGGAGCTTTATGGATATGGAAAATGTGACTAGGACATTACTCTCCTTAGTAAGAGGAGCTTCCTCTTGGATAGCAAAGTTTGAGGAATGTACTGCAGGACATCAGATCACCCTAGGTGATCTGAAAGGCATTTTGGCCAGGTTAATTCAGGGAAGAACAGAGGAGGTATTTAGGCTGGCAGGATTGCTGGCTGTCACCCTTCAGGACCACCGGTTTGATGGGGCTGGGATGGCCCAATATAGGCAGAGGTTGTGGGGAGCTCTTCGGGCCATACACCCAGATATGCAGGATTTTGGGGTAATGATGTCTATGACCTGTAAAAAGGGACAAGGAGTGTATGAGTGGGTGAGTGAAATACAACAAGCTTGGCAGCGTGAGACTGGGCATCAGTGGGATGAAAATGGACACACTGTGTTTTTCCAGATAATGAAAGTCGGCTTGCTGGCTGAGGTGCAGAGGGCTTTAGAGGGAGTAGTAGGATTGCCACATATGAATTGGAATGCTATTCTTTCACACACTGATCATTTTGTGAAGCAAAGGGCCAGCACAAAAGAAAAAAAAAGAAAAAAGATGCCCGAGGAGCAGAGGTTCGGACATTGGGCCAACAAGTGGAGGAGTTAGGATGTGAGCTAGCACAGGTTATGTATAGAGGAGCAAGACAAGGAGAGAAGATACCAGCACCCTGTAGGAACTCATGTGGAAGGCCCTAGGCAGCTGCCTGGGTGGCGGGATGAAGAGTTCAGAGATAGGGAAAGAAGAGGACCTAGGAGAGAAGGACCCATTTGCTGGAACTGTGGACGTCGGGGACATTTTAGCAGGGAATGCGATCGAGGGAGACAAGGGGACATGCGATACTGACTAGGACAGTACACCTTGGTGGCACAAATTGGTAAAGCCGACCCTTACATTAAGGTGAGGGTCGGGGGTGTGGAGTCACTGTGTCCACCATAGGGGCAGAAGGAGAGAGCCATTCCTTTTATCAGGAAAGATACAATGTACTATGTTCCCAATTATGCTGCCACCGAAGTTAAGAACTCCCCAGGCACACCGGTGGGAAGAACAGAATCCAGTATGTATTTTAGACAAAGAATCAGCAGAACACTTGCAGCAGCTGGTAGTTCAGGTGTGGGGAGATAAGGTGGTGAAGTTAAAACCTTGCCGCCAGATAATATAGTCACTTTTGCAGTGCCCAGAGAGATGGGAGACAGGGATTAAGTGAGTTTAGGAAGAGGAATGTGGAATGTGGAACAGTGGAATGAGGAATGTGGAACAGTGTATGCAATAGGATCTACAGAGGGCTGTGAGGACATGTGGTGGGTAACAGTAGTATTTCGGAGAGCGGGGAGCACTTCAAAGGACCTGATTGGGCTTTTGAAGCACCAAGTGGAGATGAGAGGGGAAATAGAAGGAGAAGAATATCCTTTGCAGGAAGCTATGGAACTCCCTTCCCCCGGACCTGTGAGTGAAACTTTCCTTCACTAAATTTAAGTCAATGTTGAAAACCCATCTTTTCTGCTCTGCCTTCAATCTCCATCCCC
Organism: Ichthyophis bannanicus; assembly: GCA_033557465.1. Lineage (NCBI taxonomy): Eukaryota > Metazoa > Chordata > Amphibia > Gymnophiona > Ichthyophiidae > Ichthyophis > Ichthyophis bannanicus. Next base: position 1,469,595,897 of record CM066031.1, read on the forward strand.
CCCTCCCTCTCATGCTGAGACTCACTGACTCCTCCCCTCCTCCTCTGCTCCCTTCTCTTCATGTCTCGTCCCACTCTCTCTTTCCAATGGTGTTTTTTCCTTTCTCAGCAGCGTTTTTTTTTTTAAATGTATTGTAAACCGCTCAGATGTTCAAATGTAGAGCAGGATATTAAAAAAGCAAATAAAGATTAAGAAGGGGATTTTCAATGCCACTAACCATGTAAGTTCCATTAAATATCCCAATTTAAGGCATTTACATGGTTTACTAGGCTGTAAACCGTGTAAATGCCTTTTGAAAATTGGGCCTAAAATTAATAAGAGTGATCTGGGACAAAGATTGATATTTCAATTCTCAGATCTCACAGATTGTAAAGGGCTCATATTCTGTTCTTCATAGAGTTAGATCTCTAAAACACTTCTTGGACTCCAGGGCTCTTAAAATACTCTTCCATGCCCTTATCATATCACGGTTGAATTATTGCAACTCATTACTTAATAATGTGCCATACTGATGGGGGTTTAAGAATGGAAATAGGCTGATTGGGGGGAGGGCTAAGACTGGAAATGGGCTGATGGGGGGTTAGAATGAAATGGTCTGATGGGAGTTAAGAATGGAAATAGGCTGATCGGGGGAGGACTAGGACTGGAAATGGGCTGATGGGGGGTTAGAACTGGAAATGGGCTGATGGGGGGTTGGAGCAGCTGGTTCATGAACCGACCAGAGGGGAAGCCATATTAGACCTAATCCTTAGTGGAACACCAGATATAGTGCAAGAGATAAGGTTGTTGGGGCCACTTGGCAATAGTGATCATAGCATGATCGCCTTTGATTTAATTAGTGGAGGAGGGATAGTAAGGAAATCCACAGTACTACCTTTTAACTTTCGAAAGGGAGACTATGATAAAATGAGGAAAACAGTCAAGAAAAAAACTAAAAGGAGCAGTTGCAAAGGTTAAAGACGTACATCAGGCTTGGCTGTTGTTGAAAAATACTATCTTGGAAGCCCAGACCAGCTGTATTCCACGCTTTAAGGAAAGTGGAAAGAAGTCCAAAAAACTGCCAGCATGGTTTAAAGTTGAGGTCAGAGAGGCTGTTGTTGCCAAAAAAGCATCTTTCAGGAAATGGAAAAAAGAGCCAAACGCCGAAAACCTGGAAACAGCACAAGCACTGGCAAGTCAAATGCAAGGCATTGATAAGGCAGGCAAAGGGAGAATTTGAGAAGAAGCTTGCTGCAGAAGCAAAAACGCGAAGTAAAGACCTTTTCAAGTACATTCGTAGCAAAAAACCTGTGAGAGAGTCAGTTGGTCCATTAGATGCTAAAGGGGTTAAAGGAGCACTAAGAGGCGACAAGGCGATAGCGGAGAGACTGAACGAATTCTTTGCTTCAGTCTTTACTGAGGACGATGTAGGGATGTTACCCATGACTGAAGTGGTATTTAAAGGTGCAGAGGAATTTAAGGAAATATCGATACATTGAGAAGATGTATTACAACTATTAGATAAGCTGAAGAGTAGCAAATCACCTGGGCCGGATGGTATACATCCAAGGGTATTGAAAGAACTGAAATATGAGATTGCAGACCTGCTATTAGTACTCTGTGAACTATCATTAAACTCATCTCTAATACCTGAAGATTGGAGAATCGCCAATGTAACACCAATTTTTAAAAAGGGTTCCAGGGGTGATCCGGGAAACTACAAACCGGTGAGCCTGACGTCAATACCGGGAAAAATGATAGAAACCATCATAAAGAATAAAATTACTCAGCATGTAGATAGTCATGAACTAATGAGAGACAGCCAACATGGCTTTAGACAAGGAAGATCTTGTCTTACTAATCTGTTATGTTTTTTTGAAGGAGTGAATAATCAGGTGGACAAAGGTGAGTCGGTTGATATTGTGTATCTGGACTTTCAGAAAGCCTTTGACAAGGTCCCTCATGAGAGACCTTTGGCAAAACTAAAGAGTCATGGGATAGGAGGCAGTGTACTATTGTGGATCAGGAACTGGTTAAAAGATAGAAAGCAGAGGGTAGGGCTAAATGGCCAATTTTCCCAATGGAGAAAGGTGAATAGTGGTGTACCCCAGGGATCTGTGCTGGGTCCGCTGCTTTTTGACATATTCATAAATGACGTGGAAAGTGGAATAACGAGTGAGGTTATCAAATTTGCAGATGACACAAAACTATTTAAAGTTGTTAAAACCCAAGAGGATTGTGGAAAATTGCAAGAGGATCTTGATAGATTGGAAGACTGGGCATCAAAATGGCGGATGAAATTTAATGTGGACAAGTGCAAGGTTATGCACCTAGGGAAGAACAACCCAAACTATGGTTACACGATGCAAGGTTCCACATTAGGAACCACCACCCAGGAAAAAGATTTAGGCGTCATTGTGGATACCATGTTAAAACCCTCGGCCCAGTGTGCAGCGGCGGCCAAGAGAGCAAATAGAATGCTAGGTATGATAAGGAAAGGAATGGAAAATAAAACAAAGGATATTATAATGCCTCTATATCGTTCCATGGTGAGACCGCACCTTGAATATTGTGTGCAATTCTGGTCGCCGTATCTTAAAAAGGATATAGAGTTATTAGAAAAGGTTCAGAGAAGAGCCACCAAAATGGTAAAGGGGATGGAAGGATACTCCTATGAAGAAAGGCTAAAAAGGTTAGGGCTCTTTAACCTGGAAAAGAGACGGCTGAGGGGAGATATGATAGAAGTCTATAAATTAATGAGTGGAGTGGAACGGGTAAAAGTAGATCGATTGTTTACCTTATCAGAATATAGAAAGACTAGGGGACATGCAATGAAGCTACAGGGTAAACTATTTAAGACTAATAAAAGAAAATATTTTTTTCACTCAACGTGTAATCAAACTCTGGAATTTGTTACCGGAGGATGTAGTAAAGGCTGTTAGTGTAGCTGGGTTTAAAAAAGGTTTGGACAAGTTCCTGGAGGAAAGGTCCATAAGCCATTATTAAGAAGGGACCCAGGATATCAATGCTTGAACCAATACAAGCATTGTGGAACCTGTGTCCCTTGGGGAAACTGCTAGGTACATATGACCTAGATTGGCCACTGTTGGAAACAGAATACTGGACTTGATGGACCTTGGTCTGACCCAGTATGGCATATCTTATGTTCTTATGTAAGAATAGAAATAGGCTGATCGTGAAGGGAGGCTAGAACTGGTAATTGGCTGATTGATTGGGTTAGGCCTGGAAATGGACTGATTGTTTGGGCTAGGCCTGGAATTGGGCTGATGGGGGGTTAAGAATAGAAATAGGCTGATCGTGAAGGGAGGTTAGAACTGGTAATTGGCTGATTGATTGGGTTAGGCCTGGAAATGGACTGATTGTTTGGGTTAGGCCTGGAAATGGGCTGATTAGGGGGGAAAGGACAGGAAATGGGCTGATTGGGGGGGCTAGGACTGGAAATGAACTTATTGGGGGGATTAGGACTGGTAATGGGCTGATTGGGGTGCTAGCACTGGAGTGGGCTAATAAGGGGGATAGGACTGGAAAAAGGCTAATGGGGGAGGGGAGGAGAGTGCTGCTGGCCCTGGAAGAAAACTAGGGGCTAGGGCTACAAATGGGCTGATGCGGGGGGATGGGAGAATAGGACTGGAAGGGAGGCGATACTGAGAGGGTCTGCCAGGGGAAGGAGGGGGCACGAAGGGAGCTGACATGGGGAAGGAGGGGCTGTAAAGGAGCTGATATGGCAGGGAAAGGAGGGGGCTGGAATGGAGCTGACACCTGGGATGTACTGAAGGGGGACTGGAAGGGAGCTAACACTTGGGGATGGGAGTGGTAGGTGGCTGGGTAATGGGAAGGAGGCTGGAATGGAGCTGACGTGCAAATAGCACTGGAAGGGGGATAAACAGAGGGTAGAGCAACTGGAAGGGAGCTGACTGGGGGGGTAGCACTGAGAGTGGACGTGAGCTGATACCTGGGATGGACAAGGGCTGGGCAGTGGGGAAGGAGGGGCTGGACAGTGGGGCTGAACAGTGGGGAAGGGGGGGGAGCTGGAAGGGAATGGACACCAGTGGCAGTCCTGGGAATGCAAGGTGGTTGAAATTGGAGGGTACTGGGAGGGGAGGACTGGAAAGGGGGTCGATACTGGGGAGGGTTATTGGAACTGGAAATGGGCTGATGGAAGGAAATGAAGAAAACAAAAGAAGAGATAAGAAATGGCAGATGGACCATAGACCACAGAAAGAGAGATACGAGGGGCGGAGCCTGATGTCCAGCGGGATGGTCGCATAACGCTGAGGCTCCCGAGAGGCCTACTCAGAATCCTGAATTAACACCGTACATACTTGGAACTTCTACTCTGATCTTGCCGGGGCACATTGGTGAGATGGCGGGGACCAAACCCACGCGCCTGGAATTTGGATCTCCAGCGGCTTCTCACGGCAAACGTTCCAAAACTGAACCTCCGTCCCCGCAGAAGGGGCTGGCCTTGCGCGAGGGCCCCGAAATGCAGCAGGAAATCCTCGCAGAGATTAGATGGGTCAAAAACCTCGTGCAGTCAAACGGTGAAGCACTCCGAGCGCTGCGGGAAGATTTTGGTGTGCTGCAAAGCAAGCTAGAAGGGCTTTCTTCGCGTCAGGACAAAATGGAGAGCATATTGGACTCCCATGCGGCCCGGTTGTCCAAACTCGACAAAGTTGAACGTCAGGTGCGGGCCTTGCAGAAAGAAGTGGAAGATGGCAATAATAGAGCGCGCCGCAACAACATACGACTCGTGGGCATACCGGAGGGAGCGGAATCGGGAGACATGAAAGAGTTTTTATGCAAAATCCTCCCTTCCCTGCTCCAAATCACCTTTACCAAAGATTTGGAGATCGATCGCGCTCATCGTGTACCCACAAGCATAACGCTCAACAGGAAGACCCCGCGGCCTATCATTTTTCGACTTTTGAGATATCAACACGTTGAGCAAATTCTAAATGCCTCTCGGGCAAAGGGCCATATGGAGTTTGAGAGCCACAAGATCTCCTTCTATCCCGACTTGGCTAAACCCACGGTCGACCGCCGAAAGCGCTTTCTGGAATTCCAGCCGAGGCTTCAACAACTACAAGCACGCTATGGCCTGATGTACCCGGCCAAGCTCCGAGTCACGCTTCACAATCAGACAAGAACATTTGAGGACCCTGATCTACTAGCGGAGTTTTTGGATTCCAAAGAAGCCGACTTGATGCGCTGACTTCCAGAATATTCCTGCAAGTATTCTCATATCCGCTGTACCTGCCATATTGGATCTGCCGCAGCCCAGCAAAGAGTCTGGCGAGGGCAGTTTGTTGCCTTACTTTTGATGATATCTGTGACCCGACTCCATCTACCCACAGTAGCCTCGATGAGTATCAGAGACAGTGTTAATTATGGACTCTGGTGTTTCTTTTCTTTTTTTTTCATGTCTTTCTATTTCCTCTCTAGGGCCTCCTCCCGCAGACATATGGTCGCCATATTCTTTGGGGTTTTGCTTCTTCTCTAAGATACTTTGGTACATACTTTTCAATATGGGGTGTATTAGCCAGAATACTCGGTGATTATGTCATTGTTGCACAGATTCTGATTATGTTGTATGTTTTCAAGCGCCCTTACCTAAAATGTCTATTACTGATTGATGGCACCATGTAAGATTTTCTCATTGAACGTAAAAGGAATCAATAATCCGATAAAAACGGAAGAAAATCCTAAGCTACCTAAGTCAGGAAGCTGCGGATCTGATTTTTCTCCAAGAAACGCATGTAAATTCGAAGGAAACTCTTAAACTCAATATTAAACCTTACATGGTGGCCGCCTATTCCCCAGCCGTTTCTAAGAAATGTGGGGTTGCCATACTGGTTAGGAAATCTTTGCATGCTACTATTATTGCGACTAGCTCAGATACAGAAGGTAGATGGTCCAGAGTTCACCTCAAGATAGGTAGCCTTGAAGTTACATGTATATGCCTTTACACTTAAGACCACTACTTGACACACATGACTTCAGATCTGTCATCAGCACACTTATCACTCCTCATTTCGACTATTGCAATAGCATACTTATTGGCCTCCCTCTTACAAGCACCAACCTACTCCAAAGAGCTCAAAACATCTGTGCTCGAGTAACAGCACAAGCCCGCCTCGCTGACCACATAACTCCCGTATTAGCCGAACTACACTGGCTTCCCATAAATAGTAGAATAACATACAAAATACTCCTAACCACATTTAAAATAACAAACGGCATCTCACCCTCACATTTAACCACTCTGATTCAAGCTCCAAAAGAAATTAGAACCCGCAGACAAAACGCAACCTACTCACTAGAAATAAAAAAATCCATCCGGAAAACAAAGAAGACCACAAGCTCAAGAGCCTTCTCTTATGCAGCCCCCACCCTATGGAATAAACTCCCGCTAGAACTCCGCAAAATAAAAGATCTTCAAACATTTCGAAAAGAACTGAAGACATTTCTATTTAAAGAACACTTCACAAATTCAAATGAATACTATCCACCCAACACACCACACAACCATAACAATCCTCCTTAACTACAGCTCAACAAGCCTCAACACTCACTACATTTAAGAAACAAAGCTTAATTTAGCAAAGAATCAATGTAAATAGACAAAGCATTACTAACTAATGTTAAAATGTATATAGTTCTGTAACAATAATCCATGTTAAACTGTATTTAGTTCTGTAACAATGTTCCATGTTATCGTTTATCATGTTAACTGTACATAGTTATGAAAAAAACGATGTTCTATGTAAAACCATGTTCACTAAATGTTACCTGTAAACCGCCTTTGATCTTTGGAAAAAGCGGTATAGAAATAAGCATAAATAAATAAATAAAATAAATAAGATGACCCTGCCTTTTTTGCTACCATTGCTCAGGTTGCGCAGGCCTCTGCTAATACTTCATTGATAATTGGGGGGGATTTCAATCTAGTCCTTGATCCCCTGATTGACAAACAGCCGCCTAGGACAAGTGGTCCCCCCAAGAGTCACACCACGCTTACCTCCCTGATCAAAGATCTTGCTTTAGTTGATCTATGGAGGTTACTACACCCCAATGAGCTTGACTTCACCTTCTTCTCTTCCCGCATAAATCCCAGTCTCGCATAGACTTCTTTCTAATATCAAAACTGTTAGTTCCTCAGGTGGACACTGCAAAGATTCACTCCCAACATATTTCAGATCATGCTGCCATTTCCTTTCAATTACACACTACTGCACCCCAAGGGAATTCGGGGGCCTGGTTCTTTGATAGAGCCCTGTTAACTCAGCCAGAGTTCCAGTTAGAAATTCGAGCAGCCATACAGGATTACTTCCATTTTAATCTACCCCAGGATACTGCGAATTGGGCTTGGTGGGAGGGCTTCAAAGCGGCCATTCGAGCAACGATCACTAGCTATCAAATCCGCCTGCGAAAACAACGCAAACAGGAAGCTACTCATACTAGACCAACAAATAAAAGCAGGCGAACGAGTTCTAACTTCACGTACTGATCCATGTGTATTAATTCGATTACAGCGTCTCCGTTTTCAATATAATTCAATCCTCTCAACTGCAGCTTCTAAGAGTATTGAGCTTCAGCGAGGGACATATTATCGTGAAAATAACCGAGCCGGTCGACTCTTAGCCAACGCCTTGAAAGGTCAAAAAGAAGCCAAACGCGTAGCGGCCCTTCGAGCTCCACAGGGAGGGGGCATAGTGACCACAGACTCCGACATTGTAGAGCTCTTTCGGGATTTCTATACCCGCCTATATCAATCTGAATGTGAGTTCTCGTCAGAGACATTCGAGCGATTGCTTTCTGGCATTCAGCGCGGCCGACCCTCTCTGAAGATGATAGGGATGCGATGGATGAACCCTTCTCTACTTCAGAGATCCAATCTGCCCTAAAACGAACAGCCTCGGGCCGTGCCGCAGGGCCCGATGGTCTCCCGACCGAATTCTACAGAACGTTCAGTGCAGATTTAGTTCCCTATTTAAAACTCTATTTTACTGCCCTTGCGGTAGATACATCCTCTTTGGGATCCTTTTCTGCAGCTAATGTGGTAGTATTTGAGAAAGAAGGCAGAGACCCGCTACTAACCGCCAACTACCGTCCAATCTCCCTACTTAATGCCGATTATAAGATCTTCGCAACGATCTTGGCCACCCGGCTATCTGACAGGATGGCCACCCTAATTCACCCCGACCAATGCGGTTTTATACCCGGCAGATCAACTGCTGACAATGCTCGGACCTTGTGCCATGTGCTATCCAGTGCTGCCAATCTAGATCATCCATGGGTGGATCTTTCCCTGGATGCCGAAAAAGCCTTTGACCGCCTAGAATGGCCCTTCTTATTTGCAGTTCTCCGATGGTATGGCTTTGGGGAGGGCTTCCTCCGATATCTCCAAGTCATGTATACTCAACCCGTCGCCAGTATTTGTGTAAATGCCATCAAGTCTCAGCCATTTAATCTCCAAAGAGGCACGCGTCAAGGTTGCCCCCTATCACCAATGCTCTTTGATCTAGCTCTTGAACCCCTAGCCCTCCTTATTAGACAGTCCGCACGTATTCGAGGTGTCCCCTTCAGTCATAGGGAGATTAAACTCTCTGCATATGCAGATGACCTTATGCTTTTCGTATCCCTCGATTCGGTTCCAGCTGTCTTGGATCTGATTGACGGATACTCACAATTATCGGGCTATAAAATTAACTGGACCAAATCTGTAGCATTCCCACTGAACCGCTGGGTACATGAGGCTGACATGCAGGCCTTTCCCTTCCTTTGGCAATCCCGCATGGTGAAGTATCTCGGGGTCCATTACTGTTCTCCTTTAGAAGACACTATCAGTTTTAATGCCAAAGAGGTAATCTCCAAAGTCCGTGAGCTCACGAATCGTTGGTCTCCCTTATCTCTTACATGGTGGGGCCGCTTAGAAACTGTGAAAATGATGATAGTCCCCAAAGTGAACTACATTTTAGAAATGCTGCCATGCTTACTCCCGCTACATACTTATAAAGATATTGAGGGCCTTCTCGTCCGTTATCTCTGGCAGGGCAAGCCACCAAGGATAGCTAAACAAAAACTACAGTCTGCAAAGGAAAGAGGGGGTACCAGATTTCCTGATTTTCTTAGATATCATCAAGCCTTCCTACTTAAGCAAGGTGCCCGATGGCTAGATGCCTCAACAGACAGCAGACCAGTTTGGCTTGACATAGAAGAGGAGCTTAGTAGCCCAATTCCGTTGACCCATCTCCCCGGTATGTCCTATCAAGTAGACACCCGCCATCCACCAATGATTGTCGATACTCTTGCGGCCTTTAACACTCTCATTCTATCACTGGGCCCGAACGTATGTCCTCAGGACGGACTCCCGCTATGGAATAACCCCAGAATTCAAGTCCTAAATAGAACGATAGCATGGAAACCCTGGTACTCAAGGGGGATCTGGACACCCCAACAGCTTTTCTCTGCAGCTCGTTGGAAAACCTTTTCTGATTTACAAAAGGAATTTGCGTTACCAGCGAAAACACTACTTTCAATTGATGCAGCTTCAACACTGCCTCAAAAGTGCTCGAATCATGCTGCCCTCTGCCCCTACTGAGGACGGGCTATTAGAGATAGTTCACTCTATTAGTAGTACACATGGGGTAGCCTCTAACTTTTATAAAATATTATGTCAGGGTACAGACACGGCCACTTTTAGAGCCCAACAAGCCTGGGAGCGCGAACTGCAAACCACTTTAACCCCTGTGCAATGGAGCGTTTTCTGGAGCAAAGTAGTGCGGGTTTCCCGGTCTGCCTCTGTTACCCAAACTCTCTTCTTTTTTGCACACAGATGCTTTTATACCCCAGAAAAAATAGCCAAATGGAACACAAATGCTAGGGACCAGTGTTGGTCTTGCCATACTGCTGTGGGAACCTTCGCTCATGTTATTTATGAATGTCCTCAACTACAGGTTTATTGGGGGCGGGTCTGGGGTTGTATTCAATTTATCTTACACCTTCACGAACCTCTCTCTTGGAAGATCGTGGGACTCCGCTCTGTGGCGGAGGTCCCCTCTCTTCCTAAGAAGGGTCGCTTTCTCCTTGATTTCATGCTGGGTATAGCCATATGCTTAATCACGAGGAATTGGAAGGATAGCTCTCGACTTACTGTCAATGAATGGTGGAACCTCGTCTGCTTATATAGTAAATATGAGCAGATACCTCGGAGAGCTATTCCCCATGCCCAACCTCACTCTCGCTTGTCTAAATGGCAGATGCTTAATGATTATGTACAATCTGCTCATTGCTCCAACATGCCTGTATAATGTGCACTCATCATGTTTCAGATCACCGTTAGGTTTTGTAACACAATAATGTAAGTACACGCCCGCTTCGGGAATGATTAGTTTTCTAGAGAAGAAGCAGGGAGGAGGGGGGTGGCAGGGGTTTACTTTGGTGTATGTATTACACTTTATGTATCTGTCTTTTAGCTGTATGTCTTCCTTTTCCTTTGTTGTTATAAAACGAAAATAAAGAATTTAAAAAAAAAAAAAGAAAGAGAGATACGAGAAGACAGAAAAGCAGAAGCCTCAGATCGGGACCAGCATGATCAGAGAATAAAATGGTCAGACAACGAAGGTAGGAAAAATAATTTTATTTAATTCTAGTGATTGGACTTTGTGCTATCCTCATATTTTACACAGTATTGGGGAACTGCATCTCTTATTTACCTGACGTTGCACTGCATGTGGACTCTGGCTTCTTGGGGTTTCAGTTTAAATTTTGTGTACATAGTTTTACTTTTAGATTATGGTTACTTATTCTCAGGGGCAGCTCAAGGCAATCTGCTGCCTGAGGCAAAGTATGAAAAGGCCCCCCCCCACACACTTTAGAGACTGAACCAAACCTAAAAGCCGATTAGATTATATGGAGGAAATGCAAGATGTTTGCATACAGGGCCATATTGAACTGTAATCTCACCCTGTGCGACTTGCAGCTTGGGTGCATGCCCCCCCATACCACCCATACCCCTGTCTAGCGCTGCCTGCTCTTTCCCTGCTGCGGCCGCCCTCTGTTTTTTTTTCACGGTGGTGCTGGTAGCAGGGAAAGAGCAGGAAGCACTGGATTGAGGTATGGGGAGGAGGAGGGGGCATGCGCCTGATCTGAAAGGCACCGGCACTTTAAGCAGATCTGTCTCTCCCTACTCTGACATCACATCGGAGGAGGGAGGGACCAGACCTGCTTAACACTAGAAGCCCCAAAAGGAATTTTACCTAGAAACCCCAAAGTGTGTCAATTGACGCATTATCACGACTACTGCGTTTAGCATGAAATGCAGATGTGAATTAATGTGAAGTTACTTATTTGTTAAATACGTGCAGTATGTGACGTCATTACATGACGTCATTGTGTGTTTATTGTCTGTAATGTCGGAGTAAAACTGTAAACAGTGATTGAGATGCGCCACCTAGTGGGAACATGAATTTATACCTAGAAGCCCCAAAGTACGTCAATTGACGCATCCAAGACAATTGAGTGCGTCAATTGCGTACTTTGGGGCTTCTAGGTATAAATTCATTTTCCCGCTAGATGGTGCATCTGTCATTAATTTTCGATGCACATATTTAAACATCTTGACCTTGCTAACAAAGTTATGGAACATGACTGACATGGTTCTAGCAGTGGCGCTGGTATACAACTTCAAAGATGCATTTGCGTCAATTGACGCACTTTGGGGCTTCTAGTGTTAAAGTGCTGCGAAAAGGCTTGGGGAGCGCATTTTGGCTGCCTGCTATTCACTTGCCAGAGGCGGCAGGGCAACAGCAGAGAGCCGAAATGCGCCGCCCCAAGCCTTTCCGCCCTGTGCGGCTGCACCGCTTGCACAGGTCTAGGTACGGTCCCGTTTGCACACCAAGGAACTAAAAAACAGCAAGAACCAACAGCACAGTTTATAAAACTAAATTATAACTCTTTTTTATTTTGTTGTTATAAACTGCGTTATGGTTCTTGCTTTTTCTTTTTTAACATATATTTTGCATCCACAGTAGGTGCAGAGCAGAACTAGGACATTCACCCACACAACTCAATATTTTTAAAAAAATCAGATTCTGATCATCTCGCTAACAACAACAACAACAATAACAACCACTATTCTCCAGTACCAGGCATATTGTGAACTAATACAAAACCCTACAACAAAGAGCAAACCTACCATACCATGCCAAATCAGCACAAATTTCCAAAACTCACATAAGGAGCCCATCCAAAAAAACCATCACTGTAAATACTACAGTGGGCCCTGGAACAGCCATACACCTATTTGAAAAGCTGAACAAGTCAAATTACTACAGTACAGTATAGATCCTTATGTACAAACACCATGTTGACAGAACACCTGACTTCAGTCACACACTCGCAACATCGACTCTCACCAAGTATAGAATAAGTAACCACAATCTAAAGTAAAAATAAAAATATGTATACTAAATTTAAATAGAAACCCCAAGAAGCCAGAGTCCACATGGAGTGCAACATCAGATAAACAAGAGATGCAGTTCCCCAATACTGTGTAAAATATAAAAATAGCACAAAGTCCAATCACTAAAATTAAATAAAATTATCTTTCTACCTTTGTTGTCCGAACATTTATTCTCTGATCATGCTGGCCCAATCTGAGCCGTCTGCTTTCCTGTCTTCTCTTATCTCTCTTTTAGTCGTCTATGGTCCATCTGCCATTTCTTATCTCTTCTTTTATTTCTTCACTTCCTTCCATCAGCCCATTTCCAGTTCCAGTAACCCTCCCCAGTATCAGCCCCCTTTCCAGTCCTTCCCTCCCAGTACCTTCCAATGTCAACTGCCTTGCATTCCCACGACAGCAACTGGTGTCCATTCCCCTCTAGTACCCCTCCTTCCCCACTGTCCAGCCCCTTCTAGTCCAAATACCATCCCAGATATCAGCTCATGTCCACTCTCAGTGCCACCACCCCAGTCATATCCCTTCCAGTTGCCCTACCCTCAGTCCATCCCCCTTCCAGTGCCATTTGCATGTCAGCTCCCTTCCAGCCTCCTCCCCATTACCCAACCATGTACCACTCCCATCCCCAAGTGTCAGCTCAGTCCCAGTCCCCCTTCAGTACATCCCAGGTTTCAGCTCCTTTCCAGCCCCCTCCTTCCTCCGCGTCAGCTCCCTTTTTGCCCCCTCCTTCCCCCGGCAGACCCTCCAATTATTCGCTCCCTTCCGGTCCTATTCTACCATCCTCCCGCATCAGCCCATTTGTAGCACTAGCCCTTAGTTTTCTTCCAGGGCCAGCAGCACTCTCCTCCCCTCCCCCATTAGCTCATTTCCAGTCCCAGCCCACTCTAGACCTAGCCCCCCAACCAGCCCATTACCAGTCCTAGCTCATTTCCAGTGCTAGCCCCCCATCTGTCCATTACCAGGCCTAACCCCCCCAATCAGCCCATTTCCTGTCCTAGCCCCCCTAATCAGCCCATTTCCAGTTCTATCTCCCCTCACGAACAGCCAATTTCCATTCTTAACCCCCCATCAGCCCATTTCCAGTCCTAACCCCCCTATCAGCCCATTGCCAGTCCTAACCCCCCAATCAGCCTACTTCCAGTCCTAATCCCCCTGCCCTCAGCCCATTTCCAGTCCTAGTCCCCCCCGCCATCAGCCCATTACCAGTCCTAACCCCCCCCATCAGTCCACATCCATTCCTAACCCCCCATCAGCCCATTTCCAGCCCTAGCCCCCCATAGCCCATTACCAGTCCTAAACACCCGCCATCAGTCCACTTCCAGTCCTAACCCCCCCATCAGCCCATTTCCAGTCCTAGCCCCCCATAGCCCATTAAAAGTCCTAACCCCCATCAGCCCATTTCCAGTCCTAATCCCCCTGCCATCAGCCCATTTCCAGTCCTAGCCCTCCCCTCCATAGCCCATTACCAGTGCTAACCCCCTTCAGACCATTTCCAGTCCTAACCCCCCTGCCATGGGCCAATTTCCAGTGCTAAACGCCCCCATCAACACATTTCCAGTGCTAGCCCCCCATAGCCCATTACCAGTCCTAAACCCTCCCATCAACCCATTTCCAGTCCTAGTCCCCCCATAGCCCATTGCCAGTTCTAACCCCCATCAGCCCATTTCCAGTCCTAACCCCCCTGCCGTCAGCCCATTTCCAGTCCTAGTCCCCCCCCTGCCATCAGCCCATTACCAGTCCTAAACCCTCTCATCAGCCCACATCCAGTCCTACCCCCCATCAGCCGATTTCCAGTCCTAGCCCCCCCATAGCCCATTACCAGTCCTAACCCCCCATAAGCCCATTTCCAGTCCTAGCCCCCCCATAGCCCATTACCAGTCCTAACCCACCAGCCCATTTCCAGTCCTAGCCCCCCCTGCCATCAGCCCATTACCAGTCCTAAACCACCCATAGCCCATTACCAGTCCTAAACCCCCCATAATCCCATTTTCACTCCTAGCCCCCCATAGCCCATTACCAGTCCTAAACACCCCCCATCATCCCACCTCCAGTCCTAACCCCCCATCAGCCCATTTGCAGCCCTAGCCCCTCCCATAGCCCATTACCAGTCCTAACCCCCCCATCAGCCCATTTCCAGTCCTAGCCCCCCATAGCCCATTACCAGTCCTAAACACCCCCCATCCGCCCACCTCCAGTCCTAACCCCCCATCAGCCCATTTCCATTCCTAGCCCTCTATAGCCCATTACCAGTCCTAAACCCCCCATCAGCCCATTTCCAGTCCTAGCCCCCAATAGCCCATTACCAGTCCTAAACACCCCCATGAGCTCACTTCATCCTAACCCCCTCTAGCCCATTGCCAGACCTAACCCCAGTCCTAACCCCCATTTCCAGTGCTATCCCCCCCCCCCCATTTCCAATTCTTTTCCCCCCCGCCCAGGGAAATAAAAAAAATAACCTGGCTGCTGAAGCTGCCGCCACAGCAGCAAGTAGTGCCCCGCGGCCTCCCTGGCAGAGCCCTCCTGTCTCCCTCAGCGCAGCTTTACAGAGTCGCGAAGGGAGAGTTTCCTTTTCTCACGGCTCTGTTAAGCCCGCCGGCGCTGATGGGAAACAGGCATTTCCTGTTTTCCATCAGCGCCGGCAGGCTTAACAGAGACGCGAGAAAGGGGAACTCTCCCTTTGTGGCTCTGTAAAGCCACACTGAGGGAGGCAGGAGGGCTCTACAGGGGCGGTCGCGGGGCACTTCCTTCTGCTGCAGCCGCGGCGGCAGCGACTCCTCTCCTTGGATTTTTGTTTTTGAAGGCCGAGTGAGGAGGGCTTTTTGGGGGCAATTTTGCCACCCCCAAAAAGTTGCCACTTGAGGCCACCGCCTCACTCGGCCTCATTATTGAACCACCCCTGCTTATTCTGTACTTGGTGAGGATTGATGTTGTGAGTATGTGACTGAGGCCAGGTGTACTGTTAACATGGAGTTTGTACATAAAGATCTGTACTGTACTGTATTAATTTGACTTGTTCAGCTTTTCAAATAGGTGTATGGATGTTCCAGGGCCCTGTAGTATTTACAGTGACCCTTTTTTTGGATGGGTTCCTTATGTGAGTTTTGGAAGTTTGTGCTGATATGGTATGATATGGTATGGTAGATTTGCTCTTTGAAGGATTTTGTGTTGGTTCACAATATGCCTGGTACTGGAGAATAGTGGTTGCTGTTGTTGTTGTTAGTGAGATCAGAATCAGATTTTTTTTTTTAAATATTGAGTTCTGTGGGTGAATGTCCGGTTTCTGCTCTGTATCCACTGTGGATGCAAAATATACTGTATGTTGAAAAAGAAAAAGCAAGAATCATAATGCAGTTTATAATAACAAAATAAAATGAGTTATAATTTTGTTTTATAAACTGTGTTGTTGGTTCTTGCTCTCTTTTAGTTCCTTGGTGTGCAAACAGGACCGTAACTAGCCCTGTGCAAGCAGTGCATCTTGGCTGTCTGCTGTCTGCTGAGCGCCACTGCCCAGTTATCTTCCTGCCAATTCGGGCAACCCAGATATTCAGTGCTGAGGCCAGATATGATCCCAGCATTGAATATCCAAGTTTAAGTTTCAGTGTTGGCATCTAGCCACTGCCCCTGAGCAGGCAGCCAAAATGCTCCCCCAAGCCTTTTCACTGCACTTTAAGCAGGTCTGGTCCCTCCCTCCTCTGATGCGATGTCAGAGCAGGGAGGGACAGATCTGCTTAAAGTGCCGGTGCCTTTCATATCGGACACATGCCCCCCTCCTCCTCCCCATACCTCCGTCCAGCGCCACCTGCTCTTTCCCTGCTGCTGGTGCTGCCATGAAAAAAATAGAGGGCTACAGCAGCAGCAATAGAGCAGGCAGTATTGGACAGAGGTATGGGGAGGGGGAGGGAGAGTGCACCCAAGCTGCAAGTCGCACAGGGCGCTATTGCAGCTCGGTACGACCCTGTGTGCAAACATCTTGCATTCCCTCCATATAATCTAATCAGCTTTTTGGTTTGGTTCACTCCATGATTGGAGTTCTGAAAAAGCCCCTCCCCCTCTGAGGGGGGGGGGCACCATCTCATTCTTCGCCTCAGGCAGCAGATTGCCTTGAGCCGCCCCTGATTACCAATGCATGTTAAGTGCAAAACTCTGTCGATTGCTGTTGGGGGCATGACATGTATGTTCTCAGCAGCTAGCACACATTGGGGTACCCTAATGATCAGCACAGGAATGTGGGGGCACCAAACGCCATCTACAGAGGTGTCGTTAGATGAACTCATGCTAAGTACCATAGTAAGTGCTCTCAGACACTACTGTTTTGGCTATGCCCATGCTCCACTTCTTCCTGCCCACTGTTTATAGTAGTGCATGCGTGCCAGCTAACATGCGTTCCAGCGGTTGGTAGCTGGCCTTCCTATGAGTTAGCATTCACAGTGGCTAGATACCATATGCTAAAATGCATATTAACTGTTAGCAGTATTTAGTAAAAAGGCCCCTTAGACTAGTTTTCTTTCAGGATAGTTCATTCAGCTATCAAGCTCCCCATCTCTGGAACTCAATTCCTCGGGATTTACATCAAGAGAGCTCATATAAGAAATATAAGAAGTGTCTAAAAACAGAGGGCTCGATATTCAAAGGGATTAACATGATTAGTAGACCTGATAACCATGTTAATCCCTCTATCCAGGATATTCAGCGGCACTAACATTATCTCCGAGTGCTGCCACTGCATGCCCCAATGCTAACCAGTTCCTGTAGCATCAGAGCGTTCCGCTGGCGGCACCTGTGATAACTGGGCAGTGGCGATATTGAGCTGCTGCCTGGATATGGCAAAGTGGTGAACATGAGGCGCAGCAAAGGCTGGCCTAACCTTTGCCCTAGAAGCTAACTGAATAGCGCCACTGCCCAGTTATCTTCCTGCCAATTCGGGCAACCCAGATATTCAGTGCTGAGGCCAGATATGATCCCAGCATTGAATATCCAAGTTTAAGTTTCAGTGTTGGCATCTAGCCACTGCCCCTGAATACCTCCCCCTCCCCCTTGTTTTTTAACTAAGGCCTTTGATTAATCCTTTATTAAGACTCTTTATACTGTAGTTCAGTGCTTCTAATCTAGCTTATGGTTCTGGTCTGCATTCTTTCACCCAAGTGTTTTTCAGCTGTGTGTTTCAAAAGGTAAAAATCATTGTTCTACTCACCACTCCCTTATGTTAAATTAAGAATTTTTGAGTTTGTGCCTGCTAGTGCTTTTGACCACTTTAATTTTGATGATGTAAACTGCTATGTTGTAAAAGTTGAATAGTGGTATAACAAATATTTTAAATAAAAAAGCAAAAATAAATATGCTGTGCCTATTTTATAAAAGCAAAATATTTGACTGCAAACCTTACTAAAACTGTGTCCAGAAAAGCTCTGCACAAAGTTGAATCTGCTCCGAGGCTGGCTTTACTTTGTATGTGCCAGTAAGAATAGGCAAATAGGCACAATCATTTATTTAAAACATATACATAAGGGCTAATCCCACCCCACTCCACCCATTCTCCTCCCCCAGAATGCCTACATTAGATGCTTTCTTTTCTGAGAGTCTACTTTTATTCACATACACCCATGGACAATTTCATAAGCACCTACCTGAGCATATTAAATGCTGGTTTATGCCCTCAAGTTGCTTATAAAGTTACCTCTTAATGCCATGCAGGGCAGATTGGGTGAACTAGTGGGTCTCTATCTGCATCATCATTGTCTATGACATAAGTGGCTTGAATATTAAAATGTTATATTCTATCTTGACATTTGAGTTTAATTGCAAAGTTATGTTGCCATTGTCTTCTGCAACCCCCTGATTATAGCCTGAGCAGACTGCAACTTTTCTTTTCTGCTTCTTGCTTTTCCTCATCAAAAATGCTTGTTTCTTCTCAACTCCATCAGCAAAATGTACAGAAGCCAGATTCCAAGCTCTGGATGCAATGTGAAACACATGTACACACACAGCATGAGGATAATTTGATAAAGAACTTAAGTGTATAGATCAATATTTTACATGCTCAAGTGAGCTCTTACAAAATTATCTTAAGGCATACAGTCATACAAAGCAGGCACACAAAACCATAATGCCTATCTCTGCATAATACATGCATAGTTATTCACGGGAATGGAGACTATTTGGGATTAACACTTATGTGTGTACTTTATAAGATACACACATGTGCATATTCTTTCCAGCACATACCCTTATATATAGTTGCAGCTGTCTAGAAACAGATACAAATGTGTCTCTCTACTTTCTCTGGGTAATGTTATAGAGATTCATAGGTGCGTATCTTGGCCTTATAAAATGAGGAACATACAAGTCTTCTGGAGCTAAGAAATAGCCTGGAACATGCAAGTTTACAGAGTTCCTTTGATGATTGCTATTGAGTGTTTTATTTGACAGAAAGATCAAGTGTGAATTGATATTTCCACAGGGTGTGTTTTGTATTAATAGCAAAAGAACAAATTGGAGGAGTTGCATAGGACATTAAGACCTACAAAAAAAAGCTTTTATATGGGCATTGAAGATTGAGGTACAGGGAGTTCTGTGACTATTTGGTATTACCCTTATCCTGTATACTGGTGGCTTTGAGCATTCTATTAATTATTTTATATTTCTTATAAAATGGACAGAACATATGCTCCGGTTTGCTTAGTTAGACTAGGTGCCCTGTTAAAAAATGACCCAACATGTATGTATGTATGGGTAATATTATAAAGTTACTTCTGCATGTAAAGCCTGTTTTAAAAGTAGAAGAGGATGGGGGACCACATGATGTGCTGAGAGGGAGTGGACACATTTTGTTCTCTCTCCAGGGACCCCACCTCTCCCAGCTCCAGGAATTCTAACCGGCTGACCCATATACCCCAAAATATACTGGTGACTTGTAGGAAGGATGGAGCAGCATCCTCAGGTACCATGAAGTGATTGATGGCCGCAAAGGCATCCTGGAGGGACAAAGATAAAATCAGAGTGAATCCAGTCAAGATGGTGGATGCTCCACCACCGCCGAGATCACCGTTGCAGATGGCACTGGTGGAAGATGTTACACTAGCAGTGGTGGGTGTCCTAAATTCCCAGTTCAAGAGGCTTGATGGAAAACTAACATCTGACACAAACACTGGAAATGGTGGGGGGCAGGTTGCAAGATGAGCACAGTCTCTCCCTTACAGAAGACGCAACTATTACCCTGGCACGAGACATTCAACAGCTTAAAGAGCAAGCAGCTATATGGGAAAGTAAGCTTGATGATCTCAAAAATAGAAGCAGGAAAAACAATCTTCACTTCATTTGGCAAACTAGACACTATTAAAGATGGGAAATTGCATGGCTATTCGGAAATACTATTACCTCAGCTTTTGCCTTTAGGAGACCACTGTGGGGTGCTACACATTGAACGAGCCCTTTGGGTAGAGCCTAATCAACTATCAGAACACAGTGCCCATGCATTGTACTAGCACAATTCCTTAACTATGTACAAAAGGATCCAGTGCTGAGAGCAGTGCAGAATAAAGGGCCTATATACTACGAGGGCTGCATACTGCACATTGCCCAAGACTACTCTGTCGCGCTGAGCCAGAGCCGCTGAGCATATGCACCGATGTGTAAGCAGCTAACTGAGGCCCAGTTAAAATTTCCAGTGCTCTATCCCACTAAGCTTCATGTGTAGAATCAGGGCACATATTGGGTATTTAACTCAGCTGAGAAAGCACAATAATTTATTCAGACAGAACTGATCTTGACGGACGTACCTCTGAAGCCATGGCAGAGACCAACCAGACTTATCAAGGATCCTATAATCATTGAGAATGCAGAACATAATTTATTTGAAATCAGACCCAGCTTGGTGGGACATGGAAAATGTTATGAATACTTTGACAGTGAGGGGACAATAAACCCCTAATTTTGTTGCAGACTTGCGATTTGAGCTGGACTATAATGATAGTGGCGAGCGAAGGAAGAGGAACCACCATTTCTTCTAAAGTTGCAATGTATGTCTCTCTGTATGTTTTAAAGTTTAAGCATCTGATGTTGTGCAGTATGTGATTTGGTATGATGTGGACCTGAAGAACTGCGGGTTTCATTGGTTGCTTAGGAACCAAGTAAATGGGTTGGGAAAAAATGGGACTTAAGGAATAGCCGGGGGATAGAGGGCAGATGATTGGGGGGAGGGGGAGGGAGTGAATGGTGAGAATGCGGGCAAAAGGGGCTGCAAGCTAGAATACCAGGGTTGTAACAATCAGCAATAAGCTCACATAATGTTTTCCCAGCCCAACGAAGGGGAAAAGGAATAACTGCAGTAACTATGTTATTACCAAGCTGGGGCTCCAGTAAATTGGCAGAGTTGGACATGCTGAGTACTGGGCTGCATAGGAGCTTGTTCCACATTGGGTTAGGAGGGAGAAGGGAACGAGGAAGAGAGTGTGATTACTCCTCCCCTCAGCATTGTGGTACCCTTGGGGAAATGAAGCCCACAACGTTAAGGGATTAAGGGGAATATATCTTACTGGGTGGTATAGAAAAAGGTATGGGATGTGTTAGTGGCCTGAGAGTGCGCAGTGTAGCATGACTGGTTGGATAAAGAAAGGAGAGTGCCTGAGGATGGATGAATGGCGGAAAGAATAAGCGTGGAATACCATGGGGGGTAGTAGACAAGCAGGGGCGGTAATAGGCCTGAGGGCAAGCGGGATGGGGGAGGGGGACCCTGACACATCAAGAAGTGTTCCGCAATGTGGGAGTGGAATAGGAAAAAAAGGGATGGGGAAGGGAGGGAGGGGAAGGGAGGGGAGCAAGAGGGGGACGGAACAGTTGGGTTTTCCAAAACAGGGTATATTAGAGCTTACATTTATACTATAATACTTACCATAGGATTGGTCCTGGGAGGACCTCCCTACTTTATATTGTGTCATCTGTTGGGCCTTGATAAAAACAGAATAGGCTGAGGGTCTTATCCTGGAATGTGTGCGGATTGGGCTCCTCAGTCAAACACTATAAGATCCTCTGAGGTTGCTACCAATGTGATATCACTCTTTTGCTGGAGACTCATCAATCTGCAGTGTAGCACACCAAGTATTTGGGGCTCCCGTGCAGGGGAGGAAGGGAGGTGTGGTAATCCTGTTTCATAAAGCCCTTTGATTTGAGGATTTACAGATAACAGCTGACCCTTTAGGGAGATACCTCATAATCTATGGGAATTTGGAAGGTTCCCCTGTGGTACTATGTAACATCTACTGTCCACATACAAGTAATGTCCTATATTATGCCAAAATGGCCTCTGAACTGGAGAGCCTCCCAGAGGCAGGCCTAGTAATTGGTGGTGACTTTAATGTGGTTTTAGATCCACAGATGGATGCCTTGTGGCCTTGCAAAGTCGCTTGTTCAGTTCAAATGACAGTTACAGGTGGTGGACCCGTGGGGTGTCCTTCACTCTGCAGAGCACTGTTATACCCACCTCTCCAAGCGCATGGGACAAGTGACCGCTTGGATTCAGTCTTGTTCTCCGACTTTGTATTTGATAAGGTCAAAGAAGTTACCATGGGACCGAGCAAAAATTTCAACCACTCCCCAGTGTGGATGGATCTAGCCTGGGGAGCAACAGAGTTAAAAATGTGCATCTGGTGGTTCCCTATGGATCTATATAAAGACACTACCTTTTGTAAATTTTTACATGAACAGTGGAAAGATTTTGAGAGCAACCATGCCCAACATATAGACACTCCTGAGCTCCTCTGGGAAACAGCTAAGGTGGTTCTACGAGAGGACATATTGGCATATTTGGCATGCAAACGGCAGTTGATGAATGGGAAAATCTTGTGCCTTGAGAGGCAAGTGGTCAGAGCCTGTCTCCACTATGTGCAATGCCTGACCACGTACATGAAGGCAGCATGGCTGGAGATGCAAGCATCTCTGAATGAGCTGCTACATCAACAAGCAAAAAAATCTATGCTCTACTACAAATTCCAGTTATTTAGATATGGTAATCAAGCAGGCCGATTATTTGCACGTTATTTGCGGGGGACCTGGGGTACTCACGCAGTGACAGCACTGTGTGATGATAGAGGCGTCCTCCATCGGGATAATACCAAAATTGTATATTTACTTCAGGCATTTCACAAAAATGTGTATACCCAAGATCCGGTGTAACTGTACACACTTGCATACTTGGGTAATTTACAGTTGTCTAAGCTGTCAGAGCAGCAGGCAGAGGTGCTAGGAGCACCAATCTTGACAGAAGAAATTCAAAATGTTATCCAACATGCAGCATGTTGTAAGGCTCCTAGCCCGGATGGATTTAGCACTGAGTTTTATAAAAGCCTACAATGTCACCTGACTCCTCTCCTAGTGGAAACATTTCAAAAGTGTACTGAGAAGGGCATATTTGGATGGGGTGACAATCGAGCTTATATAACCATGATCCTGACACCAGGAAGAGACCTGCAATATGCGGCATCATACCATCCAATTTCCCTGATTAATTATGATCTCAAACTCTTCGCGAAAATTCTGGCTGATCACCTTGCCGGGATGCTACCAGAACTCCTACATGACTCCCAGGTAGGTTTTGTCTGGGGATGCTCTGCAACTAGGTCCCTGGAGTGAGTACACAAGAGAGGCCCCCTTTCCTTGATTATCTGCTTTGATGTGGAAAAGGCATTTAATTGGGTGTGTTGGGACTATCTATTCACTGTGTTCCCCAAATATGGCCTAGGGGATGCTTTTCTTTGTATGGTCAGGTTGCTCTACTCACAACCCATGGCGATAGTCATAGTTAACTCAATGATATCAGAGGCCATTTTGCTTGAGAGGGGGACCTGACAGGGGTATCACCCTTATTGTTTGTTCTCTCTTTAGACCCCCTTCTTCGAAAGCTAGCAGATCATCCAGATGTCCCAAGGGTCAAAATTGGACGTTCCAGATTCAAAATTTTTGCTTTCGCTGATGACAAACTTGTCCATATCACATGACCCAGAGAATCGTTGCCTGTAATGCCTTCTGAATTCCATTGCTATGGGGCAGTGGTGGGGCTTAATGTAGACAGGTCGGAAGCCCTGGATGTCCTAGGCCATTTGAGAACTGCCTGGGTCCGTCCTTCCCACTCTGTTGGCCAGAGAAGGTGTTTACTTATTTAGGGATCCAGCTGCCTCAGGCTCCAGGTAAGCTGAACCATCTGAACTATGAGGTATTATTTCAGAAAGTGTGAGTATGTCTGCGGGATTGGACTCCACTGCCGCTTTCCCTGGTCAGCAGAGTGGAGACATATAATATGGTCTTGCTATCTAGGATTCTTTCTTACAGAACCTCCAAATTTATATCTGTTCCTCGGATCTTAAGTGTCTTGAAAGGGAGATTTGACAGTTCTTGTGGAGGGGGGGGGGGGGGGGCAAATTTACGCTATCCAGACTTCAAGGTGGGTGGAAACAGGGTGGGATAGTACTGCCGGACTTACACCAGTACATGATGGCATGCCAGATGAGTCACCTCCAGGATTAGTTAGGCTTCACTAGTATGCACACTCTGCGTAGGTTTGAGGAGGATTTTGTTTTCCCCTATAGCCTGTTGGGAGTCTTACAGATGAATAGTTCCTCGCTTCTTGCCTGACTTAGTAAAAACTGACTGATTCGGCCTATTAGAACCTTGTGGAGTTCTCTATGTACTTGGTGGCAGATCTTGCCTTTGGGTTCAGGTTTTCTCCACCTTTGTGGTAATGTTAATTTTCCCCCTGGCATGGCAGTCAGTGTGTTTGTCCACTGGGGCGATAGGGTTTATGTTTCATGTGGCAAATATTAGACGAGCAAGGGAGGATCCGCTCATTCAAACCTAAACATTATTTTGCCTACTGTCAACTCCACCACTACATTATTTTGCTTCATAAGGAAACTTTGAACACAGACAGGATGGATAGAATGATGGACTTTTTTTTAATCCGGAGGAGGAAGACAATGGGGCCTTATCCATTTCTCAATTTAATCAGAAAATGATACGTTGGGCAGAACCGTGGGATTTCTTGGTGGTGGAATCCATGTGGGCTGGGGATATAGGCGGCCCCTTTCCTGCTGGAACACTTTTGCGAGCCATCAAATGGATTCCTTCTCTCTTTCAGTCGAATCAATGGCGGGAGCTCCAGTTTCTGGCCCTAAACAGAGCCCAATTCTCGCCATAGCTGGCACTTCGTAGTGGACTTTCTGAAAGGGGTGAGTTCCCATGGTGTGAACAGAGCCAGGTCAATCAGGTTTATATGTAGTGGCAATGCCCCATGATAACATCCTATTGGCGGTGAATCCAAAGTTACTTGGAGGAAATAATAAACCAAAGTATAGAGCTGCAGATAGAAATGATTCTGTTTGACTCTCTACGCCAGGGGTCTCAAACACGCGGCCCGCGGGCCGCATGCGGCCCGCGAGACAACTTTGTGCGGCCCGCGACGGCGGAAAACAAAAAATCCCCCAAAACCCTGGCTTCTGCTGCTGCCGTTGCCGCCGTGGCAGCAGCAGAATCAATTGTTAAATTAAAAAAAAAACTGACTTCTGCTGCTCAAGCAGCTGTCCTGCGGCCCCTTTCCCTCTGCCCGGAGATCCGACTCTGCTCTCAGCGGCGTGCTTTTCAAGCCGCGAAGAGAGTATTCCCCTCTCGCGCGGCTTGAAAAACCGCGCGAGAGGGGAATACTCTCGTCGCGGCTTGAAAAGCACGCCGCTGAGAGCAGAGTCGGATCTCCGGGCAGAGGGAAAGGGGCCGCAGGACAGCTGCTTGAGCAGCAGAAGTCAGTTTTTTTTTTTAATTTGACAATTGATTCTGCTGCTGCCACGGCGGCAACGGCAGCAGCAGAAGCCAGGGTTTTGGGGTTTTTTTTGTTGGCCGGTAATGAGCTATGGAGGGGCTGACTGAACTGGAAGTGGGCTATTGGCAGAGGGGTGAGGGGGGGGGTTATGACTGGTAATGGGCTGGGGGGGGGTTATAACTGGTAATGGGCTATGGTGGGGGCTAGGACTGGAAATGGGCAGATGGGGGTTAGGACTGGAAGTGGGCTATTGGCAGGGGGGGTTATGACTGGTAATGGGCTGGGGGGGTTATAACTAGTAATGGGCTATGGTGGGGGCTAGGACTGGAAATGGGCAGATGGGGGTTAGGACTGGAAGTGGGCTATTGGCAGGGGGGGGGTTATGACTGGTAATGGGCTATGGTGGGGGCTAGGACTGAAAATGGGGTGATGGGGGATACGACTGCAAGTGGGCTATGGGGGGGACTAGGACTGGTAATGGGCTATGGGGGGGGTAAGACTGAAAATGGGGTGATGGGGGGGTAAGACTGGAAGTGCGCTATGGGGAGGTTAGGACTGGTTATGGGCTATGGGGGGTCTAGGACTGGTAATGGGCTGGGGGGGTTGCTAGGACTGGAAATGGGCTGAGTGGAAGGGGGGCTTGAACTGCAATTGGCAGATGGGGAGGGGGGCTTGGAATGGAAATGGGCTGAGAGGGGAGGGAGCTAGGATTGGAAATGGGCTGATGGGGGGCTAGGATTGGAAATGGGCTGATGGTGAGGCTAGGATAGGACTGGAAATGGACTGATGCAGGGACTAGAAAGGAGCAGATGCTGGGTGGGGCTGGAACTAGAAGGGAGCTGAGGTTGGGGGAGGATTAGACTGGGATGGAGCTGGGAAAGTGAAATGGAGAGGGGACAAATATTTTGTCTGGAAGAGAAGACAAATCTACAATTGGCCAGGTATTGGGAGAGTAAGTGGGGATTGAGGATGGAGGGGTAAAATTTGAGTGGATGAAATAGGAATGAGGAAAGAGCAAAAGGAGAAAGATTAGTATGTTAAAGCAGATGTAGAGAGAGAGAATGGAAAAAAACTAGAAGAGAGAAGAAAGGACAAATGGACAGCAGACGATGGAGATAGCAGAAGACACGAAGAAACCAGAAGTGGCTGGAGCAATTGCAACTGAAAAAAAATGCACAAAAGGTAGAAAAATATCTCTTTATTTTGAATTTATTAACTGGAATATGTCAGCTCTGGGAAATGTGCATCATTAATGTCTGTGCTTTGGTACAAGAAATTATTTATAGTTTTATTTCTACAGTGCTGAGGTATTCTGTGTAATTCCTATTTGACATTGCTACTTGTTCTCTTTTCCCAGTAGGTCATGTATTGTTCTCTGAAATGTATTGATTTAATATTTGCAGTGTTGCCTTTTGATAGGTAGGGTCTGGTGCTTTGTGAGTCCTGGTAGTGCTGTTATGATACGGGGGGTTTGCTATGGGTTCCAAATGGGCAGTGTTAGTAGTAGTTCCTAATGTGCCTGGCGGTTGGCACTGGATTATAGTAAGATAGAAATTTTCTAGTCTTTCTTTATCCATGCACTCATTATGCAACATTATGCAAATATTTATGCAAATGAGGCCCCTTATGCAAATGAGGCCCGTGTCTTATGCGGCCCCCGGGTTACTTTACAAGTCCTCATTCGGCCCTCAAAGCAATTTGAGTTTGAGACCCCTGCTCTACGCCCTACCCAACCTAAGGGACACCCAGTGAGATTGCTTGTTTGGAAAGTATGTATGGTGGGGAAGCAGCCAATTCTCTGACACTGAAGAGATGAAAATCCCCCCACATTCTGGACGGGGTGTTATACCCTACATTAGTTGATGCTCATGGAATGCCTGATCGTGAAAGGGAGCACCAGAAACAGGAGGCCTTTTATTCAGTATGGAGATGTTACCTAGATACATTGACATTGAGAGCTCGGAATGAGATTTTAAGTATGGACTAACAGGAAGAGGTGAGACCGGGGAGCCCAAAGTCAAGCAGTGTGAGATTATTACTATCAATTAGAAAGTTAATCGCGGGAGACAATTTGGATTACTCACACTTAGTGGTATATACAATTGATGAAAGGCATATGAATGGGGGGGCGGAGCCTGATGTCCAGCGGGTAGGACGCTTTGCGTTGAAGCTCCCGAGAGGCCTACTTAGAATCCTGACTTAATACCTATACAAATTTACTATTTCGCTCCGAGCTGACCGGGGCACCTCGGGGGGGATGGCGGCCCATAAACCAGCGCGCTTGGACTTCGGGTCTCCTTCTTCTTCTCACGGAAAACGCTCCAAAACAGAGGTGTCCTCCCCTCAGAAGATGGTTCCATTTCGTGAAAACCTCGAAATGCACCTGGAGATTTTGGAGGAAATACGCGGCGTGAAGGAATTGGTGCAGTCCAATGGAGAAGCGCTTCGAGCCATGCGAGAAGACTTTGGAGTGCTCCAGGACCGACTTGACAGTCTTTCATTACGGCAGGACAACATGGCGGGGGTCCTCGACTCGCACGAGGTGCGCTTGGGCAAACTGGACAAGGCTGAGCGCCAGATACAGAATCTTCAAAAGGAGTTAGAAGATAGCAATAATCGAGCCCGTCGCAACAATGTGAGGCTCCTCGGAATGCCGGAGGGGGTGGAAGCAGGAGATATAAGAGAATTCTTGCTCAAAACTCTTCCCTCCTTGCTGAAGATCACTTTTCACAGAGAACTGGAAATCGATCGAGCACACCGTGTTCCTGCCCACATGGCGCTCAACCACACGACCCCCCGGCCTATTATCTTTAGCTTGCTACGATATCAACAAGTGGAACAAATTTTACATGCTGCCCGAGCGAATCATCATCTGGAATTTGAAGGTCGTAAGGTCTCCTTCTTTCCTGATTTGGCAAAGCCTACCGTTGACCGTCGGAAGAAACTCCTTGCTTTTCGCCCTCGACTTCAACAGCTACAGGCTCGCTTTGGCCTGTTGTATCCAGCGAAGCTCCGAGTGACTCTCCACAACCAAACCAGGACGTTCGAAGATCCTGATCTACTATCAACATTTTTAGACTCCAAAGAAGCAGAGCAGATGCGCTAATCCCAAATCTTGGACTCTTATCTGCCGGCTCTATCCGCCATTTTGAAGGGCCCGATGCGGCGGTCATAGCCAAGCACAGAAATAGCCTGGACTTTCTTTCTTTCTCCATATGACTTTTGTTTTTTGGTCTCCTATCCCTTCATGATGTGTGCCTCGGTCGGATTCGGAGCACGCACAGTCCTACAGGTTATGTGTTTTTCAATTTCGGCCTTCTCTGGGGTTTCTCCCCGCAGACACATGGTCGCCAGTAATTTTGGGGTTTTGCTTCTCCTCTACCGTACTGCGGTTTTCTTTGTTAATGTGGGGCGCTTCATTGTATTATATTAGCTTATTTTTCCTATGTCATGTGTACAGCCAGATACAGTCAGTTTGAGGGACATAGTGAAATTATGTGTGCTATCATGCTCAGAAATTTTAACTTTTCTGAATGGCCTTATGTAAAATCTTATCATTCACCGTCAAAGGCATTAATGGTCCACTCAAAGGAAAGAAAATCCTCAGCTATCTTTGCCATGAGCATGTTGATTTAGTGTTTCTTCAGTAAACGTATTTAAACTCTGCTGAAACACTGAAACTCAATGCTAAGCCTCACATGGTTGCTGCCTATTCTCCCACCGTTTCCAAATGGTACGGGATAGCCATTCTGGTTAAGAAGTCTTTGCACGTTACTGTACCTGATATTAGCACTGACAAGGAGGGTAGATGGGCCCGTGTACACCTTGAGGTTGGAGATAGTGAATTTACGTGTATTTGCCTTATGCCCCGAATGTGGACAACCCTGCTTCCTATGCAAGTATTGCGCAGTTGGCCTTGGCCTCTGCCAATGCTCCATTAATACTTGGTGGCGATTTTACTCAAGTGTTCCCTCAATCTTTTCTTTTCAAACAAGGTGCTCGTTGGTTGGAAGATCCAATACCGAGTAGACCTGTGTGGCTAGATATAGAAGCGGGCCTTTGCAAACCGATTCCTCTTACCTTTCTCCCTGGTATGACTCTCCCATCAGACTCCCACTATCCACCAATGCTTTTAGACACTTTAGGTGCCTTTAATACTCTTATGCAATCTTTAGACTCCCGACTCTGGTCAGTGCAACTTCAGCATCGCCTTCGGAGCACTAGAGTACTCCCGCCATCGGCATTCTCTACATAAGGTTGATTGGAGACTTTCCGATCTCTCGGTAGTTCACCGGGTGTAGTATCCAATTTTACTAAACCTTATGTAATGCTATAACTAGAGATACCCCTATAGCGCAGAAAGTATGGGAGAGAGAATTGCATGTGACTTTGACCTCGGAGCAATGGAGCCTTATCTGGAGTAGAGGGACACGGGTTCCCGATCCGCCTCACTCACTCAGACCCTCTTCTTTCTAGCCCACCGGTGTTTTTACACTCCTCACAGATTAGACAAATGGAACACTACTCAGGGCAATGGTTGCTGGACACGTCCTGCGGCCATTGGTTCATTGCCTCATGTTATGCATGAATATCCCGCACTACAGTATTACTGGCGTCGGGCCTGGGGTCGTATTTAGTCTATCTTGCACTCTCAGGAGCCCCTTTCTTGGAGGATAGTGGGACTTCGCCCAGTTGCGGGGATCCCCTCTCTCCCAAAAATGGCTTCTCTCCTTTCGCACTTTATGCTTGGCATTGCTATTTCCCTAATTAAGTCATACTGGAAAATTAGCTCCCACCTGAGCCCCAATGAATGGTGGAATCATGCCTGTTTTTACAGTAAATATGAACAAATACCTCGTCTGTTCGCTTCCTCCATTCAGACTCCTTCTCATTGGTCTCAATGGAAGATGCTCAATGACTATGTACATTTTGCTAAATGCTCTCATCTGACTGTCTAACTTTGTATATCTCTGTCCCATGATCATGCTGTATTGTAGATACTCTTTTTGATCGTTTGATGTATAATCACTGTTAATTGGAAGCGCTCACATGCTGGTATAATCGGGTAGAGAAGAAGCATCGGGGTGGGGGGTAATGGGTTTACTTTTCCTTATTGTATACTTGTTTTGTCTCTTTTGGTGTGTTGTTTCTTTTGTTTGTTGCAAAATGAAAATAAAGGTTTAAAAAAAAAAAAAAGAAAGGCATATGAATATCATGTGATTATTTTGAGTATAATGAATATAGCAGCTGTGGTATTAAAGAAGAAATAAGGGATAATGGAATCCCAGCTGTAGGGTGGGGGGGGGGGAGGGAGGGAGGTAAGAGAGGTAAAGGTTTGATGTTGGAATAAATGTAAAAACCACTGGATGTTGTGTTATCTTTGCTGTCATATTAGTGTATCTGGGGTTCTGTAAATGTATCCATGGCCCTGGAGATATCTGCACATTTAATGGATCAATAAACACAGAAGTTAAAAAAAGTAGAAGAGGGCTTTTATAAAATAGCACATAAAAAGTAGGCACATGGAAAGAGTCACCTTCTTTCATGCAGTCTGAACATAGGCATACTATGGGCACAGTAGAGGTGGAGTTGTAATATATGTGCATATTTTATAAATATGCAGTTACACATATAGAGTATATGCACACTTTACACCTTCTTCAGTGTAGGTGCAAATTTGTGTGGGGGCATTTGCAAACTATTGGGCTGGTTCTGGGAACATATTTGATACAGGCACCTATGTTGTTTTTTGCAAAACAGGCTTAAAATAAGCACCCTTTTGAACAAGCCACATAGATGCCCTGTTATAAAATTTCCCCCTCAGCTCTGCTCATTCATTCATTGTCAAGCAATATGGTTTCTAAACAACAGAGCCTAGAAAATGCAGAGGTTTAGTCTTCAGACCTTTCCTCCTGTAAAATAATGATTCTTTTCCATCACAACCCATTTAGAATGACTATGTGAAATACGGCAATATCTTTTCTTAATACCATTTTGATTCATCGCCTACATCCTACATTCCTGCTGCAGTATTCACACAAAGGAGTTGTACTGAATTATGTTTTTCTTTTCTTGTGTGCATCAGAAGAGACTGTGAAATGAGTTTTCATACAGAAAAGGCCAAATATAGCCTGCAGAAGCAACATTCAGTGTTACTCACTGCACCGGTGTTTTCTTTTATTGTGCAGAAGGCAATGTAAGTATAAAATAAACAATAAAGTGCAGCAGTTCAGACAAAAATAATAGATTTTATGTTTTCAGTTTCTCAGAATCCTCTAATAAATACCGACACCATCAGGAAGTAAGCAATTCCCTAGAGCAAAATTTTGAAAAGGTTCAAAACACCACATTTTCTGATTTATTTATTTATTTATTTGGCATACATTTATACACCGCTCCTTCCAGAGATCAGAAGCGGCTCATCGTTGTACAAGATCGGGGAGAGGGGACAAGACAAAGGGAGGGATAATCAAAGAAAAGATTACAGTTATACAATTAATTGGTACATGGATTACTGCTTGAACTCTTAAAAATGTACACTCCCCCTCCCCCCAACTGGATAATTTAATATAATTGCTCAAAATATGGGTGTTCTTTGGCGTTTGACTTGGCCAAGGGATTATCTTAAATAGCTAGCACAAACTTTCAGTGCTAAATGATTAAATTAGCTGGTGTTTAGGTGCCAATGTTCATGCATCGGGGTTTTAGGTTTAGATCTAGTTTGCTTTGCTATAGTTGGCTAAACTTAGGGAAATTTGCAGCTGCAGTCTAACTGGTTAGGTTAGAGAGGAATCTTTGTTTTAATCTTGTGAAACCCCATTGGGGTTTAAAGTGATGGAAAGGGATGTGGAGGGGCCTGAGAACCTGGTGCAAAGTGGAACAGGTGGGAGGGGACCAAGAGATAACTACTCCTAGAAGAGGGAGGAGTGTGCGGAGAAAAGAGGTGGGTGGGGCATAAGGCTCTTTGCCTTATATAAATAGAAGTCTTTGGCATAAAGTCATTTAACCATGAGGTAAGAAGGAAGAGCTAACTCAGCAGGAGTCAGCTACCTGGAGGACAGCAACCTAATGTGGATAACTGGTATCAGAGGAACATTGGGCATGGTCAGTCACCCTAAGAAGGAGACTGAGAGAGACTGTTTGCCCAGGAACCAGTTCAAGGTACAAATGTTGTATGAAAATAAGAAAAAAAAAGGTTTGCTGGGGACTGAAGCTGACTGAGTTGGCATATGCCCAGCTGTATATATGTTAATGTATTCACTTCACAGAGATTGCAAATAGCCAGTGTGCCTCCACCTGGGGAAAGTGACTTAGAAGGAACTGGCAGGTAAAGTGGGGATGAACTGTGCATATGCCTCTGAGAGCTTTAAGACTTTCTCCCGTTGTAAATAAAAATGGCACATCCAGGACTTTGAGCCGATTAAGGACACTAATGATGCCACTTGTCCTCAACTTCCAGATAACAAGAGTTGCAGTTTAATTGCCTTGTGGGTAGCAAAGGTCAGCATTATGAACACAGAGATGTCATGTGTTTGAAAAAGTTAAAGTAACGTTTTGGACTGGGTTCAGAAACAAGTTCTGCCTGAATGACTGTTCTTTACTGATTGGAAGAGAGAGTGAGCCTGCTTCCTGAGAGTGTGATTGCAATAGACTTCCTAGGAAAAGATCCTGGCCCTGCCCCCAAAACACAGGTTATATCACCATGACAATATGAATGTGTTTTGTGGACCCCAGCATAACTAGCTGGATCACAGGGGTTAGATTAGAATAGATCAAAATGTTACGACAGGGCTATCCAGTACTTACAGGTTGAGGTACTGAAGCATAAGTCATTTATTGCATAATAAATACCTTGTAGTTGGTACTAAATCTTTATGATGTCTATATAAACACAGGAATGGGGTTGTTAGAACTCTGATAAATTTTTATCTTAATTACCTAATATATCAATACCCTTAGAAATGAAGAATGATGAACTCATTAGATATTTTGCTGATATTTAGTAAAGTGTGATAAGTAATGTTTTTAAAAAATTGGGGGAAAACAAGCCACCTGGAGAGTGGTGCTAAGTGATGATTCTAGCAAGTATAAAATCTCAGGTTGTCACTGAGCTCCTTAATCTGAGAGACACTGGGCTGAACTTCAAGGTTTTCAATGCTCTGAATTGCCTCCAGAAGCAAAACACAATCGTCTAATGAGCTAAAATACTTAAACAACTAGGGGATCAATATTTAACTACAGCAGTCAGCTTTTTAAATGGCAGTTGCCACAGTTATATAAAATCCAAATATTCAGAGCAGGTACCCAGGTAGGGCATTCAGTGCTGGTGTTAGTGGGATTGTATTAATATTTTTGCTGTCCTCAGTTATGCAGATAAAAATCTAGATGGCAGCAATATTTTGATGTCCTAAATAAAACATGGGGGCATGTTTCCTAAAGGGTGTGTTATTAGCATATGCTTGAGTCATAGAATTAATAGCAAACAAGAGAAAAACTTGAAAAAAAGGATACCCTCTGAAAGTTTGTTTGTATACCCCAGGTTCCATAGTGATACAGACACAAACGTCATGCACTGTACCAAACAAAGGGTCTCAAACAAAGCAACAATAGCAAAAAAAGAGAAACACTTGAAAAAAGGTTACTGTCTCAACAACACACAAAGGGCTAAAAAAATAAAAATAGTTGGTGGGACCTAAGCGGGGGAGACATGCTGCATATTAACTGATATTTCTCTTTCTTCTCGTCAGATCTCGGTGTTGAATAAAGGATTATTATATGTTCCCACAACTTTTTATGATCCTTTTCAGACATGCCTGGATCTGTATCGGTTAATTTGTAATCTGCAAATTTAATTGTAGTTTGCTCTGCAACCTTCTGATCAAGAAATGTGTGCAATTCATCCTAAATCTCATTGGCTGCCTCCTGGACCTCTGGATTCTCACATACAAACTTTTCAGGATCTGGTACCCCATGATTTGTCTCAGTATGAGAATCAGCTTTCTGCTGGTCATTGTTTTATTAATACTTTTCATCTGGAACACCAGGCTCTTCACCAGCTAGCACACCATCCTGAATTGATTGTTAAACCAGCAGACAAAGGTGGCTCTGTGGTCATCCAACTCAAGTCTCAATATGAAAGTGAAGAGTTGCATCAATAGTGAGATTTGCATTTCTACCAGCTTTTACATGAGGGCTCTACACCTGTTACAGCATCACTTCATCTGAGTGTCATTTTCTGTGGGTTAAACATCCTAAGGGGCATGTTTACTAAACACCGTTGCTGTGCAGGTTCCCGTTAGTGTGCTGGTGCCATATAAGGAGTGGGCGGGCCAGGCAGAAAAAAGCAAAAAACCAGACCGTACGTGTGTGCATCGCGCTAATGTGCGGGGCCCACATTAGCGCGTGGGAAGGCTAAGTGGGGCGCTGCTGCAAAACCAAACAACAGAGCCATAGTACAACGGTGAAGACACCAACCAATGGTGCAGGGGCTAGGGGGTCAAACCCCCATTGCGCTCAACAAAAAAGACCAGCTGAGGCATCAACATTTATGGGCAAAAGTGGTTTAGGAGGCATATTAATTTTGGGCGGCAGAAGGCGGCGCACTGTTATTTTTATTACGGCATGAGGCGGCGCACTGTTTAGTGTGGGCGGCAGATGGTGGCGCATTGTTAAGTTTGGGCGGCAGAAGGCGGTGCGCTGATAAATGTGGGCAACAGAATGCGGCGAGCCGGTGGGCAGAAGGCGGCGCGCTGATGTGTGAGGGGGCAGTCCAATAGTGGGAGGGATAAGTGGCGCGCTGATGTGCAAATAACAGGAACGGAGCCATAGCACAATGGTTAAGACACTGACCACTCGTGCAGGGATCATGGGTTTAATTCCCCACAGTGCCCATTGAAGACAGCTGGCTGGGGCATTTCCATGTTGTGCGGCATAAGGCGGCACACTGTTAATTTAGTGCACCACAAGATGGCGCGCTGATGGCTACAAGGCTGCGCGCGGATGCACAAACACAGAAACAGAGCCACAGCACAATGGTTAAGACACTGACCAATGGTGCAGGGGCCAGGGGTTCAACCCCTCACAGTGTCCAGTGAACAAGGCTGGCTGGGGCAGTATGTATCATGGTGAGGAGTGCTGTAGGAGGCCTTCCATTTATATTTTATTTCCCACCACTAGTAAACCCGCTCTCACAGTGTGTTAACATACGTATGCCCGTAAGGCACATGTTACAGTGCACTGTCCGCCAAGGCACCCTAGAATGTCCCCTATAGGGCACCATGTATGTTGCGACACCGGATAATGTATAGTGCACCCTATATGGATGGCAACCATAAGGTGGCCTATAAGGCGCCCTATAAAGCACCCTCAGAGGCACCTAATGGGTATAGTAAGCTGTGTGTGGTTTTGCCGGCATAGACATATGTACAGTAAATAAAAATAAAGCTGTGGGCAGCCCTATCAAAGGGCCCCACTGTGGGTTTGAACCCATGACCTCTGGCTGTACAGGGACTGACGTAACCATTGGGCTACAGCTCTATAGCTGACAGCAAGCCCCTGGCTGGCTGCAGAGAGCCTGCACGTCACCCCACAGATAGTCTGCTGTTGTAGACAGGATAGGGTTATATCTTTATATCTTTATCTTTATCTGCACATGCAAATCAGCTGTCCACAGATGCACAGAAGATGGGGAATGCACCCCAACAGCTACCTGGCCTGGTAGGGGGAATTGTCCATGTGCACCCACACAGCACCTCGGCCTGGTAGGGGGTCCTGAGCGGGTGGACTACCAGCAAAGAGTAGCTACACACCGTCACATTGTGCGGGTACTGTGCTCACCCTGAGGGTGTGATGTGGCGCCCAGGATCAGGTCCACAACACCAGCCATGGCTGGATGAGGCCATGACAGAGCTCCACAGCAGTACTAATCTGTGAGATAGGAAGGTGCTGCAGAAACATGTTGGATATCTCTGTCTGTCTCAGTTAGTGGAAACCCCTAGGTGGGCAAAGTACCACTCCCCCACCCCCATGGCAGTGAGTGGACCATCAAACCCCAATCCTGCTGGGGAACAGACACCCTACAGGGCAGTCCAAGCAGCTCCACCCACATCCATAACAAAATATCAGACAGACTTTAGGCCTGGATATCCAAAGATGCACCCCAGCACTATCTGATATTCACCTGCAGCAAGCCATCAGCCACTGCACCCTGCAAGGCACTCCATCAAGACACATACCAGCTGTGAACAGTCTGCTGGTTAGCCCTGATGGAAATGCATGCACCCATAACTGGGGTGGCAGCACACACAAGCAGAGAGTTCTGTGAGGAGGCCCCAACAGGAAACCCATATATATCACAAGAGAGAAACACAATACAGCAATATGGGGGTGCCTAGCCATGCTGTCATCACTGCACACTCAGGGTGAGAGTGCTCCCCCAGCAGCACATACAGAGGTCACCCTGTCTGTGTAGGTGGTGGCCTGGCACTACAATGTCACAGCCAGTGCCCTATGCCCTGTGCAGATGCATCCTGGCCAGCCCACCATGTCTGACCTATACCCATGGTACCTTGCTGCTCATTATGCACATTGGCAGGCCAATATTGGCAGTAGTGCTGGCAGTGTGGGTTAGGGAAGGTGTTTGCAGCCAACACACACTCCCACACCTATGCCAGCATTGTGCTACTATTGAGGGGGTGATTAGCCTTGGCCACCACACCGGTCCTGGGCACGGCACAGGCATGGATATGGTACGCAGTACTGCTGGGGGTCACTCCCCAGGGTGGTGAACACCGTCAGAGGCCAGGCCTGGAGCACGCACCGCAGACACCAAACAGATTGTTCGGATGGGGTCAACTAGCAGTATGTGCGTAACGTAGGGATATCTATCAGCCTGTACTCTTAGCAAACGTTTAAGAGCTGTGTACCTCAGGTGTAGGGTGACATTGCTAAGGTATGCAGGTGCTGGTATTGGGAGATGCACGCAGGGTCCAATGTTCTGCCTCTACAGGAGACATTGGCCAATGGGGCCTGTGGGTGTGGGTGTGGGTGTGTCTGCCCCTGTTGGCTGCTGCTTTACGGCAGCGCTTCCCCACTCCAGTCCAGTTTTGCATCACACTGTTCGGGTCTTCCTGCTGTCCCTCATGAATATGCATGAGCTACATCTACATGCCGTGGGGGTGGTGCATAGATATACAGCACAGGCATTTGTATGAGTGGCAGCATGGAACCTGACTGGTGTGTGGCCCACCAGGACTGCATTTGGGGGATTCTGCTGTAGGTTCTGCCCCTGTTCATGGTGTCTGTGCTCAGTGGGGTAAAAGATAGATGTATTACCATTGCATATGTCCTCGTCACGAAAGGTGTGTCCTTACTGTCACTGTTTATTTGTGGGGAAAATATGTGGGCAGGATTGCTGGTAGCCCCAGCTGGGCTTTGAACCTCTGACCCTTGAGGTACTGACTCTGTCCGCTGCACCACACTATGGCCACATAGACAGTGCAGCCCCTGGAGGTAGTAAGCCTGGCAGGATGGAGTCACAAACCCTGCTCTATGCAAATTTACTGTGGGCATATGCACCCTGTCTGGTGACAAACATGCACATAAACCCCGGAAATGACCACGGGAAATGGGGGACAACATATCACCACGCTGGGCAACAGTGATATTAATGGGCAACCATAGCAAACACTCCCAGGAAAGCTCCACAAAAGGAAATGTTGTTTGGAAGAGTCTCCGCTCCGTAAACCCTTCCAAAATTCATTTCTTTTTTCTGGAGCTTTGCTGGGTGTGTTTTCTGTATTTGCCCATCACTATAACTGTTCCCCAGCTGAATTACTATTTTTAATAGTTCTGTTGTGGTCATTTTCTATTTTTATTTGCACTTTTGTGCTGTGCACATGTATCACACTGCTCACGTTTTGCTGGTTTCCCCGGTTTTCCTGTACATTGCTGACGGAAATGGTTTCTCTTCCCTTTCAATGCTTTCTACCGCGAGTGTTTCACTGGCGGTATTTTTTCCTTGTAAATTCGGGCACGCTCCTGTGTGGGGAGTCTCTCCCCTCCCACATTCCACCCATTGACCCCGTCTCTCTGCCCCTCGGGGGCCTTCCTCCACCCTCATTTCGCCTTTCCACGCCTCTATCGCACGTGAGCGCCCCGCAAACATGCGCGTTTTCGGCGCACGCGTGCGGGACCCGTTAATGTGCCGCGCACGCGTACGGGGCGCTTAAGAGCACTTAAATGCATCATTTTAGGGCGCTCAGGTGCCCCGTTTAGTAAACATACCCCTAAGACTCTGTTTTTTTATATGCTTCCTAAAGTTCATAAGACTCTTTTTAACCTGCATGGATGGCCTATAGTCTGATTCATCTTATTTATTTGAACCCTTTTCTAAATTTTTGGATTCTTTTATGCAACTGTGGGTGATTCAATCATGCTCCTACATCAAGGTTATGTCTGATTTTCTCAATAAGCTTGAATTTTTTCCTACATTACCTGTTTTTTTATTTGGTTATATTTGTTATTGTCTCTTTGTATACTCATATCCCACATAGTTCAGCACTTACCTTGATTCATTCTAAGTTGGAAGCATGTCCTATGCCACAAAAGATCTCCACTTCATTTTTGATGTTTTTGGCAGATTTGATCCTTACTAAGAATCATTTCTGTTTTCAGGATCATTTTTACTTGCAAGTACATGGGGTGTCCATGGGGGCCACCGTTGCCCCTAGTGTGACAAATATTCGTGTCTACTTTTGAAGAGCATTTTTTATACTCTTCTTCTTGGTGGCCCCTTGTTGCTGCTTGGCT
This sequence comes from Ichthyophis bannanicus, assembly GCA_033557465.1. Taxonomy (NCBI): domain Eukaryota; kingdom Metazoa; phylum Chordata; class Amphibia; order Gymnophiona; family Ichthyophiidae; genus Ichthyophis; species Ichthyophis bannanicus. The sequence goes on from CM066031.1 coordinate 1,469,634,965, forward strand.
CTGCTTTATTGATATTGTTTGATTGTGACTGGATATGCTTGATGAACTGCATGCTTTTTTTGCTTGGTTGAATGCCCAGGATTGGCATTTACAGTTTACCATGTCACGTTCTATGACTGAGTTACCATTTTTGGATGTCTTGATCTGTGTTCATAATGACCAGCTTTTTACTACTCTTTATCAGAAACCTGTTAAACACAATGCCCTACTGCAGTATTCTAGTCATCATCCTACTAAATTTAAGCAAGCACTTCCTATAGGGCAGTTTTTACACATTTGACATTTTGCACTGATGTGGAGGAATTTAAGTTTCAAGCACAAGTTTTGTTTCAATGATTCCTGCAGAGGGGTTACCCTTATCATTCAATCAAATTGGCTTATTTGAGAGCATAATAGGCCAATAGATCTCTTCTTCTTCAACAACAATCACAATCTTCTCTTGATAAACAGATTTGTGTGGTATGCTATTCTGTTGACTGATCATTTTGTGCAAAGTATATACCAGCACTGACATGTGCTGGTGCTTCATTCTATTTTTTCAATGCCCTATACTCATGGGAGGAATATCCAGGATCAAGTGGTTAAGGCTGATTTTTCTGTTCCTTTCTCTGTTTTTGCATCAAATTCTAATTACTCTCCTTGTGGACATTGCCAGATGTGTCTTACTACCATGTCTATGGACACTTGGGGGTATGTTTACTAAACTGCGGTAACGTTACATACCGCGCGTTAGGTAATGTTAATGCTCATTAGGTAACGTTAATGCATGGTATGTAACGTTAACACGCAGACAAACCACGCGGAAGCGTTCCACAGCGCGGTACACACCGCAGAGGGAGGAGAGAGGGTGGAGAGCAGGGGTCAATGGGTGGGGAGTGGGCGGGGAGAGGCTCCCTGCACACTAACGCGCTGAACTGAAGGGCTGAATCCTACTGCGAATGAAAACCTATAGTTAGATGCACATTTTCAGGAGAGAGAAACCATTTCAGTGTCAGCACTGTACAGTACAGGCAGGGAGCACAAGAAACGTGATAGTGGTGCTCCATTTGCAGCAACACCATAGTGCCCAAGTATGAGAGGCCACTATGGCAATGGTGTAAATGGGGCATAGGGGGCTGCAGGCGGAACATGTAGTGGGGGCAGCCGGGGCATAGGGTGGACCTGGGTGTCACCCAGGTGGCACATAGGAACATAGAAACTGGAAGTGTGAAAGACAGCATCTGACAAAGGCCAAACACAATATACAAATACATTGTCCACACATGCCAATAGTTGCCAGGGCAGAGGCAGGACATCCCCGCATGCATCCCACCACCATGTTGAAGGGACAGAATGTTGTTAGGCGGCGATGGGGGATGGGGGTGGGGATGTCCATGTATGCCTTCCCACCCCAGATGCTACACTGTAGGCACCTGCCTACCTGAACAGTGGATGGCCTGGGACGGCGCACAACAAGCACCAACAGCATATGGTTATAGCATTGGTGGGTGTCCGTGCTGGAGGGGGCAGTGGCACCTGTCTGCAGTGGACCCAGGCCATGCCCTGTACCAGTACATGGTGTGCAGTGCAACAGAAAAAGTCTTGCAAAGGAGATATAAAGGTATGGCCCAGGGACTGCTGTGCCTCTGTGGCCCCACTGTGGTACAGTACACACAGCCAGTGTGACTCAAAGCAGAGGGTCACAGATTCAGGTCCCAGCTGCAGATCCTGCAGAACACATCACTAACTTTTGCCCTACTACGTAGGTAAAACAGGAAAAAAACAGGAAATGTCTGGCTGAGGAGACGTAAAGGTATGGCCCAGGGAGGGCTGTGCCTCTGTGGCCCCACTGTGGTGCAGTACACACAGACAGTGTGACTCAGAGTAGAGGGTCACAGGTTCAGGTCCCAGCTGCAGAACATATTACAAAGTTTTGCACAACTATGTAGATACAGCAGAAAAACAGGAAATGTCTGGCTGAGGAGAGGTAAAGGTAGTTCCAGGGACTGCTGGGCCTCCGTGGGAACAGCATGGTGCAGTACACACAGCCAGTGTGTCCAGAAGCAGAGGGTCAATGTACAGGTCCCAGCTGCTGGAACCTGTAGAACACATCCCAACATTTTACTCTACAAAGCATATACAACATCAAACCAACCAGAGCAGCAGCCAACAGGGGTAGAAACACCCACTCACACAGGCTACACCATCCAAATCATGATGTAGAGGCAGGCTGCTGGCTCCAGCATGGAGTTACAGGTAACATCACAGCACCACTGCTACCTCCTGCTCAGTTCAGAACTGTTGGCAGTGTGGTAGCCAGGGTTGCCAAACACCCCTATCATTGCATAGTGCTGCAGTAGGAGTGTGTGTGTATATGTCTATCCATAGTTTTGTGACTGCCAACCCCACCCTTAGCCCACATTGTCCAACTGTTACCAGCATTAGCCTGTGAATGTGCATAATGAGGAGCAAGGTAGTGTGGGTATGGGCCAGATAGGGCAAATTAGGCAGGCTGCACCTGCACAGGGAGTATTGCAATGGCTGGTACACTGTAGTGTCCGTACACCACCTGCATGGACAGGATGGCTATAGCATGTTGTGCTGGGAGGGCAGTCTTGCCCTGACTCAGCAGTGACCATGGCATGTCCAGGTTCCCACATAGTCATCTTTACTATCTGTCTCCAGTGATACCTGTGTGACCCCAGTCCTTGGGCCCAATCACTGCATGCATTGGTCATCCCATGTCTGGGTTCAGGTCTATTCTCATTGACCATGCACCACAGACTGGCCAGTGGTATGTCTGCAGTTAGCCTGTGCATGGGGAGAACACTGTGTATGCCAGTGTTGTCTGACAATACATAGCAGACTGTGGTATATGGCAAGTGAGGATTCCCACAGCAATGCTGGTCTGCCAATGCTCCTGTTACAGGTATGTCTAATTAGCCCTAGAGGGATATTCTTATGCCATCAGGAACAGGCTTGCTGGTCCCACAGCCACTCCCGTGGTCTCAGGCACCTGTCCCTTCAAGCCCCCACCTACAAGATGGGTGTTATGAGGCCCTTGGGGGCACATAGTGTATACCACTCTGAGCAGTAGGGGGCCGTGGTACATAACCCTCATAAGACATTGGACACCCCTCTGTCCTGCTAACAGGTGGCCATGGCAGTCAAACCTTAACACTGGGTACACACTGATCTGGGTGGTCTCTGGTCCCAGGGGGACACCTGTGACTGTGTAACACAGATTGGCACAGAGGTGCCTTTGGCGCACTGCCTGGGACACCTGCCACACACTGTTAGTGATGGGGATATGCAGCAGGACCTATATGTAGCACCACATGTGCTGCGGACCTAGTGCTGGGCAGCCATCCATACCCTCAGGGTGAATAAAGAACCTGCACAATGGCAGGGTCCGTAGCTACTCTGTGCCAGTATCACGCACGGCAGTCCATCTTACCAGGCTGCGGTAACAGAGAGGTGCAGACCCCATTTGTTGATCCGCTGTGGACCACTGTTTGGCATGTGCAATGCTTCATGGGTGCTGGTGCAGTTACCCTAACCTGGTGCACAGAGCAGACGGTCCATGTGGCGACCTGCAGTCCCTCTGTACCCAGGCATTGCTGTACAGCAGGCCATGGAGGTATAGCCTACTGGTTCATACAATGACGTTCCAAACTGTGTCCATGGGTTTGATCCCCTATTGTTCCCCTTTCCCATGCGTGCCAAACTCAGATATTTTGCATGCCTCTAACACCATCTTTTTGCAGATATATGCTGCCAGCCCATAAGAGACTCGCCACAGTGGGCGACATTCCTCTGGTCTGGTTATCTGCGTCTGTCAGCTCAGTAGAGTCCGGACTGCATGTACTGGCTTCCACCACAGGTCATGCATTGTGAACCTGTCCTGCATTGTGCCTCTACATTGCCTGCCTTGCCTGTACCTCAGCTGTATGGTACCATCACACCTCTGTACACCCCTCATCGTAACCATCCTGGCACCCCACACGCCCCTGGGGGACACATATGCCCACCATCTGCCACCCACTGCCCTCCAAGTACTGTACATAGCCCACACCCAGTGCTGTGGTACAGTTGCCCACAATATGTGTCACTAGTAATGGCAGCCACATGGTCTAGCCGCAGATATGGCACATCCAGGAGCCTCCAGCCCTCACCCTCAATCATCTGTTCAGTGGCGGTAACCCGTGGCCAATCCAGTGTTAGGGTGACATCAGTATCTCTGGACATACGTAATGCATGCCAACCTGAGGCACCTTGTAGGCCGCAGGGCAAAATAACCTAGGGCACTGTGACATTGGTATGCCACTGTGAACTATGGCAAAAGATCCCAGGGAGCCCATGAGGATGACCTGTCCAGGTGTGCCCATTACGGTGCGTTGCCTAGGGACCCCGAGAAGGTGACACAGAAGGTGCCTCACAAGGCAAACGATGAGCATTTTATATGGCACCGTACAATATGGCGTCCAGTAACACGCCTACTAAGGCGCCGTAGCACAATATACCATAGAAGAAACCCACGAACGTGCCATGTTTGGAAGCATGGTATCGGGCTATGTACAATGTGCTATTAGGGCTGGGGAGCCTCAGGACATGTTCCTTAGCATACCGTTGCGTAAGGCGCACACCAAGGCGCCGTAATCAACATTAGCCCAACATGCACCTGATGCCCAGTCGTCTGAAAGCCTGACGTGCTGTAACATCAGGCCTCAATGCCCACAAGAAGATGGTCCATCAGAGCAATATAACGTGGTATGTGTAGCGCAGTGGTTAGGCAATATGTCAGACTACAATGTCCTGTGAGTTCACATCCCAGAAGGGGATACCAGAATGGGAAAAAGATGGGTATAGGGCGTGTCACAAATAGAAAGACTAGTTGTACTCAAATATAGAACAGGATACCTCTAACATAAGCAAATAGACCAACAAAATAGACCAACATGCACCGCAAATGGAGGTTACGCGCGTGGTTACACGCGTACGTATGCACGGTGAGAAGGGCACACTACACAGGCGCATTTTTACTGCATCATACGAGGTCTGGTCACATGCAGCAGACAAGATGGCTGCCAGGTCAAGAAAGCCTACTTTCACCCACGCAGACCTGTATCTGCTGGCAGAGTTAATATGCCTCTGCCAGGAGCGCCTATTTCCAGGCTCCTCCTGTAGGCAGGACCTCAGCAGAGTGAGGAGGGCCTGGGTGTGCCTCACCAGGCGATACAATAGAGGCTCAAACTACCCATGTGAGGTAAGTGCAGGAGGACAGGCACCCAAACCTAGGACTTTAAAAAAACACCTGGTAATCAACACACATATCAGACACACACAGCAAGGGAAAAGCAGGTGGCTGTGTGTCCAAATGGGATCAATGTAGGCCTCCCTCTCGAGGCTAGCAGATCTACCCTGTCCCCAGGGGGCCACAGAATCCATTACAGAGATATATTATCCATCCCATTGCTATGGTATTTGCCCCTGTTGCAGTGTCACTAATGTGCCCTATCCCCAGGATGCCCCAGGCCCACTACTGAGGCCTACTATTCATCCTGGTGTTATGGTACCTGCTCTTGTTTAGGATTCACAGGTCTGCTATATCCCCAGGATGCTGCAGGCCTCATTACAGAGGTCAATCCATCCTGGTGTTATGGTACCTGATCCTGTTTAGGTTTCACAGGTCTGCCAAATCCCCAGGATGCTGCAGGCTGCACTACAGAGGCCCACCATTCATCCTGGTGTTATGGTACCTGATATTGTTTACATTTCACAGATGTGCCAAATCCCCAGGATGTTGCAGGCCTCATTACAGAGGTCTATTATCCATCCTGGTGTTATGGTACCTGCTCCTATTTAGGTTTCACTGGTCTGCTATATCACCAGGATGCTGCAGGCCTCATTACAGAGGCCAATTATCCATCCTGGTGTTATGGTACCTGCTCCTGTTTAGGTGTTACAGGTCTGCCAAATCCCCAGGATGCTGCAGGCTGCACTACAGAGGCCCCCCATTCATCCTGGTGTTATGGTACCTGCTATTATTTAAGTGTCACAGATGTGCCAAATCCCCAGGATGTTGCAGGCCTCATTACAGAGGTCTGTTATCCATCCTGGTGTTATGATACCTGCTATTGTTTAAGTTTCACAGATGTGCCAAATCCCCAGGATGCTGCAGGCCTCATTACAGAGGTCAATTATCCATCCTGGTGTTATGGTACCTGTTCCTGTTTAGGTGTCACAGGTCTGACAAATCCCCAGGATGCTGCAGGCCGCACTACAGAGGTCTATTATCCATCCTGGTGTTATGGTACCTGCTCCTGTTTAGATTTCACAGGTCTGCCAAATCCCCAGGATGTTGCAGGCCACACTACAGAGGCCCACCATTCATCCTGGTGTTATGGTACCTGCTATTGTTTAAGTTTCACAGATGTGTCAAATCCCCAGGATGTTGTAGGCCTCATTGCAGATGTCAATTATCCATCCTGTTGTTATGGTACCTGCTCTTGTTTAGGTTTCACAGGTCTGCCATACCCCCAGGATGCTGCAGGCCTCATTACAGAGGTCTATTATCCATCCTGGTGTTATGGTACCTGCCATTGTTTAAGTCTCAGAGATGTGCCAAATCCCCAGGATGCCCCAGGCCTCATTACAGAGGCCCACTAACCATCCTGGTGTTATGTTACCTGCTCTTGTTTTGGTTTCTCACGTCTGCCAGACCCCAGGATTCTGCAGGCCTAACTAAAGAGGTCTATGATCCCTCCTGGTGTCATGGTAACTGCTCTTGTTTAAGTTTCACAGATGTGCCAAATCCCCAGGATGCTGCAGGCCTCATTACAGAGGTCTGTTATACATCCTGGTGTTATGGTACCTGCTCTTGGTTATGTCTCTCAGGTCTGCTATATCCCCAGGATGCTGCAGGCCTCATTACAGAGGTCTATTATCCATCCTGGTGTTATGGTACCTGCTCTTGTTTAGGTGTCTCAGGTCTTCCAAATCCCAAGGATGCTGCAGACCACACTACAGAGGCCCACCATTCATCCTGGTATTATGGTACCTGCTATTGTTTAAGTGTCACAGATGTGCCAAATCCCCAGGATGTAGCAGGCCTCATTACAGAGGTAAATTATCCATCCTGGTGTTATGGTACCTGCTCCTGTTTAGGTTTCACTGGTCTGCTATATCCCCAAGATGCTGCAGGCCTCGTTACAGAGGTCAATCATCCATCCTGGTGTTATGGTTCCTGCTCCTGTTTAGGTTTCACTGGTATGCTATATCCCCAGGATGCTGCAGGCCTCATTACAGAGGTCAATTATCCATCCTGGTGTTATGGTACCTGCTCCTGTTTAGGTATCACAGGTCTGCCAAATCCCCAACATACTGCAGGCCGCACTACAGAGGCCTACCATTCATCCTGGTGTTATGGTTCCTGCTATTGTTTAAGTGTCACAGATATGTCAAATCCCCAGGATGTTGCAGGCCTCATTACAGAAGTCTATTATCCATCCTGGTGTTATGGTACCTGATCTTGGTTATGTCTCTCAGGTCTGCCAGATGCCCAGGATGCTGCAGGCCTCTTTACAGAAGTCTATTATCCATCCTGGTGTTATGGTAGGTGCACTGGCTGATGTGTGCAGGCCACTCATATCGCAATGTTGTGGCTGGATCCTGCAGGGCATATAGCGGCACATCCCCAGGGCACAATCAGGTGTGGCTGTTGCTGTGTGCAAGGGCCACTGGTGAGACACATGATCATCGCCCATGCCAGTGCATACAGTGGAACATGGCTATGAAGTCTGTGCATATGTTGGACAAGGGTTGCAGACAGGTTGATTGGTGTAGCAGACATTCTGACATAGTGGTGCTTATGTACGGGAAGTGGTGCATGCCCTGCCCCCCCCGGCACACCGTGCATGTATGCTGACACCATGCAGCCCCCCATGCATGGCGCATGTGACCCACAGCACGGGAAGGGCACATATGGTTCGGTGTTGTAGGCCCAAACACAGATAGGCTGCCAGTGCAGAAATGGGTGCCAGGGGGTTCGCGCACAGGGCATTTAGGGGCCAACCTGGACATGTGCAGCCGCAACGCACACATGTGTGTGACAGGGGCATCAGCTAGCAGTCACACAATAGGGGCAGCCACCTGCTGCATGCAGGTATGTGTGTGGTGCAGCACTGGCTGTCGATAGATGTCTGTCCCCTAATGTCCCCACACGTTGCCTCCCCCACAGGTCGAGGACCTTCACAAGAAGGCCCGTGAGCTGCAAGCCAGGTACCCCCACTTCGTGGCGCGTGTGCTGCAGGAACGGCAGGCCTATCATGACAGTGAGTGATGCGGCATGTCCCTGTGGGCCAATGGCCTGCGGGGCCACAGGACATGTCTGAATGATGTGCCAAATATGTGACCATGGTGGTAATGTATGTACCTCTCCCCCACAGTGGCCGCACATGCAGACGAGGGTCAAGCAGGGCTGGACGCTGGAGCCGGGCAGCCAGTGCCGGCTGAAGATGCCCCGGAGGGCATGGAGGTGGCTGATGGCGGGGAGGCCGAGGAGGAGCAGGATGCTGGAAGCAGCAAGGGGGAGGGGAGGAGGGGGGAATGGGGTGGAGGGAGATGGTGGCTGGGAGCCTGGGGAGGGGGAGGAGGAGGGGAGGAGGGGGAGAGGGGGGTTGTGCAGGGGCGGAGGGGGAGAAGGGGGTGAGGGGTGAGGTGCAGGGGGCGGGAGGTGCGGGTGGAGGCTGGAGAGGGGGAGGTGGTGGTGGTGGTTGAGGAGGGGGAGGGGGTGGGAGGGGGTGGGAGGTCTGGGAGGGGGAGGGGTAGCAGAGGATGGGGAGTGGGCTGGGGGTGGGGGTGAGGGCATGGCCAGTCCCAAGCAGCACAGGCCACCACAGGGCACTGGGGGCCCCAGCCATCTGCCCCACAGTGCTGGTGATGGCCCCTGTCTGGCCACGGGCCTGTCCCAAATAGCCACAGACAGGTGCACCATACATACAGCCAAACAGACAAGGGTGATGTGTGTCTGTGTGGGTGCATTGTGGCCTCCATCTGGCTGTGGCTGTGCGTGCCCAAGCACACACCCAGCAGCAGCACACCTGCATTCTGCAGCGGGTGCTGGAGACCATGGCTGTGGTGGCTGACTGGCTGCGCATGCTGAATGACAGATACGCAGCAGGTGCACATGGCCAGCCACCTGGCAATGAGAGCCCCCAGGGGGTGTGAGTGTGGGCACCAAGCATGCCACCCCTGCCCTATGCCCGTGCCCTGGGACTGCCACCACTGCTGGGACCTGGGGTGGTAGGGGCCATGCCCACACAGGGTCCCAAAGCTGTTCCTCCCCCCAAATAAATATTGTAAATATGTTTGACATACTCACGATGGTCAGCTGTCACTTATTGCAACATGTCAGTGGGGTGCGAATGACAGGTGTGAGCATATACATGTGTATCTGTGTGCATGACAACTGTCACATACATGGTACCGTACCCATGGCAAGGGCAGGGGATGGGCATGGGCAGTGCCCGACGTAGCACCACAGACGAACACCATCGCACACAGGACAGGGACTGCATGGAGCAGAGGTGGTGGAACTTGCAAGGGTATGGCTAGCAGTGGCGAGGGGTACGAAACAGGGTGGACAGTACAATGCATGTGGACGTGTGGATGGCAGACAAAGAGCGATTGGGGCAGTGGGCCTGGGGGAAGGAGAGGTGCTCCAATCACGGAGTGCGAGGGGCAGGGGTGGGGATGGTTGGGGGTGCACATATGCGGAGCAGATGGGGTGTACCATAGGGCAGCCGTGGCGGGGGGTCATAGTGCCTCCAGGTGGAGGGCAGGGGGGCCCATACACCAGGACCAGAGACGCAGGGTGCTGAGGGATGGGTGGCAGTCAGGGGGCCCGGGTGTGAGACCTAACCCACACCACTGTGGCTGGACATGCACGTACGGGGAGTGGGTGGGGACGTACCTGGGCATTGGGGTAGGTCGGGGTACCAGACCGATGTGCCCTGTGGATAATTATGGGAGATCCACAGTGTACCCAGCAAACACCTGTGAACCGTTGAAGGCCCCATGGGACTGGGGAGATGTGGCCAGTCCATGCAGCATGCGTCTGACTATGTACAGCAGCAGTGTCTATGCGTCCCAGGGGATGGGCCCGCAAGGGGGAGGCACCTCCACGGCATACATCACACTGAGCAGGACAGGGCAGGGGATGGGACACCAGCAGTGTGCTACCAGAGGTGGACATCTGGATGGTACAGACAGCGTAGATAAGTCAACGGGCATACAGGGTACAATGTACAGCCAATGAGATGTGGACGGCACTGCACAGAGATGTATCCGCCGCCACACCAACATGCTCTAAGCATGGTGGGGACAGGTGGCAGGGGGAAGAGGGACAGGGAGGGCAGTGGGCTCCAGACACAGGCAGGGCGGGGGCAGCAGGGGTGTTGGGGGGCCAGCAGGTGGGTGGGGGTGACATGGCTGCTGCTGCGATCCATGGTAATTCCAGCTAGGGGGGACACAAGCTGGCTGAGGTGGTGGCTTGGGGTCGGTCCCCAGTGCGGCCACGGGTAGGGCAGGGAGTATATGGGGCTCTCACAATAACCACAGGACATGTGACTTCAGGCAGTGCCGCATGTGTGGCTATTTATTTCCCCCGTGCTCTGCCATGCCTTGAGCAGCCCTTCCCACCCCATGGTGCAGGTGCCACAGCTGGCGCTGCTGCTGCTGCTGTTGTCAGACCTTGTTGTTCAGAGGGGGTCCCCCAGCCAGCTGCCAAGAGCTCCACGCTGGCAGCTCTGGCCCACGCTGATGCGGCCAGGCCCCTCATCTCAGCCAGGATCCCCTCCGCCGCCAGCCCCAGGCACTCCACTGCATGGCGCATGTGGCACACCTCGTGCCACTGCTGGTGCTGCTCATGTAGGACCACACACAATACATGCTATATGCCTGTGGGGGAGACAAGTTGTACGCCGTGAGACATGGTTTTCACCTGACACCTATACACATGCAACATCATATGCATGCGTTAGGACACCCACCCTGTGAATCTCCATGTGCCACCTGTCAACCACCTGGCTGGCTCACGAGGCGAGAGCCTAGGGCTTCGAGGTTGCTCCTCTTTTCTGTAGCAAGGACTATGCTGCCCTCAGGGATTTTGGGTCCCTATAGCTAGTCGAAATAAGGAGGTAGTTGTGGTCGAGTAGCTATGCTTAAAGAGGCTTTATTTCCCGTCCCGGGAGAATTCTTGCAACAACATATCAAAAGCAAATAAACCATACAACTGGTATAACATAAAGGTGGGACTACAACTGGAACAGAAATGCTTAATGGCAGCTTTAACTGAACCAAAAAGAAGGGAAAAACAGGGTTTTTACTCAGGCACTTTTAACTGTGAAATCTGTGTCCTCACAGATTTCACTCCAGACAGCTTTCTTAGGCTTCTAACAAAATGAGGTTATGCCATCTGAGAAGACAAGCGTACAATCCATTTTACACACTTCAGAATTATCCTCATCAAAGGCACAGTCCATGTCTTCTGGTGAATCGTGATAATTATGTCTTGCTGGGTTGTATTCTGGATAAGAGCTTGTTTCTCTCCTCTCTGCTGAATCTGAGCACCACTCCCCCCTCTCACTGTGAAAAGGTTCCCTACCATATACTATGGAGTCTTTCTTTAGTGAGCCACACGCTTCATGACCACTGGGGGTAAAACTCAGTGCTCCTCTAGACAAGGTATTATGGCTCTCAGGCTGTGCTCTGCCTGGCTCATGTGTGAACGGGAAGTGAAAGCTTTTCTTCCCTTTTCTTCCTCTCACAGGACGCTGCTCTAAAGCATGAGAATTATCAATAGGATAAGTATTCTGACTCCCCAGGTTCCTGCTATGGTGGATTTCTCTTCTCCCTGCTCCTCGTGGTTTATAATGTGGAGACTTCCTCTGGCCCCACCCGGACCCAGGCTTAGTGCAGCCTAACTTCTCAGCACTAACCTTGGTGAGCTCCGTTTGGATAAACCCCTCTGAGCTGCAGACTGATTCCACCTCTGAACCTTCAAGGTATGGCTCCTGGTTTCTCTGAGCGCTGTACTTTCCTCTGGCTTGAGTCCTCCCTGAGTCTCTGTCTCTCTCAACATCAGAGACTGGGTCTGACTCCTCGCTGGCGTCTGTGTACTTCCTTTCTTTCCCACGTGTGCCTGTACGTTTCTCTCTACGTGGCTCTCTAGCTGAATCTGTACCGAATTCAGCACCTGTCTCTACTCTGCTCAAGGCTGATCTATTTTTATCTGTGTCATACCTTGAGATCTGCGTTTGCTCAACTCTATGCAGGTGTCTCTGCTTTGCTGATGAGCTGTGATGTAATGTTAACTCTGGGCGTTTCTCTACAGCCTGTGCTTTTGTTTTGCTTGGTTGCCCCCGACAACCCCTAGCCATGTGCTCTGCACTGCTGCTTTTAAAACTACCCTGAGTGTTTTTCTCTGCTTTTACAGGCGCCATCTGCCTGGCGCCACAACACACCTCAGAGTGTACCCGCATCTCCCCTATCACCTATGCCAGGGCAGACTTCGCGTCCTGCGTGCCGTGCTGTGGTTCAGCAGGCTCCACTGCCCCACTGGCTGCAGCGGCAGGTGGCATACTGTACTCAGGTGGCCCCTGGCTCGGCCCATCATCACCCTCCAGAGGTGGTGCTGGACCCCCCACCTCCACCTGTGCCACAGCTGTCCCTCCTGGTGGTCCTGCCTCTGGCCCCGCATCATCAAGGGGCCATGGCACGGAGTCTGTGTGCTCTTCCCCCTCCTTGATCATGTGTATGTCACCTGTGGGGGAACAGGGTACACAGCTCAGGTGGGGTGTGGCTGCCTGCCTGCCCTTGTCACACCCTGTATCTATGGGCCATGTAGGATGCAGGGCACCCTGGTCAGTGTGTGGGTACCCAGGCTGCATACATGTGGCCATGGACATTACCAGTGCAGGGATGTGTGTTGTGCCATCCCATGTCCATGTCCTATGTGCCTGTGGCAGGCCACCAGTGCCTGCATGTACATGTGACTGGGAGCATCCCACATGGCCAGGCATGACTGGGTGGGGCTGGGGTGCTGTGCTGGTGCAGCCGGGGACAGGTTGCCCTGTGGTGGTGGGGATATGCATGCATGGGTGCAAGAGTTGGGGTAGGGTGGACCTGTGGCAGTGCGACTTGTGGTGGGCTGTGGGTGGCTGTGTGTGGCAGGCACATGTGTGGGTATGAGCCGCACGGGTCTGTGTTGTGGCCCCTATGCCCCCCACTAGTGCTGCCCATTGTATATTGGTGCCTCCTGTGTCTGGCATTGGACACTAGCATGGCCATGCCCCCCCAGTGCATGCAGCCATCAACCCCATACCACCCCATCACCACCTGTGTCCCTGCACCCAGCACCTATGGCACACATAGGTGTGGTACACCTCTGTCTCCCCTGCATAATAACCCATGTGACCTTGCCGTCCTCACCACCCCTGCACTGTGTCCGCACAACACATTGTCACCCAATGCTGCCACCACAGGCCTGTCACGCCCCGCCCCGCCCCTGCACCCTTCCACCGTGCCGTGCCGACCCCTGCTCAACGTCGCCACATCCACCCCCATTCTTGCCCCTGCACATTCAGCTACACCTGTGCCGCCCCACTCACTGCCTCTGTATTGGTGCCCACTCCTCTATCTATGGCAGCCATGCCCTGCTTCCACAGTTCCGACCCCTTTCTGGCCACCACTGTGCCCCCATGCACCCTCTCCCAGCAGGGGCTTTCACCCCCGGCACCTGCCCCCACAGACTGCTGTCACTCCCTGGGGGGGGTAGCGGCATGCAACGCACCTGATGCGCATCCATGGCCCTTATCCACCCCGCGACCCACGCGCTTTCTGGTGACATGTGGTGTGCACACCCTGCCCGTCCTGCCCCAGCTTCCGGACATGATCCCCCCCAGCTCTGCTGGCCAGACCCGGCTTGTGCTCCCTGACACCTGCCAACCCCCTGACGGGTCTTCACCTGGTTCCATGCTCTGTCCTGGGGTCCCTGCATTCACCCACATGCCTCATCCCTCTGGCTGGGGTGATGGTGTCAGGGCCAGCACACCCTCACCCTTGCATACCAGACCGGACTGCTTTCCAACCTGGTCTCGGCACCTCCACCATTGGCTGGTCCATCTATCCATGGACCCCCTCCCCCACAGGCTGCCGACTGCCGGGTACATCTTGTGTCTGTGTTCTTGGTTGGGTGTATGGCTCTGTATGGTCCTCAGTGGCCCCCCACCCTATGCCATGCTACCTCTGTGTGTGTACCTGTTGCTGCACACCCACATCTATGCCATCCCCAGGAGTTGTACCCCATGGCTCTGTTCATGGCCTGCTCATCTCACTCTGTTTACACAGTCCCTTGGTGCACTATCCATGCCCATGTGTGCAGTGGCAGTCTGTGCACCTTGCAGGTCTCTTCTTGGCATAGGGCCATGCATGGAAGGTAGCAGCACACTTTCCACGCCCATTTCTGCGGTTCTGAGGGCTGCCAGCCCGTGGATGGGTGAGTGGGGTCCCTGCACCTGGCTGTGTGCCATTTCAAGGCCCTGCTGGGCTTGGCAGGAGCCCTGGGATGGCAATGCATGTTGGCCAGTGTTGTGTCATGGCCACATGATGTGGTGCTGGGGACATGGCGGGGGGTGGGGGTCTGTGGGATGGTGACCCCCATTGGGCCAGGTTTAGGCCTTCTGCATGTGTGGGGTCTGCAGGTGGCAGCTTACACCATGCATGGCTGACAGGGGGCTGTTGTCCAGGGGCAGTGTGGGGATGGTGCACCAGGTATGGGTTATGGTTTCTGTTGCATGGGACTGGCTGAGGTCATGCATCTCTGTGGGACCCCTGGCATGGACCCCCGCCCCCCTGCATTTGTCCCTGCACTCACTTGTTTATGGTCTGTCACTGGTACACTTCTCTCCATCTTACCTGCACGTGGGTGCACTGTATCCAGTGCAGGGGGCAGGCCATGTATGTACATGGGCCCAAGTCGGTCCACCAGGTGCTGTTCCAGGCTGGTCAGGGTGGCCCCCTGCACTGGACCTCCACCAGTGCCCTGCACATTGTGCCTCTCCCGCGAGATTTGGGCACGGATGTTTCACTTGATGTCGCAGTAGCGCTTGTGGAGGCTCTCTATGTCATGGTGTGGGCCCCCTGCTGCCGCCACCTCTGCCTGGACCTCTGCCCATGCCCTTGTGCGTATGCCAATGGTGGTGGTTGAGCTCATCCATCCGAAGAGCACTTAGAACCTCTCCAGGATGCTAGCCAGGAGGAGGTCATTCTCCTCCTGGGTGAAGCGGACCACTCTCTTCCTGGCTACCTTGGCTACAGGCGTCCAGCAGAATTTCGACCCTGGCACACCTCCAGGGTTTTCCAGTGGGTGGTGTATGGCCCCAGATGGGCCTTCACTCTCACTCTTTGGATCTTCAGTGGTTTGGGCCACAGGTGGCTGCTGGCAGCACTCCCATCCTGCCTCATGGTGTCCCTCATCCTCCATGCTGTGGTACGTACTATGTACAATAGCTCTTGACATTCTTGGCATGCTGTGCCAAGTTATGTACCTCAGGTGTGATCCTACACATGTTCCGCATAGGCTTTACGTGCATGCACAGTAGCACGCATTACATTTGCGGATTCCAATGTGTGGGGACACCACGTCTGCCCAATACGAGCACTGTTCCTGTCCTGTGCGCATGTACACACCTTACGCATGATGTATCCTCCCGCGCTGTGTGCATAAGGCACACTATGCCCTTTCTCTACGTTCCCTGTCCTCAGATCTATCCACATCGTTGCTATTGGTGTGCACCGCTGCATACATGGCCCATTTATCCTCTGGTATGGTTCATGGTGCATGCATGCACACTCTGCTGTTTATCATTGCTTTGAGTGCTGTCTGTTACATACGGTGCATTCCAACGCATGTAGGCGGGTCATGCGGCATATCCCCACGCACTACTCTGCGTCAGACATATGTGTGTCCGCCACGCCTCCACACGTTGGAACGCGCCTTGTGTTCTGCTCTCACCTACATGTCTGGGTGGGGCACACAGTGCAGAATGCCATACTTTTGTGTGCGTACCCAATCACGGAACATGCATTTTTGGGGAACACACATTTCTGCGCTTGCTACGGCGTTACGCTTCTGTACGTGCAGGGCATTGTCTCATGTTGTTGATGGTGTACGTACCAGCAATACCAGGTGTGTAAGGTTTGCTCTGATTATTTGCCGCACCCCACACCCTATTTAACATCTACCTGTGCTCCATCTCATGTCTATCTTGGCTCAGATTGTGAATGTGGGTTGTGCGGTGGTGGCGTTGGTGGAGCTGGAGGAACTGTGGTTGCCTGAATGGGGAGATGGTGTCCCTGGGGCTGGGGCACAGGGCATTAGTGCAGTCCTGCTGCAACTCAGACCTGCAGCTGTGGGGGCTCCACAGACGGAGATGATACCAGCATGATGCCATAGGCGTGATGAGGCACGGCCCCACCTGCCACGCCTCTACAGGCCCAGGACCATGCTCCAGGACATATGTGAGGACCAGGTCATCTCCCTCTACCGTCTGGACACAGAGGCTATTAGGGAGATCTATGAGGATCTACTACCTGACCTCGAGTCCCGGACTGCCCGGTCACATGCCATACCGGGATTGCTCAAGCTCCTGGCTTCCCTACATTTCTTTGCCTCTGGCTTTTTCCAATCCTCAGTGGACGCAGTGGGCGGGATGAGCAGGCCAACATTCTCACGCTGTCTCCAAAAGGAACTGCGGGCCATGGTCAGCCGGGTTGAGAATTACATTGCGATTCCTAACAGTAGGCAACATTGGGGGGCCCTGGGCCAGGCATTCCAGTGGATTGCAGGGATACCACACGTGATGGGAGCTATTGATTACACACATGTTGCCCTGGTCCCGCCATGTGACAGGGAGGTTGTGTTCTGCAACCGCAAACACTAACATTCCTTGAATGTGCAGGTTGTTTGTGATGCAAATATGCATATTCTGAATGTGGTTCCAAGGTTCCCAGGGTCAGCCCATGACTCCTATATCCTGCAGCACTCGGCACTGTTTGTCCAAATTGAGTCCGGACAATATGGGGACTGTGTCCTGCTGGGGGGTATTTACCATATCTCACATGCGCATACAGTATATGATATCTGGGGTCCCATTGTCACCTATGTCTTCTGCATGCCTTTCCTTGCATTGTGGTTGTGGGGCACTGCCTTGTATGGGGCTTTGTACAACATCACACCCTGTCACCAGGGACATGGTCATGTATCTCTGTGTGCTTCTAAACATCTCTATGTATACCATGTGTGTCTCATTGCTCATCTGGGTGTCTCGGCACACATGCGGGTGACACTGGTATCTGCTACTGCTGTTCGGTTGCACAGGTCCTATGTACAGGGGCACTCTGGGCACATATGGTGTGTCCCTTCTATGGCTGTGTGTGACACCTCTTGTTTAACAACAGCTCCAGCACATGGCCTCGGACATACCGCACAAGCAGATGTAAATGGGTATGCCTTTGTGGTGTGTCCCTCATAGACTCCATATCCAACATGTGTGTGTGTGTGTGGTCCAGGAGGGAGGGGGAGTTAATTATGCACCCAGATCCATCCTCATGCTGTACAGTGTGTATGGGGCCTATTCTCTTTTGTCCATGTGTGTGACAACATGTGGGTGGAGCTGTGGTTGCACTTGACATCACACATGTATGCTGTATGTCTGCCCATGTTATCTTGTCTCTACTGCCATTCCAACCTGACCCCTCAGGTATGTGTTCTGGTGACATCTGCTGTGCATGCACTGTATCATGGGCATCACATGGTTGCACACATGCGCATCTCTGCCCCTTCCAGTAATCTTTGCCACTGTCAACCAGATGCCTTCACACCTGCCACTGCTGCCGTTTGGGTACAGGTTTTTGGCCCTGTGTTTGGCCTGGATACAGTTGATATGTGTTGCCCTCATTAGCCTTCCCTGGGGTTCTGGGTCTCCCAGCTTCAGATGCTGGTGCTGTGCCATTGTGTGCCATTCTATGACGTTGTATGTTTGTGTCCCTGTTTATCTGTTGTCCAGTTAAACTTTGCTACTTCTGTGCTTTTGTGTATCCATCATCTCCCGCTTGACCATACCACATTTCTTTCTGCAGGTGATGCGGGATATGGCTGTCGTGCCTGGTTGCTGACCCCTGTGCATCTCCCATGGCCAGGTGCAGAGATAAGGTACAATGAGGCCCATGCCTCCAGCCGCTCAGTCATTGAGTGCACCTTTGGCATTCTGAAGAGTCGCTTCAGGTGTCTGTCTAGGACTGTCGGTGCCTTACAGTATGGACCCATGACTGTGGCACATATCATTCTTGCCTGTTGCATCCTGCACAACATTGCTCTCAGGCACAATGTCCCAGTCAAAATTAATGAGGATGTGGAGGAGGATCCTGTGTGCCTTCCTGTATGTGGCTGCGGTGACACACTTAAGGGGATGGCAGTCAGGCAACATCTGATCGAGGAGCTGTTCTCCTGTAAGTTCTGCATATGTGTGGATGTGCATATGTGTCTCCATGTTTGTGCTTACCTATGTGTTTCACGGCACTATCATGACATATATATTGTGATCCACTAGCTTGCCCAGAGGCTAAGGAGGGCTTGGGTAGCTTGGTGGGGCAGTATTTTATTGGCAGTTACGTTCCTGTGAAGGCAGTAGCAAAGCCTTCTGGTTCCTGAAGTTTGTACCTTTAGCCAATAAGTGTAGTTGAGGCAGAGGGTAAGGTTTAAACTCAGGCTTTAATTCCCCGTCCGGGGCAGATTCAAAACCATGGAACATAAAAGGAAAACAGACCATACGTCTGGTAACACAATTAAAGAAAATACTGTGAACAAAAATCAGCTTCCTTCAGCATTCATTAAACAGCACCAGAAAATAACAGAAAAACAGTTCCTTTCACTCACGTGCAACCTGCAGCTGTTTCTTCCTTCAAACACTTCTGGCTGCTTTAACATAAAGAGTTTACACAATCAGACAAAGTGTATGTACAATCCATTGCAGTGCCCTCTGAAACATCTTCAGGGAATTCCACCTGCATTTCCCCCTCGTCAGAGTGAACTTCTGGCTCCCAAATGCCCTTCAAGTTAAAATGTCTCTGCCGGGGAGTAAAAAGATTATCTTCCTCCACTATCCTAGTGGCCTGTGGGAAATTACCATATTGCTTGTATTTAGAGTCTTGAGAGCTACAGAGCTCTTTGTATGAACAGAGGAAGTCAGGGTATTTTAAGTCCCTCTTACTAGGGAGAATACGCCTATCTCTAGGCTCTGATGCTTCTTGCTTTCTCTGACGAACACAGCTCTGCTCTGTTACCCTTTTTCCACGGCATTTATCTGTCTCCAGCCAATGTGCCTCAGGGTAAAAACTTTCCCCTTCTGCTTTCCTGGAGTTAAACAGTTTGTAGCCTCTAACCTTGGCTGTAGGACTGCCTTTCCTATTTGCCTCACAGCAATGCTCCTGAGGATACCGGGAGGCTGTGCACTGCTGTTCCCAACAGCTTCTTTGCTAGTCACAAACCTCGTGTTCCTTGGAGATTCTCCTTGGCTCTGTCCTCACAGCTCTGTGGACACTGCTTTCCAGCTCAGCAGTTCCAAGTACTTCTGTTCTTCTCCCACTCAAGAACAACTCCGTTTCTATTTCTCCCTCTTTCTCTCCTTCTCTTACTCTACCTTCTCTTGCTCTTTCTCTTGCTCTATCTGCTGGTAAGTGAGTCCTAAATATATTGCACTTGGTGTTAGCCTGGGCTCCGCCCCCATGCAGGTGCTCTCTATTTCCTAATGAGTTCTGAGCTCCCTCTATGCTCGGGCATTCCCTAACACCTCGTGGCTGTGTTTTCCACTGTTGCTCATAGCAACCTTTTCCCATATGTGAAGGTGAGCTGTCAGTTTCCCTGCTGTTTTGCTCACTCTCCCTTACTTCCATGGGCTCTGATGGCGTTACCTCATGACAATATATGTCACTTGTGTTTTTGACCCCCCAGGATAGGCTGCCGATTCTGCCCGGTGCTGTGGGAACTGTGTGTATGTCATTCAGACCTGCAGGTGACTGGGGTGGGTGGACATACAGGTAAGTGTACTGTGGGGGCAGTACAGCATTGCACATATCTGTGTTCCCTCTCCACTGTACCTCTGTTGTTGTACACATGTTTAGCCTGCGGCTCCATCCCCCATATGTTCCAGTGACACACCTATGGCAATTGGCCTGTGCACATTTCGGGAATTTACACACTGTATCTAGGGCACATGTTACCAGGCTGTGTGTGTCTACAGGCACAGGGTGTGGGGTTGGTGGATAGCACATACAGCTTTCCCTGGCATTGTGGCATTACACAACATCAGTGTATCATTGCATGGACTGTAATGATTGTCTCCACTGGTCACTGATTGTGCACAGACCTTCCATATGCAACTTGTGGCATGCTCACCTTGTCTCATGGTATATGTATCTGTGTCTTTGGGGTGTATCTAGGTGATGGTACCTTCTGATTCCCTATGCCATTGTCTGGTGCAAGGATGTGTCTGGCCACCTGTGCAGGGGTGTTCACTCGTCTCTCTGTGACCTTCTGCTTTTGCCCTTGTGTACATTGTGCACATGTGTCATGTATTGTTGCCTGACGTATCTCATGTTTGCTGACAGGACACTACGCATCAACGTTTTGGTTACATGCTACTCACCATATCTTGGACATGTGCCACTGACGGCTGACCATGACGACGTGGTGCTGGAAACAGTTCATTGACATCTGCAGCCTCTACTGTGGCCCCTTGTGCCCTTTGCCTGGCTCAGACAGTCCCCATCAGACACTTGCTGTACAATGAAGGTAGGTTGCACCTTAGATCTTCTGTGACTAACATCCACATGTAGATGTTTCTTTTGGGCTGTTTGTATCATCGTGCCTTTCTGTGGGATCTCTGTGCACCACTACTGCTGGACATGCTGTGGACCTCTAGGATGCCTGTGTGACATGGGCTTTGAAATGACCATGTCGAGATGGTAACCTGGTCTGCACTGCCATCTCCTGCTGTGGTCAACATGCACTGTGCTGTGTGTTGTGGACGTGTCATGTTTTAATATCTGGGCATTCATTATGACATAATGTGCTGTCATTGTCTGCATTGTGACCTGATGGTATGTGTAGCATACCTTTACCTTTTCTCTACTCCTTTTAACACAAGGCACAGCCAACACACAAGGCACATCTACTATGCTGCATCTGGAGTCCCCATCACCCAATGGTGATTTGACAGGACACCTCCATGCAAAGGTCCCTGGGTGATGGTGCCAGTGGGAGATGGACCTATGTGAGTTGGACACATGCCTATGTTGGACATCATTGTTGGCCTGCTACTTTGGTCATCACCGGGGGGGACCAACACACCATTGCTGCCATGCTCTGTCTGGGTGTTGCGTTTATTGCAGCAGAGACACATCACCTTTGCATTGCTGTGGAACATTGAGATGTCACTTGTGACTTTGCATGGCCATGTAATCTGCGATGGTCATAGCTGGACTTGTAGGGTCACAGGTGGCATTTGCACTGTGGACACTTGTCCGTCCATCTACAGCAGGAACTCACATGCGCGCTGTATGTTGTACATCCATCTGACATTGTGTAGCTGTGTGTCACCAATGTGTGGGGCTTGCATCACAGGAATTGCACCAATATTTGGCTACACAGGTACATGCAACCACGTATGTGGCACAGGAGATATATTCTGTAGGTCCTGCTTATTTGTGTGGCCAACTTCCACTTGTATATGACACACTATCTTCCTCCAGAGCACTGTGATGCATGCCACCATCTCTGATTGCTGTTTGACCATTGCAGGGGGTGTTACAGTGGATATGGGGCAGCACTCTGTGGTGTTTAAATGTACACGGTGCACGCGCATGTGCCTGACTCATCTCTTACACTGGTGCATGTGCCGGGGTGGGATTTGTGTGGGTACGTGCACCGTTGTGGATGTCTCTTTGTAGCTCTATGTACATGTTATTGTGTGTGTTTACTGGACAGATGTGGCAATGTACATTGATTTGCAGGCTTATCTTTGCATGTGTGCACATTCCTCTTTCTGACATGACATTGCTCCACTCACATTGCGCCAGTACCTTTGCACTGGGGCGGCGGGTGTGTCCATTTCCAGGCTTCATTTGTGCAGTCCCTGTATATTGCCACATTATGAGTGCTCCTGTTTCCACGGCTCCCATTGTGGTGTGACGTCCACATAGTGCTACCTCTGTATGTTAGTGGGATCTCATCTTCTTTGCTTTTTGCCCACATGTGACTCTTGTCCTGATACCGTGTCCTCATGTTGCATTGTGTCACTGTTTTTGATGCCATGTGTGCATTAAAGGTGTTTATTTACATGACTACCTGACATCTGGACTTTCTCAGCACATCACATACTGTTCTAGGGACATCTACACTGCTGTATGACCCACTGATACCCACACATCAGGTCTACATATCTGAGGGGTGGTGCTGGGCCATTGGGACATGACATCATTGGCATGTTTGTGCATTTCCATGTGCACTGCGTATCTACTTCACTGTGTGGCAGCATGACATTACATCTCTGTATCTTCCCTTTAGACCTTTTTGCCTTGTGTGTGTGTTGTCAGCCTGGTGTGCCTGCCTGATATGTGCCACCTGTCAGCTGTGTGTTCTGGTGCTGTGGCCATGATGGTGCAGACATGTACTTCTACTACTACTGAGCATTTATATAGTGCTACATGGCGAATGTGGCATAGTGCAGACAGGTGGGAGACATGTTCTGTGCATCAGTGATTACTATCTAGTCAGCATGGACACAGATGGGGTGGGAGGGATACCACTGGGGACAGTGGGGGTGTGTGTGTCAGGGGAATCATGCTTCCATGGCTGCAGCGAGGACATGTGGTTTCATCCTGGATTTGTGGGGGGTTGGAGACGGTGCCTGCTGTACGGACAGTGAAAATTTGCTCATGGCATACAGGGCATCATGGAGAAAGGAGTGGAGTTTGGGGTTCGCAGTAGGGGTGTACTGCATAGGTGGTGGGTGTCTGCTTGGGGCCGATGTTTTCAGGGGTGTTTGTATGGGGAGATGGGAGACAAGGGGTGGTGGGTAGCCACAGAGTCTCTGCATTTTGAGCTCAGCAGGGTATGTTTGACATGGGTACGGTAAAGGTTAGGGAGGCTTTGACATGACCTGACATGGGGGGTAGTGTGGCCATGACTAGCCTGGCACATGGTTGGATGCATGGCAAATTATTGCACAGAATGACAGGTAATGAGGTGTGTCCAGATGAGACCTGCAGGGGGAAGACTACTCAGATACTGATGGAATGTGATTGGGCAGTGCATGGGCATATTGGTGGTGTGTTCAGGGTGGATGGGGTGGGTATCACTGCTGTTGTGGAGAAAGGGGGGCAGGTGTTAGCTATCAGATGGCTGTGTGTCGTGAACAGGGGTGAAGGGTCAGGAATGTTCCTAGATTGCGGCCTGGGGACACTGGGGGAGGTACAGAGTTATCCACAGACATGTACAACAAGGGGGGGCAGGGAGGTGTTACGATGATGGATGGGAGGTACGGTCATGGCCATGTTCACTTTCAGGCTGTGGTGAGACATTCAGGCAGCGATGTCATCATGACAGGCGTGGATCATGGTTTGTTTAGCCAGGTAGGGTTCAGGTGTGCGTAGGTGGCTCTGTGAGCCATCAGTATCTAGCTGGTACAGCCAGCCATGTGTGCCGATAGGCACACCAGGTGACTGTGTATGGAGGGGGTAAGGGGGGATCCACGCCAGATCCTTGGGGTACACCATCCGGGTGCGGAGTTGTGGGGGAGGGGTAGGTGTACAGATATTGTTACGGTGTACCGTGTATGGGTATAGTTACATCACAAGGTTTAATCTCACTACTTTCATTACTACCACACCTACTGCACCTGCACAGTGGGAGACATGGCCTGTTGGTTAGGACACGGTACCTCAGGCCAGAGGGCTGTGGGTTCACATCCCACCTGGGGACAGCAACTATGGGACTGGGGTTTCTAGTCTTATTGCCATTCCTTGTGGCCTTGGGCACACCACATGGCCCTCCATTGGCTACTGCTTTATTTGATGGGTACAGCGGGATAGACAACTGGCTACTTACAGAGATAACTCAGTACTTATCTCTGTCACTGCCCCTTGTACACAGCGCTGCACAGACATGTCGAGCAGACACCCTACTCACCACAGCTTACATTCTAGTTAGGATAAGTGAGAGAATGTAGGAGCAGGGGTAGGAGAGGCAACGGTGGAGGGGGATCAGGGTAGTTGGAGTCCACAGGCAGCAGCGGGTAGGTGAGCTCTCAGCATGGATTGGATGTGTGTTTGCGAGGGTGCCTGGCACACTGACCCCGTGAGTTTATCCCAGGCGTAAGGTGTATCAGGGTGAAGGACGTGATGTCTGCTGTTCACGGTGGAGCAGAGGGGCCATCCGTTTCAGCACTGTGGTCCAGTATGTGCCTTTTGTGGTAACTTGTTTGCATTGTGGTTGTAGGGGTTCTTTGGGATAGTGGTCACATACACCTGTTGGCAGTCTGTAGGTTGCCAGTTTGATTCCCACATGTTCTGTTCCTTTTCCTTTCCTATGTTCTGCTAACCTGCCCATGCAATGGCTGCAGCCTCGTCACCTCTCCACACACCCTTCCATCTCTGTGGTCTGTGCCACAGTGTGCCCTCTCTGAAGCCTATCTGTCACATATTGTGTGTTACATATGGCTATATCTTTTTAGTGTCCATGTGACCAGTTGGCTTGGTGGATTGGTACTGCTGTTGTTGGCTGGTCTGTGCCACATCACTATGCAGGTTGGATTCTCACATGTTCCTTTTTCGTTCCATTGCCCTGGTCCACAGGCCGTCCATTTAGCTGTCCCTTCAGCCGGCCCCTTACACCCTTTGTGTATAGCTCCCATTCTCTTTTGCATGCTGTTTACACTGCATTACATCTCATGATGTGTGTGCATGAAGGACTAGAAAGGGGTACTGTTAATTCTGGAGAGAAATCTGCAACTGTGAGTATATACTTCTGGTAATTTTCTAAAAAGAATTATTTGTATTAAAGCTACTTAATCTGTGAACCCACTGTTTTTTGTTGGATCAGTTAGGGCAGGGGTAGGGAACCCTGGTCCTGGAGAGCCACAGACCAGTCAGGTTTTCGGGATATCCCTAATGAATATGCATGAGATATATATGCATTAGAGATATCCTGCCAACCTGACTGGTTTGTGGCCCTCCAGGGCTGGATTTGGAGACCCCTGCCTTACACCTCTGTCATTTAAGATTGTGAGTGGGCAAGGTGCAGATGTCCTAGACATCGAAAGGGTATATAGAATGTGTCACATTACTCCTCGATTCTCACCACCACCAAAAAGTTGTCTAATAGACAATATTTTGGTGGTGGTGAAAAGTGAGGAGGAATGTGACACATTCTATCTAACCTTTTTGATGTCTTGGACATCTGCACCTTGCCCACTCACAATCTTAAATGACAGAGGTGTAAGGCAGGGGTCTCCAAATCCAGCCCTGGAGGGCCACAAACCAGTCAGGTTGGCAGGATATCTCTAATGCATATATATCTCATGCATATTCATTAGGGATATCCCGAAAACCTGACTGGTCTGCAGCTCTCCAGGACCAGGGTTCCCTACCCCTGAGTTAGGGCCTAGTAGCAGCAATTAAAGTTTGAATTTAAAACACAGAGGAGAGCTTTCTGGTTACATTTCATATCCAGCAGAGAGCTTGTAGTTTAATTTTAATAGTCACTCAGGGCCAAGTAACAGCAAAGTACTTTTAGTTTAAATTTAACACACAGAAGAGAGCTTTCTGATTAAATTTTGCACCCAGCAGAGAGCTTGTAGTTTAAATTTCATAAGAAGTTAGAGCCTAGCAGCAGCAAAGAGCTATAATTTAAATCAAATCAGAATTTAGCTTAGCACAAAAGGCAAAACAGGGTCTGTACTCTTTGAGCAACAAATAGTCTTCTAGAGACCTTTACAAAGAGGCCTTCTACCTAGGGGGCAAGAGACGTGTGAAACCTTTTCAAAAGGTGTTAACACCAGGTGGCAGATCAAAAGGCCATTTTGAAAGACTCCTCCTATCCAAGCAAGGACTGTTAATTACCCAGGAAGTTGGTCACAGCATTACCTCAGCAGCAGAGGCATAAATAGCTCAACCAGAGCTCTGTGAACCTCTGTCTTGAAGGACTAGAAAGGGATACTGTTAATTCTGGAGAGAAATCTGCAACTGTGAGTATATACTTCTGGTAATTTTCTAAAAAGAATTCTTTGTATTAAAGCTACTTAATCTGTGAACCCACTGTTTTTTTGTTGGATCAGTTAGGGCCTAGTAGCAGCAATTAAAGTTTGAATTTAAAACACAGAGGAGAGCTTTCTGGTTACATTTCATACCCAGCAGAGAGCTTGTAGTTTAAATTTAATAGTCACTCAGGGCCAAGTAACAGCAAAGTACTTTTAGTTTAAATTTAACACACAGAAGAGAGCTTTCTGGTTAAATTTAGTACCCAGCAGAGAGCTTGTAGTTTAAATTTCATAAGAAGTTAGAGCCTAGCAGCAGCTAAGAGCTATAATTTAAATCAAATCAGAACTTAGCTTACCTCAGCAGCACAAGACAGGGTACTGTGTAGCAGCCCTCTTTTAATAAGTGTTATTTCCCACCCTCCCCTGGGATAATCATAGCTTTATAGGTACTTACACATCTTAAAAGACAAGAGGTGCTTTCAGGTGAAGCTTATTACCCAAATCAGTCATACACTAAGGACCTGAGATTAATTAAGCTTCGGGTGAACAAGGTATATTAAACGTATTAGGTACAGTTTTATTGGTATAAATACCCATAGCGACCCCTAGTAAGTAAGAACTTAAAGATCTAGACACAAACTTAAAACTTAGATGCAGACAGCAGTCCAGCAGCGGGATGGGGGCTTTCCAGTCTTTTGCATTGAGTGTCACATGTATGATTTTCTCCCAGGTGGTGAGAGGTCTTACGTGTGCACTAGGTGCAAGGAGCTCTTTTCTCTCAGGGAACAAGTCCGTTCTCTAGAGGCTAAAGTAGCAGACTTGGAAAACATAAGACAGACAGAGAGGTACATAGACGAGACCTACAGGGATATAGTCCTGAAGTCCCACCTCCAGTCTGGCAGCACCCCTGTTGCCATGGAGGAGAGAGGTCACGTGACAGGAGAGCATCACCCTGGTGTGGCAGGAAGTGATCCTGTAACTAGGACCTGTCCTCCAGGTGATGTAAAACCCTCTCGCACCGAGGAAGTTTCTCCAGGGCCATGTGCCCATGAGGGAAGGGTTAGGACAGCCGTTATAGTTGGTGATTCGATCATTAGGCATGTAGATAGCTGGGTGGCTGGTGGACATGAGGATCGCCTGGTAACATGCCTGCCTGGTGCGAAGGTAGCAGACCTCACGCGCCACCTAGATAAAGTCTTAGATAGTGCTGGGGAGGAGTCTGCTGTCTTGGTACATGTCGGTACCAATGACATAGGAAAATGTGGTAGGGAGGTTCTGGAGGCAAAATTTAGGCTTTTAGGTAGGAAGTTGAAATCCAGAACTTCCAGGGTAGCATTCTCCGAAATGCTTCCTGTTCCACGCGCAGGACCCAAAAGGCAGGCAGAGCTCCGGAGTCTCAATGCGTGGATGAGACAATGGTGCAGAGATGAGGGTTTTGGATTTGTTAGGAACTGGGAAACATTCTGGGGAAAGGAGGGGCTCTTCCGAAGGGATGGGCTTCACCTTAACCGGGACGGAACCAGGCTGCTGGCATTAACCTTTAAAAAGGAGATAGAGCAGCTTTTAAACTAGATATTAGGGGAAAGCCGACAGTCGCCCAAGTGCGGATGGTTCGGAAGAATGTATCCTTGAAGGATACTACCAAAAGCAGAGAGGTTCCACAAAAGAGTAAAGTAGCCCAAATGCCCTCAAGTATGGAGCAGACAGAGCTTAAAGATCCCAATTTACCCATGTCTAACAATAGCCAAATTAACATGAATAAAATACATTCTCCAAAATGCTTGTATGCAAATGCTAGAAGTCTAAAGAATAAGATGGGAGAGTTAGAATATATAGCACTAAATGAAAGGTTAGATATGATTGGAATATCAGAGACATGGTGGAAGGAGGACAACCAGTGGGACACTGTGATACCTGGGTACAAACTATATCGTAATGACAGAGCTGATCAAATTGGTGGAGGGGTTGCACTCTATGTTAGAGAGGGCATTGACTCAGAAAGGATTAAAGTTTTGCAGGAAACAAAATCTGCTGTAGAATCTATATGGATGGAAATTCCATATAAAAGGGGGAAGGCGATGGCAGTGGGGGTGTACTATCGAGCACCTGGCCAGAATGACCAAATGGATGATGAAATGCTCAAAGAAATCAAGGAAGCTAACAAAAGTTACAGCGCAGTAATAATAATGGGTGATTTCAATTACCCCGGTATTGACTGGGTCAGTGTCACATCAAGACATGCTAGGGAGATAAAGTTCCTAGATGAAATAAATGATTGCTTCTTGGAGCAGCTGGTTCATGAACCGACCAGAGGGGAAGCCATATTAGACCTAGTCCTTAGTGGAACACCAGATCTAGTGCAAGAGATAAGGGTGTTGGGGCCACTTGGCAATAGTGATCATAGCATGATCGCCTTTGATTTAATTAGTGGAGGAGGGATAGTAAGGAAATCCACAGTACTACCTTTTAACTTTCGAAAGGGAGACTATGATGCAGTTGTGAAGGTTAAAGACGTACATCAAGCTTGGGTGTTGTTTAAAAATACTATCTTGGAAGCCCAGACCAGCTGTATTCCACGCTTTAAGAAAAGTGGACGGAAGTCCAAAAAACTGCCAGCATGGTTTAAAGGTGAGGTCAGAGAGGCTGTTGTTGCCAAAAAAGCATCTTTCAGGAAATGGAAAAAAGAGCCAAACGACGAAACCTGGAAACAGCACAAGCACTGGCAAGTCAAATGCAAGGCATTGATAAGGCAGGCAAAGAGAGAATTTGAGAAGAAGCTTGCTGCGGAAGCAAAAACACGAAATAAAGACCTTTTCAAGTACATTCGTAGCAAAAAACCTGTGAGAGAGTCAGTTGGTCCATTAGATGATAAAGGGGTTAAAGGAGCACTAAGAGGCGACAAGGCGATAGCGGAGAGACTGAATGAATTCTTTGCTTCGGTCTTTACTGAGGAAGATGTAGGGATGTTACCCATGACTGAAGTGGTATTTAAAGGTGCGGAAGAATTTAAGGAAATATCGATACATCGGGAAGATGTCTTACAACTATTAGATAAACTGAAGAGTAGCAAATCACCTGGGCCGGATGGTATACATCTAAGGGTGTTGAAAGAACTGAAATATGAGATTGCAGACCTGCTATCAGTAATCTGTGAACTATCATTAAAATCATCTCTAATACCTGAAGATTGGAGGATCGCCAATGTAATACCAATTTTTAAAAAGGGTTCCAGGGGTGATCTGGGAAACTACAGACTGGTGAGCCTGACGTCAGTACCGGGAAAAATGGTAGAAACCATCATAAAGAATAAAATTACTCAGCATGTAGATAGTCATGACCTAATGGGAGACAGCCAACATGGCTTTAGACAAGGAAGATCTTGTCTTATTAATCTGTTATGTTTTTTTGAAGGAGTGAATAAACAGGTGGACAAAGGTGAGTCGGTTGATATTGTGTATCTGGACTTTCAGAAAGCCTTTGACAAGGTCCCTCATCAGAGACTTTTGGCAAAACTAAAGAGTCATGGGATAGCAGGCAGTGTACTATTGTGGATCAGGAACTGGTTAAAAGATAGAAAGCAGAGGGTAGGGCTAAATGGCCAATTTTCCCAATGGAGAAAGGTGAATAGTGGTGTACCCCAGGGATCTGTGCTGGGTCCGCTGCTTTTTGACATATTCATAAATTACCTGGAAAGTGGAATAACGAGTGAGGTTATCAAATTTGCAGATGACACAAAACTATTTAAAGTTGTTAAAACCCAAGAGGATTGTGAAAAATTGCAAGAGGATCTTGATAAATTGGAATACTGGGCATCAAAATGGCAGATGAAATTTAATGTGGACAAGTGCAAGGTTATGCACCTAGGGAAGAACAACCCAAACTATGGTTACACGATGCAAGGTTCCACATTAGGAACCACCACCCAGGAAAAAGATTTAGGCGTCATTGTGGATACCATGTTAAAACCCTCGGCCCAGTGTGCAGCGGCAGCCAAGAGAGCAAATAGAATGCTAGGTATGATAAGGAAAGGAATGGAAAATAAAACAAAAGATATTATAATGCCTCTATATCGTTCCATGGTGAGACCGCACCTTGAATATTGTGTGCAATTCTGGTCTCCATATCTTAAAAAGTATATAGCGATTTTAGAAACGGTACAGAGAAGAGCCACCAAAATGGTAAAGGGGATGGAAGGATACTCCTATGAAGAGAGGCTAAAAAGGTTAGGGCTCTTTAACCTGGAAAAGAGACGGCTGAGGGGAGATATGATAGAAGTCTATAAATTAATGAACGGAGTGGAACGGGTAAACGTAGATCGATTGTTTACCTTATCAGAATATAGAAAGACTAGGGGACATGCAATGAAGCTACAGGGTAAACTATTTAAGACTAATAAAAGAAAATATTTTTCACTCAACGTGTAATCAAACTCTGGAATTTGTTACCGGAGGATGTAGTAAAGGCTGTTAGTGTAGCTGGGTTTAAAAAAGGTTTGGACAAGTTCCTGGAGGAAAGGTCCATAAACCATTATTAAGAAGTGACCGAAGATATCAATGCTTGATCCATTACAAGCATTGTGGAACTTGTGTCTCTTTTGGGGAAACTACTAGGTACATATGACCTAGATTGGCCACTGTTGGAAACAGAATACTGGGCTTGATGGACCTTGGTCTGACCCAGTATGGCATATCTTATGTTCTTATGTTCTTATGTTCATGTGTTTCTATGTGGCTCTCATCCCACTTACAGACTGTGCTATGAGCTGTGGACGCCTGTTGTGCATGTGCCTTGCATCATGGTGACTGTTTGGGTTGGTCTCTCCTGGCACACAGCAGGTGTTTTGTGTGGTGCCCTGCAGTGTTCTTGTATGCAGCCATTGCTGTGGACCTCACAGTGGTGGTGTGGTCTATTGGTTTGTGCAGTGTTTTTCAGGCTAGTGGTCATGGGTTCACTCCCTCTTTGTTCTCCTTCTTTTATGCCTTTCCTACACTGGTACCTGTCATTCCTGTAACAGTCATATCTCTGCTGATCTGTGCTGCCAGCCCATATTACCCTCATCACAGTTGCTAACCATCCTTCTGTCCGTCTATCTGCATCTATCAGCTGTGTGGCACCCAGTGTTCATGTGCAGGCTGCTACCCCATGTCCTGCTTTTCAGGTGCCTTAACCTATGGTGCCTTATGGGGCACCTTGCCGGCACCTTATACGGGGCCTTCAAGGGGTGGCTGCATGGCGCCTTAGGTTGGGCACCTTGTAGGGCACATGACAACATGCCTTGTGAGGTGCCTCCAGTTAAGGTGCCTTGTGATGTGCCCTATATGGCGCCTTGCAACGTGCGTTATCTGATGGCGCATTGTTACGTGTGTTACCTGGCACTGCTTGTCATACGATGCACCGCCCACTCCTTTATATGGGCATCTGTACCATTACCACAAAACTACCGCGGGTGATACTAACGCGGTTTAGTAAACATACCCCTTGGATAAAACAAACAATATTATCTTTCTCATAAAACCGACTGTTTTTCCCAATGGGTCATTTATGTAATTCAGTACCCCTATGGGAAACTGTACGTGGGCCAGATTTTCAGAATGATTAGAGTTTGACTTACTGAACACAAGTCGAGTTTAGTCACATCTACTTTATCAGTTCCTATAGTTGCTAACTGTCTTGAGTTTACATATTCCTGTGAGAATATACGGTCGTGGGTCAATGACTGCATTATGGAGGCCCAATAGCGGGGATGAACATCCTGTTGGGCTTCCCCACCATTGGGCCTCCCCACCATTGTGCATCTCCTCCAGTGTCTAACTTCCCTGACGATTGTACGGGGAAGTTAGATGGGGCGGGGAAGGGGCATATAGGGGGCGGAGTTAGGGCAGGCAGTGGGTGGTTGCTAGCCTTGGACATACAGGGACGATTCTAATGTTGGCACTGTATGTCCAGGGCTAGTGACTTGTATGAATTAGCTGCAGGAGCCAGCGGCTGGGATCGTGGCTTTTAAATAGAGCCATGGTGCCATGGCAACCAGACGCCATGGTGCCACGGCTCCATTTAAAAGCCCTGACTGTTAGTTGGGCATGTCTTGTATGTGCAGGCTGGGCTGAATCGCATTTCTGGCCTGCATGTACAGGACTGTTCGCGATTCTTTTTTTTTTTTTTTAATTATAAATTTTATTCAGCTTTTGCATAATACATCAAAACATAAGAACAAAGTCACAGAGGAAACTTCAGGAGCCATGGCTAACACAGACAAGCATATGTCTAATATCTGTAAGGGACATCCCACCATCACAAAGGGGGGGAATGAGGAGGGAGGGAAGGGGGGGGGGACCGACCACGAACAGCAACCTCCATTTGAAAATGTAACTTTTTATGTACCCTCAATATTTTCTAGGGTGTCCCATTTGTCAAGTAATCGGTGAAAAGAAGGGTTTTGTTGTACATATGCCCTTTCACAGGAGCGGGGACTGTTCGCGATTCTGATCCTGTGGCGCTCTAAGTGCTCCGCAGGATCAGAATCGCGACACCCTCTATACGTCCAGATCAGACCGGACATACAGAGAACTTCGACATCTGGGACAGAATCAGGCTATAATTATTCAAATAAGGCTCAATGCTTAGCCTGTCTTGAAGAATGGTAGATTTTCCAGTTGGAATGTGTTCATCCTAAAGATCCGAATGAAACTATTGAGTGGTTTTCTGCTTTGTGATTCATTTGTTCCCCCTTTTTGGATGCTATTTCCTGATTGGTTTGTATATCCTTATTGCTCCTCCCCTTCCTTTTAAACAGTGATTTTCTGCCATTGGGTTTCCATGACATTAACCATCTGTATGCCAGAACTCTCGCGATGCAACCGTTTTCAGTTGTTGTTGAAACTCGAGTTGAGACTGACTTCTAGCTATTTTAGTTGGTGTCTCACTTACCATAGAAGTGTTTCTATCTTTGAATTTTTATGTGCATATACAATTTAAAGTAAAAAAAAACATGGTGTGAGATGGGACCTATGACTGAATATGTTGGGTTTGATCGGCTCGCTTTTCTAGTGATATTATATGTAGCGTGTCTCCTCCACTCAGTGGCGTGGCGTGTCTCCTCCACCAACTATTATTATTTTTCTAGCCCTTTGTATGTTATTTAAAGGTAATCTTTCTTTCAAATATTTGTCTTTTTTGCTCTTGTTGTTTTGTTTGAAACACTGTTTCTTAAAGACCCTTTGTTTGGTGAGTCATAGAATTATTATGGAGCCCCACCATATGTTTTGGGGTGTATATGCATTTTTCCCTACCATTATTGCATTGCTAGCATGTTTCACTGTGCTAACTGGCATACTGGTGAGCCTACTGCCTCCCCCTGAGGTGACGTTAAGTGCAACTGCGCTAATACCAACATTTGTGGTTAACACATGGCCCTATTACCCACGCTAACTATGATTCACTGTCATCCTCCTGCAACGAATTCCAGAGTTTGATTATGCATTGAGTGAAAACACATTTTCTATGATTAGCCTTAAATGTGCTACATTGTAGCTTCATTGCGTGTCCCCTGGTTTTTCTACTTTTTGAAGGAGTAAACAACCAGTCTACATTTACCCGTCCCACTCCATTCATGAATTTATAGACCTCTATCATATCTTCCCTCAGGCGTCTCTTATCCAGGTTGAAGAGCCCTAACTTTTTAAGCCTCTCCTCATAGGGTATCCTTCCTTCTCATTTACTATTTTGGTGGCTCTTCTCTGTACCTTTTCCAATTCTGCTATATCCTTTTTCTGATATGGTGTCCAGAATTGCACACAATATAAAAGGTGCAATCGCACCATGGAGTGATACAGAGGCATTATAATATATTTTTTTTTATTCTCCATCCCTTTCCTTATGATTTCTAGCATTCTGTTTACTTTCTTGGCTGCTGCTGCACACTGGGCATAAGGTTACAATGTATTATCGACAATGATGCCTAAATCCTTTTCCAGGGCGGTGGTTCATAATGTGGAACCTTGCATCATGTGACTGTAGTTTGGGTTGTTGTTGTTCCCTTAGGGGTCTATTTCAACACGCAACTAACAGGGTTGGACATCCCAATGGGATGTTCATCCCTGCTATTCACCCCCTTTTCCATCCTTGATGAAAGCCTCCCCATACGAACAAGGAGGCTTGGATGGGGGCGACGCGGAAATGGGGTAAAGGCGGGCATGGGTGGTCCATGGTCCCGGACATACAAGGCTGATTCTAAAGTCATCTCTGTATGTTTGGGGCCAGCAGACTGGATAAAGGATGGCAGGCCCAGGTGCCAAAAGTGAGGCGAGGGGGTGCAGGGGGTTCCCCGCAGCCCGACCCTGGTCATGGGAGGCCAGATCAGTGGTTGGACAGCGGGGAAAGGAATGTGGCCGGATGTACAATAGTATACCCCCACTGCCATGGATGTCTCCTTTTTACATGGAATTTCTATCAATAGGGATTCTACAGTGTAGTTTGTTTTCTGTAAAATGTTTATCATGCTTGACTCAATGTCCTCTCTAAGATAGAGCACTACTCCTCCACCAATTTGATCTACCCTATCATTGTGATATAATTTGTATCCAGGTATTCCAGTGGTTGTCCTCCTTCTACCAGGTCTCTGAGATGCCAGTTATATCTAGCCTTTCGTTTAGTGCTATATATTCTAACTCTACCATCTTCTTCTTTAGGCTTTTAGCATTTGCATATAGACATTTTAGAGGCTGTAGTTTCTTCATATTCACAATCTGATTATTAGCTGCTCTTTACTTAAAGGCTTCTGGGTTACTTTTGCCTTTATTGAAACCTTTCTAATGGAAATGCTACTCCAAGCTACTGCAGATACACAGAGTACAAAGTGTTTAGCATAATACACCTCACTTAATATTCAGACCATAGAACAGAGCTGCTCCAGAATCTAGAAATACCACCTAGTGCAGTGTGTGGTCTAGGGACCAGGTAATGTGTCCCGTTCCTTTCATTCAAGGTGGATGGTGGAAAAGGTCATTTGCACATGTGGCCACTGTTACGTCCATGAAGCACACATCTTTACTGAACATTCCATGCTGATGTGGTGGATCACTACATTCTCCATTGGGTAATAGGTATCATATAGGTGCTCAGATGATGAGGTGGATCTTGGGAAATAAAGGGGCTAGCCATTATCGACATATATAGACCATATTGCAGCATACTGGTGACCTGGATCACTGGAAGTATTGTCCAGTACCTGCCTGTCTTGTATGATGAGGGAGCAAGTGTGCATGGTCCCCCGGAGAGGGCAGGATGGTCTGGACCAACCTGGGGC
Organism: Ichthyophis bannanicus; assembly: GCA_033557465.1. Taxonomy (NCBI): domain Eukaryota; kingdom Metazoa; phylum Chordata; class Amphibia; order Gymnophiona; family Ichthyophiidae; genus Ichthyophis; species Ichthyophis bannanicus. The sequence continues at coordinate 1,469,670,623 of CM066031.1, forward strand.
AGGAGGGCAGGACCACATGAGTCATGACTGAGGTTTGCATTTGCTGTATATGCAAAAGTACCTATCTTGTAGTATACAGCAGGTCACAAGGGAATGCATGCCCTGCATATTTACTGCCTCAATGATTACTGCAACAGTGCAGCCCAGTGGACCTCTGTGTATGGATGTTGTTTGGCTTTGGAGGTACAGTACGGTAGTAGGAAGGGTACCTTGTCCTCACAGGTGGCTTGGTCTTTGCAAGGGGAGATTACTACTGCTGCTGTTTGTCTGTTATGCAGCTGTAGTACTGAGTGTCCAGTGCAGACCATACTGCATGTGTACCGCTACAGGCAGGTCTTAGGTGTGGTTTACAACTTTCTCAGAATGTGCCTGCCAGGTTGTATGATGTCTAGCATTTAGGCCATTGCAGGCAGGGGCTGTAAACATGAAAGCCAGAGACTAGTACAGGAAGCTGTGGTTGAATGGTTAGAACACTGGTTCTGTAATAGACAAACCAGGGCTCAAATCCTACTTGTGGCCTTGGGAAGGTCATTTCACCCTCCATTACCTCTGATGTAAGACCTACCAGTATGTTTCTTATTTTATCTTTATGCAATTTTATACATTATACCAATAAAGTTAATATAAACTTTCTTGTACAGAAATAGAGCAGAAACAATAGAAATCAAAAGAAGAAATAAAACAAGAAAATATAATTAGTGAATCACCTCTGTCTGCTCAGCCTAGCCCACAAAAGCAGGGGAAGGAGCACATAAGAAAAACAAAGATATATACAGGGTGGCCCAAAAAAAAGTGAGAACATCTTGTAAATTAAAAGCTTAAATAGTTTACTTATTTACTTTTTTTAGCTATATAACGCCTTTATTTCGACAATTTCTGGTCACCATCTTTTTTTTTTGTTAATTTGTCAATCGTTTACATCTGTCTTTTTGAATTTTTAAATAACTTATATGCTACGAGATGTTCTCACTTTATTTGAGCCACCCTGTATATATCAAATTGCAAAAGAAAACAGTTAGGCTAATATCCAGCATATTTATATCATGGCACTTCTGATGGAGAATCAATGGAAGCTTCCAGACGGCGAGTAGTCAGAAAAGCCAAAAGCTCATGAAAAATATACTAAACCAAATAGAACTTTACCAGACATTTACAAGGATGTTTCAAGAAAAAGAACCTGCCCAGCTGTTGAATCCCAGGGTGTAGCAAAAGAAACTCCCTATGATGCCTTTGGGTGTCTTTAGCCAAATCAGGGTATATGCAAACCAAAAAACAATGAAACAGCAATTTTTTTTAATCAGATAAAAGGGCAAAAGTTACAATCAAAGTAGACAAAACAGAAAGTTTCTCATGTGATGTCTCTGACAATGCCAACAAATTAAGAACATCAGTTTGTTGAATCTTGCTGCAGACACCAATTTTTTGCCTTCAGGAAGATAACACAACTTCACTATAGGTGGAATCATCTCACTAGGAACAGCCAAAGTCTCCATCAAATATGCTCTAAACATATCCCTTGCCAATATTGTAGTAGCTTGAGGAAAGTTTATAAGCCTCAAGTTATTAGCTCGAGATAGATTCTCTAAGGGGTACAGAATGTTTACTAAAGAGCATTAAGGGAGCATCGGTTAGCAAGTGTTAACGGCAGTGGTAAAGGTGTTATCATGCGGTAAAGGCCGTGACAGGGAGTAGGTGTTACAGAGGAAAGGGAGCTTGGCTCCACTTATAGGGAGCTTACAGGACACTGGGTGTTAAGCATGCACCTTGATCTTTATCTTTATTTAATACTTGGTACACCAAAGTGGTTTGCAATAGATTAAAATAACAGCCAAAAAAGGAAAAGAACACCATAGTCAACAGGAAAGAGGAGATAGGAAAGAGAGGAGCAGAAGGAAGAGGGACTAAGGGAAGAAGGAAGGGGGAAAATGGCAGTCATCTTAATGCAGGATAAGGGAGCCTTTGTGAAAATCACATTTTAGGTGATGGATGGAAAAAAGGTACTGTAAGAGATTATAGACATGTCAGATCTATATTTATCCTACATGTTAGTCAGTAACTGGGATGAGCATGTGGGAGGCATCTGTACCCTATCAATGAGGGGTGTCCAAATAATCTGAACATAAGATATACCATACTGGGTTAGACCAATGTCCATCAGGTCCAGTATCCTGTTTCCAACAGTGGCAAATCCAGGTCAGAAGTACCTAGCAGTTTCACAAAATGACACACAGGTTCCAAAATCCTTGTATTGGGGCAAACAGTGGATTTCCCAAGTCCTCTTAAATAATGGTTTATGGACATTTCCTCCAGGAACTTGTCCAAACATTTTTAAAACCCAGCTACACTAACAGCTTTTACTACATCCTCCGATAACAAAATCCAGAGTTTGATTACACGTTGAGTGAAAAAATATTTTCTCATATTAGTCTTAAATGGGTTACACTGTAGCTTTTTTTTTGCATGTTCTCTAGTCTTTCTATTTTTTGATGGAGTAAACAATCGATCTACATTTACCCGTTCCACTTTATTCATTAATTTATAGACCTCTATCATATCTCCCCTCAGCCATCTCTTTTCCAGGTTGAAGAGCTCTAACCTTTTAAGCCTCTCCTCATAGGGGTATCCTTCCATCCCATTTACCATTTTGGTGGCTCTTTTCTGTACCTATTCTAATTCTGCTAAATCCTTTCTAAGATACGGTGACCAGAATTGCACAAAATATTAAAGGTGCGGTCACACCATGGAATGATACAGAGACATTATTATATCCTGTTTTATTTTCCATTCCTTTCCTTCTGATTCCTAGCATTCTATTTGCCTTCTTGGCTGCCACTACACACTGGGCAGAGGGTTTCAAATTATCATCCACAATGATGCCTAAATCTTTTTGCTGGGTGATGGTTCCTAATGTGAAACCTTGCATCGTGTAACAATAGTTCAGTTGTTCTTTCCTAGGTGCATAACTTTGCACTTGTCCACCTTAAATTTCATCTGCCATTTGAACGTCTAGTCTTCCAATTTATCAAGGTTCTCTTGCAAGTTTTCACAATCCTCATGGGTTTTAACAACTTTGAATAGTTTTGTGTCATCTGCAAATCTGATAACCTCACTCGTTATTCCCATTTCCTGATCATTTATGAATATGTTAAAAAGCAGTGGACCCAGCACAGATCCCTGGGGTACTCCACTATTCACTTTTCTCCATTGGGAAAATTGGCCATTTAGCCCTACCCTCTGCTTTCTGTCTTTTAACCATTTTCTGATCCACAATAGTACACTGCCTCCTATCCCATGACTCTTTAGTTTTGCCAAAAGTCTCTCATGAGGGACCTTGTCAAAGGCTTTCTGAAAGTCCAGATACACTATATCAACTGATTCACATTTGTCTACTTGTTTATTGACATGTTCAAAAAAACATAACAGATTAGTAAGACAAGACTTTCCTTGGCTAAAGCCATGCTGGCAGTCTCCCATTAAGCCATGACTATCTACATGTTCAGTAATTTTGTTTTTTATTATGGTTTCTACCATTTTTCCGGTACTGACGTCAGGATCATCGGTCTGTAGTTTCCCAGATCACCCCTCGAACCCTTTTTAAAAATTGGCATTACATTGGCCATCCTGCAATCTTCAGGTATTACAGATGATTTTAATGATAATTCACAGATTACTAATAGTAGGTCTGCAATCTCATATTTCAGTTCTTTAAACATCCTCAGATGTATACTATCCAGTCCAGGTGATTTGCTACTCTTCAGTTTATTAAATAGTTGTAATACATCTTCCCGGTGTATCGATATTTCTTTTAATTCTTCTGCAGCATCACCTTTAAATACCATTTCAATCATGGGTAACATCCCTACATCTTCCTCAGTAAAGACCAAAGCAAAGAATTCATTCAGTGTCTCCGCTATGGCCTTGTCCCCTCTTTGTGCCCCTTTTACCACTCTATCATCTAATGGTCCAACTGACTCACAGTTTTTTTGCTACGAATGTACTTGAAAAAGTCTTTATTGTGCGTTTTTGCTTCCACAGCAAGCTTCTTCTCAAATTCTCTCTTTGCCTGCCAGATATAAATCTTTAACCTTTGCAGCTGCTCCATTTAGTTTTTTTCTTAAACATTTTCCTTATTTTATCATAGTTTCCCTTTTGAAATGTAAAAGGTTGTACTGTGGATTTCCTTGCTGTCCTTCCTCCATTTATTAAATCAAAGGTGGTCATGCTATCATCACTACTGCCAAGTGGCCCCAACACCCTTATCTCTTGCACCAGATCTTGTTTTCCACTAAGGACTAGGTCCAAAATGGCTTCTCTTCTAGACAGTTCATGAACCAGCTGTTCCCTAAAGCAGTCATTTATTTCAACTAGAAACTTTGGGGTATGTTTACTAAACTGCGCTCAAGTGCGCGGCGCACAATAGCGTGCGCTAAGGTACCTTAGCGCACGCTAATGATGCGTATTTGTGCCCCGCACATGTTCACGACGCACTAAAGTGCCCGCTGATGTGCGCGGCGCGCTGATATGCGATAAAGGTGTGGAAAGGCTCTCGGAGGGCAGAGGAAGGCTCCCCAGGGGCGGAGAGACGGGGTCAATGGGTGGAGAGTGGGAGGGGAGAGGCTCCCCGCACACGAGCGGGGCTGAAATTCAAGCAAAAAAATACTGCGAGTGAAAACCTCACGGTAGAGCCGATTTAAAGGGAAGAGAAACCATTTCTGTCAGCAATGTACAGCAAAACCAGGGAAACCTACAAAACGTGAGCAGTGTGACACATGTGCACGGAACAAAAGGGCAAATAAACATTAAAAATGACCCCAACAAAATATAAAAAAATCATAAGCAAGCTGGGCAATACTGAGAGTAATGGGAAACATCAAAAAGCACTCCCAACAAAGCCCCAAAAAATAAATATGAATTTTAGAAGGGTCTACGCTCCGTCCCCATACAAGGTGAATGATCCCGCAGTGAAATAACACTGATCAGGGTTTACCTCTCCATTGGACAGGTTACCTATGGCATGCAAATGTTCCACAACAGCAGGGCGGGCAGGTCGGAATGGGCAACTGAACAGATGCTGGGAAAGGGGATACAGAGGGCTGCAGGCGGCACATGCTGTGGTGCAGCTGGGGCACAGTGCGGACTAGGCAGATGCCTAGATGGCACTTAGGAATGCAGAAACTGAACAGCAGCCAGACAGCAACTGATGAGGGCCCAACATGAGCACGAGAGTGTTTAGCACAGTGTCACAGGGGACAGTACCCAGCAGGTTCCCCCAAGGGCACAGAACATTGGCAGGCAGTGATTGGGGGACGTGCGGACAGATATGCAGGCACCCCTACCCCAGAACCCGCACCATAGGCAGCCGCCTACCTGCACACAGGATGGCCTGAGCCTGCGTACCACCAGCACCACCAGCAGAAGGGCATGTCAGCATGGTGGCACAGGGGTACTGGAGGTGAAGGGGGCAGTGGCAGCTGCCCAGAGCAGACCATGGCCTAGCCCTGTGTAGGTGGGTGCAATGCACTGCAACAGACAGGCCCTGCCGGACAAACAGTCATGGTATCATCAGGGAATGCACTGTCTCCGTGGCAACATGGAGGTGCAGTGCAAACAACCAGTGTGTTTGGAGACAGAAGGTCACAGGTTCAAGCCCCAGCTGGGGCTCCTGCCAATCCAGTCCCCATATTTTACCCACAACTAACTAGTGATAGTAAAGATGAACCTTTATTGCAGAGAACATAAGCATGGCTCAAACACCTCTATTTTACCCTACAGAGCACAGACACCAGAAACATGCACATTACCTAGAGCAGATTCCCCCAAATGCAGTCCTGGAGGGCCACAAATCCTTCAGGGTTTATGCTGTCTCCAATCTAAGGATGGAGCGGTACTGGTGGTGGAGGTGGCCGCAGCTGGTGGCAACAGCAGACCATGGCATAGCCCTGTCCAGGTGGGTGCCGTGCACTGCAACAAACAGGCCCTGTCGGATGTACAGTCATGGACTCCCCAGGGAATACAGCATATCTGTGGCAACACAGTGGTGCAGTGCACACAGACAGTGTGTGCAAGAACAGAAAGTCACAGGTTCAAAGCCCAGCTGGGGCTACTGCCAATCCAGTCCACATATTTTTCCCACAACTAAACCGTGATAGTAAGGACAAACCTTTATTGCAGAGAACATACGCATGGTTAATACGCCTATATTTTACCCCACCGAGCACAGACACCATAAACAGGCACATTACCTAGAGCAGAGTCTCCCAAATGCAGTCCTGGAGGGCCAAACACCATTCAGGTTCCATGCTGCCTCTAATAAAGATGCCTGTGCTGCATATCTATGCACCACCCCATGGTATGCAGATGTATCTCATGCATATTCATGAGGGACAGCAGGAAACCCGAACAGTGTTTGACACACCAGGACTGGAGTTGGGAACCTCTGCCGTAAAGCAGCAGTCAACAGGGGCAGACACACCCACACCCACACCCACAGGCCCCATTGGCCAATGCCTCCTGGAGAGTCAGGACATTGGGCCCTGCGTGCATCTCCCAATACTAGCACTTGCATACCTTAGCAATGCCACCCTACACCTGGGTATATGGTACACAGCTATCAAACGTTTGCTATGATTACTGGCAGATAGCAATTCCTACGTTAAGCACAGTTTGCTGATTGAGCTCCATCATAACAACCTTTCTGATGTCTGTGGTGTGTGTTTCAGGTCTGGTCTCTGACAGTGTTTACCACCCTGGGGAGTGACCCCCAACAGTATTGCGTACCATATCCATGCCTGTACTATGCCCAGGACTGGCGTGGTGGCCAGGGCTGCTAAACTCCTCTATAGTAGCACAATGCTGACATAGGTGTGGGTGTGTGTGTCTGTCTATCCAGTATGTGGTGGCTGAAAACACCCTCCACAGCCCACACTGCCAGCACTGTTGCCAGTATTGGCCTGCCAATGTGCATAATGAGGAGCAAGGTACCATGGGTATAGCCCGGACAGAGTGGCCTGGCCAGGATGCATCTGCACAGGGCATAGGGCACTGGCTGGGACATTTTAGTGCCCGGCCACCACCTACACAGACAGGGTGGCCTCAGCATGTCCTGCTGGGAGATCACTCTCACCCTGACTGTGCAGTGACCACAGCATGGCTAGGCACCCCCATAGTGCTATATAGTATTTTTTTCATGTGATATTTATGGGTTTCCTTTTGGGACCCAGTCACTGACTTATCTGCTTGTTGTATATACTGACATCCCAGTTCTGGGTGCATGCATTTTCACCAGGAACATGCACAATGGACTAGCTAGCAGACTGTTTACAGCTGGTATGTGTCTTGATGGAGCGCCTTGCAGGGTGCAGCGGCTGAAGGCTTGCTGCAGGAGAATATCAGATAGTGGTGGGGTGCAGCTTAGCATATCCAGGCCTAATGTCTGTCTGCTATTGCGCTATGGATGTGTACAGAGCTGCATTGACTGCCCTGTAGGGTGTCTGTTCCCCAGCCAGGACCGGGGTTGATGGTCCCCTCTACTGCCACCATTGCCACCGATGGTCCCCTCTACTGCCACCATTGCCACCGATCCTATTTAGACAACAGAACCCAACAAGTCTGCATTGGCAAGGATACTTCTCTCCCATTTACACTAAAACAAGGTGTTCCCCAAGGATCGAGCCTCTCCGCTCTCCTTTTCAATATCTTCCTTCAACCTGTTTGTAACATCTTCCAGAGCTTTGGCATCCAGTACCAATTGTACGCGGAAGACATGATGTGCTACACCCCATTTAATCTCTCCAACCCCAACTTCTCTAAACTAAGCGATTGCTTACTTACACTGAAATCATGGCTATCTCAACATAACCTTCTAATCAATCAATCTAAAACTGAAGTGCTACAGGTGTTCTCTGCTACCTCATACACCCCCCCTCCAACCATTACTATTGGAGATTTCACCCTTACTATAAAAAACCAGGTGAAATATCTTGGCATTATCCTCGATCAGAACCTCTCCTTCACTAGTCAAATAAAGAGAACTACTAATACAATTTATGCTAAACTATGTACCCTCCGAAACCTCAAACCCCTCTTAAGCCCTACTTCTTTTTGATCTGTCTGTCAAGTCCTCACAACCCCCTCACTGGATTACTGTAACCTAATCTATCATGGCCTTCCTAAGAATGCTATACAACCGCTCCAACTTGCTCAGAACACGATTGCAAGACTCATAACCAGCACTCCCAGGCGATCACACATCACACCAGTACTTCTTGACCTCCACTGGCTCCCCATCTACTGCAGGATTAAGTTCAAAGTGCTTACCCTCATACATAAGATCATTTCCAATGAATCAGCCCCATGCCTTTCCCCTCTCATTCCCCTCTCTGCTAGCTCTAGAACCCGCCGTACTATCACTAAAAACCTCATCTCTATCCCATCAACCATAAGACACTCTAAACAAATCACTTGTAACAGGGCTTTTTCCCTCTACGCTCCTACCCTATGGAACTCTCTTCCCCATGAGCTGCAAAACTCTAGAACTCACCTTGAGTTCCGAAAAAATTTAAAAACCTTCCTTTTTCAGGAACATTTTTCCCTCCCACCTTAGTTCCAACCTCACCCTCTTCCTTCCAGCTCCTACCCCTTCTAAACCTCCACTATGACAGCTGATATTTAGGTAAATTCCTCTGTAAATAGTTAAATTCCATTGTATATAGTTGGTTTTATTGGCATTTTATTGTTATTTATACCTATATCGTGTTACCTTGTTCTATGTAAACAGTGGAAACACTCTATTATATATGTTTTATGTAAACCGTCCTGATTTGTAGAAAGACGGTATATAAAATCGGTTAAATAAATAAAATAAATAAATTGCAGGGAGGTAGAATGTGGATCTGTTGATGGGAGACCCTGTTTGCCACCCTCAGCCCTGGAGGAGGAGGGTGGTGGTGGTGTTACATGATCTTCCTAGGGGGGGGGGGGGTCCATAGGGGCTACACCTGACTGAGACAGACAGATATATCCAAGGTGTTTCTGCAGAAACTAACTACCTCACACATTAGCACTGCTGGGGACCTGCAGCATGGCCTATTCCTGTCATGGAAGGTGCTGTGGACCTGGTGCTGGGCGCCCCACCGCACACTCAGGGTGAGCACAGTACCTGCACAATGTGATGGTGTGTAGCTACTCTGTGCCAGTAACACACATGGTCAGTACCCCCTACCAGGCCGAGGTGCTGTGGGGGTGCACATGGTCAGTTCCCCCTACCAGGCCGAGGTGCTGTGGAGGTGCATACCCCATCTTGTGTTTATCTGTGGACAGCTGATTTGCATGTGCAGTGCATCATGGGTACGGGTGTGCTAACCCTATCCTGGTGACCACAGCAGACTGTCTGTGTGGTGACGTGCACTCCCTCTGCAGCCAGCCAGGGGCTTACTAGCAGCTATAGAGCTGTAGCCTAATGGTTACTTCACTGCCTGTAGAGCCAGACATCATAGGTTCAAACCCACAGTGGGGTGATTTGATAGGACTGCCCAAAGCATTATCTCTTCTTCATGTACATTATTGCTGCCAGCAAAAACACTCTCAGCGTACTGTACCCATAAGGTGCCTCTGAGGGCACCTTATGGTTACCGTCCATATAAGGTGCACTATATGTTATCCTGTGGAGCGACTTATAGGGTGCCCTATAGGGGACATTTTAGGGTGCCGTGGCGGACAGTGCACTTTATAATGTGCCCTATGGAGTGCCTTATAGGGTGCCTTATGCGGCACCTTCAGTTACGGCACGTGAGGGCGTGTTTGCTGGCAGCAATTAATAAAATACAAATAAAGTGCTGCAGGAAACAATACGTACATTGCAAAGCTGATGCCTCAGCCAGCCTTACATATTAGGCACACTGGGGAGCAAACTCATGACCCCTGTATCAGCAGTCAGTGCCTTAACCATTGTGCTACACTGCTGTTCCGCCTTGCATGTCAGCGCACCTACTTCAGATTTCCATGCGTTTAAATGCACAGTGCTGACATCAAACACAGTGCTATGACCTTGCTGTGCCTCATAGGGCACCCTATATGGCGCCCTATAGGCCACCCTTTCAGCAACATTGTAGGGTGCCGTGGCGGACAGTGCACTTTAAAATGTGCCCTCTGGAGTACCCTATGAGGCGCCATATGCAGCACCTTATGTTACAATACTTTGAGGGTGTGTTTCTGGCAGCACTAATTAAAATAAAAATAAAATGCCCCCCTACAGCAATATTACCTATAATAGGTAATGCCTCAGCCAGCCTTCTTCATTAGGCACAGGGGGGATTGAACCCATGACTCCTGCATTATTGGTCAGTGTATTCACCATTGTGCTACAATGCTGCTCTTCTTTGCATGTCAGCGCACCTACTTATGATTTTCATTCCTTAAACTGCACAGTGCTGCCATCAAAAACAGTGCTGTGACCTTGCGGAACCTCATACGGCACCCTATAAAGCGCCCTATAAGCAACATTCTAGGGTGCCTTGGCGGAAAGTGCACTTTAAAATGTGCCTTATGGGGCGCCTTATGTTAACACGCTTTGAGAGTGCGTTTGCTAGTAGAAGTAATTAAAATGCCTCCTAAAGCAATCTTCCCCATAATAGGTAACGTCTCAGCCAGCCTTCTTCATGCGGCACAGTGGGGGTTTGAACTCATGATCCCTGCATTATCGGTCAGTGTCTTAACCATTGTACTGCGGCTCTGTTTCTGTGCTTGTACATTAGCGCGCCACTTATGCTTCCCGCGCAAGTCTCTCATGCGCTAATGTGCGCAGCGCACATGAGCGCAACGCACATTAGCACATGTTTAATCCCGGTTTTGCTTTTTTCAGACTGAAACACCCACTCCTTATATGGCATCCCGCACAATAGCGCGCCGCGCACCTAACGGGGTTTTAGTAAACACACCCCTTTATCTCCTTAGCATGTCCTGATGTGACACTGATCTAGTTGATACTGGGATAAATGAAATCAACCATTGTTATTACCCTGTTGTAACTTTTGTTATCTTCTCTGATTTTTTTGAGCATTTCATCTTATTTAATGTATGTTCATTCTGGCCAGGCGGTTGGTAGTGCACCCTCACTGCTATTGCCTTCCCCTTTTTACATGGAATTTCAATACATAGAGATTCTGCAATATATTTTGTTTCTTGCAAAACTTTAATCCTAAGTGACTCAATGCCTTCTCTAACATAGAGCTCAACTCCTTCACAAATTTGATCTACTCTATCACTGCAATATAATTTGTTCTGAAGTATCAAAGTGTCCCACTGGTTGTCCTCCTTCCACCATGTCTCTGAGATATGAAATTATATCTAACCTCTTATTTAGTGCTATATATTCTAACTCTCCCATCTTATTTTTTAGACTCCTAACATTTGCATACAAGCATTTTAGAGGTTGTATTTTATTCATATTAATATGGTTATCAATAGGCAGGTATAATTTGGAATCTTTAAGCTCTGTCTGCTCGGTACTTAAGGGCATTTGGATTATTTTTGTCTTTTTTGGAACTTCTCTGTTGATATGCCCTAACTTCAATCCTTTGCTAGTATTTTTCAAGGATACATCCTTCCAAACCATGCGTCTTCGGCAGGGCCGGATTTACCTTGAGTGAGACCCTACGCCAACAAAAATTGTGGGCCCCCAGCAGGGGCAGCCCAAGGGGGGTGCGGGGCCTCATTTGCATAAGGGGCCTCATTTGCATAAATATTTGCATAATGTTACCATATACTAACTTTTAGTAAACGTGCCTCTTAATGAGTGTATGGATAAAGAAAGACTAAAAGATTTCTACATTACTATAATCCAGTGCCAACTGCCAGACACATTAGGAACTACTACAAACACTGCCCATTTAGAACCCATAGCAAACCCGCCGTATCCTAACAGCACTACCAGGACTCACAAAGCACCATACTCTACCAATCAAAAGGCAACACTGGAAATATTAAACCAATACATTTCAGAGAACAACAATACATGACCTACTGGGGAAAGAGAACAGGTGGCAATGTCAAATAGGAATTATATAAACAGAACACCTCAGCTCAGTTACACATGCAGAACATAGACCATCACCAAACAAGTAATCACAATTTAGAAACAGGAAGACAATAATTAAACTGGGAATCCCAAAAGCCAAACTTGGAATGTACAACACTGTAGAAATAAAACTATACATTAATTTGCTCTTGTACTAAACAAAGCGCAGATGTTAATGATGCACATTTACCAGAGCTGACATATTCCAATTAATAAATTCAAAATAAAGAGATATTTTTCTACCTTTTGTGCATTTTTTTCAGCTGCAATTGCTCCAGCCACTTTCTTCTGGTTTCTTCATGTCTTCTGCTAACTCTCCATCGCCTGCTGTCCATTTGTCCTTTCTTCTCTCTTCTAGTTTTTTTCCATTCTCTCTCTACATCTGCTTTAACATACTAATCTTTCTCCTTTTGCTCTTTCCTCATTCCTATTTCATCCACTCAAATTTTACCCCTCCATCCTCAATCCCCACTTACTCTCCCAATACCCGGCCAATTGTAGATTTTTTATCCCTCCCACACAAAATATTTTTCCCTTCTCCATTTTACTCTTCCAGCCCCATCCCATTCTAATCCTCCCCCAACATCAGCTCCCTTCTAGTTCCAGCCTCACCCAGCATCCATTCCCTTCTAGTCCCTGCATCAGCCCATTTCCAGTCCTAGCCACCCATCAGCCCATTTCTAGTCCTAGCAACCCCCCAACCCAATACCAGTCCTAGCCCCCAATCAACTCACTTACAGTCCTAACCCCCCATCACCCCATTTTCAGTTTAAGCCCCCCTATAACCCATTACCAGTCCTAACCCCCCATCAGCCCACTTCCAGTCCTAACCCCATCAACCCATTTCCGTCAGCCCCCCATAGCCCATTGCCAGTCCTAACCCCCCATCAGCCCACAGCCCAATACGAGTCCTAACCCCATCAGCCCACCTCCAGTCTTAACCCCCCCAGCCCATTTACAGTCCTAGCCCCCCATAGCCCATTACTAGACAGCCCCCATCAGCCCACAGCCCATTACCAGTCTTAACCCCCCCCCAAAGCACATTACCAGTCTTAACCCCCCCAAAGCCCATTACCAGTTCTAACCCCCCCCAACAGCCAATTTCCAGTCCTAGCCCCCCCATAGCCCATTACCAGACAGCCCCCATCAGCCCACAGCCCATTACCAGTCTTAACCCCCCCCCAAAGCACATTACCAGTTTTAACCCCTCCCAATAGCCCACAGCTCATTACCAGTCCTAACCCCATCAGCCCACCTCCAGCCTTAACCCCCCCAGCCTATTTCCCGTCCCAGCCCCAGCCCCCCCAATCGCCCATTACCAGTCCTACCCCCCCCCCCATCGGCCTAAAGTAAAATTTAATTTAAAAAAAACTGCTGGCTGCCGCCACGGGGCCCCCTCTGCTGCCGCGGCAGCATGGACTGACCCGCGGGGGCCCCCTCTGCAAGCTGAATCCGTCGGTCCCTCCCTCCCTCCCTCCATGCAGGCTGTGAGAGACGCGAAGGAAGAGTGTCTCCCTCGCGTCTCTGTTAAGCCCGCAGGGGCTCAGGCCCTGCGGGCTTAACAGAGACGCGAGGGAGACACTCTCCCTTCGCGCCTCTCACAGCCTGCACGGAGGGAGGGAGGGAGGGACCGACGGATTCATCTTGCAGAGGGGGCCCCCGCGGGTCAGTCCATGCTGCCGCGGCAGCAGAGGGAGCCCCGCGGCGGCAGCCAGCAGTTTTTTTTAAAATTTTATTTAGAAAAAAAAGCTAATTTGTTCTATTTTTGTGGGCCCTTGCCAGCTGTGGGCCCTACACCATGGCGTACATGGCGTATAGGTAAATCCGGCCCTGGTCTTCGGCAATTGTCGGCTTTCCTCTATTATCTACTTTAAAAACTGCTCTATCTCCTTTTTAAAGGTTCATATCAGTGTGTGGAATAGAATTGGGAAGAATTGTTCTCTGGCAGAGCCAGTATCACCACGATGTGGGCATCAAAAGAATGATAGTGCAGGAGTGGTGACGTGCAGATCATTCACAGGAGAGGTGTGAGTGATATATCCTAATGATTAAAATGTTCCTGTGTGGGCCATGATGTAGCAGCTGGCAGGAGAATACATGACCTTACATGATGGGCTTATGCTGATGGATGGGCTGAAGGATGGATGACGGTTGATGAGAGTGCATCATTGCCTTGCTGTCCCAATATACCTGATGTGAGTGCACAAATGCAGTTGTGTGTGAAAAAAGTGTAACTGTGATACAGAGAAATTCCAATACCAGCTATTTGGGTATGGCAGATGTCCCAGCTTTTCTAACCACCATACATCTTCCTGACACATCTGGATATAACAACTGGACAAGTGTCTCTCATATTGACCATATGGAGCAAGTAAGGACATGTGATGACCCCTGCAGGTGGCAATCCCAGGAGTGGCATGTGCCTGCATGTGCTGCATATGTGATGGAGCCAAAGATGTTCGGTCACAGTTATGATGAAATATTCCAATCGTGTACAACTCATGTGTCATATATCTGCAGGGTGAACATGTCCAACCTTTGCACTATGCTACAACAGAGCCAATAATGTCATGCTTTCAGATGGGCATGATTGCAATGTGCATGTTTGCAGACCCAATGTGCTATTGTAACACATAAAAAAAGTTTAAGAATGTGTGTCTTCCTGACAATGCAGAACTCAGACTGTTTCTGCCAGTATATTGAAGTGATTTTCCCACAGTCACAAAGAGAACGAGTGGGTTCAAACCCTGGTCTGTTCAAACCTTGGTCTGTTGCTTACTGAACCATTAGGCTATCCATCCACACATTTATACTCATCCATGTCTAGAATCAAAGAGACTTCAGGTCCCTGCTTGCACTGGCCGAAACCCAGGACATGAAACAGTGTGGCTGGTACATTCTGAGACAGTGGTAAACCACACCTAGGGCCTGTCTACAGCAGTACACATGCAGTACACACAGCACGAGATACTCAGTACTGTAGCTGCATGACATACACACAGCTGCAAAATACATCTCTTGTACAAAGGCCAAGCGACATGTGAGGTCAAGATGTCTGTCCCTCTACTGTACCTCCAATGCCAAACAACAGTCGCACACAGAGGTTTGCAACACTGCAGTGTGACACTAACTCCTGAGGCAGCACATGCACAGAGTATGCAGTCTCTTGTGACCTGCTGTACACTGCAAGATAGGTACACCTGCACATACACCTAACTCAAACCACATTCATGACCATTCTGCCCTCCTTGGGGGGCCATGCACACATTTCCCACAATCATAGAAGACAAGCAGGTACTGGAAAGTCTCTAGTAATCACAGTTTCCACTGTGGCTACAAATGGGGCTAAGGGTGCTGGTATTAGTCAGCACCTCCATTACCCATGATACACCGCACAATCTGAGCAGATATATGTAACTGATGCCCATATGGAGAATGTAGCGATCTAAAACATCAGCTCTGTCATATGCAGGGACATTGTGTGCTTCCTGCACATAACAGCTGCCATATATGCATATGACCTGTTTCAGCAGTCACCCTGAATGTGAGGAAGGGCCCACATTACCTAGTCCCTAGAGCAAGCACTTCAATAGATGGATTCTCTAGATTCTAGAGCAGCTCTGTATCACTGTTGATGTGATGCTAATTGTTTGGTATTTTGTACAGTTACAGTATACCAGAGTGGGTTGTTTTATAGGGGCTTTGTGCTCTTTTCCTGTTGGTAAGGGACTCTCTTTATGACATTTCATATCAGTCGTTAAGGTTGTGGCAGTTGTTTCCAAGAAAACCGAATGCAATGGAATGCAGGAAGAGGGGGTGCTGATACTAAGCAGAAGGACCTTCCAGGACCATAGTAATCAGCAAGATATCAACAGCTCAAGAACAGCTGCTAGTCTCACTTTCAGAGAACTTCAAACAACTAGGTCAATAGCAGGCAATCTGTATATGTTGGGTAAGACTAGGCTATGTCAGCCAATCACATACTATCTGTGCCCAGCCTGCTAGTCATCACACACTGCATGCATACATAGCCCTCAAGAACACATTGGTTTTGCACAAACAGCATGGACGTCCAGCACGCTGTCCAGTAACTAGGCTACCAAAAAATAAACAGCACCCACAATCACTACACCATGTGGATACATAGCCTTGACATGGGCATAGCTTAGTGACCTCTCAGCATTAACAGATGTGTGCACTCAGGCTATGCCCATAACATACCCATGCTAAGGTGACTCAGCCATTTACCTTACCTCCGACTCATATACATCCTGTGCAAACCACTCTGTTTGAGGCAATACCCTGAATTCTCTGCTCCTCATTATGTACCCTTTTATTTTGAACTTGGGGACAGCTTATGCAATGCGAGACACAGTGGAAAATGGGTCAGAGACAGCCTGCAATTGCATGCTGGCCCATAGTGGCCTACATCTGTCACATATCCAAATGCGGTGTCCCCTTATACTGTTTTGGACAGTGAACATTGGACACTGCAAAACTGGCCAGTGCAGCACATGCACTCTCCCATGCTGCAGACATGGTGCCCCCCTCCCCCAAGAGTGCATGGAAGCATGGCAGATTGGACATAGGACTGGATGTTGGAACAGTTGCTAGCGACACATATGCCACCATTCCCTGACTCTATGTATGACATCTTTGTGACTGTCAAACTCAATGCCCATGGGGAGCCAGTGAAGCTGACATGCAGTCCCTCTGAAGTAACGCATGCAGACAGTGAGTAGGCCTGCATAGCTTCTGGCCATGTGAACATAAGTTTTGGCCAGCAATGCCAACTACGAAGGGCACATTCTAAACATATATGGTACTGTTTCCTCTACCCTACCCTCACTCCAACATTTACCTCCAGGCACTGTCTTCCCATAAGGAGGTAGACATTGCAGAGACCAAAATGATATCCTGTGCCACATTTTGGCAGCTGTAATTGTCCACGCACCATTCAGAGGTCAGTTTCCTATAGCCACAATCAGGCACACAGCTGCATTTGGACTCTCATTTGGGTAATAGGTAATGTACTGCTGAGTGCTTTGGGCAATGATCAGTAGACATGTTGAGATGGTGTTTATTGTGTGCAAATTTGCCAGATATGGGCCTGCCCATGTGCATATACTGTATGGAGCAAAGAGTCCTCCGGATTGCGCTCTGTGACTGCAGCATAGGACAAGAGCAGCGTGCATGCAGGTAAATCACAGAATCCTTTCAGTGTCACCAACCAATTGAATGAATTGGACATTCACAGAGGCCAGCCCTCCACTTGGGCCTAGTTCCTTATAGAATGCAGCTGCACCAAGTGGGCTGACAGTGTTGCCACGGATACAGCTATTACGGCAGTTGGCATTAATCAGGCCTCTCACCTGTGCAAATTGGTGTGTCCTGAAGCCCAGAGGCTCACTCAGAGGTGAGGGCTGCAACACACACATGTGTCCCTCCTGCTCACTCCAGTCAAACCAGCAGGTGATTTGGGAGCTGCACAGCAGTGTCATGTTGGGAGGTAAGTGTAGAGGAATGCTGTAGGGATGGGCGTTGATGATAGTGTAACTGGGAATGCATTACAGCATCAGAGCCACAGGTTGCAACTACTTACTGAAAATGAACCTTCTGCTTGTAAATGGTGTCTCACACAGTATGTGGGGTTGCTGTAAAGCTGACCTGAAGCATGTTGTATGCACAGCCGTAAAAGTCTGGGCCCCACATGTTTTGCTGCATCTCACACTCCTCTTGAGAGTCACATACAAACACACGACCCCACTGTCCAAGTTGTGCAGGTTGGCATTCTTACATGCCCCTTAGGCCTCCTTTAATGCTCCACCATTGTCAATAACTGCTCAGTGTGTAAGTGCTATTAACATGTTCTGCAATGCTCAGGTGCTCTCAATGTCTGCTCTCTGTACAGGTGCTATTAGCATACTCTGCCATCCAGGTGTGGGTGGTGCAGCATCTCAGGGTGTAGACTCATGCTGGATGTAATGTTGAGGGTTGCACATGATGATACAGTTCTAGAAACATAGGATAAAGTTAACACACTTAGACATTCCTGAACCACAGGCTGGTCTTAAACCCACGACCCTTTTCTCAGACACACACTGGCCATGTGTGTGGAGCCACAGAGGAGCTACATGGGCTCATTAATCCATGGGTATACGAGGTGTGACAAAAAAGAAACAAGACAGTCCCATAAATGTTTTACTACAAAATCTACAGAGAAATTACGCATTGTCCCCTTCAAAGTAATCCCCCCCCCCCCAGAGTTAATGCACTTCTGCATTCGCTTCTGCCACATACGGAAGCACTCGGTAAAGTCCTCCTCCTTGAGGTCCCTCAGCTCCCTCATCACAGTGGCCTTGATCTCTTCTACAGAGGTAAACCTTTGAGCACAGTCTTCAGCCTGGGGAAGAGCCAGAAGACACACGGTGCGAGATCTGGGGAAAAAGGAGGGTGGTTGAGAGCTATGATCTGTTTGTTGGCCAAGAACTGCCTCACATTGAGTGCGGTATGTGCGGGTGCATTGTGGTAGAGCAGCCACAACTTGTCTCTCCACAGAGCCCACCTGCTGCGCCAAACCCGGTCATGGAAGCGATTGAGGACCTGCTGGTTGAAGTGCTGGTTGACTGTCTGACCTTCAGACATAAACTCATGATGGACCACTCCCTTCTGGTCGAAGAATGCGATCAGCATGACCTTGATCCTTGATTTGGACACACGCACCTTCTTGGGTCTGGGTGACAGTCGAGTCTTCCACTGCAGGTTCTATTACTTGCTTTCAGGGTCATACTGGAAGACCCAAGTCTTGTCTCCTGTGATGACTCGGCCAGCGAACTCTGGATCTTTTCCAATCTTCTCTAGCAAGTCTCGACAAACATTGACTTGGTGCTCCTTCTGGTCATCCAATAAAAGCTTAGATACCATCTTGGCGCATACCTTTCGCATCCCCAGCTCCTCACCAAGATGGTCTGCACTGACTCCCTGTTCAGGCTGAGCTCCTCAGCTATCATCTGCACCATCAATCTGTGATCATTCCACATCAGATGGTTCACTCTGTTAATGTTCTCAGCCGTCTTTGTCATGGAAGGCCATCCTGACTTGGGGTCATCCTCCACCTCCTCGCGGCCAGTCTTGAAGCGTTTGTGCCACTCGAAGACTCGTGACCTTGACATTGCATCTTCTTCATAAGCCTTTTGGAGAAGTTGGAGACACTCAGTTGGGCCCTTCTCCAACTTATCCCAGAAATTTCAAGTTGATTCTTTGCTCCATATTTCTGCCACCTCCAGTTGCATGACAAATCAATGGAGCAATGTACTATAAAAAAAACCTGAAAAAGAAAAACAGAGTGAGAGAGATGAAAAATATTATAGCAGAATAGTGGTGGGATGTTGCACAACAATGTGACATAAGCGGTTAGCCAATTGGTGTGGTTGCCACAGTCTCATTTCTTTTTTGTCACACCTCATATATGTTGTCATTGTCAGAATGTATGAGGGCATGAGTTAGGGTATGCCGATATCTGCTTAGATATCTGCAAGCTCTGTGTCATACTTGTCTGACAAGGTATGTTCGGCAGATATGGGAGAGAGACATCTTATTAAGTTTGAATGTTGCATTGCCTTGCTATGCTGCTGGTTCAACTGACATTCATGTCTTACATATGGTATCTGTCCAGTCAAAGGAGCAGGCCATGAGATATGAACACACACATTCCGGACAATGGGTGTCCTAGCAGAATGATCAACATACCCATTTCCTGGTGTGTGCTTGTATGGCAGTTATGGAATAATCTCATATTTTGCAGATCACTATTGCTAATTTTGATTCACATGTGCTCAGATGGTTGTAACTGACTGAGTACTTACTTATGGAGAGGTCACTGGTTCACACACAGATCATGGTCATCATTTGGCAGGTAAGGGGGCAGGGTGGCCATTTTTCCTATGACATGGGCTGGGATCATATTGCATAGTATCCCTGCCTCAGTAGCATATTTTTACTTCCACATGCACAAATCCACTCAATATGTGCAAGTGGGCGGCATCCTGATCCTAGGGCCAGCCCATCCACTCGGCAAACTAGCCAGGTGCCAGGGTCCACCAATCATGGTGCACAGCATGCCAGCCAATCCCTCCCTCTCTGCCATCATGGCATAGTCACCACTTCAATGCTACAGGCAGCCTTATTGAAGTTGCACACATACAGCTAGACACACCATGCCACTCCTGCCCCCCTCCACCTCGTAAGGGAGGGATCACCATGTGCTCTGCTGTAGCTGCTGCTGACATGCTTGCCATCCCACTGACAGTGGCAACTGCAGTGTTGCACCTGACATACAGGACCATGACATAGATTTCATCTGCACCAGGCCACAGCCACTGTGACTGCCACCCCCACCCTCACATAATGCTGACATGGCAGCATGGTAGCAGTGGGGGTGTCATGACTCCTTTTTGACTGCGGCAGAATGTTTGTGTGCTGCCACTGTCACATTAGAGTCATACCAGACATCAAAGATGTACACCCTAGGCAGCAGCCTTGTCAGCCTAGTTGACCAGCCAGCACTACTGCATCACCCACGTGACACCTCCTTTGCCAATTTGGCATCAACAACATAGTGCCCTTTTTTTAACGGGGCACCATGCTGTTGCTGCCAATGGAACACTACTATCACTAATTTGAGAACTACATTGGGTGGAGCACATTGCATACATTAAAATAGGCTTTCTCCCCTCAGAAATAGCCCTTATTGCAATCTTTCAGATGGTGTTAGGCTTCCCAGTGCTGGGACCTCTAACACACAGTAACACAGACCGGCGTTAAAGGAGCACACGCTATCCCCACCCAGTCTCCGCCCAATTAACACCTACTCTCCACTTCCGGTTATGTTAACACTATGGGCCCAGCTTCCACACATTAATATGGCATTATTGGTGCTTTCAACAGTGTTAACTGCTCATGGGCGCCGATAACGCCCAATTATGGCACCTTACCGCTCTTTAGTAAACATACACCTAAGTGTTCTAGTTTAGTTTTGATCAAAGCAAAATTCTTAACATATGATGCAGACTGTTCTTTCAATGAGGCCACCTTAGTCTTGATTTCCGAGACCTCTGCCTGAACAGAAGAAATCTTGACTGCAGCTTGCTCAATTGCCGCTGAATGTTTGTTAATTTTAGCTGCCAATGAAGAAATATGGGGTAGCAAAGCTTCCCCAATGAAACAATAGCTTGCCATATAGACTGTAAAGTAAAGTTCACTGGTTGCACCAAAAAGAATGATACAGCTTCACCTGGTTGAGCCAAGTCCGCTTCCATTCCCGCTGACTCTGATTCCCCTCTCTAAACGGCAACCACACTCACTGCCTCCTTTCCACCCAATAGCGCCAAAGGGTCAGTGTGATGAGGTTTTTCCAAGGCTAAGAGAATATCAGTCTTCACAACTTCTGAGCCTGGCCTTTACAATTTGAAGGAATCCCCCTCTCCCGACTAGGACCTCAGCTGCAGATTTTCTTCAGGAGATTGTTGTAGGTATGCCACCTTCAGTGTTGGCTGCAAGTCGGAGGAGTGAGATGAAGACACTGAAGCAGTCACCGGCAAAACTGCAGTCAGGCTAACCTCCCCCATGAATGCTGGATACTGAGACAGTTGTTGGAAATAAGTATCAAGAGGTCCAGAGACCACTGGAGGCACTGGCATGGAGGTAACAGGGGCTTAGGAAGGCTGCAGACCCCACTTAACCTTATGCTTCTTCCCCATAAGAAAAAGATGGCGGCTTCACTAGAGCCTAGCCAGTGCCATCTTGACTCCCGGTTCCCATGATTCTGAAATATATTTCTGATCACACTATCAAGAGAACCCAGGAGCTGCAGGGTCACCAGGAATTAATATTGACTTGAGGGCCCACGTTTTTGTTAGTATTATTTGTTTTTATGTATATTGTGCATTGGTTGTGCAAGCATGCACGTTGCAATCATAGTCATCCGACAGCATGACTTTATTGCTTCTGCTGCAGCACACTGGAAAGGGTCATTCCACTAGACCCTGTAGATGCATGACATATGAATCGTACATGATTGGAAACTGTCACGATAACTGTGAATGAACATCATTTGCTCCATCACATATATGCAGTACATGCAAGCATGTCACACTGCTGGGATGCTCACCTGCACAGATCATCCGACATCCTTACTTGTTCCATATGGGCAATATTAGAGACACATCAGTTCAGAGACATGAGTGCATGCCAGATGTGTAACAACATGCAAATGACTTTGTTGCACCAGGCAGTATGTGTGTAGACCTTATCTGTCCAAGAGCACTTTGCGTTTGTATGCAATGTCTACAGATGTATGGATTTTATGTCTTTGGCTCATAGCCTCCTTACTTGTGCAGTGGTTATATGCGTATGTGGCAGGAGAATTGTATGGTGGTCAAAACAGCTGAGAAGGCTATGAAACTTCCCCAGGGCCCAGCAACTATATTTCACGCACACTACAGCTGAGGTTACCTGCATTTGTGAGGCCACTTTGGGGCAGCAGGGCCATTCAGCACTATCATCTATACCCTGGCCCACACTGCGGCATTTTACTCACTGGGACATATCACTCCCACCTCACCTGCTGCTGATGTGCAGGTCACCACTACTGCCCTGACATTCATTCTATGCCTACATTGCGGCCATGGTGGCTACTCCATGGCACACCTCAACCCACTCCTATGCCACCTATGGTCATCATCGTGGATTATATGTGCACCCCTTACTGCTACTGTCCACCTGCCTCCCACATTCTCTTCCCACTCACTGTCTCACACATTAGAGACATATGGATGTGACATATTCATCAGCTATTATCTTTGTTCCCATCCAACAGCTCAAATGTGACTTACAGAAAGGCTCCCTCATGGTGACCAGTCTTAGCGGGCAATAATATGAATACTTTGTGCTCTTAACGCCTAATATCTACTTACCCCCGCTAATCAGCTGCTAGCACCCTTAACACCGGAATGCCTACTTCCCGCTTCATCCTTTAACGCATGTTGAGACCATTAATGGTGCCGTGTACCACTCACAAATACTGCACCCTTAGCACCATTCAGTAATCATTCCTCTATTTGTTGGATTGCCCACACCTATCTTGCTAATCCTGCATCAGGAGAGTATTTTCATCCAGTACCATCAATCATTCAAAATCCATTGCCCTTCTGCTGAATTTAGCATCCTGAGATGTTGTGTCACATTATTTCCTCAGCACTCATAGCCACTTTCTTTCTTAGCGTTTGCAACAGACTTAATAGTGTCTTCACTGTAATGGGGAATGGCTTTACACATTCTCTCCTGATTTCAAAATTCAAAGCTTCCTTACTTCTGGTTCTTGTCCTCTCAATCATAAGGGAAATTGCAACTTCCACATGTCTCTTCAAAAAAATGTTGTGCCAGCACTACAATTTAAATGAAGAAGAATTATACCAAGGAATTCCACTTCATTTCCATGTCTCACTGCAGTTCAAGGGTAACTCTTGTACTTTTGTTTCAGCTTACCCATTACAGCACAATAGGAGAATCAGAGCAAGGCAGAGGAGGCACCGACTGTCCTGCTCATTCATGGCATTATCTAGGAAACAACCCTGTTCCCCTCCAACACTTTTCTATGTCGTTGGTACCTAGAAGTACCAAGACAGCTGACTTCTCCCCAGCATTGTCTAGAAGACTAGGGGGACAAATGAGGTCTGCCACTTTCGCAACAGGCAGGAAAATGACCACATGAACCTCATACCCATCAGTCACCCAACTATCTACATGCCTCATGACCTAATGAGCAGCTAAAATGACCATCATAGTCCTTCTCTCCTAATCAGAATCCCCTGGAAACATATCCTCAGTGGAGAGAATATTTCATTCCCTGGAGGACAGGTCCTAGCTACAGGATGATTTCCTGATACACCAAGGTGGCCTCTCCAAGGCAACACTGAGGCTGCCATACTGGAGATAAGCTGTTGAATTGATGTGCATCTCTTATGTGATGTGATGTGATGACCTGCACACCAGCAGCAGGGTGAGGTGGAAGTGATATGCCTCCTCAAGTCTTGCTGAGTCTTGCTTGATGTTGTATAACATCTATACCAAATCTCAGCAAGGTGACACTACAATTAAAGTATGTTAGGAATGAAGAAGAAAAATACATAGTGGCCACCCATGATAAAAAAGGTGCCCACCTATAGTTTACGCACTAGGGCTAACGATGGTGGATGCGATAGTGCAAGTGCTGCAGATACAGATAACTTCCCTGCCACAGAAAAAGGCCATGGTGAGCCTCTTCATGGACTCACTGTGGCAGGAGATAAACCACAGAAATTAATGAAAAAGTTAAGAGGATTAACTATAGTTAAGTGGAATTCTGCAGATAAAGAGGAGATAATGTACTGCTATTTTTATGCTATAAACCCTATATTTAAATCAAGAGGGTATACAAAGAGAGTCTGCCAAAAGCTGGAAGAAAGAGGAAATGTGCCATTAGAAAAACTGCAAAAAGTAACAGATGCAAATTTAAGATCTTTAATTTTGAAGATGAAAGAAAAGAAGTATGTGAATGATAACATCTTGAAGCATCTAAGGGATTCCGTGGACAAAGAAATACAGGGAGGAGGGGACCTAGATGAGAGTACCACAACAAAGGAAAACACAGAAAAGGAAAGAGAGGTTGAGGGGGAGATAGAGTTGAGAGATTTGAAACTGCAGGAAAGTGGGCTGAATAAAGGAAGGGTCAACAAATTAACTGAATTGGAGGAAGCAAAGGAGGAAGAAGAAAGGGAAGAGAAAGACCCAGAGGTGGAGAAATTCAAGATAGAACTCCTAGTCCATATGGAAAGAGGTGAATATGATGGGTTCCAAGCAAGGGAAAGATTACCCAAGCTAACTTTAACACCTAAGGCTAGAAATATGATAATTAAAATGAACAAGGCCATATCCAGTATAAAGGGACCATTTATTGACATCACCGGAATTACCAAATACAATATTGTGCAGCTAAAATTGTTACTGCAAGAATACTACCAACTAGAGTGCAAAGTCAGAAGAAAAAGAGAACAATAACAGTTCCTCCTTGGAAAAAGCTCATCGAAGGAAAAAAATCAATCGTTGCGTGCAGAGGTATTCCTGATGGATGGGTATCTAAAAGGATTACAATCATCAAAGATATTAAGGAAGATCCAAAACATCAAGCTGAAGCATGCTGCATTAATAGAAGAAGACCTGAAATTTATGTGTCCCAATAACAAATTGAAAATAGTGGCAGAAGTGCAAAAACTTCGAAAATATGAAGAAAACAGGAAAGAAAGATATCAGAATAAACTGTTTAGAGAGAACCCAAAACAATTCACAGGGAATTGGGAAAGAACATTAATATGGTAAAAGCAACTCCAATCAAAGCCCAAACGGAAACCTTCTGGAGAAAGCTATATGCACAATACAATACAATCACAAAGCAGAATGGTTACCCAGCATACCAAAGCATTTAGAAAAGACAAACATCAAACCTATGGAATGGCCTGTAGCAACAAAGGAAGAGCTGGAAAGCAGGTTAAAATGAGTTCCAAACTGGAAGAGCTCTGGCCCAGATGGAGAAACCAACTTTTGGCTCAAATAGTTAACATCACTCCACCAAGACCTGGCAAACTGCAGAAATCAATTGAGCAACCGGACTTAATACCGCAATGGTTTACTACAAGAAGAACATTTCTCCTTCTGAAGAGAGAACCGAGTAAGATTCCTAAAAATTATAGACCAATAACCTGTCTACCTACAATCTATAAGCTGTTTACTGCGATAAATGCAGCCAGAATGTACAATCACATTGAGCTCAATAACATCATAGTGATAGAACTGATAATTGATTGATAATCATAAACTGATAATTGATAATTAATTGATAATCATAAACAAGCATTTATACTCTTATTTATTGATATTTCGGCAGCATTCGATAGTGTTCACCACACTATAATGCTTAATAACCTGAAACAAATAGGAATAAAAGACACTGTGCATAAATGGTTTACCTCTTACTTAAATAATAGAACACAAAATGTAAGAATTGGTAACCAAACATCAACTATATATAATCAAGAAATTGGTCTCCCACAAGACTCCGCACTATCAGCCCTCCTGTTTAACATTTACATAAAACCTGTCAGTGATATCTTTAAAAAATTCGGAGTATACTATCATCTATACGCAGATGATATTATGATGTACATCCCTTTCACGATTCCTAATTTACCAATAAAACTACTATCAGACTGCTTCAATGAAATTACTACATGGCTAAAAGCACAAAACCTTCACATTAATCATTCAAAAACAGAAGTCCTAATTGTAACAAAAAATCAATCATATATCCCCCCAACCCATATAACATTATAAAACCATGACATTAAAATAAAAAATGAAATAAGATACCTAGGTGTTATTTTAGATACTCATCTGACGATGAACACTCACATCAGAAACACCATAAAGAAAATATACTTTAAACTTAAAATTCTTAAACAATTACGCCCGTTAGTACACCAATTTGACTTCATTAATATAATCCAAGCTACGATAACACCGCACTTTGATTTTGCCAACCTAATTCTTTTAGGTATAACGAAACAAAACATAAAAAGAATCCAATTAGCACAAAACGCAGCAGCCAGAATTATAATGAAAGCACACTCTATCCAGCACATAACACCAATACTAGCCTCCCTACACTGGTTGCCAATTCAAAGTAGGATAATATATAAAACCATAATAACTACATATAAAGCTTTAAACAACACGGCCCCAATCCCATTAAGCAAACTAATTAGCATGGAATCTCAAAAAACCACGCACAGAAAAGGATACTCAAATAAACTAAATACTCCTAATGATTTCATAAAAGCAAATAAATTAACTAACAAAAGAGCTTTTTCTCATGCTGCCCCATCTATGTGGAATTCCCTTCCGGAGGACCTAAGATCCATAACTGAAATCATGGAACTCCGAAAAAAACTAAAAACCTATTTATTCTCCATGCACTACGGCAACATAGATAACCCCTGGATACACTCAGATAAAGGTTAAAAATTATGACAGAGTAATACTAATCCCAACAATTTAACAGACTATACACTATTATAAAAACACTATGATCCAATTCCAAAGTACCCCCAACATGTATTTGTATATAGTTTTTTGTACATAGTTTACAAGCCAGTTTGTTGTTTTGCACTAGTTCATACTGTTAACCATTACTTTTATTGTTACAAAATGTTCGATGTAAAACTAAGCTTATGCTTTGTAGATTGTTGTTTTATTGTGAACCGCAACTGAACTCTGGAAGTTGCGGGTTATAAATATATGTTAAATAAAAAATAAATAAAATAGAACAAAAGGACAATAAGAGAGGAGCTTATGGAACCAAAAACCAGTTAATGCTGAATAAGGCCATTATGGTCAGTGCTAAGAAAGGCAGAAATCTCAGTATAACATGGATTGATTATAAGAAAGCTTTTGACAGCATCCCACACTCTTGGATAATACATTGCCTTAAAATGTATAAAATCAATTCTGGTTTGATAGAGTACATTAAGTTCATTATGACAATGTGGCAATCTATACTCTTTTTGAGATATGAAGATGGTCAGTAAATCATTCCTAACATTAATATCCAGCAAGGAATATTTCAAGGAGATTCCCTGTCGCCACTTCTGTTTTGTTTGGCACTTAATCCAATGAGTGTTCTCATCAACTCTTTGGGGTATGGATTTAGCCTGAATTCTAAAGATGGTATCAATCCAAAAGCAACTTCCCATCTGCTATTTATAGATGATCTGAAGCTCTACAGTTCCAGCGACCAACAATTAGCAGAGCAACTTTGTCTGGTGAAAAGCTTTTCTGATGACATCAGAATGACTTTTGGCCTTGACAAATATGCTAAGGCAACCTTTTTCAAAGGAAAATTGAGCAAAACTGGAAACATCTCCCTTGCTGAGGGCTGTGACATCAAGGTCCTTGAACAGGAAGGCATAAATAAGTATCTTTGAATAGAGGAAGGAATGACATATGAGAAACTATTGAGAGAGAAGATCAGTAAATAATATTACACGAGATGAAAACTGTTATTGAAATTTGCTTTAACATCACAAAATAAGATACAAGCCAACAGAGGCGGTGGAGCCTGGCTTTGGACAAGATGGACATGTAAGAGTTGTGCTCCAGAGGGCAATGGTCAAGAATCCTGACTTCTGCAGTCTCTAACTAAATAGTTCCTACCTACTTTGATATCATTCGATCTTGGATATATCTGGCCCCAAGCCAACACATCTGGATTACCAAATATCTCAAAACGCCAGCGCAAAGAGAACCAAAATGGAACCTATCTCACCTTACAAGATGGTGGTCATCTGAGATTGTCCGGAGGCCTTGCAGGAACTTTTGGCTGAGATTCATGCTGTTAAAGACTTGGTCAAATCCAATGGAGACTCACTGTGCATAATGCAGGAAGATATCAGCACCTTAAAGAGTTCTTTGGAGTCAATCACGGCGCACTTGGAGAAGGTGGCAATGCATGGGGAGCAGCTCAAGGCCATCGAGAGGCAGGCAAAGTTGATATGCTCACTGCAAAGAGAGTTGGAAGACGGTAACAACCACGCTTGAAGGAACAACGTAAGAATACTGGTAGTTCCCAAGGGAGCCGAGGGTCCTGACATGGTGGCCTTTTTGCAGGCAATGATTCCGGGTGTGTTGAAATTGAAATTTACCATGCCGTTTGAGATCGAGCGTGCCCACCGAGTGCCTACTCAGCCCGTGATTAAGGGCAAGCACCCACGCACAATCATTTTGAAAGTCCTATGTTTTCAGCAAGTCTCACAAATCATGGAAGCAGCCAGAACACTCTCTACCTTGGAATATCATGGGCACAAACTCTTGTTCTTCCCTGACTTCACGAATGTGATGGTGGATTGGAGAAAGAGCTTTTTGGCGCTACGTCCACGCTTGTTGCAGCTGCGGGCCTGATTTGGGCTGCTCTACTCTGCCCGTATAAGAGTCATGCTGCATAACCAGACTAAGACTTTTGATGAGCCAGGGGAGTTACATGCATTTTTGGAGAATAAGGAGTCAGTGTTCATGTGGTGAAACTTGCCTGGCATTTTGTGGCCTGCTGAAGTTCTTCGGTGCTTTCTATAATGGGCGTTTGACTGGGCTGAGGTCCTGTAGTTGCGACTTAATTCATGCAGAGGTGACATTCAATCATGCAGAATTGTCATACATTGGGACATTCATTCTGTCTCTCTTGGAGATACTCCAGGATGTTACCCTGGTCAAAATGTCTCTCTTTCTGTTTCTCTCTCTCTCTTCTTTTGTGTTTTATGTTGTTTGTAATGTTTGTGGTGGTTGAGAGGGCAACGGGGCTTGGAGGAGTGAGTCGGCCCTTGTCCACTTACATGGGGCCTTTTTTTTTACCATAATTGCTTCAATGGGGGCAGTCCTGCCATAATGTTCTAGTATTCTGGGTTTGGGGACATTCTTTCTGTTCCTGGTATGGGTGATGTATAGTTTGCGTTGCTTTAAGTGACAAAGATGTAGAAGTGCAATAGCAACTTAGCCCTCTGTGCCTGTCTTGTCCTTTTGGGATCACCCGCTAAGTTTTGTGTTTTTATAGTCCCCCAGGATTTTGGAGGTTTAGTTATTCAGAATTATGTGTCCTTATTCTGAGCAATCATGTGCAAGGGCTATGGCTAAACAGTGGCTTTTCCTCTTGGGTTTTCTTTTTTGGGCTATAAGTGCAGCTAGCATCTTCTGGGTGTTCAGGGTTTGGAACTACAATATAAAAGTGTATGCTACATCTTGGTATGTTTCTGTAACATTTGATTATCATCCTGTATTATATCGTCAATATGTCTTCCTTTAAGATTGTATCACTGAATGTTAAGGGCATTAACAATCCCATAAAGATGAAAAAGATTCTCTTATATGCACGCAAAGAAGGTGCTGACATCTTACTGCTGCAGGAGACACATTTGAATACAAAGGAGTCATTAAAACTAGATATAAAATTCTTTTCATTAGTGGCCTTCTCAGCTGCCAACCATAAAAAAATGGGGTAGCTATATTAGTGAGGAAATCTCCTTCCCCCATGGTTTTACAAACCAGATCTGACATTGAAGGACGGTGGGCAATGGCCGTCATTAAAACTGGATCTACTGAAATGGCCTTAATTAATATCTATGCTCCTAATATAGATTTCCCTACCTTCTTTTGCTCCATTGCGGCCTTGGCGCAGGAGGTGTCCAGATATCCGACTGTTGTGGGGGGAGACTTCAACCTCATACTAGATCCCTTGATAGATAGGAGTCCATTGAGAACCATTAAGGTTCCCAAGGCTCACCCTGTTCTTTTGTCTCTAATGCAAGAATTGGACCTGATGGACATATGGCGGTTGCAGCACCCTGCGGACAAAGAATATACTTTCTTCTCTCCCCCTCATAATTCGGTATCACGCATAGACTTTTTCCTAGTTTCCAAAGGACTCTGTTCTAGAATTGGTGAGTCCAGTATTCATGCAGCTCATATCTCTGATCACTTCGCAATCTCATTCACCCTATTTGACTCAATGAGCTGCCAATACCAATCACGCTGGAACTTTGATAGATCTCTTCTTGGTAGCCAGGAGTTCCATGCAAACATCCTGTTGGCTATAGAGGAATATTTCCAGTTTAATTTACCTCAGGATACCTCAGGGTGGGCGTGGTGGGAAGGTTTCAAAGATAATATGTGGGCCACCATTACCAGTTTTGCCACACAGCAGGCCAAGCAGCGTAAAGCAGGACTTGGTGCATTGGACAAGCAGATTAAAGCGGGAGAATGCATCTTAGGCCAAAAAACTGATGCTAACATTCTTATAAGGTTACAGCGCCTTAGATTTTGACTACTGAGGCTTCACAGAATATTCAAGGTCAGAAAGGGCGGTACTATTTGGAAGGTAACAATGCTGGATGACTACTAGCTAACTCGTTAAAGGGTCGCAAGGAAGCTTCTCGCATTACTGCTCTGAAAGATCCTCAGGTGCAACAATATACAGAGGCCAGTGTTAGATCAAGAAATAGCTGCAGGACTAGATAAGCAGTTTACAGTCATGGAAATCATCCAGGCTATTGACTCTATGCAAGTGGGCAAGGCTACTGGACCTTATGGCCTTCCAGCTGAATTTTATAAAACTTTTTCTAAAACTCTTGGCCCATATCTTCAACAATACTATAGACTTCTTTTGGAAGATGGGGCCCAGACTGGAGCATTCGCCTCTGCAGACATTGTTGTGCTTGAAAAGCCTGGGAGAGATCCTCAGTTGGTTAGTAATTACCGCCCAATTTCGCTGCTAAATGCAGATTATAAAATTTTTGCGGCCATCTTAGCTGGTCATCTCTCCAAATTGATCCCTTCTTTGATTCATACAGACCAATGTGGCTTCACATAGGGACGCTCCACAGCCGACAATGCTAGAGTGCTTTGTCATGTACTGGAAGGCGTAAGAGAAGGCCCACTTGTGGGATTATCGTTAGACACAGATAAAGCATTTGATTGGCTGGAGTGGTCTTTTTTGTTTGCTGTTTTGAAATGGCTTGGGTTTGGGGAGGGTTTCTGTAAACTAGTCAAACCTATGTATGTGAGACCAAGTGCTAAAATTTCTGTGAATGCGACTCAGTCTAGAGACTTTCTTTTAGGGCGTGGTACCCATCAAGGTTGCCCTCTTTCTCCCATCCTTTTTAACCTGGCCTTGGAACCTCTGGCCCTATTATTAAGACAAAGCCCCCGGTTCAAGGTGTATCTATAGCTGACATGGAAATTAAATTATCTGCGTACGCTGATGATCTATTGCTATTCACCACACCCGGTTCTATACCGGCTATTCTAGAGTTAATAAATAAGTACTCAGGATTGTCAGGCTATAAAATGAATTGGTCAAAAT
This sequence comes from Ichthyophis bannanicus, assembly GCA_033557465.1. Lineage (NCBI taxonomy): Eukaryota > Metazoa > Chordata > Amphibia > Gymnophiona > Ichthyophiidae > Ichthyophis > Ichthyophis bannanicus. The sequence goes on from CM066031.1 coordinate 1,469,702,692, forward strand.
CTATTGCGTTCCCCTTAAACTCAAGTGTGTAGGGCGAAATGGAGGATTTTCCTTCTGTGTAGGAACCTAAGATGGTGAAATATTTGGGAGTTCACTATTGTTACCCATTCAATGAAACCTTACAGTATAATGAAGGGGAGCTCTTCTCTACGGTTCATAATATACCAGCAAAATGGTCGCCGGTCTTTCTCTCCTGGTGGGGTCGTCTTGAAGCTATAAAAATGACTATCACTCCTAAAGTGAATTATGTATTAGAAATGTTACCAGCCTTTCTTACTAGTAACATTTATCGTCAAATTGAAAGGATTCTTGCCCAATTTCTGTGGAAAAACAAACCGCCTAGAATTGCTCTTAGGAAACTTAAAGCTAAAAAAGAAGAGGGGTGTGTGAATTTTCCAGACTTTCAGGCCTATCATTGTGCTTTTTTACTAAAACAAGGATCAAGATGGGTGGAGGAGGCCGTAGGGAAACACCCAGTATGGCTAGAACTGGAAGAGAGATTAAGTGCTCCTTTCCCCTTAAGGCTCCTCCCTGGCATGGTGCCTTTTAAGAGGTTGAAGTCTCATAGGGTAATAGCTGACATCCAAAGGGCCTTTAAACAATTAGTGAAGGCTATTCCCAAGGAGGAATGCCTAGTGAAACTAATCCCTATCTGGCACAGTCCTTTTTTAAAAAATTCATCAAAGTTCATTTGCATAGCAACAATGGTTCAGTAGGGGCATTTGGGCTATTGGCCAACTGATATCAGATGGCAAATGGAAACCTTTTGCTTCCCTACAACGTGAGTTTGATTTGCCTTCATCCCTATACTTCCAGTGGATCCAGCTGAGGCATTCTTTAGAGAAATCCCCTATTGAAATTAAGGAGCATGTTTACTAAACCGGGCTAACGGTTAAACTGGGCTATCTGCAACTAGGTCCCATTGAATAATATGGGACCTAGTGGCAGATAGCCCGGGTTAACCGTTAGCCCAGTTTAGTAAACATACCCCTAAGTCTTTGCCTGAAGAGTGGGGGTTGCTGAATATCATAGGTTCAGCCCATACAGCCTCTGGGGTGGCTTCTTACTACTATAAATTGGTCATCCAGAACCACACCCCACAGGCCTTTGGGGTTCAACGAATTTGGGAACACAATACTGGGGAAGCTCCTTCTCAGGAAGCATGGGTGAATTTCTGGAGCAAGACAAATAGAGTATCCCAGTCTGCTTCTATTTCACAAGCTTTATACTTCTTTGCGTACAGAGCTCACTTTACTCCAGTAAAGGTGGCTAAGTGGGATAAGGCAGCTGGGAATGAGTGATGGTCTTGTCAGAGTGGTGTTGGCACTTTGAGATATGTGGTATATGACTGCCCTAACATTCAGTCTTATTGGGTTTTGATTTGGAACCGCATCCAAGAGGTGTTGGGGTTCAGGGCCACTCTCTCCTGGTCTGTGGTCGTTTTTCGGTCAGCAATTGGTATCTCGTCATTACAGAGGGATTGCATTTTCTTATTTGATTTCATGATGGGAGTGGCCCTGCAGCTCGTTATTTCCAACTGGAAACATACTGCAGAGTTTAGTTGGCATGAATAGTGGAATTGCCTGTGTTTATGCTGCAAATATGAACAAATGCCATGTTATGGGGTAACCCTTACGCCTTCCACTATTCTTAAAATGAAACCCCTGTATAACTACATCTCCAAAGCACGTTATGATGTAAACTAAGGGGTCATTAGCCAAATCATTGGGTTCCTATCTAGTGGAAGGCTCCCTGATGTGCCATAGCACTTGTAGGCCTCTTCAGGCCTCTTGTCTTTTTTTCTTACATATAGCCTTTGATGATCACATGGGGGTATGTTTACTAAACCGCGGTAATGTCACCCACATTAGGTTCCACGGTAAAGGTACAGATGCCCATAAAAAGGTGTGGGCGGTGCATCACAAGGTGCACACTACAAGGTGCCTTATAAGGTGCCTTGTTAGGTGCCTTGTAAGGTGCCCTATAGGGCTGCTTAGGCTAAGCACCATATTAGGCACCCCTGGACAAGGCACCGTAGAAGGCACCCTGGGCTATGGAACCATAGGTTAAGGTGGCCTAACAAGGTTACAGTGCCCTAGGTTAGTGTGCTCTAAGGGCTTCAAGGTGCTTCAGGATGACATGCATGACCTGTGAGGCACAGAGACAGATGTAGCCCTAACACTAGATAGAGCACTGAGGAAAGGCAATAAACAGGTGATTGAAGGAGAGAGAGCTTGGAGCTGCTGGACCTGCCATATCTGCGGGCATCCCATGTGGCTGCCAGTACTCTTGACAAACATGGTGGAGGCAACTGTACCACAGCACAGGGTGTTGGCAATGTAAAGTACTGGAAAGACAGTTGGTGGCAGATGATGGGAATACGTGTCCCCCAGTGGAGGCAGAGGTGGCAGGATAGTTACAATGATGGGTGGTCAGAGGATTGGTGGTGGCATGCAGATTAGGCACATGTGAGGCAAGCATGCAGAGGCGCAATGCAGGAAATGGTACCAGCTCAGGACATGGGGTGGCAGCCTGCACAGGAAGACAGGACTCGACACAGCTGAGAGACGCAGAAAGATGGACCGAAGGATTGTTGGCAACAGTGGTGAGGGTAATATGGGCTGGCAGCACGGATCTGCAAAGATATGACTGTTACAGGCATGCAAAATATCTGAGTTGGACAGACAAGAAAAGAGGGAACAACAAGGAATCAAACCCATGACCACTGTGTAGAATGTCATTGCACTAACCAGTAGGCTATACCTTGATGGCTTGTTGTACAGCAATGGCTGGGTACAGGAGGACTGCAGGTCACCACACAATCCGTCTGCTCTGTATGCCAGTATAGGGTAACCCCACCAGCACACATGATGAAATGCACATGCAGAACAATGGTCTACAGCCGATCACCAGATGGGGTCTGCGTCTCTCTGGTACTGCAGCGTGGTAAGACGGACTGACAGTGCATAATAATGGCACAGAGTAGCTACCGACCATACCATTGTGCAGGTTCTGTTTGCAACCTGAGGGTTAGGAGGGGTGCCCAGCACTAGGTCCGCAGTACATGTGGTGCTAGAGATAAGTCCTGCTGCACATCCCCAGCACTGCCAGTGTGTGCCAGGTGTTCCTAGCAGTGCAGCTGAAAGTACTTCTGTGTCCATCTGTGTTCTGCAGTCACATGTGGCCCTGTGGGGCCATACACCACCCAGATTAGTGCATACCCAGTGTTAGGGTCTGGTTCCCATGGGCTCCTGTTAGCAGGGCAGAGGGGTGTCTAGACTTGCATGAACTGGATGCAGCACTGTCTCTATGGGTCAAAGTGGTATACACTATATACCCCAAAGAACCCACAATTACCCATTTTGTAGGTGAGGGAGTGGAGGAACAGGTGCCTGAGCTCTGGCTGCAGGACAAGCAACTGCAGTCCTGCTGGCAGAGAACAGTCTCCAGGGCTGGTGGGCCAGAGCCATACCTATGACTGTGGCAGACCAGCAATAATACTTGGGATAAGCCAGGGAAACCTCAACTGCCCCACACCATGGTCTGCCATTCACCAGCAGACAGCACAGTCAGACTGCACATGCAGCACCCTACAAGGTGTTCCAACCATGCACAGACTAACCACAGACAGTCTACTAGCAAGTCCATATTGCATGCGCACAGGAGAACCCTGTGCACCCGGAAATGAGTACAGCACAGACACCAAGCAAACATCTCAGTGATTGAGCCCAAGAACTGGGAACACACGGGTATAACTGAAGACAAATAGTGTGGAGCACTATGTGGGAGCATAGACATGCCATGGACACTGCTCGGTCAGGGTGAGAGTGACCTCACAGCATGTCATGCTGTGGCCACCCTGTCCATGCAGGTGGTGGTTGGGCACTACAGTGTCCCAGCCATTGCCTTACAACCTGTGCAGATGCATCCTGCCAAACTGCCCTGTCCGGGCCATACCCACAATACCTTGCTCCTCATTATGCACATTTTCAGGCTAACGCTGGTAACAGTGAGACATTGTGGGCCCAGAGTGGTGTAGGCAGCCACAAAACAACTGATAGACATACACACCCCTATTGCAGCATTGTGCAATGATAGGGGTGGTTGGCAATCCTGCTCGCCACACTGGTCCTGATCACAGTGCTGACATTGCTAAACTGTGCAGGGGGTAGTAGTAGTGCTCTGCTGATAACTGCAGCTCTGTGCTGGGGCCAACAGCCTGACTCTCCATGAAGCTTTGGATAGAGGAGCCTGTGTGTGTGTGTGTTTTGACCCCTGTTCGACACGGCTTTGGGGTTTGCACATGTTGATGGTGTATCTGCATTGTAGGGTAAAATGTGGGGAGATGCTCTGTAGGATCCACAGCTGGGGCTTGAACCTGTGAGCTTCTGCATCTGGACACACTGGCTGTGTGCACTGCACCACACAGGAATAGTGGTCCCTGGGGCTACCCTCACTTTCCTCAGGCAGACCTTTTATGTTGCACTGCACACCACATACTGGTACAGGGCATGGCCTAGGTCCACTGTAGGTGGGTGGCACTGCTCCCTCCAGCACAAACACCCCCCCCCCCCCTTGCCATGCCAACATGACCATATGCTGTCGGTGCTGGTCGTGTTCGGTCCCAGGCCATCCACTGTGCAGGTAGGTGGGTGCCTAGGGTGCGGGGTCTGGGGTGGTGAGGCATACATGGACATCCACACATCCCCCCCATCACTGCCTACTAATGTTATGTCCCTTCTGCATGGGGAAGTGATGGCTGGGGGGATGTCAGGCTGGTGCTCTAGCAACTATTGGATAGGGTGGACCGGGTAGATGTAGGTGGATTGTGCTGTTACTGCTGACTGTGGACAGGTTAGGGTATGCACCTCAGGTACGGTGTACCCAGTTTGGCCTATGGGGTGTATATATGTTTTTGACAACATATGGGCACACCTTGCAATGCCTTACTAGGGGCTGCCGTAAAGTGTGTTCAGTTAGCTGGGTCTACGAACTGTTTGGGACCCATCCTGGGTGTGGTCTATGGACCCTTGTTAGTGTGGTCCGCAGATGTGCACTGCTTGCCCTATTAGTGGAGTGGAGGAGTGGCCTAGTGGTTGGGGCAAGGTACTTCAGGCCAGAAGGTCGGGGGTTCAAATCCCACTAGAGGACAGCAACTTTGGGCCGGAAGGACTGGGGTTTCTAGTCGCACAGGTGCTCCTTGTGGTCTTGGGCAAGCCACTTAACCCTCCATAGCCCATGTTCCCTGTAAAATAGTTATCTCCAAGTTATAATGCCCTGTTCAATGTAATTTCAGTTTGTTCAATGTAAACCGCACTGATGCAGAATAGCACGGTATATAAGAAAATATAAATAAAATAAAATAAATAAAATATTACAGGCATAGTGGTACCTGTGTGACTTTTGGGGTACTTGCTGGGTAAGGTCCCCTGGATGGGACACTGTCGAACATGGACTACTGGGCATGTTTGGCCCTGGGCAGCTGCTGTCCTGCTGATTTCCAGTTCTATGTTCCTATGTGCCACCTGGGCGACGGCCTAATTCACCCTGTGCCCCAGGTGCCCCCACTTCATGTCCCACCTGCAGTCCCCCTATGCCACATTTGCACCATCACCATAGTGGCCTTTCATACTTGGCCACTTTACTGTTGCTGCAGATGGAGCACTACTATCACTGTTCTTGGGCTCCCTGCCTAGGCTGTACATTGCTGACACTTAAATGGTTTCTCTCTCCTGCAAATGTGCATCTAACAGCAGGTTTTCATTCGCGGTAGGATTCAGCCCTTCAGTTCAGCGCGTTAGTGTGCAGGGAGCCTCTCCCCGCCCTCTCCCCGCTCATTGACCCCTGCTCTCTGCCCTCTCTCTTCCCTCTGCGGTGTGTACTGCACCGTGGAATGCTTCCGTTTGGGTTGTAATGTTACTGCGCGGTAACGTTACACAGCGCGTGGTAACATTACACACCGCGTGGTAACATTACGCACCGCGTGGTAACATTACCTAACGTGTGGTAACGTTACCTAACGCGCGGTCTGTAACGTTACCTCAGTTTAGTAAACATACCCCATGGTGTTGGGTGGGATAAGGTTGGGGAAGGCTGTTCAAAACCTTTTTTTGCTTTTATGTAAAGAGAAGTATGTTTTTTAATTGTGTTTCTGGTTTTGGTTTCTGGTTTTGTTGTACTTGTTTGAAAATATAAATAAAGAAGTTTAATAAAGATACAAGCCAACAATCAGCTGACATTTCTTGTACTCTCATACAGTTTTGTGATTGTGGATTGGCGTCATAAAGATCTTGAAAAACTGGATGTGTGAACAAGAAAACTCCTCCATGCTCATGAAGTAATTTACAAGAATCAGTGTATGTCAAGATTGTACATTCCTAGAGCTGAAGGAGGGCTCGGACTTATGGAGATTGACTAAACCAACAGAGCTACTATCGTAGGCCTCCTAGCGTATCTGACAGCATGATAGGATCGAAATATGCAAAAAGTGCTGAAATATGAAAGTAAACATCCAGAATCTTTCTCCATCATCAAACTTGGACCAGCATTCTAATGATTAGAATGAATGAGTGAGAATCCACAAGCATGCATGAGAAAGGAAGTAGCAGAATTTGCAAATGAAGAGAAAAAAACTCTTCAAAGAATTAGATCAGCAAGCGAGGAAATGCACAAATACAGTGGAAAATGCAGAGTGTTACTCCAAGAACCTTTTGTCGATCAAGAATGGAGAAATGAATGGTTGAGGAGAGGTGAACTGAAACTGAAGGATGAAAGATTGATAGTTGCAGCCCAGGACAGTGGATTATGGATGAGATGGTTTACGGCAATTATTGAAAAAACCTGGCACAACAGACATATGCCAATTCTTTAAGAAAGAGCTGGAAACAGTGACTCACCTAATAGCAGGCTGTGAATTTCTGATGGCAGAAAAGTTCTATACAGAAAAGCACAATGAAGTAGCATGCCTCCTCCACTGGAAACACTGTAAATACTACATTACTGTCCCTGAAAAGCACTGGGATCATGACCCTAAGAGAATAACAGAGAATGAAGAGGTGCTGATCTCCTGGGACATTCCCATTCTGATGGATAATAATCTGGATGCAAGGAAACCTGGCATAGTAGTAAAGGCGAAGGATAAAAAAACGGCATTGATAATAGAAATGTTGGTACCGAGTGATTATTCTGTGAATCACATGGAGAGGGAGAAGATCCTGAAGACAAAGAAAATGTGTCAGAAAGATATGGAAATATTTCCCATTGTACTGGGAGCCAAGCACATCTTGACAAACTACCCATACATGTTACATCTTATGAACTCCAGCAGGAGGCTTTCTTTGGCACGATGCAAGTATTACGCCGAGCATTAGCAGTAAATATGAGAGACTAAGATCATACTCCACATACCCTGGTTTAGAAGTGAGGTTCACAACTGCCATAGTATGCACAAAACTAACCCATTTGGAGAAACTACCCCGGATAAGATTTTCTACTATGCCCTGTAGATCTCATTTATATACACTACCTCTCTGTCTGCCTTTAGCAGCTCCAAGTCTTCTACTCTAGCCTCCAGAGATTGCATTCATTCTCTAAGAGCAAAAAGCTGTTTACACTGAATGCACACATACAGTACAATCTCTCACCAACTGGGAGGATTCGTACATGTGACAGCAGCAAGATTGGAGCTATCCAGGCAAAGACTGGATAGCTCCAATCTTGCTGCTGGACTACTGCCTGCATCTTTGTATTGATGGGTTTACTTGTTTACTAGTTGCTAAAGGAGTAGGTATCCCTACTCCTTTAGCAACTAGTAAATACCCCTAAGCTGAATATCCCCAGGTACTGCCACTATACGCCCTGATACTATGCGGTTAACAGCGGGGTATTCTGGGAGCAGTACCCAGGGATAACCGGTCACCGGCGATATTCAGCCGCTGTCCGCTTATCCTTCAGTGACGAAAGCTATGTGCAGCAAAAGCTGTCCTAACTTTAACCAGGCAGTGACTGAATATCGCTGATGCACGGTTAGCTTCTGGCTCAACACTGTAATCATGCTAGCCACCTCCACTGAATATCGGGTCCTACCTCCTTGCTGTTTAAATATGAACTTCAAATAATTTTCTATCACTTACCTGAACACCAGACTCTTTAAAGCTATCAGCATACCTGTTGTGTGCATTTATTGTTTCCTTTTATTTATTTTCTTTTGGTCATATTCTAGTCTACACCCTGTTTTATCCTCTTAGAAGTGAAGAGTGGCCCTTGATCATATTATTGGAGAAGGAGTCTATGTTTAGGTATGAAGGTATCAGATCTTATTGTAGGTGAGTGCTTTATGTTGGAATATTGAGGTTAATTTATTATTTTGTCATAGAGGGAAGATTACATCATGGAGCACGTTCACTGGGGCACAGATGTTCCTTGATCATGCTGTCAGGGGGCTTGAGGAGCAAAGGGGTTATGTCAGGCACAGAGGCCTCTTGCTGGTGCTTTTAAGGGAAGCGGAGAATTGCAATTGCATTTCCTAAATTTATCTGTAACAGCTGGACTAAACGAAACTGGCAGGGCAAGGAAAACAATACTGGTATCTGTGAATGAATGTTCATGGCTTTAGATCCAAACCCTGTTCCTGACTGAGCTGGAAGACAACAGAAAAAGGAAACTGTAAGTAAAAAACAACAACAAAACCCTCTGTAAATATTTACCTGATTCTTATACTTATCATTTAAATACAACATTTTGATCATATTTTTTGTTTCATCTTTTCCATACTTAAGACAGGCGCAGTAGAATCCTTTGATGCCATCTGAAAAAAAAAATTATCTTAAGGCATCTTTGTCATTGTTATTGTTGAATAAGCTCCGTGCTCAGCTCCAACTGCTCTTTTACAGATGAGATACCACTGTGCAATTATTTTCTTCCTGAAATAGATGCAGATACTATATTTTTCATCCTCTTCTTTTCTTTGTGTAACATTGCTATATCAGTAAATAAAAATCCCAAAGCTCTTGAAGAACAATTCCCAGAAAAAAATGCAATAAGAAAGACATCAACTCAGTAGTTTAAATAATAAAATAAATACCACTGTGCTTTGGGAAAGCACATATCAAATGTAAGCTTGAGCAAGTAAAATATGTTCTAAATCTGGCTGTATATAATTTGAAGTGTATCAAATAGCAAAGGGGTTATAAATAATATAAGTATATACATAAGAACCTTACTGTGGGACACGTTTACTAAGTCCTGCACTGGTAGCACACATGTGGGCTGCATTACTAGTACAGAGCTGCAAGCCAACTGCAAGGGGGCAGGTACATCCATCCCCTGCCGTTACCATGCATCACTGTGGTAAACTGGCTGTAGGTGCAACTAATGCCACCCATTAAGGTGATGTCAGTTGCACCTGTGCTTGCTGCACTACAGCGGAAATACTCCATTCCACCAGCCACTGCTCAGACACACTCTACAAGGGTAATGTGGATTTTTTTAGCATGGGGCTCCATGTTACCTTTTAGAATAGTGCCTCTGCCAATTCCCATTCCCTTGGTAGCACATATTCTTAAACATGCTCCTGTATGTCTTAAATCTCCAAATGGAAACAAAGGGCAGAGTCCCTCCATAACCAAACAATGGATAGACACCAAAGAAGACAACCAATGGAGAGTGCCCATGGCTAATACTCTTGAAGATAGTCAGATTTTATTAGGACCCTTATTAGAACCCCACTCAGCCGAGTTTTGGCAAATTATGCCTGCGGCACACTCGATTCTGCCGCGGCAGCCCCGGAAGCGGCAGCAGACAGCTTTTTTTTATTTTAAATTTTCCCTGGGCTGGGCTGGGGGGGTTAGGAGTGGTGATGGGTGATGGGCACTGGGGGGGGGGGTTAGGAGTGGTGATGGGCGCTGGGGGGGTTAGGAGTGGTGATGGGGTATGGGCGCTGGGGGGGTTAGGATTGGTGTTGGGCGCTGGGGGGGTTAGGAGTGGTGATGGGCTATGGGGGGGTTTAGTAGTGGTTATGGGCTATGGGGGGGCTTAAACTAAAAATTGGGTGATGGGGGATTAGGACTGGAAATGGGCTGGTGGGATTAGGACTGGAAGTGGGTTGATGGGGGGTTAGGACTGATAATGGGCTATGGGGGGCTTAAACTAAAAATTGGGTGATCGGGGAGTAGGACTGGAAATGAGCTGGTGGGATTAGGACTGGGAGTGGGCTGATGGGGAGGTTAGGACTGGTAATGGGCTATGGGGGGGCTTAAACTAAAAATTGGGTGATGGGGGATTAGGACTGGAAATGGGCTGGTGGGATTAGGACTGGGAGTGGGCTATGGGGGGCTAGGACTGGTAATGGGTTGGGGGGGTTGCTAGGACTGGAAATGGGCTGAGTGGAAGGGGGCTTGAATTGCAAATAGCTGATGTGGAGGGGGGCTTGGAATGGAAATGGGCTGAGTGCAAGGGGGCTTGAACTGCAAATAGCTGATGGGGATGGGGCTTGGAATGGAAATGGGCTGAGGGGAAGTGGGGGACTTGAACTGCAAATAGCTAATGGGGACGGGGCTTGGAATGGAAATGGGCTGAGGGGAAGTGGGGGGCTTGAACTGCAAATAGCTGATGGGGAGGGGGACTTGGAATGGAAATGAGCTGAGTGGAAGGGGGCTTGAACTGCAAATAGCTGACGGGAAGGGGGGCTTGGAATGGGCTCTTAGGGGAGGGAGCTAGGACAGGAAATGGGCTGATGGAGGGGCTAGGATAGGACTGGGAATTGGGTGTTGGTGGGAGCTAAGATTGGAAATGGGCTGTGGTGGGGGCTTGGATTGAAATGGACTCATGGAGGGGCTAGAACTGGAAGTAGGCTCATGGGGGGCTTGGATTAGAAATGGGCTGAGTGGAGGGGAGCTAGGATTTAACATGGGCTGATGGTGGGGCTAGGAAAGGACTAGAAATGGGCTGATGGGAGGCTGGTATTGGAAATGAGCTGATGAAGGGACTCGGATAGGACTGGAAATGGATGGAGGAGCTAGGACTGGAAATGGACTGATGGGAGGCCAGGACTGGAAATGGGCTGATGTGGGGACTAGAAGGGAGCGGATACTGGGTGGGGCTGTAACTAAAAGGGATCTGATGTTGGGGGAGATTAGAAGGGGATGGGGCTGGGAGAGTGAAATGGAGAGGGGAAAATATTTTGTGTGGGAGGGAAGAGAAATGTATAATTGGCCGGGTATTGGGAGACTAAGTGGGGATTGAGGATGGAGGGGTAAAATTTGAGTGGATGAAATAGGAATGAGGAAAGAGCAAAAGGAGAAAGATTATTATGTTAAATCAGATGTAGAGAGAGAATGGAAAAAAACTAGAAGAGAAGAAAGGACAAATGGACAGCAGACGATGGAGAGATAGCAGAAGACACAAATAAACCAGAAGAAAGTGGCTGGAACAATTGCAACTGAAAAAAAAATGCACAAAAGGTACAAAGATATCTCTTTATTTTGAATTTATTAACTGGAATATGTCAGCTCTGGGAAATGTGCATCATTAATGTCTGTGCTTTGTTTAGTACAACAGGAAATTAATTTATAGTTTTATTTCTACATTGTTGTTGTACATTCCAAGTTTGGCTTTTAGGGTTCCCAGTTTAATTATTGTCTTCCTGTTTTTAAATTGTGATTCCTTGTTTGGTGATGGTCTATGTTCTGCATGTGTAACTGAGCTGAGGTATTCTGTTTATGTAATTCCTATTTGACATTGTCACTTGTTCTCTTTCCCCAGTAGGTCATGTATTGTTATTCTCTGAAATGTATTGGTTTAATATTTGCAGTGTTGCCTTTTGATAGGTAGGGTATGGTGCTTTATGAGTCCTGGTAGTGCTGTTAGGATACGGTGGGTTTGCTATGGGTTTCTAAATGGGCAGTGTTTGTAGTAGTTCCTAATGTGCCTGGCGGTTGGCACTGGATTATAGTAATGTAGAAATCTTTGTCTTTCTTTATCCATACACTCATGAAGAGGCATGTTTACTAAAAGTTAGTGTATGGTAACATTATGCAAATATTTATGCAAATGAGGCCTGTTATGCAAATGAGGTCCCGCACCGAGTCTCCGCACATGGCCCCGCACCTCCCTTGGGCCGCCCCTGCAGGACAGCCCTGGAGAAAGGCACAGGCAGGACGGCCTGTGGAAAGAGGACTGCCAGGAGAACCCGCAGAACCAGCAGGCTGGGCAGGACCTCCGACTGAATGGGCTAGATATCCATAAAGAGCAGTAATCCCTGAACCATGGTTCCACAGGAGGCAGCAGCAGCCGCATTGGCTTGGAGAAAGGAGACCCCGTGGAGAAGGTGGGACACCTCCAGCCAGAGTGAGCATGCACAGGAAGAAAAGGATTCATTTCCCAGGTTCGTCATGGATGAGGACATACTCTATCGGGAGAGTAAGAACCCTCAGACGGGAGCTCTGCGGAAACAGTTGGTAATACCGAGTACGTTTAAATCACTGGTTTTACGGCTGGCCCATGACCATCCGGTAGGGGGCCATAAGGGCGCACAGGGCACCCTTGACCAGATTTTAGCCAGATTTTATTGGCCGGGAGTCTTCCGGGAAACAACTCGCTTTTGTGAATCATGCGCGTCATGCCAAAGAGTGACCCCTCACAGACCAGCTGAAGTACCACTAGTGTCGATGCCCATCATTTCAGACCCGGTAAGGAGATTGGCTATGGACATAGTAGGACCTCTCATCAAAACACCAAGAAGATTCCAATATATCCTTGTAATTGTCAACCAAGCCACCCGCTTTCCATGGGCAGTTCCCTGAGAAATATTTCAGCCAAATCGATTGCCATCGAACTAGTCAAACTATTCTGTGAGATAGGCTTCCCGCAAGAGGTCCTGACAGACAGAGGTAGTAACTTCTTGTTAAGATACCTCGCTCAGCGGGGGCGGAGCCTGATGCCGAGCGGAGTAGACGCCTAGTGCGGTGGCTCTTAGGAGATCTTGCAAGAATCCTGTTTCATAAGTACCCTCTATCAGCAAAAACTGCCGGAATCGCACCACGGTACCTTCCTGATGGCGGGACCAAAACCGCAACGCTTGGACTACTCGGGGACATCGAATAGCAGTGCAAAACGGACTAAAACGGAGTCCATCTCCCCACAAAAAATGGCGCCCGCACGAGAGGGGCCTGATGTTCACCTCGAGCTTCTCACTGAAATACGAGGAGTCAAGGAATTAGTCAAGGCTAATGGGGCCACGTTAACCTCAGTGCAAGAAGAGCTGGCCGGTCTCAATGCTAAAATCGAGGGCCTATCTGTGCGTCAGGACAAAGTGGAGGCAACTCTCTCTACACACGAGGCCCGCATAGAAACAATATCTAAGCTGGAAAGACAGCTCAAAGCGTTGCAGCGTGAGGTGGAAGATGGCAACAATCGAGCATGCCGCAATAATGTGCGACTGGTGGGCCTGCCGGAGGGTGCAGAAGGGAAAGATATGCGTGCTTTTCTATATAAGCTCATTCCTGAGATCTTGCATTGTACCTTTGATAAGGACTTTGAAATTGATCGTGCACACCGCATCCCTGCTTACACCACGCTACACAACTCCAGACCGAGGCCTGTTATCTTTCGTACTCTGCGCTACCAACAGGCTGCACAGATTTTGGAGCTGGCGCGAACAAGAGCTCCGATAGAGTTCGAGGGGCGCAAACTTTCTTTTTACCCGGACCTCGCCAAACACACTGTCAACAGACGCAAGAGGCTCTTAGAGTTTCGACCCCGACTTCAGCAGATTCAGGCGCGCTTTGGCCTCTTGTATCCCGCGCGGATGCGCGTTACTTACCACAACCACACTCGCACCTTTGAGGAACCAGACGCACTGCTACAATTCCTGGAAGAAGCGGAAGCTGCCCAGATGCGCTGAGATGTCGAACACGACCGGCCAAACTCGCACTGCTGTACCGCACCTCACAGCGCTATAGAATTGTTACCTTCAGAATAGTGCTACGCACCCAATGGCGCTCTCCTTTGGTTGGAGGAATCTTTCCAGCGCCACCAGATTTGGAGTCGCTTGAGGACTGGACTGGGGGGGGATTTTCCCTTTGTTATGGTTTTCTATTTCTCTAAGCTAATATATTCACTGATATTTAACTAATTGTATGATATTTCTTGCCTGTTGTTACATTCTGCCTAATTAGGTCCGTACACATCTCCAATTGCGATTACCCCCCGGGTGGTCCCTGTCGGTAGCGATATGGCCCTGTCTGTTCTCTCAGGTCTCCTGAGCCAGCTCAGCCGGCCTGCGCTCACCGACATTTTTTCAGGGTTTCGCCTCTCCTCCAGGGATTGTACTGTTCGCTTGCTATGGTTGTTTGTGGGAAATGTTGCTAATACTTCTCTATCACAGCTTTGCCAAGACTAGGTTTTGTGATAAATGGCTGATCTCCCAGGTTACCATAAACCTTATGCCCAGGCCCTTAGGGGCTTTTTCCGATATAAACCCCAATGGCTCCTTGTAAAGTTGTTTCCCTCAATGTGCAGGGTCTAAACAGCCCGATAAAGAGGCGTAAAATTCTAGATTATGCACGTCGAGAAGGGGCTGACATACTGATGCTACAAGAGACGCACTTAAATTTACATGAGTCTTTGAAACTCGGTCAGCGTCCTTATAAAGTCATAGCACATTCCCCTGCTGTTCGGAAACATAACGGGGTGGCCATTCTGGCCAGAAACTCTCTTAGGCTAACTGTACTAAGTAGTAGTGCTGATGGGGAGGGTCGCTGGGCCAAAGTGCTATTTAAGCTAGGTGAGTCGAAGTGCTCCTCATGTGTATATACGCTCCCACCGCGGATAACACAACCTTTTTCACCGCGGTTGCGAAAGTGCTTCATGCAGATAGCGGGAAGCTGATTATCGTCGGGGGGGATTTCAATCAAGCACTCGATCCTCTTATTGACCGGCAACCTCCCCGAACGGTTAAAAGACACAGGGGGCAACTTGTTCTTTCCTCCATGACCCAGGAGTTAGCTCTAATAGATATTTGGCGCTTACAGCACCCGGAAGATCTGGAATTTACCTTTTTCTCTGCACCGCACGCGTCGCAATCCCGAATAGATTATTTTTTAATTTCCAAGGCCTTGGTCCCTAATATAGGTCTTACCAGCATCCATTCAATCCACATCTCAGACCATGCCCCCATCTCAATGATTTTACAAGATGATTCCTTACACAACCCGACCCCCGCTTGGACCTTAGATCGATCTCTCCTTGACATCCCTGAATTTCAGATTGTGGTAAATGAGGCCATTTCTGACTATTTTCGGTTCAACTCCGCCCATGCCACATCTGTATGGGCCTGGTGGGAGGGCTTCAAGGCCACGCTTAGAGCGGTTATTACTGGATTTGATATACGATTGAAAAAGCAAAGGAAACAACGGTTACAAGATCTGGAGCTGCAGATCAAGGCGGGGGAAAGAGTCCTCACGCGGCGCACGGACCCGTGTATCTTAATCCGTCTTCGGCGCTTGCGATTCCAATATAATACCCTTATGTCTACCGCGGCTTCTCAGTACGTTCGGAGGCAACAGGGTAACTACTATCGCGAGGGGAATAAAGCGGGAAAACAGCTAGCAACCATTTTGAAGGGTAAGCGGGAGATCAAGCGTGTCAGTGCCATCAAAACTCCATCGGGCTCGGATTTATTGGTCAAGGATGAGCAGATTGCCGAGACCTTTCGGGACTATTACTCTCAGTTGTACAGTTCAGAATGCGCATTTTCACCAGATGGCTTCGCACAGCTGGTCGCTACTTTACAGCATCCTGTTCTTTCTGATGATCATCGTGCGGAGCTTGATGCTCCCCTTACAGTCGAGGAGATTAAGCGGGCGATAATATCAATGGCCCCGGGGAAGGCGGCGGGACCAGATGGGCTACCAGTGGAATTCTTTAAAAGTTTTGCCAAGGCCCTTGCTCCTCATCTGGAGCAGTATTATCGATTGTTATCTGCGCCAGGGCAACCAATCGGCACTTTTGCGGCGGCTAACTTAGTGGTTTTTGAGAAACCAGGTAGGGATCCTCAATTAGTATCCAATTATCGCCCCATCTCGCTGCTTAATGCTGATTATAAGATATATGCAACTGTATTGTCAACCCGGCTTTCTGGGATCATCCCGACTTTAATACACCCTGACCAGTGCGGTTTCACCGAAGGCCGCTCGACTGCTGATAATGCGCGTCTTTTGTGCCATATTTTATTGGGAGCCGACGTGATGGAGGAACCACTGGTCGGTCTCTCCTTGGACGCAGAAAAAGCCTTTGACCGCTTGGAGTGGCCTTTTCTCTTTGCGACTTTACGTTGGTTTGGCTTCGGAGAGGTCTTTCTTCGGGCTCTAGAGCTCTTATATACGGATCCCACCGCACGGATTTGTGTCAACGGTGTGGCCTCGCCATCTCTTGCTCTCCGGCGCGGCACTCGACAGGGCTGTCCACTATCCCCCATGCTCTTCAACCTGGCGATGGAGCCCTTAACTCTTCTTATACGCCAAAATCCAGATATCCATGGTGCTTTAATCGCGGGGCAGGAGACCAAACTCTCCGCATATGCGGACGACCTCCTTCTCTTTTTATCGCCCGATTCTCTTCCCCTGACGCTGGAACAAATAGAGCACTACTCGCGATATTCAGGCTATAAAATTAATTGGTCCAAGTCCGTGATGTTTCCTTTGAACAAATGGACTCATAAGGAAGACCTAGGCACGCATCCTTTCATTTGGGAATCGGGAGCTGTGAAATATTTAGGCGTCCGCTATTGTTACCCTTTTGAAGAAACGCTTAAACGTAATGCCGAAGAGATCCTATTCCTAACTCGAGAGCTGACCACGCGGTGGTCTCCCCTAACACTCTCCTGGTGGGGCAGGCTAGAAACTATCAAAATGATGATTGTCCCCAAGGTTAACTATTTTTTGGAGATGTTGCCTTGCTATCTCCCTGCTTCAATGTATCAACATCTTGAGAGGCTTCTCCTCCAATTTTTGTGGCAGCATAAAACACCGAGGATTGCTAAGGACAAACTAAGACTTCATCGTGAGAAGGGAGGTGTGTGAATTTCCCTAACTTTAAGGCTTATCATCACGCCTTCCTGCTCAAGCAGGGGTCTCGCTGGCTAGAAACTCCCCTTACTGGGAGGCCGGTCTGGGTTATCTTAGAGGAAAAATTGCTAACCCCAGTCCCACTGAGGTGCGCCCCAGGGATGTGCTTTCCCACTGCATTTTCCCTTCCCATTGTAATTCTAGATACACTTAAGGCTTTTCAGCTATTCATTAAAACGCACGATCCCGAGGGCCACTCTCGCTCCCACTTGCCTATCTGGTACAACCCTCTATTTCAAATTCATAAACAGTCTTTTGCCTGGAAAACATGGTACTCCCGTGGAATCTGGACCGTGAGCCAGCTATGCACTTCCAACATGTGGAAAACGTATGGGGAGCTTAGCCAGGAATTTGATCTTCCCCCATCCTGTTATTTTCAATGGCTTCAACTCCGGCATTGTCTCGTTGGAGCGGGCATGGTCCCGGGACAGGATTCTGGTTTAGAAGGTGCTACCGAGATCCTTCATAAAATTAGCCAAGGGAAGGGAATAGTGTCATTGCTTTATAAGGAACTGACTGAGTCCTCATCTCTGTTGATGGGAAAGGTCCAAAAGAGATGGGAACGGGAAGCAGGGAGGGAGCTCTCTGAACTTCAGTGGAAGAGATTCTGGGGCAAACAAGTCAGAGTGACTCGATCTGCTTCTTTGACCCAGACCTTGTTTTATTTTGCTCATAACTGTTTTTATACTCCTGTTAAACTTGCCCGATGGGATACCTCTCTCAGCCCCCTCTGTTGGACGTGCGGAGCTGAGACTGGCACCTTAAGGCATATTGTCTATGACTGTGTGGCGGTGCGTACCTTTTGGGACTCCGTGTGGGAGCTGGTGCAACTCATTCTACAGATCAGGGAGCCCCTCTCTTGGCAGATTGTAGTTTTCCGATCTGCAGCAGATCTACCTTCACTGCATAAGAATGGTGCCTTTCTGCTGGATTTTTTGATCGGCATAGCGATATGCTTGGTCATCAGTCACTGGAAGGCAACCATGAATGCTACCTTTCCGGAATGGTGGAACCGAGTTAGCCTGTACAGTCGATTCGAACAAGACTCACACAAATCTCTATTATTGTCTGGGAAACATTTTCTTAAATGGCAACTGTTAAATGACTTTATTGCATCCGCCAACTAATATAGTTATCCAAGTCTTGGTATTGTTATGGCTCCACCCGGGAGCCTAGACAGCGATACCTGGAGGAGAGTGCAGGGGTGGGTGGGGGGAGGGGGAGGGTTCTCCCGGGATTTCTTTTCTTTCTGTATTGTTTCGTCATAGTGTTAGTATTGCTGTGTCTATTTAGTTTTCTGTATGGTTTGATATGCTTGTTTTGTTGGAAAATGAAAATAAAGCTTTAAAAAAAAAAAAGATACCTCGCTCAGGTTTGGGACGCTTTTGGCATCCACCACATAACGACCGCCGCTTACCACCCCCAATGTAATGGCTTGGTGGAGCGATTAAACCAAAGCATAAAACAAATGCTTCGAAGAGCGTTGGATGGACAAATGACGGAGTGGGACACCATGCTGCCTTTCATCCTATATGCTCTTAGGGAGAGAAAGCAGAGTTCCTTGGGGACCTCACCCTATGAACTCATGTATGGACGACCACCCAGAGGCCTGTTAGATGTTTTAAAAGAACAATGGATTGAACCAGTGGAGACTGAAGTAGGCGTACCCCAGTTCTTGAAGGACTTAAGGACTCGCTCGAGCGAACCTCCCGAGTCGCAGGTGAGAATCTAAAAGAAAGTCAACAAAAACAAAAGCGATATTATGATCGGCGTACAAAGCCCAGACAATTAAAAACCGGAGAAAAGGTGATGATCCTAGTATCGGGCGCTACCCCCAAATTTGAAGCCCGATGGAAGGGGCCACATACAATAGTGAAGCCCATAGGATCTACTTCTTATTTGGTCCAGGATACCAAAGGACATACACAAATTTATCATGTTAATGTTCTTCGGCCCTGGCACGAGCGGTCAGGTTTGCTAGCATCCGCTACCAATATATACCACCCTGAAGGGATACAAGGGGACGATAGTCAAGGGAATTATCAAACCAGTCAGCTGCGGAAAAGCGAGATGTCAAGTATTACGTGCTGTGTGGAAGAGGCTTCACCAGCCCGTAATATTTTAAGAGGGGGGATGTGTGATGCTGCAGACTCTCTGAGAGGAGAAGAAAATGTTTTAAATGCAGGAAAAGTCAAGCACAACCTGCAATATCGTGAGGAACCACATAGGGGGAGCAGGAGGGACCTCCGAGGAACCACACCTCCTAGGTCATGAGGTAATGCCAGCCAGCTTCCAATCAAGAAAGAGAGGAGTGCCTCTTAAAGGGAATGGGGAAGGTTGGAAGGCAGAACTGGGAGAACCAGGAGCGGAACCGGCAGAGTCAGGAGAAATAGAACCAGGAGCAGGACAGGCGGAACTGGCAGAACGGCAAGGAAGAGAACAGCTTGGGAAAGGAGAACAAGCTGGGAAAGAGGAACCGCGCTGGAGAGGAGGATACCCTGAGGAGACAGGACAGCAGGGCCGGCCCGTCCATTGAGCGAGAATGTTTTTTGCACAGGGCTCCGCGTTTCAGGGGGCCCCGCGCAAAAAACATTCTGTCCAAAAGTAAAATTTAAAAAAATTTAAAAAAGCTGTCTGCTGCCGCTTCCGGGGCCGCCGCGGCAGAATCGAGTGTGCCGCGGGGCCCCCCCCTGTGCCCGGCAGAGCCTGCCCTCCCCGGTATCAGCTCTCTCCAGCTGCAGTCACATGCGCCGGTTTCAGAGCGCGAGAGGAGAGTTTCTCCCTCGCTGCTCTGTTAAGCCCGCGGGGGCTGATGGTGCTCTGGATGCCAGTATTAGTTAGCCCTTCCATTACCCATGCTGCACCGCACAATCTGAAGAGCTTTATGTAATGTATCAGTTCTGTAATACACAGGGACATTGTGTGCTTCCTGCACATAACAGCTGCAAGATGTGCTAATGGCCGGTTTCACCGGTCATCCTGAATGTGAGGGGGGGCACACATCCCCAGAGCTTGAACTGCAATAGATGGACTCTCCAGGCTCTAGAACAGATCTATGTCACTGCCAGTGTGCTGCATGTATTGTCTGCAGTGTGTAATGCTAGTCACTTGGTATTCTGCACAAGTGCAGCATGCCAGCATGGTCTGTCTGAAATTAGTCTTCTGTGGGCCAGGGATTCTCTTATACTATCTCATGTCAATCCCCAAGTTTGCAGCAGCTGTTTCCAGGGAACCCAAATGCAGTGTGTGTGTGGTTGAGGCTTGGGGGTGCTGACCCTAGCAGATTTGCCTACCAAGACCATAGTTATCACACTGAGAACAACAACTAGCCCCACTTACTAGAACTCCTAATGAACCACAGCAATCACAGGCAGTCTGCATGTGTTAGGCAACACCAGCTGTATCAACCACTCCCTTTCACAGTCTGCTAATCACCACACATGCCATAGCTACCATAAACACACTAGCTTAGTGCAAGCAGGCTGTCCAGTAATAGAACCACCATAAAAAAAAAGCACACATGTCACAACAGCTTAATACTATGGAGACATAGCCGTGACAGGTCACAGAATGGTCAGAGTGAGCGTGACCTCTCAGCATGAACAGATGTGTGCACTCATGCATGGCCATAGCTGACTGACACTAAGATGACTCAGTCATTGACTCTACCTACAACTCATAAACAACCTGTGCAAACTGCTCTGTATTAGGCAATACCCAGAATCCTCTGCTCCTCATTATGTACCCTTTCAATCTGAACTTAGGGACAGCTTATGCAATGCAAGGCACAGTGGAAGCTGGCCCAGAGACAGGCTGCTACTGCATGTTGGCCCACAGTGGCCTACATATGTCTGCCATATACCAGATTACTGCATCCCCCTACATAGCTTTTAGCAGTGAGCTTTGAACATAGTGGCATGCTTGTACTCCCATAATAGATCATGTCCCTAGCCATGGACACTGCAAAACTGGCCAGTGCAACACACGCACTGTCCCATACCGCAGACACATTTGTCCCCCACCCCAAAGCGCACGGAATCATGGCAGGGTGGACATGGGGTTGGATGTTAGAACAGTCACTGGTGACACATACCACACCATACTCTGACTCTTTGTACTCTAACACCATCCTTGTAACTGTCACACTCGCTGCACATGGAGAGCCAGTGAGGCTCTCATGCAGGGCCACTGATGTAACACATGCAAACACTGAGTAGGCCTACATAGGTTCTGGCCATGTGAACACAGGCTTTGGCCAGCATTGGTACCTATGAAGGGCACATACTAAACATGTCTACCTCCACCTCCAAGCACTGCCTTCCCATATGGTGGTAGGTGATAGAGAGATCAACATGATATCCTGTGCCACATTTTGACAGCTGGAAGTGTGCATGCACCATTCAGAGGTCAGTGTCCCACTAGTCACAATCTGACACACAGGTGTATTTGGATTCTTATTTGAGTATCCTGGAGGTATCCTGGAGTTGGAGTCTAGTCTGTGTTGGTGAGGATTCAGGTTTTTCCCTTGGCAATTTTGTGGGAAGTGTTATTCAAGCTTGAACAGTCCTTTTCTATACAACGCCAGGCTATCTCAGGTCAGTTTGCTCAGTGTTGGCAGAACATTGAAGCATATGAACTTTCACTGAATTCTCTTCAAATGAAGGTTTCCTCTGTTGTTCATTTGAACCAGTTCCAGGATCCTGTTGTGGCTGTTACGAAGGACTCAGAGGTTACACACCGGAAAATCTCCCCAAGTACCAACTTCAACGTCTACAGCTCATTCAAAATACTGCCGCCCGTATTGTCACCTTCGCCCACCGCTTTGATCACATCACTCCCATTCTCATTCGACTTCACTGGTTGCCCTTCCGTGTTAGGTTTCATTACAAACTTTTGATCCTTACTCACCGTGCACTCTATACCAATAACCCTTTATACCTGGCTGATTTAATCTCCCTTCACACGCCCTACCGCCAGCTTCGCTCCCTTCACGCTAACCGTTTGGTTTTACCGTCTCCATCTCATGCCCATCTTGAAAAGACCCGTCAGGCTGCTTACTTCTTTCTTGGACCTTGGTTATGGAATGCCTTGCCTTCATCCCTCCGCTTAGAATCCTCCTACTCACAGTTTAAATCCTCTCTCAAAACTCATCTGTTTCACAAAGTGTTTGATCTCCCCCCCTGATTTATCCCTCTGATTTTCCCTCCCTGATACCGTCCCTGGTTAGTGTCTTGTCCTAGCCTAGTTGGTCTTGTCCCCCTTCTGTTTGTCTTTGTTAGTGGTGCTGTCTGCATTCTTTGTTTTTTATATTTTTGGTGTTAATTACACAGGTACACTAAAAAATTTTTTTTTTAAACTGCCTCTAATGTTTCGATTGATTTTTACGTTTTTTGGTGCGCTGAATCCAAATCTGGTAACCAATTTGCTCCATCACGTACAGATTTTTTGCTACATTGGGTTAGCAGTTTGAGGTGAACGTTTCAGATTGAGTGCGATCGAGATAAAAGTTTCTTGGATGAATTCTTTATACTAATTGTTTAGTAGTTATTCAAATAAGAATAAAGAAAATTGTAACAAGGCAGCACATAAGAATAGAGTAATGTCAACAAAACACACTGTGATGGTAGCAAAATTGTCTGCACTTAAAACAGCCACATACATGTGCACAAACATTGAGCATATAAGAGCGAGGTTAGACACAAAGCAAAGCAAAGAAATGTGCAAAAAATGTTGTACAGGTATGTATGTAAGAATAGAAAACGCAAACCGCACCATTGCAATACATGAAGACAAACACCCGATGGTGTGAAAATAAAATTCTAATAAATGAGATCCGACACTGTGGTAATAACTAGCAAATTTTTATTTCAAAGTTTAGTAAAAACACAATATTTGTCAACACAGTTTAGATTTTAAAGTCATTCTTGGGTCAATCAATCTCCTGGTGGGCCCGTTTCTTCTTCCCCCGAATGCTTCTCTTGGTGTGCTGCTTGGAGTATTTTTCATCTGGGGTTTCCCACAGCAGCAACCAGCAGAAATCAGCCATCATAGTGGTGTTCCATCTTCCTTGGTACCTTCTCTCTGCGTCCTTGATGTCCTGGTGAAACCTTTCACCTTGTTCTTCACTATACGCCCCCAAGTTTTCGGGAAAGTAGTTCACATGGGAGTGCAAGAAATGGACTTTCAGGCTCATGTTACAGCCTTGTTCTTTGAAGGCATTCCACTGGGGCTATTTACAGATTCCACTGTAAATAGCTCACCCTGTATATAGCTCAAACAAATCAAGCACCCAACACATCCCTCACACAACTAAGTTTTATCCTCACTGCATGTACAACACACACACTTTACCTGATTGCTTGCTGTGATACCACCTTGATTATTAAGATAAGGCGGTTTAGAAATACTGTTAAATAAATAAATAAAATAAAATAAATAAACAATATCCTTATAGTTCTCATCCCGCCTGTTCCCCAAGAATTTGAGAACAACATCCTTGAAGGAATCCCAGGCTTCTTTTTCCTTCTCAGACATCGTTTCAGCGAATGCTCCATCTGAAATGAGTTTCCTTATATCAGGGCCAACAAACACTCCTTTCTTTAGCTTTGCTTCAGAAAGTCGGGGGAACTTTGAGCAAAGGTACCGAAAGCACTCACCATCTTTTGGAAGGGACTTGATGAATTGCTTAATGAGACCCAACTTAATGTGGAGAGGTGGTAATAGAGTTTTATCACAAGGTACCAAGCTCTCATGAAGAACATTTTTATCACCGGGTCTCAAATACTCCCGAATTGGCCAGTCTTTTTTCCCCCAGTGTAGATCGCGGGCCCGGCTATCCCACAAGCAAAGGAAGCAGGGGTATTTGGTGAAACCGGATTGCTGCCCTAATAGCATGGATAGAATTTTAAAGTCTCCACAAATCATCCACTTATGCTCATCATAACGAATCTTCTGAAGAATCAGGGCCAAATTCTCGTATTTTTCTTGGAGAATAACAGAGTGAGCAATAGGAACTGAAGCGAATGTGTTGCCATTATGAAGAAGAACACCTTTTATGCTGTCTTTTGACAAATCAATGAACAGCCGCCATTCAGCAGGATCATACTTGAGTTTAAACTTTTCCATCACTCCGTATATATCGTTGCAAAATACCAAATCTTCCTCTTTGCTGAAATACTTCAAAAATTGTGTCTCGCGGTTGCGGTACCAATAAAAAGTTGTTCCTGGTGACAATAGATTTTTCTGTTTAAGCCGAGAACCTAGCAGTTGGGCAGCATCTTTTGGGAGTCCTAAATCCCGGACTAAATCATTCAATTCAGCTTGAGAGAAAAGTTCAGGTTTCGGATCTGGTTCAGTTTCAAACTCAGAAGTACTGAACTCATCGGGAAAAGCCATCTGATGAGTCTCATCATGATCAGAACCGTCCACACAAATATGATCCAAAGATTTTGGTGGTTCAGGCACAAGTACTTCGTTGCTATGAGGCATAGGCCTAATTGCTGAGGGAAGGTTGGGGTAACTTATTACGTTCTTATTTTTTAAGTTGTATCCCTTCACAATGCAAGAGCAAAAATAGCAGTCACTGCTGTGGTCTCTTTGTTCACGCCACATCATAGGTATTCCGAAACGAAATGCTTGTTTTTTACCTTTCATCCATAAGCGTAGATCTTCCTCACATGTCTTGCACACTTTGTGAGGAGCCCATGGTTTGTCTTGATTGCCTAACTTCAAACCGAAATAGGCGAAATATACTTTTTTAATAAATGCAGAAATGTTCCTCTGCCGCTTTTTCACGGTATATTCCCCACAAATAAAACAAAAACTGTCCGGAGAGTTCTGTGAGCCATCACAAATACACAGCACTGCAAACTACAATTGTAGTGAACCACTTCGGAATAAAGCTGGATTACGACTGAGCAAACAAAAGGTAATAATGAACTTGCAAGAAACTGAAATTTGACAGGAACTTTCATGTCGCAACCACCGTGTTTGAGCGAGCGAACGAGGCGAGGCGAACAGGAAAGAACATGCGCCAGCGCGAGTACTGGATTTAGCCCCCCGCCTCCCAATTGTCCTGTTAATGTATAAAATGAATACAAAACACTCTAAAATATCATGAGGGAGTGTTTCTAGTTAGTTAACCATTACAACCTCTATTTTGGGCCAAGAAAATAAACTGCAGTCGGCTAAAAAGAAATTATGTGAACATTCCTTATATGGGTAAGAAATCTAATTTTGCAAGAAAACGTGACGTGATGGAACATTTTGGCTATTTTTCCTGGATTCAGCACCCCAAAATCTATAGGAATCAGTTGCAAAACTGGAGGCAGTTTTTTGGTAGTGTACCTGTGTTATTGGTTAGTGTTTGAATATTGTTAATTGGTGGCTATTTTATTGCCTATTATTGTTTGATTTTATTGTTTTTAACTTATGTTACTTGACTACTGTTTATTGTTTTAACTTGTGCCCATGTTAATTGTTATTTATTTTTGTCTGTACAGTTTTGTGCTATTCTTTTCTCTCTTTCCTATTATTTTTGGTGTTCTTTTTCCGTAGTTTGCAGTGCTGCCTTTTTATTTTATTTGTACACCGCTTTAATGTTTTTAACGTAAGTGGTCTATCAAGTGTGGAATAAAGTAAAGTAAAGTAAAATGGAAGCTCTTAAAAATTCTTCCAGAACTAGGAATTTAAGGATTCTGAACTTTCCTAAGGTTCCTTCCATTTTGCTTCTGGAACTGTTTAAAAAATGTATTTCAGTCTTAAATATTCCTGTGGAATCATTGCCTCTGATATCTAGAGCTTTCCATTTGCCTACTGCAAAAGTCAAATTGGTAGAGGGCCAGGATCCATCTTCTGTTTTATCTTGTGATACCTTGGATTTAACTGCCTTTTAGAGGTTTGAGTCTGAACCCAGGTTAACTGCCACATTGTTAGTCACCTTGGTTTTAGACATATATTGAGATTTACTTCTAAAAATGTATTTTTTTCTTCTACTAAGGTATTTCTGGACTGCTATATTGTCCCCGATATCTCCAGGGTCACACAGAAAAGAAGGAGGTAATTCTTATTGCTTAAGCCTGGGTGCTTCAGTTGGGTGGGCTATTCTCTTTATGCTTTCTTTGTAAATGCCTAGTCAAGCTGGCTGGGTCTAATTATCTTTTTCTTGATCCACTGCATCTGTCCACCTTTATTTCCTCTAGGGTCACAGAAGTTCAGCCCACTCCCATAGAGTCCCCTAAAATTAGCCCCACAGTTGAATAGAGCTTATACTCAGTAGGATAATAGCCCTCTTTATGTCCGCCCATATTGCTTGCTAATGTATCCGATTTGGATTTTTTTTCCTTTGATATGTGCTCTTTCTCCCCATGTTGAGAACTTATGGGTGAAGGTCTTTTCATTTTTCCTTTGTTTTATTTGCAATGTTTATTGTATTATTTTGATTTGTTGTCTTTTTCAGTGCAAAGTATAGTCTTGTGATTATTTCAAAAACTGCATAAATAAAAAATTAAAACAAAAATGTAGTTATATCGCCTTTCCACCTAACATTAAAATGGGTCACAGTCACAACAAAAGTTCACAGAAAGGAACACAATTAATTGAAAAGAAAGGTCAAGAGTAAAAGACAGAAGTTAAGCAGCAGGAAATATATGTGTGTAGCTTTTGTCTGCTGACATCTGAAAAGATAGAGACTATCTTGGATAATACCAATCACACTTTCTGTCTTTTTTGTCAGAGAGAGGGCTACGGTGCCTCCTTTTGGTGCACATCTTTTACTAAAGAAAGTATCTCTAGATCCTGAAAAGTTTAGTTTTTGCCTGCTACTGAACATTCCATTTAAGACAAAACTAATTGAAGGCAGTGTTTGTCCATTTGAAGAAAATTATAGATGACTTGGACTTTTTGGACAATAGACAAAAAGTATTCTGAAGAGACCAAAGCACTGTGTTTGCATCTCTTACTGATAATTTGCTATGATCTTCAGATCAAAGCTCAACTTTATTCCTGATTCTCCTTGATCTAACTGTTTTGTTCAATACTATTTGATCATAATAGCATTTTAAGACATTTGCTACATATGGGGATAGAAGATTTAATACTCTCATGACTTAAATCTTTCCTTCAAAGTCTAATTCATTAAGCAGTGTTAGAAGAATTTGTCTTTTCTTCGTACCAGATGATGTGTGGGGGTTCCACAAGGATAAATATTTTTGCAGTTGCTCTTCAACATTTACATGAAGCCACTCACTGAATTAATAAGACATTTGAAAATGCACTTCCATGTATGCACAAATGATGTGTAGCAATATGTTGTCTAGAAGGAAGATATAGTAAAAATATGTGAAAGGTAATTTTATAAGGAGCTGCTTAGATTCATGCTGAAAGTATATGCCTAAATGTTGGCGTTTTAGTCATTTATGCCCAAATAAATGCAAATGATCTCATAAAATATAGACTAGTATGAAAGTACATGCCTTGTTTTCATGGTACACACATTTACTCTGGGCATGCACAGGGACAGAGTTTAGGCAGAACATAAGCAGAATACACAAGTATGCACGTGGATTGCTGTACTATAATTTATGCACATACTTGCAAAATGTAGATATAATCATTTACACCAGCTCTTAAATAAAGTTTTTTTTCTGTCACTGATTTTATAAAAAAAATTAAGTACCTACTTTTCTTTATAAGCAGACTTAGGGGTATGTTTACTAAGGAGCGTTAAGGGAACAAGTGTGCCATTAAAGCCTGGTATCGGCACCCCTGCACCCTTAATGCTGTGATAATGCTACATTAACCAGTGTTAAAAACATTTGCGGTGTTAAGGAAACAGGAGGTGGAGAGTGGGCGTTAACAGGGTGGTTAGTGGGTGTTGACAGTGTGTGCTCTCCTGACGCTGGTTGTACAATTGCGCGTTAGAGCCCTTTAACGCTGGGAACCCTAATGCCAAGTAAAATCTTATGGAAAGGGGGCATTTTGAGGAAAGAAAGCCCATTTAAACATCTATAATGTGATGCACAGACAGGGGAGCCCAAAACAGTGGTAGTAGTGCACCCTTAGCAGCAACAGCATAGTGCCCAAGTATGGCAGGGTACTATGTTGATGGTGCCAATGTGTGCTAATAATGCCTGCACACTGAGCAAGCATTCACAATGGATGAGCAGTACAGGAGGTCTAAGGGGCAAGAAACAATGACAAAGTGCACCATTTTTGCATATCTGTGCGTGCGTGCGTGTGTGTCCCCCCAGAGGATTGTGAGTCGAGCAATGCAATGTGCATACATGTCATGTCCAGGCTTAATGTATGTCAGACCGCATGTACAAACTGTGATTTATAGATGTGCACTTGGGGGGGGGGGGAGTAGTCACTGTGTCTGCAGTGTGGCTGAGTGCATATACGGCACTGGCTGGTTCGGCAAGGGACTTAACATGATGTGGGTGTACAATCATGATACTATGTGCCATGCTCACTGCAACATGCTGTATAGGGGGACAGAGTGTTTGGGAATGTGTCAGACATAGGCCACAGTTGCCCAGCATGCACTGACAGCCTGTCTGTGGCTCAATATCCACTGCACCTTGCAGTGCAGTCCCATTACATAAGTCCACAGTCAAAGGATATGCGACTGAAGGGAAGAGGATTCTGGGTATTGTCAAAAACAGTGCCATTTTCACAGGATGTCTATGAGTCAGAGGCTAGGTATATGGCAGATCCAGCCTACCATGTGTCTGCCACAAGTATGAGCAAGGTGCACACAGCATTGAATGCTCACAGGCCACTCCCACTCTGGCCATGTCATGGCTATGTATCCATATGGTGGTATATAGTCTCAAGCTGCAGGACTTCTCTTGGCCTTCCAATCACTGCTCCGGCTGCTGGATGTCTTCACTGTTTGTAGAAAGTCAGGGTGCACATGGTTGCTCTGTGCACATGTGGTGTGTGATGACCGGTAGACTGCACAGTTGGAATGTGAATGGCTGTAGTAGCCAACACGTGCAGAGTGACTGTGCTTACCTTTTTTGATTGGACATCCTGGAAGGTCCTGCTAACAGTTAATCTATGGATGATAACTATTGGTGTTGCAGGCCCCTGCTCCCTCCTGGAAAAGCATTTGGGATTTTGGAAAACAGCTTCTGCAAACCTGGTGACTGTAATGAAATCTGATAGGACAGTCCATGGCCAAAAGGAGCAGGACTCAAGGCCCAGAGCCAACTGGACACTCTGCCATGCCCCAATGGTGTATACAGCCAAATGACTAACAGCACACACTGCAGACTACACATGTAGCACACTGTCTGTGATATTTGTCTTCTCCAGAAAAAGGAGGCTCCAGCAATTGCAATGCAGGCCCCTGGGGACCAGGTGATGTGTGCCCCCCCCCCCACTTACATTCAGGGTGACCCCTGCAACCAGTTAGTAACATGCTTTGCAGTTGTTATGTTATGGAAGCCCACAATGTCCCTAAGTAACCTGGCCTGATGTTATGGATCATAGCATTCTCCCTTTTTGCAGAATGTAGTTTAGAATGCTCCCTTACCGCTGGAACGCCTTCTACCCACCCAAGGTCTTTTTTGCATGGAAAACCCCTTAATGCTGCCATTAACGCTCATTATCCCCTGCTCCCTTACTGCCTTAAAATTGGTGTGTTTTGCCTATAAAGTAGGTGCCCTGTTATAAAATTACCCTCTAAAAGACAATTGTCAAACTGTCCACAAAGCTGCAAATAGAATAGATAAAAATCAGTGACTGAAAAAAGAATGAACTTTATTAGGTGCTTTTTGAATGAAGCTTTGCCTAGGTTTAAGTGTTTCTGGCTCCCTTATTCTCCTGTCTACACCCCTGTGCATTTTAATCCTATCCCTTTGAGAATTACCCTACACCCTGTTGGTTCTGTTTGTCCATCTTGAACAGATTATAAACTCTGTAGGGCAGGGACTGTCTTTCTGTGTACGTGTACAATGCTGCGTACGGCTAGTAGTGCTATAGAAATGACAGATGGTGGGGAGGTCAAGTGCACACCTACACATACTTCACATTCACATACTTTGGGATTAACTAGAGCAAAACTCTAAATCTAAATATTTTCCTCATTTGTGGGATAAATTCTGAAAGGGCAACTTGTAAGTAAAATGACACCCATGAATAAAACTTGCTTTTTTGAGCATTTAAGCCATATTTGGTATGACCAGCAGGAAGTTCCTTGGGTTTCTCATTGGATACAATTTCAACATACAGAATTGGGACATTTGATTTTTTTTTTGTAATAGAGCATGGGAAGATTGGATTTGGTTGTTGCTACAACAAGAGCAGAAATTGATCATCAAATGTCAAACATTATGCCCTACGTCTCTAAATCAGGGCATAGCTTGGATAGTATTTTTACAGTAAATTAGAATATGCAATTTTGATGGGTGGAAAGTTTCACTTGCAACAGGTCCTCATTGGTGAATATGTGGACATCAGTTTAAATACACCATTTACATAATAATGTCATAGTTTTAACTACACAGCTGAATCTCTATGCAAGATGAAGCACAAGATATCTTCCAACCTCTATGATATTTACTTGTTAAGTGTTTTTGTGTTTGCCTACTAACAGAAATTGTGTAGTTTGCCATAATTTGTAAATGCAATTGCAGTCACATCACATAATAAAAATAAAAACAAACTGCATTCACTCAACCTAATACATTTAAAGGAGGTAATTTTATAAACCTTTTCCAGAGGTAAAATGCTGCTTTAGGCGCTTAGAAAGACCTCTCATGAAATTAAGCCATATGTTAAAGGGTATAATTGGTTACATACTTGTACATGACTTTAGATTTGGTAGAGTCATGATTTACAGATGTGAAAGGGCATTTTAGAAAGAATGTCCAAATCAAATTGAGGATGTCCAGGGCAGAATGTGGCAAGAAACGCCAGGGACATTTATGGGGTATGTTTACTAAACCATCTTAATGTTACCGGCGCTAGTTTCAGCGTTAATGTGAAGAATGCCATATAAGGCAGTGGGCGTTCTGGAGGGAAGGTTGCAAGAAATCAGTATCGCGCCATAGTGGGCACCGTGGCACGTTAACGCACGTTAACCCTAAGTTCATGCCAGTGCAATGTTAGAAGCTATAAAGGTGTAGACAACTGGTTAGTATAATGACTGGTTGCCATAGTCACATGTTATAAGAGAAAGGTGGTGTTCGGACCCAAAAGCGGATTATATAGCACTACCCAACCCACCCTCTGTGTGTCAGGGTGGGGGACAGAATCTCCCACCAACAGATCTACATTCTACATCTCTGTAATGGTGGCAGTAGAGGTGACTATCAACCCCCATCCTGCTGGGGAATAGGCACCCTACAGGACAGGCAATGCAGATATGTACACTTCACATAGGGCACTGGCAATAGGCCTGGAAAAACTCAGCTACCCCCACCACTATCTGACATTCACCAGCAGAGGGCACAGTCAGTCTCCACTCTGCAAAGTGTTCCAGCCATACACATGCTAACTGCAGATAAACTGTTAGCTAGTACATAGTGCATGTTCCTGGAAAACTGTGTGCACACAAAAATAGGATGTAAACACACACACAACAAGCAAGTATGCCAATGATTGGACCCCAGAAAAGAAAACCCATAGAAATCACTTGAGAGAAACACTGTGTATAACACTATGTGGGAATCTAGCCATGCCATGGTCACTACTCAGTCAGGGTGAGAGTGACCTCCCAGAATGACATGCTGTGGCCACCCTGTCCGTGCAGGTGTTGGTCGAGCACTACAATGTCCCAGCCATTGCCCTATGCCCTGTGCAGATGCATCCTTCCCAGACCGCTGTGTCCGGGCCATACCCACAATACCTTGCTCCTCATTATGCACATTGGCAGGCTAACACTGGAGACAGTGCAAGCATTGGGGCTCAGTAAGGTGTAAGCAGCCACAAAACACTGTTTAGCCATACACACACTCCCACACCTATTTCAGCATTCTGCAAAGATAGAGGTGGTTGGCAGCCCTGGCCGCCACACCAGTCTTGGGTACAGTGCAGGCATTGCTAAGGCATGCAGGTGCTAGTATTGGTAGCTGCTGCTCCGCGCAGGGCCCAACAGCCTGACTCTCCATGAGGCTTTGGATAGTGGAGCCTGTGGGTGTGGGTGTTTGTGCCCCTGTTGGCAGTTGCTCTAGGGCAGAGGTTCCCAACTCTGGTCCTGGTGGGCCAAGCATGATTCAGGTTTTCAGGCTGTCCCTAATGAATATGCATGAGATATATTTGCATACAATGGGGGCACTGCATACCGATGCATCTTTATTAGGGACATCATGAAATCCTGGAGGGTGTTTGGCCCTCCAGGACTGCAGTTGGGAACCTCTGCTCTAGGGAGTGCACCCTCTGTGTGCCTTAACGCCATTGGAGACGTTATTGCACAGTAATTATTGCACGATAACATTACTTATTGTGCGATAACATTGCCGCTGCGACATTAGCACTGTTTAGTTAACATACCCCTATGTCTTCATTGGAGGTTAATAGCATAGATGTCCCTGATGTTGACATCTGCACCAGTGGTCACATAGACATTCTCCTCAAGAAAGCATGGGGCAAGTATGTCAGTCTCATGCAAGTAAGCATAAGGGGAATGTCCAGTGGCTTAGTAAACAAAAACATGAGCCGTCACCCCCGTTAATGTTTGCTATCGGCCTGTAAATATAGGGGACATTACAACTTCCTGATGTTTGACAAAATGCCTATTCATGCCTTGAGCAGGCATAGGCTTTGACATGGCTCAGGATATTCAGGACATTTCTGAAATTGGGTGAGGGCATCAAAGTTCTGGGAACATACTGGACACGCCTACTCCACACCCCTGTTCAGACTGGGAGATCCACATCCCAGGGACATCCACAGAGCAAGCATGTAAAATAGCTCTGGTGATATCTCCTTGTTTTGGACATCTCCATGCCCATTTTTGGGCATCAAAACCACAAATAGGGCTTCAAAACCTCCATAATTTATATATTAGTGCACTCAGTTTAGTTGCTATTTCTGTAGGATTTCTGCTAGCATTTTAGACACCTATATGTTTTTATAAAATAGGCTGCATATAGGTGCTTCTGTGCCCTTCACACAGAGATGACATTTTATAAAATAAGCTCATAACACATACAACAAGAAAAGAACAAGGCAGCAAGTGGTGAGCTGGAAATGGTGGCGCAACTTACCAACTTGTAACTATGTGAGCTGTTCACTGAATTAAAGAATGAACTGGCTACAGTGAAAGTGGAACTAGAGAATTATGTTGAAGAGTCCAGAGAGGAAATGACTGATCTCGGCCAATGAGTAACTGACCATGGAAATAGATTGGAGTAGATGGTGAAAGACGTCACGTAGCTAGAGCAAAAGATGGATCCCACAGAAGATGAAGGAACAGTCAAACTTGAAAATGGAAGATCTTGAAAACAGGACCCAGAGAAACAATCTTAGAATTGGGGGGCTCCCAGAGGAGGCACTGGAGGGAGAGCGGAGGCACTGTTGGTTAAACTAGAAAGAGGGAAAGAGAAATCTATTTGCATTGGTGTGATATACAGACCTCCGTCACAGGGAGAAGAGGTGGACGGAAAGTTAATTGAAGACATACGCAGCATTGCCAGGAAAGGGGAAGTCCTACTGAGAGGGAATTTCAATATGCTGGATATTGATTGGCATATCCCTGTTGCAGTATTACCTAGAAGTAAGGAGATCCTGGATTCTCTACAGGGATAACTATTCAGGCAAATGGTAACAGAACCCACAAGTGAAAGGGCCATACTGGACTTGGTGATTACCAATGTTAAAGTGTTTTTGATGTTATAATGGGAGATCTTTTCACATCCAGTGGTCACCAGATGATGTGGTTCAGTATTATGACTAGGGCTGATAAAATCCATTCAAAAGTGAGGGTCTTATACTATAGGAGAACTAACTTTGCCAAGATGGGCCAATACCTCAGGGAGTCGTTAGCGGAATGGGAACAGCTGGGGGACATAGAAAAACAGTGGGCAAAACTGAAAGTGGATATTTTAAGGGCAACCAACCTTTTTGCTAAAATGGTAAATAAAGGTAAAAGGAAAAGGAGACCGCTATGATTTTTAAAAGAAGTAGCTGAAAAGGTGAAGAAAAAGAGGGAGGCATTCAAGAGATCACAGAGAGAGGGGGCAGGCATCTATATTTGGAAAAACTTAGAGAAGCTAGCAAAGTAGTCAGGAAAGCAAATATTCAAAAAGAAGAGAAAATTGCCAGTGCAATAAAATGGGGAGATACGACATTTTTTGGATATGTTAGTGAGAAGAGGAAGGACAAAAGTGGTATTGTCAGACTCAAGGGAGAAGGGGAGGAACAAGTAGACGCTGATGAGGATAAAGCAAAATTGCTTAACAAACATTTTTGTTCTGTGTTCACGGATAAAGAAACAGGAGCAGGACCTCAGAAAACACCCACAAACAGGAGCAGAAACGCGCGGCACCTTGAACAATTTTCAGAAGACTGTGTTCGTAAGGAACTAGCTAACCTTAAAGTAGACAAAGAGATAGGACCAGATGGGATACATCCTAGAATACTGAGGGAACTTGGGGATGTTCTAGCAGCACCACTGACTGACCTTTTCAATGCCTCATTGGAATCGAGAGTAGTGCTAGAGGACTGGAAAAAGGCGCATGTGGTCCCTTTACACAAAAGCGGAAATAAGGATGTGGTTGAAAACTACAGGCTGGTTAGTTTAACCTCGGTGGTGAGTAAATTCTTGGAAGTGCTGCTGAAAGAGAAAATTGTGAGGTTTCTGGAGTCCAATGGATTACCGGATCTGAAGCAGCAAGGATTCACCAGAGGCAGGTCTTTTCAGACAAATCTGATTGATTTCTTTGACTGGGTGACCAGGGAGTTAGACTGAGGGAGAGCCCTAGATGTGCTATATTTAGATGTCAGTAAAACTTTTGACACCGTTCTGCACAGGCGACTTATAAACAAACTGAGCACCCTAAGGATGGACCCTAAAGTTACTGCTTGGGTTAGAAATTGGTTGAGTGGGAGGCGATAAAGAGTACAAGTAAATGGAGTTCACACTAAGGAAAAGGAGGTTACCAGTGGTGTGCTCCAGGGTTCTGTCCTTGGTCCGGTTCTTTTTAACATCTTTGTTAGTGATATTGCCTAAGGTCTGTTGGGTAAGGTTTGTCTCTTTGCTGATGATACCAAAACCTGCAATAGAGCAGACATCCTGGAAGGTGTAGATAACATTAGGAGGAATCTAGCTAAGCTTGAAGAATGGACTATATTTTTGCAGTTGAGATTTAATGTTAAAAAATGCAAGGTCATGTGGTTGGGTTCCAGCAATCCAAGGGAACGATATAGTATAGGGCAGGCATGTCGAACAGGTAGATCACAATCTACCTGTAGATCGTGGAGGGGTCCGAGGTAGATCGCCAGCCTCACTTGGCTCCATCTCTTCAGCAGCTCACCCCATTGCTAGGAGAGAGCTCATGCCAGCAGGTCTTCTGCCGAGGGCTTGCTGCTGATCCTTTGCCTGTCTTTTTTCCTTGCCTGCGGGAATCTTGCTTGCTGGTGTATTGGGGCGCTTGTTGTTTTCGTGCCAATAGTTTGTGGGTACCCCAGGGGGCTGACACCGCCCGCGCCCCACGACGAGACGCCACAGGCCCGGCGTCATACCTGGTCTCCTGCCTCTCAGAATCACCCATTCCTGCCCTCGCCCCAACACCCCTTAGAAGTGTGTTATATATTGGGTGATATCCATTCGCCCGGGCTTTACCTGAATACACTTACCGTATTAGTTGTGTCATGTGCTGGTCGTTGGTCATTTTATAGTTGGCTTTCATTAAATGTTTTCAGGCAGACACAACAAAGTGTCAAGAATTTGGTGATTTTGGCGGGCTTTTCCAATTTTGTTCTAACTTGCCTATGCCTTGCCTTCAAATTGGTTCAAACCACTGTGACTTTTGCTTGCCTCTGCAATTTTATTTTGCCTAGCCTTTGCGTTGATTCTACACTGTGCGCAGAATTTATTAAATCACGTATGGTGGTATTTGAACTTGTTTGGCAGTATTTGGGAGGGAGGAGTGGCCTAGTGGTTGGGGCAAAGTACTTCAGGCCAGAAAGTCAGGGGTTCAAATCCCACTAGAGAACAGCAACCTTGGGCCAGAAGAACTGGGGTTTCTAGTCCCACAGGTGCTCCTTGTGGTCTTGGGCAAGCCACTCAACCCTCCACAGACCATGTTCTCTATAAAATAGTTATCTCCAAGTTATAATGCCCTGTTCAATGTAAACCACACTGACACAGAATATAAGCAAATGTAAATAAAAATACAATTTGATTTTATCTGGTTTGTGGAAAAGTGTTTGAGTTTTTTGATGATTGTTTGGTGGTATTTGATTATTGGTGCCAGTATGATGAATTCTTATTTTTACTTTTAGAACTGCATGTGTGGTTTTGGCTTCTCATCCAGAGATCTTCAGTTCCTTTTGATCTTTAATACTTTGGGACAGTGATAGTTTTGGACCAGATTCAGCCAGTGTTTATACTAACTTAGCAGATTTGGCCTTCTTATATCCAGCCACCCCAGTATAATGAAGATGAGTGTTCCAAAGAAGATCAAAACCTACCACTTTCATGCTGAATGGGAAATGGACTACTTCATCATCATGGTGAAAGACAAGTGTTGTTGTCTAATTTGTAATGCCCCAGTATCCTTGTCCAAAAAGGGTTATCTGGAACGTCATTTTAAGGCTCTGCTTAGCAATAAGTTTGATGCTGATTTTCCACCCAAAAGTGAAATTTGTAAACTGAAGCTCAAAGAACTTAAATTGAAATTGGCTACTCAGGAACAGTTGATGGCCAAGCCAAGGTCACATTCTGTCAATGCAACCATAGCATCCTTCAAGGTCAGCAACCTGATCACAAAGAAATGCAAACCTTTCACTGAAGGGGAATTTGTAAAAGATTGTTTTCTTGAGGCAGCTGACAATCTTTTTAAAGGATTTAAAAATAAGAAAGAGATCATAGCTGTTATTCAAGACGTACAATTGTCAAGAAACACCATCGTGCGGCGAATAGAAAAGATGTGTGGAGACACAACTGAACAATTGTTGGAGGATTTTCAAATTGTGTTGTTTTCTCACTCCAACTGGATGAATCTACAGACATAAGAGACATAGCCCAGTTACTAGTCTTTATCTGGAAGGTTTTTGAAGACTTCAGTGTTAAAGAAGAACTACTTGGAATGATTTCTTTAAAAGGGAGAACTACCGGGTCAGGAAATATTCAGTTCTTTCCATTATTTTGTGACAAAGTGTAATCTTCCATTGCATAGACTTGTTTCCATCACTACTGATGGAGCAAGAGCAATGAGAGGTGAGGTTAACCGTTTCATAGTCCTCTGTAGACAGCATGACAACTTCCCAGATTTCCTTTCTTACCACTGCATCATTCACCAGCAAGTTTTGGCAAGCAAGAGACTCAATACAAAGACTGTCATGGACATCACTTTCATAATTGTAAATTCAGTTCGTGGAAGATGACTT
The DNA here is from genome assembly GCA_033557465.1 of Ichthyophis bannanicus. Taxonomy (NCBI): domain Eukaryota; kingdom Metazoa; phylum Chordata; class Amphibia; order Gymnophiona; family Ichthyophiidae; genus Ichthyophis; species Ichthyophis bannanicus. The sequence continues at coordinate 1,469,740,374 of CM066031.1, forward strand.
CAAAGATGGCTTTTCAATCTTACTCTTGATGAAGGGGCAGCAGAAATTATTTTGCACACAGATGTAAAGTGTCTAAGCAGCAGGGCCGGCCCGTCCACTGAGCAAGAATGTTTTTTGCATAGGGCCCGGGTTTCAGGGGGCCCCGCGCAAAAAACATCTTGCTTCAGCCCAACTAGGTTAAAAACACCACAAACTGGCTGCTGCTGCTGCTGCCGCTGCCACCGCCACCGTGGCAGCAGCAGAATCGAGCATCCCACGCGCGCCCCCCATGCCCTGCAAAGTCTTCCATGCGGCCTCAGCGTCGGCTGTCAGAGCCGCGCGAAGAGAGAGAGCTTCTCCTCTCGCGGCTCTGTTAATCCCGCCGTGGAGCTGATGGGATTTCCCATCAGCCCCGCGGTGGGATTAACAGAGCCGCAAGAAAGGGAAACTCTCCCTTCGCGCGGCTCTGAAAAGCCCGCACTGAGGCCAAATGGAAGACTCTGCAGGGCAGGGGGGGGGGGGTGCCGCGGGATGCTCGATTCTGCCGCTGCCACGGCGGCAGCGGCAGCAGCAGCCAGTTTGTGGTTTTTTTTAACCTAGCTGGGCTGATGGGGGGGGAGGGGGTTAGGACTGGTAATGGGCTATAGGGGGGTTAGGACTGTTAATGGGCTATGGGGGGGTTAGGACAGGTAATAGGCTATGGGGGGCTAAGAATGGAAATGGGCTGATGGGGGGGTTAGGACTGGAAGTGGGCTGATGGTGGGGTTAGGAATGTAAATGGGATATGGGGGGGCTAAGACAGGAAGTGGGCTGATGGGGGTTATGACAGGTAATGGGCTGTGGGGGGGCTAAGACTACAAGTGGGCTGATGGGGGGCTTAGGACTGGTAATGGGCTGATCGGGGGGTTAGGACTGGAAGTGGGCTGATGGGGGGTTAGGACTGGTAATGGGCTATGGGGGCGGGGGGCTGACTGGAAATGGGCTGATGGGGGAATTAGGACTGGTAATGGGCTGATGGGGGTTAGGACTGGTAATGGACTGTGGGGGGTTAAGACTGAAAATGGGGTGATGGGGGGTTAGGACTGGTAATGGGCTGTGGGTGGGTTAGGACTGGTAATGGGCTATGGGGGGGGCTAGGACTGGTAATGGGATGGGGGGGTTGCTAGGACTGGAAATGGGCTAAGTGGAAGGGGGCTTGAACTGCAAATAGCTGATGGGGACAGGGGCTTGGAATGGAAATGGGCTGAGTGGAAGGGGGGCTTGAACTGCAAATAGCTGATGGGGAGGGGGGGCTTGGAATGGAAATGGACTGTGAGGGGAGGGCGCTAGGACAGGAAATGGGCTGATGGAGGGGCTAGGATAGGACTGGAAATGGGCTGTTGGGGGTGCTAAGGTTGGAAATGGGTTGTGGTGGGGGCTTGAATTGAAATGGACTCATGGAGGGGCTTGAACTGGAAGTAGGCTCATGGGGGGTTTGGATTGGAAATGGGCTGAGTGGAGGGGAGCTAGGATTTGACATGGGCTGATGGTGGGGCTAGGAAAGGACTAGAAATGAGCTGATGGAGGGACTCGGATAGGACTGGAAATGGATGGGGGAGCTAGGATTGGAAATGGGCTGATGGGGGGCTAGGACTGGAAATGGGCTGATGCAGGGATTAGAAGGGAGCAGATGCTGGGTGGGGCTGGAATTAGAAGGGAGCTGATGTTGGGGGAGGATTAGAATGGGATGAAGCTGGGAGAGTGAAATGGAGAAGGAAAAATATTTTGTGTGGGAGGGAAGACAAATCTACAATTGGCCGGATATTGGGAGAGTAAGTGGGGACTGAGGATGGAGGGGTAAAATTTGAGTGGATAAAATAGGAATGAGGAAAGAGCAAAAGGAGAAAGATTAGTATGTTAATGCAGATGTAGAGAGAGAATGGAAAAAAAAACTAGAAGAGAGAAGAAAGGACAAATGGACAGCAGATGGAGAGTTAGCAGAAGACACGAAGAAACTAAAAGAAAGTGGCTGGAACAATTGTAACTGAAAAAAAATGCACAAAAGGTAGAAAAATATCTCTTTATTTTGAATTTATTAACTGGAATATGAAAGCTCTGGGAAATGTGCATCATTAACGTCTGCGCTTTGTTTAGTACAAGAGGAAATTAATTTATAGTTTTATTTCTACAGTGTTGTTGTACATTCCAAGTTTGGCTTTTGGGGTTCCCAGTTTAATTATTGTCTTCCTATTTCTAAATTGTGATTCCTTCTTTGGTGATGGTCTATGTTCTGCATGTGTAACTGAGCTGAGGTATTCTGTTTGTATAATTCCTATTTGACATTGCCACTTGTTCTCTTTCCTCAGTAGGTCATGTATTGTTATTCTCTGAAATGTATTGGTTTAATATTTGCAGTGTTGCCTTTTGATAGGGTATGGTGCTTTGTGAGTCCTGTTAGTGCTGTTAGGATACGGCGGGTTCGCTATGGGTTCTAAATGGGCAGTGTTTGTAGTAGTTCCTAATGTGCCTGGCGGTTGGTACTGGATTATAGTAATGTAGAAATCTTTTAGTCTTTCTTTATCCATATACTCATTAAGAGGCATGTTTACTAAAAGTTAGTGTATGGTAACATTATGCAAATATTTATGCAAATGAGGCCCTGCACCCCCGTTGGGCCGCCCCTGCTAAGCAGGCACATATTTCTGCAAAGATTTTGTGATTTTCTGAATGAAATAAGAAGTTTTTTGAAGGAGAGGGGAGATGACAAAGTAGAGTTGGAAGATGAGGAGTGGTTATGTGATCTGGCATTTCTCGCTGACTTTAAAGGTGAACTAAGGGGTATGTTTACTAAACCGTCTTAATGTGCGCCCGGCAATAATGTGTAGGTTGCCATAAAAGGAGTGGGCGTTTAAGTCTTAAAGCAGCAAAACGGGAGTATCAGGTGATAATATGCACTGCTGCGCACATTATCGGGCTAAGTTTGTTAACGCGTGGTGATCTTAAGTAGGCACCCAAACATGCAAACATAGAAACAGAGGTGTAGCACAATGGTTAATACACTAACTGATAAAACAGGGGTGATGAGTTCAATCCCCAGTGTGCCTAATGCTGGCTGAGGCATCAGCTTTAGCATGTAAGTATTGTTTTTTGAGGCAGTTTATTTGTATTTTAATTATTGCTGCCATTAAACACACCCTCATGTGCCGTAACCTAAGGTGCAGCATAAGGCACCCTATAAGGCACTCCATAGGATACCTTATAAGGCACCTTATATGGACGGTAACCATAAGGTGCCTCAGAAGGCGCTTTATAGGGAGCCCTATAAAGCGCCTCCTGAGGCACCTTATGGTTACAGTACGCTGACGGTGTTATTGCCGGCAGCACTAATGTACATTAAAAATAGATAATGCATTGGACAGCACTATCAAACAACCCCAATGTGGGTTTGAACCTATAACCTCTGGTTCCACAGGCAGTGAAGTAACCAGTGGGCTACAGCTGCTAACAAGCCCCTGGCTGTCTGCAGAAGGACTGCATGTCATCACACAAACAGTCTGCTGTGATCACCAGGATAGGGCTAACCCACCCGTACCCATGATGCACTGCACATGCAAATCAGCAGTCTACAGATGAACACAAGATGGGGTATGCACTCCCACAGCACCTCGGCCTGGTAGGGGGAACTGACCATGTGTGTTACTGGCACAGAGTAGCTACACACCGTCACATTGTGCGGGTACTGTGCTCACCCTGAGGGTGAGGTGGGGCGCCCAGCACCAGGTCCACAGCACCTTCCATGGCAGAAATAGGCCATGCTGCAGTTCCCCAGCAGTGCTTGTGTGTGAGATAGGTAGTTCCTGCAGACACACCTTGGCTACATCTGTATTTCTTTGTCAGGTTTAGCCCTTATGGACTCATAGGCAGATTATATACCACCACCCCACCCTCTGGGGCTGAGAGTGGGAAACAGGGTTTCCCACCAACAGATCCACATTTTTTCTCCCTGCATTGGCAGCAGTAGAGGGGACCATGAACCACAGTCCTGCTGGGGAAAAGACACCCTACAGGGCAGTCAACGCAGCTCTGTACACATCTATAAAGCAATAGCAGACAGACATTAGGCCCATAAATTCTCAGCTGCACCCCACCACTATCTCATATTCTCCTGCAGCAAGCCTCCAGCCACTGCACCCTGCAAGGTGTTCCAGCAAGACACATACTAGCTGCAGACAGTCTGCTAGCTAGTCTATAGTGCATGTTCCTGGAGGAGTTGCATGCACACCAAGCAGATAGGTCAGTGATTGAGCCTCCAAAAGGGAACCCATAAATATCACATGAGAAAAATGTTATAGAGCACTATGGGGGAACCTAGCCATGCTGTGGTAACTGCTCAGTCAGGGTGAGAGTGATCTCCCAGCAGGACATGTGGTGGCTGGGCACTACAATGTCCCAGCCATTGCCCTTTGCCCTGTGCAGATGCATCCTGGCCAGGCCACCCTGTCCGGGCTATACCCATGGTACCTTGCTCCTCATTATGCACATTGGCAGGCCAATACTGGCAACAGTGCTGGCAGTGTGGGCTGTGGAGGGTGTTTGCAGCCACCACACACTGGATAGACAGACACACACTCCCGTACCTATGCCAGCATTGTACAACTATAGAGGTGTTTTGCAGCCCTGGCCACCGCTCCAGTCCTGGGCACAGTGCAGGCATGGCTATGGTACGCAATACTGTTGGGGTCACTCCCCAGGGTGGTAAACACTGTCAGACACAAGACCTGTAGCACACTCCACAGACATCAGAAAGGTTGCCATGATGCAGCTCAATCAGAAAATTGTGCTTAACATCAGAATTGCTATCTGCCAGTAACCATAGCAACCTTTTGATAACTGTGTACCGTATTCCCGGGTTTAGGGTGGCATTGCTAAGGTATGCAAGTGCTAGTATTGGGAGATGCACGCAGAGCCCAATGTCCTGCCTCTCCAGGAGGCATTGGATAATGGAGCCTGTGGGTGCGGGTGTGTCTGCCCACTGTTTGCTGCTGCTTTATGGCAGAGGTTCCCAACTCCAGTCCTGGTGTGCCAAACACTGTTCGGGTTTTCATGCTGTCCCTCATGAATATTGTGATACAGTGGAGCCAATGGAGGTTAGTGAAAATATAGAACTCACCTCAAAATGGGCTAGGCAGAGAGATCCAGCATGGCTAAAAAGGGCTGAGCACCCGGTGCCATCAGCACAGGTAGGAAAGAAAGGGTTAGAACGGAACTTTCCTGTCTGCAACAGTGACGCAGTTAGAATCCAGGATTCTAATTACCAGCACCTGCCCCCAGGAGCAGACGTTATGTGCAGAGAACCAGGAAGTCAGAACAGCTCTAAGAACAGCCCTGAGAGCAGCCCTGAGAACAGTGCTGAGAACAACTTCAGGAATAAGGCTGAGAGCAACTACGAGAGAAAGTCTGGGAGACAGAACAAATACCTGAGAGCAAGTAAGCAGGACTCTGCAGGGGAAGGTGACACTCCGATGCAGCTAGAGTTTCCGCAGCAATCAGGCAAGTCACGGAAGCAGAGAGGGTTCCAAAGCTCCAGGAGAAGTTTTAATCCCAGGGAAAGCATTGAAGGTCTGGGAGGTCCAAAAGCTCTCAGAGAAAGCTCCCGGCAATTACCAAGGAGCGTTAGAGAAGCGTACCACTGGCAAGACAGCCCCCAGGAGGATTTCCTGGAAGGCAGGAAGTGGAACACTAGCCCCGAGAGTTTTTACAAACCTCGGAGGAACTTGCTACACGAGGCTAGAACTGTGCCACGAGAGAAAAACCCCACAGCTGATGCCTGCAACCTAGATAAGGTAAAGAAGATAAAACCTTACATTGGGGAAGGAAGTGAAACTGGGTGTTTTTATAGTCCTTATTGGCAGCAAGGTTTTAACCTGGGAAAGGGTTCCAACTTCCAAGTGAGAGAGCCAAGAGAGACTGGCTATAAGAGAACTGATTACAGAAGAGGTTTTTACAATCCCGAGTTAGAGCAGTGCCTGGGAGAGGGGAAAGTTTACCCTCCCCGACCAGTGAAGCTACCACTTGTTATATGAGTGAGCCTGGCTGCGTTAGCTGCCAGCCAAGTATAAACCAAGATACAAGCAGTAATAATTACATTGACCAGGAGCCAATGGATTGTACAATTTGTCTGAATGATGAAATAACCTCTTTGCGTTAGACCTCTCTGTGCAAGGAACAAGAGAGAAGAAATATGCTCAAGCTGTGTTTTGTTTAAGTTCTGCATTTTTGTATTCCAAGCATTGATATTCGCCGGGGAACGGGAATAAACCCCACTTTACTTTATCACCTTGACTGTCTGACTCTCTGTCTTAAAAAGAAGTAGCAACAAGGTGACTCAAAACACCCTAGGCGACTGCCTAGGGCACTCACTGAGTCTCTCCCTACGAGGCTTGGTGACAGGAATGGCGTAGTTGGGGCGGATTTTTCAATCTGGAACAAGCCACCAGGACGTGCACAAGGCCCAGCTGAGGAGCAGAAGTTGCCACGCCCGGAAGGAAATCCAGAGGGAACCGGAGTGGACGACGGCGCACAAGTACCTTCTCAAAGCGAGACCCTCCACCTAGTCCAGGTAAAAGGTATATGGGCATAGGCTGGGGAGGATCCGGAGTGAGAAGGGGTGCTCTTTGAAAAAAAAAAAAAAAAAAAGAGAATAATAAAAGTGAAAAGGGCAGAAAAAGTCCTTTGCCCAGGGATACCGCACTTGGTGTTTCTTGTGTTTGTGTTTTGCAGCAACAGCTAAGCGATGGATGCCCAGGAGGTGCTACGCTGGATGAGCGCCCAATTTGAAAAGCAGAGGGAGCTGGCTCAGCAGAGCCAAGAACAGGCTCTGGCTGCTCTCCAGGCACAGCAAAAGCCCCAGGCAGACCTCGTGAAAACGCTACTAGAAGAACAACAAGAAAAGAAGACACCAGAAGGCTTCAGTGGGGTAGGCCCACCCCAGTGTGGGATATGGACATTTGGACATATGTCAGATAGAGACAATTTTGATGATTTTGTAGAATCATTCGAAAGAGTAGCTCTGCATGCACATTGGCCTAAGGAGCAGTGGGCGGTTAGACTCGCCGCCTCCCTAAAGGGAGAAGCTCAGGCAGCGTACCGAGCGATGCCTGCCGCATTGGCAACAGAGTACTTAGAAATTAAAAAAGCGGTACGGGATAGGCTAGGCTTAACACCAGCTGTGTACCGTAGAATGCTTAGATCCACAAGGTTACAAGAAGGCGAAACGCCAAAAGCACTGTGCCATAGGGTGCGCAGTTTAGCCCTAAAATGGCTAGAGCCTGAGGGTAAAACCGTGGATAGCTTAATTGATCAAATTGTATTGGAGCAATATTGTGAGGCCGTGCCCTCAGATGTCAAAGCCTTTTTAACACTGCAAGACTGCACAACCTCCATACAAGCAGCGCAGCTTACTGAGCGGTTTTTAGAAGCCGAGCTGTATAAAAGAATGTCTAAAAGCGCTGACTGGAAGTTGGGCTGTACCAGTCCTGCAAGGTTAAAGGAGGGTTTGCCATTTGACACATATTGTACAAAGAAATGTTTGCTTAAAAGAAGTAATTCTAATGATGGTATAACATGCTTTAAATGTAGTAAAGTAGGGCATGTAAAAAGGTTTTGCCCAAATCGCATAGCTTTGATAGCAGAGGGTAATGAGCGGGTACCACAGGGATTCCGCCTGGATGTGGAGGTGGAAGGGGTACCGGCCAAAGCCTTGCTAGACTCGGGGGCCGATCAAAGTATGGTCTCCCGGCAGTTCTGGGACGTCATACAGGCCAAAAATGATTTTCCCCCGAGTCAGCAAGATGAGCAAGCCAGCATAAAATGCGTACACGGCGCAACCACCCAGTATCCTCTATACAAGACACACATTAAGGCCTTAGGTACCCAGAAAGAGATCCGGATAGTTGTAGTCCCTAACCTACCTTATGATATTGTGCTAGGTAGGGACTGGCCACTCTTTTACCAAGGTATGGGGGAGGAAATACCCATAAAGGGAGGTATGGTGTCCACCCGCTCTCAAGCAAAGGCTGAGGAGGTGCAGGGTAAATCACCCACAGATAATTCTGATCCCACAGGTACAGAACGTGAACCTTCCGGAGGAGAGGATGAGGTTCTAGAGGAGGGCCTAAGCGAGCTTCCCCATCATGAGGAATTAATGGGCACCCCCTCTAAGGAGAATAAGAAAAGTAAAGGCAATAAACGCCAAGAAAGACACCACCGGGCTCAGGTGAGGGCTGGAGGAACAGATAGGCAAGGTTTACCTTGGGTACCCAGTGACCTAGTGAGGAAGTTTCCATCATTTCCAGGAGAACAGAGGTCAGACCCAGTGCTTAAACACGCTTTTGAGTTTGCCCAGAAAGGTAGGGATGTGCTCCCAAGGTTCTTGTTAGACGAGAACATTCTATATAGGGAAAGCACTAACCCACACACCGGGGCAATTAGAAAACAACTAGTGGTTCCCACTACCTTTAAGGCCGTAGTGTTACGACTAGCCCATGATCACCCAGTTGGTGGGCATAAGGGGATTCAAGGCACTCTAGACCAGATCCTAGAGCGGTTCTACTGGCCGGGGGTCTTCAGAGAGACAAAGCGCTTTTGTGAAGCGTGCCCCTCTTGTCAGCGGGTAAGTGCTGTCAGGCCAGCAGGAGTTCCCCTAGTACAGACCCCGATGATAACCGAGCCCATTCATCATATGGCAATGGACATAGTAGGTCCATTGGTGAAAACCCCCAGAGGGTATCAATATATCCTCGTGATAATGGACTGTGCTACAAAATTCCCATGGGCGGTACCTCTAAGGAACATATCGGCCAGATTTATAGCCGCAGAATTGATTAAATTGTTCTGCGAGGTAGGGTTCCCCAGGGAGATGCTGACAGATAGGGGGAGCAATTTTGTTTCCAAACATCTAGCGCAGGAATGGGATGCGTTTGGCATCCTTCATATAAAAACCTCGGCTTACCATCCGCAGACCAATGGTCTGGTCGAGCGTTTTAACCAGACTCTTAAGCAGCTCTTAAGAAGGGCACTGGACGGGCAGATGGCTGACTGGGATATTTTACTTCCCTTTACCCTATATGCCAGTAGGGAGCGTATCCAAGCTTCATTAGGAACATCTCCGTATGAGTTGATGTTCGGGCGGGCGCCACGGGGGGTCCTTGATATCCTAAGAGACCAGTGGGTTGAGCCCGAGGCAGGGGAAATAGGGGTTCCCCAGTTTCTGCGAAAACTCCGAAGCCGTCTGAAAAGGGTTTTGCGAGTTGCAGAAGAACATGGGCAGGGTAGTCAACGCACCCAAAAGAAGCACTATGATAAGGGCAAAAAGATGAGACACTTGTCCATAGGTGACAAAGTGGTAGTAATGGTTGTCGACCCTGGGCCCAAGTTCGAGGCCCAGTGGAAGGGCCCATACACAGTAGTGCAGCAAAAAGGTCCAGTGACATACGTGGTAGAGAACGATAACGGTCGTCGCCAAACCTATCACGTCAACATATTAAAGCCTTGGCAGGAGAGAACGGCCGCAGTTAGCAACTCTTGGAGAAGTGGCAAGTGTTGGGAAATAGAAGCGGACCGGGAGAACTCCTGGCACCACAATTCAGTGCTCAACAGCAGGTCAGGCAGGGAGAGTGAGATTCCTGTGAGGATTCCGGGCTGTGAGTACAAATGTTCCCCATCCCGGAATGTCTTAAGAGGGGGGATATGTGATACAGTGGAGCCAATGGAGGTTAGTGAAAATATAGAACTCACCTCAAAATGGGCTAGGCAGAGAGATCCAGCATGGCTAAAAAGGGCTGAGCACCCGGTGCCATCAGCACAGGTAGGAAAGAAAGGGTTAGAACGGAACTTTCCTGTCTGCAACAGTGACGCAGTTAGAATCCAGGATTCTAATTACCAGCACCTGCCCCCAGGAGCAGACGTTACGTGCAGAGAGGGGAGGTACAAAGGGACCTGGTTAGAACCAGGAAGTCAGAACAGCTCTAAGAACAGCCCTGAGAGCAGCCCTGAGAACAGTGCTGAGAACAACTTCAGGAATAAGGCTGAGAGCAACTATGAGAGAAAGTCTGGGAGACAGAACAAATACCTGAGAGCAAGTAAGCAGGACTCTGCAGGGGAAGGTGACACTCCGATGCAGCTAGAGTTTCAGCAGCAATCAGGCAAGTCACGGAAGCAGAGAGGGTTCCAAAGCTCCAGGAGAAGTTTTAATCCCAGGGAAAGCATTGAAGGTCTGGGAGGTCCAAAAGCTCTCAGAGAAAGCTCCCGGCAATTACCAAGGAACGTTAGAGAAGCATACCACTGGCAAGACAGCCCCCAGGAGGATTTCCTGGAAGGCAGGAAGTGGAACACTAGCCCCGAGAGCTTTTACAAACCTCGGAGGAACTTGCTACACGAGGCTAGAACTGTGCCACGAGAGAAAAACCCCACAGCTGATGCCTGCAACCTAGATAAGGTAAAGAAGATAAAACCTTACATTGGGGAAGGAAGTGAAACTGGGTGTTTTTATAGTCCTTATTGGCAGCAAGGTTTTAACCTGGGAAAGGGTTCCAACTTCCAAGTGAGAGAGCCAAGAGAGACTGGCTATAAGAGAACTGATTACAGAAGAGGTTTTTACAATCCCAAGTTAGAGCAGTGCCTGGGAGAGGGGAAAGTTTACCCTCCCCCGACCAGTGAAGCTACCACTTGTTATATGAGTGAGCCTGGCTGCGTTAGCTGCCAGCAAAGTATAAACCAAGATACAAGCAGTAATAATTACATTGACCAGGAGCCAATGGATTGTACAATTTGTCTGAATGATGAAATAACCTCTTTGCGTTAGACCTCTCTGTGCAAGGAACAAGAGAGAAGAAATATGCTCAAGCTGTGTTTTGTTTAAGTTCTGCATTTTTGTATTCCAAGCATTGATATTCGCCGGGGAACGGGAATAAACCCCACTTTACTTTATCACCTTGACTGTCTGACTCTCTGTCTTAAAAAGAAGTAGCAACAAGGTGACTCAAAACACCCTAGGCGACTGCCTAGGGCACTCACTGAGTCTCTCCCTACGAGGCTTGGTGACAATATGCATGAGACACATCTGCATACCATGGGGGCGGCGCATAGAAATGCAGCACAGGCATCTTTATTAGAGGCAGCATGGAACCTGAATGGTGTTTGGCCTTCCAGGTCTTCATTTGGGAGACTCTGCTCTAGGGTATTCGCATGTTTATGGTGTCTGTGCTCTGTAGGGTAAAATGTAGGTGTTTTGGGCATGTTTACGTCATCTGCAATAAAGGTTCTGTCTGTATTAGCACTTTTTAGTAGTGGGTAAAATAAGGAGACTGGGTTGGCAGGAACCACAGCTGGGAATTGAACCTGTGACCTTCTGAACACACTGGCTGTGTGCACTGCACCACTGTGTTGTCACAAAGACAGTGCATTCCCTGGTGATGCCATGACTGTTCGTCAGACAGGGCCTGTCTGTTGCAGTGCATGGCACCCACCTACACAGGGCTAGGCCATGGTCTGCTCTGGGCAGCTGCCACTGCCCCCTCCACCACCAGTATCCCTCTGCCACCATGGTTACATGCCCTTCTGCTGATGGTGCTGGTGGAGCGCAGTCTCAGGCCATCCAGTGTGCGGGTAGGCTGCTGCCTATGGTGCAGGTTCTGGGGTAGGGGTGCCTGCATAGCTGTCCACGCTTCCCCCCAGCACCGCATTCCAATGTTCCGTGCCCTTCGGGGTACCTGCTGGGTACTATCCCCTGTGACACTGTGGGAAGCACACTCATGCCCATGTTGGGCCCTCAGAAGTTGCTGTCTGGATGCTCTACTGTTTCAGCATTCCTATGGGCCAGCTAGGCATCACCCTAGTCCGCACTGTGGGCCAGCTGCACTGCAGCATGTGCCGCCTGCAGCCCTCTGTTTCCCCTTTTCCAGAATCTGTCCAGTTGCCCATTCTGACATGCCCGCCCTGCTGTTGTGGAACATGTGCATGCCATAGGAAACCTGGCTGATGGAGTCGGAAACCCTGCTCAGCACAATTACACTGTGGGCTCATTCACCTTGTATGCGGACGGAGCATAGACCATTCCAAAATTCATAATTTTTTTTGGAGCTTTCTTGTGAGTGTTTTTTGATGTTTCCCATTGATATCACTATTGGCCAGCTTGGTTATTTTAGTTTTACATTTTCTGCTGTACATTTTCAAGGTTTATTTGCCCTTTTGTTCCGTGCACATGTATCACACTTATCACTTTTTTGTAGGTTTCCCTGGTTTTGCTGTACATTGCTGACGGAAATGGTTTCTTTTCCCTTTAAATCTGCTCTAACGCCAGGGTTTCACTGGCGTTAGTTTTGAGCCTCGGATTTCACAGCATTAGTGTGCAGGGGGAGCCTCTCCCCTCCCACTCTCCACCCATTGACCCCTTCTCTCCGCCCCTGGGGATCCTTCCTCCGCCCTCCGGGAGCCTTTCCCCGTCTTCAGCACTCGTTTGCGCCGCAGCGCGCGTTATCGCGCAATAAGGTACCTGTGCGCTTTGTAAAGCGCCATTATTGTGCAATAAGGTACCTTATCATGCGATAATGTTACAGAGCGCACGTTAAGACGGTTTAGTAAACCTACCCCTAAGTGATATGAACCTTGTACTATAAGGTAAAAACAAATGCATTGACGAGATGATGAGTACAGTTTCATCCTACAAGAGCAAATTTGAGCTAATGATGACCTTGCAAACAACACTTTTGATCATTTTCCTAATATGCAGGACTATCTGGGACAATATTCAAATTTTGTTTTTCAGAACGAAAAGTATGTGACAGAAATCTGTTCTGTTATCCAGGAATTCGAAAATAGATTCTGTGACTTCCAAAAAATTGGAAGAGTTGTGGAGTACTTGTCATACCCATTCAAAGTAGATGTGGACATTAAAGAAACTGCAGCTGCTATCAGTAAAAATTACTCATTGAACAAGCCATCTCTTCAAAACAAAATATTAACCCTTAAACAAGACATTTTTCTCAAGACCCATGCTGAGCAAGAATCGTTTTGGAAGCTAGTGCTTAGAGACAAATTTCCCAACGTGAGAAGATGCAGTGAAGCTGTACACTCCTGTTTTGGTTCAACTTATTTGTGTGAATCTGCGTTTTCCCATCTGAAAAGGACAAAGAGTACACAACGTTCCAACATGACAGATGAACATCTCCAGGATTCCCTGAGACTGGCCCTCATGCAATATTCACCCAACTTCAAAAAGCTGGTGGATGAAATGCAGGCTCAGATGTCTCACTAATGAGCAAGAGCGAAATATTAAAGATTGTGCAAGATCAGCCTGGATCAATACTCAATCTAAATTTAACACAAATCACTCAATAAAAATTAAAGAAAGTTATTAAGACAGTTAAAGAAAGTTATTACTTAATAAAACTTTAAGAAAAAATGTACTTTCCATTTCCTCTCACAGTTCTTACTGGATCTTTGTCTCTCTGTTTTGTTTTTGCTTAATTTGCTTAACAGCTGATCACATCCAAGTAAATGACAGAAGGTTCATTAAAAATGAGGGGGGGATCCTCTAACTTTATTGGGTTAAAATTTAATTTGAAACTAATTTGAAACTTAATTTTCATGGTGGTTGATCACTGGCACTTTTGGCTGGAAAAAGTAGATCACGACCTTAGGAATTACATTTGCTAACTGTTGAAAAGCCTTCTGAGTGTCCGATATAACTCTATGAGATTTCAACCTCTTAATAGACACCATACCAGGAAGGAGATTCAATGGAAAAGGAGTACTTAATCTCGCTTCTAGTTCAAGCCATACTGGTCATATACCTACGGCCCCCTCTACCCATTGTGAACCTTGTTTTAGCAAAAAAGTACAGTGATAGGCCTGAAAGTCAGGGAAATTTACCCCCCCCCCCCTTTCTTCTTTTTTAGATTTGAGTTTCCTAAGAGCAATTCTAGGCAGTTTATTTTTCCACAGAAATTGAACCAGAATCCTTTCAATTTGATGATAAGCTTTGCTTGTAAGAAAGACTGGTAGCATTTCTAAAATATAATTCACTTTAGGAGTGATAGTCAATTTTATAGCTTCAAGATGACCCCACCAAGAAAGATAGATCGGCGACCACTTCGCTGTTAATATTACGAACTGTGGATAGGATCTCTTCTTAATTGTACTGTAGAGTACACTAAGTGGGTAGCAATAGTGAACTCCCAAATACTTCACCATCTTAGGCTCCTATACAAAAGGAAAATCCTCTATATACATCCTACATACTCTTGAGTTCAAGGGGAAGACAACAGAGTTTGACCAATTAATTTTATAGCCAGACAATCCTGAATATTTATCTATCAATTCTAAAATGACCGGTATGGAGCTAGGTGTGGTGAAAAGCAGCAAATCATCCGCATATGCAGATAGTTTAATTTCCATGCCAGCAATAGAGATGCCCTTAACTGCGAGATTTTGCCTCATCAGTAAGGCCAAAGGTTTCAAGGCCAGATTGAAGAGCATGGGGTAAAGAGGACAACCCTAGCGGGGACCCCGCCCTAGAAGAAATTATCTAGACTGAGTCGCATTCACAAAAATCTTTGCACTTAGTCTCGCATACATAAGTTTAATTAGATTGCAGAAACCCTCACCAAATCCAAACCACTTCAGAACAGCAAACAGGAAAGGCCACTCCAACCGATCAAACACTTTCTCTGCATCTAGTGAGAGTCCCACAAGAGGGTCCTCTGTTTTCTCCATGCTTTCCAAAACGTGACAAAGCACTCTGGCATTATCAGCTGTGGCGAGCCCTCCAGTAAAGCCACATTGGTCCAATTGAATCAAAGAAGGGATCAGTTTGGAGAGACGACCAGCTAAGATGGTCGCAAAGATTTTATAATCTGCGTTTAACAACAAAATTGGCCGATAGTTACTAACTAACTGAGGGTCCCTCCCAGGTTTTTCTAGAACAACAATGTTTGCAGAGGAAAACGCTCCGGTCTGTGCCGCATTGTCTAGAAGGGAGGGAGAAGTGGCCTAGTGGTTGGGGCAAGGTACCACAGGCCGGAAGGTCGGTGGTTCAAATCCCACTAGAGGACAGCAATCTTGGGCCGGAAGGACTGGGGTTTCTAGTCCCACAGGTGCTCCTTGTGGTCTTGGGCAAGCCACTTAACCCTCCACTGCCCATGTTCCCTGTAAAGTATTAGTGTATGTGTCTCATATCCCCTCGTGTTAAATGTATCCCCCAATTGTGTTGTGACCACTTTGATTGAAGGATAAGGTGGTATACAAAACTGTCTAAATAAATAAATAAATATAATATTGTTGAAGATATGGCCCTAAGGTTTTGGAAAAAGTTTTATAGAATTTTGCCGGAAGGCCATCTGGTCCAGTAGCCTTGCCATCTTGCATAGATTCAATAGCCTGGATAATTTCCATGACTGTAATCTGCTTATCCAGTCCCACAGCAGTTTCTTGTTCTAACACCGGCCTTTGAAAATTATTTAGAAAACTCTCAAACTCCTTTAAAGAGAAGTCTATCTCTGGGGAGTATAACTGAGCATAAAATTGGCAAAAGATCTCTGCAATGTCGGGGTCCTTGACAATCAATTGTTTCACCTGAGGATCCCTTAAAGCTGTAACGTGCGAAGCTTCCTTACGACCCTTTAACGAGTTAGCTAGCAGCCGTCCGGCTCTGTTACCTTCCAAGTAATATCGTCCTTTCTGCCCTTGAATATTTTATGAAGCCTCAGTGGTCAAAATCAAATTATATCTAGATCTAAGGCGCTGCAATCTTATCAGAATATTGGGATCAGTTTTCTGGCATAAAATACGTTCTCCTGCTTTTATCTGTTTGCCTAGTGCACCAAGTTCTGCTTTATGTTGCTTGGCCTGCTTTATAACAAAACTGGTAATGCTGTCTCAAATACTAGCCTTAAAGCCTTCCCACCATGCCCACGAGGAGTCTTGAGGTAGATTAAATTATTAAAAATATTAAATATTATTAAAAATTAAAAATATTACTCTATAGGCACCAGGATGGTCTTGCAAAATTCCTGATTAGCTAGAAGAGTCATATCAAATTGCCAGCATGAGTGAGATTGATAGTTCGTTGAGTCAAATAGGGTGAATGAAATTGCGGAATGATCAGAGATGTGAGCCGCATGGATATTAGACTCACTAATTCTAGAACAAAGTCCCTTAGAGACTAGGAAAAAGTCTATACATGATAACGAGTTATGAGGAGGAGAAAAGAAAGTAAATTCTTTATCTGTAGGGTGTTGCAACTGCCATATGTCTATCAGGCCCAGTTCCTGCATTAGAGATACAAGAACTGGGTGAGCCCTGGGCACTCTAATGGTTCTCAATGGACTCCTATCCACCAATGGGTCTAGCACGAGGTTGAAGTCTCCACCCCCCCCCCATTATAGTCGGATATCTGGACACTCCCTGCGCCAAGGCCGCAACGGAGCAAAAAAAAGTAGGGCAATCAATGTTAGGAGCATAAATATTAATTAAGGCCAGTTCAGTGGATCCAATTTTAATGACAGCCATTGTCCACCGCCCATCAGTATCAGACCTAGTTTGTATAACCATGGGGGTTAAAGTTTTCCTCACTAAAATGGCTACCCCATTTTTCTTATGATGGGCAGCTGAAAAAGCTACTAGAGAAAAGGGTTCTATATCTAGTTTTAATGACTCCTTTGCATTCAAGTGTGTCTCCTGTAACAGTAAGATGTCATCACTTTCTTTCCTACCATATAGAAGAATCTTTTTCCTCTTAATAGGATTGTTAATGCCTTTAACATTCAGTGACACTATTTTAAAGGAAGACATACTGACAGTATAGAACAGATTGGCAGTCAAATGCTTTAAAAACATACCAATTTGTAGCATATAGTTTTACATTGTAGAACACCATCTTAAACACCCTCAGAATGTTAGCTGCACTTATAGCTCAAAAAAGAAAACCCAACAAAAAGAGACAATTTAGCCCTGGCCC
This sequence comes from Ichthyophis bannanicus, assembly GCA_033557465.1. Taxonomy (NCBI): domain Eukaryota; kingdom Metazoa; phylum Chordata; class Amphibia; order Gymnophiona; family Ichthyophiidae; genus Ichthyophis; species Ichthyophis bannanicus. The sequence continues at coordinate 1,469,757,346 of CM066031.1, forward strand.
CTGCACATGATCGCTCACAACGAGAACACATATTTCTGAAAAACAAATCACCGAAACCACCAAACCCAGGGGTTCTATAAAACACACAAAACTTAGCGGGTGAGCCCACCAAGACAGGACAGACATAGAGGGCAAAATGACCTAATACAGTCCCACTTCTTTGTCACTTAAAATATCATGCCTTGTCCACCTCCCACAATAAGAGCAAAAAAAATCCAATGTACTTAAATCCCAAAACACCAGAGCTCGAAAAATCAGTTTATGACCTAGAAGACCCAGCCTAATGAATAAGGGCCATCCCTCTCTTCCAAGCACCAACACTCTCTCAACCACCATAGACATCACAAACAACACAGAACACAAAAGAAGAAAGAGAGAAACAACAGGAGAAACATCTTGACCAGGATAGACCCCGGAGCTCCCTCAAAGTAGACAGAATGAATGTCTCAGTGCATAGTAATACTGCATGATTAAATGTTGCTTCTGCTTGGATAATTCGCCTTTACATGACCTCAGACCAGTCAAACCAGCCAAACGCCCATGATAGTGAGCATCATAGAACTTTAGCAAATAAGAGCTGCAAAGTGAATTTCACCGCAACACCGCCGACTCCTTATCTTCCAGAAATGCATATAACTCCCCTGGATCATCAAAAGTCTCGGTCTGGTTATGCAGCGTGGCAGGATAGAGCAGCCGAAAACAGGCCTGCAGCTGTAACAAGCGTGGGCGCAGCACCAGAAAACTCTTTCTCCGATCCACCATCGCCTTCGCGAAGTCCGGGAAGAACAGGAGTTTATGTCCCTGATATTCTAAAGTTGAAAGTGCTCTGACTGCTCCCATTATTTGTGATATTTGCTGAAAACGTAAAACTTTCAAGATGATTGGGCGTGGATGCTTACCCGCAGCCACGGACTGAGTGGGCACTCGATGGGGGCGCTCAATCTCAAATGGTATGGCAAACTGCAACTTTAACACACCCGGAATCGTGACCCTCAAAAGGGACACCATATCAGGGCCTTCTGCTCCCTCAGGAACTCCAGGTATTCTTATGTTGTTCCTCCGAGAGTGATTGTTGTTGTCTTCCACCTCTCTTTGCAATGAACGTATCAACGTGGCCTGCTTCTCAATGGCCTTGAGCCTTTACCCATGTGATGCCACTACATTCTCTACCTTCTTCAAACGAGCTGAAATTGACTCCAAAGAAGTTCTCAAAGCGTTGATATCTTCCTGCTTTGCACATAGCGATTATCCATTAGATTTGACCAAGTCTTTGACTGCCCAAATCTCAGCCAGGAGCTCCTGCAAGATCTCAGGACAATCTCGGATGACCGCCATCTTGTGAGGAGAGAGTGGAGGAGTGGCCTAGTGGTTGGGGCAAGGTACTTCAGGCCAGAAGGTCAGGGGTTCAAATCCCACTAGAGGACAGCAACCTTGGGCCGGAAGGACTGGGGTTTCTAGTCCCACAGGTGCTCCTTGTGGTCTTGGGCAAGCCACTTAACCCTCCATAGCCCATGTTCCCTGTAAAATAGTTATCTCCAAGTTATAATGCCCTGTTCAATGTAATTTCAGTTTGTTCAATGTAAACCGCACTGATGCAGAATAGCATGGTATATAAGAGAATGTAAATAAATAAAATTTTGGTTCTCTTTGTGCTGGCGTTTTGAGATTCTTGGTAATCCAGCTGCATTGGCTTGGGGCCTGACATATCCAGGATCGAATGATATCAAAGTAGGTGGGAACTATTTGATTAAAGACTGCAGAAGTCAGAATTCTTGCCTATTGCTCTCCGGAGCACAACTCTTACACGTCCATCTTGACCAGAAACCAGGCTCCACCCCCATGTCTGATGATCTTAAAGTAGCTTAGCAGGTAGAAAAGGCAATGGCAAAAGCTAGAAAGATGCTTGGGTGCATATGAAGAGGAATGGCCAGCAGAAGAAAGGAGGTGATAGTGCCTCTGAATAAATCTTTGGTGTGACCTCATTTGGAGTATTAAGTGCAATTCTGGAGAACGCACCTTCAAAAGGATATAAACAGGTTGGAGTTGGTACAGAGGATGACTACTAAAATGGTTAGTGGTCTTCGTTAAAAAGCATATTACAACAGACTTAAGGATCTTAATATGTATACTTTAGAGGAAAGGCGGGATAGAAGTGACTGAGATGTTTAAATACTTCCATGGCATAAATGCACACGAGGAGAGCCTCTTTTGATTGAAAGCAAGCTTTACTATGAGAGGACATAGGTTGAGGGTGAAAGGGAATAAACTCAGGAGCAATATGCGGAAATATTTCTTTACGGAAAGGTGGTAGATGCATGGAATAGTCTCCCAGTGGAGGTGGTAGAGATGAAAATAGTATCTGAATTCAAAAAAGCATGGGACAAACACAGAGAATCTCTAAAGGAAAAAGGGGGACTGTTGTAGTGGTTGATATTGAAGGGCAAACTAGATAGGCCATGTGATCTTTTTCTGCCGCCATGTTTCTATGACAGTGAATTTGCTGACTGCAGTAAAGTGACGATAGCAGTTTTTCAGGAGGCTCTGAGGTGCAGTGGTGATGAAGATATAACAGCTATTATAGTGCTTGACAGAGCGCACATGGTGCTGTCCCCCCCCCCCCCCACTCTCAGGAAAAATGTGCTTCGGGACATTGTAGTCTGCTTTCAGGATTCCCAGCTCAAGGAGCACGTGACATCCAAAATGAAGGGACTGGAAAGATTTAATTGGCAAGCCTATCAAGTGGCCATCTTTGCAGATCTTGCCAGTGAGACTCTGTAGCAGCAAAAGGACATGACACATATCACCAAGGCCCTGAAAATGGCATAAATAAAATATAGATGGCTATACCCTTTTGGATTGGCCTTCTCCAAAGATGGGCACATGTGGTGCATGAGTACGGTGGGGGAGGCAGAGAAGGTGATGAGGGACGCTGCAATCCTTGTAGATAAGATAAAAGCAGTAGAGCGAAAGTGATGGGAAGGTCATAAAGTGGACCATTGGACCATAGTGGATGTAGCATGCAACAAGAATCAGAAAAAGGACTTTGCCAAAAAGACAGTAACCAGAGATAATGGAGTGGACACTGCCTCCTGACTTGGTAATGTGTGTGGTGACCTGTATGAGGAAGAATGGAGCAGAGATGTGAGTCTAAGTGATTGAGTGGTTGGTGTATGGATGGTTTGGAGTGACTGATAGGAGTAGGAAGAAGATGGGTTGGGGGGGAGTAGCAGAAGAATAGGAAGAGGAGAGGTGCATGGAAAGGGGTGGTAAAGGGAATGGGATAGAAGGAAGAAGAGGATCAGATCAGGTGAGCATTACTCCAGGGAGGCCTCTGGAGAGAGGGGCATGCAGGATGGGGTTGGGAAAGGATGGAAGGGAGGGGGAATAAATGAAGGGGTTCAAGGGGGTGTGGGGGGAGAGAGAGAGGGAAAAGGAAGGTAGAAGGAATGCAGATGAAGATAGCTACATTAAATGTTAAAGGTTTGGGTTCCTGGTTCAAGAGGATGTTGCTTGTTAAAGAGGAAGAGGATCCCCGGGTGGATATACTGTGCCTACAGGAAACCTAAGAGTGGGGCAGGAGAAAATCCTGCATTCTATAAGATACTCCAGGGTATCCCGGTGCGGGGGGGGGGGGGGCATAAGAGTGGTGGAATTGTAATACTGAGAGGGCAACAGAGGAGGTGGTACAAGAGCTAAGGGATGTGGTCAATTGGTATATGGACATTTTGTTGAAGTTGAACAGGGAGGAGATATAAGTAATGAATGTGTAAAGGCCAAATAAGAAGCAGGAGGAGATTTATACAGCCCTTCTGCTAGTGATGGAGGGGTTGGGGAACACTTCTATCATTTTAGGGGGGGATTATAATCTGATGCTAAACCCCAGGGTGGACAACAGTGAGGGGGCTGCCTTGGGAATGAGATGGGAGAGACAGGGATTGCAGCAACTGAAAGAAAGGATTGGATTGGTAGATGTGGGAGGAGTAGGCATCCATGACAAAGGGGATACACTTTTTATTCTCATCCCCACAATACATATAGTAGGATTGACATGGTGTTGTTAAATGAGGGACGGAGGGAGGGAGGGGGAAGGAGGGGAGGGGGAGGGGGGAGGGGGAAGGAGGGGGAGGGGGAGGGGAGGGGGAAGGAGGGGGAGGGGGAGGGAAGGAGGAGAAGGGAGGAGGGGGTTATCTAGACCCATATGATAGATATAGATATATATAGATATATAGATATAGCAACCTAACATATATATATATATGTGTGTGTTAGGTAGCAACGCTTACATACTGCTTTTCCCCAGGACAAAACGCTGTACAGTTAGGTACAATATAAATTTCCTTTGTCACCTAAGGGCTCACAATCTACATCTTGTACCTGAGGCAATGGAGAGGTATGTGGCTTGCCTACAGTCAAAAGGGGTCCCTCTGGTATGAGGTTGCTGGGGTCCAATGGGATTTGAGCCCTCAGGCACAGGTAACATGCCTCAATCAGTAGGTGTCACCTGTTCATAAGGCCTATCAATAATACTGGAAGACCTCACTTCCCAACTGACTAGATCTAACATTAACACGCAGCAAGCACAGTCAGACTGCACCTGCTGCCCCCCTCCCCCCAATTGGGTGTCTCTGCCATGCACATACTAACCACAGACAGTCCACTAGCCATTACACATGGCATGTGTGCATAAGAACAAAAGATATGCCATACTGGGTCAGACCAAGGTCCATCAAGCCCAGTATCCTGCTTCCAACAGTGGCCAATCTAGGTCATAAGTACCTAGCAGTTTCCCCAAAAGACATAGGTTCCACAATGCTTGTATTGGGTCAAGAAGTGATATCCTGGGTCTTGTCCAAACCTTTTTTAAACCCAGCTATACTAACAGCTTTTACTACATCCTCTGGTAACAAATTCCAGAGTTTGAACACACGTTGAGTGAAAAAATATTTTCTCTTATTTGTCTTAAATAGTTTACCCATGTAGCTTCATCACATGTCCCCTAGTCTTTATATATTCTGAGGATGTAAACAATTGATCTATGCTTACCCGTTCCACTCCATTCATTATTTTATAGACCTCTATCATATCTCCCCTCAGCCGTCTCTTTTCCAGGTTGAACAGCACTAACCTTTTAAGCCGCTCTTCATAGGGGTATCCTTCCATCCCCTTTACCATTTTGGTGGCTCTTCTCTGGACCTTTTCTAATAATGCTATATCCTTTTTAAGATACGGTGACCAGAATTCAACACAATATTCAAGATGCGGTCGCACCATTGAACAATACAGAGGCATTATAAGATCCTTTGTTTTATTTTCCATTCCTTTCCTTATGATACCTAGCATTCTATTTGCTCTCTTGGCCACCGCTGCACACTGGGCGGAGGATTTTAACATGTTATCCACGATGATGCCTAAATCTTTTTCCTGGGTGGTGGTTCCTAATGTGGAACCTTGCATCATGTAACCATTGTTTGGGTTGTTTTTTGTCCATGCCATCACTCACATGGTATAAATGCTGGGGGAGAACATGTGGTACGTCCAGAAGAGGTGTGGGTATTGCATTTTCCATGAGCCTGGGTGCTGCTGTGGTCAAGTGAGATGTGTGGTTCCATCAGCGAAATCACATGTGGGAGGATGCATTGTTTTGCATGTACCCGGGTATACATGTGGTGCAACACAGGTGAGAGCATGGATCCTGCCTGTTGCAGACAGCATACAGATCCCAGCTAACATATGTGTGTATGCCTATGTGTGCTATGTAGTACCATTGCGGGGTGCCTAAGGAATGGGTAGATGGATGGGATCAGGGACACAGCATGGTGGTGGGCCCATGGGTGTCCACGTATATGGCAGACTAGCCTTTGACCATGTCTCACCTATGTGGGCCCTGTTATTGCCAATGGGTGTGTCACAGAGCAGTAGGTGCACCTACTCTTGCCACCTTGCTGGACATGATGGTCTTTATCTGCCATCATAAACCTCTGAAGCTGAGCAACTCAAAGGTGAACAGGAGTTAGAAAGGCATAAAAGGGCATTAGCCAAGTGCAAAAAGGACATGACCCAGTTTAAAAGTGAGGTTAATTTGCTTAAAGGTCAGCTCATGCCTCCCAGTCCTCGATCTGTTTCCCCAACTTCATCTCTTCTCTCAGAATATGACCCAGAAGAATATGATGACAGATTGTCACTGACAAGCTTGACTGAAGTAAAAGAGCAGCCTTGCAAGCAGAACCATCTAGCAGTGAGAGAGGCACCCTCCTTGTGACCTCTCCACAGAGAGGGGGAGGAAAAGAAGGGGGTGGAAAGGCATCCGAGTGAAGAGAAACTGTGTCTGCCTTGGCCACAAGAGAAAGTTGAAGGCAACCAAATCTCTTCACTTCCCCGAGTCCAAAAGGAACAAAAGAGCAAAGGTGCCACCACCTCTGCAGCCCAAAGTCAGGTGATTAGAGCCCTGTGTGACATGCAATCAATGCAGGATTTATACAGCTTATGCGAAGACCCTTACTGATAGCAGCAGCAAGGTAAAGACTTCTAGCCAGCCTAAGGAGCCAAAACAGTGCATCAGCGCTGTCAAATCTAAACTTACTTTAGAAAGTAATACTCCTTCTGTTCCACAGGCTCCTTCCAGGCCCCCACAGAGGGATCAGGCATCTGGGACTAAGTGGGGTTCCGGTAATCAGCCTTTCTTTAGGCAGAACCGGAAGTAGAGGAGTAAGCCTGGTGGTGACAAAGATCAACTTTTCTTAAAGAAACTAGAGGAAGTCATGGCAGCTGTTGACAGGCTCCAAAGGAAAGGTTTTCCAGAAGAGGAGCCATAAAAGGCACCGGCCAAGTCTGCTGAGCCTAGTATCAACCCTAGGCCTAGCAAGTCAAAGGTGTCAAAGGTGCCAAAGGCTAAAACCTCTACCTCTTCTGATGACAGTGAATGACTAACTGGTTTTGTTTCTGTTCCACAGGTCACTGTCTCACAGGTACAGCCAGCTCAGATCTCAAAGCCAGCCAGAAAGGCCATACCCTCACGACAGAGTGACAGTTATCCAGTGGATGGTGAGGTGCCAACCTTTGACTCCATCAAGAAGTACAAATACTTTCTGGGTAAACTCAAGCCAAAAGCACAGAGGTATACTATTCCTGTTACAATACAACAGATGTTTCCCTGTGAGGGCCTAATAGATTCAGCCTCTGAATTTACCCCGATTACCGTGAGTCTTTTTAAAAAGCTCACTGCTTCCTTGGAGGGGCAGGATACCCTATGCATAGTACCCAATGAGGGGTCACTCATAGCTTACGGTGAACAAGCCATAGAGACCATAGGCCAAGTCTGGCTTACCCTCCAAATTGGAAAGTTACAGGTGAAACATCCTTTGATAATTACCAAGTTCCTTGGGGAGGAACATTTGATTGGCAATGAGCTCCTAAAATGGCTGTGGCCCATACTGGACTATGTCCTAGAGGTGATCTGGACACAGATCACCCATCCTATACCTTATGCCAGAGTGAAATGTAACAAAAGGGTCCATGGAACAAAAGGATACTGCTATCAGGATTAATTTCCAGAGAGCAGCAGAATCCCAAATCCTAGAGCTCAAGTATGAAGGGGCTAGGAATGAGGTTCAGAGAAACTGTGAAGTAATCACCATTGAAAAGGGCTCAATAGCTAACATTATCCTTGATATCGTCTATCTGCAGATATTCCTGAAGGGTCTCACAGTCCAGATGGACCAGGCCCTGGAGACTCTGGATGATACTGACGTAAGCACCTCTCTGGCCTCTGACCCCTGTCAAGGCCACCCTAGAAAACTAGCAGCAATCTCCTCGGATAAGAGAGGCTCATTCATTCATGTATGGGTGGGCTTATCTTAGAAGGAAAGAGCCTACCTGTTAGCACACTGTGACCACTCACTCATCAGTGAAACCCTTTTCCATCACCTTAATCACCAGGCCACCCTTAATTGGGTTAGAAGAACCTTGACCTCCTTCCAAGTGCCTGGTGAGGGCCCCAAGACATGGGTAGGAGTCTGTGATCTTCCCTTGCAAGTTGGGGGTAAATCCCTCAAACACACCTTTTCTATCATGAGAGGCCTTGAAGTTCCCCTCTACATAGGCTCAGATTGCCTTCTTAGACTTGGAGCTTATGTGGATTTGGTGAATAACCTCCTCTGGATTAGGATGGAATGTGAGCCAGTGGAGTGGCCTGACCCTCATCCATCAATGAGGGCTGGACAGACCATTCCTCAGGTTTGCAAAGTGGTGAGTTCGGAGGATGTCCAAATACCAGAGAAGGTACAGGATTGTCCCCTCAAGGTCCAGGTAACCAGAGAGCAAACAGTTTCAGACCCCCCTGGCCTTCTTCAACCTTAACTCCCATTTTGAGAAACTGGGCCTGATTATTGGCCCTGTCCCCTGCATGGAGGCCACAGCACCAACATTGCATCTGTTGGTCACTAACGCCGGCCCTGAACCTGATAGCATTGCTAAAGGGGAACACTTGGGATACTTAGTAAGCGAATCATTCCCCAGCATAGAGATGACTCTCCAGATTATTGGAGAGGCCCCAGATTCTTGGAATCTCTGAGAAGGAGGGGAGACCCCTGAGTGTATAAGAACCTCACCACAGGGCCTCCTAACCCTATAGTTTACCTGGCCTCATAGTGCTGCATCCACCCAGGTATATCTAGAACAGGACCATTTGATTTTCTCAACGAAACTTGATGAATCCCACAGCTCCTACACCAACCAGGAGGAGAAGCCCCAGGTGGCCCAAGCTATCAAAGCCCTCTCTCTCTAAGAGGAGATAGAGGAAAAGGTGAGATTCCCCCGAATCAAGCCTTTCCAGGGTTTGAAGGGATGGTTAAGGAAAAGCTTCCCAAGGCAGACGCCTGTTCTGATGTGTCGGAAAAGACTCACCTTAGGGAACTGCTATATAGGTATAAGGACCTTTTTGCCACTGACACCTATGACCGCAGTCTTACGGACCTACATTTCACCCACATACCTACCGATCCAAACAGTAAGCCTGTTTTTGTGCGGCAGTATAAAATTCCCCTGACCTCATATGAATCAGTCCAGGAAATCATCAATTCCCTAGAAAGGAAGGGAATTATACACCAGTGCAACAAGGCATGCATTGCTCCGTTGTGGCCTGTCCTCATTCCTGCACACATTTTTCTTGTTCTTCTGTCTACTCTGTTTTCCAAGCTGTCTCAGCCCAGTTTTCCTCCTTACACTTTCACTTACAAACATGCTCCATTCAGCCAGATTCAGGCAGTCTTTCCTGCTGTTTAATTTGCAGTAGAAAGTAATAAGGGAAAATTAGTTATAAGGCACATATAAGATGCTGAACTCAGAAGTGACTTCAAACCTACCTCAGCTGTCTCCTTATGCTACCATAACACCTCCCTTCCTCAATGTAACTATTGGTGTTCTCCATCCTCTCAGTACTCACTCTCTCAAGCAACAAGGAACAGAGCCTTTGTGTTCTATGCACCCACATGTTGGAACGCCCTCCCACCCACCATCCGGTCCATCACTAATCTCGCCCAATTTAGGAAGGCACTGAAGCACCATCTCTTCCTGCAGCACTACTCCCAAACTAGTGAAAAATCTCAACCAGTTATGCTCAACCACCAGGACAACTCCCCAAGCACACTCATATTAAACTAATACTGCTCCACCCTACAACACAACAGTACACCCTGTATATTGAATGTGTATATAGTTATCTAAGCTTGTATATAGGCCCCAAGCATCTTCGGACAAACATTGCATATCTGCAACTGTTTGCTTAGCCTGTATATAATGACCCAACCTTGTAAGTTGTCACCAAGCGGATCAGATCAATCTCTGCACATCTTCGTCCGATTGCTTAGCTGCATATAAGGACCTAACCTGTAAATAGATACCAAGCAGATCCGGTCAATACTGTATATCGGTGACTAGATTACTTAGCCTGTATATAATGAACCAACTTTGTAAATAGTTGCCAAGCAGATCTGGTCGATACTGCATATCGGCGTTCAGCTTGCTCAGTCTGTACACAGTTACCCCTAGTTAGTCCAAAGTTTTGATACCTGTTCTTTATAAGTACAGTAAAGATTCTGCCTGCACTGTACAAATTTGAGTTAACTGTAAACCACACTGTTTTTAAAGAGCGCGGTATATAAAAGATATTAATAAATAATAAATAAATACTCTGACGATCGGTGAATGTCAGTTTTTTACATATCTCTATACAAGCTCAATTTCCCCGTTCCCCCACATAGTCATTCCCTACTCCATGCCATGCTAGTCACATAACGTAACTTAAAATCTGAGTTTAATATACAAGCCTGTAAACAGTTGATATGTTTTTTACACTCTGTAAATAGTTACTGCATTGCAAAATGATATATGTTTCTGATTATTGTAAATAGTTATCATGTTTCATAATGTTCAATGTAACTATAATCGTTCTGTTCTTTGTAAACCGCCCCTGATCTCTGGAAGGGGCGGTACAGAAAAATGTACAAATAAATAACTAAATAGGGGTACGTGACTGCATGCATGCATACAGAGTCTGCATGCATAGTATATGCATTCATGCACGCTAGGTTTTATAAGATTGTAGAACTTACCATATAATTTTTTTTCTCATCTGCACAAAGATGTGTGCTGTTTTAGTGAATCTTCCATAAATGCATGTTTATATGCCTGTTAAACTTAATTGACTAAACATAGGCAGCTATTGTGACTATTCCACAGCTTTGCGAATGTGTTTTATGCACTTTTGAACAGCAGCAGCTATGGCACCATTTGCACAAACAATAAAGTTTTGCCTATAGTTATGGTGGGAATAATGCTGATGATAGGGGAATCCAAAAGGTGAAAAGGCATGCAGAATACGGATATTGCTTGAGATTTAAAGCCAGCAGATTTAAGAGACCTGGTAAATAGGTATCAATGGAGCGTACAGAAATCCTGAAACTGTTTCTTTTACTCTGCCAGCATGAGAGGGGATGGCAAACACTTCAACATTTCCTATTAAAATATCTGGACTGCCTTCCAATATCTGTTCCATATGAAAGAACATTCTATATTGCACATGGCATCAAATCATTTCCCTGAACAAATCATGCCTTGAAGCTTTCCCATACAGTATATAAGGACAACAACACTTTATGGGGAACTGCTGAACAATTTGAAGCTAAATTTCAATGTTACAAATAATTTTGCAAACAAATCAAGAAATGTATCTATTTCATTTTACAGCACAATTGTTTCCATAAATACAATACAGAGACATCTCTACAGAAATGTTTAAGAAGGGCAAAAGAGGGATGGTTAGTAGAAGCACCTCAAAGTTCTGTACAATACTGTGAACAACATTGTGGAGGGGTTAGAAGGGAAGGTTTGTCTTCTTGTGGATGAAACTAAGATCTGCTACAGAATGAACATACTCTTAGGGAGTAGACAGAATTAATGATTTAAGAGCCCTGAGGATTGCTGAAATATCTGACAGTAAACATTCAGTGCAGAAAAAGTACCCAATCATTTTTTTTTTTTGGGGGGGGGGAGGGGTGCAGAAATCTAAGGGAGCTGTACATGATTAAGCATGATCTGTACCGAACAGGTAAGAAATCTGAGGTGATAGTGTTTGATCGTCTTGAGGTAGAGAAGCAGTATGATAAGATGGTAGCCAGAGCAAAGAAAGCCTGGGGTGAATAGGGAGAGGCATACCCAGCAGTAAAACAAAAGTGATAATGCCTCTGTATAGGTCACTGGTGACGGCTCTCCTAGAATACAGTGCTTAGTTTTGGATGCCATATCCTAGAAAATATAGACATAGGCTACAAGGGGTCAAGAGAAGAACAACCATAATGATGGAGGGTTTGCACCTAAAGTCATATGAGATGAGACTAAAGGATAAGATAAAGTTATTTAGATACATAAAGGAGCTCATTTTAGAAGAGGTTTTTTAAATAATTTATTTTATATGCATCACTTTTACAATTTACAAATCATAAATAATTTGAAATGAGAATAGGGTACACAAAATCAATTGAGCCCACCCTCAGTAATATATTTATTTAGCTGTATTTATATCCTGCTTTTCACTGGGTCAAGGTGGTCAATTGGGGGATACATTTAACATGAAGGGATATGAGACACATATGCTAATGCTTACAGGGAACATGGGCAATGGAGGGTTAAGTGGCTTGCCCAAGACCACATGGAGTGCCTATAGGACTAGAAGTCCCAGTCCCTCTGGCCTGAGATTGCTGTTCCCAGGTGGGACTTGAACCCCTGGCCCTCTGGCCTGAGGTACCTTGTCCTAACCACTAGACCACTCCTCTCTCCCCAGCACTCCTCCCTCCCAGCACGACAATATAGTCGAAAGGAAACAAAAATCACAAAAGTACCCAGTCTATGCCCACACATTAGGAATTAGGAACCGGTTGTATCGCTTAAAGGAATCCGGATTCAAACCTGCGGAGGTAGGGAGCCAGAGAAAAGGAAAAAAGGAGAAGGGGAGGAGGCAGGGATCCAGAGAAAAGGAAGAAAGGAGGAAGAGAGGAAGCAGGGAGCCAGTGGAAAGGAAAAAAGGAAGAGGGGAAGAGGCAGGGAGCCAGAAGCAAGGAAGACAGGAGGCGTGGAGGAGGCAGGGAGCCAGAGAAAATGAAGAAAGGAGAAAGGAAGGAGGCAGGGAGCCAGAGAAAAGGAAGAAAGGAGGAGGGGAGGAATCAGGGAGCCAGAGAAAAGAAGGAAAAGAGGAGGGGAGGAGGTAGGGAGCCAGAGAAAAGAAGGAAAAGAGGAGGGGAGGAGGTAGGGAGCCAGAGGCAAGGAAGAAAGGAGGAGGGGAGGAGGCAGGGAGCCAGAGAAAAGAAGGAAAAGAGGAGGGGAGGAGGTAGGGAGCCAGAGAAAAGAAGGAAAAGAGGAGGGGAGGAGGTAGGGAGCCAGAGGCAAGGAAGAAAGGAGGAGGGGAGGAGGCAGGGAGCCAGAGAAAAGAAGGAAAAGAGGAGGGGAGGAGGTAGGGAGCCAGAGGCAAGGAAGAAAGGAGGAGGGGAGGAGGCAGGGAGCTAGAGGCAATGAAAGAAAGAAAGAGGAACCAAAAGGCATAGGAGAGGATCAAACCAGGATAGAAAGAAGGTGTGCAGGTAGACTGATGAATAGGTAAGGCAGGGCTCAGCTAGAACAAAAAGAAAGAGGAAGTGAAAGTACAGGAGTAGCAGGGGAGGGATTATTTAAAGGAGTACATGCTGCCTAGCACCATTTTCAGGAGCATTGGGTCATTGACTCACCTGATGTCCTTTGTGTTTCCTTCCATTTCCCCTAGCTGTATCCCTTGTCTACAGCTACTCTGTTGTCTGTCTTGAGTGGATTATAAGTTCCGACAAGCAGGGAGCATCTTTTACATGTGTCTGTACAGCACTGCATATGCTTTGTAATGCTATACAAATGTTTGTGTTGGTAGTAGTAGTAGTAGCAGCAATCATCTTGACGGTGCTGGCCACTTGCAGCAGTATTTACTCCTTTGAAAAACATCAGCAGCAAGAGGGGGAGCCAGAAGAGGGGAATAACAGGTGTAGAAGAAGCAGAGCATTGCCTTACCTCTCTGCAGTGAGATCAACAAGGGGCATTAAGCCGTTCAGGGGTCTGCAACAATTCGGCAGCCAAGGTCAACTTGGGGAAGCACACACAAAAGTCATAAGCCGGTGCTATTTTTCCTCCATTTTTGTGTGTGGTGGATATTATTCAGACTGCCCTTAAATCATTCTAGAAAAGAAAGATATAAAAAAAGAAGTTGTTGAAAAATGTGTGGGAGACATGCGTGGGCGAGGCTGGTGACACTGGCACCCATGGCAGCTAATAGCATAAAGAACCATACTGCAGCTCATTGTGAGGATGTACTTTACAGAAAAAGAAAATAAAATTTTGAAGAGGTAGTACATTGCTATTTTCTTTTTGCTAATCAGGGATCAGGAAGGGCAGGAGGCAAAAACTAAGATTGTCACTTTAAGAGGGAGAAAAAAAAACACCAACATTTTCAAATCTATTAAAACTGGGTATCAGCTTTCAACATATTCTTGAGCATGACAGTAGAAAGGGAGCCTGAGCTAAGCCCTTATCTCATACGTTATTTAGACACTATTATACGGGTGCATAAATGTGATGGGGGATGGACCTGTCTTGATTACAATATCAAATTTAAGAAAAGCATGGCCAAGGACTTCAACATTACTTAGAGGCATATACCAATTTATACCAATAACATAGAGGCATATACTAATTTATACCAATAACAAGGACCTATTACCAACCCAGATTGGGTTGGTAATAGGTCCTTGTTATTGGTATAAATAAAGTGTTTTTCCACCAATATCACATTTTTTACTGATTCCTTAGGCAATATGGGTTTTGGAATATATTTGAAGAATATATGGTATGCCGAGCAATGATTAGAGAGTTGGCACTCACTGGGTGTGATAAAGGACATTACATTCCTCAATCTGTTCTCTATTATAATAGCGCTGCACATTTGGGGTGCACAATTGGCCAACCAACACATGGTTTTTGGATTGGACAATTTGATAGTGGTGGAGGCCATTAATGGATTGTCAACCAAAAATTGCAGTATCATTTCCTTATTGAGGGAGGTTGTGCTGCAATGCATGTGGCAAGAGTAAAGAATAATGTAGCCAATGCATTGTCTCATTTTAAGATGGTGACTTTTCATCTTCTTGTGTCTGCAGTCACAAATGTGGTTTGGAAGTTTGGACCTCTGACGTTTGGGAAATGATCCTGGGCTCCTTTTTGTCATACACTAAGAAGTAATATGTGAATGCCATGGGGAGCTTCTGGGACTTCTATAAAAGGAAAGACTGGTCAAACTTACATGTTTAAGACCAAGACACAAATAAATTTCATTATGAGTTATGAAGATCAGTGGTGGCAGGGCACCTATCAACCATTGCATTCTTTGTTAGAGCAGTTGGCCTTCAAAACCCTTTGCAAACTTTGTAGACCTCAGAGTGCTGAAGGATTGGACACACAAGAACCAATAGTCAGGGATGGTAGGCAGCTGATTATTCATGAGTGCCTCCAAAAATTATTTGAAATAATAAGACAGATCAGCTTTAATAAGTATAAAACCATCTCGTTCAAATGTACATTTCCATTGCCTTTCTTTGTGGATTTATGGGTCAGTGAATTAGTATTGGGATCAATATGGAAATGAACCCAACTGGACTGCAAGTACATTAAGGCCCTCATTCTAGAACACGAATAAGGGCTGTCCATGTGTGATATGGATGTGTAAGTGACGAATATGTCCACCACCATATTCCTCAACACCACTAACATGCACGTACTGGGTTTTAGCATGGGGAGTAAAGTACGTGGGTGGGAGAAGGCAGAACAGGGGTGTGGTCATCTGCTGTGGCATAGAAAGCTTATTTCTGAATGGACCGTGTACATATGAGGTGTAATCCAGAAACATCTACTTTAGACCTGCTGAAACCAGGTATAAAATTCTGATTTAGAAAAAAATCAGCTCTGCCCTGCAATGCATCCAATAAAGGTGAATGAATGTGACAGGTCAGGTCTGAAGTGATGCCATTGCAGACAGGACAAATACAAGATGCATGCAGAAAGTACAGGGAGCAGAACTGAATGACCATTGTTGGGCAAAGAAACATAACTAAACAGATGTGAAGTGATACAGCGAATAATACCAGTGTCCTATGTACTGTATGTGCCAAAGGAGACAATCCAACAAAGCTAGGCACATACATGGGACTGCAGAGTCAGGGAGAAAATGGATTTGAACAGGGAAAGGATACTTTTTGTGGTGAGAACAAGAAAGCAGATATGTAGCCCTGGTACCCAATGTGCATATGCTATGTCATAGCTGATATGCACAGGTACCGGTCAGCCCCCCACAGAATCATGTTGCTTTTGCAGAAAGTGAGAGAAGGTGTGGGTGTGGTCTGAGGGGTGCATGGTGGGGGGGGGGGGGAGCTGGTTTTGGCAGCAGCAGAGCATGTGGAACATGAAAGCCTGGACCGTATGGATGAGCACAGTGTTACCAGGTATCAGTGTGATGAGGCAGGCAAAGACAGAGGGCCCACCACAGCCAAATGTCCAAAGATAATGGCGGCAAAGATAAGGGTCCCCCTAATAGGGACACCCAACATTGCAAACAACACTAATGCATGCCCATGATGTGCAGTGTGCTGTTGAGCAGATAGTAGTGAGAATGAATGTCCACCTGAAACCACTGAAGGCGGGTCTGTACAGACTGCCATGGTGGAAATCACTGAGACTGCCCTGGAATGGGATATGCCATGTGATGGTAGTTATATCCTGACATACATGTTAATATTTGCAATTTGGAACCCTATATAAGTGTGCGCTGGGCCTAGGCAATGCCCCACAGGGCATGAGGGAGACTGAGACATGGGCAGGCTGATGCAGCTGCGATAGCACTATGTTAGTAATGTCATAAGAACATAAGAACATAAGATATGCCATACTGGGTCAGACCAAGGTCCATCAAGCCCAGTATTCTGTTTCCAACAGTGGCCAATCTAGGTCATGCACATTCTACCCGAGGGCATGGCATCAGTGGGTACAGTGTGGGAACGTGTAGAATTGGAAACATCTAATGTCCTAGAATACACTATGTGTGTGGATGTCCCAAACCATTCCTCATGTCTGAGGGCCAGGGAGGCTGAAGGCTGCATGGATGCAGTGTTTGGTGCCAACAGTCACTGTGTCCACTATAGACATGTCCTTGGGACAGACGTGTATGTAATGCAACCATAGCATAACATGTGACCAGGGGAACCTATGTCCATACCGTGGGCCTGTCCAAGAATCCTCCTTGGACTGCCCAAATTCCCCCTTTGGGGAATGTTAACATTGTATGCTGCCTGACAGCAATGTGATGGTGAAGAGGGCAGACCCATGTAAATGGCAGTCAACACATGTCATTGCTACTGCTGTGATGTGGGAACCCCTCTGAAACAACCCCCCAAACATGTCTGAGAAGATGTATGCTACCAGGTATAAATGGACAAAGAGGATGCACAGAGACTGAGCTGTGCCCCACAACTGTGAATTGTGCCACCATAGTCATATTACCAAGTATGTTATCCCCCGGGGCATGCCTGAAATACACAGATGACAACTGCCAGAGGTGGATGGATGCCCAATGTCTAAACTCCCAGCCATGGTCTGAGAGAAGGATACATACCAGACCTGTGACATGGATATGTGATACAGCTGAAGAGATATCGAAGGTGTGACTACAGTGAACCAGATGTAGAGTGGCAGTATGTTGCTGCAACATTTGGACACACACAGTAGAGACTAGAAGGAGGGAACCCAACCTATGCACCATCCACATTGTGTCACAGTGGACTGACAGATTTGCAGGTGTAAAATATGTAGTGTCATTGTCCTGAACACACCAATGGCCCCCTGTGTGTAACCCATGCAGGATCAGGGTGAATGAGAGCTGTGGTTGCAAAGAGCTAGCATGGGGGTTGGCCTGACACAACGCGTGGCTGACCAGATCCAAAACCATAGGCCCATGGACATGCCAGTGGCTGGAGGTATGGGACCGGATGCTGTACAAGGCACCACAACACCCACCTATCTGTCCATGAGGGGTCAAACCTGCTAACTATGATCAGAGTGTGATGCTGTCAATGTGGGTTATAGTCACAGATAGCCATGCACACTACATAGTGGATGTGTAGCACACTGGAACCATCACTACCTGGGAACACAAAAGTCATGGGGGGTCATGACCCACCACAATGCAATGTGCAAGACAGCCACTACTAGTCACCAAGCGGGACAGGAGGCCCTGGAATGGGTCACAGCACCACAAGTGTCCTGAGAACCAGGGGCACACATGACCTGAAGACACACAGCAGACCTAGCACCCTGTGGTGCATGCAGAGGGCAGATAACAGGATCCCAACATCCTAGCAAGATCAGTTGTGGAGGGTGCCCCAGGGCAAACCAAATTTTATGATAGTGGATGTGTCCTTAAGCAGACTGAGATGGGAGCAGGATATGACAAATGTGACAGTGGGCACAGCATGAATAGGTGCAGTGCATTAATGCTGACAAATCCCCCCTGCACTGTCCACCTGAGGTGGCACAGAGGTGCACTGGCTATCAGACTGATGCCACACACACTAGGATCCTGGGCTGGGCAGTGTGTGCATGTTGCGGACATATACATTTGTGATTCACGTTCCATTCCTAACCACTTTGATTGAAGGATAAGGTGGTATACAAAACTGGCTAAATAAATAAATAAAATAAAATTCATACAGCAACTCATGAACATAGGAGTCCATGTCATGCAGAGTGTTGTGTCCCCTGCACATACCCAATGCCAGACCTATGAGGCAGTGTCACCACGTGGATCCCCCCTACTATCCATGCCCACCCACATGACACAATGTCACTCAGATAGCCCTGGAACGTGATTGATACCCATCCCACACACCCCTGCCCAAACCCACACCACCTGTGCACCCCATTGGGACCCAAGCCCATACTCCAAGCATTCCACACTCCAATCCTAGTACTAGATGACATACCAGCTTCCCCTCCCCCCTGCCTGGCCCTTTCCCCTCCCCTTCCCTGAGGGCACATGCACCTGTGCCTCAGTCAACACGGCCACAGGTATGCATGGTGGTATTTCCTTGGACCCTGAGGTATCAAAGCTCATGCTGTCTGACTCCATGATACCCTCATGGAATGGGGAAAACACCATCCAGGGACCAGTGCCCCTTGGAACTGGCCCAATGAGAGGGGGTGTCTGTGTGGTGGGTGGACTGACAGTGGTACAGGTATATGCTGAGACCTATGTTGTGACACCACTGGTGCCTGGCTGTGGAGGCGCAGGTACACATGCTGCTGAGGATTGTGAGCTATGGTAACTTCCCCCCCCCCCTCCTAGTCATCGCCATCATCAATAGTGTGCTGTGGCGGAGGCAATGGGGAAAGGACATGGAGCTCTAGATCATCCGGTCCTGGGTCATCATGCAGCTGCTGCCATGCAGTGTCAGTAGTGTTGCATGGCAGTTTGGCATCAACTGGAGCCTCCCAATTCTCCTCTGTGGCATCCTCCATGGACACTGTCAGCAGAGCTGACACAGCTGCCTGTGGAGCTATAGCAGGGACACCTGTTGGGCTATAGCAGGGGCACTTGTGAAGACACAGACAACATTGTGGGTCATACCTGCACCTGGCAGTGCTGCCACCGATGGGATGGTAGTGTCGCAGTCATGTGGGTCAGACATGAGGCTACAGGGGTAGATAGGAGCCACCACCATGGTGTGCAGCACATCCTGTCCCCTGTGAAAAGCCAGATGGACACAGAAGCCCGTGCACAGACACACACACTGGTGGCCTATGCACTGAGCCCTGCCACCAACAGTTGGTGGCCATGCTGCCAATGACCCCAACACATAGCCCAGCAGTGGAGCGACCACATACACTGTGAGTGTGCCTGGCAGCAGCGGCATGACTGGGACACTATGGCAGTCAGTGGTGGTGGCTACATGCAAGTGTATGCATGCACACAGCTGGAGGGGAGTACATGGGGTAAGAGAAAGGGACATACACTTCACACATGTACCTTGCTCCTAGGATGGCTCAAGTGTATCGAGAGGCCTTATCCCCCCCAAAGATGGCAGGGTAAATTATAGCGAGGATGTGCTTCTCCAGGTTGGTCAGCTGCTCCCCCTGCTCATCCATGGACCCTTGCAGTGCCTTCAGGGCAGTGTCACATTACGCCTGACATTACCTGTGCTTTACATCCTCAATGTCCTGATTCTAGTGATATATAGCATTGATACGGTAGCAAGAAACCAGTCTACAGATGTGGCAGAAGGGCAAAAACAGCCTTTATTAGTCCAAAAGGATTGAGTGTGCCTAAACCCGACACTGGCCGTGTTTCGTGTATAACTTCCTCAGGGGTATACGGCTCACTACAAATCAATATATAAAACAAAACACAAAAATATAAAATATATATATATATATATATATATATATATATATATAAATATAAACAATAAAACCATATCTATATAGATTAAAAAACAGCTGGAATGACATGAAAAAGTCATTGCACTTATACAAACCAGAACCATTGATACGGTAGCATACATCAAGCCATAGCTATTGCTTCTCATAGGCACCCACACATGTGAATGTATCCCCACCAATTGTGGCAGCCACTGGAAGATCTCCTCCAGCATGAGGGTCATCTTACGGTCAGAAAACCTTGCCTTCCTGGTAGCGACCTTAAGTGCCATAACATGGACTGTCTGTGTCAGGGAGATAACGCGCAGGGGCCTGTGAATGGATCATTTAAATGTTCATACCAGACGTGCCAATATGTACATCCCAGCAACAATGTGATCATGCCCATATGTACACATAACTGTGCCCGCACAACCCCCAAAGGTACAGCAGCTGTACAGAGTGGAGGGGATGGCATGTGCATAGGATGCAGAGGGTTAGTGGTTTGCCTTCCACAGCCAGCACAATGGAGGGGAATGTGAATACACAGCAGCCACAGAGGGGAGTGGGCACAGTATTTCAACAATAGGGGACATGGTGAAATCAGGACAGGCCACATGCAAACTTTATGGTGTGTGAACGTGCACATGTGCCATGCATACATCTGTGCATGCCCCAGCCAGAACTGTTTTATGGCAGTACTGGCAAAGCACGTGACAGTGAAGGTGCCACCTGCAGCTCTCTGTGACACTCCACTAATTATTGTGCAGCCAACAAGCTAGACAAGGACAACATACAGTACATCTAGGGATTTAGTATGCTCTGGCCCTGCTGCACAGATGCACCCATGGTGGGCAGGACATGGGTCACAAATATCTTCATGTCCGTGTCCTGCGGCAGAGGATCCAATACATAGACATGAGAGATGTTATATGTTGAGCAAGGTACTGTTTCAACAGGGCTGCCATACATGACCTCTGCCAGCAGCTTGAGACATGGCTAGAAAGCCACACTCAGGGGCGATCCCATTCCAGTGCACCTGATGATCCTGGTGACAGGATCATTTCAGATGGTGCTCTAGGCTATGGGGATATTTATTTTGTCAATTGTATCTATCACTCTGTATTCTAACTCGAAAATATGATGTATCACATATGTTGACTTTAGAATTCTCATTTACATAACACCTTGTTGTCAAAAACTTCTTAAATGCGGCTGCAAGGTCTCAGACTCTATGGGCAACCATCGACCAATCTCAAAATGTCAACTAGAAACTGCCCTTATGTGATACATCATACTTTCCAGTTAGAATACAGAGTGATAGATAAAATTGACAAAGTTATAGCTCTGATAAAACGGACCGATATTAGGTTTATGGGGATATTTAGTCAGCCTACACTTTCAGGTGCCTCACCAGTTTCTGGGTGCCTACCTGCAGTCTATGGCGCAGAAAATGTGCTTCCCATCAATGCAGCAGGACCAGCACTGGACCATGCAGGAATTCTATGCTGTGGCAGGGTTCTCATCAGTCCTAGATATGGTGGATGGCACACACATCGCCCTCTGGCCACCGTGACAGAGTGAAGCTGTGTATTGCAACCACAAGGCATTCCACTCTGTCAATGTGCTGGTGGTCTGCAATGCAAATGGGGAGATTACAAATGTATGCGCCAGGTACCCAGGGCCATGATGCCTATATCCTGTGCTAGTCAATGATCCATGCATACTTTGAGGGGTGCCACATCAATGGTGGATGACAGCTAGGTGGACATATGTACAGACACCCTGGGACTTGGAGGCAGGGTGCAACGCATAGTGGTGGGTCTTCTGGGCAAGTGGCATTGGCCCCTCATGACCCTGGGGCCCTGTGTGATGATCCCCTTGGCCATGGGGGTGGCTGGGCATGTACAGAGGTCAACCTGCCCCCGCCACCATGGTGCGGGTATGCATGGGGCACCTCCCTGGGAACTCATCCACAAACATGGGCATGGTACACCCTGTTCCTGTCCATATGGGGGTTGGTCCCAGCCACCCCACACACCCCTCCACATGTGTCAGACTTTGGTCCCCTGCAGCAGGCACAGTGGCCCTGTGCATGCAACAGGGGACTGAGGCAATTGACCAGGGTAGCAGCAGCAGGCCTGCAAGTGGTAGTATGTCATGCAGACCTATCTATTGCTGCCCAGGGCCAGGAACAGGACAGGGGAACCAGACATACACATGGTGCCCAGACATACCTTCCAGCAGGGACCCTACCGACTTTGGGGCAACCATGCATACGTGGTGGGCTGAGGACATATAGTGGCCCACTGTCACCCCTGGGACCCTCCAGATGGTGTCCACAGACTCAGATCTGCATAGTCAGCTGTCCCCAGCCCACTATGTGTCCAGCAAACATGGCCCCCTCACCGGAACACCAGCTGATTAATGGTTTGCTGTTCTGTCTCCCCCTGCAGGTGACCAAGGCTACCTCTTTCGTGACTGGCTGATGACCCCCATACTCCACCCCAGCAGCCCAGCACAGCATTACAACCGTGCTCACTGGACCACAAAGGGTATCATAAAGAGGACCTTCAGCCAGCTGAAGTGCCAGTTCTGCTGCCTGGACCTGTCCAGGGGGAGCTACTGTACAGGCCTTGCAAGGTGTATGAGATTTCCATAGCCTGCTGCATGCTTCATAAATTTTCCCTGCGGTGAAGGCAGATGCTTTCTGATGAGCCACAACCAGCCATTGATGATGGGGAAGAGCCTGACGCTGGCACAGATGCACAGGTGAGAGCACTGTACAGGCAGGGTGTGTTGGCACATGCTAGCCTTGTCCAGGCACACTTTGCCTGATAGCTTGGTATATATGTATCCCACCCATAACAACCAAAGCACATGCCAGCAAATGGGGAGGGGATGGGGTACATACCTCAGCTGGCACGGGCCTGTGCATTTCTGCACCATCCAGACATGGTCTATGTGTCAAGGCCATGCCCCTGTGCATCGTGCACATTGCCTGCCTGTGACAGTGGCCACAGCTGTGCTTCACCATGGCCTGATGTTGTGTGGGCTGCTCTCTAGGTCCAGGGGTGGTGTGTTTGGGACCCACCCCACCACTATTTTTGCTGATGTGTGTGGTGACGGCCCAGCCACATAATTTGCCCCCCCCCCCCTGAATTCACGTATGGCATGACATGTGTTCAGGGGCATTCACTGATGTCGCCCTGCATGAGTGTCCCTATGTCCAGTCATGGGGGTCCATTGCATAGTGCCCACAGCTGATGCATCAGAGACATATACATTGCAAGGTCCATCTGTCCCTTGGCCATCCAGCACTCACCCATTGCCCATTGCAGGTGGTTCATACCTGTGGGCTAGCATGGGGAATGTGGGACAGATGCATGATGAGTCATATACACATGGTGTTCCCAGCATGGCACCGTCCATCTGCTCTGGCCTGCATCACCCCTGTGGGCCACTGGCTGTGCTGCTGCCACATGTTCATGGCTCCCCCACCCCCATGCCCATTCCCCATTCCCTCTGGGTGTTTGCACCATCTCCAGCTACTGTGGTGGCCAGTCTACCTGGCTTATGCCTCAGACATGCATTGAAAACTGTTTATGTGTGGGAGGAAACACAATGTCCCCCTTATGGTGTGACACATATGTTCAGGGCTATTGGTGGCCCAGATCGCTTTGGCCGACAGATACATAGGCACACAAGGCACACGTTGAACTGCATAACATTTTATTTTACAAGCCAACATGCATGGGACAGACAAAGAATATGGGTGAACAGTGCCCACACACACTGGTCAACAGGTGTGCTCCTGGCACCCAGCCCCACCCTTGCCACACCTACAGGGCCATTAACAGTGGCAGCCAGTCCACTCTAGTGGCTGTCACTGAACCATCAGCCACTTAGTGCTACTGCTGCCCCTGGGCGCCTCACAGATTGTGTAGCCCCCTCAGTGCTCTGCAGGGCTGCCTGCTGTGTGACTGGGGGGTGGTGTGTGGGGCTGAAGATGAGCCTCTAGTAGCAGGTGCAGGGCTATGAGTTCACCCCTCATGCCCCGCACCTCACCACTGAGACACTCAACATGGCACAAGAGGTGTGAGAGGGGCCTGTGCAGCTGTGCAAGGCTATGTGCCAGAATGTGCTGCAGATATGACAGGGCTGGCATGTCCTCGGGGCCTCCAACTGCCTCCTGGGCCCTCTCATCAGGTCCCATTTCAGATAGAGGTGGGCTACATGGCCCACCAACATGGGCACGCTGCTCCCATGTGGACATAGACAATGGCACCTCTGCAGTATCGCCACCTTCATCACTGATGTGACCCGGCACCACCACTGCCTTCTGGTAACCCAAGCTTCCTTACTGCCTCCTCACCATCCACATCCCCCTCCAGCTGCACTGTCACATCCCTCTCCACATGCCTGCTCATATCCCACATCTACTCTGTCCACTTACCCTTGCCTGCACCCATACCCTGCCTCCCCTCCATCCACATACCCTCGCCCCCCTCCTTCCACTCTCACACACTCCTCCTGCATGCACTCTGAGCCCTCTCCTTCACTATTTCACTCCTGCCACTCACACACCCACAGATGCTCCCCCTGCATGCACACAGACACCTCACCCTCAACACCACTCCTCCAACTACTCACCCTCCTGTATGCACTCAGCTGCAACACCTTTCCCACCCATACCTGGCCCTCAGTCTGTGTCATTACAGCCTCACCCAACACACTCCATGGGGCCTCTCCAGCCTCACATCCTGCCACACCACATGCATCCTCCACCAGGGGCTGGAGGATGAAGGTCAAGAGGTTGCCCCCTGTCTCCAGGCTTCTGCATATGGCACCTGTGGGACCTGACCACCGCCCTGCTGCACACAATCCCCTGGGTGTGCTATAGGACATAGTCCTCCCATCCACTGCCATTGACTCTGCCCTCTTCAGGGGAGGTGGAGAATGCTGCTTCCCCTGCTGGCCCCTCATCATCCTCCTCTTCTTTCACAGATGATGTTGGGCTGGACAGGAGAATGGGACTTTGCTGTGCACTGCTGGTGCCCCCTCTGCTGTTCCTGTTGCTACTCCCACTGGAGCTGGGGGTGTATCAGTGCCAGTGTCCTCCATGGTGTCAGGGATGGAGCCATCTGGGGATGGGGTGGGAAGGCCTCCTCCCGCTGTACTGCTGCTGTGGGGAAAGGAGGTCATGGTTAGCTTCATGACTGTGGTTGCTGGGAGGCCAGCCACATGTATAGGATGTTCCAGTACATCCCATCTCTGCAGTGGGTGGGGAAGTATGGGCTGGGACTATGTGTTGTGGGACCCTGGGGTGGGGGCATGCTGTTTCTGTGGAGTCCATGTCACAGCGGTGTCTGCTCTTACATGTGTTGGCCCGCCTCAGTGTTGGGGGTCCTGTAAGCCTGATGCTTGTACAGAGTGTCTGCATGGCTACTCACCTTGCTCCTCCTGCATCTGCTGATGGATACTCCATATCAGCCACAGGCATGTGTGACGTAGTGTGCGCTACTGCACATGGTAGGCCTCCGTGTCACGCAAGATATGGAAATGTCTGTGGGGTAGGGACACACCTCATCATTCACCTGTGCCAGAGCACAGACCTGCCTTCTGGTGCTCTGAAAATGCTCATCTGCTCTCAGTGGCACATCATTCTGCCATGCCATGCCGTGGGGGGGGGGGGGGGGAAGGTGGAGCAGCAGCTGGTCATTGCATTTGGTGTACATGCACAGGGACATATTCCCTTACCTCCAAGGGCTTGGGAGCACTGACAGCTGTAGCCTGATGGTTCTGGCCCTAAACCACAGCGCTCAGGGTTTTGGGTTTGCCTATCACCTGGACTGCTTCATTTTGCATCTCTACCATTCATACTGGGCCTCTCCTCTGACTTGCCATACTCTCTCTTTTCCTACTTACTGGGAGCACTGAGAGCTGTAGCCTGATGGTTCTGGCCCTAAACAACAGTGCTCAGGGTTCTGGGTTTGCCTGCTGCCTCGGAGAAAGTAGAGGGCTCTTTTATTTTGCCTCCTCAGGGGACATCTATGTGAATGTGACTGATATTCTGGGACTGATCTCTGCTATGGGTGTCCCTTCCATCTGTCCCTGTGACCCCTTGTGCTTGCACTGTGGGCCTGCATGCATCCTGTTCTTCCTTGTTTCCTGGGCCCCTGCTGTCAGGCTGCTCTGTCTGTGCTGTGCTGTCCTGTCACTGTGAAGCCTGCCAGCTTTCTGTCTGGGCCAGATCCTGACTTCCCTTGCCCTTCCTCTCTACCTTGGTGCATGCCTGTCTCTGTACCAACTTGGGTGCTGCTCCAGCCTGCCCACATCTCTCTGCTTCCAGGTTTGTCTGCCTCTGTTGTGCTGTACTTACTGGGTGATTATGGTCCTGATATGTTCCCAGCCCCTGCATGCTGCTGTGTGGGCTGGCTGCCTCTGCCCAGTGGGGAGGAGAATCTCCTCCTGCTCGATGATCATGGTCATCGGCAGCCTTGTCTCTGCCTCACTGAAGTTGGGCTGCCTGGTAGCCATTTTGATGTGTGTGTTATGTTGGGTGGGGGGCTTCTTCCTAGATCTGATCACATGTGGGCTGCAGGACATGGGGTTAGGGATGTTTTCAGGGTTGCAGGTGCCTGGAGCGGCTGGGCAGTGTG
Source organism: Ichthyophis bannanicus (assembly GCA_033557465.1). Taxonomy (NCBI): domain Eukaryota; kingdom Metazoa; phylum Chordata; class Amphibia; order Gymnophiona; family Ichthyophiidae; genus Ichthyophis; species Ichthyophis bannanicus. Next base: position 1,469,784,033 of record CM066031.1, read on the forward strand.
TGCAGAACCTACACATGGCATGGGGCAAGGCAGGCTGCCAATTGGATATGCTTTGCCGGCCATGGCCACACGCCAATTCTACAACACCCTGTATGCGGGGTTGTAGAATTGGGCCTCTTCATGCACATCCTATCTGGAGACATGTACGGGGCCCAGACGTTCCCCTTTCAGAATCGGGCTCTATGTGACTGTAAAGAGGCTTCTGTTACCTTAAGGATAGGTCCAAAACTAACCAAGATGCAAAAGGCACAAGAGTCACCTTATGGGGTTTAAAAGGTAACCCAACATGCCTGGTAAGCTCCCTTATAACCTATCTGAAGAGTAGACTGCAGGGCCAAGGTACATTGTTAGAACATGAGGACAAATCCCCTTTAACTAACTTTCAGTTTCCTAGAGTCATAAAACTGCATCATGGCTAAGGGATTTAATCCTATACTTTTTGTAATATACACATTTAGAATAGTCATGGCTACGACAGCAGCTGCCATTGGATTTTCAAAAGAACAAATCATGTCAGTTGGCCGATAGTCATCCCATAGATATAAACTTTACATTTGACCAGAGTCTGCACTCTGAATTGTGTTAACCATACTTAAATGAAGTATTACTGAAACTTTTCCATTGCTGTTCTAATTGTCCATACCTTTGTGCTCTAAATACACTCAGAAATCCACAAAACGTATGAATATGTGGGCACTCTTATGTCCATGGGGCTCAAAAAAGGGCAGTGACCTAGGAATACTAAAATCATAAATTGCATTTGTGAGACTGGGACAGCATGGGATGAAGTGTGATTAACTGATGCCTATACTCTGCTCAAAGAGACATTTGTGCCATTTCCCATGGGCAATAATACTACACTTAGGAGGCAACAACTTGACTTTTCATTGCAGTATGGAGATGATACAAAAGATCCAGAGTGGCCTCATGGTGCTAGCGGATATCTTTCCAAAAACATATTTGGTTTGATCTTGCATCAATCCCAGAAGAGTACAGAGAGGTGGAAGATCACACTGCTCGGTTGAAAAAACACAGATGAAAATTAACAAATGGATGCTTAAATTCACGACTGCCATTCAAAGTAATTACATCACACATTAATTTATTTTTGAATCTTGTCCAGGGTTGTAGTACCCCGACGGAGTCCACTTGTCAGATATAGATGTAGACATTTTTCTTAATATGCTACAGGAGGCAGTGAAGGCAATGTTAACAAATAACTGCAGCATAGCAGAATGTAGGGAGACTGTGGCAAGCGAGGATGCACAGCCATGGTCTGTTGCAAGTCTACAAAGGACGATCACACAACAGAGATCTAAATATAAGCACCACCACCTGGAAGGTAGTTGGTACCTGGAAGGTAGTTGGGGACTGATATCTGTAAATAATGCAAAAATCAGAGCCCATCCTCTTTAGTATCTAGTTTTGAAGACTGGTGGGAACGGCACATGATGGGTATCCAGTCCTCTATGGGGCAGGCCACAAAGTGTTGCAGTTAGTATGGTTTGATGAAGGGGACAAATGCTTTGATGGCAGCTCACCTCAGTCAAATTTGCTAAACAGCAAGGGAGGGTGACTTCAACAGTCTGGACCTTCAAGATGGAGTTTGTATTGAGTTGAGATGTGAACTGTCAATCTATTGTGTTTCAATTTTGACCTGTTTTGTAAATACTTAAATCTGTTAGGTGCAATAAATTTCCATTATTAATTTATCAATTTATCTACACTGCAGTCTTTGTATCCACCATATTTTTAATTAATATTTTAATAAAAGACCTCTTTTTGCGGAGCATGGAATGGCATGGTGGTTCTTACACAATAGATAAACAATGTCTGAAGACTGGGATAGCAACCCCTTTGGAAGGGCCGGTTGTGTGAATGTTTTGGTAAATGTCCATGCCTATACTGGGCATAAATGAGTGTAAGTTATAACTTATGCTCATAAATTTAGGTCCCTCCATGCTCCACCCAATCTCCGCCCCATGCCCACCCAACTTGAAAGTATATGCAATGGGACATATGCCTGCACTTATAGAGCAGCAACCACCTAAAGCATGCATATAATTCCCCTTCACTTGCATTAGTTCTGTATAATTGGGTCCTGCACACATGAGTAGCCTAATAGTTGGAGCACTGGCTTAGGAACCACAAGACAAGGGTTTGATCCCCATTAGCTCTCCTTGTGGCCATAGGCAAGTTACTTAACCCTCCATTGCCTCTGAAAATTCCAAGTTATCAATGTCCCTATTTAATGTACATTACCAAGTTTAAGTTGCAATGTAAACCACTATGATTGAAATGATAAAGCTGTATATAAATCCTGTTAAATAAATACATTTTACAATAGTACATTCAAGTGCATTCTGGAACATCAAAGCCAGAATGAAAAAAAAGCAGGCACGATTTCAGAAACGTGGCACTGCTTGATATGGACGTCTATTAGAGACATCTACATAGATATCCCAGAATAACATCCCAGAACATGGATGTCTAATAACATAATGGTTAAAATATTGGGTTGGGAGCAGGGTGACTGGAATTTAAATCGTGGTGTGGATCTTTGCGATCTCAGACTAGTCACTTAACTCTGGATGTTTTAAGGCCAAAAGAAGCACTTTCCTGATGCATATGCATGCCTGCAGACCTTCCTGTAATCAAACGGAGATGGGTAAGTCCATTGTACTTCCCCATGACTCCATCACACTCTCTTGCCTATTTGGACGTCCCCACTCAGTAGATGGCTGTAAATGTCATTTGTGGAGTGGGTTGGAGACGTCTCTGTGATTTTGCTGTCCACGTGTACGTCTTCAGACGTTCCAAATCATGACTAAGCCTTTTAAAATGACCCCCAAAAAATAGCATGCAACTTTCAGCTCATCCTTTATAAGATCAGCTTCTATATGTATATTATTAAAAAAATATGGATGTAGGTATATGTGTCAGTTACCTGCTTGGTTGGAACTAGGATTTGCACCTGTAATTGAGGAGGCAATTGGGAAAGGATTAATGGCACTTTTCACTATTATTTAGTTGCACAACCCTTAGCAGTGATGACAGCTTCCAAACATTTCTTGTAGCCATCTATAAGTTTTATACGTCTGTCTGCTGGTAGCTTCTCCCATTCTTCAAATGCAATTTGTTCCAACTCATGAATGTTTCCAGGATTCCTTTTACCAATGGCAGATTTCAGCTCTAACCAAAGGTTCTCGATTGGATTGAGATCAGAACTCATTGCTGGTCAGTTTAAAACAATCCATTTTCTTTCCTTTTTAATCATTCTTTTGTACTTTTAGATGTATGATTTGGGTCATTGTCCTGCTGAAGGACCCATGACCTTCAACCCAGACCTAGCTTTCTGACACTAGGTAGCACATTTTGCTCCTAAATACTTTGGTAGTCCTCTGACTTCATAATTCCTTAAATACGTTCCAGGCCTCCAGTTCCTGAGGCAGCAAAATAGCCCCACAAAATTATGCTTATATGCTTAATTTCTTTACCTGTAAATGTATCACTGGTCTGCATTGCCAAAGAGCTCAAGTTTGGTTCCAACTGTCCACAGACAATTTTCCCAGAAGGATTGTGATTTCTCAAGGTAGGTTTGAGCAAACATCAGGTATGCCTTTTTATGTCTGTCTTTGGGCATTGGGGTCCTCCTTGGTCTTCAACCATGATATCCTTCTTTATATAGTGTGTGGCATATGGTGCAGGTTGAAACTACCACTCCAGATTGCTCCAGGTCAACCTTAAGTTCTTTGGATGTTGTACATGATGTTTTTCTAACAGTTCACACTAACAGTTCAAAGACTTCTTGGATTAATTTTCCTCTTCCTACCACATCCTGGCAGGTTCCTGACAGTGCCATGAGCAGAAAACATCTTAATAGCATTGCAAACTGTAGACACAGGAATTCCAAGTTCCTTGGAGATGGCTTTGTACTCCTTTGAAGTTTGATGTTTGGTAATAATGGCTTTCTGATGGTCTCAGGAGTGAATGTGGCCATTTTTTTAAACTTTATATTTATTTGTATTTCCAAACAGTACACCTAAGCATAATCATGAATGAACAGAAATAGCCACATATCGATCCAAAAGAGTAAAAAATACAAATAGAAAACATTGCAAAATTAGCCCACAAAATACAAGAAACTCAGGGGGATCTAGGTAACAAAGCTATAGTAAATGGGCATTACCCAAAGGGGATCCCTCTACAAAAAAAACAAAAAAACATTATACTATAGGAAGGCAGAGACTTATATGTCAGCCAGATGAGTGGTCATTCCAGCTTAACCACATCTTCCCTAACTACCAAAAACTCCTGGAGTTGTTTGGGGTAAAAAAAAAAGGAACATATTATCTTTATAAGTAATGCAATATCAACACGGGTATTTCAACAAAAAAGTAGCTCCAAGGGAGAGGCTCCTGGGTTTAAACGCCAGGAACTCCCTCCACCTTAACTGGGTAGCCCGAGACAAATCGGGCTAAATACGAACATGAGATCCCATAAACAGCTCACGTCAGCATTTGAAATACAAATGAAGAATCAAATTTCTATCAGATTCCAAAGCAAAGATTACCAAAAGGGTGGATCTGTCAGTTACCATTTTCAGAGAACTTTCCAAGAACCCTGCAAGATCCCTTGCCCCTGTTGGGTCACACCAGGACCAAAACTCTGGGTGCTAGAGCCCAGGGACAGATACTGTGCCAGGATCAGGGGAGGATGATCTTCCTAGGGGATTTTTAGTATTTCCCAGAAGTATCCCCTCACCATCTCCAATGAAGACAAAATAAGAGATATAGGAAAGTTTAAAAGTCTTAAATTATTCTTGCGGGTTTGATTCTCCAAATATTCTGTTTTTCTTGACAACAGTAATTTGTCTTTATCTGTGTTACATGAACATACTGAAGCAATCCAAAGTGTTCTTTCAACTGAGAGATCTTCCCACTTTGTTCCTCTTGCACTTTGGAAACTTCAGCAATAGCACTTTTCACTTGAGAGATTTCTGCATTAACAAAACCTACTACAGAAGACAGAGAAGAATTCAAGACTGCAATGGTGTCCCACAGTGAGTTCAAAGTAATTACCACTGGTCTTACTAGTCTCCAAGCCTCTGGAGGTTTCACCGACCTGGTAGCCGACTGCTGCGATTCCACACCAGGGGATGGTACACGGGCTGCAGCTCTTTCTTCCTCCTGTTCGGTTCTAGGTGTGTCCTATTCACTTCCCTTCAATGGTATGCTCATTGGCAAGCCAAAGGGAAGCATACTGCCAGCAGGAGAAACATTTCCGGGTCCTGGGGGAGGGGTACACTGCTCATGGCTCATCCAGATTCCCAAAGTGCTCAGGGCCGCGGAAATCTCACCTCACATCCCCACAGAAGATACAGCTCCAACCCTGGATACCAAAAACTCACATGCCTCCAAGGTTCTCTGCAGAACTACAGATGGAGATGCCCAGCCTGAGAGTAGATTGGCTTACTTGCATTTCCTGTGGCTCATCACAACCGGTCACAGTAACACAAGGGAACATTGTGATGAGGTGAGTCAATGTGGGTGAGCAGTACCAAGAAAGCTTCCTGCTACCATCTTGCCACCTCTCCTTTTCAGAATGTGGCCATTTTAGACATTAGAGCCTACATTCATTGGTTGATTCAAGTCATGTGAGTACTGACAAATGATCTAATTTTACTGCAATGGGAATGCGGTTCTTCTGTTCAAACTGATTAGAATTATTTATAAAGGTGGTAATAATCATATCCTGGCAATATCCCAGTTTTTGTACTGTTTTCTACTATTTCCTTTTTTAATTGGTCTTGTTCTATTTGATTCTTTTATGTGTCAAATATGTATGCATATATAGCCCGAAGCCATTTCATTGGCCACTTTTTTTAGAAGATATTGGACATTAAGGGGTTGAATTGCAAGGATGTCAATAATGTTGACCACAATTGTATAATCCTTTGGGTACAAGCTCTGTTAGGGGTATGGAAATTCCTCTCTTTCTGTGGACCCCAGAAGAATGGATGTCTGTAAATCTTACCCTAAAGCTGACCCCCATATTCAAAGTCAGATAAAATAGCAATGTACAAGATTAGAGATATGGATGAAAAATATAGAAAACAAGTCCCACTTCAATTGTCGTGCCAATCAGGATTCTGATTATAAAACAGAAAGTTTGGCATGTGTATCGAAAAATATTTCATAGGTCTAAATTGCAAACACACAATATTTCATGCATAGTATGCATCTGTACTATTTTATACTGGTTGTTACAGAACTTTGGTGGAAATGATTCAGACCCAAATTAGTATCTAAATTGTGCCCAATTCTTTTAAAAATCAAATTCTACACAACTGCCCGTATTAACATTTCATTAATGCTTTCTGTATCATTTCCATCTTCCCTGTTGAAAACACCAGCTCTGCCAAAACCCTCTGTCAAATGCATGACTTTCAATGTACTGCAGCCTACAGTACATCCTGCTTGTGTGTCTGAATAATGGATGGATTAAATACAAGGCAGCTGTGAAAAACAAGAACATTTTGATCACTGAAAAATAGTTTAGACTGGATGTTTCCCTGTATATTTTACTCCAAATATGGAAAAGGATCAGAAATATAACATTGAGAGAGATTTAACAAAGGATCAGCAGATCTACTGGAAAACTCACAATAAATGTAAAGGTGTGCCATCTTTATGTGCATAAAAGTTATATGTTATGCTATTTTTGGCAATTGAAATCACTTCCTCTTAACGTAAATCCTTTGAATACTTGGAGACATGCAATAATAGTCGCAGGCCTAATATATCTTTCATCTCACAGAACCTCATGGAATAGTTACTACAATGTTCTACTTTATTTTTTTTTTTTAAACTTTTATTTTCATTTTGCAACAAACAAAAGAAACAACACACCAAAGGAGACAAAACAAGTATACAATAAAGAAAAGTAAACCCAATTACCCCCCACCCCCATGCTTCTTCTCTAGCTGATTATGTCAGCATGTGAACGCTTCCAAACAACAGTGATTATACATCAAAACAATCAAAAGAGTATCTGCGATACAGAATAATCATGGGACAAAGATATATACAAATTTAGACAGTCAGATGAGAGCATTGAGCAGAATGTACATAGTCATTGAGCATCTTCCATTTAGACCGATGATGAGGAGTCTGAATGGGGGAAGCAAACATACGAGGTATTTGTTCATATTTACTGTAGAGACAGACATGATTCCACCATTCATTGGGGCTCAGATGAGAGCTATTTTTCCAGTATTTCGTAATTAGGGAAATAGCAATGCCAAGCATAAAGTCCAAAAGGAAGTAAGCCGTTTTTGGAAGAGAGGGGATCCCCGCAGCTGAGCGAAGTCCCACTATCCTCCAAGAAAGGGGCTCTTGAAAGTGCAAAATAGACTGGATACGACCCCAGACCCGACGCCAGTAATACTGTAGTGCGGGACATTCATACATAACATGAGGTAGTGAACCAATGGCCGCATGACATGTCCAACAACTATTGCCCTGAGTAGTGTTCCATTTGGCTAATCTGTCAGGAGTGTAAAAACACCGGTGGGCTAGAAAGAAGAGTGTCTGAGTGAGTGAGGCGGATCGGGAGACCCGTGTCACTCTACTCCAGACAAGACTCCATTGCTCCGGGGTCAATGTCACATGCAATTCTCTCTCCCATGCTTTCTGCGCTATAGGGGTATCTCTAGTTATAGCATTACATAAGGTTTTGTAAAAATTGGATGCTACTCCCGGTGAACTACCGATAGATCGGATAGTCTCCAACCAACCTTGTGTAGGGGAGGCCGATGGCGGGAGCACCTTAGCACTCCGAAGGCAATGCTGAAGTTGCACCAACTGAAAGTAGTGTTTCGCTGGGAGACCAAATTCAATTTGCAATTCCCTAAAAGTTTTCCAGCGACCTTCATGGAACAACTGACTAGGAATCCAAATGCCCCTAGTGTACCAGGGGCTCCACGCCATCGGCTTATTTTGTATTCGAAATCGAGTATTGTACCAAAGTGGGAGCTTGTCTAACGGACAGAGTCGGGAGTCTAAAGATTGCATAAGATTATTAAAGGCACCTAAGGTGTCTAAAAGCATTGGTGGAAAGTGGGAGTCTGATGGGAGAGTCATACCAGGGAGAAAAGTAAGAGGAATCGGTTTGCAAAGGTCCTCTTCTATGTCTAGCCACACAGGTCTACTCGGTACTGGATCTTCCAGCCAACGAGCGCCTTGTTTGAGAAGAAAAGATTGATGATACTTCAGGAAATCAGGGAATCTGACACCCCCATTTTCCTTATCTGCTTGCAGCTTATGTTTCGCTATCCTAGGTGTCTTGTTTTGCCACAAGTATCTAGTCAGAAGGCCCTCTATATCTTTATATATACGTCGAGGTAAGAGACAGGGCAACATTTCTAAGATATAATTCACTTTCGGAACAATCATCATTTTTATGGTTTCTAAGCGACCCCACCAGGTAAGTGTTAAAGGAGTCCAGCGGTGAGTAAGCGCCCGGACTTTAGAGGTTAAGTCTTTGGCATTGAAGGAGATAGTGTCTTCCAAAGGAGAACAATAGTGAACCCCAAGGTATTTGACCATGCGAGGTTGCCATAAAAAGGGGAAGGGTTGCATATCTGCCTGATGAAGCAAAGGATTTAATGGAAAGGCTACCGACTTGGTCCAATTTATCTTATAACCGGACAGTTGTGAGTATTTACCAATTTGCTCTAGGACAGCCGGTACTGAGTCTATAGAGACAAAAAGCATAAGGTCATCAGCATACGCTGAAATTTTGATTTCCCTATGGGTGAAGGGGACTCCATGAATCTCCTCCGATTGCCGGATTAGTAAAGCCAAGGGTTCGAGTGCAAGATCGAAGAGAAGTGGAGACAGTGGGCATCCCTGGCGAGTGCCGCGTTGAAGGGGAAAAGGCTGAGACTTTAAAGCATTGGCACATATACTGGCTGTAGGCTGTGCGTACATGGTGCGAAGACAACGGAGAAAACCTTCCCCGAATCCGTACCAGCGGAGGACTGCAAACAGGAAGGGCCACTCTAAGCGATCAAAGGCCTTCTCAGCATCAAGTGAGAGACCAACAAATGGGCGATCAAGATTAACTGCGGTAGTCAGTACATGGCATAGAGTCCGAGCATTGTCAGCAGTTGATCTACCAGGAATGAAACCGCATTGATCTGGGTGTATTAAGGTAGGCATCCTATCAGAGAGCCGGGTAGAGAGAATGGTGGCAAATATTTTATAGTCCGCGTTTAGGAGGGAAATTGGACGATAATTAGCTGTTAGTTGCGGGTCTCTCCCCTCTTTCTCAAAAACTACTACATTTGCCATTGAAAAGGACCCAGAAGGAGAACCCTCCTCGGCCAGAGCAGAAAAATAAAGTTTCAAAACTGGAGCTAAGTCAGCGTGAAAGGTTTTGTAGAATTCAGCAGGGAGACCGTCTGGGCCTGCGGCTCGACCTGAGGCACATTTCTTGATAGCAGAATGAATTTCTGAGACAGTAAAGGGTGTGTCCAAGGCCACTCTATCTTCGTCAGATAGGGTCGGTCTTTGTACCCCTGAAAGTAAGCGTTCAAATACATCTGGCTCAAAATCACATTCAGATTGATAAAGCCGAGTATAAAAATCACGAAAGAGTTCTAAGATTTCGGTATCTTTAGTGACCAAGCCCCCCCCCCCGACGGATTACGGAGGGCGGTAACACGCTTGGCTTCTTTTTGTCCTTTTAGGGCATTTGCTAATAATTTGCCAGCACGATTATTTTCCCGATAATATAGCCCTTGTTGTGATTCAATATTTTTAACAGCAGCAGTGTACAAAAGCTGATTGTATTGAAAACGCAAGCGTTGTAAACGGAGTAAAATACATGGGTCAGTACGGGACGTGAGAAGACGCTCCCCAGCTTTTATCTGCTGCTCTAGAATCAGTAAATGCTGCTTTTTTTGTTTCCCCTGCCGAATTTGATAGCTAGTTATAGTTGCGCGGATAGATGCTTTAAAACCCTCCCACCAAGCCCAGCTCGCTGTGTCATGGGGTGAGTTAAAATGAAAATAATCTTGGATAGCGGCCTTTATATCAACCTGAAAATCTTTTTGACCCAGTAAGGATCTATCAAAAAACCAAGCTCGGGGAGAATCGTCCCGCGCAGTGACATGTAATGATAAAGATATGGCAGCATGATCTGAAATATGGAGAGGATGAGTCCTAGTCATGTCTACTTGAGAAATCATTGCTTTGGAAATGAGAAAGAAATCTATTCTAGATTGGGAGTGATGGGGGGCAGAAAAGAAAGTGAACTCTAAGTCGGAGGGGTGAAGCAGCCTCCATATATCTACCAGCGCAAGATCTTGCATCAGAGCTGTAAGGGTAGCAAGACTCTTGGGTGGACTACTCGTTCTAGGCGGCTGTCTATCTATCAGAGGGTCTAACACTTGATTAAAATCACCACCAAGTATTAATGGAGTATTGGCAGAGGCCTGTGCCAACTGCGCAATACTTGCATAGTAAGCAGGGTTGTCCACATTCGGGGCATAAATGCAAATACATGTAAATTCACTATCTCCAACCTTAAGATGTACTCGGGCCCATCTACCCTCCTTGTCAGCGCTAGTATCAATTACAGTAGCTTGCAAAGATTTCTTAACCAGAATGGCTACCCCGCACCGTTTGGAAACGGCGGGAGAATAGGCAGCCACCATGTAAGGCTTAACATTGAGTTTCAGTGTTTCAGCAGAGTTTAAGTGCGTTTCCTGAAGAAACGCTAAATCAGCATGCTCATGGCTAAGATAGCTAAGGATTTTCTTTCTTTTGATTGGACTATTAATGCCCTTTACGTTGAGTGATAAGATTTTACATAAGGCCATTTAGACAAGTTAAAAATTCTGAGCATGATAGCGCACATAATTTCACAATGTCCCTCATATTGACTGTATCTGGCTGTACATATGGCATAAAAGAAAATAAGCTTAGATAATACAATGAAGCGCCCCACATTAAAAAAGAAAAACTGCAGCGCGGTAGAGAAGAAGCAGAACCCCAAAAATTACTGGCGACCATGTGTCTGCGGGGAGAAGCCCCAGAGAAGGCCGAAATTGAGAAAACACATAACCTGTAGGACTGTGCGTGCTCCGAATCCGACCGAGGCACACATCATGGAGGGATAGGAGACCAAAAAACAAAAAAGTCATAGAAAGAAAGAAAGAAAGTCCAGGTAGTCTCTGTGCTTGACTATGACCGCCGCATCGGGCCCTTCAAAATGGCGGACAGAGCCGGCAAATAAAAGTCCAAGTCGTTGGATTAGCGCATCTGCTCTGCTTCTTTGGAGTCTAAAAATGCTGATAGTAGATCAGGATCTTCGAATGTCCTGGTTTGGTTGTGGAGAGTCACTCGGAGCTTCGCGGGATACAACAGGCCAAAGCGAGCCTGTAGCTGTTGAAGTCGAGGGCGAAAAGCAAGGAGTTTCTTCCGTCGGTCAACGGTAGGCTTTGCCAAATCAGGGAAGAAGGAGACTTTGTGACCTTCAAATTCCAAATGATGGTTCGCCCGAGCAGCATTTAAAATTTGTTCCACTTGTTGATATCGTAGCAAGCGAAAGATAATAGGCCGGGGGGTCGTTCGGTTGAGCGCCATGTGGGTAGGAACACGGTGTGCACGATCGATTTCCAGTTCTTTATGAAAGGTGATCTTCAGTAAGGAGGGAAGAGTTTTGAGCAGGAATTCTCTCATATCTCCCGCTTCCACCCCCTCCGGTATTCCAATGAGCCTCACATTGTTGCGACGGGCTCGATTATTGCTATCTTCTAACTCCTTTTGAAGATTCTGTATCTGGCGCTCAGCCTTGTCCAGTGTGCCCAAGCGCACCGCGTGCGAGTCGAGGACCCCCGCCATATTGTCCTGCCGTAATGAGAGACTTTCAAGTCGGTCCTGGAGCACTCCAAAGTCTTCTCGCATGGCTCTAAGCGCTTCTCCATTGGACTGCACCAATTCCTTCACGCCGCGTATTTCCTCTAAAATCTCCAGGTGCATTTCGGGGTTTTCTCGAAATGGAGCCATCTTCTGTGGGGAGGACACCTCTGTTTTGGAGCGTTTTCCGTGAGAAGAAGAAGGAGACCCGAAGTCCAAGCGCGCTGGTTTATGGGCCGCCATCCCCCCCGAGGTTCCCCGGTCAGCCCGGAGCGAAATAGTAAGTTTGTATAGGTATTAAGTCAGGATTCTAAGTAGGCCTCTCGGGAGCTTCAGCGCGAAGCGTCTTACCCGCTGGACATCAGGCTCCGCCCCCCCACAATGTTCTACTTTAAATTTTACTGCAAAATTCAAAATCAGAAAAGGGCAGTTAAATTATAAAACAGAACCTGGTAAAGTGGCCTTATAATCACATAAGCCAGTCTAAAAATATTGACCACAGAGCGAAGTGAAATGATCCATGGCACCACGCTGACGTAGATCCATCAAGGGGTTGGTTTATTTCTTCATGACAGACCACTTAAGGGCAAAAGTGGTATTGTCAGACTCAAGGGTGTAGGGGAGGAATATGCAGAAACTGATGAGGATAAAGCTGAATTGCTTAACAAATATTTCTGTCCTGTGTTCACAGATAAAAGGTCAGGAGCAGGACCTCAGAAAACACCCACAAATAGAAACAGAAATGACGGGGATCTCAAACAATTTTCAGAAGACTGTGTTCATGAGGAACAAGCTAAGCTAAAAGTAGACAAAGTCATAGGTCTGGATGGGATACACCTAAGAATACAGAGGAAACTTGGGGACATTCTAGTAGCTCCACTGCCTGATTTTTTCAATGCCTCCTAGGAGTTGGGAGTGATGGCAGAGGACTGGAAAAAGGCACATGTGGTCCCTTTACACAAAAATGAATGTAAGGATGACATTGAGAACTACAGATCAGTTTGTCTCACCTCTGTGGTTAGTAAATTATTGGAAAGCCTACTAAAAGAGAGAATAGTGAGGTTTCTGGAGTCCAATGGATTGCAGGATCCAAGGCAACATGGATTCACCAGAGGCAGGTCTTATCAGACAAATCTGACTGATTTCTTTGACTGGGTGACCAGGAATTTGGACTGAGGGAGAGCCCTAGATGTGATGTATTTAGATTTCAGTAAAGCCTTTGACACTGTTCCTCACAGGCGACTTATAAACAAACTGGGCACCCTAGGGATGGACCCTAAAGTTACTGATTAGGTTAGAAATTGTTTGAGTGGGAGGCAACAAAGGGTACAAGTAAATGGATCTCACTCTGAGGAGAAGGAGGTTACCAGTGGTGTGCTGCAGGGATCTGTCCTTGGTCCGATCCTTGTTAACATCTGTTAGTGATAACTTCAGAAGGGCTGTCGGGTAAGGCTTGCTTGTTTGTGGATGATACCCAGGAAGGAGTAGATAATATGAGGAGGGATCTAGCTAAGCTTGTAAAATGGTCTAGAATTTGCCAGCTGAATGTAATGCTAAAAAATGCAGGGTCATGCATTTGGGCTGCAAAATTCCAAAGGAGCGGTATGGTGTAGGGGAAGAGATACTTCTGTCCACAAAAGAAGAGTGGGACCTGGTCGTAATTGTGTCTGACGATCTTAAAGTAGCTAAACAGGTAGAAAAGGCTATAGCAAAAGCCAGAAGGATGTTTAGTTGTATAGGGAGAGAAATGGCCAGCAGAAAAAAAGGAGGAGATAATACTTCTGTATAAGTTTCTTGTGCACCCTCATTTGGAGTTTTGTATGCAATTCTGGAGACCGCACCTTTAAAAGGATATAAGCAGGTTGCATGGTACATTGGCTCCATTATGGAGCCATGATCCCAACTGCCGAGCCAAAATGCCTTTTCCTGACAACCCGACCCCCGATCCAGCCTCCCATGGCCAGGGCCAGACTACGGGGAACCCCTTTTGCCTTTCACCTATCTATCCCCGCCATCTGCCACCGTTTTCCGACATCCAAGGGGACTTATGCCAGCTCAGAGGTGGAAAAAGACCCCCGTCTACCCTGCCGGCCCTGGACGTACAAGGCCGACATCTGAATCAACCCTATACATCTGGGGTCTCGAACTGCTCACACTGCACCCTCACCCCGCCTCCTGCCTGCCCCCGTTTATGGTTCCCCTTAGTACACAGCTGTACATATGGGGAGCCTGTGCACTGGTGTGGCAGAGGGACGAATAGTGGGGATGTACATCCCGACAGGACATACATCACCGCTATTCGTGGCACAGAATGATCCCTTTAGGGAAGACCAACCCAAACTATGGTTAGGCAATGCAAGGTTCCCCTTAGGAACCACCACCAAGGAAAAGGATTTAGGCATCATTGTGGATAATGCATTGAAACACTCTGCCCTGTGTGCAGTGGCAGCCAAGAAAGCAAATAGAATGCTAGGAATCATAAGGAAAGGAAATGAGAATAAAACCAAGGATATTATTATGCTTCCATATCGTTTCATGGTGCAATTGCACCTTGCATATTGTGTGGAATTCTGGTTGTTATATCTTAAAAAAGATAAAGAAGAATTGGAAAAAGTACAGAAAAGAGTCACCAAAATGGTAAAGGGGATGGAAGGATAACCCTATTAGGAAAGGCTTACAAGGTCTGCTAGAGGTTAAAGAATTAATGAATGGAGTGGAACGGTTAAAAATAGATCAGCTATTTACTCCTTCAAAAAGTAGAAAGACTAGGGGACATGCAATGAAGCTACAATGAAGCCCATTTAAGACACAAGAAAATATTTTTTCACTCAATGAGTAATCAAACTCTAGAATTTGTTACTGGAGAATGGAATAAAAGCTGTTAGTGTAGCTGGGTTTAAAAAAGATTTTGACAAGTTCTTGGAGGAAAAGTCCATAAACCATTATTAACACTAGAAGCCCCAAAATGTGTCAATTGACACAAATGCATCTTTGAAGTTGTATACCAGCGCCACTGCTAGAGCCATGTCAGTCATGTTCCATGACTTTGTTAGCAAGGTCAAGATGTTCAAATATGTGTATCGAAACTTCATGACAGATGCACCACCTAGCGGGAAAATAAATTTATACCTAGAAGCCCCAAAGTACGTCAATTGACACACTCAATTGTCTTGGATGTGTCAATTGACGTACTTTGGGGCTTCTAGGTATAAATTCATGTTCCCACTAGGTGGCGCATCTCAATCACTGTTTACAGTTTTACTCCGACATTACAAACAATAAACACACAATGATGTCATGTAATGACGTCAGATACTGCACGTATTTAACAAATAAGTAACTTCACATTAATTCACATCTGCATTTCATGCTAAACACAGTCATCATGATAATGCGTCAATTGCACTTTGGTGTTTCTAAGTAAAATTCCTTTTGGGGCTTCTAGTGTTAAAGAGGACCAAAGAAATCCACTGCTTACTCTGGGATAAAAATTGTGGAATCTGTGTACTTTTTTGTGTACCTGACAGGTACTTGTGACCTGGATTGGACACTGTTGGAAAAAGGATACTTGACTTGAAGGACCTTGGTCTGACCCAGTATGGCATTTCTTATGTTCTTATGGATTTGACCCATGTTAGCTGCTACAATGATGCACTTCTCCCATGTTATCACTGCATTAGCAGTTAACACGCTTTGGTAAACATGCCCCTAAATGTGGCTATTGTCAAATGACAAACAAAATTCATCTAGACTGGAACCACTATTTTTCAATCATATGTATCTCAAAAACCACTAATTATATATAGAAAATAGTCTATGAGAGGTTTTCTTTGAGGGCATGGCAAGATGGTGGCTGAAAAAAGGCAAGTTGGAGCTGCCTTGCTCTGAGGTATGGGCAAGAGGCAGGTGAAAACCCATGCTGTCCCAGCTGTCTCAGTATTTGGAGCCAGAAGAACACCAATGCCAATAAAGACATCCTTTGTGATTCAGAAGATCTCCTCACCATTAGCCCCTGGAGGTGCCTTTCTGGAGCTTGCGTGGCAATTGGAGATGTCCTCGGACTCCTTGTAGGTGATTTTACTCTCTCCTGGGGGGAGGATGCTGGCTGGGATGTCTGCTGCGAGTTTGCCAATGGCTTCGGCTTATTGCTCCAAGGAAGCTGACCCTGGGATCGTGAACCTGAAAGGCAGTGGGAATGCAGCAAAGAAGCAGAGTAGAGGGGTGGCAGCAGCTGCTTAGGCCATACAGTAACACATGGAACAGTGAGATGGAGGGAATTTGCCTAGGGCAGAATTACCTGCAACAACTGTGAGTGCTATTCCTGACACATCTGGGGCTACCTGCTCTTCAGGATTAGATTCTGTACGTCCACTTGCTATTAGTCTTACTACTTTGTGGGACACCATCCAGGGTTTGCAGAGCTCTACTAACTCTATTTCTCAAGTTCTATCACAACAAACTACACAGATCTCTGTTGAACGTTTGCAATATCGTTGAGGCATTAACTCACTGGAATCACATAAGTTTGTATTAATGAAGGACTATATGGCTATGCAATTAAAGATTGATAACCTAGAAAACACTGACCGGTGCAGGAATCTTCATCTCTTAAAGTTTCCTAAGCTAAGTTCAGCTTCCTCCTATGAACTGTTTCCCTTATGAATTGTTTCATTTACTTGAGGTTATGAAAATACCAGAGTCCTCTGTGCCTCCTACTGTTAATGTTTACTATATTCTGCAAGGGAAGATGTCTTCTGGTGGACAACAGGGGCCTGTTTATGATGTGTTTGGTATTTCTGATTTTCTTGAGCAATCCACAGAGGAAGCTCTACAGTGTGCTACTTTATTTATTTTATTTATTTATTTATTTAGCTGTATTTATATCCTGCTTTTCACTGGGTCAAAGCGGTCAATTGGGAGATGCATTTAACATGAGGGGATATGACACACATATGCTAATACTTACAGGGAACATGGGCAATGGAGGGTTAAGTGGCTTGCCCAAGACCACAAGGAGTGCCTATAGGACTAGAAATCCCAGTCCCTCCAGCCTGAGATTGCTGTCCCCAGGTGGGACCTGAACCCCCCGGCCCTCCGGCCTGAAGTACCTTGTCCTAACCACTAGGCCACTCCTCCCCCCTGGTGCAATTGGCACTGGACTCTGACCGGGATTGGTTCCTTAAAATATTCTTTAAATATAGGGATGTTTTATTTATGAATCATAAGATTTGTATGTTTCTGGACATTGCTAGAACTATCCAACAGCGGAGGAAACAATTCCTGTTGCTTCAGCCTCAGACTTTACATCTGGGGGATACATTTTGGCAGTGTTATCCTTGTTAATGTCTCGTGATTTATCAGAGCAACAGGTTTTGTTTTGTTTTGTTTTTTGAACCATCACACTTGTCTGCGTTTATCTCAGCAAGAACTATTGTAGTGTCTTCTCCCACTCCTATATAATGTTTTTTTTATATCCTCTAGTAGTAGGGTTTGGAGGGGTCTGCTTGTATCCACCTGATTTTCCTTTTGAACTGATTTCATTTTACTTAGCTCCATTTTGATACCATGCTCTTCTAACTTGTGGACTACAGTGCTTTTGTTTCTAATTTCCTTTATGAATAATAGTCTTTGCTGTGTTTTTTTTTGGCTATTTTCTGTTAAGCAATTGTCTTGTTGATATCTGTAAAAGTTATAAATGAAAAAAAAATAATTAAAAAGAAAATAGTCTATGAACTCTAGAACAATGCCCACAACAGTATATCTCTAAAATGTTCTGTGCAAAATTCAAAACATACTAGACCCAAACTTACAGAAGAAGACAATCTTCTTACTGCTGAAAATAGTGCTTGATCGGTTGAAACAAATCCATCAAAAAGGTGTTAATGGAACCCAAAAGATACTACCATTCTGTAACTATGTTGGTGTTGCTAAATTTCATGAGATATACACATCAATCCAATCCTCGACCCATTCATTTGAAATGACATGGGAAATATCATATTTAACCAGAAACAACAGGATCCCATTACCCTCTACCCCCAATTTAGTTTTTTTCCTTACATTAGAGTAGAAACTGCTTGTATGTTGCTTTAAGAGCAGCAGCACCATCCAATGTCCCTGGTAAATTCTGAAAGAGGATAGAGAGAAAAGTCTGACATTTTCCAGAGCAGGGGAGATTCTTCCTGCCATCATTTCATACTGGGAGGAGATTCCTTTGAGATGGAAATGTCACTTTTTATATAAATCCCTCCCAAAGAGAGAGCTCTGTCTTTGGCACACAACTGCACCAGCTTAAGAAGCAGTGTGCACTTAAGAGTCAGGTATTTTTGACACCATGGCTTTGCACCATAGGAGAGAAGATGAGATTTTCTGAACCCAGCACCTCATATTATTCAGAGTCTGAAGCAGGATTTGAGCATTTGCCTAGGAGGGGAGAACAGAGGGTTGATGTCTTTGCAAACCCTACCAGCACCCCACTATCTCAGATAAAGAGTAACTTAGCCCATGAAAGCAGTTCCAAATGCTGTACTAGCAACCAAGCCTTCCAGATCATCAGAGCCAGGAGCCTTGCAGTACCTGCATCTATTCTAGAGAAACCACCACCTTTCAGGAAAAGAAGGAACCCAAACAGCCATCCAATACCAATGGTACCAGAACCAAGTATGACATCCAGCACAGTATCAGAGAACTGTGTCTGCCTCATATACAGATATACTGGGAAACAGTACTAGAAGAAGAAGAGAGGGAAAGAAAAAATACCAGATTAAATACTAAAGGTGTAAAAGAGGTGAATAAATAAGATTAAGTAACTGGGGTGCAAAAGTAGTAAAGAAAAAAGAAACTGCTCAGACTAAAAAATAGTAAATAAAGTGATTTGATAAAGTATCTAAACTGAGAGGAGAGAAGTAATCTGCCAGTAAGAATTTTTTTAATTGAGAAGAAGGAGCAAATTGCTTGTATCATAATTCAGGGTTATTACCTATCGTCCAGACTCACTAAATGCCTGGATCGCTATGCAGGAAACAGGGCTCCCCGCACATAGAACAGGGTTGTGCAGTAAGCTCTGTTCGTGGGCGGGAGGAGGCAGGGCAGAGGTGGAGCGAGGGTGGGCAGTGAACGGCACCATGATCCC
This sequence comes from Ichthyophis bannanicus, assembly GCA_033557465.1. Lineage (NCBI taxonomy): Eukaryota > Metazoa > Chordata > Amphibia > Gymnophiona > Ichthyophiidae > Ichthyophis > Ichthyophis bannanicus. The sequence goes on from CM066031.1 coordinate 1,469,803,092, forward strand.
AGACAAACAAGGCTGATTCCGAGGTCAGTTCTGTACATCCGGGGTCAGCCATTTAAATGGGGGATGCCGAGCCAAGGCGTGAAAAACAGGTGAGAGGGTGCAGGGGGTGCCCTGCAGCCCGACCCTGGCCATGGAAGGCCCAATCAGGGGTCGGGCTGCAGGGAACAAAGAGTCTCCTGTTGCCATTGGGAACATGGCTCCTGCATGGCAACATGATGGCATAGCACTGCAGCTCCATGCAGGAGCCAGGTTGAGCTAGACGGGGATATGGCTGGATGTCAGGGGTGCCTGAATCGAGTCACGTCCCGGAGGTCCAGCCACTATTCCACAATTCTGCTCCCATGGGACCATCTAGTCCCTGCGGGAGCAGAATCGAGTACAACCCTGGGCCATCTGGATGTTTGGACATCAGGATGGCCCGAGGACGCACAGTTTTGAATTGACCTCTATACAAATTGGTGTGGATGTATTTCTTCCAAAAAGTATACATACTGAGGTCTCTAAATCTATCCCCATATAACTAATGATAAAGATCACTGACCATTTTAGTATCTGCCTTCTGGATTAACTCCATCCTTTTTATATACTTTTAAAGGTGCAGTCTTCAGAATTGCACAACATACTCCAAATAAAGCCTCTCTAAAAAGTCATACAAAGGCATTATCATCTCCTTTTTCCTGCTGGTTACTCCTCTCCTTATACACCCAAACATCCGTCTGGCTTGTGCCATCACCTTTTCTACCTGTTTGGCTGGTTTTAAGATCATTGGATATGATCATCCCCAGGACCTACTCTTCTTTCATGCCCTGAAGTACTTCACCTCTTATATTCTACTATTCCCTTGAGGTTTTACAGCCCAAATGAATAACCTTGAATTTTTTTACCATTTAATCTTAAGCTGCCATACTCTATTCTTCAAGCTTTGCAAGATCTCTCCTCATGCTATCTATACCTTCTAGGATGTCTACTCTGTTTCAAATTTTGGTATCATCTGCAAAGAGGCATTCTTGGAGGAAAGTCCATAAACCACTATTAAAGTAGACTGGAGAAATCGCCTGCTTACACCTCGGATAAGCAGAATGGAATCTGCTTACTTTTTGTGAACCTGACAGGTATTTGTGACCTGGCCTGGCCACTGTTAGAAATAGGATACTGGGGTTGATAGACTTTTGGTCTTACTCAATTTTGGCATATGTTATGTTTTTATGTGTCTTTTCTGATGGATCTTACAAAAAATGTTAAAAAGAAGAGGACCAAGGACTGATCCCTGAGGCATTCCACTGGTAATGCCCCTTTCTTCGGAGTGAATTACCTTTAAAACTATCCTCTATGGCCTCTCACTCAGTTTTTTGCTCAGCCCCAGTTTTTTACCCAGCTCACCCAGTTTTTTACCCAGTCACTTTAGGGTCTATCCCAATAGCACTGAATTTATTTACAAGTCGCTGATGCAGAATGCTATCAAAGGCTTTGCTAAAATCTAAGCAGACCATACTTAGTGCTCCTCCAATCCAATCCTGTCAAATAAATAAATCTTATTTGTCTGACATGAACTACCTCTAGTAAGTCCATGCAGTCTCAGATCCTGCAATCCTTTGGTTTCCAGAAACTACACCATCTTTTCCATTAGCAGCATTCCCCTTAATTTCCTTACTACAGAGGTCAGACTAACCAGTCTGTAGTTACCAACTTCTTTCTTGCTTATGCTTTAGTCAACAAGAACCACATTAATCTATCTCCAGTACTCCAGAACTGCTCCTGATTCTAAAGAAGCATTAAAAATGTCAGCCAGTGGAACCTCAATGACTCCCACCCAGCCCCATTGCTTTGTCCACTTTTAGAAGTATGTTTACTAAACTGCAGTAAAGGAGCAAGTGTGCCGTCAGAGCATGCTAATGGCACACCTGCACCCTTAGCGTGCCCAAAAATCCACTTTAGTGCACACTAACAGCACCAGCAGTGTAAAGCACCCTGTGGGCTGAGAGAAGGCACGCACAAGGCAGAGTGGGGGTCAATTCGTGGGGAGTGAGCGGGAACAAAGTTTGCTCCCTTAATGCAGGCACCTTAATGGCAGGAACCCTAACACAATTCAAAACCTCTCAGAAAGGGTGTTTTTTGAGGAGAGAGAGACTATTTCAACATCGTCAATGTGATGCATAGATAGAGGAGCCTAAGAGAGTGATAGTAGTGCTCCATTAGCTGCAACAGCATAGTGCCCAAGTATAAAAGGGCACTATGTTGATGGTGAAAATGGAGGCAAAGGAGGTGGCACATGGGTCATGAAGTTGGGGCTGCTGATGCACTGGGGGGGACCAGGCAGCTGCCTAGATGGCATATAAGAACATAAGATTACAAAATAAGCCAAACTGTGTCAGACCAAGGTCCATCATGCCCAGTATCCTGTGTCCAACAGTGGCCAATCTAGGGCACAAGTTCCTAACAGTTTCCCCAAAAGACACACAGGATCCTCAAGAACTGTAATGGGGCAAGTAGTGCATACCCTGGGTCCTCTTTAGCAATGGTGTATGCAGTTACCCAGGGACCCATCCAAACTTTTTTAAACCCAGCTACACTGACAGCTTTTACCACATCCTCCGGTAATGGATTGCGGGGTTTGATTATGTGTCGACTGAAAAAATATATTCACCTAGAAGACCCAAATGGGTTACACCGTAGCCGCATTCAGGTCTCCTAGTCTGTCCACAGTCTGATGGCATAAAAAAGCAACCTACGTTTACCTGTTGCACTCCGGTCAAAAATCTATAGACTACTATCATATTTCCCCTCACTGTCTCTTCCCCAGGTTGATGAGCCCCAACCTTTTTAGCCTCTCCACAAAAGGGTATTCCCCCATCTGCAGTACAATCTGTGATGTCCATCAGGATCACACAGTCCTGCTACTGCTGCAGAAAGGCAATGTGCCACATGGGGCAGTCCAAGGGGCTTGGCACCCCAGGCAGAGATCCAGGCTGCCCCCTCCCCACACTGCCACAGAATTCAGCTGTGGAGGAAGAGGCTGATAGTGACAAGCTGTAGTCGCCCAGGAAGCTGCAACATGCAGGTGCCCAGGGGACAACCACAGCATTGGCTGTCATACTCCCCCTGAGACATATCATTGGCAGGCAGTGATGGGGTCCCTGCAGAGGCAGATGGCTGGGGAGGGGACTGTGTGGCCATCCATGTATGCCTCTGCCCCCCATCTGGACTATGTGCCCTAGGCACCCGCCAACCCACATGTTGGATGGACTGGGACTGCACACCACCAACACGGACAGCACATGGGCATGTCAGCATGGTGTGGGGTGTTGGTGGAGTGGCCAGTAGCACCCGCCTGCAACAGACCAAAGCCATGCCTTGGTTCTGTGCACAGTGCACATTGCAAGATGGGCCGAGGTCTGTCTTATGTAAAGTATGTCAGCCCACATGGCAGCACTGTGGCTCAATGCACACAGTTGGTGTGTTTATGAGTGGAGGGTCACAGGTTTGGGTCTTGCTTGTGAAATATGTGTTGCATGTCCCTGTAACTTAACTTTAGCCCACAATGCAGGTACAGCACCAACATGTTAACCAATGAATCAGCCAGTAAGGATACAAACACCCATCAGCTACACAAAAAGGCTCCACTATCCACAGCTGCATGGAGAGTCAGGTTGATAGTACTGGCACAAAACTAGCTCCTGCATAAGGAGCACACATTAACAATACTCAGGCTGATATCTGCAAGACAATACACCCGACAGAGTGGCATGATTGAAAGGGACAAGTTGAACCCATTTGCCCCATGTGGAGCAAGTAATAATGGCAAAACAGTGCAGGGGATAGTCATACAATGAGTGCTATGTGCCTGAATGTATGACATGTATCTTCTTTACATAAAACTGGGAAGTCACAATGATGGCACAACAGAAAACACATCCATATCAGTTGTCCCAGACATCTGCTGTGTATACATCACTGATCCGCTGCAATGAGCTGCTGCAGAACCACTAAAGCCATGCTCTCAGATGTCCTTGATGGGGAATGCCATGTTGGGCTACCCAACAAGTGGCAATAACGCATAGAAAGGTTAAAGAATGATTGTCTACAGGTCACAGCAGAACCAGGAATGTGCGAAGTGGGCAAGTGACTTGAGTAGAACCCAGGTACAAAATGAACAAGTGGGCATTGAACCCTGGATAATGGAGACATTGCACCAACCAGTAGCACCAACACAGTGCTACAGAGATGCATAGAGCCTGAAGGTCTCTGACCAAACTGTTTGCTGTGTGTGCCAGTATAGGTTGAGCCCTGCACTATCCATGAGGCAATGCACATGCAAAACAGCAGTCTGCAGCTGATGAACCAATGGACAATGCTCTGATCTAGCACATCAGCTTAGTAAGACACACTGACTGTGTGTGCTACATGCACATAGCAACTACAAGCCATGCTGCAGAGCGGTTTCAGCTGTCACCCTGAGGGTGAGGATGGATACCCAGCACCTGATTCACTGAACCTGCACTGTTAGAGATGGTCTCTGATGGCTGTACTGCAGGTCCACATCACTCCCGACCAACATCTGTGGTAATAAGGTTCTCTCCTCTTTCAGAAACAACTAAAGATTCACTTCTTTGTCATCCACTTAAGGCAGGAACAGACAAGCACCGTCTCTAGACTCTTCCCCTGCCTAGGACTCTAATCAAATCTTGAATCTTTAAATATCTCATCGATTTAATGGAAAGGTATATTGTTGTGACACCCCCCACCCCTTGATGCTCAGAGATATGGGCTTCTATCCCCTTCTTATAATTATGTTATAACTTCTTTCATTCTATTTCACCCCTACTTTTGTAAACCGCTTTGACCCGCTAAAAGGCAGTATATAAGTACAGCTAAATAAATAAATTGCCTGCAGTATGTTAGGCATTTCTCCTTACTTCCTCCATGCTGTAGGTGACAACAACAGCTCTGCCCTGTGTTCTGCTCATTTTGGACACTAGCACTCCGAAAACAGTGCGGGTCAGTGCCCAGTATCAATATGCTGCTACCATGGACAGCCACTGCAGTGGGGGTGTATAGGCTGGTCTGGGGCTATTGCTGCTGTCCTGCCACAACCCCAGTGAGCAGGCCGAGAACCACCACTGCCCCAACTATTGAAGACTAACAGTCAACTACAGCATGCAAACAGTAAGACTGCCCCTGCTGCTTTCACTGGGCTGTGTCAGCCAAGCACAAACCAACTGCAGCTGGTCAGCACGAAAGGCATGTGCTTAGAGCAGTCATGAGCACCCTGCCTTGGGATACCCAATATTTTACTCAGCAATTAGCATCGCCAGATAGATACAGCATTCATATCACTGGAACCAAACATTATAATAGCTCTATGTGGATACACAGCCATACCATGATCATTTTTTTGTCATAGTGAGAGTGCCATCTCAGCATGACATTCAGTGGTCATCCAGGCAATGCACATTGCAGACAGGCACAATGATGTCTCAGCCATTGACCCTACCATTGCGGCAGACACATCCAGGCCAATCTTCAGTTTCAGGTGATACCCACAATTCTCTGCCTCGTGTTATTCACATTTTCAAACAAAGGCTGGGAAAGACTTGGACAATGTGAGCCAAAGTGCGGTGCAGAAAGCCACAGGACAAAGGGGAGCCATACACACACACATGCATACACCCTCATTGGTGCATTGTGCAAAAGTGGGGATGGATGGCATTCCTGCTTGCCACTCCTGTCTCAATGTCAGCTCAAGGATTGATAACATGTGTTCTGTATGCAGGTGCTCTTAGTGTACCTTGTTACTGCCCAGTCATTGTGGTATTAGCCTCCAACCAGCTGTGGATAGTGGAGCCTGTCAGTTCTGCTGATTGGTGTTTCCACCTTTGCTGGCTGCCTCCTTAGGGATTGCACATGCTGGAGCTGTACTTGCATTGTCAGCTAAACCTTGTACACAGGAACATGCAATACAGAAACCCCAGCAGGGACCTGAACCTGTGACTTTCTGCACATATACACACTAACCATGTGTGTTGCAGCACAGCCCTGCCATATGGGAAAATGCAGACCCTGTTGCTGACATGCCTCCCTTTGGCTGGCCTTTGGTACATGCTGCAATGTGCATGGTGCACAGGACTAGACAAGGCTTCTGTCTGCTGCAGGCTGATACCACTGCCCACACAACCACGAACACCACCACCACACCATACAGACATGTCCATGCACTGTAAATGGTGGTGGAATGCAGTCCCAGCATGTTAAACATATGGGTTAGGCAGGCACCTTGGCTGAAAGGCCAAGATTGGGGGGGGGGGGGCAGAGGCACACATAGATGGCCATGCAGTCCCCCACCAGCTAACTATGCAGGGGCCCCATCACCACCTGCCACTCGGGGGGAGGATGGCATCCACTGCTGTGGTATTTCCTCGGGCATCTGCATTTCCCATCTACCTGTAAGGCTACAGCTGCAGGCGCTATTGGCCTTTTCCTCCACAGCTGGGTTCAGCAGCACCATGAGGGGGCCACCAGGATCTCTGCCTAGAGTGCCATATCCCTTGGACCACCCTATATGGCAGATCTTCTTTACACAGCTGCTGTATGTCTGTGTTTCACCAAAGTTACTGTGTGATCATGACAGACATCACAGATGATGCAGATGGGGGATGCCCCTATGTGTGGAGGTTACAAAAATTAGGCCCCTTCAACCTGGAGGTTGCTGGGGGTCTATGCATTACTGAATGGCATAGAATGGGTAAACAATCAGTTGTTTATGCCATCAAAATGTGGGTGAACAAGGGGACAGGCAATGCCGCAGTGTAATGCAATCCAGACTGATAGGTGCATATAGTTTGTCAGGCAATGCATGGGCAATCTCTGGCACTCCGATCATGAAGATGTTGTAAAGGCTTCTCATGTAACTGTGCTTAGAGAAGATTAGGTTCCAGGGGAATGGTCATTGCACTATTATGCAGGGGGCACTGCGGATCCACTGCTTGCCCCACTACAGGCATCGTTGAACATAGGTACATTTTAAGGACCCAGCTAGGGAGTTGTGAGCGTGATTGGCCACTGTGGGACAGAGGATACGGGGCTTGACAAGCCATGTTCTAACCCAATATGGCATATCTGCAGATCCTCTGTTCTTATGCCACTATGTGCCACTTGGGCAGTTCTCTGGTCCGCAATGTCCACTTGCATCTACCTCTGCATGACCAATGTGCCACCCTCTTTGCTCTATTGGCAGCATCAGCATGGTGCCCTTTCCTACTTGTGTACCATACTACTACTGCTAATAGAGCACTTGTCATTTCCTCATGCTACTCACATTAAAATAGTCTCTCTCCCCTCTGCAGACGCCCTTTCTATGAGGTTTTACATTGTGGTAAAGTTACAGACGTTAAGGGGCTCTTAGGATTGTTAACGCTAAGGGGCGTTAAAGTAACATATGGCGTTACTGCCCCTTCTCCGCCCACTTTCCACCCTTCACGCCGGCTCTCTGCCTCCTGCTCCCTTTATGCTGCAGGAGCCTTTTACACATGGAAGTTTGGCATTTTTGCGGCATTACCGCTGTTTAGTAAACATACCCCTTAGATTGTAAGCTCTTTAGGTACAGGGAAATGTCTATGGTGCATGTATGTAACTCACCTTGAACTATTACTGAAAATAAGTGAGCTAAATGCAAAATTCTCACCCATATGATGGAGGCATTTAAATATTCTTATATATCACGCTCCATGGTATAAAGGTGTGATAGGCAGGCCTCTTTCAATTGAAAATAAAGTTCTGTTACTAAGGGTCATAGGATGAGGGTGAAAGGAGTGATCTAAGGAAAACTTTATGTCTGGAGAGGGTGGTGAATGCATGGAAAAACCTCTGAAGGTATTTGAGAAGGTGAATATGGAGACACTGAATTCATGAAAGCACATGATAAGTACAGTGGTTATTTGTGGGAAAGGAAGAGATACAAGAGCTTAGCACTTTAGGCATGTGCAGGCTCAAGCTTTTTGTCATTTTTGTTGTAAAAAGCCAAACGTATTTGTTTTTATTATTGTGCATACAAATTGAATTGCCTATGTATGCATATACCTCTGAAGTTAAGTGCATACATGCAATTTGCTGCTTGCTTAATTTTCAGGCACACAAACAAATGCCCGAACAAGCCCAGAATGTACAAGTCTATAGCAGTTGGTGTAAAAAGTCATACTGGATAGTCAATATGTTTGTTTTTTGTTTTTTAATTTATCATCATCTTCCCGTCTTTCTATGAAACATACAAGGAGGAAGACATATCTCACAGCTCTCTGCTCTCTTTGATGGACCATAAAATGAAGACTTGTCTCTGTGAAGAAATGGCAACATTAGTAAAGGTTTCATAGCTTCTTTTGAACTCCTATTGTTTTCCTCATTTGAAAGCACTTTTAACTAAACAATCAGAGCTGCAATTTTATCTAAAAAAGTGAAGAGATTTAAATGAGCTAGAAAAGGACACCAGGGTGTTTATTAACGTCACAAAACATTTTGACCACAGCAGCAGAAATTGCAGCTGAGAGCTTATGTCACTTCTATTTGGATCATTAGCTGATGGCTAACTCTTTTAAAACATTGTGTTAAATTCATTTGCTGTAACGACTTCTCTGGGCCTCCCAAAAGAGAACTGTGAGTAATTTCTGTGTGAGCATATTTCTCACAGTTTTTCAAGTTATACCCTGTCATTTGCAACCCTGTATTTCTCAAAGAATAGAGTAAAAGGGATCAAGTATCAAGAAATATAAGATAACAATCTAATGTTTTCAGAATATGGGGTTGAGTGAATAATATTAACTGGTATAATGTACTAAGTGCCATTTTAACTCATTTTTATTTCTAGACTTATTGTCTGATCAAGTACAGACAGTACATTCTTCAGGCATTCGTAAAAATAGAAACATACCTGCTTATTTTATCCAGTACCATAGTAATGTAGTAACATTGTAAATGAGGGCAGGTACTACTAATACTACTACTACTAATCATTTGTATAGCACTACAAAGCATTTTCAGCACTGTACACATAGATGTAAGACACAATTCTTGCTCATCAGAGTTTACAATCTAATCAAGATGAAAAAATATTGCAAAACTGGGGACTAGAGTAAGGCAAGATACACAAAAGCAGTTGGCAAGAGAATGAGGAGCATCAGAAACCTAGAAACATGATGGCAGAAGAAGACCACATGGCCTATTTAGTCTGCCCTTCCATATCAACTACAATAGTTCTCTTTTTACCTTTACCTTTTTTGAATTCAGATATTGTCTTCATTTCTATTACCTTCACTGGGAGACTATTCCAAGCATCTACCACTCTTTCCATAAAGAAATATTTCCGCATATTACTCCTGAGTCTATCCCCTTTCACTCTTATCCTGTGTCCCCTCCCCCCCCCCCCCCCCCCCCCCCCGGCAGCAGAGCTTGTTTTCAATTAAAACAAACCTGCCATGGAGGCATCTCTATCATATTTCCTCTATCCCGCTTTTCCTCTGAAATAAACATATTAAGATCATTAAGTCTGTCCTCGTATAACGAAGACCAATAACCATTTTAGTAGCCACTCTCTGCATTGACGCCAATCTCTTCATATCCTTTTGAAGGCGTGGTCTCAAGAACTGCAAATAATACTTCAAATGAGGTCGCACCAGAGACGTATAAGGAGGCACTATCACCTCCTTTTCTCTGCTGGCCATTCCTCTCTCTATGTACCCAAGCATCCTTCTGACTTTTGCCATTGCCTTTTCTATGTGTCAGGCACAATCATGCACAAGTACCACTCTTCTTTTGTGGACAGAAGTACTTCACCCCCTACACTGCACCGTTCCTTTAGATTTTTGCAGCTCAAATGCATGACCCTGCATTTTTTAGCATTAAATCTCAGCTGCAAAATTCTAGACCATTCTTCAAACTTAACTAGATCCCTCCTCATATCATCTACTCCTTCCTGGGGGTCTACTCTATTGCAGATTTTGGTATCATCTGCAAACAGGCAAACTTTACCTGACAGCCCTTCTGCGATATCACTAACAAAGATGTTAAAAAGAATTGGACCAAGGACAGATCCCTGCAGCACAATACTGGTAACCACCTCCTCCTCAGAGTGAGCTCCATTTACCTGAACCTTTTACCGCCTCCCACTCAACCAGTTTCTAATCCAATCAATAGCTGTAGGGTCCATCCCTAGGGTGCTGAATTTGTTTATAAGTCACCTGTGAGGAATGGTGTCAAAGACTTTACTGAAATCTAAGTACACCATGGGGCTTGTTTACAAAGCCGCGGTAGCGGTTTGCGTTCGTAATCGGAGCCGCGGCCCCATTGATTTCAATGGGCCGCGGCTGCGATCACGATCGCGAACCACTACCGCGGCTTTGTAAACAAGCCCCCATATCTAGGGTTCTCCTTTGATCCAATTACCTGATCACCTAGTCAAGAAATCAATCAGATTTGTCTGACAAGACCTGCCTTTGGTAAACCCATGCTGACTCAGATCCTGCAATCCATTGGATTCGAGAAACCTCACTATTCTTTTTCTAAGCAGTGTTTCCAACAATTTACTCACTACAGAGGTTAGGCTAACTGGCCTGTAGTTTTCAACCTCATCCTTACTTCCACTTTTGTGTAGAGGGACAGCATGTGCCTTTATCCAGTCCTCTGGGACGACTTCTGACTCCAAAGATGCATTGAAAAGGTCAGTCAGTGGAGCTGCTAGAATGTCTCCAATTCCTTCAGTATTCTTGGATATATCCCATCTGGTCCCTTCACTTTATCTACTTTTAGTTCCTCATGAACACAGTCTTCTGAAAATTGTTCGATCTCCCCATCACTTCTGTTCCTATTTGTAGGTGTTTTCTGAGTTCCTGCTCCTGGCCCTTCATCTGTGACATAGAACTGAAATATTTGTTAAGCAAGTATTTGTTAAGCAATTCCACTTTATCCTCATCAGCTTCTATATATTCCTCCCCTTCACCCTTGAGTCTGACAATACCACTTTTGTCCTTTTTTCTTTCACTAACATATCTGAAAAATATGTTAGTGAGAGGAGGAAGGGCAAAAGTGGGATCCAAAAGCAGCTTCAAAGAAGTGGGTCTTCAGCCCAGACTTGAATAGGGCCAGAGAAGGAGCCTGATGCACTCACTCAGTTTCTTCCAGGAATATTTTTCTATTTTAATTTATTTATTTAAAAGGATTTATATACTGCTTTGTCCTGAAATCAAAGCAGTTTAAACTTCAAACAATCAAAAATCAGTGTTAGTAGGGGTAGGCATGCAGGAATATAGAGCAGCAAGATGGAATTGATGGTCTGGAGTTGGTAATTGCAGATAAAAGGTTTTTGCCAGGGGAGTGGAGTTCCCAAGGAGGAGTGCAGAGTGAGATAAGAGAGGAAAGGTAGCGAGAAGCTGCAAAATGAATGCACTTCTAGGTAAATAGTAGAGGTTTGAACTGGATGGGGAAATGGATAGGGAGCCAGTGAATGATGGCATTGGATTCTAGAAACCACACCACCTTCTGCTATTAGCATAAATCTCCTTATCACAGAGGTCAAATGTACTGGTCTGTAGTGGGCAGGAACCACATTTGGCCATTTCCAGTCCTCTAGGATTTCTCCCAGCTCTAATGAAGAATTTAAAAGGTTAGCCAGCAGACCCACCAGTACTTCCCTAAGTTCCTTCAATATTCCCAGATGAATCTTTTCTGGCCCTATTACTTTGTTTACTTTTAGTTTTGATAGCTTCTCACGAACACAGTTTTCTGAAAATAGATCAGGTTCTACCTCACTTTCATTCCTATTCATAGGTGTCAGAAAAGGGTGGGCCACACGGGCTCTGGTCTCAGCAAAAAATGCAGCCAGCAGGCAGCAAACTGCCTGCAAGGATCCCCCCCCCCCCCCCACCCCGGACAGAAGAGGAAGAGAAGCCACAATCACAGCAAAGACCCTTCCTGTCAGCCCATGAGAGATCAGATCCCCACAGGCAGAACAGGAAGGGTCTTTGCCACGATTGCGGCTTCTCTTCTTCTTTTGTCCATGGGGAGTGGGATCCCCATTAGAAGCTTGCTTCCTAGTGGCCACAATCATAGCAAAGAGTCTTTCTGTCTGCCCTGAAGAAGAAAAGCTGTGATTGTGGCAAAGACTCTTCCTGTCTACCCATGAGAGAATGCATCCCCACAGGCAGAAGAGGAAGGGTCTCTCCCCGTGGGGCAGAGCTTGGGGTGGAGATAGGGTGGAGCTTGTGGCGGTGCTTGAGTCTCTCCAAAGAAAAAGCCATTCTGCCACCCCTGTACTAATTTATGTTTGTTTTCTGAGGTTCTGCTCCTGCCCCTTCATCTGTAAACACAGAACAGAAGCATTTGTTAAGCAATTCCACTTTATCCTTATTGGTCTCTAGATATTACATAGAAACATAGAAACATGATGACAGAAAAAAACCACATGGCCTATCTAGTCTGTCCTTCCATAACAACAACTACAACAGTCCACTTTTTACCTTTAGAGATCCTCTGTGTTGGTCCCATGCTTTTTTGAATTCAGTTACTGTCCTCATCTCTACTACCTCCACTGGGAGACTATTCCATGGATCCAGTACTCTTTCCGTAAAGAAATATTTCTGCATATCACTCCTGAATCTATCTCCCTTCACCCTCATCCCATGTCCCCTCGTAGCAGAACTTGCTTTCAATTGAAAGAGGCTCTCTCCCTGAACATTTATGCCACGGAGGTATTTAAACATCTCAATCATATCACCTCTATCCCGCCTTTCCTCTAAGGTGTACATATTAAGAGCCTTAAGTCTGTCCTCATATGCTTTATAATGAAGCCCACTAATTATTTTAGTAGCCACCCTCTGCACCGACTCCATCCTGTTCACATCCTTTTGAAGGTGCGGTCTCCAGAATTGCACACCATACTCCAAATGAGGTCGCACCAAAGACTTATACAGAGGCATTATCACCTCCTTTTTTCTGCTAGCCATTCCTCTCCGTATGCACCCAAGCATCCTTCTAGCTTTTGCCGTCGCCTTTTCTACCTGTTTAGCTACTTTAAGATCATCAGACACATCCACGCCTAGGTCCCGCTCTTCTTTAGTGGACAAAAGTACTTCACCTCCTATACTGTATTGCTCCCTTGGACTGCTGCAGCCCAAATGCATGACCTTACATTTTTTAACATTAAATCCCAGCTGCCAAATTCTAGACCATTCTTCAAGTTTAGCTAGATCCCTCCTCATGTTATCTACACCTTCCTGGGTGTCTACTCTATTGCAGATTTTGGTATCATCCGCAAAGAGGCAAACCTTACCCGACAGCCCTTCCGCTATATCACGTTCTTATGCTTTCAAGTGGAAAAGGTTCACTATTTGGTGTTCAGAAAAGGATCTTAACCCCCTTGCTATACCTCTGGAATCTTTACTGGAGTATCTCCTCCATTTGTCTAATGCAGGCCTTAAGACAAATTTAGTAAGAGTCCATTTGAGTGCTATTGCAGCTTCTCTTAAACCTCTAAATGAACAACCTATTTCTTCTGATCCTCTTATAGCAAGATTCATGAGAGGCCTCCTTCTAACTAAGCCTCCCATTAGACCACCTCCGGTGGCATGGGACTTGAACCTGGTTGTTGGGCAGCTCATGAAGCCACCTTTCGAACCCTTAGCTACCACCTCCTTGAAATTCCTTTCTTGGAAGGTTATCTTTCTCATTGCAATCACATCAGCACGCCGCATTAGTGAGTTGCAAGCACTAGTAGCTAATCCACTTTATACAAGGTTCCATCATGACAAGGTAGTCCTTAGGACTCATCCACACTTTATGCCTAAGGTGGTCTCGCCTTTTCATCTCAACCAAGAGGTCTACCTACCTGTATTTTTTCCAGGACCTCATGCATCAAATGCAGAGAGGAATCTTCATACCTTGGACTGTAAAAGAGCTTTAGCTTTTTACTTACAAAGGACACAGCAACATAGAAAGTCCTCTCAACTCTTTGTTGCTTTTGATCCTTCTCATTTGGGACTTCCAGTCTCCAAGAGAACACTGTCTAACTGGATTGCTCAGTGTATTTCTTTCGCCTATCAGAGTAAGAACCTTTCTCTGGAGGGCCATGTCACAGCTCACAATGTGAGAGCCATGGCAGTCTCAATGGCTCATCTGAACTCTGTGTCTATTGACGACATCTGTCGAGCAGCCACTTGGGCCTCGGTTCATACCTTCACAGCCCATTACTGCTTGGACAAGGACAGATTGATCATGTTCCAATCCCTCTTGTCACCTCCTTCCGTTACCTGGGAATAATCTTAGACTGATCCCTCTCTTTTCATAATGACATCTCTACTCTCATGCGTCGTTCTTTTGCTGCTTTACGCCAAATCAGAGCTGTCCATTCCATTCTCCCTACTAGCTCCCTAATCACCCTAGCATTGGCATTGGTTATCAGCAGACTCGACTACTGCAATATCTTCTTGGCCAATCTTCCAGCTTATCAACTTCAGCGTCTCCAGCTTATACACAACACTGCAGCCCGCTTTATCACATCCGCTCGCCGTTATGACCATGTCTTCCCTATTCTTTATCATCTCCATTGGTTGCCTCTCCATTTCCGGTTTCAGTACAAATTTCTCATTTTAACACACAGAGCAATATACACATCCACTCCTTTGTGTCTCTGCAATCTCATCTCCCTCCACACACCATACCGCCAGCTTCGCTCCCTTCGCACTAATCGTCTGTCTTTACCCTCTCCATCTCAGGCGCATCTGGAACAAACCCATCGCTCAGCCTTCTTCTTTCTCAGTCGCACTCTCTGGAACCCCCTCCCTCCCTTCCTCCCTCCGTTTGGAATCCTCTTACCCAAAGTTTAAGGAGCTATTGATAACCCATCTATTCCAGCAAGCCTTTGACCTCCCTCCTACCGTCCCTCCCTGAGTTTTGTTTTGTACATGTCTGATATACTTGTTGAGTGTTTTTTGCACTGTCCTTTTCCCCCTTTCCTATCATATTATGGCATTCTTTTTCTTATAGTCAGGGTGCGTAGTCTTTTGCTATTGTAAACCGCTTTATGTTTTGACCAAAGCGGTATATCAAATTAAGAAATAAAGATAAAAACTCCCGCCGGGATGCCTTGTTTGGTCAAGCTGTTCTCAAACACCTGTTCCATACTTAATCAACTCCTACCCACCATCCCTGGTAGGATGCCAGAGATCCATGGGGGGAAGTGGAGCCCTTCTCAGGGACACACAACTTCTGGGGTCTCTCCCTGGCACCTAAAGCTAGGGAGTCACCATATGTGATGACTACATTCCTGCTTGTTCCTGGAGATAGCATAGTTACTCACCTGTAACAGGTGATCTCCAGGAACAGCAGGAATTTAGTCCTCACAACCCACCCACCTCCCCTAGGAGTTTTATCTCTCTATCTCTCTCTTTTCCTTTCCCTTGCTTTCTCTCTTTGTCTCAGCTCTAAAACTCAACTGGAGAGAGGCAGTTGGGAAAGGCGGAAAGGCAGCATGCAGGCGCTGTGGGATGCTCCCAAAAGCGTTTTAATTGGACGCTGGGGAGCGTTCCCGCGTAAGCTCCGTCGGTACTGAAGATATCCATATGTGAGGACTAAATTCCTGCTGTTCCCGGAGAACATCTGTTACAGGTGAGTAACTATGCTTTCCCTTCTCATTGAACTTCAAGACTAGAGGGGAATAAAAAAAGCAGCAAAAACAGCCTTGACTAAGCAGAAAAATCTCCTTCTGCAAACAGCTACAAAAAGTAAACAATTACCTTAAGCAGCAAAAAATGCTATATAACATATATTGCCCCCTTTTCTAAGAAATCTGAGTCAGAGAACTTGTAGGAAAGTCAGAGAGTTACATTGCTTAAAATGAAACTCTTCCAGATTGGTGATGCCTGCAAAGTAGTGTAGACTTCTTTGCAATGATTAACAACCTGGGCATTAAGGGAGCAAGTGTGCCATTAACGCCTGTCATCAGCACCCTTGTGCCCTTGTCCTTATGTCTTTACCACTGTGAAAAAGCCACATTAACAGGCATTAAAGGCTCGAGCAGGATTAAGGGTGCAGTAGGTGGAGATGAGCGTTTATAGGGTGGACAGAGAGCATTAACAACGGATGTTCCTTTAACACCAGTTACACTAGCGTGTGTTAAAGCCCTTTAATGCTGGGAACCTTAATGCCAAGTAAAACCTCATGAAAAGGGGGTATTTTGAGGGGAGAGAGCCTAATTAAATGTCTGCAGTGTGAAGCATACAGGGGAGCCCAAGAAGTGATAGTAGTGCTCCATTAACAGTTACAGCATGGGGGTGTGGCTGTTTTCAAGATGGTGGCATGAGTGTTTGGGCTGAACATGCCTAAACAAAAAGGCAAATCAAAGGTTCCTCCCACGGAGCCTGTACCTGCCGATTCCACGGGTCCAATGGATAGATTTGTTCACCTGACAGAGAAGTAGAAGGGGGAGATTAGAGCGGGCGCTGCGATGTCGGATGTAGTGGCTCCAGCAATGCTTGCCCTAGAGGTGTCTCTCTCCCCCTATGAGCGGCTGCCGCCTCTACATGGGACCTGTCTGGTGCCTCTTCTCACGAGAGGAGAGGCCGCCCCTCCCGAAGTTGGTGGTGCAGCATCTGATGTGCGGGACTTGCTGGAAGATAGCCCCGGAGAGCACCCCTCAGAGATGAGGGCTGTGGATATGATCCCATTTCCAGTCTTAGAGGCGGATATATCATCTCGCTGAGTTGAAGGAGTAGAATTTAAGTCTTTACCCTTGATGGCTGACATTTCTAAAGGTACTTTGCTGAACCGCCCTAAAGAGATACCCCTGGAAACAATATGGGAAGCGATATTACAGCTCTCTTCAGCGGTTAGCAAGCAAATAGATTTAACAACTATTGGAAAAATAGATTTAACAACTATTGGAAAAATTAGAAACTTTGTCATCCGGTGTCCAGGGAGAATTGGCTAACCTTCGTCTGAAGATTGAAGCTGGGGAACAGAAAACGACTCAGGTTTCATTAATAAATGACTATATTATGAAAGATAATGTTTCAATGAGAATGAAACTGGAAAATTTAGAAAATGCAGCGAGAGCTTCTAATATTCAATTGTTAAAGTTTCCAGTAATAACAACTTTGTCACCGATCAAATTATTTAAAAAATATATACAGGAGGTTTTAAATGTACCATCTGATTTAATTCCCCCAGTAGTAAAAGCTTATTTTTTGCCTAAGGGTAAGAAGGATGGAAAGATAGTTGAGGGTGTTGTAGATATGGATATTTTGGATGTTTCTGCTCTCCTCCAGTCACCTAAAGAAGCAGATTTATCAGTCTCCACAATGTTAGTGACCTTTGCGATATCATCAGATAGAGATTGGATATTAAAATTGTACTTTAAGAAACGTTCTGTGCTATTCATGGGGAAGAGGGTTGTGATGTTCCCTGATGTCTCCAGGGAGATCCAGAAACGGCGTACAGCCTTTTTGTTTTTGAGACCAGGTGTGGTTCAGATCGGTGCTTCATTTATATTGTGATTTCCGTGTAAATATATTATTTCTTTTAGGGATAGGAAATATGTATTTTTTCAGCCTGAAGAGTTATCGTCATTTATTAGTTCTCAGATCGTGACTTATTCACCTCAGTGAACGTTCCTCATCGTATTTGGTATTTCTCTGTCCTACGCCTCTGTTTTACTTCCAGTGTAAATTTTTTCCTTTGTTGGATCAAGGAACCATTTTTCCTTGTATTCTGTTTTCCTAAGCTGATTCCCCCATTATTGTGGGCTAACTATACTCTTGTATTTTGTTTCTTGAGGATTTCTTTTGGACCAAAGGATTTTCTTACAAGTTGTTGTTTTCTGTACAAGCGAATTTGCTTGATTATTATTGTAAAATTGCATAAATAATAAACAAAATAAAAAAAAAATAAAAACAGTTACAGCATAGTGACCAAGTATGAAAGGGCACCATGTTGATGGTGCAAATGGAAGAAAGTAAGTAGCATGTCAGTCATGCAGTGGGGATTGATAAAGGCAGACAAGGCAGCTGTGCAGGTAGCACATCTGCTATGTCCATCATGATCCTACATCAATATTGGTGGCATACAGACATGCTGCTGCTGTGGAAAGGTGATGTGCCACATGTGGCAGGCCAAGGTTTCCAGGCACCCTAGGCAGGGACCCCAGCCAGCCCCCCCCCCCCCCCACTGCCACTAAAGCCAGCTCTGGAGAAAGAGGACAATAGCGCCAGCAGCTTTAGCCTTACAGGGAGCTGCAAAATGCAGGTGCCTGAGGAATACCACAGCTGTGGCTACCTGTTTTCCCCCAAGACTTATTAGCGATAGGCAGTGATGGGGTTCTGGCAGTAGCAGTTGTTTGGAGGGGGTGGTGTGTCCATCAATGAGTGCCTCTGCCCCACCCATCAGGACCTGGCACCCTAGGCATGGAGGACCAGTTGGTACTGCACATTGTCCCCACTGACAGCATGCTGGCTTGGCAGCATGGTGTAGGGGTGTCAGTGGCAGGTGCAGCAGCACCCACCTGCAGTAGACAAGACCCATGTCATGGTCCTGTGTGCAGATTGCATCACAACATATGCCCAGGTCTGCCCCAGAAATTGATATATTCATATGGCAGCTCTCTGGCTCAATGCACAAAGTCACGTGTATATGATTAGAGTCACAGGTTCAAGACCTGGCTGTGGATCATGTATGGCATGTCCCTGTGGATAAACATTAGCCTGCAGTGCAGATACAGCATGTGTGTAATGGTCATGACATTGACTTGGGACTCAGGGTTGGAGGCCACTAGCACTCTTTTT
Source organism: Ichthyophis bannanicus (assembly GCA_033557465.1). Taxonomy (NCBI): domain Eukaryota; kingdom Metazoa; phylum Chordata; class Amphibia; order Gymnophiona; family Ichthyophiidae; genus Ichthyophis; species Ichthyophis bannanicus. The sequence continues at coordinate 1,469,821,904 of CM066031.1, forward strand.
GTGACAATGTGGAATGTTTTACTGTGGTGTTTTATGTATGCCACAACCTTCATGAATTGCCCATGCCTCCTTGTGACCTTGGGTAGGTCACCTAACCCTCCATTGTCTCAGCTGACTGCAGGTTCTTACAGTCCCTGTTTTTCATCACACATTACCACATTTTCGGTACAATGGAACCTGACGTGACTGCACTGATGCAATAGTATACTAACAGATAGTTACATGCATACAGCTGTTACCTACTTGTCCAACATGAGTCAGGTATGACATCATGACTGTGACTGTATAGCATTGGCTCAATCACATCTCTGCATTACATACAAACATATCCTATCCCTCGGATAGCCACCTGCAGGTATCAAATCATGTCCTTCCGTGCCCCTTTTGCCCAGTTTAAGTGACTCCTGTCCAGTTGTTGTATGCACATTTGTCTGATTTGTTGTATGGTATTTGAGTGGCTGGGACAGGTGTGAGACCCATATGACTTGTATCAGGCTTTACACATGGCACTGACACATGTTTTTCCTTCACAGTACAAATGTGTTGGGGATAGTACCTCTGGTACATCGGTGTTGCCAACCCATGCCACACTCTCCACTGCCACCGTCTTTCCTACAGCCCATCCATCAGCCTCTGGTGGCTCTGTGCAGTCATGTCTTTTTGTGCAAGCTGCTACACCATGACATATGCAGGTACTCTTTTCTGCATTTGGATGCTTCACTCATGCTTCTACTGTGCCTGATCTTCACTTTGCCCGTCCTACTTTCTTGGCACACAACGTGCCACTTCTGACTCTGCAGAGGGATACGTCTTCCCCATCCTATGCCACACACTGACATTATTGCATTTTATGTGGGCACTCCCCAATGCATAGGCACAACTGCCTTCCTCATGCTCGTCACACTTACTGACTGGCACATTGGATGCCCACAGATCTGTCAGGCCCTTCAGCTCTGACCTGTCCTTATATTCAACACCTTTACATTTGCTTTTACTGGGGATCCCTTATCCAGCAATAACGTGACAGCCTTTTTTGGGCATTAAGGTGAACGCTTGCCACCTTAATGCCCGATGTCCTGTTAATGCCCGTTAAATGTCCCATTGTGCCCTTAATGCCGGAATGCCTCCTACCCACCCAAAGCCTTTTGTGCATGTAATACCCCTTATCGCTACCGTTAACATCTGTTATGTTTATTACAGTTGATATACTACCCTTCCGCAAAAAGAGAGCGGTGTACAATAAATAAATTACAATGATGGCCAAGGGCCAGAGAAAGAAAGGAAGTTACAATGCAAGACAGGACAAAAAATAGTGTAATCAATCATACCAAACTGAAGAGATGAACAACATAGGAAAAGGTTACACAAGGGGGGCAAGGAGGTCAAAGACAGAAGAGAACAAATGGGTTTTAGACAGACTTTAAAGATCTGATAGTTTTGCTCCAGTCTGAGGGAGGTGGGTAGTGAGTTCCATAATGTAGGACCAATGAAAATTAAAGGCAGAAGCATGAGTGGATTGCAGATTGGCACGTGAAGGAGAGGGGAGGTGAAGGCAATTTATGTGTGCTGATCAAAGATTGAGACTGGGGGTGTGAAACTGAAGGAGATCTGCCAAGTACTGTGGGTATGGGTGTAAACAACTTGATGAACGATGGTGAGGATTTTAAAGTGAAAGTGAAATTCTACGGGAAGCCAGTGAAGGTGGATACGAAGGAGGGGTTACATGCTCCTGACGAGTGGAATGAGTAATGAGACAGGCTGCTGTGTTCTGAATGCAATGTAATCTGTGTAGCTGAACCTGAGGAACACCGGCAAGGGCAGAGTTACAGAAATCAAGATGAGACATGACAAGGGACAACAGAAGAGTAGTGAGAATCTGTGGAGTAAGGAAAGGACGAACATCATGGATTTGACGGAGAGAGAGGAAAGAATTTCTAGTGACATGGGAAATATGATCACAAAAAGGAAAGATCAGAATCAAGGAAAACCCCAAAATAATGAAAACATGACATCAAAGGGATGGGAGAGCCTGAAAGAGATGGGGGCCATCGGGGGGCAAGGACTACTGTGAGTGAACCAAATAGCAAGCGTTTTGGCCAAGTTTAGATGCAGGCAATTGGTCGTCAACCAATTAGCCAAAGTGAGGAGGCAAGAATTGAGGGGGGGGGGGGGAGATCTGGCTGAAGGGGACAAGTGTGATGGAGAAGAACAAGGTCATCAGCATAGTAGTAAGTGGATATACCAGACTGTTGTAACAGGAGGGCAAGTGGTGCTAGAAAAATATTAAACAAGAGAGGTGCCAAAACTGAGCCCTAAAGATCATAAGGGAGGATAGGGTCAGAGGAGGCAGTTGGGGCTGTACAGGAGAGGACTGCATAAGACTGAGAGAAAAGATAAGAATGAAACCAATGGTAAACAGTGCCTCAAATACCAGCTTCACACAAGCGAGAAAGAAGATGGGAATGGTTGACAAGATCAAAAGCTGCTGAGAGGTCCTGAGATACCGCCACCAAGATGTCACCACAATTGTGAGCAACGTGTATCTCATTAAGGAAAGCAAGAAGAACCATTTCTACACTGTTACCAGGGCGAAAACCGGATTGGCGGGGGTGGAGAAAGTTAGTGGAGTGTAAGTGATGAGATAGTTGAGCAAAGACTGCTTTTTGAGTATTTTTGAAAAGAAAAGGGAGATTAGAGACTGGGGGGGGGGTAGTGGGCAGGAACGAGAGGGTCAAGTGAGGGATTTTTGAGAAGGTGACAAATTAAGGCATGCTTCCAGAGATGTGGGAAGGTTCTAGTGGAAAGGCTGGTATTAATCATGGTGAGGATGGAGGGAAGGAGGGCAAGAGGTGTCAGAAGCCATGATGAGGGTATAGGGTCAAGAGAGCAAGTGGTCTTGTGAGAAGAAGAGATAGCTTTAATAAGTTCACTGATGGTGAATGGATGGAAGGAGACTCAGACGTGTGAGATGGGGGGGGGGAGAAGAAGGGAGAGGAGAGGATAGTAGGGGGGGCAATATGGAAATGATGTCCTGAGGTCAAGGATTTTTGAGGTGAAGAAGGAGGCCAGTTGCGAAGGATTAGGGGTCAGAAGAGAGTACGCTGGATGATAACTGGACTAGAGTGCTATAAGAGACCTAAGAACTGAATATAGGCGACGAGTGGGGTTTGGGGCAGAGGAAATTACAGTGGAGAAATATGTTTGTTTGGCTAGGTGGACCTGATCAAGGTAATGGGAATGATGTTCCTTGAAAGTCTGCAACATGGAGGGGGAACAGGTTTTCCTCCACAGTTGCTCTGCGCGACGTAGCTAGGAATGGAGAAGACGAAGGCCAGAGTGATACCAGTGTTGGGAAGGATGGTGACGAGGAGGACAGGGCCACAAAGGTACTAACAGATCTAGGGCAGCCGAGAGACAAGAAGTCCAGTGGGAGACCTGTGAGTCATGGGAAAGAGAGGGAAAGTCAGCAGCTGGGAAGTGTTGGAGAGTGAGAGGGGTAATCCGACGAGAGTACTGTGCAGGGACTGACGGTTGATCAGCAGATGGATGAGTGGGGAAGGTAGGGCAAGAGGGCTGAAGGAGACATTGGAAAGTCAGACAGTAATGATCAATCCAGGGTAGTGGTGTAGAGCGTAAACAACTAAGCAGAAGAATAGACTCAGTTGGAGAAAGGACCAAGTCAAGGGTATGACCAGCTGTATGGATCGGTATGTTCACATGCAGGGGTGAGAGACAAATCCTGAAGGAGAGAGATAAAGGAATGGTCCCTAGAGGAAGAAGGAGCATCAAGATGCAGGTTCAAATCCCCTGCAATCACTAGGTGGGGTAATTCAATGATAGGTCAGAGATAGTTAGCAGAAGGGAGTCCCAAAGATGAGGACAAAGAGATGGAGGAGAGTAGACAACCAGCACATGAAGTGCTGGCGAGGTCTGGAGATCTGGAGGTCTGGCGAGGAGGAGGGATTCAGGGTAGTGCAACAAGGGAGAGGAGACCTGTGTGAACTGGAGGGAGGAAAGATAAGAGCCGCAACACCCCCGCCCGTGCGACCGGCACAAAGAACAGAAGCAGCAGTGAAACCAGGAGGAAGGCAGCATGCAAGGAGCACATTCTCCCCCTCTCTGAGCCAAGTCTCAGAGAGCTGAAGAAGATCCAGAGATTCCTGAATAACAAGATCCTGAACTAGAAAAGTCTTAGCTCTCAAAGAACGGCAATTGATAAGCCCCAACTTGATAGGAAGAAAATATGTGGTGGGAGTAGAGGTAGAGCAAGATTGGCAAATGGTAGGTAAGCAAGAGAGGAGATTAGCCGAGCAACGGGACATGAAACTACTGAGCCTAAGAGAGTGAGCTGGATGGTGGGGATGGTTTCCCCATAATGTTCGAATGAGGGCCATTGTAGACCAAGTAGGTGATATCCAGTAAAATCAGTAGAGACAGGAAGGGGAAAAGCACCTACCTGAGGCAGAGAGGGTTGTTGGCAGAGGGAGAGAGAGGCAATGAGGCCGGGAAACAGAAGAAATGCCAATGCAGCACTGTCTGTTCGAGAACCATTGCCTACGCCACCCCAAGGAGCGTGCCTATGCTGGCGCTGTGCTTTTATAATGCCAGTAGAGCTGGTTACCTGATGGAACGTGGCCGCATGAACATGGTTGTGTCACTTCCTGGGGGGGCGGAGCCAGAGACAGACAATGCTGGGCAGACCTGATAGAACGCTCTTTAGTAAATATACCTCTTAGACAAGTTAATAGAGAATACTTAGTGGCACAGTGACTTCAAACTTTATTTTCTGCCTTTCTTCCTCTTTGAACTTGAAGGCCAAAAGAAAGAAAAAAAAAAAACAGTCGCAAAAAATGCTTTGCCTAAAACACAAAAATCCCTATCTGCAAACCATTACAAAAATACTACAAGCATCTTAAGCAGCATAAAATGTTACAAAACAAAAATAGTCCTCTTTTTTAAGAATGAACATAAGAATAGATGAACTGCCATACTGAGTTAGACCAAGGTCCATCAAGCCCAGTATCCTGTTTCCAATAGTGGCCAATTCAGGTCACAAGCACCTGGAAGGTTCCCAAAAGGCACACATGTTCCACAGTGCTTGACCTGCACAAGCAGTGGATTTCCTGGGTCATCTTATATGGACCATTCCTCCAGAAACTTGTTCAAACCTTTTTTAAACCCAGCTACACTAACAGCTTTTGCTACACCTTTCGATAATGAATTTCAGAGTTTGATTATGCGTTGAGTAAAAAAATATATACTTTTATTAGTCTTAAATGGGTTATGTTGTAGCTTCATTGCATGTCCCCTAGTCTTTCTACTTTTTGATGGTGTAAACAACTGATCTATGTTTATTAGTTCCATTCCATTAATTAATTTATAGACCTTTATCATATCTCCCCTCAGCCATCTCTTTTCCAAGTTGAAAAGACCTCAGCTTTTAGGCCTTTCTTCATAGGGGTATCTTTCCATCCCCTTTACCATTTTGGTGGCTCTTCTCTATACGTTTTCTAATTCTGCTATATCCTTTTTTAGGATATGGTGACCAGAATCACAAACAATATTCAAGGTGCGATTGAATCATGGAATGAGGCATTAAAATTTCCTTGGTTTTATTCTCTATTCCTTTCTTTAAGATTCTTAGCATTCTGTTTGCTTTCTTGACTGCTGCTGCATACTGGGTGTAGGTTTTCAACAAATGATGATACCTAAATTTTTTGCTGGGTGACGGTTTCTATTCTGGAAGCTTGCATCATGTAACCATAGTTTGGGGTGTTCTTTCCTAGGTGCATAATGTTGCACTTGTTCACATTAAATTTCATCTGCCATTTGAACATCCCGTCTTCCTATTTATCAAGGTCCTCTTGCAATTTTTCACCATTCTCTTGTGTTTTAACAACCTTGAATAATTTTGTGTCATCTGCAAATTTGATCACCTCACTAATTATTCCCATATCTGGGTCATTTATAAAGATGTTAAAAAGCAGTGGGCCCAGCACAGATCCCTGGGGTACTCCACTATTCACCTTTCTCCATTGAGAAAATTGTCCATTTAGCCCTACTTTCTGCTTTCTATCTTTTAATACTATACTGCCTCCAATCCCATGAGTTTTTAATTTGGCCAAGAGTCTCTCATGACGGTCCTTGTCAAAGGCTTTTTGAAAATCCAGGTGCACTATGTCAACCAACTCACCTTGGTCTACCTGTTTATTCATACTTTCATAAAAATATAACAGATTAGTAAGACAAGACTTTCCTTGGCTAAATCCATGTTGACTTTCTCCTATTAAACCATGACTATCTACGTGCTCAGTAATTTTATTCTTTATAATGGTTCTACCATTTTGCTTGGTACTTATGTCAATCAAATACCAAAAAAAAAAAAAATTGGTGGTCAAGCAATTCAAACCATTCACCACTGAAAAAATTATGTTAATAAAAATTATTAAAGGAGACATCATTTTGAGTGACTATCTCCTTTACTCTCTTTGATGGTCTATGTGAATTGTACTGATGTCAGGCTCACCAGTCTGTAGTTTCCTGGATACCCCCCGGAATCCTTTTTAAAAATTGTCATTACATTGGCCATTCTCCAATCTTTAGGTACTACAGATGATTTTAATGATAGTTCACAGATTACTAATAGTAGGTTTGCAATCTCACCCTTCAGTTTTTTCAACACCCTCAAATGTATATCACCCGGTCCAGATAATTTACTACTCTTTAGTTTATCAAATATTTGTAATACATCTTCCTGGTTTATAGGTATGTCTTTCAATTCTTCCAATATATCACCTTTAAATACCATTTCAGGCATAGATAACTTCCCTACATCATCTTCAGTAAAGACCAAAACAAATAATTCATTCAAACTCTCTGCTATGGCCTTGCTCTCCCTTAGCACCCCTTTTACCCCTCTATCATCTAATGGTCCAACTGACTCACAGGTTTTTTTGCTACAAATGTACTTGAAAAAGTTTTTATTATGCATTTTTGCTTCCATGGCAAACTTCTTTTCAAAATTTCTCTTTGACTGCCTTATCAATGCCTTGCATCTAACTTTCTAGTGCTTATGTTGTTTCCCTTTTTCATCATTTGGCTCCTTTTACTATTTCCTGAAAGGTGCTTTTTTGGCTACAACAGCCTCTCTGGCCTCACCTTTAAACCATGCTGGCAGTTTTTTGGCCTTCCACTTTTCTTATAGGATGGACTACATCTTGTCTGGGCTTTTAAGATAGTATTTTTAAACAATGCCCATGCTTGATATAAATCTTTAACCTTTGCAGATGCTCCTCTTAGTTTTTTCTTACCTATTTTCCTCATTTTATCATAGTCTCTCTTTTGAAAGTTAAAAGGTAGTACTGTGGATTTCCTTGCCGTCCTTTTTCCATTTATTAAATCAAACATGATCATGCTATGATCACTATTGTCAAGTAAACCCAACACCCTCTTCTCTTGCACCAGATCCTGTGTTTCACTAAGGACAAGGTCCAGAATAGCATCCCCTTTTGTCAGTTCATAAACCAGCTGCTCCAAGAAGCAATTATTTGTTTTATCTAGAAATTTTATCTTCCTAGCATATCCTGCAGTGACATTGACTCAGGACAAGCAGTCACAAGAGCACCCTCTCTGGAGGGCACTCCAGTATTGTAACAAGCCATAATGGAAAACAGAGTGGAGGAGTGGCCTAGTGGTTGGGGCAAGGTACTTCAGGCCAGAAGGTCAGGGGTTGAAATCCCACTAGAGGACAGCAACCTTGGGCCAGAAGGACTGGGGTTTCTAGTCCCACAGGTGCTCCTTGTGGTCTTGGGCAAGCCACTTAACCCTCCATAGCCCATGTTCCCTGTAGAATAGTTATCTCCAAGTTATAATGCCCTGTTCAATGTAATTTCAGTTTGTTCAATGTAAACCGCACTGATGCAGAATAGCACGGTATATAAGAAAATATAAATAAATAACTGGGTTAATTGAAATAACTCATTATTACTGCATTGTAACTTTTGTTAGCTTCCCTGATTTCTCTTAGCATTTCATCATCCATCTATTCATTCTGGCCAGGCGGTCAGTAGAACACCCCCACTGCCATCGCCTTCCCTTTTTTAAAATGGGATTTCTATGCATAGAGATTCTACAGCATATTTTGTTTCCTGCAAAACTTCCTGTGTGACTTAATGCCCTCTCTAACATAAGAGTACAACCCCTCCTCCAATTTGAAATACCCTATCATTGCGATATAGTTTGTACCCAGATATCACAGTGTCCCATTGGGTATCCTCCTTCCACCAGGTCTCTGAGATGCCAATCATATCTAACCTTTCACTTAGTGCTATATATTCTAACTCTCCCATCTTATTTTTTAGACTTCTAGCATTTGAATACAGGCATTTTAGAGGTTGTATTTTATTCATATTAATCTGGTTATAAGTTGATAGGGGTAATTTGGAATCTTTAAGCTCTGTACCTAAGGGCATCTGGGTTACCTTTATCTTTATTGGAACCTCTCTGTTGGGATACCATAACTTCCTTCTTTTGCTAGTATCCTTCAAGGATGCATGCTCAGGTGGAGATCTGGTAGTAAAGGCCACAAAATTACCTTGCCTGAAATGAAGTCCCTCTAGAAGTAGCCACAAACAACCCTTTTTTAAGAACTCTAGGTCAGAAAACTTGTAGTAAAAGTCACAGAATTACCTTTGGATGTTTATTCATTAATACCTTTCAAGTATTTAAAGAGCTTTATCATATCTCTTCTGTCTCTTCTTTCTTCTAGGGTATATATATTTAGGTATTTAAGTCTTTTTTCATATGGTTTCCATCACAAATCCTATATCACTTTGGTAACTTTCCTCTGAATAGGTTCAGATCTTTTTATAGCCTTAATGAAAGGTCCATAAACCATTACTAAAGAGGACCCAGGTAATCCACTGCTTGCCCCAATACAAGCATTATGGAACCTGTGTGTCTTTTTGGGAAACTGCTAGGTACTTGTGACCTGGATTTTCCACTGTGTGAAACAGGATACTGGGCTTGATGGACCTTGGTCTGACCCAGTATGGCGTTTCTTATGTTCTTCTTGAGATATAGCATCCAAAACCGAACACAGTACTCCAAATGAGGCCTCACCAATGATCTGTACAGGAACATTATCACCTCTTCTTTTCAGTTAGCTATGTCCCTCTCTATACAGCCGAGCATTATTATAGATTTGTCAACTGCCTTGTCACATTATTTTGGCTACTATCAGCCCAAAGTCTCTCTCCCCATATCGCACAGTGTTGCTTTGGATTTCTGCATATCAAGTGCATCACTTTGCACTACTTTGCATTAAATCTTAACTGCTGGGAGAGCTTTGTTTCCTGTTTCTGTCAGTTTCCTACCTGATTGGGAGCTGCTGTGCCACATCAGTTTGCGCCGAGGAAACTTGAGCAGCCAAGAGCTGGAAAACCTCAACCCCCACCGTGGGACGTTCCCCTTCAGAGTACGTCAGAGCATAAGAGGGAGATGAGAGCAATCAATGGAGAAGCAGAAGAAGAGACCCTTACGCGCCACCTAGATAAGGTCTGGGGAGGAGTCTGCTGTCTTGGTACATGTCGGTACCAATGACATAGGAAAATGTGGTAGGGAGGTTCTGGAGGCTAAATTTAGGCTTTTAGGTAGGAAGTTGAAATCCAGAACTTCCAGGGTAGCATTCTTTGAAATGCTTCCCATTCCACGTGCAGGACCCAAAAGGCAGGCAGAGCTCCGGAGTCTCAATGCGTGGATGAGACAACGGTGCAGAGATGAGGGGTTTGGATTTGTTAGGAACTGGGGCACATTCTGGGGAAAGGAGGGGCTCTTCCAAAGGGATGGGCTTCACCTTAACCGGGATGGAACCAGGCTGCTGGCATTAACCTTTAAAAAGGAGATAGAGCAGCTTTTAAACTAGATAATAGGGGAAAGCCGACAGTCGCCCAAGAGCGGATGGTTCGGAAGAATGTATCCTTGAAGGATACTACCAAAAGCAGAGAGGTTAGAAGAAGGAGTAAAGTAGCCCAGATGCCCTCGAGTATGGAGCAGACAGAGCTTAAGGATCCCAAATTACCCATGTCTACCAATAGCCAAATTATTATGAATAAAATACAGTCTCTAAAATGCTTGTATGCAAATGCTAGAAGTCTAAAAAATAAGATGGGAGAGTTAGAATATATAGCACTAAATGAGAGGTTAGATATGATTGGAATATCAGAGACATGGTGGAAGGAGGACAACCAGTGGGACACTGTGATACCTGGGTACAAACTATATCGTAATGATAGAGCTGATCAAATTGGTGGAGGGGTTGCGCTCTATGTTAGAGAGGGCATTGAGTCAGAAAGGATTAAAGTTTTGCAGGAAACAAAATTTGCTGTAGAATCTCTATGGATTGAAATTCCTTGTAAAAAGGGAAAGGCGATGGCAGTGGGGGTGTACTATCGACCACCTGGCCAGAATGAACAAATGGATGATGAAATTCTCAAAGAAATCAAGTAAGCTAACAAAAGTTACAGTACAGTAATAATAATGGGTGATTTCAATTACCCCGGTATCGACTGGGTCAGTGTCACGGCACGACATGCTAGGGAGATAAAGTTCCTAGATGACATAAATGACTGCTTCTTGGAGCAGCTGGTTCATGAACCGACCAGCCATATTAGACCTAGTCCTTAGTGGAACACCAGATGTAGTGCAAGAGATAAGGATGTTGGGGCCACTTGGCAATAGTGATCACAGCATGATCGCCTTTGATTTAATTAGTGGAGGAGGGATAGTACGGAAATCCACAGTACTACCTTTTAACTTTCGAAAGGGAGACTATGATAAAATGAGGAAAATAGTGAAGAAAAAACTAAAAGGAGCAGTTGCAAAGGTTAAAGACTTACTTCAAGTTTGGGTGTTGTTGAAAAATACTATCTTGGCAGCCCAGACCAGCTGTATTCCACGCTTTAAGAAAAGTGGAAGGAAGTCCAAAAAACTGACAACATGGTTTAAAGGTGAGGTCTGAGAGGCTGTTGTTGCCAAAAAAGCATCTTTCAGGAAATGGAAAAAAGAGCCAAAGGACGAAACCTGGAAATAGCACAAGCACTGGCAAGTCAAATGCAAGGCATTGATAAAGCAGGCAAAGGGAGAATTTGAGAAGAAGCTTGCTGTGGGAGCAAAAATGCGAAATAAAGATTTTTTCACGTACATTTGTAGCAAAATACCTGTGAGAGAGTCAGTTGGTCCATTAGATGATAGAGGAGCTAAAGGGCCACTAGGAGGCGACAAGGCGATAGTGGAGAGACTGAATGAATTCTTTGCTTCGGTCTTTACTGAGGAAGATGTAGGGATGTTCCTCATGACTGAAGTGGTATTTAAAGATGCGGAAGAATTGAAGGAAATATCGATACATCGGGAAGATGTATTACAACTATTAGATAAACTGAAGAGTAGCAAATCCCCTGGGCCGGATGGTATACATCCAAGGGTGTTGAGAGTACTGAAATATGAGATTGCAGATCTGCTATTAGTAATCTGTGAACTATCATTAAAATCATCTATAATACCTGAAGATTGGAGGATCGCCAATGTAACACCAATTTTTAAAAAGGGTTCCAGGAGTGATCCGGGAAATTACAGACCGGTGAGCCTCACGTCAGTACCGGGAAAAATGGTAGAAACCATCATAAAGAATAAAATTACTCAGCATGTAGATAGTCATGGCCTAATGGGAGACAGCCAACATGGTTTTAGACAAGGAAGATCTTGTCTTACTAATCTGTTATTTTTTTTGAAAGTGTGAATAAACAGGTGGACAAAGGTGAGTCGGTTCATATAATGTATCTGGACTTTCAGAAAGCCTTTGACAAGGTCCCTCATCAGAGACTTTTGGCAAAACTAAAGAGTCATGGGATAGGAGGCAGTGTACTACTGTGGATCAAGAACTGGTTAAAAGATAGAAAGCAGAGGGTTGGGCTAAATGGCCAATTTTCCCAATGGAGAAAGGTGAATAGTGGTGTACCCCAGGGATCTGTGCTGGGTCTGCTGCTTTTTGACATATTCATAAATGACCTGGAAAGTGGAATAACGAGTGAGGTTATCAAATTTGCAGATGACACAAAACTATTTAAAGTTGTTAAAACCCAAGAGGATTGTGGAAAATTGCAAGAGGATCTTGATAAATTGGAAGACTGGGCATCAAAATGGCAGATGAAATTTAATGTGGACAAGTGCAAAGTTATGCACCTAGGGAAGAACAACCCAAACTATGGTTAAACAATGCAAGGTTCCACATTAGGAACCACCACACAGGAAAAAGATTTAGGCGTCATTGTGGATAACATGTTAAAACCCTCGGCCCAGTGTGCAGCGGCGGCCAAGAGAGCAAATAGAATGCTAGGTATCATAAGGAAAGGAATGGAAAATAAAGCAAAATATATTATAATGCCTCTATATCGTTCCATGGTGAGACCGCACCTTGAATATTGTGTGCAGTTCTGGTCGCCGTATCTTAAAAAGGATATAGCGTTATTAGAAAAGGTTCAGAGAAGAGCCACCAAAATGGTAAAGGGGATGGAAGGATACTCCTATGAAGAAAGGCTAAAAAGGTTAGGGCTCTTTAACCTGGAAAAGAGACGGCTGAGGGGAGATATGGTAGAAGTCTATAAATTAATGAATGGAGTGGAACGGGTAAACGTAGATCGATTGTTTACGTTATCAGAATATAGAAAGACTAGGGGACATGCAATGAAGCTACAGGGTAAACTATTTAAGACTAATAAAAGAAAATATTTTTTCACTCAACGTGTAATCAAACTCTGGAATTTCTTACCAGAGGATGTAGTAAAGGCTGTTAGTGTAGCTGGGTTTAAAAAAGGTTTGGACAAGTTCCTGGAGGAAAGGTCCATAACCCATTATTAAGAAGGGTCCCAGGATATCAGTGCTTGACCCAGTACAAGCATTGCGGAACCTGTGTCTTTTGGGGAAACTGCTAGGTACGTATGACCTAGATTGGCCACTGTTGGAAACAGGATACTGGGCTTGATGGACCTTGGTCTGACCCAGTATGGCATATCTTATGTTCTTATGTTCTGCCATCTTTGCCTACAAGTAAATCAGCGAAAGTTGTGGGGCCCATGGATCTGTTGTTAAAATCCATGGGTTCTGCTCCCGGTGTTGCATTATTTTGGGATCTCATCATCACCAGTGAGTACCGTTTCTCCCCCTATGTCTCCAGTATTACCAAGGGTTTTAACTCCACCCAACAAAAAAGCATGTTCTGGGGAGGGCTCCACTCTCCAAAGTACAAATGGTGCCTCTTCTAATGTGGATCCTCTCCCTGATGTGTTTCTCAGATTGAGTATCTCAGATGTGGTCTTGCCTGTTCGTTTGACTTTATATCGGTCCAAGAAAAGACTCAGTCTCCAATGGATGTTACTTTGCAGGACATATGGCAGATAGTATCTCGAACTGAGTTATCGCTTCAGTCATCATTGGTTAAGATATCGACATTTACTAAAGAGGCGGTGACCATTATGTCAGGACATGAGTCTAGGCTTGCAAATATAGAGTCACGTTTGTTAAAAGGATACTTTCAGATTCAGACTCTTCATGAATATTTAGAAAATGCTTTTAGGCAGTTGAACCTTCATTTTTTTGAATTTTTCCCATACCCACTATCTCTCCCCTTCTATTTTGTTAAATATTTAAAGGATATTTTGAATGTTCCTAATTCCGAGTCCATACAATTGTCTAAGATATATTATCTCCCTAAGAGTGTTAGGGATACTAGAGGAAATGGTGAGGGTAGGGGGGATATGGGGGAGGGAGGTACTGGGGAGGAGGGAGATCTTTTTTCTGTCCTGAGTTTGGATTTGTCTGCCTTTTTAGAAACATCAATGGAAGAGATACTGACTCGAGCAACTCTTTTGGTTACATTTTTGCTTGAGAGGGATAAAGGCCCTGTCTTTCATTCATATTTTTCAAAAACATCTGAGAAGTTTTTTGGCCAGGTTACACAGGTGTTTCCTGATGTATCACATATCCAACAGAGGAGAAGGAAGGCTTTCCTGGAGCTTAGGCTGCATGTTTTGGCTCTGGGAGCCTTCTTTTTCCTGGAAAATCCCTGTAAGTGTATGATATTATTGCAGGGAAGTATGTCTTACTTATGTCTTTTTTCATTCATTGTAACGGGAATGATTTTTGCAGGGTAAGGGTAAGATTATTTTTTTAAGCTGGTTTTACTTGTTCCTCTGTTAAGCAAAATGAGGATAAAAAGAAAGAGTGGCGTACTGCGGCTCGTTGTTGTTGGTTTGTTTGGGGTTTTTTTGGTAGGCTCTTCCAATATTGTGGGCTGGTAGTATTTTATGTTTTCTGTATGTATTTTCTTGCAGTATTCTGTACGTGATTGTTTTTTGCTTGTATTTCTTATTTGTTTCCTTAAATCAAAGGATTTGAAATTAAAAAAAAGATCTCAACCTCTAAGCATTAGCATTCTTCTAATTTTTGAGGATAAATTCCCATGTTGTCAACTCCCACTGGGATATCAATCCTGTTTCAAATCTTTATGCGATCCACAAAATGGTAAATGTTTCATTCTAGCCCTTCAACAATATTGCTCACAAAGATATCTAACAGAATCACCGCCAGGACCAATTCTCGACACATTCTACTACTCGCCTTTCTTTCTTTTGAGTGAATTCCTTTCAGCATCACCCTTTCTCGTCTGTCAAGCAAACAATTGTATTCCCAGCTCATCATCTTGAGACCTATCCCCAGGCTGCTCAGTTTATTTATGAGCCTCCTTTGAGAAACAGTATCAAAAGCTTTGTTGAAATTGAAATAGACTTTGCTGAAAACCAAGAAAGAATTATATTATTACTCAATACTGTAGAGTTTGAGCAGCTCTATTAGTTATTGAGAAAATGGGAATCTTTGTAGACTCTTGTTGGTCCAGCAGAACAATCTCATAACACAGGTACACTATCAAAAAACTGCCTCCAGTTTTGCAACTGATTCCTATAGATTTTGGGGTGCTGAATCCAGGAAAAATAGCCAAAATGTTCCATCACGTCACGTTTTCTTGCAAAATTAGATTTCTTACCCATATAAGGAATGTTCACATAAGTATGCAGGGCGCGGGCAGGGTACCAGTGCCCGAACGTAACCGGGTGCCGGTTAGGCACGGGACCCTGCGAGCGTGGGGCGGACGGGGGCGCGCGCGCCAAGGGGAGAGCGTGGCATTTTTTAATTCGATTGGCTCCGCGGGTGCACGTGCCGAGCGGAGCCAATCGGATGGGCCGGTCGGGCATGTGCTCCTGCCGCTGCTTGCGAGCCTGGAGCACATGCTGCTGGCAGTCGGCACGGCGTCTGGTGGGTTCCTGTGCGGCTGGTCGTCTGCGGTTTACCCGAGCGGCGTGAAGCTCCGACGCGGTTTTTCGGCTGCGGGACGGTGCCTTCAGCACAGGCAAGTTTCCCGATTGGGGGGACGGTTTGGTGGCGGTCTTGCTTCCAAGGGGGCCCCGTTGTAGCTGTGGGCATTCGGGTCATTAGCCATACAAAGGGGAATAAAATCAACCGGAACCCGAACCCACGTGTCTCCTTCGGGCCTGTGGTAGTTTGGAATGGCAGGGGGGGGTCGTGGGGCTAAGGGGGTGCCGGCAGTCAAGCAGGGGGGGGGGGCCTTGAGGGGGCGGGGGTGGCCCGGAGGCCGCGGGCGGGGACAGGAGTTGGGGTAGGGAGGAGGGGGGCTGGTAGGCCAAGGGGAGGCCTGAATCCGGTCCGGGGGGTTGGGGGGTCCCCTTCCGTGCCTCGGGCTGCGGGTAGAGGCCGCGTTGCTCGAGGACAGCGTGGTGGGAGTAGGTCTAGAGGGGAGGGGGCTGTCGTGGCTCCACTGGCCTCTCCACGGGGTAGGGCCCCCGTGCGGAGGGTGCCATCAGTTGGGGGGAGGGGGGCAGGCGTTGGCGGGGCAGGGGGGGTCGGTGTGGGGGGTGGGGCTGCCTTCGGGGCCCGTTCAGATGAGCCCTCGCTTGGCGGTCGGGGCTCTGAGGGTAGTCAGGGGCTTGGGGGGCTGGTGATCCCGCCTGGGAGCGTTTTGCTGCCGGGCTCTTCCCCCCTTTGGGACCAGTGGGCGGCTGGGGGGCAGGGGTCCTCGCGGGCTGAGTGGTTGGGGGCCTGGCAGCCGTGGTCTCCTGGTTTCTCGCCTCTCTGCCCCCCCTTTTTCTCTCCACAGGTTCCCTGGTTGTCCGCGCCTTGAGTCGTGCCGGCGGCGGGTGCTACGGCTGGTCCGGCGAACATGGATCCTGTTCCTGGTGCGCCCAGCGGGACGATGGCGGTGGATGGTGCTGCGCAAGGGGCCGGTCTTCAGCCGCGGACGGAGGATCCCCTAGGGCGGTTGCCTGCTCCTGCACCTGCTGGTTTGGCGGGAGGTGCTTCGGGTGAGTTGACTGCATTGGAAGGAGCTCCGAGGGGGTCGCGGGCTGCGCGGTCGGGCAAGAGGGGGTGGAAGCGGAAACATGCATGTCGTCGGAGGCGTGATTTGGACTCGTCATCCTCTTCGTCGTCGGAGGATTCGGGGTCCTCCAGCGCCGATGATGGGAGGGGGGTGACACAGGGGGGCGACGCGTCGGTGGGGGCGGGCTCGGCAGTGTCCTCCATTGCCTCCCTTTCGGAGCTGTGGGAGGGGGTGCCTCGGAAGTTACGGCGTCGGATCACGCGGAGGCAGTATATTGACATTTTCCATTTGCTCGAGGGCCGGAAGCGCTCGGGTGATAGTGAAAAGAAGCGGAAAGAGGAGGAAAAGGCTGGGCAGCTTCACTGGGTTTCGCGTAATGTGGTCAATTGGGTCCGGGCCTTTTTGAGATTGGTGAGCGTTTGGGGGCGTCGTTGGCCGGACCAATTCGGTAGTCTATTGGCTTATGCGGACTCGATCTTGGAAGCATTGCAGGTGCACGAAGGTTGGTCGTGGCTTAATTATGACGAAACGTTTCGTGACAAAATGGAGGAGAACCGTTTGCTGACCTGGAGTACGCAGGATATTAGCCTTTGGTTAACGCAAATGTCAGTGAAAGGGGGTGGGGGGGTAGGGGGGTCAAGGCGGGGCTGGGGGCGACTGGCGGGACGAACCGGTCCTTTCGGGGGGAGCCCCCCACGAGGCAGGCCAGGGCTGCCATCGGGGGGGGGGGGCGGAGACGTGTGCTGGAGGTTCAACAGAGCCTCGTGCCCTTTCCCGGACTGCAAGTTCCGGCATTCGTGCTCCGTCTGTGGTGGGTCCCATTCCGCGTCCAAATGTGTTAAAAAAGGGGGTCCCAAGTAGGCCGGCCGATTCACGCCTTGCGCCCTCCCCTATTCGGGTCCCAGTTTTGCGTAGGTGGCTTCGCGGGTACCCCAAGGTGCATGACAAATTATGTTTGGAGAGGGGTTTTCAATTTGGCTTCGTTATTCCGGTGCGGGGTCAGGCGGCGGGCACGGTGGCTCGTAATTCCCCCAGTGTGCGGCACTGGCTCGAGGTAGCCCGGCAGAAGTTGTCTGCCGAGTTGCAGCTTGGCAGGGTGGCGGGGCCGTTCAGTGGCCCGCCTTTTCCGGACTTTGTGGTGTCCCCCTTGGGTGTGGTGCCCAAGAAGGAACCGGGGAAGTTTCGCCTCATTCATAATTTGTCTGCTCCGATGGGCTCCTCTGTCAATGATCTTATCCCGCGGGAGTTTTGTTCGGTGCGCTATGCCTCCTTCGATAGGGCGGCAGAGCTTGTTGCTAGGTCGGGTCCTGGGGCGTTGATGGCCAAGGTGTATTTGGAATTGGCTTTCCGATAGTTGCCCGTCCACCCTTCGTCTTTTCAGTTGTTGGGTTTCCTATTTGAGGGGGCGTATTATTATGATAAATGCATGCCGATGGGCTGTTCGGTGTCATGCGCCTACTTTGAAAAGTTTAGTACCTTCCTGCATTGGAAGTTGGTGCAGGCGGTTGGCTGTTCGGGGGTGGTTCATTATCTGGATGATTTTCTGTTTGTGGGGGGGGCCGAGTCTGCGCAGTGTGGTGCTTTATTACGCGGTTTTATTCGTTTGGCGGCCGAACTGGGGGTGTCTTTGGTGGAGGGGAAGACGGTGGGCCCCGCGACAACGATAGTGTTCTTGGGCGTCGAGTTGGATTTGCTGAGGATGGTGGCGCGGCTCCCCGGTGAGAAGGTGGGGAAACTGCGGGTTCTCGTGGCCAACCTTTTGGCTTCCAGGAAAGTCACCTTGAGAGACGCGCAGGTTCTTCTTGGTTCCCTCAACTTTGCCTGTAAGGTCATTCCCATGGGGCGGGTGTTTAGTCGGCGGCTGGCAGCGGCGACGGCAGGAGTGCGCAAGCCGCATCATCGTATTCGAGTGACGTGGGGAATGCGTGACGATTTGCGCGTTTGGGATGTCTTTTTGCGGGACTTCAATGGGGTGACGGTTTTGCGGGGCTCGGCGGTTACCTCCGAGGAGTTGCAATTGTACACGGATGCAGCCGGGGGAGTAGGATTGGGAATCTATTTTAATGGGGCGTGGTGTGCTGACAGGTGGCCGCGCGAGTGGGTGGCGAACGGCTTGGTTAGCAATATTACTTTCTTGGAGCTCTTCCCGATCTTGGTGGTGCTGGAGTTGTGGCCCGATAGGTTAGCCGACCGCGTGGTGTTGTGGTGGTGTGACAACGAGGCGGTGGTTCATGTGGTTAACCGTTTTTCTCCGCGGTGCGGGGCAGTGGCGTCGTTGATGCGCCAGGTCGTGCTCGCGTGTTTGCGCTTAAATGTGCACTTGCGCGCCCGGCACATACCAGGGCGTTCTAATGATCTGGCTGATGCTCTTTCCCGTTTGCAGTTGGATCGGTTTCGGGAGTTGGCTCCGGACGCCGACCCGGTCGGGCTGATGGTCCCTTGGCACTTGTGGAGCGATGGCCTGCTGCGATGAG
Organism: Ichthyophis bannanicus; assembly: GCA_033557465.1. Taxonomy (NCBI): domain Eukaryota; kingdom Metazoa; phylum Chordata; class Amphibia; order Gymnophiona; family Ichthyophiidae; genus Ichthyophis; species Ichthyophis bannanicus. The sequence goes on from CM066031.1 coordinate 1,469,840,822, forward strand.
GTGTCTTCTGCAGAGCTCGGTAGCGGAGAGGACCTGGGAGGCGTATCGGATCGGTTGCGAGCGAGTGCAAGAGTTTTTGCAAGTGCAGGGGTGGGCTGGGGGGTGGTCCCGGATCAGTTGCTGGGGGGTTATGTTAGCTGGGCCAAGGAGCAGGGGGTTTCGCAATCGTCCGTGCGTTGCCATCTGGCGGGTTTCTTGTTTTTTGCCAGGGCGACGGGGTAGGAGGTGTCCGGTCGGGGTTTTTTGGTGCGACGTTTGCTTCAGGGCTGGGAGCGTTCTCAGCCGGGTCCCTGCGATCGTCGTCGTCCGGTTACACACGACCTCCTGGTGCAGCTGTGCGCGGTGCTACCGGTGGTGGCCCGATCGCCGTATGAGCGCGCGCTCTTTCGTGTGGCTTTCTGCCTGGTGTTTTTTGGTGCCTTTCACGTCGGGGAGTTGGTGGCTGCGTCGGCGTCGGCAGGTCCCGGGAATTGTTTGCTCCGGCAGTACGTGTGGATGGTGCATCCGCGGATGCGCGTGTTGCTGGCACGGTCCAAGACGGACCAGCGGGGTAAGGGGCTTTGGGTGGTCCTCAGGGCTACGGGAGGGCTTACTTGCCCTGTGGCCTCCATACAGGGCTTCCTGGCTCTGCGCCCGGAGGGTGGCGGTGTGCTTTTTATGCATCAGGATGGTAGGGCGTTGACGCGTTTTAAGTTCACGGCGGTTTTGCGGCTCGCGCTGACTCGGTTGGGCGAGGATCCTCGTCTTTTTTCGGCCCATTCTTTTCGCATCGGTGCGGCTACCAGCGCGGCGGCGGCGGGTTGCTTGGGTCTTCAGATACAAAGTATTGGCAGGTGGCGGTCAACGGCGTTCGAAGGGTACGTCCGTCTCTGACCTGGCCATCCCTGGGGGGGGGGGGGGTTACTAATGTGGTTATGTTTTCTCTTCCAGATGGGGAGCCGAGAAAGCTGGTCTGCTGGATTCTGGGCCACTCTTTCGTTTACTGGGCTGGCCAGCGAGCGGCGGAGCGCCCCTTTGGGCCGAATCTCGGTCTGGCTGCAGAGGAGGTGGCGATTTCATGGCTGGGCGAGCGGGGGCTGCGGTGGGAGCAGCTGCTGCCTTTGCTCCGTCACCATGGCCGCGTCAGGCAGCATCCAGTGGTTCTCCTTTTGCATCTGGGGGGCAACGATTTGGCTGCGTGTTCCTGCAAGCGGTTGATCAGAGCTGCTAAGCGGGATTTTGAATTGGTGCGTCGCCTCTTTCCGGGCGCTGCGTTGATCTGGTCAGATTGTTCAGAGGCCAGCGTGCTGGGATCAGCGGCGCTGGTCTCGTGGGCTGACCAAAATCAACCGGCAAATTGGGAGGTGGGTGAGCGATCATGGCGGTTTCAGGTGCAACACCCCTGGGCGGAGGTGTCCTGCGGGGGGTTCTTCAGGGGGGATGGAGTTCATTTGTCCCCTGTGGGAAATGATCTCCTCCTGAACGATTGGCAGGAGATGTTGGAGTGTCTCGTGCGGTCTCGGTATCACTGGTCGCAGCTTCCAGCAGGGGGGGGGGGCGGCACAGGTGGTGAGGGTGCCTGTGCCGGTGGCGGGATCCCGGAGGTTTCCGGGGTCCAGAGCCTTATGCCACTTGGGGTGGGGGCGGGGTGCCCTTGCCCGGATAACCCCTGGAAGACTTTTGCTAGTAATATGGCGAAGTCGGATAGGGGGGGTGAGCTCGGCCGTTGGGGTGTCCACGGCCGCAGCGGAGGTGGGGCTGCTTTGCTAGTAGCATGGCTGGCGGCACACTGCTCCGCTGGGTTGCGAGAATTATGTATTCGTGGCATTAATGTTAATATGTTTTCTGTTGGAAATAAAGCTGCGACCAGTTTGTTACCATGAAAATGTTGTCTGTGGTTTGTACCATAAGGGGGTGTAAGGGGGGGGGGGGAGGTAAGGGATAAGGGGGTTGGGGGGCTGGGGTTGGAGCTGGGGAAGCGCCGGATCCGGCTACCCGGTTATTTCTTTTTAGCAGACTGCAGTTTATTTTCTTGGCCCAAAATAGAGGTTGTAATGGTTAACTAACTAGAAACATTCCCTCATGATATTTTAGAGTGTTTAGTATTCATTTTATACATTAACAGGACAATTGGGAGGTGGGGGCTAAATCCAGTACTCGCGCTGGCGCATGTTCTTTCCTGTTCGCCTCGCCTCGTTCGCTCGCTCAAACACGGTGGTTGCGACATGAACGTTCCTGTCAAATTTCAGTTTCTTGCAAGTTCATTATTACCTTTTGTTTGCTCAGTCGTAATCCAGCTTTATTCCGAAGTGGTTCACTACAGTTGTAGTTTGCAGTGCTGTGTATTTGTGATGGCTCACAGAGCCAGAGGTTGCGTCAACTCTCCAGACAGTTTTTGTTTTATTTGTGGGGAATATACAGTGAAAAAGCGGCAGAGGAACATTTCTGCATTTATTAAAAAAGTATATTTCGCCTATTTCGGTTTGAAGTTAGGCGATCAAGACAAACCGTGGGCTCCTCACAAAGTGTGCAAGACATGTGAGGAAGATCTACGCTTATGTTTTTTTTTTATTTTGAAACTTTTATTTTCATTTTGCAACAAACAAAGAAACAACACACCAAAAGAGACAAAACAAGTATACAATAAGGAAAAGTAAACCCATTACCCCCCACCCCGGTGCTTCTTCTCTACCCGTTTGTATCAGCATGTGAGCGCTTCCAGTTAACAGTGATTATACATCAAACAATCAAAAAATATCCACAATACAGCATGATCATGAGACAGAGATATATACAGAGTTAGACAGTCAGATGAGAGCATTTAGCAAAATGTACATATTCATTGAACATCTTCCATTAAGACCAATAAGAAGGAGTCTGAACGGAGGAAGCACACAGACGAGGTATTTGTTCATATTTACTGTAGAGACAGGCATGATTCCACCATTCATTGAGGCTCAGATGGGAACTAATTTCCCAGTATTACTCAATGAGGGAAACAGCAATGCCAAGCATAAAGTTCAAAAGGAGATAAGCCATTTCTTGGGAGAGAGGGGATCCCCGCAACTGGGCGAAGTCCCACTATCCTCCGAGAAAGGGACTCCTGAGAGTGCAATATAGACTAAATACGACCCCAGACCCGACGCCAGTTATACTGTAGTGCGGGATATTCATGCATAACATGAAATGAAGTAATAAACCAATGGCCACAGGACGTGTCCAGCAACCAGTACCCTGAGTAGTGTTCCATATGTCTAAACTGTGAGGAGTGTAAAAACACCGGTGGGCTAGAAAGAAGAGGGTCTGAGTGAGTGAGGCGGGTCGGAAACCCGTGTCCCTCTGCTCCAGATAAGGCTCCATTGCTCCGAGGTTAAAGTCACATGCAATTCTCTCTCCCATACTTTCTGCGCTATAGAGGTATCTCTAGTAATAGCATTACATAAGGTTTAGTAAAATTGGATGCTACACCCGGTAAACTACCGAGAGATCGGAAGTTTCCAATCAACCTTATGCAGAGAGTGCCGATGGCGGGAGTACTCTAGTGCTCCGAATGCAATGCTGAAGTTACACTGACCAGAGTCGGGAGTCGAAAGGTTGCATAGGAATATTAAAGGCACCTAAAGTGTCGAAAAACATTGGTGGATAGTGGGAGTCTAATGGGAGAGTCATACCAGGGAGTAAGGTAAGAGGAATCGGTGAGCAAAGGCCCGCTACTATATCTAGTCACACAGGTCTGCTCGGTACTGGAGCTTCCAACCAACAAGCACCTTGTTTGAGAAGAAAAGATTGAGGGAGCACTTGAATAAAATCGCCACCAAGTATTAATGGAGCATTAGCGGAGGCCGAGGCCAACTGCGCAAAACTTGCATAGTGAGCAGGGTTGTCCACATTCGGGACATAGTGCAAATACACGTGAATTCACTATCTCCAACCTCAAGGTGTACACGGGCCCATCTACCCTCCATGTCAGCGTTAATATCAGGTACAGTAGCGTGCAAAAACTTCTTGACCAGAATGACTATCCCGTACCATTTGGAAACGGTGGGAGAGTAGGCAGCTACCATGTGAGGCCTAGCATTGAGTTTCAGTGTTTCAGCAGAGTATAATGCGTTTCCTGAAGAAACACCTAATCAACGTGCTCGTGGCTAAGATAGCTAAGGATTTTCTTTCTGCTGAGTGGACCAGCAATGCCTTGTACGATGAATAATAAGATTTTACATGAGGCCATTCAGAAAAGTTAAAATTCTGAGCATGATAGCACACATAATTTCACTGTGTCCCTCAAACTGACTGTATCTGGCTGTACACATGACATAGGAAAATAAGCTAATACAGTACAATGAAGCGCCCCACATTAACAAAGATAACCGCAGTACGGTAGAGGAGAAGCAAAACCCCAAAATTACTGGCGACCATGTGTCTGCGGGGAGAAACCCCAGAGAAGGCCGAAATTGAAAAAACATATAACCTGTAGGACTGTGCGTGCTCCGAAACCGACCGAGGCACACATCATGAAGGGATAGGAGACCAAAGACAAAAGTCATACAGAGAAAGAAAGAAAGTCCAGGCTATTTCTGTGCTGGGCTATGACCGCCGCATCGGGCCCTTCAAAATGGCGGACAGAGCCGGCAGATAAGAGTCCAAAATTTGGGATTAGCGCATCTGTTCTGCTTCTTTGGAGTCCAAAAATGTTGATAATAGATCAGGATCCTCGAACGTCCTGGTCTGGTTATGGAGAGTCACTCGGAGCTTCGCTGGATACAACAGGCCAAAGCGAGCCTGTAGCTGTTGAAGTCGAGGGCGAAGAGCAAGGAGTTTCTTCCGACGGTCAACGGTAGGCTTTGCCAAATCAGGAAAGAAGGAGACCTTACGACCTTCATATTCCAAATGATGATTCGCTCGGGCAGCATGTAAAATTTGTTCCACTTGTTGATATCGTAGCAAGCTAAAGATAATAGGCCGGGGGGTCGTGCGGTTGAGCGCCATGCGGGCAGGAACACGGTGTGCTCGATCGATTTCCAGTTCTCTGTGAAAAGTAATCTTCAGCAAGGAGGGAAGAGTTTTGAGCAAGAATTCTCTTATATCTCCTGCTTCCACTCCCTCCGGCATTCCAAGGAGCCTCACATTGTTGCGACGGGCGCGATTATTGCTATCTTCCAACTCCTTTTGAAGATTCTGTATCTGGCGCTCAGCCTCGTCCAGTTTGCCCAAGCGCACCTCGTGCGAGTCGAGGACCCCCGCCATATTGTCCTGCCGTAATGAAAGACCTTCAAGTCGGTCTTGGAACACTCCAAAGTCTTCTCGCATGGCTCGAAGCGCTTCTCCATTAGACTGCACCAATTCCTTCACGCCGCGTATTTCCTCCAAAATCTCCAGGTGCATTGCGGGGTTTTCACGAAATGGAACCATCTTCTGCGGGGAGGATACCTCCGTTTTGGAGCGTTTTCCGTGAGAAGAAGAAGGAGACCCGAAGTCCAAGCGCGCTGGTTTGTGGGCCGCCATCCCCCCCGAGGTGCCCCGGTCAGCTCGGAGCAAAATAGTAAATTTATATAGGTATTAAGTCAGGATTCTGAGTAGGCCTCTCGGGAGCTTCAACGCAAAGCGTCCTACCCGCTGGACATCAGGCTCCGCCCAAGATCTACGCTTATGGATGAAAGGTAAAAAAAACAAAAAACAAAAAAACAAGCATTTCGTTTCGGAATACCTATGATGTGGCGTGAACAAAGAGACCACAGCAGTGACTGCTATTTTTGCTCTTGCATTGTGAAGGGATACAACTTAAAAAATAAGAACGTAATAAGTTACCCCAACCTTCCCTCAGCAATTAGGCCTATGCCTCATAGCAACGAAGTACCTGTGCCTGAACCACCAAAATCTTTGGATCATATTTGTGTGGACGGTTCTGATCATGATGAGACTCATCAGATGGCTTTTCCCGATGAGTCCAGTACTTCCGAGTTTGAAACTGAACCAGATCCGAAACCTGAACTTTTCTCTCAAGCTGAATTGAATGATTTAGTCCGGGATTTAGGACTCCCAAAAGATGCTGCCCAACTGCTAGGTTCTCAGCTTAAACAGAAAAATCTATTGTCACCAGGAACAACTTTTTATTGGTACTGCAACCGCGAGACACAATTTTTGAAGTATTTCAGCAAAGAGGAAGATTTGGTATTTTGCAACAATATATACGGAGTGATGGAAAAGTTTAAACTCAAGTATGATCCTGCTGAATGGCGGCTGTTCATTGATTCGTCAAAAGACAGCATAAAAGGTGTTCTTCTTCATAATGGCAACACATTCGCTTCAGTTCCTATTGCTCACTCTGTTATTCTCCAAGAAAAATACGAGAATTTGGCCCTGATTCTTCAGAAGATTCATTATGATGAGCATAAGTGGATGATTTGTGGAGACTTTAAAATTCTATCCATGCTATTAGGGCAGCAATCCGGTTTCACCAAATATCCCTGCTTCCTTTGCTTGTGGGATAGCCGGGCCCGCGACCTACACTGGGGGAAAAAAGACTGGCCAATTCAGGAGTATTTGAGACCCGGTGAGAAAAATGTTCTTCATGAGAGCTTGGTACCTCGTGATAAAATTCTATTACCACCTCTCCACATTAAGTTGGGTCTCATTAAGCAATTCATCAAGTCCCTTCCAAAAGATGGTGAGTGCTTTCGGTACCTTTGCTAAAAGTTCCCCCGACTTTCTGAAGCAAAGCTAAAGGAAGGAGTGTTTGTTGGCCCTGATATAAGGAAACTCATTTCAGATGGAGCATTCGCTGAAACGATGTCTGAGAAGGAAAAAGAAGCCTGGGATTCCTTCAAGGATGTTGTTCTCAAATTCTTGGGGAACAGGCGGGATGAGAACTATAAGGATATTGTTGCCAGGATGCTCAATGCCTTCAAAGAACAAGGCTGTAACATGAGCCTGAAAGTCCATTTCTTGCACTCCCATGTGAACTACTTTCCCAAAAACTTGGGGACGTACAGTGAAGAACAAGGTGAAAGGTTTCACCAGGACATCAAGGACGCAGAGAGAAGGTACCAAGGAAGATGGAACACCACTGTGATGGCTGATTCTGCTGGTTGCTGCTGCGGGAAACCCCAGATGAAAAATACGCCAAGCAGCGCACCAAGAGAAGCATTCGGGGGAAGAAGAAACGGGCCCACCAGGAGATTGATTGACCCAAGAATGACTTTAAAATCTAAACTGTGTTGACAAATATCGTGTTTTTACTAAACTTTGAAATAAAAATTTGCTAGTTATTACCAGAGTGTCGGATCTCATTTATTAGAATTTTATTTTCACACCATCGGGTGTTTGTCTTCATGTATTGCAGTGGTGCGGTTTGCGTTTTCTATTCTTACATACATACCTGTACAACATTTTTTGCACATTTCTTTGCTTTGCTTTGTGTCTAACCTCGCTCTTATATGCTCAATGTTTGTGCACATGTATGTGGCTGTTGTAAGTGCAGACAATTTTGCTACCATCACAGTGTGTTTTGTTGACATTACTCTATTCTTATGTGCTGCCTTGTTACAATTTTCTTTATTCTTATTTGAATAACTACTAAACAATTAGTATAAAGAATTCATCCAAGAAACTTTTATCTCGATCGCACTCAATCTGAAACGTTCACCTCAAACTGCTAACCCAATGTAGCAAAAAATCTGTACGTGATGGAGCAAATTGGTTACCAGATTTGGATTCAGCGCACCAAAAAACGTAAAAGTCAATCGAAACATTAGAGGCAGTTAAAAAAACAATTTTTTTAGTGTACCTGTGTAATGTTTCCATAAGGTTGAAGATAAAGGCAGCCTGAAAGCTGTGTATCATTTTTTATTAAATAACCAACAAGAAAGTTTAAAACTGATGCAACGTGGATATACAGCATTTCAGTTCATTTCCCTATATCAGGGATCATACACAATTCATGCCAGCCTAATCCACCCTCTGAATAAGCAAAAGAAAACATTTACAACCAAAGAGAAAGAGATCATCACAATCATAGTAACAAAGCACTTATTTATATAGTGCTACTAGGCACACCCAGTAGCAAACACATGTACATAAAAGACGATCCCTACTCCACGCAGCTTACAGTCCGCTTAAAGAGACAAAGCGATCAAAAGTGGACAGGGGAAGTCTTAAAGGAAATGATTAAAATGTGCATGGGTGTAGAGAGGGAGACTAAGAGGGCCAGGATCCAAAAGCAGCTTGGAGTTTTCAGCTTGGATTAGAAAAGGCAACCCCACAAAAACAGGTAATCCTGTATCTCCCAAAAGAATATTTTACAAGACTATCCTCAAATACAAATATTAACCATATGACTGAGGGGGGGGGGGGGGGAGAATGACCTTAGAGACTGATGTTTCATGCTAGAAAAGCCTTTAATACATCTTTGATCACTGGTCATAAAAACACTCTACACTTTCCCTTGGTCACTTTAAAAAATAAATAACTTTCATGGCAACAACAAATCCAACTATATACTTTCCCTTTCCCCTGGTTACAAATAATCACTATAATTAAATCACCCAAAAAGTGATTACTTTACCTATTTTAGAATGAATGCCAGCAGATGTCATCAACTCTTCTTAGTGATACCAGCAGATTTATTTATTTATTTTATATACCACTTTATTGTTTCAATCAAAGTGGTTTACATTGTAGCGTAAACTTGGCAATGTACATTAAAAAGGGATAATGATAACTTGGATTTTTCTGAGGCAATGGAGGGTTAAGTGACTTGCCCAAGGCCACAAGGAGTACTAGTGGGAATTGAACCCTGGTCTTGCAGGTTCCTACATCAGTGCTCTAACCATTAAGCTACTCCTCCACTCTACTCCACCCCACTCCACAATTTATTTATTTAATTTATCGAGTTTTATATACCACCTTTTCTTTCAATCAAAGTGGTTACAGAAAGGGTGGATAGAGGGGACATTTAAGGAGGGGGGGGGGGGGAGGAAAACAATACAGAACAACTCCGAAGTCATCAACTCTGAAGTTATGACCAAAAGCTGCATCAGGGAGAAAGAACTTCTGGAAAAACACAGTGAAAGTATTCATCCCCTTGGTTTTTGTCCTGTTTTGTCGCATTACGTACAACCTGGAATGAAAATTGAAGATCATTTGGATGTTAGGTAATGGACCTAACAATATAGTCTAAATTGGTGAAGTGAAATGACAATAAAAAACCTTGTATATGTAATAAAACAAGTAAAAACTGAAAAGTTATGAGTGCATATGTATTCATCCCTTTTGCTATGAAACCCCTAAATAAGATCTGGTCCAACCAATTCATCTCAGAAGTCACATAATTAGTTGACTAGGGTCCACCTGTGTGCAATCAGTGTCACATGATTTGTCACATGATGCCTATATAAATATACCTGTTCTGAAAGGCCCTGACTCTACAACACCACTGAGCAAGCAACATGAAGACCAAGGAGCACTCCAAACAGGTCAGAGACAAAGTTGTGGATCAGGGTTGCATTATAAAAAAATATCCCAAATTCTGAATATCCCAAAGAGCACCATTAAATCCATTATAACAAAATTGAAAGAATATGGCAACACTACAAACCTGACAAGAGAAAGCCACCCACCAAAACTCACAGACCGGGCAAGGAGGGTATTAATCAGAGATGCTACAAAGACACCAAGGATAATACTGAAGGAGCTGCAAAGATCCACAGCAGAGATGGGAGTATCTGTCCATAGGACCACTTTAAGCCATACATTCCATAGAGTGGGCTTTATGGAAGAGTGGCCAGAAAAAAGCCATTACTTAAAGAAAGAAATAAGAAAACACGCTTGGAGTTTGCACAACAGCATGTGGCAGACACCCCCCCCCCCCCCAAACACATGGAAGAAGGTTCTCTGGTCAGATGAGACGAAAATTGAACTGTATGGCCATCATGGGAAATGCCATGTGTGGCGCAAACCTAACACTACTCATCACCCCGAGAGCACCATTCCCACAGTGAAACATGGTGGTGGCAGCATCATGCTGTGGGGATGTTTTTCATTGGGAAAACTGGTCAGAACGATGGATGGCACTAAATACAGGGCAATTCTTGAGAAAAACCTGTTTCAGTCTGCCAGAAATTTGAGACTGGGATGAAGGTTCACCTTCCAGCAGGACAATGACCCTAAGCATACAGTAAAGCTGGTTTGAAGGGGAACAGTTAAATGTCTTGGAATGACCTAGTCAAAGTCCAGACCTCAAGCCAATTGAGAATCTGTGGCGTTACTTGAAGATTGCTGTACACCAACGTAACCCATCTAACTTGAAGGAGTTGGAGCAGTTTTGCCTTAAGGAATGGGTGAAAATCCCAGTGGCTAGATGTGCTAAGCTAATAGAGACATACTCCAAGAGACTTGCAGCTGTAATTGCAGCAAAAGGTGACTCTACAACGTATTGACTTAGGGGGTGAATAGATATGCACACTCCTGCTTTCAGCTTTTTTTTGTCTTAATTATTATTTGTGTCACAATAAAGGATATTTTGCACCTTCAAAGTTGTAGGCATGTTGTGTATATAACATGGTGCTAACCTCCAAAACTCCATTTTAATTCCAGGTTGTAATTCAACAACACAGAAGGGTTGAATACTTTTGCAATGCACTGTATGTTGAAATCCCCAAGGGGAAATTCAAAGAATCCCCAAAACAACCTTAACACCCAAAGCTAACACACATTTAAATCTGCTCCACCTGCATATCTAAACAGTATTGGGGGTTAATCTACTAATATCAACCACCATCAAACAACAAAACTACAAACATCCAAACACCTCCAAAAACATTCTCTCCATACTATCCATTCATCTGTACAACTCCCACAGAATCAAGCACACAACTCAACCTTCTGCAGTTGCACCTCACTCATTGCACCAAGGCCCCACGATCATCCAAACAACCCCATTGGTAAATCCGCACATACAAATCCATCATACTTATTTTTAGTTATATGACACTCTGCCATAATGAAACTCATAACATCTAAGCTGTGGTTAAAGTACACATGCACCTATAAGAAGGGGGAAATCACTCACCAGCAACCAGTCCAGACATACAGCTACCTTGATCACTTCAAAATGAACCAAACAAAAGATCAAACACGTGCATCCAGTCGAACAATGTGCTTACAACCAAACATTGATAATAGACTCCACATACAACCCAGTCTTCTACAAGCATTGTAAAACCCAACAGAAATAACTCAAACTAGTATTAGCGCCATTGTGCCTCACACACCACTGTGAAGACCCAAGGCCATCAAAACACCCCCATTGCTAGGGTCAATCCCCACATGAAAAACAGTCTTACAGACCTTAAGATAACTTTGCTTCCATTCACTTCTGCCATACTCTATCTGCCGCCGTGAAACTCATAACGGCTAAACCACAATCATGCTACACATGCACTTATATGAAGGTGAAATCACTCACCAACAGCCAGTCAAAATCTAAAGCTGCATCAACCACTCTAAAACAGGCCAATGGGAGTTCACACACTTTCAGCCAATCACATGACTACATCACAATAAAATCATATGCACATAAACAAACTAATTTGACCATTCAGGCCATTCTGCTGAGGTGGAAAATCCACTTCTGTTCATGATGTATTAACTGTCAATTCTTATCACCACCCCAATGAAACTGAGAGTAGGCCTGGAATACCCCTCAGCCCAGCCACCAAGGTCTAACATTCACCCACAGCAAACACAATCATGCTGTACCTGCTGTCCACCACTGGGTTTATCAGCCATGGACATACCAACTGCAAACAATCCACTGGTCAGTACACAATGCACATGCTCAGAGCGATCTTGTGCACCCAGCAGTTGGTTAAATGATCAGGCCCCAGGGATATGATGTGCATCCACATCACTACAGCCAAATACTATACAGCACTATGTGGATACATAGCCATGCCATGGTCACTGCTCGGTCAGGGTGAGAGTGCCCTCCCAGCATGACATGCTGTGGCCATCTGGTCCCTGCAGGTGGCAGTCAGGCACTACGACGTCCCAGCCATTGCCCTACCCCCAGTGCAGACACATCCTGGCCAATCAGCCCTGTTTCAGGCCATACTCACAATACCTTGCTCCTCATCATGCACATTTGCAGGCTAACGCTGAAACAGCCTAGGCCAGGGGTGGCCAAGTCCATTCCTTGTGCACCACAATCCAGCCTGGTTTTCAAGATGTCCCCAATGAATATCCATGGTATACTTGCATAAAAGGGGAGGTGGTATATGCAAATATATCTAATGAATATTCATTAAGGGGATCACAAAATCCTGGCTGGATTTTGGTGCACCGGGACCAGAATTGGATGGTGGGGTAGGGTGTTCCTTTCTGCCTGTTGGGGGGCACCTGGGTGTGTGGGTTCAATGTGGTTGGACACATTTCCATGTATTTTGCACACTCAATAAATGCCATTGCACACACCCGCTGGACTCTGTGCTTCTCTCTGCCTCTATCACTGTGGGCATTTGTAACCTTTGGTCGTGTATCCCTGGCACTGCCCCATTGTTTCTCCTGCATCTTTTATGTGTCTCTCCTTTGTGCATCATGGTATGTACATCTGCATCCTGTACACCCTGCTATGGCAGGCACACAGGTAGTGTCACTGTCTTCTCTTGAAGGACTAGAAAAAGGGGACTGCTACTTCTGGAGAGAGATCTGCAATTGTGAGGATATACTTCTGGGAATTTTTCTGAAGGGACTTATTTGGATTAAAGCTGATTAATTTGTAAACCCAGTGTATCTGTTAAATCAGTCAGGGCCTAGTAGCAGCAGTTTAAGTTTAAATTTAAAACACAGAAGAGAGCTTTCTGGTTAGATTTCATACCCAGCAGAGAGCTTGTAGTTTAAATTTAATACTCACTCAGGGCCTAGAATCAGCAAAGTACGTTTAGTTTAAATTTAAAACACACAAGAGAGCTTTCTGGTTAAATTTAGAAACTAGATATTAGGGGAAAGCCGACAGTCGCCCAAGAGCGGATGGTTAGGAAGAATGTATCCTTGAAGGATACTACCAAAAGCAGAGAGGTTCCACAAAAGAGTAAAGTAGCCCAAATGCCCTCAAGTATGGAGCAGACAGAGCTTAAAAATCCCAATTTACCCATGTCTAACAATAGCCAAATTAACATGAATAAAATGCATTCTCTAAAATGCTTGTATGCAAATGCTAGAAGTCTAAAGAATAAGATGGGAGAGTTAGAATATATAGCACTAAATGAAAGGTTAGATATGATTGGAATATCAGAGACATGGTGGAAGGAGGACAACCAGTGGGACACTGTGATACCTGGGTACAAACTATATTGTAATTGTAGAGCTGATCAAATTGGTGGAGGGGTTGCACTCTATGTTAGAGAGGGCATTGACTCAGAAAGGATTAAAGTTTTGCAGGAAGCAAAATCTGCTGTAGAATCTATATGGATTGAAATTCCATATAAAAGGGGGAAGGCGATGGCAGTGGGGGTGTACTATCGAGCACCTGGCCAGAATGACCAAATGGATGATGAAATGTTCAAAGAAATCAAGGAAGCTAACAAAAGTTACAGCGCAGTAATAATAATGGGTGATTTCAATTACCCCGGTATCGACTGGGTCAGTGTCACGTCAGGACATGCTAGGGAGATAAAATTCCTAGATGAAATAAATGACTGCTTCTTGGAGCAGCTGGTTCATGAACCAACCAGAGGGGAAGCCATATTAAACCTAGTCCTTAGTGGAACACCAGATCTAGTGCAAGAGATAAGGGTGTTGGGGCCACTTGGCAATAGTGATCATAACACGATCGCCTTTGATTTAATTAGTGGAGGAGGGATAGTAAGGAAATCCACAGTACTACCCTTTAACTTTCGAAAGGGAGACTATGATAAAATGAGGAAAACAGTTAAGAAAAAACTAAAAGGAGCAGTTGCGAAGGTTAAAGACGTACATCAAGCTTGGGTTTTGTTGAAAAATACTATCTTGGAAGCCCAGACCAGCTGTATTCCACGCTTTAAGAAAAGTGGAAGGAAGTCCAAAAAACTGCCAGCATGGTTTAAAGGTGAGGTCAGAGAGGCTGTTGCCAAAAAAGCATCTTTCAGGAAATGGAAAAAAGAGCCAAACGACGAAACCTGGAAACAGCACAAGCACTGGCAAGTCAAATGCAAGGCATTGATAAGGCAGGCAAAGAGAGAATTTGAGAAGAAGCTTGCTGCGGAAGCAAAAACGCGAAATAAAGACCTTTTCAAGTACATTCGTAGCAAAAAACCTGTGAGAGAGTCAGTTGGTCCATTAGATGATAAAGGGATTAAAGGAGCACTAAGAGGCGACAAGGCGATAGCGGAGAGACTGAATGAATTCTTTGCTTCGGTCTTTACTGAGGAAGATGTAGGGGGACTGTTGCTTCTGGAGGGAGATCTGCAACTGTGAGTATTTACTTCTGGTAATTTTCTAAAAGGAATTCTTTGTATTAAAGCTAATTAATCTGTGATCCACTATTTTTGTTAAATCAGTCAGGGCCTAGTAGCAGCAGTTTAAGTTTACATTTAAAACACAGAGGAGAACTCTCTGGTTACATTTCATACCCAGCAGAGAGCTTGTACTTTAAATTTAATAGTCACTCAGGGCCTAGTAACAGCAAAGTACTTTTAGTTTAAATTTAAAACACAGAAAAGAACTTTCTGGTTACATTTGGAACCCAGCAGAGAGCTTGTAGTTTACATTTAATAGTCACTCAGGGCCTAACATCAGCAAAGTTCTTTTACCTTAAATTTACAACACAGAAAAGAGCTTTCTGGTTAAATTTAGAACCCATCAGAGAGCTTGTACTTTAAATTTCATAAGAAGTTAGAGCCTAGCAGCAGCTAAGAGCTATAATTTAAATCAAATCAGAATATAGCTTACCTCAGCAGCACAAGACAGGGTACTTTGTAGCAGCCCTCTTTTAATAAGTGTTAATTCCCTCCCACTCCTGGGATAATCATAGCTTTATAGGTACTTACACATCTTAAAAGACAGGAGGTGCTCTCAGGTGAAGCTCATTACCCAAATCAGTCATACACTAAGGACCTGAGATTAGTTAAGCTTCAGGTGAACAAGGTATATTACACGTATTAGGTTCAGTTTTATTAGTTTAAATATCCATAGCAACCCTTAGTAAGTAAAGAACTTAGATCTAAACACAAACTTAAAACTAAGAAGCAGATAGCAGTCCAGCAGCGGGATGGGGGCTTTCCAGTCTTTTGCATTGAGTGTCACATGTATGATTTTCTCCCAGTTGGTGAGAGGTCTTACATGTGCACTAGGTGTAAGGAGCTCTTTGCTCTCAGGGAACGAGTCCGTTCTCTAGAGGCTAAAGTAGCAGACTTGGAAAGCATAAGACAGACAGAGAGGTACATAGACGAGACCTACAGGGATATAGTCCTGAAGTCCCACCTCCAGTCTGGCAGCATCCCTGTTGCCATGGAGGAGAGAGGTCATGTGACAGGAGAGTATCACCCTGGTGTGGCAGGAAGTGATCCTGTAACTAGGACCTGTCCTCCAGGTGATGTAAAACCCTCTCGCACCGAGGAAGTTTCTCCAGGGCCATGTGCCCATGAGGGAAGGGTTAGGACAGCCGTTATAGTTGGTGATTCGATCATTAGGAATGTAGATAGCTGGGTGGCTGGTGGACATGAGGATCGCCTGGTAACATGCCTGCCTGGTGCGAAGGTAGCGGACCTCACGCGCCACCTAGATAAGGTCTTAGTGCTGGGGAGGAGTCTGCTGTCTTGGTACATGTTGGTACCAATGACATAGGAAAATGTGGTAGGGAGGTTCTGGAGGCTAAATTTAGGCTTTTAGGTAGGAAGTTGAAATCCAGAACTTCCAGGGTAGCATTCTCCGAAATGCTTCCTGTTCCACGCGCAGGACCCAAAAGGCAGACAGAGCTCCGGAGTCTCAATGCGTGGATGAGACAATGGTGCAGAGATGAGGGGTTTGGATTTGTTAGGAACTGGGGAACATTCTGGGGAAAGGAGGGGCTCTTCCGAAGGGATGGGCTTCACCTTAACCGGGATGGAACCAGGCTGCTGGCATTAACCTTTAAAAAGGAGATAGAGCAGCTTTTAAACTAGATATTAGGGGAAAGCCGACAGTCGCCCAAGAGCAGATGGTTCGGAAGAATGTATCTTTGAAGGATACTACCAAAAGCAGAGAGGTTCCACAAAAGAGTAAAGTAGCCCAAATGCCCTCAAGTATGGAGCAGACAGAGCTTAAAGATCCCAAATTACTCATGTCTAACAGACAAATTAATATGAATAAAATACATTCTCTAAAATGCTTGTATGCAAATGCTAGAAGTCTAAAAAATAAGATGGGAGAGTTAGAATATATAGCACTAAATGAAAGGTTAGATATGATTGGAATATCAGAGACATGGTGGAAGGACGACAACCAGTGGGACACTGTGATACCTGGGTACAAATTATATCGTAATGATAGAGCTGATCAAATTGGTGGAGGGGTTGCTCTCTATGTTAGAGAGGGCATTGAGTCAGAAAGGATTAAAGTTTTGCAGGAAACAAAATCTGCTGTAGAATCTATATGGATTGAAATTCCATGTAAAAGGGGGAAGGCAATGGCAGTGGGGGTGTACTATCGAGCGCCTGGGCAGAATGACCAAATGGATGATGAAATGCTCAAAGAAATCAAGGAAGCTAACAAACGTTACAGCACAGTAATAATAATGGGTGATTTCAACTACCCCGGTATCGACTGGGTCAGTGTCACGTCAGGACATGCTAGGGAGATAAAGTTCCTAGATGAAATAAATGACTGCTTCTTGGAGCAGCTGGTTCATCAACTGACCAGAGGGGAAGCCATATTAGACCTAATCCTTAGTGGAACACCAGATCTAGTGCAAGAGATAAGGTTGTTGGGGCCACTTGGCAATAGTGATCATAGCATGATCGCCTTTGATTTAATTAGTGGAGGAGGGATAGTAAGGAAATCCACAGTACTACCTTTTAACTTTCGAAAGGGAGACTATGATAAAATGAGGAAAACAGTCAAGAAAAAACTAAAAGGAGCAGTTGCAAAGGTTAAAGACATACATCAGGCTTGGCTGTTGTTGAAAAATACTATCTTGGAAGCCCAGACCAGCTGTATTCCACGCTTTAAGAAAAGTGGAAAGAAGTCCAAAAAACTGCCAGCATGGTTTAAAGTTGAGGTCAGAGAGGCTGTTGTTGCCAAAAAAGCATCTTTCAGGAAATGGAAAAAAGAGCCAAACGACGAAACCTGGAAACAGCACAAGCACTGGCAAGTCAAATGCAAGGCATTGATAAGGCAGGCAAAGGGAGAATTTGAGAAGAAGCTTGCTGCAGAAGCAAAAACGCGAAGTAAAGACCTTTTCAAGTACATTCGTAGCAAAAAAACTGTGAGAGAGTCAGTTGGTCCATTAGATGATAAAGGGGTTAAAGGAGCACTAAGAGGCAACAAGGCGATAGCGGAGAGACTGAACAAATTCTTTGCTTCTGTCTTTACTGAGGAAGATGTAGGGATGTTACCCATGACTGAAGTGGTATTTAAAGGTGCAGAAGAATTGAAGGAAATATCGATACATCGAGAAGATGTATTACAACTATTAGATAAGCTGAAGAGTAGCAAATCACCTGGGCCGGATGGTATACATCCAAGGGTATTGAAAGAACTGAAATATGAGATTGCAGACCTGCTATTAGTAATCTGTGAACTATCATTAAAATCATCTCTAATACCTGAAGATTGGAGGATCGCCAATGTAACACCAATTTTTAAGAAGGGTTCCAGGGGTGATCCGGGAAACTACAAACCGGTGAGCCTGACGTCAATACCGGGAAAAATGATAGAAACCATCATAAAGAATAAAATTACTCAGCATGTAGATAATCATGAACTAATGAGAGACAGCCAACATGGCTTTAGACAAGGAAGATCTTGTCTTACTAATCTGTTATGTTTTTTTGAAGGAGTGAATAATCAGGTGGACAAAGGTGAGTCGGTTGATATTGTGTATCTGGACTTTCAGAAAGCCTTTGACAAGGTCCCTCATGAGAGACTTTTGGCAAAACTAAAGAGTCATGGGATAGGAGGCAGTGTACTATTGTGGATCAGGAACTGGTTAAAAGATAGAAAGCAGAAGGTAGGGCTAAATGGCCAATTTTCCCAATGGAGAAAGGTGAATAGTGGTGTACCCCAGGGATCTGTGCTGGGTCCGCTGCTTTTTGACATATTCATAAATGACCTGGAAAGTGGAATAACGAGTGAGGTTATCAAATTGGCAGATGACACAAAACTATTTAAACTTGTTAAAACCCAAGAGGATTGTGGAAAATTGCAAGAGGAACTTGATAAATTGGAAGACTGGGCATCAAAATGGCAGATGAAATTTAATGTGGACAAGTGCAAGGTTATGCACCTAGGGGTGAACAACCCAAACTATGGTTACACGATGCAAGGTTCCACATTAGGAACCACCACCCAGGAAAAAGATTTAGGCGTCATTGTGGATAACATGTTAAAACCCTCGGCCCAGTGTGCAGCGGCGGCCAAGAGAGAAAATAGAATGCTAGGTATGATAAGGAAAGGAATGGAAAATAAAACAAAGGATATTATAATGCCTCTATATCGTTCCATGGTGAGACCGCACCTTGAATATTGTGTGCAATTCTGGTCGCCGTATCTTAAAAAGGATATAGAGTTATTAGAAAAGGTTCAGAGAAGAGCCACCAAAATGGTAAAGGGGATGGAAGGATACTCCTATGAAGAAAGGCTAAAAAGGTTAGGGCTCTTTAACCTGGAAAAGAGACGGCTGAGGGGAGATATGATAGAAGTCTATAAATTAATGAGCGGAGTGGAACGGGTAAACGTAGATCGATTGTTTACCTTATCAGAATATAGAATGACTGGGGGACATGCAATGAAGCTACAGGGTAAACTATTTAAGACTAATAAAAGAAAATATTTTTTCACTCAACGTGTAATCAAACTCTGGAATTTGTTACCGGAGGATGTAGTAAAGGCTGATAGTGTAGCTGGGTTTAAAAAAGGTTTGGACAAGTTCCTGGAGGAAAGGTCTATAAGACATTATTAAGAAGGGACCCAGGATATCAATGCTTGAACCAATACAAGCATTGTGGAACCTGTGTCCCTTGGGGAAACTGCTAGGTACGTATGACCTAGATTGGCCACTGTTGGAAACAGAATACTAGGCTTGATGGACCTTGGTCTGACCCAGTATGACATATCTTATGTTCTTATGTTCTTATGTTACCCATGACTGAAGTGGTATTTAAAGGTGCGGAAGAATTGAAGGAAATATGGATACATCGGGAAGATGTCTTACAACTATTAGATAAACTGAAGAGTAGCAAATCACCTGGGCCGGATGGTATACATTCAAGGGTGTTGAAAGAACTGAAATATGAGATTGCAGAACTGCTATCAGTAATCTGTGAACTATCATTAAGATCATCTCTAATACCTGAAGATTGGAGGATCGCCAATGTAACACCAATTTTTAAAAAGGGTTCCAAGGGTGATCCGGGAAACTACAGACCGGTGAGCCTGACGTCAGTACCAGGAAAAATGGTAGATACCATCCTAAAGAATAAAATTACTCAGCATGTAGATAGTCACAACCTAATGGGAGACAGCCAACATGGCTTTAGACAAGGAAGATCTTGTCTTACTAATCTGTTATGTTTTTTTGAAGGAGTGAATAAACAGGTGGACAAAGGTGAGTTGGTTGATATTGTGTATCTGGACTTTCAGAAAGCCTTTGACAAGGTCCCTCATCAGAGACTTTTGGCAAAACTAAAAAGAGTCATGGGATAGGAGGCAGTGTACTATTGTGGATCAGGAACTGGTTAAAAGATAGAAAGCAGAGGGTAGGGCTAAATGGCCAATTTTCCCAATGGAGAAAGGTGAATAGTGGTGTACCCCAGGGATCTGTGCTGGGTCTGCTGCTTTTTGACATATTCATAAATGACCTGGAAAGTGGAATAACGAGTGAGGTTATCAAATTTGCAGATGACACAAAACTATTTAAAGTTGTTAAAACCCAAGAGGATTGTGGAAAATTGCAAGAGGAACTTGATAAATTGGAAGACTGGGCATCAAAATGGCAGATGAAATTTAATGTGGACAAGTGCAAGGTTAAGCACCTAGGGAAGAACAACCCAAACTATGGTTACACGATGCAAGGTTCCACATTAGGAACCACCACCCAGGAAAAAGATTTAGGCGTCATTGTGGATACCATGTTAAAACCCTTGGCCCAGTGTGCAGCGGCGGCCAAGAGAGCAAATAGAATGCTAGGTATCATAAGGAAAGGAATGGAAAATAAACAAAAGATATTATAATGCCTCTATATCGTTCCATGGTGAGACCGCACCTTAAATATTGTGTGCAATTCTGGTCGCCGTATCTTAAAAAGGATATAACGATTTTAGAAAAGGTACAGAGAAGAGCCACCAATATGGTAAAGGGGATGGAAGGATACTCCTATGAAGAAAGGCTAAAAAGGTTAGGGCTCTTTAACCTGGAAAAGAGACGGCTGAGGGGAGATATGATAGAAGTCTATAAATTAATGAACGGAGTGGAACGGGTAAACGTAGATCGATTGTTTACCTTATCAGAATATAGAAAGACTAGGGGACATGCAATGAAGCTATAGGGTAAACTATTTAAGACTAATAAAAGAAAATATTTTTTCACTCAACGTGTAATCAAACTCTGGAATTTGTTACCAGAGGATGTAGTAAAGGCTGTTAGTATAGCTGGGTTTAAAAAAGACAAGTTCCTGGAGGAAAGGTCCATAAACCATTATTAAGAAGTGACCGAAGATATCAATGCTTGATCCAGTACAAGCCTTGTGGAACTTTTGTCTCTTGGGGAAACTGCTAGTTACATATGACCTAGATTGGCCACTGTTGGAAACAGAATACTGGGCTTGATGGACCTTGGTCTGACCCAGTATGGCATATCTTATGTTCTTATGTAAGAGAGAGCTTCTAGTTTAAATTTCATAATAAGTCAGAGCCTAGCAGCAGCAAAGAGCTTCAATTTAAATCAAATCAGAATATAACGTAGCATAAAAGGCAAAAGAAGGTCAGTATTCTTCAAGCAACAAATAAAGTCTTCCAGAGACCTTTACAAAGAGGCCTTCTACCTAGGGGGCAAGAGACCTGTGAAACTTTTTCAATAGATGTTAATAGGTGGCAGGTCAAAAGGCCATGTTGAAAGAATCCTTCTATCCAAGCAAGGACTGTTAATCACCCAGAAAGTTGGTCACAGCTTACCTCAGAAGCACAGGACAAGGTACTGTGTAGTAGCCCTCTTTTAATAAGTGTTATTTCCCTCCCTCCCCTGGGATAATCGTAGCTTTATAGGTACTTACACATCTTAAAGGAAAGGAGTTGCTCTCAGGTGCAGCTCGTTATTGAAATCAGTCATACACTAAGGGCCCGAGATTAATTAAGCATCAGTTGAACAAGGTATATTAAACGTATTAGGTACAAATTTATTAGTATAAGTATCCATAGCAACCCTTAGTAAGTAAAGAACTTAAAGATCTAAACACAAGCTTAAAACTAAGATGCAGACAGCAGTCCAGCAGCAAGATGGTGGCTTTCCAGTCTTTTGCATTGAGTGTCAAATGTATGATTTTCTCCCAGTTGGTGAGAGGTCTTACGTGTGCACTAGGTGCGAGGAGCTCTTTTCTCTCAGGGAACGAGTCCATTCTCTACAGGCTAGAGTATCAGACTTGGAAGACATAAGAAAGACAGAGAGGTACATAGAGGAGACCTACAGGGATATAGTCCTGAAGTCCCACCTCCAGTCTGGCAGCATCCTTGTTGCCATGGGGGAGAGAGGTCACGTGACAGGAGAGCATCACCCTGGTGTGGCAGGAAGTGATCCTGTAACTAGGACCTGTCCTCCAGGTGATGTAAAACCCTCTCGCACTGAGGTAGTTTCTACAGGGCCATGTGCCCATGAGGGAAGGGTTAGGACAGCCAACATAGTTGGTGATTCGATCATTAGGAATGTAGATAGCTGGGTGGCTGGTGGACGTGAGGATTGCCTGGTAACATGCCTGCCTGGTGCAAACGTAGTGGACCTCACGCGCCACCTAGATAAGGTCTTAGATAATGCTGGGGAGAAGTCTGCTGTCTTGGTACATGTCAGTAGCAATGACATAGGAAAATGTGGTAGGGAGGTTCTGGAGGCTAAATTTAGGCTTTTAGGTAGGAAGTTGAAATCCAGAACTTCCAGGGTAGCATTCTCCGAAATGCTTCCTGTTCCACGCGCAGGACCCAAAAGGCAGGCAGTGCTCCGGAGTCTCAATACGTGGATGAGACGATGGTGCAAGGATAAGGGTTTTGGATTTGTTAGGAACTGGGGAACATTTTGGGTAAAGGAGGGGCTCTTCTGAAGGGATGGGCTTCACCTTAACCGGGATGGAACCAGGCTGCTGGCATTAACCTTTAAAAAGGAGATAGAGCAGCTTTTAAACTAGATAATTGGGGAAAGGCGACAGTCACACAAGAGCACATGATTGGGAAGAATGTATCCTTGAAGGACACTACCAAAAGCAGAGAGGTTCCAAAAAAGAGTAAAGTAGCCCTAATGCCCTCAAGTATGGAGCAGACAGAGCTTAAAGATCCCAAATTACCCATGCCTACCAATAGCCAAATTAATATGAATAAAATAAAATCTCTAAAATGCTTGTATGCCAATGCTAGAAGTCTAAAAAAAAATAAGATGGGAGAGTTAGAATATATAGCACTAAATGAGAGGTTAGATATGATTGGAATCTCAGAGACATGGTGGAAGGAGAACAACCAGTGGGACACTGTGATACCTGGGTGCAAACTATATCGTAATGATAGAGCTGATGAAATTTGTGGAGGGATTGTGATCTATGTTAGAGAGAGCATTGAGTGAGAAAGGATTAAAGTTTTGCAGGAAACAAAATTTGCTGTAGAATCTCTATGGACTGAAATTCAATGTAAAAAGGGGAAGGCGATGGCAGTGGGGGCGTACAATCGACTGCCTGGCCAGAATGAACAAATGGATGATGAAATGCTCAAAGAATTCAAGGAAGCTAACAAAAGTTACAGCGCAGTACTAATAATGGGTGATTTCAATTGCCCCGGTATCAACTGGGTCAGTGTCACGTCAGGACATGCTAAGGAGATAAAGTTCCTAGATGAAATAAATGACTGCTTCTTGGAGCAGCTTGTTCATGAACTGACCAGAGGGGAAGCCATATTGGACCTAGTCCTTAGTGGAACACCAGATCTGGTGCAAGAGATAAGGTTGCTGGAGCCACTTGGCAATAGTGATCATAGCATGATCGCATTTGATCTAATTAATGGAGAAGGGATGGTTTAAAGTTGAGGTCAGAGAGGCTGTTGTTGCCAAAAAAGCATCTTTCAGGAAATGGAAAAAAGAGCCAAACAAGGAAACCTGGAAATAGCACAAGCACTGGCAAGTTAAATGTAAGGCATTGATAATGCAGGAAAAGGGATAATTTGAGAAGAAGCTTGCTGCGGAAGCAAAAACGCAAAATAAAGACTTTTTCAAGTACATTTGTAGCAAAAAACCTGTGAGAGAGTCAGTTGGTCCATTAGATGATAGAGGGGTTAAAGGGGCACTAAGAGATGACAAGGCGATAGTGGAGAGACTGAATGAATTCTTCGGTCTTTACTGAAGAAGATGTAGGGATGTTACCCATGACTGAAGTGGTATTTAAAGGTGCGGAAGAATTGAAGGAAATATCGATACATTAGGAAGATGTATTGCAACTATTAGATAAACTGAAGAGTAGCAAATCACCTGGGCCGGATGATATACATCCAAGGGTGTTGAAAGAACTGAAATATGAGATTGCAGACCTGCCATTAATAATCTGTGAACTATCATTAAAATCATCTGTAATACCTGAAGATTGGAGGATGGCAAATGTAACATCAATTTTTAAAAAGGGTTCCAGGGGTGATCCGGGAAACTACAGACCGGTGAGCCTGACGTCAGTACCGGGAAAAATGGTAGAAACCATCATAAAGAATAAAATTGCTGAACATGTAGATAGTTATGGCTTAATGGGAGACAGCCAAGGAAGACAAGGAAGATCTTGTCTTACAAATCTGTCATGTTTTTTTGAAGGTGTGAATAAACAGGTAGACAAAGGTGAGTTGGTTGATATAGTGTATTTGGACTTTCAGAAAGCTTTTGACAAGGTCCCTCATCAGAGCCTTTTGGCAAAACTAAAGAGTCATGGGCTAGGAGTCAGTGTACTATTATGGATCAGGAACTGGTTAAAAGATAGAAAGCAGAGGGTAGGGCTAAATGGCCAATTTTCCCAATGGAGAAAGGTGAATAGTGGTGTACCCCAGGGATTTGTGCTGGGTCCGCTGCTTTTTGACATATTCATAAATGACCTGGAAAAGGGAATAACGAGTGAGGTTATCATATTTGCAGATGACACAAAACTATTTTAAGTTGCTAAAACCCAAGAGGATTGTGGAAAGTTTCAAGAGGATCTTGATAAATTGGAAGATTGGGCATCAAAATGGCAGATGAAATTTAATGTGGACAAGTGCAAAGTTATGCACCTAGGGAAGAACAACCCAAACTATGGTTACATGATGCAAGTTGGTTCCACATTAGGAACCACCACCCAGGAAAAAGATTTAGGTGTCATTGTGGATAACATGTTAAAACCCTCGGCCCAGTGTGCAGCGGCGGCCAAGAGAGCAAACAGAATGCTAGGTATCATAAGGAAAGGAATGGAAAATAAAACAAAGGAGACCGCTTTGACCCGGTGAAAAGCGGGATATAAATACAGCTAAATAAATAAATAAATAAATAAACAAAGTATATTATAATGCCTCTATATGGTTCCATGGTGAGACCACACCTTGAATATTGTGTGCAATTCTTGTCACCGTATCTTAAAAAGGTTATAGCGTTATTAGAAAAGGTTCAGAGAAGAGCCACCAAAATGGTAAAGGGGATGGAAGGATACCCCTATGAAGAAAGGCTAAAAGGTTTAGGGCTCTTTAACCTGGAAAAGAGATGACTAAGGGGAGATATGATAGGAGTCTATAAATTAGTGAACGGAGTGGAACGGGTAAACATAGATCGATTGTTTACGTTATCAGAATATAGAAAGACTAGGGGACGTGCAATGAAGCTACAGGGTAAACTATTTAAGACTAATAAAAAAAAATATTTTTTCACTCAACGTGTAATCAAACTCTGGAATTTGTTACCGGAGGATGTAGTAAAGGTTGTTAGTGTAGTTGGGTTTAAAAAAGGTTTGGACAACTTCCTGGAGGAAAGGTCCATAAACCATTATTAAGAAGGGTCCCAGGATATCAATTCTTGACCCAATACAAGCATTGTGTAACCTGTATCTTTTGTGGAAACTGCTAGGTACATCTCACCTAGATTGGCCACTGTTGGAAACAGGATGCAGGGCTTGATGGACCTTGGTCTGACCCAGTATGGCACTTCTTATGTTCTTATGTTCTTACACCTCCTATTGGGATGCAGTTGGGCACAGAGCAGTATAATATGTCCAGCTGTATGTGGTGATGTTTCTTTCCCTTCTTTTTGTCCCTCTGTTTTTGGCTACCATTATACTCCAATTGCTTCCACATAGTTTGGTTTGTTTTCATAAGATCAGCGGTCCATCTAGCCCACTATAATTTCCAGAAGTTGCCAATCTTGATCAAACTTTCAGGGTAGCATCCCCCAAAGATAGCAACATGGTACATTGCTTACCCCCAGGATGCGCAGTTTATTTCCCCCATGTCTCCTTTATGGATCTTTCCTTCAGGAATTTTTCCAGATACTTTTATAGCCCAGCTATGCTTCCTGCTTTATTTAAACATAGATGTCCCTCTATGTTAATAGAGATTCACCCCTAAACAAAGACATGGGGAGGGGTGACTTGCATGGAGTGGCAGGTGCACCTACTCTTTCCATCTTACTGGGCAGACTAGATGGACCATACTGGTCTTTATCTGCCATCATTTACTATGCTACTATGTAAGACAATGCTACTTTATGAGACTTACGCTGTTATACCAAGTTTTAGCAGGTTTAACATAGATGTCCAAAATGGACGTACATGTTTTTGACAGAATATGAGTTAGACATTTTTGTAGCAAGGAATGCCCACATCCCGGCCCGTTTCACCCACATGCAGATCGCACGTACAACTGCTTGTTGTCAGAATTACATTTATATGTCCAAGTGCCGTCCATGTCTACATTGTATGTTTAAATGGCTTAATCGTGGTTCAGAATGACCCTGAAAGGAAAAGAACTTGAAGGAAATAGTCCTGCTGACATCTCTCAAAGAGAGTTGGCCTATTCTAGAAATGTTAATGGGGAACACAAACAATATGGGCACTGCCAGATCTGTCCTATAACTTGAGAAATACAGGAACTCACCAATGGGCCTGGGTATAAAGTCTATCAATTACTCTGAGCTACCTCATGTTCATCTACTTATGTAGTATATTATATTAAATGCCCATGTGGTAAGATGTACTTAGGGAAGACCAATAGCCCTTTAGGGTACAAATGGGGGAACATGAAAACAAACTAAAAAGAAAGGTTGAGAAAGCACCAATTGTAAAGCATTGTTTGGAGATGGGACATGTATTTGAGGATTTATATTAATTTGCATTCATCACATTCCAGGGCACCCAAAGGGGTAGTGACACAGCACCCAAAGGGATGATGACAGCTAATACATTGTGAACAAAGGTGGATTTTCCACCTCATCACAGTGGAGCCAAATGTCTTGAATGGTCAGATTGATTGGTTTATGTGCAGGTGATTTGTCTTAATTTGTAATATTAATTTGTCAAACAGTATGGGCATGCTAAGATGAGCATGTTGAGTATGGTGGGGATTTTGTATTATAACAAGATTAGGTAGTTGTGAGCAGAGTTTGCTAGGAGGTGTTCTTGAGCATGGGTTTGGTTGGGAATGTAGTTATGCAATTGGCTGAAAAGGTGTCAACTCCCATGGCCTGCTTTGGAGTGGTTGTGGAAGTTAGAGGTTTTGATTGGCTGTTGGTGTGTGATTTCCCCTTCATATAGGTGTATGTGCAGCATGACCGTTGTTTAGTCATTATGAGTTTTGCCACGGCAGAAAGAGTGTGGCAGAAGTGAAAGTAAGCAGGGTTATCTTAAGGTCTGCATGATTGTTTTTTATGTGGAGTTTGGCCCTAGCAAAGGAGTTTTTTTGATGGTCATGAATCCTCATCGTAGTGCGTGAGGCACAACGTCGGTGATACTAGCTTAAGATATTTCTGTTCGGTGATACAATGTTTATAGAAGACTGAGCTGTATGTGGAGTCTTTTATGAATGGCTGGTTATAAGCACATTGTTGGATTGGGTGTAAGTGTATAAACTTTCATTAATTCATTTTGAAGTGATCAAGGCAGCTGTATGTCTGGACTGGTTGCTGGTGAATGATTACCCCTTTGTATAGGTGTGTGTGCACCTTGTTGTTGTTAAGTGCCGTCGAGTCGGATAACCACGACTTAATTGTTATGAGTTTCATTGTTGCAAACAGAGTATCACACAAGTAAAAATAAGTATGGCTATACTAAAAGTTGTATGAAAGGTTGTTTTTTTTAATGTGTGGTGTGACTGGATTTACCAATGGGGTTATTTGGATGGCTGTGGGAGCCTTGGAGCACTGAGTGAGGTGCAACAGCAAAAGTTTGAGTTCTGTACTTGATTCTGTCGAAGTTATTGTACAGATGAATGGAAAGTATGGAGAGAATGGTTTTGGAGGTGTTTGGATGTTTGGAGTTTTGTCGTTTTATGGTAGTTGATATTAGTAGGTAAACCTCACTGATACGGTTTAGATATGCAGGTGGAGCAGATTTTAATGTGTATTAGTTTTGAGTGTTAAGGTAGGTTTGAGGGTTTTTTTTTTTAAATTTCCCCTTGGGGATTTCAATACGTGCATTGTTTTCCAGAAGTTCCTGAACCCTGATGCAGCTTTTGGTTGCAAAATGCTGATAGCATCATAGTATCGGAGTTGATGACATCAGCTGGCATTCATTCTAGAAGAGGGGAAGTAATCCCTTTTTGGGTGATTTAATTGCAGTGATTATTTATCAACAGAGGAGTGAAAGTATATAGTTGGATTTGTTGTTGCCATGAAAGGGGTTTTTTTTTGTGACCAAGGGAAACTGTGAAGGTTTTTATGACCAGTGATGGACAACATATTGAAGGATTTTCTAGCCTGAATTAATAGTCTCTGAGGTCTTCTCCTCCCCTCAATCATACGGTTAATATATGTATTTGAGGATAGTCATATAAAATATTCTTTTGGGGAATACAGGATTTTCTGTATTTTGGGGGTTATCATTGTATGTCCTCCATAGTGACCATAACAATTGACATAAAAACATAGAAACATGACCGCAGAAAAAGACCATATGGCCTATCTAGTCTGCCTTCCATATCAACTACAATAGTCCTCTTTATATTTTTAGAGATCCTCTGTATTTGTCCCATGTTTTTTAAAATTCAGATACTGTCCTCGTCTCTACTACCTCCACTGGGAGACTATTCTATGCATCTATCACTCTTTCTATAAAGATATATGTCCGCATATTACTCCTGAGTTATTCCCCTTTCACCTCATTCTATGTCACTTCATAGTAGAGCCTGCTTTCAATTGAAAAGGACACTCCTCCTGATATGTATGCCTCTATCCCGCCTTTCCTCCTAAGTATAAATATTAAGATCTTTTAAGTCTGTCCTCATATGCTTTATAATGAAAACCACTAACCATTTAGTAGCCCCCCGTGCACTAACTCCAACCTGTTTATATTTTTCTGAAGGTGTGTTCTCCAGAACTGCACACAATACTTCAA
Source organism: Ichthyophis bannanicus (assembly GCA_033557465.1). NCBI lineage: Eukaryota > Metazoa > Chordata > Amphibia > Gymnophiona > Ichthyophiidae > Ichthyophis > Ichthyophis bannanicus. Next base: position 1,469,869,758 of record CM066031.1, read on the forward strand.
ATGAGGTCGCACCAGAGACCTATATAGAGGCACTATCACCTCCTTTTTTCTGCTGGCCATTGCTCTCCCCATGCACCCAAGCATCCTTCTGGCTTTTGCAATTGCCTTTATACCTGTTTGACTACTTTAAGGTCATCAGACACAATCACGCCCAGGTCCCACTTTTCTTTTGGGTTCAGATGTACTTCACCCCTCCACCGTACTGCTCCCTTGGATTGTTGCAGCCCAAATGCATGACCCTGCATTTTTTAGCATTACATCTCAGCTGCCAAATTCTACACCATTCTTCAATGTTAGTTATATCAGTCCTCATGTTATCTGTTCCTTTCTTGGTGTCTATTGCAGATTTTGGTATCATCTGCAAACAGACAAACCTTACCCAACAGCCCTTCCACAATATCACTAACAAAGATGTCAAAGATAATTGGACCAAGGACAGATCCCTGTGACTCACCACTGGTAACCTCCTTTTCAGAGTGAGCTCCGTTTACCTGTACCCTTTGCCACCTCTCACTCAACTAATTTCTAACCCAGTCAGTCACTCTAGGGTCCATCCCTAGAGTGCTCAGTTTTTTTTATAAGTTGTCTGTGTGCTCTTCCTTGGTCCAACTCCCTGGTCACCCAGTCAAAGAAATCAATCAGATTTGTCTGACAAGACCTGCCGAGGATCCTGCAATCTGTTGGACTCCAGAAACCTCACTATTCTTTCTTTTATCAGTGTTTCCAATTATTTACTCACCACAGTGGTTAGACTAACCGGCCTGTAGTTTTCAATCTCATCATTACAACCAGTTTCAATTTGCTGACTTTCCCTGAGAAATTCACTTCAGCTATTTGTATACAGATTCCTGTAGCTCGACTTCTGCCCTCCTACCTCTTCCCATTCAGTCAGCTCCCTCAGTTCATCTTAAAACTAGATACCAGCTCTGTGCTTTAAAAGAGATATTATTCACAGTCATCTGGAAAGGAATGTTTCTTTCTTGTCAGATTGACCCTTCAGGATGCAGCAGACTGCACAAAACGAAAGAACTAAGTGCAGGACACCATGTAGAAAGTACCAATCTTGATGAAACTGTTGGAACATTAGAACATTATGGAGACTATTTTGTAAGCTACGGTAATTGTTCAGCAATGGAATTAACCATGTCGTCATGGTTAAAGTATCATTTTATAAAGTGTTTTAACACATAAAAGGCCTCATAAAATTAGGCCATGCATACTGTAAAAGTATATGTGGAATAAGCTGGTGCATATTTACAGAGTAGGCATATTCAAGGGAAGAGTTAATAAAATGCACGTATCTGCATGCACGTTACACACAAAAATGTATGGAACCAAACAAACGGAGGCAATGGTGTTAACAAAGCACATACAATTAGCGAAAAAAAAAGTTTACACCCCAAAGCAAAGACTAAAACCACCAATGGTATAAAAATTAATACATTATTAGGTGCATTTTCTATAGCCAATTGTGCCTGTAATGGAGGGTTCTCTCATTTTTTTTATTTTTTGGCTTATCTATCCATATTCATCTGCATGTTTGCTTGCACATGCTTAAGTACATGTAAACAGTTACTTATATCCAATTCATAGTAAAATCGTATATGACAGCAGATAAAGACCATTATGTCTACCCATCAAGGTGGCAAACGTAGGTGCACCTGCCGATCCATGCAGGTCACTCCTCCCCATGCCTTTTTGGGTGTACCCACAGCTCCATGCAGGTCACCCCTATTTGTTGAAATAGCAGAGACAGTTAAGGTTATTTTGATTTTATCCTGTTGCTATAAAGGGATCCACTGTGTCTGTCCCATGCCATTTCGAATTCTGTCACTGTATTTGCTCCCACCACTTCCATCGGGAGGGCATTCCAAGCATCTACCACCCTTTCAGTGAAAAACTATTTCCTGACGTTGCCTTTCAGTTTACTCCTTTGCAGCTTCATGTTATGCCCTCTAGTTTTGCAGCTTCCCCATCTTGAAAAAGGTTTGTTTGTTCATTCATACTCTTTAAGTATTTAAAGGTCTGTATCATATCTCTCTGTCCCTCCTCTCCTCCAGAGTGTACATATTTAGGTCTTCAAGTCTCTTCTCATAAGTCTTCTGACGCAGGCTCCAAATCATTTTGGTCACCTTCCTCTGAACCATTTCAAGTCTATTTATATCCTTTTGCGAGGTATGGTCTCCAAAACTTAACACGATATTCCAAGTGAGGCCTCACCAGTGACTTGTACAGTGACATTAGTACCTCCTCCTTTCTGCTAATAATTCCTCTCTGTATACAATCCAGCATCCTTCTGGCTTTGGCCACTGCCTTGTCACACTGTTTTGCCACCTTGAGATCCTCAGAAACAATCACTCCAAGGTCCTTCTCCTGGTCCATGTACACCAACCTCTCGCCCCCTATCGCATACAATTTCCTTGGATTTCTGCATCGCAAGTGCATGACTGTACTTCTTCACATTAAATCTTAACTACCAAGCATTAGACCATTCTTCTAGCTTTTGTAGATCTTTCCTCATGTTATCCACTCCCTCAGTGGAGTCCACTCTGTTGCAAATTTTTGTATCATCTGCAAAAAGACATTCAATCCTTCAGCAATATCACTCATGGATATATTGAACAGTACCAGTCCCAGGACTGATCCCTGGGCATGCTACTAATCACCTTCCTTTCATCTGAGTGAGTTCTGTTTACCATCACCTTCTGTTGTCTGTCAGTCAACCAATCTCTGATCCAGTTCACCACCTTGGCACCTATCCCCAAGCTGTTAAGTTTATTTATAAGCCTCCTATGAGGAACAGTATCAAAGGCTTTGCTGAAATCTAGGTAGATCACATCCATTGTATGCCCTTGATGTAGTTCTCAAATGCCCTTGATCTAGTTCTATTTCAACTGCACTTCTCAAGAGATGCCACCAATAGGGACTCCATCCCTGCCAGCAGAAGAAGAACAGCAGGCCATGATTGCGGCCAAAAGGAGAACTGCCACCAGTGGGGAACTCCTCCCCCAACAGTGGATGAAAAGCTGCAGGGCGCAATCTCAGCAAAGAGGAGAGCTCCCATCAACAGGGATCTAATGCCACATACATAAAGTATATGAGGAAAGGGGAAACGTGTCATTTTATCCCACTATAAGTGTTCAATTTTTAACTTGTTAAAAACTGTATAAATATATGATCACATAAAATAGATAGGGTCCAACATGGCCATGTTTCAGCATGTGACCTGCATCAGGAGTAATATAAAATCCTTTAAATATTCCAATATAGAGATCTATTTCATTCAGGTTTATAATACCCCATGCTCATCACCAAATAACGTAAAAATTCAATAAATTAGTACTTGTATGCCAATCTTGTAAAGACTATTTAATTAAATATCACACATAGCAATTGCAAATGCTATTAACAAGAAAACTGTTAATGAGGCAAACATGGAGCAGTTAACACCACCTCAAGAGGTTTAGTTAACTGCACTATGTTATTTGCTATTCCATATGACAGCTTGATCCCTAGCGTTAATACTGAAAGACTACCACTAAGGGTCAAGCAGTGGCATTTTGAACTCAGTGTGAAAGGGCCAGGAGCAAATAGTAGTTGCTTCTGCCCCCTTTCCTTACACTACCACTGCTAGAGGTGGGCTGGGAGGAGGGGAGTCTATAGGGGAGTAGGCATCTTTATAGCAGAATTTGAAGCACATCATAGTATTAAACTCAAGAGGACCTTTGCAGTGGTAAAACACATGTGAAGGCCCATTTTAAGTAGCTGAAATGGAAATTGAGACATCCAGGTTGGGATACACTCAGTTGCCCCTGTATTTTATAAAAGGCTTTCCCAAGCATGAGACCTTTTCAAAATGCGTAGACAGATGCTGGAAAATATACAGGTACTTGCTTACACATCCAGTGGGAACAGCAATTTTAAAGATAAGTAAGTACCGTGGCTATCTCTTTGTACTGTATATGCCTTATAGTGTTATATAGATGAAATATAGTAGAAGTACTAATAGTAAATAAAAAGTGGAAAAAATATCTTTACTCAAAATTTAGTGTTGCTGCAACCAAGAACATTGCACATGGACTTGAAGATATTGAGTTTTGTGGATGTTTTAGACTGTAATATCAGGAGAAAGGGGGTGATATGTATTGTAATATGGTTACTTTTCTGTTATAAGTTTTTTCTGTGATGCAAGGAACATATTTTTGCTTCTAGAATTTCGATTTTATTTGTATTTTTAGATGTTGTAAATTAGCATGTGATTTTTTTGGTAGTGGTAATTCATCAGTGGCATCAAATAAATAATAAATAAATACATTTCTTAAAGGTGCCCACTGCCACGGGTAGGATAAAGGAACCCACCACAACCCTCCCCCCAGAAAAACAAAATCACCCCCTACCTCTGGAGACTAGTGATACATGATCACCCCACCCTGTCCCCATCTCTGGACAGTTAACATCAGCATAGCTCCCACTCCTTGAACCCTTCTCATCAGCATAAGTCCTCTGACTGGATCGCCAGTAGAACAAAGCACCATCCAAGTCCCAAACCCTGGCAGCACATGATCACCCTTATTCCCAAACCTCTTTGACATCAGCATCAAACCCCTCCTCCTGACACTCCTTGGAATTTATTAAGAGTTATCTTGGTGGCTAGTGGGAACAGATGAAATCCCCAGATATTCTTGCAACCTTCTGCATCCAGGTTCAAAATGGCGCCACTGGCCTTCTAGTGGTAATCTCACAATACAACTACTGGGGAGCAAGATGCCAAATAAAGCCAAACAGCCTTCTTTTAACAGCTTGATCCTTAGCAGTATTACCATGAAACTACTGCTAGTAGGCCAGAGGCACCATTTTGAATCCAGGTGCCAAGAGATCAAGAACATCTGGGCATTGCTCCTGCGCCACAACTACCAGGGAAACCCCTGGTAAGAGCTAGGATTTTTTTTGAGGGGGTGGAGGATTATGCTGATATCAGAGGGGTTCATGGGATGGTGCAGTTTGCTGATATTGAGGGAATTCAGGGGAGGGGGTTTTCTGATATAAGGGGAGTTCAGTGGGCAGGGGAGGTTATGATGATATTGAGTGATTCCAGAGTAGGGGGTTATGGTGCTATTAGGGAGGGGTAAGGGGCTTGATGCTGATGTCAAGGAAATTCCAATGGTGAGATATATGCTGATATCAGGAAGTCAGAGGTTATGGGGAAGATCATGTGCCACTGGGGTTCAGGGTTGGGGTGATTTTCCACACATAGGCATCGGAAAGGGGTGGGCCACAGGAGCCCTGGACCCACTAAAACTTTGTTGCTGCAATCAGGGCTTCCCCTACTTTGGCATGTGGGGATCCAATCTCTCACAGGCAGAAGTAGGGAAAATCCAGCAATCGTGATCTGGCAAGCAGAAGGCTGTCCACGGGGATCCCATCCCCTATGGGCAGAAGAGAGCTGCGATAGCAGCACAGATCCATCCTGTCTACCCTTGGGAGGTCGGATCCCTGTGGGCAGACAGGAGGGGAATTCCAGTGATTGCAGCCACATAGAATCAGCTGGCCCAGGGCAGATCTTCCCCCCTCCCCCCCTCCCCCACAGAACACAGTGTTCCAACACCTCTGGTTCCACTGGATCCAGAGCATCAAGAAATTTGGAGGTAAGGTTGTTTTGCACCTTCCCTATTATTTAGATCCTGGATCTAAAGAGGCAGCTAGCACGTAGAGCCGGTGTAAAACCCAACAGGGAAATGGTTTTCCAGAGACTTCAATTCTCATTGTAAGACAGGAAGTTTACTTGTGTGCGTTGGCTAGTTACACATCCATGCAGTCTACACACATAAATGTTGTTATTTACACATATAGGTGTTTCTAAAATAACTTCCTATCCTTATGGCTGTATTGCTTAGTCTCCAAGTTTGGAGGAATCTATTTAGACTGTCAGCATTATGGCCGATAACATCTGATTGCAATGTACATACAGATGGTATGCTTTTAAATTTACTCTCAGTTTTAGTCTTACTTTGGTTAGTTTTATCATTCTGATACAATTTTTCCCTATTATGTTTGGAGTAAAACATACAGAGAAGCATCCAGTCTAAACTATTTTTCAGTGATCAATATGTCCTTATTTTTCACAGCTGCTTTGTATTTAATTCATCCATTATTCAGACACACAAACAGGATGCATTGTAGGCTGCAGAAGTACTTGCAGTACATCCAATGTTATGTATTTGACAAAGAGTTTTGGCAGAGCTGGTGTTTTCAAAAGGGTACAGAAAACATTAATGAAACGTTAATACAGCTTAATTCTTGAGGGGGCAGATTGAACTCTCTTATTTGGGTACTTTCATTTGATGGCTTTGCATCGTAGTTGCCAGCTGGATCCATTCTTTCAGGGTAGTTTCATCCAAGGTTTTATCCCACTGCTTGCACGAAAATGTAATTTTTTTCCTTATTTGTTTCCCTAAGGAAAGCAGAACTAAACGTCCATGCATGAAGTGGTGGAAACCAGGAGTGGATTAATCTGCTCTGAATGATTCTAGCAGGAAACCCTACTTTGCACCAGATTACAAAGATAAAGTGGATAAAATTGATGGGGATCAGTGGTAGAAATCCAAATTATGGGCCCCTCAAGCAACAATTTTTAAAGGACCCCTAGAGTGGGGGAAGTCCACTTCAGAAGATATAGGGGCAGCTGTAAACAAGCCCCCTTCCTCCTTTGGGCTCTCCTTCATTGCAGGGGCCACTTTAGCAGGATTTGCACTCCTAATGTGGACAGAGTATCTGCTAAGTAGGTCTTCTCTTGGTTCCAACTCCATCTTTAATTAGTCTATGTTTAACACACTGCTCTGCTTTTCTTATGTCGGGTCCACCTTATGGAAGTCAGTACCCATAAATATTTGATAAGAGATTCAATATTTGTCTTTTAGGAAGAAATCAAAAGACTTGTATGTTCATACAATCGTGTTAGGTTTTTAATGACAGGATTAAAATGTGACAGCATTTTTCATTGTTTTATTTCTTACATTATCATTTATATTTTATTGTACTTCACTTAGAAATTTAATCTAAAGCAGAGAATGAAATTAGCATTAAGCTAAAAGCTTTTAAATTTTACTTTTTGAGCACGAAGAGTTTGATGGAGCAGGCATCTACATGTAAAATACTAATCCATGAGGCATACTTTCCTGAGGAGAAAATTCCATAATGATAGAATACACTGCCTCCATTCCTCTATTGCAAGTAAATTTATCTAATGTATGTTCATTGTGGACATCATGAGAATCTAACCTGGTGGTGCTCTGCTAGGACAGGTGTAAGAATGTTGATATAGCCAAATAATCTCAAAATTATTTTTTTCTATATAAGGAAATAGCAGCAAAGCCCATCTAAGCAGAGGTGAAGATAAATAAACAGATACGAGCTTTTGATTATTCTGGAAGAGGGAGGATGTAGTTCCTAATGTGCATCAAGGGAATAATGCATGGTATTTGCTCCTAACACATGTTGAGAGGCAAAATGTGCATTAATTTACTGTAATGCACATTAATTAACCTCAATGCATATTGCCTCATAATGAGATGCAATGCATGCAAGACACCTCATTATGATGCAAATGGTTAACATAGTTTGCATTGAACAGCGCAAACTCTCTTATTCCTGGAAAATAATGCCAGGTCAAAGCTGGTGACATTTTTCTATCTGGGAACATCAGACTGCTAACATACAGCCTGCTGCGCCCAGCTGCATTCCTTAAGGGGCCAGAACTTAAAAATAATGTGTTCCATGGGGGTCCCTCCCCCTCAGTCCTAGAAATCTCACAAAAAGCCCCACCCTCTGAATCCACATACAAAAACCCTTTCAGACCTTGGATTACAACCCCCTTCTCAAAGACCCCACCACCACCTAGGGCACCTTAAAGTCTACCTTAAAGTCTCTTTGGTGGTCTAGAAGTTAATGATGAACAGTTAGCTAAATCTCCAAAGTTTGGAGAGTAATTTTAAAAGCCCTATTTGTGATGTGCACGTGTAGAGTCAGGCATACACATCTGTATCACATCTACATGTAAATGGCCACTTTAAAAAGGATCCACTTTAAATGTGGATGGCAAGATCATGGCCAATTTGAACTGGGGGCGTCTGGCATGGTCTGGGTGTAGCATGATTGATTCATAGTAATCTCGTAGATCTTTGAGATTATTGGCACTCATGTTCACTTGAGTCCTTGGTAGTCGTACGTGTGTCAATTCCTGAGGTTGGGCCTCAAAATGAAAAGGGATCTTTTGGAACAGTGTCCTTATTAACACAGCTTCTAGTTGCTGCTAGAATTAATAAGAACATAATAAATGTCATACTGGCTCAGAGTAATGGTCCATCTAGTCCAGTATCCTGTTTCCAATGCTGGCCAATCCAGGTCACAAGTACCTGGAAGGATCACAAAAAGTAGCAACATTTCATGCTACTTACCTCCAGTAATAAACAGTGGCTTTCCCCAGGTCCACCATAATAGCGTTTTCTGGACTTTTCTTCCAAATTGAAATTCCAAACTGGCATCCTCAGTTGAACATTTGTGAGAGTAGCTATGAAAATTAGTTAACATGGAGAGGATAACCTCCATCAGAATATATCAGAACATGTTGCGGGACTAGGAACTGTTCTTGAAATGCATTGGAAGCAGACACAATCAAAATTCTTGATGATCACTGAATCTTTTTCATTCCATATTGAATTGCAGACATCTTAATGAATAACTATAACCCTCACTATTTGTCTTACTTATATTTTTTTCTCTGTAGTAGGGATGTGCATAGAGGAAACTTTTGTGGTTAATTTTCATGTCATTTGGCCATTTTCCCCAGTTTTCAAATATTTTGTGATTCATTTCTCATACTAATTTTACTAAAGCAATTCTATGCATGCTAGAACCTTTTTCATATTATTATGGGTTAGATATTTATTTATTTAGCTGTATTTATATTCCGCTTTTCACCAGGTCAAAGCGGTCAATTGGGGGATACATTTAACACGAGGGGATATGACACACATACGTTAATACTTACAGGGAACATGGGCAATGGAGGGTTAAGTGGCTTGCCCAAAACCACAAGGAGTGCCTATAGGACTAGAAATCCCAGTCCCTCTGGCCTGAGATTGCTGTCCCCAGGTGGGACTTGAACCCCCGGCCCTCCAGCCTGAAGTACCTTGTCCTAACCACTAGACCACTCCTCCCTCCCTATTAAGTTAATTGTGTGTGCTGTAAATTTTTTAAGGCATACTAACAAAGAAACTGCACATTAACAAATTCATATACCTATTCAGTATTATCTGTTGATTGGTTAGGAGGAAAAGAAGACATGAGCTTTGAATTCATTTCATAATTTCTTTATTTCTGATATTGTAACTGTCTGCAAATTTTCACATTACAGGTGAAAAAATATGGAACTCTGAAACATTAACTTTATAACCAAGCAAACCATTTCTTACCAAAAATGAAAGAGTGAACATCTGGAGCTATTCAGCAGTAAAATGAAAATGTTGAAAAGTGTTTCCTTTCTTTTACCCATAACAGCCATTAGAACAGTTTTTAGAAAGAAATGGAAATTGTAGTGAAGAAATCAAACTGGGATGACTACAAAGCAGCAACCATCTGGAAAACTCCGCACATACCAGGTTTAACATAAACATAGTACCTTTACTTCCAAGGATATTTGCTTTATCATGAGGTCACATCTTTGGAATCCATTAGCTTAGATTCTCAGGCTTATGACCGATATAAACAACTTTCAAAAGATGCTTAAAAATGTGGTTATTTGAGGAGGCATTTCAAGTGTGATTTTAGATGGATATGGTTAGATTATAGCTCTGTTGGATGAAGGGTATTTTAATGCATGCATAATGCAATTTTCTATTGAATATAAATAGTGAGAACATAGGGGTATATTTACTAAAGAGTGTTAAAAGAGCAAGTGTGCCATTAGCGCCTTTTATCTGCACCCTTGTGCCCTTAACACTGCGGAAGGAACAATAACACCACATTAATGAGCATTACAGGTGCCCACAGCGTTAAGGGAAAAGGCGATGGAGAATGGCCTTTAATGGGGTGCAGAGTGGGTGTTGACAGTGTGTGCTCCCTTACCACTGGCTTGCGCAATCACGCATTAGAGCCCTTAGTGCTGTAGAATCTATATGGATTGAAATTCCATGTAAAAAAGGGAAGGCGATCGCAGTGGGGGTGTACTATCGACTGCCTGGCCAGAATGAAGAAATGGATGATGAAATGCTCAAAGAAATCAAGGAAGCCAACAAAAGTTACAGCGCGGTAATAATAATGGGTGATTTCAATTACCCTGGTATCGACTGGGTCAGTGTCACGGCAGGACATCCTAAGGAGATAAAGTTCCTAGATGACATAAATGACTGCTTCTTGGAGCAACTGGTTCATGAACCGACCAGAGGGGAAGCCATATTAGACCTAGTCCTTAGTGGAACACCAGATCTAATGCAAGAGATAAGGGTATTGGGGCCACTTGGCAATAGTGATCATAGCATGAGCGCCTTTGATTTAATTAGTGGAGGAGGGATAGTAAGGAAATCCACAGTACTACCTTTTAACTTTCAAAAGGGAGACTATGATAAAATGAGGAAAATAGTTAAAAAAATAAAAGGAGCAGTTGCAAAGGTTAAAAACTTACATCAAGCTTAAGTGTTGTTGAAAAATACTATCTTGGAAGCCCAGACCAGCTGTATTCCACGCTTTAAGAAAAGTGGAAGGAAGTCCAAAAAACTGCTAGCATGGCTTAAAGGTGAGGTCAGAGAGGCTGTTGTTGCCAAAAAAGCATCTTTCAGGAAATGGAAAAAAGAGCCAAACGATGAAACCTGGAAACAGCACAAGCACTGGCAGGTCAAATGCAAGGCATTGATAAAGCAAGCAAAGGGAGAATTTGAGAAGAAGCTTGCTGTGGAAGCAAAAACACAAAATAAAGATTTTTTCAAGTACATTCGTAGCAAAAAACCTGTGAGAGAGTCAGTTGGTCCATTAGATGATAGAGGAGTTAAAGGGGCACTAAGAGGCGACAAGGCGATAGTGGAGAGACTGAATGAATTCTTTGCTTCGGTCTTTACTGAGGAAGATATAGGGATGTTACCCATGACTGAAGTGGGATTTAAAGGTGCGGAAGAATTGAAGGAAATATTGATACATCGGGAAGATGTATTACAACTATTAGATAAACTGAAGAGTAGCAAATCACCTTGGCCAGATGGTATACATCCAAGAGTGTTGAAAGAACTGAAATATGAGATTGCAGACCAGCTATTAGTGATCTGTGAACTATCATTAAAATCATCTCTAATACCTGAAGATTGGAGGATCGCCAATGTAACGCCAATTTTTAAAAAGGGTTCCAAGGGTAATCCAGGAAACTACAGACCGGTGAGCCTTACGTCAGTACAAGGAAAAATTGTAGAAACCATCATAAAGAATAAAATTACTCAGCATATAGATAGTCATGTCCTAATGGGAGACAGCCAACATGGCTTTAGACAAGTAAGATCTTGTCTTACTAATCTGTTATGCTTTTTTGAATGTGTGAATAAACAGGTGGACAAAGGTGAGTCAGTTGATATAGTGTATCTGGACTTTCAGAAAGCCTTTGACAAGGTCCCTCATCAGAGACTTTTGGCAAAACTAAAGAGTCATGGGATAGGAGGCAGTGTACTACTGTGGATCAGGAACTGGTTAAAAGATAGAAAGCAGAGGGTTTGGGCTAAATGGCCAATTTTCCCAATGGAGAAAGGTGAATAGTGGTGTACCCCAGGGATCTGTGCTGGGTCCGCTGCTTTTTGACATATTCATAAATGACCTGGAAAGTGGAATAACGAGTGAGGTTATCAAATTTTCAGATGACACAAAACTATTTAAAGTTGTTAAAACCCAAGAGGATTGTGGAAAATTGCAAGAGGATCTTGATAAATTGGAAGACTGGGCATCAAAATGACAGATGAAATTTGACTCAGTACAAGCATTTTGGAACCTGTGTCTTTTTGGGGGAAACTGCTAGGTACGTATGACCTAGATTGGCCACTGTTGGAAACAGGATACTGGGCTTAATGGACCTTGGTCTGACCCAGTATGGCATATCTTAAGTTCTTGTGTTCTTATGTTAAACCCTAATGCCAAGTAAAACCTCATGGAAAGGGGTACTTTGGAGGTGAGAGAGACTATTTAAATGTCTGCAATGTGATGCACACACTGGGGATCTCAATAACGTGATAGTAGTGCTCCATTAGCAGCAACAGCATAGTGCTCTATTATGACAGGGCAATACATTGATGCTACCAATGTGGCAAAGGAGGTATCACGTGGGTGCTGCTTTTGGTCAGGCATGTCCACTAGGGTGACAAGGTGGCTGCCTAGGGGGAACATTTTTGATGGCTGGTATGATGCCACAGTGACAGCAGCAACACACATACATGCTGCCACAGTGAGAGGGGGGTCTGCCACCCCCACTGCCACCATGCCGACATGTCAGCATTGCGTGAGTGTAGGGTGGCGGTTGCAACCTGCCACTGGAGAGATCTGTGTCTTGGCGGTGTGTGACAGGTGCAATACTGCAGTTGCCACTGTCAGTGGGATGGAAAGCATGTCAGCAGCAGGCACAGTAAATCACAGCCCCCTCCCCCTGTCCCAATGTCTAAGGCAGCATCACCTGTGACCACAGCCCCTGGTGGAGGGGGGCAGGAGCGGCATGGTGTGACTATGTTAGGTGGGCTACCTCAATATGACCACTGGCAATACTGAGTTGGCGGCGAGGGCAGGGCTGCAGGGAGTGAAGGATTGGCCGACATGCTGCTAACCACCAGCTATGGACCCTGGAACATGGCCAGTGTGCCTACTGGATGGGCTGGGCCTGGGAACAGGATGCCCACCCCTGCACATATAGAGTGGATATGTGGCTTTGCTGCATAAAGAATGCACTGAGGCAGAAATACTGTGCAATATGAAAACATGAGCACCCTGATCCCTCACCTACTGAAGGATGACTGGAATCTGTGAGTGCTCCGCTGACATCTCCAGAACTCAGTACTCAGTCGGACACAACTATCTGAGCCACATGTGAATCTACATTACCCATTGTGCCCGGCAACATATGAGAACAGTCCATGATGCACCCACAAGCACACACCATGCAAGGGGTACATAGGTCATTATGCTATCAGACCCATGGCCTGGAATTTTTGCGGTCCCTGCATTTGGGACTGTGGGAAACAGCTGACACAACCTCAGTGACTATAATGACATCTGATAGGACAGTCCCTGGCCAAAAGGAACAGGATACAAGGCACAAATATGACTGGACACTCCAGCACCTCACGTGTGCAGAGAACCAGGTAATTAGCAACACACCATACAGACAATACCTACAACACACAGGCAGTGATATCAATGTGCTTGGGGACATGGAGGGTCCAATTATTGCAGTGCATGCCCTGGGGACCAGGTGCTATGTGGCCTCCTCACATTCAGGATAATACCTGTAATTGGTCAGTAGCACGGTTTGCAACTGTTATGTGCCGGGAGCAAAAAATGTCCCTGCCTAATCCTGCCTAGATGTGATGAATGATAGCATTCTCCCTTTGCTGATCACTTGCATAAAGCAGGTCAGAATGTGAAATGCATCATGGGTAATGGAGGGATAACCTATACCGGCACACAGAGCTGAACTTGCGGCCATAATGAGGATTGTGCTCACTGGGGCCTTGCACTGTACGCTCTTGTCATCTATGCTGGTGCAAGACATGTGCATGGCTCCCTGGGGAGGCCAATATGGCCCACAAGGGTCACTGATGTTGCCTGTGTGCAAGGTATGTGTGTAGGTATACCCATCTTGGTGTATGAAGCAGGTCACAGGGGTCTGTGCACCTTGCACATGTGCTGCCTCTTGAGTACATGCCACACTGTGGCACAGCTGACCATGTGTGTAAGTGTTGCTTCCCATTGGGGGAACAGTGGAGGGACAGCCATCTTAACCTCACATGTGCCCTTGCCTTACAACAAGGGACTGAAGCAGTGTCTGCTGAGCAGATATAGTACTGCATGTCCTGTTCATTAAGTACTGCATGTGCGCCGCTGTAGGCAGGGTTTAGGTGTGGCATACCACGTCTCATGATGTGCCAGGCACGTTGTTTCATGTGCCTGATTACACCCATTGCTGGCAGGGATCTGCAGTCTCTTTGAGCCCGGGCCTTGCTGTGCAGGTTGATATGGAGTTGTAGCCTAATAGTTAGGGCACTAGCTTTGTAATCAATGGACAAGGGTTTGGTTCCTACCTGTTCTCTGTGGGGATAGGCAGCTTATTTGGATAGCAGTAAAAGACCAAGGTCAGCTTTGAGTGGTGAACACATGCTTTTTGATGTGTTCTGGGAGCACATTGGGTCGGAGTACATGCTATTTGTGTTCATGGCCTTCTGAGATCATGCCTTTATTGGCACTGCTGCAGGTCATTGCAGAGGGTCTGACATGCTCATACTGCAGCTACCTGCCACATGAGTTGAGGTGTAGCCTAAGGGTTTGAGCCGTGGCTTAGGTGCTAGTAGACAGGGGCTTGGTTCCCACTAGTACTCCTTATGTGACTGATGGGAGCATTTTGCAGAGGCTTTTTATTTCTGTATAATCTTTCACATCATGACCTCTACTCCATCATGGTGATTATGGCACCAAAGGGGGCATGTCTTCCCCATCCTATGTGGCATACTGATATTACTACATTTTACGTGGGCACCTCTCAGTGCATCCATACTGCTGCCTCCCACATGCTTATACCTCTTACTGACACATAGGATGCCCACATATCTGTCAGGTCCATCAGCTCCCATCTGTCCTTCCATCCAGCACCTTTCCATTGACCTTCGCTGGGGCTCCCTTATCCAGCATTAAGGTAGGTGGCATTTTCAGGCATTAAGGTGCCCAGAGTGGAGGAGTAGCCCAGTGGTTAGAGCAACTGCCTAGTACCCAGAAGATCAAGGGTTTGAGTCCCACTGGCACTCCTTGTGACTTTGGGGAAGTCACTTTACCCTCAAGGCTAGCAATCTACTTCCAGTGATACATTGCCAAGAAAACTCAGAGGTAACTGGGTCACTATGAGTCAACACTGACTTGTTGGCACTAAAAAAAAAAGGTGCACACTTGGCACCTTAATGTTCAGTGTGCTGTTAGTGCACACTAAGCAGTCCCTTTCACCCTTATCACCAGAACACTTAACCCCAAGCCTTTATCTCATGCAAACACCTTTAATTCTGCTGTTATCGCTCGAAATCCACTGCTCCTTTATGCTTTTTAGTAAACATACCCAATAGTCTGAAGGAGGTTGTCTTTGAATTTTTTGTTGTTTATCTTGATGATTGCTGTGTTTTGTTGGTACCCTATCAACATGTAATGAGGAATGGTATATAAACATTTTAAATAAATACAATAAACTTATATAGCCACATATTCTCGTTCTATGTAATCTGTTACCTTGTTCTATGTTCTTTGTAAACAGTTGTTTAATACTGTCAGTTATGTTACATGAACACTAGCTTTCTCGGGGATTCAAGCTTTCTCGGGGATTCACTAGCTTTCTCGGGGATTCAAACCCAAGTCTATCATAATGCAGCATGCATACTAAGAACTGTGGCTCGCGATATCACCAAAAGTCTGCTCAGGATCTTAAGCAACGTGATCTTATACTGGAATAAGATCTAATCCATTCTATCCCTGACCTCCTAACGTAAGCATATTGTTAACTTCTTCCAACACTGTATTAGATTTAATCTAACTCAAACGCTCTGACCAACTTAATTATTGCTCTCTACTGCTCATACAATTTGCACTACATTGTATCCACTGTTCATACATTGTAACAGTTTACCTGTAACAAAGTTTATAACCAAGTCTTTTTGATAAGCAATTGTAGTCTTGCAACATATGTAACCACTCATACTTGCAAAAACTTCAGCTCTAAGTCTCCTACCCCTCTCACAAAAATTCACCCTGACTCCTAATTCACCTTCCCCTGTTCTCCCTACCCCCCTCCCTTTTCCATCTTGAAATCCTTCCAACTCCCCCCACAAAAATATCCTACATCAAGCCCTGCTCATTCACGATGGGGCCTACCCTTAGTTTACTTTACTTACTCTTACTCACACTACCTTACGCCCTCACCCTAACCCCCAGTGCCACCATTCCAATAATCTTTTCCCCTAGGCATTTACTCCCCCCACCTCCCTCCCACTATAATACCTATAACACCTACCACCGTTCTTGCAAACTAAGACCCATTACTTTAAACCACAACCTACATCCCCCACCCCCCTCAAATCCCCCCATCCCCCCCTCAAATGTGCCCTACTTAATGCCCGTTCAGCCAGAAACAAAATCCCCTTGCTTGCTGATATCATTACTGATAATAACCTTGATATACTCTGCCTTACCGAAACCTGGTTCCAAGATTCTGACACTGTATTACTAAATCAAATATGCCCCAATTTATACTCAATTAATGTTACTAACAGATTACAAGGTAGAGGAGGTGGTGTAGCTATTATTTCTAGATCCAGCTTACAACTCTCCTCTATCGAATCCTCTTCCACCCGAGGCTTGGACACTATTACTGTCTCCAACTCTACTTTAACCCTACACCTCATATATCGAGCACCACAAGCAGACTCCTCAGATCTCTCCACGATCCTAGATACTGCCTGCTCCCCCCATCTTACATCACGCCCTCTAATAATCTTAGGTGATTTAAACCTACATTCCACTTCCTTTTCAAATTCCTCCTCCTTCCTCCAAGCTATGAGCGCCCTCCATTTTACCCAAATACTTCATAACCCTACACACTCTAAAGGTAACACCCTCGACTTAATTTTCATCCCTCAAAGACCAGATCCAGCATACTATCCAACCCATTCCTTGGTCTGACCATTCCATTATCTTCTTCACCGTCCCCTACTCATCTTCTCAAAATAAACCTCACTCCCTTCCTCAACCCATTCGAAAATTCAAACCATTCAATGCAGCTAACTTCCTAGAACAAATCACTCCTTCACTTGACCAATTAAATGACAAAATCCCCAATCTAAATTCCACCATCTCTTCTTGGAATCAAACATTATCCTTAGCATCCCTACTCCCACCTAAACATCTTTCTAACAAACATCGCAGAAAAGCCCCCTGGTTTTCTACAACCCTGAGAAATCTCAAAAGAGAGCTTAGATGGCTTGAACCCAAATGGAGACATACGCAAGATCCAGATGTATACAATACCTATAAAACTAAACTCCGATCCTACTGCACTGAAACCATTAATCATAAAAGAGAATACAATGAAAACATAATCCAGCGTGCCCTCAACAAACCAAGGGAACTTTTCTCTATCGCCAAATCCCTAATAAAATACCCCAACCCACATGACCAACCATCTAAAATATCCGCCCAAGCTATAGCTGACCACCTGGCCTCTAAATTCCTCCCCCCCCCCCCTCTTCCCTTCCCCATCTAACAAACAATTCCCAACCACCTGAAGTCTATAATACACAACCACTAGAGAACTCATGGTACGAATTTCACACTGTCACCCCGGAAACTATATCTAATGTCATAAATAGTTTGAATGCTTCTACATCTGCCCTTGACCCCTGTCCTGCCCCCTGGATAAAATCCACCAGAACATCCCTCAGCCCCTACATCCAGACCATTGTACAATCCTCCCTCCAGTCTGGATCTGTACCTCCCCTACTTAAGTGTGCCTCTATCCGCCCCATCTTAAAAGGATCTAGACTTGACCCCACCTCCCCTTCCTCCTATAGACCCATCTCTAGTATACCCTTCCTAGCAAAGATTACTGAGAAAATTGTCCAAGCCCAACTACAGGACTACATAGATGACCACTCTCCTCTTGACCTATACCAACATGGATTTAAGAAGAATCATGGAGTTGAAACCCTTCTAACCTCCCTTCTAGACTCACTGTATTTACACACTCATAACCCTACTCAGGGTTGCTTACTTATATTTCTCGACTTATCTGCTGCCTTTGATTCTCTTCCCCATAATCAACTCCTCACCAGACTTCATGAAATAGGTCTGAGAGGCACTACTCTTAAATGGTTTTGCTCATACCTAGCCTCTAGAACACAACAGGTCCGTATTGGTAGTGACACCTCCCTCCCATTTATACTAAAGCAAGGTGTCCCCCAAGGCTCTAGCCTCTCTGCCTTACTTTTTAACATCTTCCTCCAACCTGCCTGCAAAATTTTCCAAAACTCTGGCATTCAATACCAATTATACGCAGATGATATGATGTGCTTCACACCATTTAGCCTCACTAACCCTGACTTTACCAAATTAAATGAATGTTTAACCAATCTCAAATCTTGGCTTTCCCAACACAACCTACTTATTAACCAATCCAAAACTGAGATCCTCCAAGTATTCTCCAACCCCTTATATACCCCTCCCCCAACACTCACCCTTGGCGACCTCACTCTCACTATAAAAAACCAAGTGAAATATCTTGGAATCATCCTCGATCAGAACCTCTCCTTCATTGATCATATAAAGAAAACTACCAACGCAGTTTACACAAAGTTACGTACTCTCCGTAACCTCAAGCCCCTCTTAAGCCCCAACTCCTTTCGTACTGTCTGTCAGGCTCTCACAACCCCCTCACTTGACTATTGTAATCTTATCTATCATGGCCTCTCTAAAACCACTATCCAACCTCTCCAACTTGCACAGAATACACTAGCATGTTTAATAACTAACACCCTAGGCGATCCCATATTACACCTGTCCTCTATGACTTACACTGGCTCCCAATCCAACTCCGAGCTAAATTTAAAGTGCTTACCCTTATTCATAAGATTATCTCAAAAGAATCAGCTCCTTGCCTTTCCCCCCTCCTAGCCTTCCCTAATAATACAAGCCTCCTCTACTAAAAACCTTCTATCTATTCCTACATCCAAGATACACTTTAAACAATCTACTAGCAGCAGGGCCTTCTCTCTCTATGCCCCCTCCCTATGGAATACCCTTCCCCATGACCTATGTAACTGTGTGAGCCACGCAGAATTTCGAAAAAGATTAAAAACTTACCTCTTCCTCGAACACTTTTCCCTACCACCCTAGTTCCTCCTCCTTACTCCCACTCCACTACTCCCACCCTTCTACTAGTCCATCTAATTGAGATCTCAGTGACCCTTGCTATTTTTAGGTAAACAAACGATTCATATTAGTGTAAATAATATTTTGTACATAGTTATTTATTTATCAGTTTCCCAGTTCCTATGTTACTTATATAGCCACATATTCTCATTCTATGTAATCTGTTACCTTGTTCTATGTTCTTTGTAAACAGTTGTTTAATACTGTCAGTTATGTTACATGTAAACCATCTTGAATTGTAGAAAGACGGTATATAAAAACTGTTAAATAAATAAAATAAATAAATAAATAAGGGTTTCTGTTACAAGCCACTATATAGTTCAATCACATTACTCCATCAGGTTCAGAGCAGAATCAAATCTCCCAGTCCAAAGCAGAAGCAGAGAATGTATTATACTACTAAGAGCTTAGAAATCTCTCATTGGGTTCGTAGGCAGACCTATTTTTGCATGAGCATTACATTTGGCCCTAAGACTCGAAGAAAAATCCAGATGTCAATTAAGCATATTAATTGCAAATCTGAAGACCATATGAATAACATCAGGACTATAGTTGGGCATAATTAGAGCATTTCATTGTTATTCGATTACATAATTGAGAAATATTAAGTTAACACAGCCTAATTCATTACTGTTGTCAGTAGAGATATTCATCTGTGACATTTCTTCTAACTGACCTGTCAGTGGTAATATGTCAAGTTGGTGATGTATGTCAAATGCCATCATCATCAAGTATGTTGGTTGATTTCACTGTTTCTTAGTATAATAAACAGGTTGGGAAGTATAATTTGAGTAGAATGCAAATATACTTTGATTTTTAACCTATCTGGACAATAATCTAGAAAGTATTATTGAGCAGAAATTTTATTTTCAAGTATTTTATCCTAAAAGTCCCTAACTCGAGACAGAGGGGAAATCAGTAAGGAGATCTCAACATTCAATTTAGGTAATATGGAATCAATTGGATACAAATGAGTCAAATAAGCTCCCCACTTCACTCCATTTGATGGAATGTACTAGAACATTTTGGAAGCAGCTGAAAGCAACCTATTTTACTGAACCTTTTGTTAGCTATCCTTAGATAAGATCACATGTCAGATGATACTGGAAAGGTGTTTTCAGCAATGTATTATCAATTAAGAAGAGTTTTATAGCGTGCTATGCTGTATCCAGTTTCTGTGCTACGTGTTATGTGATTTTATTTTTCATAATCTGTTGTTGTTTTATGATTGTAATTCTTAAATTATGAAATTGTATTGTAACCTACCAAGAACAATGGTTACGTAGGATATAAATTTAATAAATAAATAAATAGTGCCACTAAATATCATTCTCAATGGCATTTATGAAATTAGCAAATGCTGCTAACTGAATAAGTGCCTTTAAATATCAGTCCCCCCATATAATCAATAAAATACAATCATAAAAACATATAGAGCCCAATCCAGGAAGGGGTACATCCAGGCCATCCGGATGGTCCTGAGCAGCATGGGCCCATTTGGACCCGATTCTGAAATGTGTGAGCAAAACATTCCTGCGGCATTCATAATCAGGCCCAAGGATGGCCCAGTGTGCCCCTTCAGCTGCCAGGAGATCTCCACACTGTCTCCCAGCAAGCCCACCGCATCCCTATCTCCCCTCACCCTGTCACCCGACCCACAACGGGGCTAGTCAGCGCTCGGATTGGGCGACGGGGACCCATCTTATGCTGACTGCTGCTCCGGGGGGGGGGGGGGGGGAGGGGGGGGGCTGCTGGGCTCCAGTGGACATGCAGTGCAGGATTTGGAAGGGCATCCCATGCTTATTCTACCGTAGTGGTGGAATAAACAGGGCATCCCCCGGCGATCCGCAGACATACAGGGCCGTTATTGGAATCGGCCCTGCATGTCCAGGGGTCAGTCCCACCCACGTTCCACCTACTCTCCACCCCCTGTTCCGCTCCATCCCCCCTGCACACACAGTGGCTTGTGCATGAAGGGGGGATGGGAGGCAGCATCCAGCAATGGTGAATAGCAGGGGGGGGAGGGAACACAAAACAGTAATATTGAACTGCATTGTGATGTCATTAAATAAATAAATAAATAAATAAATTACATAGAACTCTTATGAACAGAGAATGAATTAACAGGAATTATAGGCATAAATAACTAGGGAGGTTATCAAGAATTCATTGTTGGTGATCATACCAGAGGAAGTTGTTAGGATGAAGTCATCAGAGATTTATTTACTTAACCTGTTTTCTATACCACCTTATCCTTCAATCAAAGTGATGTACATTATGTAATCACTACAAACATTCCCTTTTCTCAAAGGGCTCACAATCTGTATACCTGAGGCAACTGAGGGTTAAGTGGCTTGCCCAAGGCCACAAGGAGTGCCTATAGGACTAGAAACCCCAGTTCCTCCGGCCTGAGATTGCTGTCTCCAGGCAGAATTTGAACTGACGACACTCCAGCCTAAGGTACTATGTGCTAATCACTAGGCCACTCCTTATGAGCGCTGCATTCCTTCAAAGTGTTTTATAAATAGTTGTGTTTTTAATTCCTTGTGGAATGTTGAAATGTCAGATATGTTCTTTATTCTTTTGGGGAGGGTGTTCCATATATTGAGTGCATAAAGTGAGAATGTTCTTTTGAAAGTGAACTAGTTGCTCTTTCTGAGTTCAGTGGGTAAAGTTAGAGTGTTCTATGTGCAGCATCTTCTAGTTCTGTTGTTTGGGGTAGTTTGGAAGAGTGATCTTAAGTGATGTGAGGATAGATTGTGAAAATTTTGAATGTATTTAGAATGACTTTATATCTGATTCTGCTTGCAATAGGGAGCCAGTGTAGATGTTTTAGGATAGAGGTGATATGCTCAGATTTTATAAGCATATATAAGCATCCTCCTCTACAAGGAGTTTGAAACGTTTTCCAACTTGATCATGCAAGACGTCCACCATTACCAAAACTTCTACTGTGAATCCCCGTCACTGCTGAAAACCCTCTAATTTGGACTGTAAAATATTCAATACAAGGAGATTAAGGGTAGCCCATTTTGAACTCAATTCCTCCATGGCACCCTTAAAGGGATTTAGGACTTCATTCACCTGTGTGATGTTTCCCCAATCCTTGTGACACAGAGGTCTATTGATGCCAATTTTGGTCTCTGATAACATCTGATGCTGGGTAGCCCATTGCTCTACTAACCTTTCCAGCATATCATAAGTGGAATTGCAACTGGTCCTAACATCCTGCTTGAGCTGTTGTTTCCTGCTTCTCATGCAGTTTACGCCCACCCTTTACACTATTTTTTTTGTACTTCTCAATCCCACAAAAGCCCTCCTCCTTCACTGCCCTGATCATGGTTGTCCCACAATCTGTTACAAAAAAACATGGATGCATGGTGCTCTGTTTATGCTTATGTGCCAGCCTTGCAGGATTGACTTTACTTCTGCTAAGATATGGATCCATATATGACTGTCATGACTGTTGCAAAGCCCATCAATAGCTTCCTGCTGTTGCTCCCCTATTACACTTTCAACCTGTTCCTGCCTTGGCTGGCTGCCACTAGTGTACTACCAGGAAGCGGTAGGCATGTACAGCATTCTGACTTGTCCTGATGGAAGTGATGAGCTGCATGCTAATACTGGCCTCTGTTTTTGCAAGCTCTGCCTGCAGCTGGCAATGCAGCTGATTATATAAGCCAGGTATCACCTACCTACTAAAAGTTGTCTTGCAGGGCACTTGGTAAGCAGGAGCTAAGAGATTTAGAAGCCTCTTAAACCCCACCTTCTCAACCATATTCATGAGATGGCCACCCGAGGCTATCATTTCCTCAATGCACCAGATTACCACCTTCAATGCTTCCCGCTACCTGTCCCATGAAAGTGCTGATGAACCCCACCTCGTGTCTTCCATGGTGATTTTTTTTTTAATGCATTTCAGGCTTGCTACTATGCCATCAGACAGGAGGTAGAGGATAGGGGCTCAACTTGGGAAAGGGATTTTGTTTTATCGTTACCTTTCTTACCATTGTTATTTAGACTCTTGGATGGAGTCCCCAGCCTAGGATCATGCCCACCTTTGTACCAAGCTAAAAAAGTTGATGGTTTTTCAAATGATGTAGCATGCCATTGTGCTAATGTGCTGCCTACAATAATTTCATTCCATATACCACAGATAATCAAGCACTTTAGGATGCTTCCACATATATGAGGTTTTAGAAGACTTACCCTGTACTTTCTAGGGGGAGGGGAGTAACTGCTCTCGATGCTGCTACTGGATCAATGGTTGGGGACAGAGGAGGAAATGAAAGGCCAGTGGTAGCCTTCTATTCTTCCCTGTACCTGTGTGGTGCTCTTGACCTTTGCACTATCAGGATCATTTTCTATTTTCTCAGCAGTTGGCATGCTATCAACAACCTCTTCAGCCATATGCAAATCCTACCCATGTGGATTTATTTATTTATTTATTTATTTGCATTTCTTATATACCGCACTATTTGCGATCAGCGCGGTTTACATAGAACAAAAAGTATCCGATAATATACAAAAGTCAGGTCATTACATTGAACAGGAACAAGTAACTTGGACAACAGGGTAAACTATATACATCTGCGATACGCTGAGTATCTGTGATACGTTGAGTAAGGTAAATTATATACATGTACAAATGAAATTATTAGGTATTGGTTATAATTGGGGGTGCCCTAATAATGATGGCTAGGGTTCAGGGGAGTCAGTGAGGTATGTAATAAAGAGAAAGTGTTTCAAGGCCTTCCTGAACTGGCTCAAGTTGGGGATTGCCCTGATGTATGGTGGTAGGGAGTTCCAGAGACTTGGGGCGCATAGTCTGAAGGCTCTATTCGATGTTGCTTTGGTGCATTTTGTCATGTCTCTCGGTATAACTAGGATGTTGGCTGCTGAGGATCTCCTTAGCCTGTTAGGTGTGGGTGGATGGATGTTGTCACTTAGTGAAGAGGAGGAGAGCCCCTTGGTGGCCTTGAAAGTCATCACTAAGATCTTGTAACTGATCCTGGCTTGAATGGGGAGCCAGTGAAGCTGCTTTAGGAGGGGTGTGATATGCTCTCTTCTCGGAGCTCCAAACAGAATCCGCGCAGCACTATTCATGGCATGTTGTAGGGGGTTCAAGGTGGCCTGAGGGAGTCCTTGTAGGATGGCGTTTGCATAATCAAAGTGTGGAATAGTGAGGGCCTGATAGATGGTGTGGAAGTCGCTTGGTTCAAGTAATGGGCGTAGGTGTCTAAGGGATCTGATCTTGAAGTAGATCGCTCTGACGGTGTTGGCTATGTGTTGCTTCATGTTGAGATTCTGATCCAGTGTGACTCCGAGATAGCGTATAGCTGATTTTACTTGCAACTTGGCGTTGTTCATTTTCAAGTGGCTGGGTGGTGTGAACTCTGGATTTCTGGAGATGAACAAGACCTCTGTTTTCTTGTGTTGGATACGCAGATTTTGAGATAGGAGCCATTCGGATATTGTGTTGAAGCACTTAGTCAGAGGGGTAAGGTCTGGGCAGTCCAGGGATATTCGCAGGTAAAGTAGGACATCGTCGGCGTATATCATGCAACTCACATTGAACGATCTGATGATGTTACAGATGGGTTGGATATAGATGTTAAACATAAGTGATGATAGGGAGGATACTTGAGGAACTCCTTGACTTTGTAGGAATGGTTCAGATGTGGACCCGTTTGCTCGAATGTATTGCCATCTTCCAGACAGGTAGGATCTTCACTACTCAAGAGCTGTTCCACTGATGCCTTTTTCTCTCAGCCTACAAAGGAGAATTTCGTGGCAGACCGAGTCAAAGGCTGCCGCTATATCTAAGAAGATGAGTGCGAAACCTTGATGTATGTTGTCGATGCCTGAAATTATGGTGTTGAAGAGTGTTGTGAGAAGAGTTTCCACTCCGTGTGGTTCTCTGAAACCATGTTGTGATGAATCTAGGGGGGCGTTGGTATCGATATGATCTTGTAACTGTTTGTAGACTATCTTTTCAATGATTTTGGCAAGCATCGGAATGCTGGAAATGGGCCTGTATGACTCTACCTTTTGTGGGTCTAATTTGGAGTTCTTCAATAGAGGTCTAACGGAGGTTTGTTTGAGAGTAGAGGGAAAGACCCAGTGTTAAAGGATAGGCCTATCATATTAGCTAAGATCGGGGCGAGGTCACATCGCAAATCCCTTATCCAGAATGCTGGACAGGGGTCCGAGTATGCAGTGGAGGTATTTAGAGTTGAGATGGTGTCTTCTATAATTCTCTTTGAAGGTATAACAAAGGTAGTTAGAGATGCTGAGAATTCTTGAACGTTGGGGGGGTTTGGTATCTCCATTTTGTCAGTCTTGCATAGTTTAGATTGCATAAAGATGGCATAGTCCTGTGGGTGTATACCTCCAGGGTGCTCCGGGGTGGGTTCCTTAGCAAGGGATTTAACCAAGTTGAAGAGGTCGTGCGGCTTATTTAATGACCTTTTCAGGGTGTCTGTGTGGTGTTGCTTCATTTTGGCTATGACGGCGTTTCGATGTGTGTGTAGATGCTAGGTATATGCTGCTTGGTCACTGCTAGTATGTGACTTTCTCCAACGCTTTTCTAGTCTCCGTAGGAGGGTTAGTGATGCCCTTAAGTCAGCAGTGAACCATGGTGCTGACAATTTTCTGTTTGGGGCTTTAGTTGTTGGGGGATGGATTGCGATTGCGCTGAGTTTGCTGTTCCAGGTGGAGATCAGTTCCTCTAGATCTAGTGAGGTCTTATCAAAGAGTGTGTTCGTTTCAGCTAGTATACGTTCTCTGTTGAACGGGTGAAAACATCTGGCAGTTGGGTTAGAGTTCTTGCTTGAATACTCATTGGGTCTTTGTGACTTGAAGAGGGTAGGTATCTGGAAAGTAATGAACTTGTGGTCAGACCATGGTACTGCTGTTAATGAAAGTGTGATGTTTTGTGATTGCTGAAGCACTGCTTGTGGGGCGAATATGAGGTCGAGAATGTTACCCTTTGAGTGTGTGGGTTCTTGTACCAATTGGGTGTATCCCAAGATGTCTAGTGCTTCTATGAATGCAGCTGCATGATTGTCCTGTAGGGAAGGCAGATTGAAGTCGCCTAGGATCCAATTTGGTTTATTTGGACCCTGGGTGTTGGATGCTATGTTTATGATATTAGAGAGGTTGTCTGGATTTGCAGAAGGTGCTCTGTAAATCAAGTTTATAGAGCAGTTGTTGTTGGAGATAGTTATTGTTTCAAGGGAGTTGATGCTGTTGGCTTCAACCAATTTAAACTGAAGGTCTGATCTAGTGATGATGATCACTCCTCCACCCCTTTTATTCTGCCTGTGGCTGGTGAAAGCAACAAAGTTGGGTGGTAGAAGTTGATTAAGTATAGTGTTGTCCTCCGGTGAGAGCCAGGTCTCGGTGATCATGATGATGTCCAGTTTATGATACATCATCGTTTCAGTGATTGCTGGCCATTTTTTGCGAAGTGAGCGAGAGTTAATGAGTGCACACTTCAGGCTACTGGTGTATGGGCATTTACTTTGCTTGGTTTTTAAAGAATTTTGTAGTGGAATATGTATTAGATGGTGGCGGTATGGATAGCTAGTTCCATAAGAGTGGTTGGGGGAGTCATCTGGCCATTTTCTTCCACTGGTAGAAACTATTGGGATGTGATTCTGTGTTGTAAATAGTGCCAGTGAGGAAGATGGCAAGATTGTGAGTAGAAGGTAGAGACTCATTAGGGTGATGATTATGTGCTCCATTTTGAATCTTACTGAGCCAGTCCAGGTGAGGCAGGGGGGTGAGTTTGGTGTGACCCTGACTAAGGATATTTTATCTAGGTGGCTGTATCCTCTGAGGTGCGGGAAAGGAGAGTGAGTGCCCTTTCATAGTTGTGTGTTATGGCAGGAGTAGAATTTTACTGAAAATAAAAATAGCAGGAACACTATGATCCACAGTGACAGTGGAACAAAATGATTAAAGTAGCAATGAATACAGTGCTATGCAATAGTAGCAATGGAATACAGTGCTATGCAGTAGTAGCAATGGAATACAGTGCTATGTAGTAGTAGCAATGGAATACAGTGCTATGCAGTAGTAGCAGTAGAATACAGTGCTATGTAGTAGTAGCAATGGAATACAGTGCTATGCAGTAGTAGCAATGGAATACAGTGCTATGTAGTAGTAGCAATGGAATACAGTGCTATGTAGTAGTAGCAATGGAATACAGTGCTATGCAGTAGTAACAATGGAATACAGTGCTATGCAGTAGTAGCAGTAGAATACAGTGCTATGCAGTAGTAGCAATGGAATACAGTGCTATGCAGTAGTAGCAGTAGAATACAGTGCTATGTAGTAGTAGCAATGGAATACAGTGCTATGCAGTAGTAGCAATGGAATACAGTGCTGTGAAGTAGTAGCAATGGAATACAAAATGGCGTTTTACCATGTAGGGAGCAGGTGATGTTATCAGTGCATGGTAACGGATAAGGACTATCTCTGGGGAAATTATAAAGTACCTGAGATACTGTTTCTGGGGAGAGCTGATGAAGGCGGCGGGTGCACAGGGACCACGCGCCCGACGGCGCAAACTTTAAAAGTTGCTGGCTGGAGCCCCGATTGGGCAAGATGTCGTTGCAGCTCCTCCTGCCGCTTGAGGCTCAATCCCCGGACTGACTGACAGAGTTCAGATGTTGGTAGAACGCTGGTTTATTGGTCAGGCGTCAGGCAGTTAGGTCACTGGTGAGGAATCTGTTGTGCCGCCTCTCGTGCTCCGCCTAAGGACCACGCCAAAGGGCCCTCTGGCGAGGCCCTCAGGCGCGGGCCCACCAGTCGCGAGCGCGCCTGCTGGCGCAAAGTTTAAATAACGGCTGCTGAGTCCCGATTGGGCTGCGGTGGTTTGCTGGCCCCTCCTGCCACTGGTGGCTCGATCCCCGGGAAGGGGAGAGCTGCTGGTGGTAGCGGGGGCTCCTGGAGGTCGGCGCCTGCTGGCGCGAAGTTTAAATAATGGCTGCTGAGCCCCGATTGGGCTGCGGTGGTTTGCTGGCCCCTCCTGCCGCTGGTGGCTCGATCCCCAGAATTTGTGGATCCCTCAGATCCACAAATTCTGTATTTACCAAGACCATCTCCACACACTTTCCAATAGGGAATACAGTATGCCTGATATGTCTGATTTGCCTTTATGTATTTCTCTCATATCCCCCTATCCTGTACCATGTCCATCTCTTTTTTCATCTCTGTGGAGATGACACCAGGTGCGCTTCCACAGTTGCACCATAAACTGCAGCTCTTTCTACTCTACTCATAAAGACATCTCACTTTACCTTGGGTAGTGGATTAGAGGAACCCATAATCATATGCTGGGAGTTCTCTGTCTATTTCCGTGCACTCATAGAAGCACTGCTCTTGCCTTCCTTCCCTTCACAGATCTGCAGGGATCTGTCCTTGATCTGATACTTTTTATATTTTTGTTAATGATATTACAGAAGGGATGTCAGGTAAGGTTTGATCTTTGTGAACAATACCAAAATCTGTAATAGTTTAGACACCCAGGAAGGAGTAGATAACATGAGGACGGATCTAGTGAAGCTTGAAGATTGATCAAGAATTTGGCAGCTAAGATTTAATGCTAAAATATGCAGAGTCATGTATTTGGGCTTCAAAAATCAAAGGGAGTGGTACAGTCTAAGGGATGAAGTACTTCTTGTTTACAAAAAAAAGACTGGGACCTGGAGGTGATAATTTCTGATGATATTAAGGTAGCTAACCAGAAAGAAAATGGTGATGGTAAAAGCCAGAAGGATGCCTGGGTGCATAGTGAGAGGAATGGCCAGCATGTAGAAAGAAGAGATAGTGCCTCTGTATGAGTCTTTGGTGAGACCTAATTTAAAGTATTGTGTGAAATTATAGATATCACCTTTTCAAAAGGATATAAACAGGATGGAGTTTGTGCAGAAGGTGACTACCAAAATGGTCAGTGGGCTTCGTCATAAGGCATATGGGGAAAGACATAAATATTTCAATATGTACACTTTGTAGGGAGGGCAGGAGAGGGGAGATATGATATAAATGTTTAAATAGCTCCTTGACATAAATACAAAGGAGGGGATCCTCTTTTAATTGACAGAAAGGTCTGCAGTGAGAGGTCATAGGATGAAGGTGAAAGGAGTAAATTGTTCTTGTTAAGTGCCATTGAGTTGGTGTCATCTCATAGCGACCATCTGGATAGCTAGCCTAAAATGTGTTTGGTCTTCAGTCAGGTGGCTCATTGTTAATAAAGTGGCATCCATAGCTGCTGCTATCATATCGATCTACCTCAATGCTAGCCTTCCTCTTTAGCGTTGAATTTCAACTTTGCCAAGCATGATGTCTTTCTCTAAAGATCTTTCTCTGGTTTATTCTTCGGGTAGTCCTAGTATACATAGTATTCTTTACCAGCACCATAATTCAAAGGCATCAATTTTTTTCCTGTGTGTCTTTTTTACTGTCCAACTTTCACATCCATAAGATGTCATTGAAAATACCATGACTTAGACAAGTCAAATCTTTGTATGGAGAGAGACATCTCTACTCTTTTTATTTATTTATTTTTTATTTGTTACATTTTTCTATACCAACCCTTCCAGAGATCAGGGGTGGTTTACAGGGAACTAAAACATATTACATAGAACACGAGGTAACTTATTACAAGATAACTTGCCATGAGACAATTTCAAACAAGGATTAAGGATTACAACTACATATAGGCTAACTATATACAGGTATTCTTAGTTTTGAGTGTGCAAGATTAGGGGCTGTGTGGCCTTGGAGTTGTCCTTTGGCATCGGTAGTATTAGTAGAGTGCCGGTGTGTCATGGAAGCTTGTGAGTTTGGGAGTGAGAAGTCTTCTCCGTAGTGTGAGTGAAAAGGTATGTTTTGATCTGTTTTCTGAACTCTTGGAGATCTTAGATTGCAGGGATGGGTAAGGATAGGGAGTTCCAGAGGCTGGGGGCTGTGTAGGTGAATGCTCTGGAGCTAGTGGTCTGTTCTGTCTTGTGAATGGAATGTGGAATCGTTAGGAAATGAAGGGCATTCTCCTGCGTGATCTGGAGTGTGCAGGGGTGTGAAGAAGAATTGAGAGGAAGGATGAAGCAACATTATTGATGAGCTTGAATGTTGTCACTAGCAATTTGTATTTTATCCGGCTTTGTATTGGGAGCCAATGGAGGTCATGTAGGAGGGTGTAACATGGTCGGTTAGTCGGGCTCTGCAGATGATTTTGGCTGTGATGTTCTGTACTCGTTGGAGTACATTTAGATTTTTTGCCAGTAGACCCTGCAACAGGCTGTTGCAGTAGACAAAGTGTGGGGTAATGATGGCTTGCACAATCGACCTGAAGTTGTTTTTTTCGAGGAGGGGATCTAATGTGCAGTATGGTTCTTAATTTGTATAGGATTGTTCTGGCTGTTTGTTTCAGGTGGGGTAGCATGCTGAGTGATGTGTCAAGGATTATGCCGAGATACTTAACCTCATGCTTGACTGGGAGTGTGATGTCATTAATGGTAATAGTTTGGGGGAGGGTTATGTTTTCATTCCTTGTGATGTAAAGCATTTCTGTCTTCTTAAAGTTTATGTTGAGATTGTTCGATCTCAACCAGGATTCGGTTTCATTAATGCAGTCAGCTAGGTTATTGTAGGTGGGATTGTTTATATCTACTGAATAGGAAGTAACAACATGATGTCATCTGCATAGATATAGTATTTGATGTTGTGCTTCTTAAATATATGGGTAATGGGTTGTAGGTACAGGTTGAATAGGAGGACGGAGAGGGTGGAATCTTGGGGTATACCTTGGTCCTGGGAAAAGATGTTTGAAGGTTCCTCCCCTATTTGGATCCGTAGTCTGCATTTTGTGATGTAAGATTTAAACCAAAGTAGGACTATGCCACCCAGACTGAGTTGTTGCATCTTGAGATGAGGGTGGTATGGTTAATGTTGTCAAAGGCTGAAGCAATGTCTATGAAGACTAAGGGGCATGTTTACTAAACATTCCTAACGTGCGGGGCCGCGGTAGTGTGCCTGTGCCATATAAGGAGTGGGCGGTTCAGGCCGAAAAAGGAAAAAAAAAGACCGTATGTGTGCGCGTCGCGTTAATGTGCGGGGCCCACATTAGCGCGTGGGAAGGCTAAGTGGGGCGCAGCTGGGCACATATAGGAACAGGGCCGTAGCACAATGGTGAAGACAATAACCAATGGTGCAGGGGCCACAGGTTCAATCCCCCAGTGTGTGCAACCCAAAAAGGCTGGCTGAGGCACCACTTTGAATGTGGAAATGTGTGTCAGGAGGCAAAATAATTTTGGGCAGCATAAGGCGGCGCACTGTTCATTGTGGGGCAGCATAAGGCGGCGCACTGTTCATTTTGAGCCGGCATAAGGCGGCGCACTGTTCATTGTGGGGCGGCATAAGGTGGCGCACTGTTCATTGTGGGGCGGCATAAGGCGGCGCACTGTTCATTGTGGGGTGGCATAAGGCAGCGCACTGTTCATTGTGGGCAGCAGGATGTGGCGCGCTGATGGCCACAAGGCGGCGCGCTGACGCTAAAGCAAAGGAACACAGCCACAGCACAATGGGTAAGTCACTGACCAATGGTGCAGGGACCAGGGGTTCAATCCCTCACAATGCCCATTGAAAAAGGCTAGCTGAGGCAGTATGTTTTATGTTGTGAAGTGCTTTAGGAGGCTTTTTAATTCTATTTTGTGATAACTACTAGCAAACGCATTCTCACAGCATGTTAACATAAGGCGGACCATAAGGCACATGTTACAGTGCACCGTCCGCCAAGGCACCCTAGAATGTCCCCTATAGGGCAGCATGTATGTTGCGACACAGGATAATGTATAGTGCACCCTATATGGATGCCAACCATAAAGTGCCCTATAGGGTGCCCAATAAAGCACCCTCAGAGGCACCTTATGGGTACAGTACGCTGAGGGTGTTATTGCAGGCATCAACATATGTACAGTAAATGTAAAAAATGCTTTGGAAAACCCTATCACAGAACCCCACTGTGGGTATGAACCCATGACCTCTGGCTGCACAAGCAGTGGTGTAACCATTGGGCTACACCTCTATAGCTACAAGCAAGCTTCTGCCTGGCTGCAGATAGCCTGCACGTCACATCACAGACAGTCTGCTGGTGTAAACAGGATAGGGTTAGGCCACCCGTACCCATGATGCACTGCACATGCAAATCATCTGTCCACAGATGCACACAAGATGGGAACTGCACCCCTAAAGCTACCCGGCCTGGTAGGGGGAGGTGTCCTTGTGCACCCACACAGCACCTCGGCCTGGTAGGGTGTCCTGAGTGGGTGGACAAATGGCAAAGAGTAGCTAAACACCATCACATTGTGCGGTTACTATGCCCACCCTGAGTGTGTGATGATGCGCCCAGGACCAGGTGCACAACACCTTGCATGGCTGAATGCGGCCATGCCAGAGCTCCAAAGCAGCAATAACCTGTGAAATAGGTAGTTGCTGCAGTAAACATCTTGGAGATCGCTGTCTGCCACAGTTAGTGGAACACACCACCCCCCCCCCAGAGGACAAAACAGGGTCTCCCACCAACAGATCCCCATACTATCCTTTCTTCCTTCTTTTTTTTTTTTTTCTCTTTCTCTTCTCCCCCCCCCCCCCGATGGCAGCAGAGTCAACCATCAACCCCAGCTCTGCTGGGGAAGTAGACCCCCCCCACAGGGCAGTCCAAGCAGCTCCACCCACATCAATAACACAATATCAGACAGACATTAGGCCTGGATATTCATAGATGCACCCCACCACTATCTGATATTCTCCTGCAGCAAGCCATCAGCCACTGCACCCTGCAAGGCACTCCATCAAGACACATACCATCTGTGCTCAGTCTGCTGGTTGGACCTGATGGAAATGCATGCACCCACAACTGGGATGGCAGCACACACAAGCAGATAAGTCAGTGAAAAGGCCCCAACAGGAAAACCACATATATCACATGAGAGAAACACAATACAGCACTATGGGTATGCCTAGCCATGTTGCCATCACTGCACACTCAGGGTGAGAGTGATCCCCCAGCAGCACATACAGAGGTCCCCCTGTCTGTGTAGGTGGTGGCCGGGCACTACCATGTCCCTGCCAGTGCCCTATGCCCTGTGCAGCTGCATCCTGGTCAGCCCACCCTGTCTGAGATATACCCATGGTCCCTTGCTACTCATTATGCACATTAGCAGGCCAATACTGGCAACAGTGCTGGCAGTGTGGGCTGTGGAAGGGGCTTGCAGCCAGCACCCACTGTATAGACAGACACACACTTCCACACCTATGCCAGCATGGTGCTACTATTGAGGAGGTAATTAGCCTTGGCCACCAAACCTGTCCTAGGCACGGCAAGGCATGGATATGGTACGCAGTACTGCTGGGGGTCACTCCCCAGGGTGGTAAACACCGTCAGAGGCCAGTCCTGGAGCATGCCCCGCAAACACCTAACAGATTATTCTGATGGGGTCAACTAGCAGTATGTGCGTAACGTATGGATATCTATCTGCCAGTACTCCTAGCAAACGTCTCAGAGCTGTGTACCGTATACCTCAGGTGTAGGGTGACATTGCTAAGATATGCAGGTGCTAGTATTGGGAGATGCACGCAGGGTCCACTGTTCTGCCTCTCCAGGAGACATTGGCCAATGGGGCCTGTGGGTGTGGGTGTGGGTGTGTCTGCCCCTGTTGGCTGCTGCTTTATGGCAGAGATTCCCAACCCAGTCCAGGTCTGCATCACACTGTTCGTGTTTTCCTGCTGTCCCTCATGAATATGCATGAGCTACATCTACATGCCATGGGGGTGGTGCATAGATATACAGCACAGGCATTTGTATGAGTGGCAGCATGGAACTTGACTGGTGTGTGGCACACCAGGAATGCATTTGGGAGAGTCTGCTCTAGGTACTGCCCCTGTTCATGGTGTCTGTGCTCAGTGGGGTAAAAGATAGACCTATTACCATTGCATATGTCCTCGACACGAAAGGTGTGTCCTTACTATCACTGTGTAGGTGTGGGAAAAATATGTGGCTAGGATTGGTGGAAGCCCCAGCTGGGCTTTGAACCTGTGACCTTCTATTCTTGCATGCACTGTCTGTGTGCACTGCACCACTGTGTAGCCACAGATTGGCTGGTTTCCCTGGAACATCCATGACTGTGGATCCAGCAGGGCCTGTCTGTTGCAGTGGACTGTGCCAGCCTGCACATGGCTAGGCCTCTGTCTTCTGTGGCTAGCAGCCACTACCCCCTGCACCACATGTACTCGTCCGCCAACATGCTGGCATGAGCTTCTCTCAGAAACAGCAGATGACCAGATTGTTGTGTTTTTGCAGTGTTGTGTAAAATATGGGTGTTTTCCCCATGCTTATGTTCCCTGCAATACAGGGGTGTCCGCGCTATCTTTGTTTACTGGTGGGTAAAATATGGGGGCTGGGCTGGCATGTGCCCCAGCTGGGATTTGAACCTCTGACCTCTAGTCCTAGAGGTACTGGTGCTGTCCGCTGCACCACAGAGACAATGCAGCCCCTGGAGGTAGTATACCTGGCAGGATGGAGTCACAAACCCTGCTCTACGCATTTTTACTGTGGGCACATGCACTCTGTATGGTGACACACGTGCACATAAACCCCGGAAATGACCACAGACACTGGGGGACAATATATCACCACGCTGGGCAAAAGTGATATTAATGGGCAACCATAGCAAACACTCCCAGGAAAGCTCCAAAAAGGACATTTGTTTTGGATGAGTCTCCGCTCCGTAGACCCTTCCAATAGTCATTTCTTCTTTCTGGAGCTTTCCTGGGTGTGTTTTCTATATTTTCCCATTACTATAACTGTTCCCCAGCTGCATTACTATTTGTGATATTTTTGTTGTGGTCACTTTCTATTTTTATTTTCACTTTAGTGCTGTGCACATGTATCACACTGCTCACGTTTTGCAGGTTTCCCCGATTTTGCTGTACATTGCTGACGTAAATGGTTTCTCTTCCCTTTAAATGCCCTCTACCGCGAGTGTTTCACTCGCGGTAGTTTTGCTTTGGGATTCGGCCCCAATAATGTGCGGGGAGCCTCTCCCCTCCCCTTCCCCGCCCATTAAACCCGTCTCTCCGCCCCTCAGGAACCTTCCTCCGCCCTCCGTTAGCCGTTCCACGCCTCTATCGGACATTTGCGGGCCCGTACTTGTGCGGGGCCCATTATTGTGCCGCGCATCTGTGCGGGGGTGACACGCATGATTGCGGGGTGTTTAAGCGCTCTTAAGTACCGCTTTTAGTGCGCTATTTTGCGGCACGCAAATTAGCGGTTTTTAGTAAACATGCCCCTAAGAGCAATGCAAGGCTAGGGTTTTCTATGCCTCAGATAAGGTTATAGGTTAGGGCTAGGAGAAAGTTTTCGACCCCATGAAATGGGCGAAAGCCATATTGATGCACATCTAGGGGAGCGTTGGTGTCTACATAGTCTTGAAGATGGATTAGGATGTTTTTTTTAATTATTTTAGCAACAAATGTGATACTTGCTATCAGGGGCGGCTCAAGGCAATCTGCTGCCTGAGGCCAAGGATGAGATGGTCCCCCCCCCCCCGGTAGAGGTGGGCGGGGCTTTTTCAAAACTCCAATCAGGGACTGAACCAAACCAAAAAGCTGATTAGATTATATGGAGGACATTCAAGATGTTTGCACACCAAGGAACTAAAAGAGAGCGAGAACCACAGCACAGTTTAAAAATGAGTTATAATTTAGTTTTATATTTTGTTGTTATAAACTGCATTATGGTTATTACCTTTTCTTTTTCAACATATATTTTGCTTCCCCAGAACCCCCTGCAACAGTGGTTGCAAAGCAGAACCAGGACATTCACCCACAGAACTCAATATCTTAAAAAAATTAAAAAAATCTGATTCTGATCATCTCACTAATAACAACAACAAACATTCTCCAGTACCAGGCATATTGTGAACTAATACAAAACCCTACAACAAAGTCACTGAGTATCTATAGAGCACATCTACCATACCATATCAGCATCAACTTCCAAAACTCACATAAGAAGCCCATGCAAAAAAATGGTCGCTGTAAATACTACAGTGGGCCCTGGAACATCCATACACCTATTTGAAAAGCTGAACAAGTCAAATTACTACAGTACAGTATAGATCTTTATGTACAAACTCTGTGTTAACAGAACACCTGGGCTCAGTCACACACTCAAAGCACAGACCCTCACCAAGTACAGAATAAGTGACTTACAATCTAAAGTAAAATTAAAAATATGTAGACAAACTTTAAACTGAAACCCCAAGAAGCCAGACTCTTCAAGCACTGCAACATCAGATAAATATGCAGTTCCTCCATGCAGTATAAAATATAAAGATAACACAAAGTCCAATCACTAAAATGAAATGCAATTATTTTTTCTATCTTTGTTATCTGACCATTTTGTTCTCTGATCATGCTGGTCCCGATCTCAGGTTTCTGCTTTCCTGTCTTCTCTTGGCTTTTTTTCTATGGTCTATGGCCCATCTGCCATTTCTTCTCTTCTTTTGTTGTCTTCACTTCTTTCCATCAGCCTATTTCCAGTCCCAATAACCCTTCCCAGTATCAGCCCCTTTCCAGTCCTCCCTCCCAGTACCTTCCAATGTCAACTTGCATTCACATGACTGCCACTGGTGTCCTTCCCTTCCAGTCCGTCCTCCCCCCCCCCCCCCCCTGCTCCCATTTTCATTGTTTTATGTTCATTTCCCGCCTTCAGTTTAATAAATTCTTTGAATGCACATTACAACTTTTGAACATATAACATGTTAATTTGTGGGTCAATGCACAATAAATCAATTTTGTGTGTACTAAATTTTCTAAGATATGTTAGTGAGCTGAATGTACACTAGCAACTGTTCCTCCCTAGTGGCTTTCACCAAGTCTATCTAGCTAAAAATAATTTGTGGACTTTTCCTCCAGGAACTTTCCAAAACCTCTTTTTAAACACTACCAGGCTGGTTGTTTCAATTTCTCTGATCATTTCCTAACTCTGTTCCAGCCCTTTTCATAACCCATTTAGAATGCCATGGGGCAAAGCCAAATACTCTAATATCAGGCCAGAATGTTTTTATAGATTAAAAAAAAAATGTCAAAGATGAACATCTCTATTGGCCATTTAATTGTTTCAGGAATATTGCAAAGCAGAAGCTGTGGTGGATAAGAGATTCATTTAGCTTCTTGTCTTAGAAGAAAAAGAAAATCAGGATGACAGTTTCAATTTGAAAAGATTAATTCAATTTAGCACCTTGCCAACAAATGACACTTTATCCCACTTTACCACAAATAATCAGAAAATCCTACTTGACCATTCATAACTGCTTATGAAATCAAAGCTCACAGAAACGTCTTCCCTGTTGCAACTGCTGACTTTGGAGTCATATCCCGAACAGCAGTCATAAATTAAACCTGTGTGTCACAGCTGGGGCAGGATATGAAAGGTACATGCTGGGATTACACATCTATGCCCATAGAGAAAATGCAGCACCTTCTGTCTCAAGATATTCATCACCCTGAATTTGTTCTATACTCTCAGACCCTCAGCAATAGAAAAACTAATTCAGCATTTTTAATGTGTTTGCCCTTGTAGAACTGAGATCAAGGTAAATATGAAACACTCCAGAGGTGAACATGACAGGCAGATGAAAATGGGGTTGAAGAAATGTGCTTGCTGAAGTAAAGAGTGGTTATTCAAAGTCCGTTATTTGTAGTGCACTGCTTGCAGCAAAAACTGGATTTAGACATGGAGAATTCAAACATAATAGACCACTAAAAGGAACTCAAGCATACAGAACTAAGAGAAAAGCACAAGTGAAATTTAAACATGCATTTTATTTAAATATAACATACATTTCAGCCCAGCCAAGGATATCAGCTAAAGAAAAGCAGAGTGAAATGTCTACAGTCAGATCCACCTTGATTCATGCAGCAAGGAAAAGCAGCCTGTATCTCTTTGAGATGACTTGTTTAGATAAAGACCAGACAAGCCATTAAAACAAGCACACAGTTTATTCATACCATCAAAATACCAATTTAGTTTGTCTTAGAACTATATCCAGGCTGACAGTATTTAGCAGAAAATCATTTAGAAGTCTTTCACAGTATGGAAATCCACGTATTCCTGACTTTATAGCTAGATACATTAACAACGGTACACACGATGCACCACTCTTTGATTCTAACCATAAGGGACTGTACAGAATATAAAAGTTACCGAAAGTAAAAAGTGGATTATCATCATGCTTAATTCGACTAAGGTCCCCTTTCACAGAGCTGAGTTAAAAATTTGCAGTTAGCATGCATTAATGGCCAAAATCTATGTGTGCTTACTGCAAAGACTCTTGTTAACTGTTGGGGGTGTGCCCAGCAGAGGTAATAAACTTACCATGTATTAACTGCATTGCAGCTATCACAAATGCACTTACCACCACTGTTGAGAGGGTGCTAACATTATTTGTTGCATTAACATTAATTCACAGTCAGTGTAAAATTCAGTTCCCACCCAGTCAATGCCAATCCACTGAGTTAGGGTGGGGAAATGTATTAATGCACACTAATTCCTACATTAACATTTTAGTAAAATGATGTTGAATTGTTCTCCGAGCTTGATAGTTCTATTGCAGACATTTCTTCACCATTAAGAATATAAGATATGCCATACTGGGTCAGACCAAGGTCGATCAAGCTGCGTAGCCCGTTTCCAACAGTGGCCAATCTAGGTTATTAATGCCTAGCAGTTTCCCCAAAAGACACAGGTTCCACAATGCTTGTATTGGGTTAAGCAATGATATCCCGGGTCCTTTTTAATAAAGGTTTATGGACCTTTCCTCCAGGAACTTGTCCAAACCTTTTTTAAACCCAGCTACACTAACAGTTTTTACTACATCCTCCAATAACAAATTCCAGAGTTTGATTACACATCGCGTGAAAACATATTTTCTCTTATTAATCTTAAATAGGTTACCCTGTAGCTCCATTACATGTCCCCTAGTCTTTCTATATTCTGATGA
This sequence comes from Ichthyophis bannanicus, assembly GCA_033557465.1. Taxonomy (NCBI): domain Eukaryota; kingdom Metazoa; phylum Chordata; class Amphibia; order Gymnophiona; family Ichthyophiidae; genus Ichthyophis; species Ichthyophis bannanicus. The sequence continues at coordinate 1,469,909,021 of CM066031.1, forward strand.
TGTAAACAATCGATCTACGTTTACCCGTTCCACTCCATTCATTAATTTATAGACCTCTATCATATCTCCCCTCAGCCGTCTCTTTTCCAGGTTGAAGAGCCCTAATCTTTTTAGCCTCTCTTCCATCCCCTTTACCATTTTAGTGGCTCTTCTATGTACCTTTTCTAATAACGCTATATCCTTTTTAAGATACAGTGACCAGAATTGCACACAATATACAAGGTGCAGTCGCACCATCGAACGATACAGAGGCATTACAATATGCTTTGTTTTCTTCTCCATTCCTTTCCTTATGATACCTAGCATTCTATTTGCTCTCTTGGCCACACACTGGGCGGAGAGTTTTAACATGTTATCCACAATGACGCCTAAATCTTTTTCCTGGGCGGTGTTTCCTAATGTGGAACCTTGAATCATGTAACCATAGTTTGGTTTGTTCTTTCCTAGGTGCATAACTTTGCACTTGTCCACATTAAATTTCATCTGCCATTTGGATGCCCAGTCTTCCAATTTGTCAAAATCCTCTTGCAATTTTCCACAATCCTCATGGGTTTTAACAACTTTAAATAGTTTTGTGTCATCTGCAAATTTGATAACCTCACTCGTTATTCCCTTTTCCAGGTCATTTATGAATATGTCAAAAAGCAGCGGACCTAGCACAGATCCCTGGGGTACTCTACTATTCACCTTTCTCCAATGGGGGAATTGGCCATTTAGCCCTATCCTCTGCTTTCTTTTAGCCAGTTCCTGATCCACAATAGTACACTGCCTCCTATCCCATGACTTTTTAGTTTTGCCAAAAGTCTCTGATTATGGATCTTGTCAAAGGCTTTCTGAAAGTCCAGATATACTATATCAACCGACTCACCTTTGTCTATCTGTTTATTCACACCTTCAAAAAACTATAATAGATCATTAAAACAAGATCTTCCTTGTCTAAAGCTATGTTCACTGTATCCCATTAAGCCATGACTATGTACATGTTCAGTAATTTTGTTATTTATGATGGTTTCTACCATTTTTCCCGGTACCGATGTCAGGCTCACCGATCTGTAGTTTCCTGGATCACCCCTGGAACCCTTTTTTAAGAATTGGTGTTACATTGGCTATTTTCCAATCTTCAGATATTACAGATGATTTTAATGATAGTTCACAGATTACCAAAGGCAGGTCTGCAATCTCATATTTCAGTTCTTTCAACACCCTTGGATATATGCCATCTAGTTCAGGTGATTTGCTACTCTTCAGTTTATCTAATAGTTGTAATACATCTTCCTGGTGTAGCAATATTTTTTTCAGTTCTTCCGCAGTATCACCTTTAAATACCACTTCAGTCATGGATAACATCCCTACATCTTATTATTGTTATTATTATTATCTTCCTCAATAAAGACCAAAGCAAAGAATTCATTCAGTCTCTCCGCTATGGCCTTGTCCCCTCTTAGTGCCCCTTTACCCCTCTGTCATCTAATGGTCCAAATGACTCTCTCACAGGTTGTTGCTTCAAATGCACTTGAAAAAGTCTTTATAACACATTTTTGCTTCCACAGCAACTTTCTTCTCAAATTCTCTCTTTGCCTGCCTTATCAATGCCTTGCATTTAACTTGCCACTGCTTGTGCTGTTTCCAGTTTTCATCATTTGGATCTTTTTTCCATTTCCTGAATGATGCTTTTTTGGCAACAACATCATCGAGATTGTAATGTGCTTGAATGCTTGCATTTGTACTTATATTGGGGTCGGTGGTGACTCATCTCTTTGGTTCGCAGGGATTGATTGGTTGGCTTCACTGAGGGTTGCTGGGGTGTGGTCACTGTTTATGAGCCCTCAGGGAAACCAACCAATCAATCCCTGCGAACCAAAGAGCTGAGTCACCACCAACATCAATGTAAGTACAAATGCAAGCATTCAAGCACACATTACTATCTGGAACTCTGCACTGATGATGTCCCTCTCGGATGGTGACAAAACATCTGCAATCAAACTATCAAGCTCAGAGAACAATCCAACATCATGATCACCAACCTGAGCTACCAATATTCACAAACATCTCAAACTTTAGTAAAAGGGGCCCTACGCTATAGAGGTACTACAAGGTGATACCATGTCACTGTGCTTTAAAACACACTAAAGCAAATTATTTGCTGCAGGTGTCATTTGGTACAGTGGGACCTATTCACAAATAAAGCACATTTATGTCATTGGCATCCCCTGACATGATAGTGCACTATAGAAAATCTAGCCCTAAATAATATTTTTTAGCTAACATAGGGCCTTTGTACTAAGCTTAATATATCAATACCACACTCTTAATTTTTAAAGCGATTTCAACAGGAAAAAATATTTTATCCACATTATTTAGACAGTTTTGTATACCACCTTATCCTTCAATCAAAGTGTTAGAAATACTTTTACCTTTACCTGTAGCCAATTTCACTATGGCCAATATGACCAATGAGACTCAGAGAGAAGTTGTTGTGAAACAGATTTATTGTGCAATTTTGTTGTCTAGACAGCGGGTACCTTCACAGCATCATGCCTAACAGCATTAAGTGAGGTACGCCTCTTGCTCGGGCTACCTTACTTTTATCCTTTTGCTCTGAACATACTCCTTTCCTGTCTCTTCCCCTGGTATACCCCTTATATGGGTTATCTTGCTTTTTTTTAGAACCGCTAGCTCTCCTCCCTCCTGGGGGGGGGGGCAGCCGAGGAAGTTTTAGAACTTCTTACAATGCAGTTTTTAGCTTCTTTTTCATTTTACACACACACGTATATGCCGCACATCGCCAGCCCCTCGGACCTCCGATCGCCACCTGGACTCCCGCTGGGACGGAACAGCACTCCTCTGGTGCTCACAGCAGCCAATCCGGCTCTTCAACGCTCCTCTTAAAAGGAGCACGCTGCAGGCAACAAGCTCTTTTCTGCCGCACATCGCCAGCCCCTCGGACCTCCGATCGCCACCTGGACTCCCGCTGGGACGGAACAGCACTCCTCTGGTGCTCACAGCAGCCAATCCGGCTCTTCAACGCTCCTCTTAAAAGGAGCACGCTGCAGGCAACAAGCTCTTTTCTGCCGCACATCGCCAGCCCCTCGGACCTCCGATCGTCACCTGGACTCCCGCTGGGACGGAACAGCACTCCTCTGGTGCTCACAGCAGCAAATCCGGCTCTTCAACGCTCCTCTTAAAAGGAGCACGCTGCAGGCAACAAGCTCTTTTCTGCCGCACATCGCCAGCCCCTCGGACCTCCGATCGCCACCTGGACTCCCGCTGGTACGGAACAGCACTCCTCTGGTGCTCACAGCAGCCAATCCGGCTCTTCAACGCTCCTCTTAAAAGGAGCACGCTGCAGGCAACAAGCTCTTTTCTGCCGCACATCGCCAGCCCCTCGGACCTCCGATCGCCACCTGGACTCCCGCTGGGATGGAACAGCACTCCTCTGGTGCTCACAGCAGCCAATCTGGCTCTTCAACGCTCCTCTTAAAAGGAGCACGCTGCAGGCAACAAGCTCTTTTCTGCCGCACATCGCCAGCCCCTCGGACCTCCGATCGCCACCTGGACTCCCGCTGGGACGGAACAGCACTCCTCTGGTGCTCACAGCAGCCAATCCGGCTCTTCAACGCTCCTCTTAAAAGGAGCACGCTGCAGGCGTGACCGCGCCTGGCGGGCCCGCGCCTGAGGGCCTAGCCAGAGGGCCCTTTGGCGTGGCCCTTAGGAGGTGGCCCAAAAAAAGGAGCTGCAAGACAAATGAAAGACTCTCACATCGTGACTTAGAGCTCCCCATCAAGTTAAGCTCGCTCCACCCAGACACCAAAGAAATCAGCTGAAACCATCGATCGGTTGATTCGATCTAATCGCAAGACCTATGGTGAGATTTTCTACAGCCTACATCCTGATTTTCCACCAAATACTTTAACTTAACTCTTTTCCTTATTGGCTGGAAAACACAGCGCACCTTAATCCATTCTCCTATAGTCTATGTATTCAGCATCTTTGCATCCACTTAATACCCCTCCTGCCATTGTCCTCATTGCAATAATTTGTCGACTCACTGTATGTGACTTGTCAGATAGCCAGCTAGATACATTGTAGCTGAGTGTGTTACCTTAAAGTTTGCTGTCCAAATAACTAACTGATTGCTTCAGTATAACATCAGCAGCTAGCAACCCAGTATCTAACACATACGCTATTACCATCAACAGCATATCTTCCACCAGGACTGTTGTCAGTAGTCAGACTGCAAATAATTAGCATTTTATCATTTCTAGTACTGTTATCAGTTGTGTCTCTAACCAGTACCATTGTCAGTAGGCAACCTGCAAATAGTTAACATTATTCCATCTTATCACCGTTGTCAGTAATATATCCTCAGTCAGTACTGTTGTCAGTTATCTGTAACTAGCTCAAACACTCATTTTTTCTCATAGCACTATTGTCAGTAGTACTCATTACTGTTGTCAGGAGTATTCTATCAATTGAAACAATTGCTAGCAGCTAACTAGCTAGTAACTCTCAAACAATTTATTACTGTTGTCAGTGGTATATTATCTCATTACTATCGTCAGCTATCATTACTGTTGTCATTACTATTCTCAGTAGTATATTATCTCATTACTGTTGTCAGTAGTACCTTATTAATCAAAAACATTGTCAGTAACTAGCTAGCCAGTAACTCTCAAACAATCTATTACTGTTACTAGTAGTATATTATCTTCTATCAGGTTTACTATCAGTTACACTCACAATTATATATGTGTGTGTGTGTGTGTATGTATATACCCTGCAAGTAGTCTGACTATATATGTAACCTAATAAGAACTAAAATGATTCATGTAAAATATTTATATGCTGTTTATACACCAATTCAACCCAAAATCAATAGCCACTGATAACTTCTATTACTACACTACAGTACAAGACTGAAAACGGAAGTTAAAGCAGATTAGAACAGAGCTTTACTGTGAATATTTACTACAAAATCTTAGAAAAGCATATTTAAAACCAGGCACTAATAAAACTGTAGCTTCATTATCTAAAAATGATTTAGCTACTAAGTGAACTATTGGGGTTTTCTTTTACTGGCAGCAGACAGAACACATTAAAGAAATCTTCCAATTAAAAAAAAAAATTAAAAAAATGTTTTAAGTTAGAGAAAGCTGGACAAACATTACATACTCCCATATGCAAATCTGCATTTATTCCTATGCTTGTGCTTAACTTCTATATTTTCTTCTACCATATAATTTCCTATACACTATTTGGCTTTTCCAGCTTGCCTTAGAGGAAGGGGGGGCTGTTTTTCAGAGAATTGGAGATGTGTATTTCAAGGGGCGTTAAGATCAGTTGTCAGTTTTTAAGAGAAAGCGAGATAAAGCAAGATAGTTATAAGTGGTAACCTCCCTTATCTCAGTTGCCCAGGAGCTATGTACTCCTTGACTACTGAACTAAAGGAGGCAGGAAGGAGGGGGGGGGGGAAAGGGGACTGCTTAGAGGAGTGAAGACAGCTGGTTAAGGACTGATAAACTAGCATCATATTCTACAGGCTCCTCTGATACCTCTGCTTAGACTACTATAATGCTGTGCACACAGCGCTGTACAGAAATATAAGCAAAAAAAGACAGTCCCTGCTTGTCAGAGTTTACAATCTAGTCAAGACAACATGGAACCATAGACAGTTCAGAAAACGTTAATTGCAAGGGATGGGGTAATAGGGATTATACGCTATGTAAGACATCTGTAAAAACAACAGTTCTCCATGCTTTCATCAAAAGTGGTCACAACACAATTGGGGGATGCATTTAACATGAGGGGATATGAGACACATACACTAATACTTACAGGTTATTCTAGTATTCTGAAAAAACATGTCTGTACATAAGAACATAAGAAATGCCATACTGGGTCAGACCAAGGTCCATCAAGCCAAGTATCCTGTTTCCAACATGTCTGTGGAGCATGTGATTTGGACAGGATCTACCTGCCGGTTCTATCTGATATGTCACAGGAGTAATTGTGTCTGATGATCTTAAAGTAGCTAAACAGGTAGGAAAGATGACTGCAAAAGCCAGAAGGATGCTTGAGCGTATAGGGGGAGGAATGGTCAGCAAAAAAAAAGGAGGTGATAATGCCTCTGTATAAGTCTCTGGTGCGACCTCATTTGAAGTATTGTGTGCAACTCTGGAGACCGCACCTCCAAAAGGATATAAACAGGTTGGAGTCTGTGCAGACGGTGGCTAAAATGGCTAGTGGTCTTCATTATGAAGCATATGAGGACAGACTTAAAGATCTTAATATGTATACTTTAGAGGAAAGGCGGCATAGGGGCGATATGACAGAGACATTTAAATACCTCTGTGGCATAAATGAAGGATGAGAGAGAAGGGGGATAGGCTCAGGAGTAATATGCAAAAATATTTCTTTATGGAAAGAGTGGTAGATGCATGGAATAGTCTCCCAGTGGAGGTGGTGGTCATGAGGACAGTATCTGAATTCAAAAAAGCATGGGACAAACACAGATTATCTCTAAAGGTAAAAAGGGGACTAATGTAGTTGATATGGAAGGGCAGATTAGATAGGCCATGTGGTCTTTTTCTGCCATCATGTTTCTAGTTTTCTATGTTGCATTGTCACACAACATGTGTGGTCACAGTCCTGTTCCCTTCTGTTCCCTATCTTTGTGCTGTGAGAAAGGTCAACTCTCACTCTCTGTATCATAAAGAGTTGTGATGGCTCTCCATTGCTACACATGTTTGTTCCATGACCTATGTGAGACAGAGGAGGTTGAGCTCTGTGTCTTTGTCTGAGGCATACATCATGTTTTTTCATTGGTACAACAAGCATCCTGAGATCTCCTATTGTGTTGCCCCTTTCCATTTGTAGACATGTTGAAGAAAGACATTTTCACATATACCTGTAGCACTATATGCAAAGGTATGTAGAATGCTATAATCATGAGCAGGCCACCATATATAGGTCCCAGCCCTGTACATATTCATGCACACTTTAAAGGCACATCATCACAGTCATTTTCTAAATGTCCATGAGACACTGTCCACATAGTACTGGAGCTAGAGCATGGATCTAAGCAGGGGCCATATACCTTACTTGGACAGTGAGGGGCTGCTACATCTGCAACCATCATAGTTGATATTAAATGGAGTTGCTGCAGCCACTAGCTATGTGTGGAGTAATGTGTCATTCACCTTTATGCGATAACATTTTGCAGCACCTCACCCTTCCATGTGGCCTTACTGTGCTGTAGGGTATTTTGGGGCCAGATGGTTCCTGATGTATCACTACATGGGACCCCAAAATACAAGGCTCACAAACCAGAGATCTCTATTTGTAAAAACAAGCAAAAGATATTTCACCATTACCCAAGAATGCATATCACTAAAGGGCATCCTTGCTGGTACCTAGCCCTCTACAAGGAACAGCCTATTGCATTAGGTACATGGGATAAGTGGTACTCATTGACATGCATGGTCACCTGTCTACTAATGTGGAACAGTAGGCTTCTGACATATTTATATTCCTTGCTAATACTTGGATTGTGGACAGAGTCACAACAGTCCTAAGTTTGAAGGCGTGAAGATGACTCTGGTGCCAATGATTTCCCAAAATGATAAAATATGGGGGTCACAGCTGAATTGGTTTCAGGAAACAATGTATAGTGCATGCAAATGGACAATCCTACTGGCAAGTAATGTGCACAACCACCATCCATTAATCTCATTGACTTGAGATAACATCTGGAATGTTTGTCCAGGTACTGTATTGCTTCCTGCTGAGTGTGATTTGCAGTCTCTGACCTCACTGCATTCTGTTAGATCTTGATACGCAATGTTCTATTGTAGACAGAGTGCACCATTTCATTGTCTACACATGTGACAGATGTATGGCTCACCTCTAGGCCATACACAATTTGTGGTGGTGTCCATTGAGGATGACTTAATAAGGCTGCATCTGTTGCACATATATCAATATTTCTAGTGCTACATAGTACTATGGTATCTAGTTGACATGTGTTATGGGGAAACTAGAATATATGTGACTCTACATGTGCCATTTCAGTTGGGGCAACAAGTCCTAACTCTGTTGGTTACTCTGAAAATCACTCTTCAGCAGCTGATGCAGCCTCATCAATGCTTGAAGAGGTTCCTCTCTGTCTTTTTGGAGGTTAGGGTACAGGTGATAGTGTCGTCACCCTAGCCTGGGCCAAAGGCCTAAAGGCGCAGGGCTGCCAATGTTAGTCCTTAAATAAAGAATTATACTATTCTTGTCCATAGCTTGGACTTCTGGGACTTGTAGTTGTTTCTCCTTATTTAAAGACAGTAGTGTGAAACCGATGGTTTTTAAAGGCAAACAAGAAATTTATTTATCTTCCCCAAAGCACTAAGGCTCAACACAAACGTTAGGATTCTTCTCCAAGCAATAACATCAGGAAATTATACACAAACTAGAACTGAAACTGCTTCATAAGCCTTTTAACATGTGTAGCTGTTTTCATCAAAAGTTCAGCAAACAAAACATAGCTTCTTCCTTCAAGCAAAGCAAAGTGTCCATTTTTATCTTCTGCTTCTTTAGTAATTCAAATACAAGTCATGCATATATTCTTTTCATTAGAAGCGGTTCCTAGCATTAACACAGATAGGTTAACTCACCCTGTTTCTTCAGTGCTTTCTTGGTTAAAGACTTTTTATCAGAAAGCTTTCAATCTGCCTTCTGGCACAATGAACAGTCCATTGCTAATTCCTCAGTTATAGAATCCTGCTCAGAACAGTCTACCTGCATCTCTTCCTGCTCGTCAGCATGTACTTCTGACTCTGAACTTTCATGAACTGTTTCTGGCTTAATACTTTGTAAAAGCTCCCAGACTTCTCTCCACAGGTGCTCTCCACAATAAGGAATGTTTGTACCTGGAGTGTGAGGATTCCTTCTCTTGATCAACTGCCTCAGTTCCTCTAATTTGTTCAGCCCTGGTTCTTTCCACCCAGCTGGGTTCTGGTCACTTCTAGCTGTTAGTTTTTCCAGCCACCTTTTGGCAGCTTGAAGTCTTTGAGCTGGACCATGAACCATTTGAACTGCAGCCTGACCCTCGTCAGCAATTCTCCTAGCCACACCTCGGCTGGCTTCAGGACTAACAGCACTTCTCCTGCAAACCTGGCTTTGTTTATGGCTGCTACTTTCACTGATGAGCTCCTCACCAAAGTCTTCACCATTCTCCTCCCCGGTGATCTCCTTTCTGCCCTTAGGTGCTGGCCCCTTTCCTTGCTCTGCCCTGGGTTTATAGAAACATAGAAACATGATGACAGAAAAAGACCACATGGCCTATCTAGTCTGTCCTTCCATAACAACAACTACAACAGTCCACTTTTTACCTTTAGAGATCCTCTGTGTTGGTCCCATGCTTTCTTGAATTCAGTTACTGTCCTCATCTCTACCACCTCCACTGGGAGACTATTCCATGGATCCACTACTCTTTCTATAAATAAATATTTACGCATATCACTCCTGAATCTATCTCCCTTCACCCTCATCCCATGTCCCCTCTTAGCAGAACTTGCTTTCAATTGAAAGAGGCTCTCTCCCTGAACATTTATGTCATGGAGGTATTTAAACATCTCAATCATATCACCTCTATCCCGCCTTTCCTCTAAGGTGTACATATTAAGATCCTTAAGTCTGTCCTCATATGCTTTATAATGAAGCCCATTAATCATTTTAGTAGCAACCCTCTGCACCGAATCCATCCTGTTCACATCCTTTTGAAGGTGCGGTCTCCAGAATTGCACACCATACTCCAAATGAGGTTGCACCAAAGACTTATACAGAGGCATTATCACCTCCTTTTTTCTGCTAGCCATTCCTCTCCGTATGCACCCAAGCATCCTTCTAGCTTTTGCCGTCGCCTTTTCTACCTGTTTAGCTACTTTAAGATCATCAGACACAACCATATGGCTGTTTCTTAACTAGCGTACCCTGCTTCCTACTCAGGTGTTTTTCATTACTCCCCAAGCCTGCACTTAAGTTAGCAGAGCTTGGGTGTGGCCTGACTTCAGTGACTGCGTGCTTTCTTCCTCTACCTGCACTCTGAAAGCTGTGAATTCCCTGCCTGTCTCTCTCCTTAAAGGTATATTTACAATTTTCCTCTATTTCCATGGACTCAGCAGAGCTCTCCTCATCACACATCCCCCCCCCCCCCCTTAAGATATTACAGGCTGGCGCTATATTACCCACACAGCTCGTAATTCTAGGTAGGGCGTCTGCATTTTGGTGCAGTTTCCCTGCTCTATGTTCAATACGAAAGTCAAAGGCCTGCAATGCCATGTACCAGCGGGTTAAACGGGTGTTGTGATTTTTCATGTGGTTTAGCCATTTCAGGGGCTCATGGTCGGTAACCAACAGGAATCTTCGTCCTGTAAGATAGAACTTGAGAGCCTCCACCGCCCATTTGATCGCTAAACACTCTCTTTCTATGGTGGAATATTTCCTTTCTGCTGGGCATAATTTCCGACTAAGAAACATAATCGGACACTCCGTGCCCTCATGTTTCTGCAATAACACCGCACCCAAACCAGTCTCAGAAGCGTCCGTCTGTACGATGAACGGTTGTCCAAAATCTACGCCTCATAACACAGGTGCACTGCAGAGCTTTTCTTTTAACAAAGTGAAAGCCTCGGCAGCTGCAATGGTCCACTTCAATTAATTTTGAGCATTCTTTTTCAAAATGTCAGTCAGTAATGCACTCTCTTCTGCAAAATGCGGAATGAAGCGCTGATAATATCCTATTAGGCCTAGAAAACTGCGCAATTGCTTTTTGGTTATCAGCCTAGGGAAAGCTTTTACACTCTCTATTTTATTTAATAGAGGTTTAACTATACCTCGCCCCACCATATGGCCTAGATATTTTACCTCCTGCCCGGCAAACATACACTTCGCTGGGTTCAAGGTTATGCCCGTGTGCCTCATTGCCCGTAAGACAGCTTCCACCCGAGGCAAATGCTGATCCCACCTGGAACTGTGTATGATTATATCATCCATATAGGCGATGGCATATTCTTGGTGTGGACGTAACACGAGGTCCACCAACCTCTGACAGGTCGCGGCTGCGCCAAGCAGACCGAAAGGCATTCTTCGAAATTGGTAGAGTCCTACGGGTGTACTGAATGCTGTCTTAGGACGTGATTCCCGGGTTAAGGGAATTTGCCAATAACCCTTGGTCATGTCCAGTGTAGTAAGGAATTTGGCTTGCCCCAACCGATCCAATAGTTCTTCTATACGTGGCATCGGATAGGCATCGAACCTCGAGATGGCGTTGACTTGCCGAAAGTCTATGCAGAACCTTAGTGTTCCGTCAGGCTTTGGCACCAGCACGATGGGGCTTTTCCAGGGGCTTTTAGATTCTTCAATGATCCCCATTTCAAGCATTTCTCTTACTTGGTTCACCACCTCCTGTTTCTTGGCTTCAGGGAGCCTGTAAGGTCTTTGCCTCACTACCTCACCAGGTGGGGTTATTATCTCGTGGGCTACTAGCTTAGTTTCCCCGGGAACTGGTGTTAGGACATCTGCGCACTTTTCCAATACTCGGTCTAACTCTTGCCTTTGTAACCAAGAATGTTCTTCACCCACTCTAGGTTCGGGGTTTGTTTTGCAATCTGATAATTGCGGACCCAAATCTTCCTCTACCTTCTCTTCGAAGGTAGCGGCCGATCCTTTTACATCCGCATGCCGTGTAGATCCAAACCCTCTGGTTCCTTGGGTTGTAGAGGACATCATGGGAACTTCTTCAAGCAGAGGAAAACCCACCCTCTCACAGATAAGTTGGACTATTCGTTCACCCACGTTTACCTTAAAGTCTTCTTTCCCGAAATTGAAAAAACACTTTGACCGCTCCTCTATAGTCCGGGTCAATGACACCTGCTCCTACATCTAGAAAATACTTCAAAGCTAGACCAGAGCGGGGTGCGATGCGGCCATAGCATCCCATTGGCATCTTCATTTGGAGGCCTGTGTCCACCAAGGCCTTTCCCTGTCCTGGAATAACTAGGTCCACCGCGCTACACAAGTCATAGCCAACTGCCTGAGATGAAGCTCTCCTCGGGCTCCACGCGTTTGGGGTTGCTCTGCAGCACTTTAACACAAATTTTGGCTTATTTTCAGAATCATCTTTTTGAGGTCGCTCCCTCTGTCTCTGATTCTGAAGTTTTCCAAACAGCGGACCGGGAACTGGGGTTATTCTGGCCTCCACCTTCTGTTGAGACCCGCTCTGTCCCTTCCTACCCTTATCTATAGGGGAAGCCCTTAAGTCTTCCTGGGAGGATAGATCTCCCAAGGCCTCATCTGGGGGTTCATCTATCCTCTCTAGGGCCTCGGACTGTGCTCTGGTAGATACCATACCTACCCTCGGATGTAGACCCTTTTCTAGTCCCTTCTTGAGTTAGGGCCAATCCCTCCCCAATACCAGGTCATGGGGTAACCTTGGCACAATTGCTACGGGAATTTCCTTCTTAATCCCTAAGCCTTTCACTAAGACTTTGTATATGGGATAAAAGGACAATGCCCCGTGTATGCACCTAATTTTTACCTTACCCTCAGATTGGCTCTGGTCTACGTTACAGTGGAATTCAATTTTCTGCCAGAGTTTCCTGGACATCATACTCTGATCTGCTCCTGAGTCTAATAAGGCATCGGTAGCAATGCCCTGCACTTCCACAGATAAAAGGAAACCTTCCCTGATCTCCTTTGTATTGGCAGTTATCAGGGCGGTTCTCGCTTTACACTCCTTTTTCGTCCCTCACTACCACACCTAAAACATTTCCTTTTTATGCAGTGGTTTTTAAACATAGGCATACACACTTTCATATTATCCTCTGTCAACCTTACCCTCCTTTCTGATAATTCAGAACCTGCCGTCTTGGAAGCGCTCCCCTTTCCCTGACCTGCCAATTCTGCTTCCATAAAGCGTTCGGTCAATAAGGTTGCTTCATTTGTATTTTGGCAGTTCTGCAAAATCAGGAAGGCTTGTATGTCCTTCGGGACTGAGGCCATAAATTGTTCTAGCACAATACTATCTATGATAGACTCTACAGTTTTTGCCTCTGGTGTTAGCCACTTTACTACCAAGCTCTTGACTCTCTGGCATAGAGCTTTTGGCGTCTCACCAGGTTTCAATTTGGTACTCCTTAACAGGCGATGATACACCATCGGTGTTAAACCTAGGCAATCCCTTATGGCTTTCTTTAGCTCATCATAATCATTGGCAAGTGCTGCAGGCATGGCCCTGTACGCCGCCAACGCCTCACCAGTGAGTGACGTGGCCAGGCGTACAGCCCATTGTTCCTTAGGCCACCCTATTATGTCCTCTACTCTATCAAATGCCTCAAGGAAATCATAAATATCATCATTCTCAGATAATTGTCCAAAAGTGAGTGTCCCATTAGACTGTGGTCCTAGCCCCACAGGTATGTAAAGCTCCTATAGAACCTGGAGGTATCAGTGTTGGTTCTGCTGTCTTCTTCTGGGTTGCCAGCCATGCTTCCATCATGTCCAATAATGGCTTTTGTTGTGCCTGCATCACCGCTGCGGCCTGTTCCTGGGCTTGGTAGGACATCTCCCTCTGCTTCTCAAACTGGCCAGCCATCCATTGTAGCACGTCCTTGCACTCTATGGCCACGGCTGCTCTGTAAGAAATAAAAAACAGAGAAACACCACCAAGTGCGGTACGAAAACAACAGCTCAGCTATCTTCCTGGCTTCCACAGTTTAGACTTCTGCAGCACTGTACTGGTATTCTTTTTTAAACCCACTTATCTACGGGTTACCTGATACAGGTGTAGATTTCGGCTTCTCACAAGTGAAGGTCTCTGCTTGTCCTCTGTGACTCAGGTTTTGACCTTAGATGTGATCCTCCTTGTAATCCTCTGCACAGCTTATGCAGTCAGCATTGTCTTTGGTGCAAATCCTGGGGTGCTTGGCAAATCCTGGCGCATGCGTGAAATCCAAGAACTACGCCACTTGTCGTCACCCTAGCCCGGGCCAAAGGCCTAAAGGTGCAGGGCTGCCAATGTTAGTCCTTAAATAAAGAATTATATTATTCTTGTCCACAGCTTGGACTTCTGGGACTTGTAGTTGTCTCTCCTTATTTAAAGACAGTAGTGTGAAACCGACTTTTTTTTAAAGGCAAACAAGAAATTTATTTATCTTCCCCAAAGCACTAAGGCTCAACACAAACGTTAGGATTCTTCTCCAAGCAATAACATCAAGAAATTATACACAAACTAGAACTGAAACTGCTTCATAAGCCTTTTAACATGTGTAGCTGTTTTCATCAAAGGTTCAGCAAACAAAACATAGCTTCTTCCTTCAAGCAAAGCAAAGTGTCCATTTTTATCTTCTGCTTCTTTAGCAATTCAAATACAAGTCATGCATATATTCTTTTCATTAGAAGCGGTTCCTAGCATTAACACAGATAGGTTAACTCACCCTGTTTCTTCAGTGCTTTCTTGGTTAGACTTTTTATCAGAAAGCTTTCAATCTACCTTCTGGCACAATAAACAGTCCATTGCTAATTCCTCAGTTATAGAATCCTGCTCAGAACAGTCTACCTGCATCTCTTCCTGCTCTTCAGCATGTATGTCTGACTCTGAGCTTTCATGAACTGTTTCTGGCTTAATACTTTGTAAAAGCTCCCGGACTTCTTTCCACAGGTGCTCTCCATTCTGGAGCATCCCAGGTATTGTAAGAATGAAATATAACTCCCACTAATGGAATATACCCTCACTTGGTTTGCAGCTTGTCGTGCTGTGAGGGCTTGTGTGCATCGGTGATGCTGAGAGCTAAACTATCGGTAGTTTAACTACTGGCAGGGTCTCCCAAGATGGACAGGTCTCAGCTGAGATGCCAGACCAAGACAAACCACCCATCTGGGCAGCAGCAGAATGGGATAGTGTTGACGGCGGAGGATCACATTTCTGTGACAACGGCAACAACACCAAACTTAAACTGCGCGGAAGAAAGGCCGGGCAATCTACTTCTGTATCTTGCCATGAAAACCCAATGGATAGTTACAACAAAACAAATTGTGCTGTAGTGCTGGAAGATGAGACCCCCAGGTTGGAAGGCACTCAACTAGCTACTGGGGAAGAGCTGAAGACTTTTCAGAGTAAAGCCAGCATTTATGATGTGGTTGGATCAAAGCCCTCGGGACGTCTGACTGCTGATGTAGCTGCGCATGAAATGAGAGTCAGAAGCTGTAAAGATGTCTTACACATTGGAACATGGAACGTACGAAGCATGAACCAAGGGAAGTTGGAGGTGGTCAAGAATGAAATGGAACGTGTACAACTTGATCTGTTGGGTGTCAGCGAACTGAAATGGACTGGCATCGGGCACTTTGCATCAGATGATCACATGGTCTACTATGCTGGAAATGAAAGACACAGAAGAAATGGTGTTGCATTTATAATAAAGAAGAAACTTGCAAGAACTGTAATGAAATACATTGCAGTCAGCGAACGTTTAATCTCTATTCGTCTACGAGGAATGCCTATCAACACAACTATAATTCAAGTATATGCCCCAACAACAGCTACAGAAGAGAATGAAATTGAAGAGTTCTATGAACAAGTACAAGCTGAAATTGACAGAACATGCAAACAGGATATCCTGATAGTCATGGGTGATTGGAACGCAAAGGTTGGCAACAAAGAAGAAGACAAAGTAGTTGAAAAATATGGACTTGGCAACAGAAATGAAGCTGGAGAAAGACTGATAGAATTCTACAAGACCAACGATCTGTTCATCTCGAACACCTTCTTCCAGCAACACAAGCGGCGACTGTACACATGGACTTCACCCAATGGATTGTATAAAAATCAAATTGACCACATCTGTGGAAGTCAACAATGGAAAAGCTCTATAACATCAACAAAGACAAAACCTGGAGCTGACTGTGGTACAGATCATCAACTACTAGTATGCAAACTCAAGATAAAGCTGAAAAAGAGCAAACCACTCATGAATGCAGCAAAATATGACCTTGAGAATATACCACTGGAATTTAAAGACTGCCTGCAAAATCGATTTGCTGCTTTAGATACAAATGATAGAGTTCCAGAAGAGTTATGGAATGACATCAAGAAGGTTGTGTTGGAAGAAAGCGAGAAGTCTCTACAAAACGTAAAAAAGAAAAAACGGCCAAAATGGATGATGGAAGAAACTCTGAAAATTGCCCAGAAACACAGAGAAGCTAAAGCCAGAGGAGAAAGAAAGACAGTCACAGAACTCAACAGAGATTTCCAACGTGCAGCAAGACAGGACAAGGAAAAGTACTACAATGACTCATGCAAGGAAATAGAAGCAGAAACTATTAGAGGAAGAACAAGATCAGCTTTCCTAAAGCTACGAGAGTTAAAGAAAAAGTTACAGCCTCGAATTGGAATGTTACAAGATGCTCAAGGTTCTATGTTGAATGCTGCTGAGAAGATCAAGAAAAGATGGAAGGAATATACAGAGTTTTTATATGATAAAGATCAAATGGACCAACAGCCGTTTCAACCTGTACCTTATGATCTGGAACCATTGGTGATGAAAGAAGAAGTTAAAGCAGCATTGAAAGCCTTATCAAAGAACAAAGCACCAGGCATTGATTGCATTCCCATAGAAGTATTACAGCAATCTGATGCAGCTGTTACCATACTTACAAGGCTCTGCCAAGAAATATGGAAGACAGCATCATGGCCAACTGACTGGAAAAGATCTGTGTTTATACCAATGCTAAAGAAAGGTGATCCAACTGACTGTGGAAATTATCGCACAATTGCTCTGATCCCACATACCAGCAAGATTCTACTGAAGATTATTCAAAAGAGACTACAATCATACCTGGAACAAGAACTACCTGAAGTGCAAGCAGGGTTCAGAAAAGGGCGAGGAACGAGAGACATCATTGTGAATGTGAGATGGATCCTTGAAAAGACTAAAGAATACCAAAAGGATATCTATTTGTGCTTTATCGACTATAGCAAAGCTTTTGACTGTGTAAACCATGAGAAACTCTGAGCCACATTAAGAAGCATGGGTATACCAGAACACCTGATCGTTCTCTTGCACAATCTGTACATTGATCAAGAAGCAACAGTTCGAAAGGAACAAGGAGAAACAGAATGGTTTAAAATAAGCAAAGGTGTAAGACAAGGCTGCATACTTTCCCCCTACCTGTTTAATTTATATGCAGAACAAATCATCAGAGAAGCAGGATTGTATGAAGACAACAGAGGTGTGAAGATTGGTGGAAGACTCATCAACAACCTTCGCTATGCTGATGATACCACATTACTGGCGGAAAGTGAAGATGATCTGAAACATTTGCTTCTCACAATCAAAGAACATAGTCTCAAAATGGGCCTGCACCTTAATGTAAAGAAGATAAAGATCATGACAACTGGCATAATCAACAGGTTCATCGTTGAAGGAGAAGAAATTGAAATCGTGAATAACTTTAACCTACTTGGATCAACTATCAATAAAGAAGCAACAAGCAGTCAAGAAATCAGACAATGCATTGCTCTTGGCAGAATGGCTATGAAAGACCTAGATAAGATTCTCAAGAGCAGAGATGTCTCTCTCCATACAAAGATTCGACTTGTTCAGGCCATGGTATTTTCAATAACATCATATGGATGTGAAAGCTGGACAGTGAAAAAGATAGACAGGAAGAAAATTGATGCCTTTGAATTATGGTGCTGGCAGCGAATACTGTGTATACCATGGACTGCCCGAAGAACAAACCAGTCTGTACTAGAGGAGATCAAACCTAAGCTTTCTTTAGAAGCTCAGATGACAAGACTTTGACTTTCATACTTTGGACACATCATGCGAAGAGAGATCATTAGAGAAAGACATCATGCTTGGCAAGATAGAAGGTCAACGCAAAAGAGGAAGGCCAGCAATGAGATGGATTGATATAATAACAGCAGCTACGGGTACCAGTCTGTCAACAATGAGCCGCCTGACTGAAGACCGAACACAATTTAGGATAGCTATCCAGAGGGTCGACATGAGTCGACTCCGACTCGACGGCACTTAACAACAACAATGGAATATAATTCCCACTAAAGAGACTTCTGGAGGGATAAGCCTGAAAAATTCCATAAACTCAGAAAGTCTGAGATTAATCAGGACTAGGTTTCAGCAAGACTGTTAATGCTCTGGCCAGTGGTAGGAACTGTATGAACTGTGCCATTGAATGCATATCCCAGTGATTTATGGGAACAAACTAAAATTAGAGTTTAGGGAAGTTTGTGTTTACCTGTCCATGAGGTGACTTGAATACCTGAAAGAGAAGTAATCACAAAGAATCAAAACTTAACTTTTTAAGATAGCACTTAATATGGTAAGATAATTTCTGAGGATAGAGTCAAGACTTATCTGATTTTGATGATTTAAAGCAAATATCCACTGAGTTGATGTTGATCATCTGTAAAGAAAATCAAAACTGTTAAAGTATTTGGATTTCAGATTAAAGGGAGAAACTTGACTTATTTAAATTGCATCAGCTGATAAGCATGCAATAAATAATACCAGGAGTCAGTTCAAAGATCCAAGCCAATTTATTGTGCACAAGGCTCAGATAGTCAAAGCTTCAAAAAGGACTGAGCAAAGCTCTTACAGAAACATATTCATTTTATACATTCCTTTTCAGTTTGATACATGCAGACCTTCTATTGGTCCCAACGCCCCCTGCACTTGTCCAATCAGGGACCCTCTCTGGGCCTAGCACCCTGCTCCCCCTTCCCAGGCTATTCTAACAATGGCACAGTTTCTAGGTATTGATACAAATCTACTGCAGGGTCGTTTCTAGCTCTAGGAATGCAGGTATTGAAACATTTCTATCATCAGAACATAAGAGAATAATGAAAGATTTAAGTATTCATGAAAACTTCTTATTAAGCAGTTTAAAACAGCTTTCTCAGACTTTTACAGATTTTTAGTTCTTACTAAGATGGGGGTTGGAATCAGGGCCTAACCTACAGGTCTTTCATATTTGCAGACTATTATAGGCCATAGCCTGCCACATTCCCCCCTTTGATTATTCTCACCCGCAAGTGAGAAAGGGTGAGAATTAAATCACATATTATACTTGCGTAAAAGCATCATTTTGGGGTATAGGGTAATATTGCCACATAGCTAATAATTTTGTAGCTGCCTTCCTTTCTACAATGCTATCAACGGCTGCTGACTTTACTCGACTATGATGAATCCAGGGTTCAAGCTCTAAAACTTTAACTGCTGTTGGGGTTAATAAGATGACAACGTAAGGTCCCTTCCAATGCGGTGCCAATGGGGTCTTTCTCCACTCTTTGATCCACACCGAGACTCAAGGCTTGAGAGGATGCCGGGGTTCTGTTAGATGGATGGGCAGCTGATCTTGTATCCACGTATGAAGACTCTGCAGAACAGAACTTAAAACCAATAGTTCTTGTCTAGTAATTTCAGATCTAATCTGTTCCATATCTCCCTTTATTCCCTATACAATAGGCGGGGGTCGCCCATACAGAATCTCAAAAGGGGAAACTCCTAAAGACTTAGTAGGGACTAAGCATATCCTAAGAAGGGCTATAAGAAGAACCTGGGGCCACTTCAGGTGAGCTTCTTGGCAAAGTTTAGACAACTGAGATTTCAGGGTTCTATTCATACGTTCTACTTTTCCTAAATTCTGAGGTCTGTAGGCAGTATGCATCTGATAATGTCAATATCTTGGGGCCATACTTAATGGACTTGCTTCCTGAGGTTATCAACCCTCATTCTTTGTACAGGGCCCCATGTGCATGCAAGGTTGGAAGGGCATACTTGGAATCTGGGTACACATTTAGACAGAGCCCTTTTCCTATTGTCAGTGCTCTAGTGAGAGCTATCAGTTCAGCTTTCTGTGCTGAAGTTCCTGGGGCCAGAGCTGTGGACTCAACTACCAGATCAAGGGTCACCACTTCATACCCGGCACAACGATGTCCATTGATGACAAGACTGCTTCCATCCACAAAGAAAGTCTGTTCAGGGTCCTCCAAAGGGACATCAGTCAAATCCGGGCGACTTGAGAATACAGTGTCCATAATTTCTAAGCAGTCATGATCAGGGGGGCTAGGACCAATTGGTAACAGCATAGCAGGATTCAAAGCTTGACTGACCATCAATTGCAATCGAGGATTCTCACACAGCATACTCTGATACTTCAACATTCGTGAATTTGTAAGCCAGAAACTTCCTTTGTGTTCCATAAGGATCAGAACAGAGTGTGGTACAGTAACTTGAAGATTTTGTCCCAGGGTGAGCTTATCAGCTTTGCTCACTAGGAGGGCTGTAGCTGCAACAGCTCTCAAACAAGGGGGCCAGCCTTTTGCAACTACATCCAATTGTTTTGACAAATAGGCTACTGGCCGTTGCCAAGATCCAAGAGATTGAGTCTGTACCCCTAGAACATTTCCTTGTGACTCATGGACATAGAGACTGAAAGGTTTCTGGACATCTGGTAAGCCCAGAGCTGGTGATGACATCAGAGCGGCTTTTAAAGATCGAAAGGCTGCATCCCTTTCAAGTCCCCATTCCAATGGAGACTTTTCCATTCCTTTGGTAGCTTGATACAAGGGTTTTGCCAGCAGAGCGAAATTGGGGATCCATATACGACAGTATCCTGCAGCACTCAAGAAGGCTCTCACGGGGGGCGGAGCCTGATGTCCAGCGGGTAGGACGCTTTGCGTTGAAGCTCCCGAGAGGCCTACTCAGAATCCTGACTTAATACCTATATAAATTTACTATTTTGCTCCGAGCTGACCGGGGCACCTCGGGGGGGATGGCGGCCCACAAACCAGCGCGCTTGGACTTCGGGTCTCCTTCTTCTTCTCACGGAAAACGCTCCAAAACGGAGGTATCCTCCCCACAGAAGATGGTTCCATTTCGTGAAAACCCCGCAATGCACCTGGAGATTTTGGAGGAAATACGCGGCGTGAAGGAATTGGTGCAGTCTAATGGAGAAGCGCTTCGAGCCATGCGAGAAGACTTTGGAGTGCTCCAAGACCGACTTGAAGGTCTTTCATTACGGCAGGACAATATGGCGGGGGTCCTCGACTCGCACGAGGTGCGCTTGGGCAAACTGGACGAGGCTGAGCGCCAGATACAGCATCTTCAAAAGGAGTTGGAAGATAGCAATAATCGCGCCCGTCGCAACAATGTGAGGCTCCTTGGAATGCCGGAGGGAGTGGAAGCAGGAGATATAAGAGAATTCTTGCTCAAAACTCTTCCCTCCTTGCTGAAGATTACTTTTCACAGAGAACTGGAAATCGATCGAGCACACCGTGTTCCTGCCCGCATGGCGCTCAACCGCACGACCCCCCGGCCTATTATCTTTAGCTTGCTACGATATCAACAAGTGGAACAAATTTTACATGCTGCTGCCCGAGCGAATCATCATTTGGAATATGAAGGTCGTAAGGTCTCCTTCTTTCCTGATTTGGCAAAGCCTACCGTTGACCGTCGGAAGAAACTCCTTGCTCTTCGCCCTCGACTTCAACAGCTACAGGCTCGCTTTGGCCTGTTGTATCCAGCGAAGCTCCGAGTGACTCTCCATAACCAGACCAGGACGTTCGAGGATCCTGATCTATTATCAACATTTTTGGACTCCAAAGAAGCAGAACAGATGCGCTAATCCCAAATTTTGGACTCTTATCTGCCGGCTCTGTCCGCCATTTTGAAGGGCCAGATGCGGCGGTCATAGCCCAGCACAGAAATAGCCTGGACTTTCTTTCTTTCTCTGTATGACTTTGTTTTTGGTCTCCTATCCCTTCATGATGTGTGCCTCGGTCGGATTCGGAGCACGCACAGTCCTACAGGTTATATGTTTTTTTAATTTCGGCCTTCTCTGGGGTTTCTCCCCGCAGACACATGGTCGCCAGTAATTTTGGGGTTTTGCTTCTCCTCTACCGTACTGCGGTTATCTTTGTTAATGTGGGGCGCTTCATTGTATTATATTAGCTTATTTTCCTATGTCATGTGTACAGCCAGATACAGTCAGTTTGAGGGACACAGTGAAATTATGTGTGCTATCATGCTCAGAATTTTAACTTTTCTGAATGGCCTCATGTAAAATCTTATTATTCATCGTACAAGGCATTGCTGGTCCACTCAGCAGAAAGAAAATCCTTAGCTATCTTAGCCACGAGCACGTTGATTAGGTGTTTCTTCAGGAAACGCATTACACTCTGCTGAAACACTGAAACTCAATGCTAGGCCTCACATGGTAGCTGCCTACTCTCCCACCGTTTCCAAATGGTACGGGATAGTCATTCTGGTCAAGAAGTTTTTGCACGCTACTGTACCTGATATTAGCGCTGACATGGAGGGTAGATGGGCCCGTGTACACCTTGAGGTTGGAGATAGTGAATTCACGTGTATTTGCACTATGTCCCGAATGTGGACAACCCTGCTCACTATGCAAGTTTTGCGCAATTGGCCTCGGCCTCCGCTAATGCTCCATTAATACTTGGTGGCGATTTTATTCAAGTGCTCCCTCAATCTTTTCTTCTCAAACAAGGTGCTTGTTGGTTGGAAGCTCCAGTACCGAGCAGACCTGTGTGGCTAGATATAGTAGCGGGCCTTTGCTCACCGATTCCTCTTACCTTACTCCCTGGTATGACTCTCCCATTAGACTCCCACTATCCACCAATGTTTTTCGACACTTTAGGTGCCTTTAATATTCCTATGCAACCTTTCGACTCCCGACTCTGGTCAGTGTAACTTCAGCATAGCATTCGGAGCACTAGAGTACTCCCGCCATCGGCACTCTCTGCATCAGGTTGATTAGAAACTTCCGATCTCTCGGTAGTTTACCGGGTGTAGCATCCAATTTTACTAAACCTTATGTAATGCTATCACTAGAGATACCTCTATAGCGCAGAAAGTATGGGAGAGAGAATTGCATGTGACTTCAACCTCGGAGCAATGGAGCCCTTACCTGGAGCAGAGGGACACGGGTTTCCGACCCGCCTCACTCACTCAGACCCTCTTCTTTCTAGCCCACCGGTGTTTTTACACTCCTCACAGTTTAGACATATGGAACACTACTCAGGGTAATGGTTGCTGGACACGTCCTGTGGCCATTGGTTTATTACTTCATTTCATGCTATGCATGAAATATCCCGCACTACAGTATAACTGGCGTCGGGTCTGGGGTCGTATTTAGTCTATATTGCACTCTCAGGAGTCCCTTTCTCGGAGGATAGTGGGACTTCGCCCAGTTGCGGGGATCCCCTCTCTCCCAAGAAATAGCTTATCTCCTTTTGAACTTTATGCTTGGCATTGCTGTTTCCCTCATTGAGTAATACTGGGAAATTAGGTCCCATCTGAGCCTCAATGAATGGTGGAATCATGCCTGTCTCTACAGTAAATATGAACAAATACCTCGTCTGTGTGCTTCCTCCGTTCAGACTCCTTCTTATTGGTCTTAATGGAAGATGTTCAATGAATATGTACATTTTGCTAAATGCTCTCATCTGACTGTCTAACTTTGTATATATCTCTGTCTCATGATCATGCTGTATTGTGGATATTTTTTGATTGTTTGATGTATAATCACTGTTAACTGGAAGCGCTCACATGCCGATACAAACGGGTAGAGAAGAAGCACCGGGGTGGGGGGTAATGGGTTTACTTTTCCTTATTGTATACTTGTTTTGTCTCTTTTGGTGTGTTGTTTCTTTGTTTGTTGCAAAATGAAAATAAAAGTTTCAAAAAAAAAAGAAGGCTCTCACTTGCCTCCTGGTGGTTGGAGTAGGAATACTGCATACAGCTTTTTTGCGTTCTGGTCCCAGGCGTCAAATTCCGCTGGACAACTGGAATCCTAGATATTTAACTTGTTTGACATAATTGCACCTTGGCTCTTGAGACTTTGTATCCAGCCTCATTTAGAAGGTGCAAGAGTTCACTGGTGGCTTGTAGACATTCACTCTCTGAATTTGTGGCTATGAGCAAGTTGTCCACATACTGAAGAAGAACCCTTTCTCCTGGGTTCACATAGTAGCTTGAAAGATCCTGATTTAAAGCAGCACTGAAAAGAGTAGGTGAATTCTTAAATCCTTGGGGTAATCGAGTCCAGGTAAGTTGGCCCCGTCTTCTTGTTGTGGGGTCTTGCCATTCAAAAGCAAACAAAAGTTGACTGGTGGGGACTAGGTGTATACAGAAGAAGGCCTCTTTCAGGTCCAGAACAGTGAAATGAGTAGCCTCAGTGAGGATCAGTCCCAAGAGAGTATAAGGATTTGGTACCACTGGGTGTATAGTTTCAGCTGCATCATTTACCCGCCTCATATCTTGTACTGGGCAGTAATCCCCTGTCCCAGGTTTCTTGACTGGGAGAAGGGGGGTGTTCCAAGGTGACTGGCATTCCTTGAGAAGTCCATAATTCAGCAGTTTCATTAGATGGCAGTGGATACCTTCAATGGCTGTTCGGGGAAGAGGATACTGTTTCACATGCACTGGTTACGCTCCTGGCTTGAGGGTGACGATGACAGGGGCTATGTTCTTCGCTAGGCCAGGTGGATTATCTTCTGCCCATACTTCAGGCAGGGCTATAAGGTTGGTGGGTATACAGGAACTAGCTAACTTGGTTAGAGATGTACTATAGAACCGCTACTCTTCTTCTCGGGGAACAGTCAGCACCATCAATCCAGCAGGCTTTGGGTTCACAGTCATTTGCATTTCTCCCCCTTCAGCAAAGGATATCTGTGCCTGGAGCTTTGCAAGCAGATCTCGGCCCAAAAGTGGAATACGGCGTTCAGGCATATACAGGAACTGGTGCGTTATTTTCTGTCCCCCTAGTTCACACATGCGGTTCTGCAGGAAAGGCTTAGTGGCCTTAGCCCCAGTAGCTCTGATAATGGTGATGCATCGAGAAGACAAAGGGGCTACTGGCTTTAGTATTCTGCTCCTGCATCCACCATAAAGTCCATATATTGGTCCCCTATTTTCAAACTGACTATAGGCTCCTGGGGACCCAGGGTGAACTTGGAGTCCGGTCTGGCCTAGTCTTCATCCATGTCATAGCCCGTTGAAACTGCCACTCCCTCAATAGCTTCTTCCCTCTCTTGCTGGAACTGTGCTCAGTTTATTCTTCCACGACTCTGAAATCAATCTCCTGTTCTCCAAGTACTCCCTCCTCCCCTCCTGGGGATGGAGTCAAAATACGGGCATTCACTTTTCCAATGTCCTTCTTCTCTACAATGGGTGCACTGATTCGCACCCAGTGGGGTCCAATTATTTTCACGACCCCTTCCACTTCCTCTGCTCCTTCGATTAGGAAAACCTCCTCCACATCATTCAACTAAAGCAGCAGCAAGAAGATCTGCTTTCTTCTTCATTTTACATTCACTTTCTCTGTCACATTCATTTTCACGATTCACAAACACTTTCTGAGCAACTTCCATTAACTGTGCTGTATTCATGCCCGCAAATCCATCCATTTTCTGTAATTTTCGTCTTATATCTCTCTGGGACTGACTGACAAAAACTGCATTTACCATACGCAAATTCTCCTGGGCTGCTGGATCGCATGGGGTATATAGTGAGGGCTGCCTGCACTATTTGGATCCCACTTGGGGCCATCAAGGCTGATGGGTCTGCATAATTCTGTTCATTAGTTCAATCAAATCCTAAGGTTTCTCAGTGTAGGAGGCATAATGCGTCTTTCAGTTCAGTAAATCAGTGGTGGAAAAAGGCACATAAACAAGGCTGGTCAGCCCTACCATGACCTGGCCTTCGGTATTAAGGGTGGGTAGGCCCTGGACCTGGTGCAATGGTATAATGTGACCATCCCTTTTACTGGTAGTTGTACTTCTGAAGGCATACGGCAATCAGGACTGTCTGGGTTCCACATCATGTTCTTGGGCGCTGGCTGTGAGTGACCCTGAACTGGCAAATGAATCCCTGCTTGCAGTATCATCGGTGGACTGTGGCCCACTCGGAGTACTTTAAACTGAGCCGGGGCTTCCATTCAAGAGGGGGTGCATGTCCTCCTGCTGCGGAGGTGGCTGGTGAACTACTTGGGGTACATCTGCAGGGAGGTGTCCCCCCCTGCCCCAGGCTCTGCCCGGGGTGGTGGCAGGGCTGAGGGGACTGGCCTATAAAGATACTGGGACGGACAGAGTGGAATGTCTAGAGATTTTTGGGGCAGAATAAACGGGCAGCCTTTTTTTTTTTCCAGACTTCAGGGCCCCCCTCCCTTGCAGCTGCTACTAATCTCCTACACTGTTCCTCATAGCAATGCTTTATCAAGGAGGGCTTTTTTCTCCCTCACAAACATTTAACCAGGAATCTATATAGGGGAATTGATCAGGGAACATTTTCTGTACAACCTGTGTCACAGAGCAGACTCTCTAGAGCCCCCTGAGGAGCTAAAAAACACTACTCCTCAAGTAAACAGTGACGTGTGGAGAGAGCACATGACACAAGGGTATCAGAATAGGTATAAGGGAGTGAGGTCACAAGCCTGGAATTATCACCCAGCCAGTAGGGAGGCAAGGAAGGTCCCACCTGACCCCAATAGGCTAGGGTGTGGTGCAGCTGGGGATTACGTAAATAATCAGCACAGCTCACAGGAAGGAAGCAAGGCAGAGAGAGCCGAAAGAAGCTGGGAGACCTGAGAGACAAAGGAGGTTAAGAGAATCAAGGCAACCAAGTGAGTTGAAAGACCCAAGGAGAAAGGATATTCCCAGGCAGAGGAGATACCCAGAGTGGGAACAACACAGACCTCCCAGGTCTCTACAGCAAGGCAGAAGGCACTGGCTGAATGAAAGTCTGAGTGAGTCTGATGAACAATTAAGTGAAAGAGATGAGCAACTGAATTCAGACAGGGACAGTGTATGCAGCAGCCTTGATAGAAGCTATGCCCTAAGACACAAGTTACAAGCTAGGAAAAGCTATTCTGAGCCAGAGAGGAGAAATGCTAAGCTGAGCTATGAGAGGCATTTGTATGAGAAACAAAAGCCCTATAATGTTAACTTAATGAAAGCAGGAAAACTCCAGAGTCTGGGCTACAGACAGAATATAGAACAAAGCTTGTTACCTGTGAGAGAGAACCCTGCAGAGGGATATAGCTGGCATAAGCCTTCTCAGAAACTGCCGTTGGAGATAACAGCTGTTTGTAAAGCTCCTGTTAAAACAAAACCCCGAACAAAGGTTCCACTCTCTAATAGCTGGGCAGCTAACTGCTTTACTCTGCCTGATAACCAGAGGCAGAGGAAAGGCTCCTGGTTGAGCAACTCCAGAGAATATGGTAAAGCCAAACAGATACATTCTGTAGAGAGTCAAGTACGTCACAAGCTGGAAAGTTTGTTGAAACAAACTACCTCAGGAGAGAAGTGATGAAGCATCTGTACAGGACAGTGTTCCAATGCAGTATGAGCCTTATGCAATAGAGGATAACATTGAATTGCCTGTTGAACAGATGGACTGTAGTTTGATACTAGCTGACCAAATAGAGTCTCTCAGATAGAAGGCTGAACTGCTCCAGAGAAGCCTTTATCTGGAAACCTGACAAGCTGTATTTCTGCTTCCATTTATATTTTGTTTGCTGAAAGGAAAGCTATTTTTGTTATAGTTCTTTTTGTTTACCCGAGAAGGGTTATGTTGATTTGATTATTATACTTTTGAAAGAATCCTACGGGACGGGGAATAAAACCCAGTTAAACCGATTTCGGTGTCACAACTTATTTGTGTACTGGCAAGGACTATCAAATATTGAAAAGGCCAGTACTTTACACCCGGGTGCAGTACCAGCTGTGACCAGCAGGAGGTGCTGCATGACAAAGAGGGTGACATAATGGCGTAGTGTTTCAGGATTTTGATACCACGTGACTTCCCCTGGAAAAGACAAGTGCTGAGCAGTGCTGGAAGAGACGGCTCACCCGGAAGTACTTGCTGAGAGAGGATTTTCGCTGGCAGGTCGGCCAGAAAAGGAAGGAAAGGAAAAACTTTCTCACACGCTGGAATCTACCCAAAACTCAGGTAACAGTCACCTGGGAGAAACCGTAGATGGATAAGTGAGAAAGAGGGCACTGTTCCTAAGTGGGAATTTAAAAAAAAAAAAAAAAGGAAGGTGCCGCACTTGGTGTGTTTTTCTCTTTTTTTCCGCAGGTCCTCAAAAGACAGGAAGAATGGATGTACGTGATGTTCAGGCGTGGATGCAAACGCAGTGGAACGAACAAGCCAAGCTTATGCAACAAGTGCAGAAACAGTATATGGATGCTATGCAGGAGCAACAGCAACCGTTGGTGGAAGCATTGAAGGCTCTAGTTACCAAACCTCAGGACAATGAGGCAATGACTGTGCCAATACTGACGCAAGTAGCCATGAAC
This sequence comes from Ichthyophis bannanicus, assembly GCA_033557465.1. Lineage (NCBI taxonomy): Eukaryota > Metazoa > Chordata > Amphibia > Gymnophiona > Ichthyophiidae > Ichthyophis > Ichthyophis bannanicus. The sequence goes on from CM066031.1 coordinate 1,469,937,414, forward strand.
CCTGCTTCTAATTTTTCTGTAAGACAGTTAACACAGTATGATGACATTGATGATCATATTGAATCGTTTGAGAGGATGGCAGCCACCCTCAAATGGCCGCCAGAGCTCTGGGCCAGGCAATTTACCTTAACTTTGACCGGAGATGCTCTGTCAGCCTTTAGAGGGATGCCTGCTGATTTAGTTACGAATTATACAGAGTATAGAAAACATCTTGGTCCCAAAAAGAGGACAGGCCCTGATAGATACAGGGATCCAGGTAAAATTACCGGAAGGTTGCTATGGGCGCATCGCACCCCGGTCAGGACTAGCGGTAAAACATGCTATAGATGTTGGAGCGGGGGTTATTGACCCCGATTACCGAGGCCCTCTAAAAGTCCTGCTGTTTAACTTTGGAAGCCAGGACTTCCAGATACATGCAGGGGATCGGATTGCGCAATTATTGTGTGAACGGGTAGGGTTCCCAAAAGTGGAGGAGGTACCCTCCTTACCACAATCCGAGCGGGGCATGGCGGGGTTTGGCTCCACCGGGGAACGCGAAGTAAAAAACCTAACAGCTATAGGAGAAGAAGAGAGGGAGGAGGATTTAGGCCCACAGGTCGGGGATTGGGGAAAACAACCCACTCCAAAGATAGGGACAGAGCTGTCGCCCCAACAGCAAAAAGAGTTGATGCACATGATGGGGAAATTTAAAGATGTACTTACCACCCGGCCGGGCGAGACACATCTTGTAGCCCACGAAATCCTCACAACCCCCGGTCGTGTTATCAGACAACGGCCGTATAGAATGCCGGAGTCCCGAAAACGTGAAGTAATAAAACAGGTAAAGGAAATGCTGGACACCGGCATAATTGAGGAATCCCACAGCCCGTGGTCCAGTCCCATTGTCCTGGTACCAAAGCCAAACGGAACGCTGAGATTTTGTATTGACTTCCGTCAGGTCAATGCAATCTCACAATTTGACGCGTACCCTATGCCCCGCATAGATGACCTATTAGACCAGTTAGGCCAAGCCAAATATCTGACCACGCTTGACCTTAGTAAAGGATACTGGCAGATTCCCTTAACCAGGGAATCAAAACCCAAGACAGCATTCACAACACCAATAGGGCTGTTCCAATTTAAAAGGATGCCGTTTGGGTTGCACGGAGCCGCCGCCACGTGCCAGCGGCTGGTGGACCAGGTCCTGCGGCCACACCATGAATACGCCCTCGCCTATATGGATGACGTGGTTATTCACAGCACCACGTGGCCTCAACATCTGGCCAGAGTGGAAGCTGTATTAAGGGCTTTAAGGAGGGCTGGCCTCACCCTCAATCCCGAAAAATGCGTTTTTGCCACGGAAGAGGCAAAATATTTAGGGCACATAATAGGAAAAGGGGTGGTGAAACCACTGGCCAATAAAATAGAAAGTGTGAGGAACTTTCCTCCACCTAGTACAAAAAAACAGGTCCGGAGCTTTTTAGGGCTACTGGGATATTACCGACGTTTTATTCCCCGATTTGCAGAGCAGAGCATAATCTTCACAGCAATGTTGAAGAAAAACGCGCCAACCCGAGTCCAGTGGACTCCGGAGGCAGAGGCCGCGTTTGAAGCTTTGAAGGGACGGTTATGTAGTGCCCCTGTACTACGCGGTGTAGATTTTAACTTACCATTCATAGTCCAAATGGACGCATCTGACACAGGTCTAGGAGCAGTATTATCCCAAGTTTTTCAGGGTGTCGAACATCCAGTAGCCTACCTCAGTAGACAGCTCTCCCGTGCTGAGAGAAATTATGCGACCATTGAACGCGAGTGCCTAGCGATAAAGTGGGCAGTAGAAGCACTCCGTTTTTATTTGACCGGGCGCAAGTTTTTATTAATAACGGATCATGCGCCCCTAAAATGGCTCCACCACATGCGGAACAACAACGCGAGGCTGACAAGGTGGCACCTTGCGCTACAGGCCTATGATTTTACTGTTCAGCACAGAGCAGGCAAAACCCATGGCAATGCAGATGCGCTGTCGCGTCTTACGAACTGTCCGTCTGAAACTGAGACAACACGTAAGATTTTAAGGGGGGAATATGTCACAGAGCAGACTCTCTAGAGCCCCCTGAGGAGCTAAAAAACACTACTCCTCAAGTAAACAGTGACGTGTGGAGAGAGCACATGACACAAGGGTATCAGAATAGGTATAAGGGAGTGAGGTCACAAGCCTGGAATTATCACCCAGCCAGTAGGGAGGCAAGGAAGGTCCCACCTGACCCCAATAGGCTAGGGTGTGGTGAAGCTGGGGATTACGTAAATAATCAGCACAGCTCACAGGAAGGAAGCAAGGCAGAGAGAGCCGAAGAAGCTGGGAGACCTGAGAGACAAAGGAGGTTAAGAGAATCAAGGCAACCAAGTGAGTTGAAAGACCCAAGGAGAAAGGATATTCCCAGGCAGAGGAGATACCCAGAGTGGGAACAACACAGACCTCCCAGGTCTCTACAGCAAGGCAGAAGGCACTGGCTGAATGAAAGTCTGAGTGAGTCTGATGAACAATTAAGTGAAAGAGATGAGCAACTGAATTCAGACAGGGACAGTGTATGCAGCAGCCTTGATAGAAGCTATGCCCTAAGACACAAGTTACAAGCTAGGAAAAGCTATTCTGAGCCAGAGAGGAGAAATGCTAAGCTGAGCTATGAGAGGCATTTGTATGAGAAACAAAAGCCCTATAATGTTAACTTAATGAAAGCAGGAAAACTCCAGAGTCTGGGCTACAGACAGAATATAGAACAAAGCTTGTTACCTGTGAGAGAGAACCCTGCAGAGGGATATAGCTGGCATAAGCCTTCTCAGAAACTGCCGTTGGAGATAACAGCTGTTTGTAAAGCTCCTGTTAAAACAAAACCCCGAACAAAGGTTCCACTCTCTAATAGCTGGGCAGCTAACTGCTTTACTCTGCCTGATAACCAGAGGCAGAGGAAAGGCTCCTGGTTGAGCAACTCCAGAGAATATGGTAAAGCCAAACAGATACATTCTGTAGAGAGTCAAGTACGTCACAAGCTGGAAAGTTTGTTGAACAAACTACCTCAGGAGAGAAGTGAGGAAGCATCTGTACAGGACAGTGTTCCAATGCAGTATGAGCCTTATGCAATAGAGGATAACATTGAATTGCCTGTTGAACAGATGGACTGTAGTTTGATACTAGCTGACCAAATAGAGTCTCTCAGATAGAAGGCTGAACTGCTCCAGAGAAGCCTTTATCTGGAAACCTGACAAGCTGTATTTCTGCTTCCATTTATATTTTGTTTGCTGAAAGGAAAGCTATTTTTGTTATAGTTCTTTTTGTTTACCTGAGCAGGGTTATGTTGATTTGATTATTATACTTTTGAAAGAATCCTACGGGACGGGGAATAAAACCCAGTTAAACCGATTTCGGTGTCACAACTTATTTGTGTACTGGCAAGGACTATCAAATATTGAAAAGGCCAGTACTTTACACCCGAGTGCAGTACCAGCTGTGACCAGCAGGAGGTGCTGCATGACAAAGGGGTGACACCTGATAAACACGGGAAACTACACTAATATTAAAGGTGCCCTCATGGGCCATGAAGTAGCTAACACTGGCCACTCCCTTTCACAGAGCATTTCTAATCAGGACGGAGACATTCTATTCCATAGTCTCCAGCAAATCCCTTGCTAAAATTCTTTGTCATACATTTCAACAAAATCTGCATGGACTCCGACCCCCCCCCCCCCAATGACGTACTTGACAACAGACAGAGGGGGCGGGCAGCCAGGCTGCATTTTCCTGAGGACTAAACATAATGGATGTGTGTGCTCATTCTAAATAGGAACAATTTAGATGAGGTCCTTAAAATATAAAACTATTGAGGGGGGCGGAGCCTGATGTCCAGCGGGTAAGACGCTTTGCGCTGAAGCTCCCGAGAGGCCTACTTAGAATCCTGACTTAATACCTATACAAACTTACTATTTCGCTCCGGGCTGACCGGGGTACCTCGGGGGGGATGGCGGCCCATAAACCAGCGCGCTTGGACTTCGGGTCTCCTTCTTCTTCTCACGGAAAACGCTCCAAAACAGAGGTGTCCTCCCCACAGAAGATGGTTCCATTTCGGGAAAACCCCGAAATGCACCTGGAGATTTTAGAGGAAATACGCGGCGTGAAGGAATTGGTGCAGTCCAATGGAGAAGCGCTTAGAGCCATGCGAGAAGACTTTGGAGTGCTCCAGGACCGACTTGAAAGTCTCTCATTACGGCAGGACAATATGGCGGGGGTCCTCGACTCGCACGCGGTGCGCTTGGGCACACTGGACAAGGCTGAGCGCCAGATACAGAATCTTCAAAAGGAGTTAGAAGATAGCAATAATCGAGCCCGTCGCAACAATGTGAGGCTCATTGGAATACCGGAGGGGGTGGAAGCGGGAGATATGAGAGAATTCCTGCTCAAAACTCTTCCCTCCTTGCTGAAGATCACCTTTCATAAAGAACTGGAAATCGATCGTGCACACCGTGTTCCTACCCACATGGCGCTCAACCGAACGACCCCCCGGCCTATTATCTTTCGCTTGCTACGATATCAACAAGTGAAACAAATTTTAAATGCTGCCCGGGCGAACCATCATTTGGAATTTGAAGGTCACAAAGTCTCCTTCTTCCCTGATTTGGCAAAGCCTACCGTTGACCGACGGAAGAAACTCCTTGCTTTTCGCCCTCGACTTCAACAGCTACAGGCTCGCTTTGGCCTGTTGTATCCCGCGAAGCTCCGAGTGACTCTCCACAACCAAACCAGGACATTCGAAGATCCTGATCTACTATCAACATTTTTAGACTCCAAAGAAGCAGAGCAGATGCGCTAATCCAACGACTTGGACTTTTATTTGCCGGCTCTGCCCGCCATTTTGAAGGGCCCGATGCGGCGGTCATAGTCAAGCACAGAGACTACTTGGACTTTCTTTCTTTCTTTCTATGACTTTTTGTTTTTTGGTCTCCTATCCCTCCATGATGTGTGCCTCGGTCGGATTCGGAGCACGCACAGTCCTACAGGTTATGTGTTTTTTTCAATTTCGGCCTTCTCTGGGGCTTCTCCCCGCAGACACATGGTCGCCAGTAATTTTTGGGGTTCTGCTTCTTCTCTACCGCGCTGCTTTTTTTCTTTTTTAATGTGGGGCGCTTCATTGTATTATCTAAGCTTATTTTCTTTTATGCCATATGTACAGCCAGATACAGTCAATATGAGGGACATTGTGAAATTATGTGCGCTATCATGCTCAGAATTTTTAACTTGTCTGAATGGCCTTATGTAAAATCTTATCACTCAACGTAAAGGGCATTAATAGTCCAATCAAAAGAAAGAAAATCCTTAGCTATCTTAGCCATGAGCATGCTGATTTAGCGTTTCTTCAGGAAACGCACTTAAACTCTGCTGAAACACTGAAACTCAATGTTAAGCCTTACATGGTGGCTGCCTATTCTCCCGCCGTTTCCAAACGGTGCGGGGTAGCCATTCTGGTTAAGAAATCTTTGCAAGCTACTGTAATTGATACTAGCGCTGACAAGGAGGGTAGATGGGCCCGAGTACATCTTAAGGTTGGAGATAGTGAATTTACATGTATTTGCATTTATGCCCCGAATGTGGACAACCCTGCTTACTATGCAAGTATTGCGCAGTTGGCACAGGCCTCTGCCAATACTCCATTAATACTTGGTGGTGATTTTAATCAAGTGTTAGACCCTCTGATAGATAGACAGCCGCCTAGAACGAGTAGTCCACCCAAGAGTCTTGCTACCCTTACGGCTCTGATGCAAGATCTTGCGCTGGTAGATATATGGAGGCTGCTTCACCCCTCCGACTTAGAGTTCACTTTCTTTTCTGCCCCCCATCACTCCCAATCTAGAATAGATTTCTTTCTCATTTCCAAAGCACTGATTTCTCAAGTAGACACGACTAGGACTCATCCTCTCCATATTTCAGATCATGCTGCCATATCTTTATCATTACATGTCACTGCGCGGGACGATTCTCCCCGAGCTTGGTTTTTTGATAGATCCTTACTGGGTCAAAAAGATTTTCAGGTTGATATAAAGGCCGCTATCCAAGATTATTTTCATTTTAACTCACCCCATGACACAGCGAGCTGGGCTTGGTGGGAGGGTTTTAAAGCATCTATCCGCGCAACTATAACTAGCTATCAAATTCGGCAGGGGAAACAAAGAAAGCAGCATTTACTGATTCTAGAGCAGCAGATACAAGCTGGGGAGCGTCTCCTCACGTCCCGTACTGACCCATGTATTTTACTCCGTTTACAACGCTTGCGTTTTCAATACAATCAGCTTTTGTACACTGCTGCTGTTAAAAATATTGAATCACAACAAGGGCTATATTATCGGGAAAATAATCGTGCTGGCAAATTATTAGCAAATGCCCTAAAAGGTCAAAAAGAAGCCAAGCGTGTTACCGCCCTCCGTAATCCGTTGGGGGGGGGCTTGGTCACTAAAGATGCCGAAATCTTAGAACTCTTTCGTGATTTTTATACTCGGCTTTATCAATCTGAATGTGATTTTGAGCCAGATGTATTTGAACGCTTACTTTCAGGGGTACAAAGACCGACCCTATCTGACGAAGATAGAGTGGCCTTGGACACACCATTTACTGTCTCAGAAATTCATTCTGCTATCAAGAAATGTGCCTCAGGTCGAGTCGCAGGCCCAGACGGTCTCCCTGCTGAATTCTACAAAACCTTTCACGCTGACTTAGCTCCAGTTTTGAAACTTTATTTTTCTGCTCTGGCCGAGGAGGGTTCTCCTTCTGGGTCCTTTTCAATGGCAAATGTAGTAGTTTTTGAGAAAGAGGGGAGAGACCCGCAACTAACAGCTAATTTTCGTCCAATTTCCCTCCTAAACGCGGACTATAAAATATTTGCCACCATTCTCTCTACCCGGCTCTCTGATAGGATGCCTACCTTAATACACCCAGATCAATGCGGTTTCATTCCTGGTAGATCAACTGCTGACAATGCTCGGACTCTATGCCATGTACTGACTACCGCAGTTAATCTTGATCGCCCATTTGTTGGTCTCTCACTTGATGCTGAGAAGGCCTTTGATCGCTTAGAGTGGCCCTTCCTGTTTGCAGTCCTCCGCTGGTACGGATTCGGGGAAGGTTTTCTCCGTTGTCTTCGCACCATGTACGCACAGCCTACAGCTAGTATATGTGCCAATGCTTTAAAGTCTCAGCCTTTTCCCCTTCAACGCGGCACTCGCCAGGGATGCCCACTGTCTCCACTTCTCTTCGATCTTGCACTCGAACCCTTGGCTTTACTAATCCGGCAATCGGAGGAGATTCATGGAGTCCCCTTCACCCATAGGGAAATCAAAATTTCAGCGTATGCTGACGACCTTATGCTTTTTGTCTCTATAGACTCAGTACCGGCTGTCCTAGAGCAAATTGGTAAATACTCACAACTGTCCGGTTATAAGATAAATTGGACCAAGTCGGTAGCCTTTCCATTAAATCCTTTGCTTCATCAGGCAGATATGCAACCCTTCCCCTTTTTATGGCAACCTCGCATGGTCAAATACCTTGGGGTTCACTATTGTTCTCCTTTGGAAGACACTATCTCCTTCAATGCCAAAGACTTAACCTCTAAAGTCCGGGCGCTTACTCACCGCTGGACTCCTTTAACACTTACCTGGTGGGGTCGATTAGAAACCATAAAAATGATGATTGTTCCGAAAGTGAATTATATCTTAGAAATGTTGCCCTGTCTCTTACCTCGACGTATATATAAAGATATAGAGGGCCTTCTGACTAGATACTTGTGGCAAAACAAGACACCTAGGATAGCGAAACATAAGCTGCAAGCAGATAAGGAAAATGGGGGTGTCAGATTCCCTGATTTCCTGAAGTATCATCAATCTTTTCTTCTCAAACAAGGCGCTCGTTGGCTGGAAGATCCAGTACCGAGTAGACCTGTGTGGCTAGACATAGAAGAGGACCTTTGCAAACCGATTCCTCTTACTTTTCTCCCTGGTATGACTCTCCCATCAGACTCCCACTTTCCACCAATGCTTTTAGACACCTTAGGTGCCTTTAATAATCTTATGCAATCTTTAGACTCCCGACTCTGTCCGTTAGACAAGCTCCCACTTTGGTACAATACTCGATTTCGAATACAAAATAAGCCGATGGCGTGGAGCCCCTGGTACACTAGGGGCATTTGGATTCCTAGTCAGTTGTTCCATGAAGGTCGCTGGAAAACTTTTAGTGAATTGCAAATTGAATTTGGTCTCCCAGCGAAACACTACTTTCAGTTGGTGCAACTTCAGCATTGCCTTCGGAGTGCTAAGGTGCTCCCGCCATCGGCCTCCCCTACACAAGGTTGGTTGGAGACTATCCGATCTATCGGTAGTTCACCGGGTGTAGCATCCAATTTTTACAAAACCTTATGTAATGCTATAACTAGAGATACCCCTATAGCGCAGAAAGCATGGGAGAGAGAATTGCATGTGACTTTGACCCCGGAGCAATGGAGCCTTGTCTGGAGTAGAGTGACACGGGTCTCCCGATCCGCCTCACTCACTCAGACACTCTTCTTTCTAGCCCACCGGTGTTTTTACACTCCTGACAGATTAGCCAAATGGAACACTACTCAGGGCAATAGTTGTTGGACATGTCATGCGGCCATTGGTTCACTACCTCATGTTATGTATGAATGTCCCGCACTACAGTATTACTGGCGTCGGGTCTGGGGTCGTATCCAGTCTATTTTGCACTTTCAAGAGCCCCTTTCTTGGAGGATAGTGGGGACTTCGCTCAGCTGCGGGGATCCCCTCTCTTCCAAAAACGGCTTACTTCCTTTTGGACTTTATGCTTGGCATTGCTATTTCCCTAATTACGAAATACTGGAAAAATAGCTCCCATCTGAGCCCCAATGAATGGTGAAATCATGTTTGTCTCTACAGTAAATATGAACAAATACCTCGTATGTTTGCTTCCCCCATTCAGACTCCTCATCATCGGTCTAAATGGAAGATGCTCAATGACTATGTACATTCTGCTCAATGCTCTCATCTGACTGTCTAAATTTGTATATATCTTTGTCCCATGATTATTCTGTATCGCAGATACTCTTTTGATTGTTTTGATGTATAATCACTGTTGTTTGGAAGCGCTCACATGCTGACATAATCAGCTAGAGAAGAAGCGTGGGGGTGGGGGGTAATTGGGTTTACTTTTCTTTATTGTATACTTGTTTTGTCTCCTTTGGTGTGTTGTTTCTTTTGTTTGTTGCAAAATGAAAATAAAAGTTAAAAAAAAAAAAAATATAAAACTATTATTTTGCAACATGTTATAACAACAATTCCAATAGAAAGAACTATGGCTCCTAACATGATGGCCACATATCTGTTACGTATGACTGGAATAAAAATTCTTAGCCTGAAACTAACTGCCAGCCATAATCAGTACTTAAGCTGAACAATGTCTCTAAAAAGAAATTACTTTAAATCTTACAGTTCAGAAAGCAGACATTCAAATGACATGTACATTCCCTCAGGATTTAAATCATTTTCAAGTCGCGATCTGGTACTACAGGCTCAGGATGCTTCATAGTCCTGTCAGGGTTCTTAACCTCTACTTCGAAGGTCAAAGGAAAAACAAAAGCAGTTTCCTTAATTTCTCTATCATTTCTGTTTGGATCATTGCAGTGTTTGCTGAAGATTGAAACACAAGACAAGGCTAAGCCCACAAATGCATTATACCTATTGCTCTACAGAATCCTCCTCACTTGGTCAGTACAAGAACAGTTGAGGAATTCGAAAGGGGTTAATAAGAACTTAACTCTTTCCAGGCTGAGCCCGAAACTGTCGGGATCCAAAATTCTGACTAAACATTCCTATTAAATGATATATAATACATGACCATAGCAGAAGGAACATCACTATTAGAACATATTGAATAAAACAGGCACAATTTTCCTGAAATAAGCACAAATTAACCCAGCTGCAGAATGGTGAAAATAAGCCTTCACAGGGTTAAAAGATACTAAAAATTCCTTTCTACGGGCTGTGTGAAAGACACACCCCTTCTCTCTCTGCTTGCTAGAGACGCACTGCTGTGCTGAAAAAAACTGACATCAGTGAGACAGCTGTCTTTGTACTTAAAAGTGACTCCTGAGTTGGTTTTTCCTTCTTCTTTCTTCTTCTCTTAATACTATTCCTTAATCGGTAAACTGTTTCACAAATTACCCAACAGAATAATCTTACATTATACCAGAAGGGAAACCCGCGGTTTCAACAGATAAGGACAACGGAACAATGGGGGAGACAAACACCAAACGCTTCCTCCTTTTCGTGACCTAGGCGTAGTCACCTGGCCAGGAACTGCGCTACTCAGGAGTCCACTCTCACTTGGCCTGTGTTTCAAGGCCTCTCATTCATGCACACACAACCAAACATGCTAGCAAGACATTTTTCCCAAATTTTCCCAGACCCTATCTAACTAACCAACAGCAGCCAGCCTCGCGCATACTCATGCAAGGCTTACTCAGACTGCTGACTAATCAAGGGCCGTGGTTTGGGCCTCGCATATACTCATGCAAGGCTTACTCGGACACACCCTGAGAGGTGATCAAACTCTCGGTATCTTTTTCCCATACCAATTCAGTCTTGCGCATACTCATGCAAGACTTTTCCACAGGCTTCACTGACTCAAATGCCCCAGGTTTTCTACTCACCGGATCTGGTTCTCGATACCAAACCAGTTCTTGGGTTGGATCCTGGACTCCCCTCGGGTTCGGAGGTGTTGGCCAGCTGGACCCAGTGGCCCACCGAGGCAAGGCGGAACCCTCTCCGATACAAGAGGACCGGCGGCGCCTGAGGTTTCCTCTGCGGTCGGACAGACACGGTTCCAACCGGACCAAACCTTTGAGGCGAGAAGTCGTGGTATATTCACTTGCATACCATCCACTACTCGCACATTCCCGGACAACGCACCAGAATATGCAGCAACTGATAAGCATGCAATAAATAATACCAGGAGTCAGTTCAAAGATCCAAGCCAATTTATTGTGCACAAGGCTCAGATAGTCAAAGCTTCAAAAAGGACTGAGCAAAGCTCTTACAGAAACATATTCATTTTATACATTCCTTTTCAGTTTGATACATACAGGCTTTCTATTGGTCCCAATGCCCCCTGCACTTGTCCAATCAGGGACCCTCTCTGGGCCTAGCACCCTGCTCCCCCTTCCCAGGCTATTCTAACAATGGCACAGTTTCTAGGTATTGATACAAATCTACTGCAGGGTCGTTTCTAGCTCTAGGAATGCAGGTATTGAAACATTTCTATCATCAGAACATAAGATTTCTATCATCAGAACATAAGATTTATGTATTCATGAAAACTTCTTCTTATTATTATTATTATGTATTCATGAAAACCTCTTCTTATTATTATTATTCCCAACACCAAAATGAAAAGGGATAACTACATAACACATTGAGCCTAATACCACAATGCCCCATGATATCATGACCTTTAACACCGCCTATGATATTTATATATAACTACCCCTCTCGTTGAAATCACTTTTGCTTACTGTACATAGTTGATTGTACATAGTTCACCTAAGTTAATTGTCAGAGTTAAAATGTACATAATTCCTGCAATGTTTAATGTAAAAACAGATATGTTATCCTGTTTCCTTGACTGTTTTATGTAAACCACACCTGATCACTGGAAGGTAGCGGTATATAAAAGATGTTTAAATAAATAAAATAAATAAATAAAATAAATTAAGCAGTTTAAAACAGCTTTCTCAGACTTTTACAGATTTTTAGTTCTTACTAAGATGGGGGTTGGAATCAGGGCCTAACCTACAGGCCTTTCATATTTGCAGACTATTATAGGCCATAGCCTGCCACAAAATCATTGATTACTTTATGTTTTCTTAATAAATAATTAATAGTTTTAATTTAATTCTCTCTATCAATCATTTTAATTTATTATTAGTATAATAATTTTTTTATTTATGAAAACTCACCTGATCATGACATCTCGAGAGAGCTAATCTCGACCTTAGCCACACAACCATGACTTCAAACATCCACAGGGAAGGATCCAGCTCAGGAGGGTGATCCACAGTACATCCTCAAACAAAGGCAAGGGGAGGGGTGACCTGCACGGAGTGGCAGGTGCACCTACTCTTGCCACCTTGCGGGGCAGACTAGATGGACCATACTGGTCTTTATCTGCCATCATATACTATGTTACTATATTCCCATTGTGAGTTGCTGTACTCTGACAGATCTATACTTTTGCCCATATCACAAACTCAAACCTCATGCATGACCCATGAGGTTCTTTGGAGATCATCCTGCTCTGTTCAGAGGGCCAAGCCCACTTCCTCTATCATCATACATGACCTGCTGGTAGTGGCTACTGTTCCAGTCATCACCGTCATCACTGTGACTGCTGTAGAGTTCATGTACATCTGTATTGCTTAGTCCCCTCTTGTTCCGATGATGCACCCCTCATTTAAATCAGATAGATTCACATTTTGCCATTGCTGTTCCACTCCAGTTTGACTATATTGAAAATGGTGTGAACCATCACATCAGTTCTGTCATATGTAGGAACATTCTGTGCTTTGTGCACGTGACAAGCAGCCCATAGGCAAGTGTTATTTTGCAACAGCCACCTTAAATGTGAGGAGATCCACACATCACCTGGTCCATAGAGCACACACTAAAACAGATGCTCTCTGTGCAGCTGCTGGCTAAGGACTGTGCTGTGTCATGCCCTAGGATAGCTGCAGCTGTTTTCCAAAAACTGCATGCAGTGAGTGTGAGTGGCTAGGAAGTGATAGTGCTGACACCAACCTGCATGCATTGCATAATCCATACACAGACCCTAGTTCTCAGCACACAGGACAAGAGATCTCTCATCCACAAGATCAGTCACAGTCTGCTACCACATATTAGGCAACAGTGCACAGTATCAGCCATTCAAATGACATCTGTACCTGGTCTACTAGTCATCACTCACTGCAGTGACATATAAACGCCATGAAGATGTTGGCTTGGTACAAACAGCATGGACATCCAGTAACCTAGCTAGTGACTTGCCTACAGAATGTGACAACACTGTATCCATACACTGTCATTTAACCTTGGATTGCACATAGGGTTGCCAACTGGCTCCAGATGCGCCCGACAGGCTTGCTCCAGTCCTGGGTTTACCCCATTGCATGCAGTTACTTGTAGTTTTCCTTTTCTTATGGAGTGCAATGGAGAAATCAGAACTACATATCCCTGCATGCAATGAGGTAAACCCAGGACTGGATCGAACCTGTCGGGCGCATCTGGATCCAGTTGGCAACCCTAATTGCACAATGTGGATACCTAGCCATGACATGGTCACAGCTTGGTGAGGTTGAGAGTGGCTTCTCAGCATGTACAACATGTACCCACACCATGCTTGTGCCCGACCCACGTTAAACCGGCTCAGCCATTTACCTAACCTCTGACTCATATACATCCTGTGCAAACTGCTTTGATTTAGACAAATCCCAGAATCCTCTTCTCTTCATTTGTGTATCCTTTTACTTTGACCTTGTGGAACGCTAATGCAATGCAAGGTGCATTGGAAATTGGGCTGCAGGCAGGTTGTGAGTGCAAGTTGGGGCACAGTGACTTATGTCTGACACATCCCAAAATGCTGTGTTTCCCTACACAGTTTGTGGCAGTGAGCATTGCACATAGTGCCATGCTTATGCACCCATATAATGTCATGTCCTTAGCCATGGACCCTGTAAAACTGGCCAGTGCACCACATGCACTCTCCCATGCTGCAGATGCACTGGCCCCTCCCCCAAGAGCATGTGGAGGCATGGCAGGTTGGGCATGGGGTTAGATGTTGGTACAGTTGTTGGCTACACATATGTCACCATTTCATGCCTCTTGGTACTCTAACAACATCCTTGCGACTGTCACATGTGGTGCCCATGCGAAGCAGGTGTGGCTGTCATGCAGACTCTCTGATGTAACACATGTAGACACTGAGTAGGCCTGCATAGCTTCAGGGAATGTGAACATAGTTTTTGTCCAGCAATGCCACCTACGAATGGCACATTCTAAACATGTATGGTACTGTTCCCCCTACCCCAACATTTACCTCCAGGCACTGCCTTCCTGTATGTTGGCAGGTGATGCAGAGACCAACATGACATCCTGTGGCACATTTCAGCAGCTGGAATTATGCACCCACCATTCAGAGGTCATTGTCCCATAGTCATAATCAGGCAAAGAAGTGCATTTTGGCTCTCTCTTGGAGTAATAAGTAATGTATTGCTGAATGCTTTGGTCATTGATCAGTAGACAGTGTTGTGATGGCATATATTTTGTGCAAATCGGCATGATATGGACCTATCTATATGAGCATACTATGCATGGAGCAAGTGTCCCTCAGATTGCACTCTGTGAGTGCACCATAAGACAAGAGCAACATGCATGCAGGTAAATCACAGAATCTTTCCAGGGTTGCCAACTAAGTGACTGAATTGGACATTCAAGGAGGCCAGCCCTCCACTTGAGCCTAGTTCCCTATAGGCTGCAGCTGCACCAGGTGGGCTGACAGTGTTTCCATGGATACAACTGTTATGGCAGTTGTCATTAATCAGAACTCTCACGTGTGCAAATTGGTGTGTTCTGAGGCCTGGAGGTTCAGTCAGAGGTGAAAGGTGCAACACACACACATGTGACCCCCCTGCTCACTCTGGTCAAACCAGCAGGTAATATTGGAGCTGTACAGCTGTATATTGGAAGGTAAATGTAGGGGAATGCTGCGGGGATGGGCCTTGATAATGGTGTATTACAGCATCACAGCCACAAGTTGCAACTACTTACTGAAAACAAACCTGCTTGTAAATGAGTTCTCATACAGTATGTAGAGTTGCCGACTAGCTGACCTGCAGCATGTTGTATGCACAGACATAAAGTCTGGGCATCACACACACACACACACACACACACACATACACACACACACACACACATACACACACATGACCCAGCTGTCCAAAAGTGGTGCAAGTTGGCATTTTACATGTCTCTTAGGCTTCCTTTAATACTCCACCATTGCCAATTCCTGCTCAGTGTGTAGACGCTATTAGCACACTCTGCAATGCTTGGGCACTGTTCAGTGTGCCAGTGCTATTGGCATGCTCTGCCATCCATCAGTTGGTGGTGCAGCTTCTCGGTGTGGCAGCTGAGTGTGAGAACTCATGCTGTATGAAATGTTGATGGTTGCACATGATATACAGTTATGAAAAAGTAGGATAAAGTTCATACACCTGGACATATCATTCCTGATCCACAGGCAGGTCTTGAACCTTCTCCCTTCTCTCATATAACCTAGTCATGTGTTTATAGCCACAGTGCAGCAATGTGGGTTCATCAATCCATGGGTATATATGTGGTCATTGTCAGGATGCATGAAGACAGGAGTTGGGGTATGCCTATGTCTGCTTAGATCTCTGCAGGCTCTGTGCCATACTTGTCTGTCTAGGTATGTTAGGCAGGTGTGGGAGAGGGACATCTTGTTAAGTCTGTATGTTGCACTGCATTGCTATGCTGCTGGTTCAACTGACATTCATGTCTTACATATAGGATCTATCCAGCCAAAGGGGCAGGCCATGATACATGAACACACACAAATTCCAGACCATTGGTGACCCAGCAGAATGAGCAATGTACCCATTTCTTGGTGTGTGCTTGTGGGTCAGTCATGGAAGAAGCTCATAAGTTGCAGACCACAGTGACTACTTTAGATTCACATGTGGCTTCAATGGTTTTAACTGACTGTATATTTACTTATGAAGGGGTCACCAATTCATGCACAGTTTATGCTCATCATTTAGCAGGTGAGAGAGCAGGGTGGTCATTTTTCCTCTGACATGGGCTGTAATCATATTGCATAGTGTTCCTGCTTTAATGGCATATTTTTCACCCCAGATGCACATATCCATTCAATATAAACCTCAATATAAACTCAAACTCTTATAAATATGTTGAAACCAAGCTATATTATATGTATAATTTCTCACCATACTCCATGAATAATTTACTCTGTAATTAGTTACCCCTGTTACCTCCAGGTTATCTCATCCTTGTTCAATGTAAAAACTCAATTGTCGTGTGACATTGCAGTATGTTTTTTGTTCCAATTGTAAACCGCACTGATTTTAATAGCGCGGTATATAAGAGAAGTAAATAAATAAATAAATATGTGCAAGTGGGGGACATCCTGATCCCAGGGCTAGCCCATCCACTAGGCAAACTAGCCAGGTGCCAGGGTCCACCGATCATGGTAGACAGCATGCCGGCCAGTCCCTCCCTCCCTGCCATCATGGTGCAGCCGCCACTTCAGTGCTGCAGGTGGCCTTATTTAAGTTGCACACATGCAGTGGGGGATGTGGGCATGTATGCTGCTGTCTTAGACCTCAGAAGAGAGAGATCACCTTGTGCTCCACTGTACCTGCTAATGACATGCTTGGCATGCCACCGACAGTGGCAACTGCAGCGTGGAATAGTCTCCTTGGAATAGTCTCCCAGTGGAGGTGGTAGAGATGAGGACAGTAACTGAATTCAAAAAAGCATGGGACAAACACAGAGGATCTCTAAAGGTAAAAAGGGGACTGTTGTAGTTGTTATGGAAGGACAGACTAGATAGGCCATGTGGTCTTTTTCTGTCGTCATATTTCTATGTTTCTATGTTGCACCTGACATGCAGAACCAGGACACAGATTTCTTCTGCATTAGGTCACAGTTGCTATGACCATTACCCCACACTCACACAATGCAGACATGGCAGCATGGTGGCAGGGGGGGTGGCACAACTCCTTTTTGACTGCGGCAGCATGTATGTGTGCTGCCACTGTCACAGCAGAATCATACCAGACATTGCAGATGTACACACTAGACAGCTGCCTAGTCAGCCTAGTTGACCAGCCAGTCCAATTGCATCACTCATGTGACACCTCTTTTGCCAATTTGGCATCAACATCATAATGGCCTTTATTAACAGTGCACCATGCTGCTACTGCCAATGGGACACTACTGTCGCTAATTTGAGAACTATAGTGGGTGGAGCACATTGCATACATTTAAATAGGCTCTTTCCCCTGAGAAATAGCCCTTACTGCGAGCTTGTAGATGGCATTAGGGTTCCCAGCAGCCAGACCTCTAGCTCATGGTAACACAAACCGGCATTAAAGGGGCACACACTATCCAAGCCTAGTCTCTGTCCCATTAATACCCACTCTCCACCTCTTTTTACCTTAATGCTATGGGACCAGCTACTGCATGTTAATCCAGCATTATTGGCGCTTTCCATGGTGTTAATCACTCATGGGTGCTGATAACGCCTGTTAACGGCACCTTTGCTCCCTTAACGCTCTTTAGTAAACATACCCCTTGTACATTTTCTTTATTTCAAGAATACATTTTAAGGCCCCATTGAAAAAACAGTGTAGTTTCTCTTTGGTGCCGCTCGCTGGCATCTTTTGGTACCAACCTTGGGGTTTAAAAATGGCTCCTACGGCACGGACAAGCTCTTCATGTTTGCCTGCAGGAGAAAGGTATCCATTCACTGTGATTTCACCTGCATTGCTTGAGGTAATATTCTTTCAATAACCAACTTCAGATTATGAAACTACAACATTTCTAACACTTTCTCTGCAGACGCATAGGCTTCCACTATCCGCCAGACATAAAATTTGATTATTATTAATACACGTCTTAATGTATTGACTTACATCTGGTATTATGCTCACCCTATACATGTTTTACTATACACTCCTCCAGTCTCAGCCAAAGTTACCTTTATAATTCTTTGAGACACAGGAGTTTTTAGAAATATACAGCTGGGGCTCAGATAATCTATAGCTGGTGCTGTGTATAATATAATTCTTTGCACACTAATACATAACAGTTTTCAAAGAAGACAAATATGTTTATCAACATTCTGATTTATCCCCTTCCCTTTTCCCCTTCTGCCCCTCTTTTCCTCCCTCCCCTCTCCCTTCCCCTCCCCCTCACATCCCCTTTCCCTTTCCTTCCCCTTCCCCTTCCCCTCCCTCCCCCATTCTCCCCACTCCTCTCTCCCTTCCCTTATTCTGAATCAGATACATCATGAAGCTTTAACTTTCCATTTTCTTGCCCTTCCAAGATTCCCTATCTGGTGGTTTCCACTTAATAGCACTGGCTTGTTCACCATTGCACGAGTTACAAACACCTGGATCCTCATCTAAGTAAGTCCAATATCCCCAGGGGGGCCTCCTTTTGGACGCTCTCCAACTCATTTTAATTTATACCCCTCCTGATCTTAGATAGACATCCTCCCCTCCCTCCACCTGCCTTTTTCCTCCTTGTTTATGGCTCTATTACACACATTGGCAGTAAGTTTGTGTGATTTTTAGTTACTATTTAACACTATTGTTTTTTATGTATTTATTCACTATTTATGTTCTTAGGGCCCAATATTCAAAGGCATTTACACAGTCTACAGACCTGTAAACAAACTGTAGAAACTCATAGCCATCTCAGAAGAATATTGGGCCTTTAATGTTCTATGGTGTTATAAGCACAATCTTATGATTTATATTTATTTTTAATAATGCAAGTTTTTCTATTTGAATTTTCATTCATGTATTTCTCGCATGAGATATCACTTCTTTGAGCTATTGTCCTTTTATTGAATTTGTATTAGTTGTATATCATTGTATTATTTTATTGATTATATTATTTATGTTGACACACATTCAATTTATTTTTTTATGTTTTTAACTTCTGTTTGTCCGTTAAAGGGTCCCACACCCATGATGAAGGCTACTGCCAAAACACAGTCCGTGTAAGGTAGGACCTACAGATATAATAAAAACAATTGTGACTTTCTATTGTCTTCTGTGGTATACATTGCATCGCTCTTCACCTGTTGCTCTGACATTTGTGAGTGTGTGTGTGCTTTCTTCTTTTTAGTTATATTGAAATCCTATTGTATCTGGTGTAGGGGAGGAACAAGTGGGGCCAGTATTTCCCTATCCAAGTTAAGTGAAGTTGTAAACCTCGTATTAGGTGTAGGGGCTGAAATGTTCTAGAAAAAGGTGAGTTTGATATCTTAAAGTCCACAAATCTCACAATTTTCAGGGCTGAAAAAATTGTGGCCCCAGGTCTCCTAAACTGTAGAGCCTGGCATGTGATAGAAGTTGCTGAAAGGGAGTTGCAGCAGCTAGGGGGAGGGGAGCTTGGTCAAAGAGAGAGAATTGTAGCAGTTGTCACCCCGGCAGAAGCTAAGTTGACATTGTGTTGCAGTGGTTAGCAAGGACCAAAAAATATTGCAATGATTACCTCCAGCGAGGCCCTAAAAGAATAAGGACATTGAAAGGTCTATAGAGAAAGAGACAGGAATAATATCTAAAGAAAAAGATTGAAGAGAGAGAGAGGTGTGGGAAAGATGAAAAATTCTGATAACAAAGCAACAACAGTTTGATCTATGCTTTACATACTCTAGTAACTAAGGTAACCCCGTCCCGGGGCCCCCCTCACCTCCTCCCCCCTCCTTCCAAACACATTAAACTAGATGCAACTTATAGAACAAACAACTGGTTGCAGCTTTATACTTTAAACTCACAAGTCACAGCATTTCAAGTCAAAACCAAATCAATATAATAGCACAACCCCCACCTTTCTTTCTGAATACAGAATTTCCCACCTGCGTTATTTCTAGCAAGGTGGAATCACATCCACACCCACCCCTGCCACTGTATACACCAGCAACAATCCAATGCCTCACCGCCAGCCTCGTCATATTGTTAGCAAAGACTAGCACCATCCAGGAGAGGACCCCAAGCCCAGGATTTCGCCTATCTCTTATAATAATGAGTTCAGATCACTTGATCCCGGCATCACAGCCTGCAGCCAAGACTCCGGCTAACCTGAATGTCTCTGGTACCCACCCCCTCACCACCCAGCTGCAACTACCAGACCTCACACCCTCCCCACAAAAGTGGGTTGGGTAGGAAACTGCCACGTCACCACTGGACCACCACACCACCTTTGGAGAGGAAGGAGATGTCCATGCCTGGAGGTAAATACCCTCACTAAGGCCTTTCTCTCCCCATCCGTGCCATGCACCCTGGGCCAATGAAATCCCTTTGGATTTCAAATCCCATTTCAAGTCAAAGCCAAATCAATATCACAATAGTGCAAAATCCCCCTTTCTTTCCAGATATTGAATTTTCCACCTGCCATATTACGAGCAAGGTGGAATCACATCCAAACTCACCCCTGCCGCTGTACACACCATCAGCAATCCAATGCCCCGCCGCTGGCTTCATCATTTTACTAGATAGGCTAGCACTCTCCAGCTGAGGATCCCAAGCCTTGGGTTTTACCTACGCCTCTGTGCCTGTAATTCTGAGCTGAGATCACCTAATCCAGGCCCTAAAACCTGCAGCCAAAAGACCCAATTAACCCGAATGACTCTGGTACCCACCAGCAGTTCAAAGCAAATGAAACCTGACCCTGTGCCGACTCCCCAGACCTCTAAAACTACAACTAGGGATGGACACCTCACAAGACAGATTCCAAGGACTCCTGTCAGTCATTCAAGAGTAAATCCTGCCCTACTGGAGACAGGTGAACTCCATTGGCACCGTACAGGCCAGCGCAGTTCAGCTCCACCCATGAATGCTGAATCTGTCAACCCCCATTCTTCATCACCCACTGCCCAATCTAGTGGTTTCTCTTTATTAGTCCCCTTGACCACCTCTTGTGCTTCTTGCCAGCACACCACCACACCTGGAAATAACTTACAAATATAATTTCAAAGTCCCTTTTTGCTGCTCTAATCAGCTGCTTGCAAGTCCATGAAGACAAACCATTGCCCCCCAAATGAACGAGAATCCCCATCAGCAAGCTCCAAAGACAGGTGTACTGCTGTAACAGGGGAATGAGCTGGCTCTAGCACATGTCCCGCTCATCCAGCCACATCAAAGAGACCCCTGCAGGGGCCAATCCCAAATGACGCCCAAGAAGCCAAGGTGCAGCTCGTTGGTCACCCAGAATACATATGAATGGCCCACCAGACACCATTGCCAGGTATGCTGCTGAGAATCTGCAAAAGCGAACAGAGTTAAACAGATCCCCCACACACCCTAATCCTGCAGCAGCTGCACTATTCGCTGCTCTGATATGGAAAGAATAGAATATGAACTGATGTTTCACAACCCAAGTGCTTCAGGGTTTTCCTCAACACTGCTGTAAACTGAGAACGAGTTAGAGGTGTGGAATTGACATGAATGAATAAAAGGCCCCACCCCCTCCAGCCACAAAGCCAAATAACTTTGCAGAGTCTGTACCGGACAAGTGGCCGCACTTTCTATCCTATTCAGCACTACCCAGAACCCCTTCCCCAATTGATTAGTCTTTGATCTGGGAATCTGAATTCGCAATTAGCAGCCCACCAGCTGAACATGCTTGAGAGCCATGCCAGCCCCCGAGTGAGTTCGAGTAGAGTCAGGCACCAACTCACTGATCCTGAATGCTCCAAAAAATGGCAAGCAAAATACTGCCCTAAATAAAGCCACTTCATATCCAGATGCCAATATCACCTGCAGCCCTTCGCATACCTGACAAAGAGATCATGGAAAATCGACCACCTGGAGCCCTGCAGCACTGACAAAAAACATTTCCAGGCCATACAAAGTCTCTGCATAAGAAACCCAGTCAGGACATGTCTCCAACCCATTGCCTTCACAAAAAAGGCAAATCCAGCCAGTTGAGAATGTGTTGCTGCCTTGCAGCAATCCCTGTCCTTAGTAAATAAAATATACTGGCCCAGCAGATATTCATGTACCCTCCCGCCCTGCCACCCGCTGCTTCCCAAAAACTCCACCTTCCAATAACCCCAAAGGTAAGATGCCCATGTGACAAAAGAAACAGACTTTGCAAGAGAGTAATCATTTCAGGTGGCCAAGCTGCCACATGTGGACTGGAACTGCTGCACCCACTGCCTCCACTCCTGGCGCCAAAGTCCAAAAAAGAGGCCACTTAAAATGGGAAAGAGTGTCAACAATATGATTAACACAACCAGCACATGCCTTGCTCGAGCAGTAACATTCAAATGCAAGCAGAATAGTACAAATGCATGCACCAGCACAGCCACCCGCAAGCAATACAGAGGATGGTGATTAATGGCCTCAACCATTACAGCATTATCACACCAAAAGAGGATTCTACAGTCATGCAGCCGCTCAGGCCAAAGTGCCAATTCCATTACAATAGGAAAGAGCTCAGGAAAGGTAATGTTTCGAGTTAGCCCGAACTCATGCCAATCACCCACCATTTGCCTTAGAAATAGATGCAGAAACCTAACCCCCCAGCTGCATCAGTAAGGAGCTGCAAGTCTAAATTAGAGACCTCCTCCAGCTGCAGCACCGAAGTCCCGCTAAAACTGGTCAAAAAGGACTCCCAGACTCATAAATCATCCCTCATCCCTTTTGAAACTGATGTGGTGATGGGATTTCACCGCCAAAGACATAGAGAAACAGAAAATCATCCAAATAATGGACCACATTGGGCAAACCTGAATGCAAAATAAGAACCCAGTGCATCTCAAAATACGCCCAAGAGATGGAACAATCCATGGGCATGTATTTGTTGAAATAAAAGCGGTGCTTGAAGGAGAAGCCCAGCAAATGAGGGGGGGGGGGACTGGAACACTGATTTGATGTCTATATTTGTGAGCAAAGCACCCACACCACACTGGCAGACTAGAGACACAGCGCAATCCCAATGAAGCATAATGGACAGAACATGATTCCCTCAAAAGATGATCATTCACGGAGCTACACAGAGAAAAGGACAAGTTATGGAGCAGGCAGAATTTCTCAGTCTCCTTCTTGGGAATGACTCACAAGGGGGAGACCATGAAGACCAGGAATGGGAGGTCACTAAAAGGACCCGTAATCCTACCAGCTCACACTCTGCCAGGAGCTTCACCCTCACCACTTCGGAGAAGAGCTGCACCAAAGGCGCATCCTGTGCCATCGTGTTTACTGACATCTTTTGAAAAGGGATCAAAACCCAACCTCAAATCTGCTCAACAAAGTAATTTTATCTTTGTAGCTCGAGTAACTGTCCAACCAAAGGTGCACAGCCTCCACCTGCACTGGAGTGAAAGCCTTCTGAAAAGGCACTAAATTATTTGGCAGAGAGCGGAGCAACAGGGACTCCTGTTTAGCAGCTGCACTTGGGGGCGGGATGCCCCTCTTCTCGCACACTGAGCAGGCATGTCTGAATTTGCAGTCAGGAAAATGGCAAGAAGACATATTGAATCTCCAACACACATCACCCCCACATCTGCCAATCTTAGACTATGGAGTTTCCCTCGCCTCCAACTGAAAGGAGCAGGTCCATCCTAGTGCTGTCACGGTACACCCTTTCACCATCACACCTCCTATCACTCCTGACAATACCAACATCTGTGTCAGCCACAGATTTATGTCTTGTGTCCCCCAGGACATATGCATGTTCTCCTCCATCTTATTGCGGAATTTCTCATCATAGTTGAGCCAAGCCCAACCCTCATGCATCTGGAAAGTATCCAGAATATAGACTGCATAAATGAGGAGTAAACCATATTGCCATGGGAGATGCTGCCTCCAAAGGCTTGCCAAGCACAAGAAGGCCCTAGTGCAGTTGACTACATTCTGGGACACCTTCTTGAGATGCTCAGTCTCCTTACACTTTTTCTTACTATCCTTTGACTGATTCCTGCCCTCCAACAGACAAAAAAGGTCTATATATTTGTGCTTCCTAATCTTTTGCCAAAGCACTCGAGGCACCCCCTCCCAAAGTTCCTAAATGCCACTGTCATGAGTGTCCCCACCTCCCTCTGTTCCACCATGGGTCACCAAAGCAGCCCCTGGCCCATCAGGCTCCTTTGATTTGGAGGAAGATGACGAATCTGAACTCAAGGCCGAGGAGGACAAATCCTCCTCCCTGTGATGCTGATGTGAGCTCTTACACTTTTTAACTGATTTCCTTGGTGACCCACTCAATAGTTCATCTGCCTGACCATCCCTACCATCCTCTACTACCCTGACCCCCAACTCACTGGCCCCGTGAAGCTTCGCCGAGGCTGTGGTACTCCTCAGTAACCCAGGGTGATTATCGGCAGCCTCCACTGACCACTGTTTCTCCTGGTTCCATCCTGGCTCAGGACTGCTGCCACCGGACACCTCATGCCTATCGCCACTAGCCACCAAGGGTTGCTGCTGGATATCGATGACAACCTGCGAAGGGAAAAAAAAGAAAAGGCAGAGCTTGGGGTGCCAGGGCTGGCCAGGAGACTGTAAGCTCAACTGACCTACTGCACCATACCCTAGAAATACTTTGTCCTCCTGCAGCCCATAACCACATTTTCTGCTGGCCCACAAAAGGCTGAAACCACCATGCATCGGGGGCAAAAGACGCATGCCCCCCGACCCCAAGTCCCCATGAAGCACTTATGTTCCACAAAAGAAAGGGTTCCATCTGCCTCACATAGCCCGGAGCAGAATAATACTAGGGCTACCCCACACCCCTTCTATATGCCGTGTCAACCTAGCCCAGATTGCCCAACGCCTCCTATGTACCACCCAAGGGTCATGACAGGGGAGGTGGCCCAATCAACTACCTGCCTTCACCCAAATTCCCTGTACCTCCCAAATCCGGAATTGCAGAATAGCCCAGCATGGCAGAGCCTGAACCACCATCAGCATAGAAACATAGAAACATGATGACAGAAAAAGACCACATGGCCTATCTAGTCTGTCCTTTCATATCAACAACTACAACAGTCAACTTTTTACCTTTAGATGTTGGTCCCATGCTTTTCTGAATTCAGTTACCGTCCTCATCTCTACCACCTCCACTGGGAGACTATTCCATGGATCCACTACTCTTTCCGTAAAGAAATATTTCCGCATATCACTCCTGAATCTATCTCCCTTCACCCTCATCCCATGTCCCCTCATAGCAGAACATGCTTTCAATTGAAAGAGGCTCTCTCCCTGAACATTTATGCCACGGAGGTATTTAAACATCTCAATAATATCACCTCTATCCCGCCTTTCCTCTAAGGTGTACATATTAAGATCCTTAAGTCTGTCCTCATATGCTTTATAATGAAGCCCACTAATCATTTTAGTAGCCACCCTCTGCACCGACTCCATGCTGTTCACATTCTTTTGAAGGTGCGGTCTCCAGAATTGCACACTATACTCCAAATGAGGTCGCACCAAAGACTTATACAGAGGCATTATCACCTCCTTTTTTCTGCTAGCCATTCCTCTCCGTATGCACCCAAGCATCCTTCTAGCTTTTGCTGTCGCCTTTTCTACCTGTTTAGCTACTTTAAGATCATCAGACACAACCACGCCTAGGTCCCGCTCTTCTTTAGTGGACAAAAGTACTTCACCTCCTATACTGTATTGCTCCCTTGGATTGCTGCAGCCCAAATTCCATGACCTTACATTTTTTAACATTAAATCCCAGCTGCCAAATTCTAGACCATTCTTCAAGCTTAGCTAGATCCCTCCTCATGTTATCTACACCTTCCTGGGTGTCTACTCTATTGCAGATTTTGGTATCATCCGCAAAGAGGCAAACCTTACCCGACAGCCCTTCCGCTATATCACTAACAAAGATGTTAAAAAGAATAGGACCAAGGACAGATCCCTGGGGCACACCACTGTAACATCCTTCTCCTCAGAGTGAGCACCATTTACTTCTACTCTTTGTCGCCTCCCACCCAACCAATTTCTAACCCAAGCAGTAACTTTAAGGTTCATCCCTAGGGTGCTCAGTTTGCTTAAAAGTCACCTGTGAGGAACAGTGTCAAAGGCTTTACTGAAATCTAAATACACCACATCTAGAGCTCTCCCTCGTTTCAACTCCCTGGTCACCCAGTCAAAGAAATCAATCAGATTTGTCTGACAAGACCTGCCTCTGGTGAATCCATGCTGCCTCGAATCCTGTAATCCGCTGGACTCCAGAATCCTCACTATTTTCTCTTTCAGCAGCGTTTCCAATAATTTACTCACCACCGAAGTTAAACTAACCAGCCTGTAGTTTTCAACCACATCCTTACTTCCGCTTTTGTGTAAAGGCACCACATGAGCCTCTCTCCAGTCCTTTGGCACCACTCCCGACTCCAACGAGGCATTGAAAAGGTCAGTCAGTGGAGTTGCTAGAACGTCCCCAAGTTCCCTCAGTATTCTAGGGTGTATCCCATCTGGTCCCATCGCTTTGTCTACTTTAAGTTGAGCTAGTTTCTCATGAACACAGTCTTCTGAAAATTGTTCAATATGTCCCTCGCTTCTGTTCCTATTTGTGGGTGTTTTCTGAGGTCCTGCTCCTGGTTCTTCATCTGTGAACACAGAAAAAAAATATTTGTTAAGCAATTCCGCTGTATCCTTATCAGCTTCTACATATTCCCCCCCCCCTGCACCCTTGAGTCTGACAATACCACTTTTGCCCTTCCTCTTCTCACTAATATATCTGAATTAAATTTTAATTGTAAACCGCTTTGCCTACCAATGAAAGGCGGTATATCAAATAAATGAATATGAATATGAATATGAAAAATGTCTTATCCCCCCATTTTATTGCATTGGCTATTTCCTCCTCCTTTTGAATCTTTGCCTTCTTGACTACTTTGCTAGCTTCTCTAAGTTTTTCCAAATACAGATGCCTGTCTTCCTCTCTCTGTGATCTCTTGTATTTCATGAAGGTCTCCCTCTTTTTCTTCACTTTTTCAGCTACTTCCTTCGAAAACCATAGTGGTATCCTTTTCCTTTTGCCTTTATTTACCATTTTAACAAAAAGGTTGGTTGCCCTTAAAATATCCCCTATCAGTTTTGCCCACTGTTTTTCTACATCCCCCAGCTGTTCCCATCCCACTAACGACTCCCTGAGGTATTGGCCCATCTTCGCAAAGTTAGTCTTCCTAAAGTCTAAGATCCTCACCTTGGAATGGATTCTAACAGCCCTAGTCCTAATACTGAACCACACCATCTGGTGATCACTGGATGCAAAATGATCTCCCACTACAACATCAGAAACACTTTCACCATTGGTAAGCACCAAGTCCAGTATGGCCCCTTCACGTGTGGGGTCTGTTACCAATTGCCTGAATAGTTCTCCCTGTAGAGAATCCAGGATCTCCTTACTTCTAGATGATACTGCAGCAGGAATGTGCCAATCAACATCTGGCATATTGAAATCTCCTATCAGTAGCACTTCCCCTTTCCTAGCAATGCTGCGTATGTCTTCAATTAACTCTCTGTCCACCTCTTCCTCTTGTGAGGGAGGTCTGTATATCACACCAATGCAAATAGATTTCTCTTTCCCTCTTTCTAGTTTAACCCACAATGCCTCCTCTCTCCCTTTTAAGCTCTGTAATTCCAAAGCTTTAATAGTAGTTTTTACATATAGTGCCACTCCTCCTCCCCTTCTTCCTACCCTGTCCTTTCTGAATAAACTATAGCCAGGTATAGTTACATCCCAATCATGGTTTTCTGTGAACCATGTTTCTGTAATTGCCAATAAATCCAAGTCAGCCACTCCCACCAAAGCTTCAACATCAGGGATCTTATTTCCCATGCTACGGGCATTTATACACACTGCTTTCCATATGTTACTCCTGTTACCCATTTCCATAAATGTATTTAATGTATCACCTACCTGGGGGCTTTCACTTACCTGGGGCCTTTCTTCACCCATCCCCAACGAATCTAGTTTAAAGCCCTCTTCAGTAGATTAGCCAGTCTACTACCGAAGATGCGTTGACTTTTCTTGGACAAATGGATGCCATCTCTGCTCTGCAACCCTTGGAACAGCATCCCATGGTCTAGGAAACCAAAACGCTCTCGATGACACCATCCATGCAGCCATGCATTCATCTCCAGGATGTGAGCCTCTCTGCCTTGGCCTTTACCCTCAACAGGGAGGATTGAAGAGAACACCACCTGTGCACCTAACTGCTTCACCCTCTGTCCCAGAGCCATGAAGTCACTTTTGATACATTCCGATGTATACCTGGCAGTATCATTTGTTCCAACATGGATTAGCAACATTGGGTAATAGTCAGTGGGCTTGATTAGTCTCAGCAAACTCTCCGTAACATCTTGGATTTTGGTACCAGGCAGACAGCATACCTCTCTGGACATCAAGTCTGGTCGGCAGATGGACGCCTCAGTACCCCTCAGAAGAGAATCTCCAACCACCACTACCCTTCGTTTCCTTCTGGTCACTGATTCTGCAACTTTGGGGTACTTGAACTCTGGTTCTTCCCTTTCCAGGGATGCTTTCACCTCCTCCACTTCCAGGGCTGCATAATGGTTCTTCAATTCAAGGGCTAGAGAAGTTGGATTGGTGATTTTGCAGGCCCTGGTGACTTGTGTCCAACCATCGACATTCTGTTGGCACCCATCTTCTCCTGTGCTGGAGAGCTTGGTTGCTGCAAGAAGCATCTCATCAATGTACTTCTCACTGTCTTGAATGCTCCTCAGCCTCGCCACCTCCTCTCTGATTTCCTCCACTTGTTTCCTCAGAGCTTCAGCATGCAGGCACCCTGCACATGGAACTGGTCCTTCAACTGGCATTAGGACCTCTGTCTGGACCGAGGCAGAAGCTGTAACGGGGGCAACAGCTTTAGCAATCCAATTTTTCCCAGCCATTGTTCTGTTCGTGGAGCTTAGGTATCTGTTAAAGCAAAAGAGAGAGATCTACCAAATACCAGCCTGATTAGGTGTTAGCAGTTTCCAAACCTGAGGAGGTTACTAGAGTTCAGCAACCTACTGTGCTCAAGGAAAGTTCCACTAAAGCACCAAAAAGAAAGTAACCTTGCTTTTAAAAATATACAACAAACCCTTTTAAGAGCTCCCAGTCAGAGAGCTAGCAATGTAATATAATAAAAACAAACAAACAAACCCTCAAATCCTTACTGTTTGTTGATCTGTAGAGCCCTGGTTAGGAAAGCCTCAACAGAGCAGGGCACTGGAGCCTTTTATGCAGGCCTCAGCTGCACTCAGGAAATCAGGCCCACTAACTCCTGATTAGGTGTTAGCAGTTTCTAAACCTGAGGAGGTTACTAGAGTTCAGCAACCTACTGTGCTCAAGGAAAGTTCCACTAAAGCACCAAAAAGAAAGTAACCTTGCTTTAAAAAATATACAAAAAACCCTTTTAAGAGCTCCCAGTCAGAGAGCTAGCAATGTAATATAATAAAAACCAAGAAACAAACCCTCAAATCCTTACTGTTTGTTGATCTGTAGAGCCCTGGTTTGGAAAGCATGTCCCCTAACCTCTTCTCTCCCCCCACCTGGCAGAGAAGCCACTCTGGGCCAAGAAAGAGGCTACCTGGAACCTCTCCCCCTTGCTTTTTTCTGGGCACCCATCCCACTGGGTATGACTGTTCGGCTCCATTCTGAGGTTCCAGAGTCTTGCAAGCCCAAATCTCCACTCAGGCCATGGGCCCCCTCCCCTTTCCACACCCACTTGACATCTTACTCACCTTTCTGCCCCTATCCTTCATGCTCCCAGCAGAAGCCTCAGCCACCAAAGCAGCTGCATTGGGAGGAGCTATAACCTCCTCCGGTACACTCCATGATGCTTGCACCTGCTGCCTCTCCTCTGGAGCAGCTGTAAGAGGAGCAGCCAGCTCACTCTTGGCAGCCACAGACCCAGCTGACTCATCTCCTGCAGCTGTGGGCCCACGAGGCTCCCTCCTCACAGACGTGGGCCCAGTTGGATCAGTCGCCACTGCCACGGTCCCTCCCACTGCATCCCCCCTGAAACCCAACTCTCACCCTCCCTTTCCCAACTAACCGGGGGCTCGGAAATCTGCGGGCTGGTGGCATGGCTGGTCCTGGAGAACGGAGTCTGTGCCGGGGCGGCATTACAGCAGTGCAGTAGACCAGCCCTTAGAACTATAAGTCCTATTCTACCAAATAGCTCTTCTAGTGCTCCTTTTTATAAGGACATGGATCATTTTATTAAATTCCTATGAAACAGAAGGATGTTATTTTTCTTTGGTACTTGTACTTTTCATTTGAGCAGAAAATACCAATCACGCAGTGCTATAATCAGGATTTATCACTCGGTGCAAAAACAGCAGTAAACTATATGAACACAATGCTGGGTTTCACAGATGGAGCTGTCACTTAGGAAAAAGATGTGGGAGTCACTGTGGACAAGACATTGAAATTCTCAACTCAACGTGCAGCAGTGATCCAAAAAGTACATTGAATGTTAGGAATGATTCTGAAAAGAATAGAAAACCAAACTGTGAATGTCATAATGCTTTTATAGATAAATGGTATGATCATACGAAGACTACTTGCCCCATCTCAAAAAAGATACAGAAGAACCATAAAAGGTAGTGAAAGTGCAATAAAAAGAGTAAAATGTATGCAACAACTCTCTAATAAAGGAAGGTTTCATAGTTTAAGGCTTTGTAGCAAGGAAATAAGACTGCTTAAATGTGATCTTATAGAGATTATTAAAATCATGAGTTCTATGGAAAAATTAAATTGGAAACTATTATTTATCCTTTTAAATAGCCACATAAAATTGCAAGGGTGAGATTAAATAAAAATCACAATGGCTGTTCTTTGAGCAAAATTCATAATACAGTTGTGGTCAACATTATTGGCACCCTTGATTTTTAGGTATGTTGTATACATATCTTGAGAAATAATTGGAAATATTCCAAATGTATGTCAGCATAATATTTTAATGGTATGTTCAAAGGTATACAACAAAAAAAGATGTCTGTGCAACTTAGACGTAGCAATTTCTGAGAAAAAACAAAATACGACCTGGACAGGATTAATGGAACCCTTCCCTATTATTTGGTTGCACAATACTTGGCAGTGATGACAGCCTCCAAATGTTTCTTGTAGCCATCTATACGTTTTGTACATTAGTCTGCTGGTAGTTTCTCTCACTTTTCAAATGCAATTTGTTCCAGCTCATGAATGTTTTCAAGATTCCTTTTACCAATGGCCAATTTCAACTCTTTCCAAAGGTTCTCGATTAGATTGAGATCAGGATTCATTGCTGGCCAGTTTAGAACAGTCCACTGTTTATTTTTAATCATTCATTTGTACTTTTGGATGTATGTTTTGGGCCATTGTCATGCTGAAGGACCCATGACCTTTGACTCAGACCTAGCTTTTTGATACTAGGTAACATATCTCACTCCAAAATACCTTGGTAGTCCTCTGACTTTTTGATTCCTTTAATACGTTCCAGACCTCCAGTTCCTGAGGCAGCAAAACAGCCCCACAACTTTACGGAACCTCCACCATACCATATTTAACTGTAGAAATGGTGTTTTTTTTCCTTATAAGCTTTCATTTCTTTGCCTGTAAATGTATCACTGGTCTGTATTGCCAAAGAGCTCAAGTTTGGTTGTCTATCCACAGAACATTATCCCAGAAGGATTGTGGTTTTTCGAGGTGGGTTTGTACAAAGATCAGGTGTGTCTTTTTATGTCTGTCTTTGAGCAGTGGGGTCCTCTTTGGCTTTCACTCATGAAGTCCTTCTTTGTTTAATGCATGGCATATGGTGCAGGTTGAAGTTGCCACTCCAAATTGCTCCAGGTCAGCCTTAAGATCTTTGGATATTGTCTGTGATGTTTTTCCAACAGTCTGCACTAACCTTTAAAGACTCTCTTCCTCTGATAAAACCTCAAAAGTTTATTCGTAACCTCTGATCCCTATTTTTGTTCCTTCCACGTATACACTTGATCTTTTTCATAATCTGCGGTATCACATAAAAATGTCTTTATTTTGGAAGATCTTAAAGTTTCCTTAAATTTCTGTATATGTGCAGATAATTCCTCCCAATTATTTTTTATAACTATCTGCTATAAACTCTGATTTCAATTGTTAGTCAACCTGATCCAATTGCTGCTTCATCTTCTCTTCTTCTATTGTTAAACGTTCAATTAAGAGGGCAGTAAGATTTAACCCACACTTATTAAGAATACTATTCCACTTGTTGCAGAACTCCTTATCATCTGTAAACATTTGAGGAGGTTTCGTCATTCTTAAGCCCCTCAGAATCATTATTTTTGCTTTAAATATTGAGTCTTGGTAGCTGCATGTAGCTGAATACGAATAGATTTTTTAATGCAAATTTTGAAATTCCATCCAAGATGTCATAGACCCTATATGATTTTGTTGGGAAGTGTTGTCTAATAAGGATGGATGTTCTAAAAGTTTTTCAATAGCTTCCTACGAAAATGCAAAGGTGGCTATATTAGAAGGTACTGCTGATTCACCTGATGCCATGGAGATGACTAAGGGGTATGTTTACTAAACTGCGTTAGAGCAATTCGCGTTAGGAGCTGCGGTAGTGACAGAAACCTCAAATAAGGACATGGGCGGTACATCGTCACCACTAACGCGCGTTAAAAAAATTAACGAGCGTTACTGGGCGCCGTGGCGCGTCACTGCGCATTAAACGTAAGAAGACGTACAGACACAAAGCACTGAAACAGAGCTGTAGCACAATCGTTACGGTACTGACAGCTGTTACAGGCAGCATGGGTTCGAGTCCCCAGTGTGCCTAACGCAGAAGGCTGTCCCAGGTATCAACCTGTACATTACAGAGGGAAAGAGGAGGCATGTTTTTCGTTACGCTGAGTATTGGTGTCAGAAAAACACCCTCGGAGTGTGCCTAGCCACGTGCGAGGTTGCGTGCATTGGTACAGGCGTAGCTGCGCGCGTACAATCGTACGTGGGTACGTGTGTTTTTACGTGCGTGCGTACGTGTGTTTTTACCAGTGTGGGCATCTTATATTACAGACTCTGTAGGGTGTCTTGCACCTATGCATTATGCTAACAGATATACGTGTGATGGCCTATGGTTTATCAGAGCCTGTGAGCAGGTGCTGGAGTTTCACAGGGTTGGATTGTGCCAGTCACACCCATGATGCACTGCACATGCAAATCAGCTATCCACAGATACAAACCATGGGGAATGCACCCCCACAGCACCTCGGCCTGATAGGGGGTACCGACTGTGTGTTGTACTGGCACAGAGTAGCTACACACCGTCACATTGTGCGGGTACTGTGCTCACCCTGAGGGTGCAGTGAGGCGCCCAGCACTAGGTCCACAGCACCGGCCATGGTGCAGGTCCAAAGCAGTGTTACTGTGTGAGATAGGTAGTTTCTGCAGGAACACTTTGGACATCTCTGTCTTTTTCAGTCAGGTGTAGCCCCCATGCACCACCATCCCCAGAGCTGAGGGTGGAAAACAGGGTCTCCTATCAAAAGATCCACAGTCTACCGCCCTGCAAAGGTGGCAACCCCAGTTCTGCTGAGGAACAGACACCCCACAGGGCAGTCAATGCAGCTCTGTACACAGCCATAACACAATAGCAGACAGACATTAGGCCTGGATATGCTATGCTGCACCCCACTATCTGATATTCCCCTGGTGCAAGCCATCAGCCACTGCACCCTGCAAGCCACTCCATCACAACACCTACCAGCTGCAAACAGTCTGCTAGTGCCCAGTGGAGATGCCTGCACCCAGAATTGGGATGTCAGCATACACAGCAAGCAGATACATCAGTGACTGGGCCCCAAAAGAAAACCCATATTTATCACATGAGAGAAGTACTAGATAGCACTATGGGAGTGCCTAGCCATACTGTGGTCACTGCACAGTCAGGGTGAGAGTGATCTCTCAGCAGGATATACTGAGGTCACCCTGTCTGTGTAGGTGGTGGCCGGGCACTACAATGTGCCTGTCACTGCCCTATGCCCTGTGCAGATGCACCCTGGCCAGGCCACCCTGTCCGGCCTATACCCATGGTACCTTGCTCCTCATTATGCACATTGGCAGCCCAATACTGGCAACATTGCTGGCAGTGTGGGCTGTGGAAGGTGTTTGCAGCCACCACACACTGGATAGACAGACAGCCACACCCACACCTATGCCAGCATTGTGCTACTATAGAGGTGGTCAGCAGCCATACCCACCACACCAGTCCTGGGCATAGTACAGGCATGGATATGGTACACAAGGCTGTTGGGGGGTCACTCCCCAGGGTGGTGAACACTGTCAGAGACCAGACCTGCAGCACACACCGCAGACATCAGAATGATTGTTATGGTGGAGCTCAATGAGCAAAATGTGCTTAACGTAGGAATTGATATCTGCCAGTTATCATAGGGAACATTTGATAGCTCTGTACCATATACCCAGGTGTAGGGTGGCATTGCTAAGGTATGCAACTGCTAGTATTGGGAGATACAGGCAGGGCCCAATGTCTTGCCTCTCCAGGAGGCATTGGCCAATGGGGCCTGTGGGTGGGTGTGTGGCCCTGTTGGCTGCTGCTTTACGGCAGAGTTCCCCAACTCCAGTCCTGGTGTTCCAAACACTGTTCGGGTTTTCATGCTGTCCCTCATAAATATGCATGAGCTACATCTGCATACCATGGGGGTGGTGCATAGCTATGCAGCACAGGCATCTTTATTAGAGGCAGCATGAAGCCGGAATGGTGTGGGGCCCTCCAGGACTGCATTTGCGGGACTCTGCTTTAGGTAATGTGCCTGTTTCTGGTGTCTGTGTTTGGTGTTGTAAAATATAGGCCATGCGTATGTTCTCTGCAATAAAGGAGTGTCTTTACTATCACTGTTTAGTGGTGGGTAAAACTATGGGGACTGGGTTGGCAGGAGCCCCAGCTGGGATTTGAACCTGTGATCCTCTGGTCTTACAGAGGCTGGCTGTGTCTGTTGCACCAGACTGTGGCCACAGAAACAGTGCAGTCCCTGGAGTTAGTTAAACCGGCCTGACGAGTCAGAAACCCTGCTCTGCAACAGGTTTACTGTGGCCTCATTTACCTTGTATGCAGACAAAGGTGCACATAAACCTCAGAAAAGGGGCACACACCCATAACCAAGCTGGGCAACAATGATATCATTGGGCAACATTACACAACACTCCCAGGCCAGCTCCATTACAATGAAATGATCTTTGAAAGGGTCTGCGGAGCGTAGACCCTTCCACACATCATTTCTTTTTTATTTGGTGCTTTCCAGGAAGTGTTGTTCCTTGTTGCCCATTGATATCACTGTTGCCCAGCTGAATTATGCTTTTTAAAATGTTTCTTGTGGTCATTTTTAACATTTTATGTGAAATTTTGTTCTGTGCGCATGTATCACACTGCTCACATTTTGTGGGTTTCCCCGGTTTTTCTGTACATTGCTGACGGAAATGGTTTCTCTTCCCTTTAAATGCCTTTAACGACAGGTTTTCATTCGCGTTGGAATTGAGCTCAGAAATTCAGCGCGTTAGTATGAGGGGAGCCTCTCCCCGCCCACTCTCCGCCCATTGACCCCTTCTCTCCGCCCACTCTCCACCTTCTGCGCTGTTATAACGCGCCGCGGAGGTTTACGATCGTTAACTGCGGTTAACACGCGTAACGTACGTTTAACAATCGTTAGCACGTCAGAACGCGCGTTTGGACGTGCTAACGATCATTAAACGTACTTTACGTGCGTTAATCACGATTACCGCACTTTAGTAAACATCCCCCTAAGTCATTACTTGTTATATCTTATCCTAAAAAGACTTAAAAGGTCCACTGCTTTAACATTCACAAATTAAATAAGACCCTAACTAATGTGTTCATTCACTATGGCCTAGACTAATATAATAAATACTTCTTGTTGAATTGCTTGCCTTGAAAGGATTCCCTTTCTCATAGCAAGCCTTCCGTTTTCTCTTATAGTAAGGCAACAAAGCCTAATTAAAAGCAATCGGAGGGACAACGCAAACTGCAAAGCCCCAGACATACTTAAATGGCAGTGATCTTCTACCTTGCAACAGTCACAAGACGTTGGAATTCAAGCTCTTGCTAAGAAAGTCTCGTTACCTCATGCCACCTTTGAATTTCTCACAACCCGTGGGACTTATGATGCTATACGTTCTTCATAGATCCTCCGTTATATTTTTATAGCTACGATTAATCCATCATCACATCTGGCCCATGCTAAAATATATTTGTTCCTTCTTGGGAAACGCAATAGGTGCTGATTCCCTCCTGGGAAATGCTATAGGTGTTGATTCCTTCTTGAGAAACGCAACACAATGCCATGTTTTAAGCCTCTAGACCCTTCTGGCTCTTCCTCAAGTGAACAGACAAACCTTAGTCTTAACCCCCTCTACTAATCCTCTTGATTATAAATACCAATCAGGTGAGCTACAATCTACTAACAGCATCAAGTGTACAACAGCGCATGCTTACTACATGCTTGAGTCTCAATGCAGCGATGCCTGCAGTCTGTTCCCATCTCACCATCATTAAAGTACATGCCACCAATCGATCTCTAAATTTAATTCATAGGATGCCATAGTGTGAAGTTTAAAAATCCATAGTTGTTCCAAATAATGCAATTTTGAGACTCAGTCTCCTCCTCTTAAATCTGCAGGAACATGGCCGATTAACCTCCACATTAGATCTTCAAATGTATGTCCAAACTGTGTACAATGAGTTACCATAGGAGCTGATAATACCTTTGAATTTATACCAGATCTGTTTTCCTGAAGACATTTTTTCATTGTCCTTGTAGTTCTTCCTATGTATTTCAACCGACAGGGACAAATCACTTGATATACAACAAGTCCTATACTGTGTCGTATACGCCCTGTTGTAGAAGGGTCCTTCCAAAGCCGACAGTCGCCCAAGAGCAGATGGTTCGGAAGAATGTATCTTTGAAGGATACTACCAAAAGCAGAGAGGTTCCACAAAAGAGTAAAGTAGCCCAAATGCCCTCAAGTACGGAGCAGACAGAACTTAAAGATCCCAAATTACTCATGTCTAACAGACAAATTAATATGGATAAAATACATTCTCTAAAATGCTTGTATGCAAAGGCTAGAAGTCTAAAAAATAAGATGGGAGAGTTAGAATATATAGCACTAAATGAAAGGTTAGATATGATTGGAATATCAGAGACATGGTGGAAGGACGACAACCAGTGGGACACTGTGATACATGGGTACAAACTATATCGTAATGATAGAGCTGATCAAATTGGTGGAGGGGTTGCTCTCTATGTTAGAGAGGGCATTGAGTCAGAAAGGATTAAAGTTTTACAGGAAACAAAATCTGCTGTAGAATCTATATGGATTGAAATTCCATGTAAAAGGGGGAAGGCAATGGCAGTGGGGGTGTACTATCGAGCGCCTGGCCAGAATGACCAAATGGATGATGAAATGCTCAAAGAAATCAAGGAAGCTAACAAAAGTTACAGCACAGTAATAATAATGGGTGATTTCAACTACCCCGGTATCGACTGGGTCAGCGTCATGTCAGGACATGCTAGGGAGATAAAGTTCCTAGATGAAATAAATGAGTGCTTCTTGGAGCAGCTGGTTCATGAACCGACCAGAGGGGAAGCCATATTAGACCTAATCCTTAGTGGAACACCAGATCTAGTACAAGAGATAAGGTTGTTGGGGCCACTTGGCAATAGTGATCATAGCATGATCGCCTTTGATTTAATTAGTGGAGGAGGGATAGTAAGGAAATCCACAGTACTACCTTTTAACTTTCGAAATGGAGACTATGATAAAATGAGGAAAACAGTCAAGAAAAAACTAAAAGGAGCAGTTGCAAAGGTTAAAGACGTACATCAGGCTTGGCTGTTGTTGAAAAATACTATCTTGGAAGCCCAGACCAGCTGTATTCCATGCTTTAAGAAAAGTGGAAAGAAGTCCAAAAAACTGCCAGCATGGTTTAAAGTTGAGGTTAGAGAGGCTGTTGTTGCCAAAAAAGCATCTTTCAGGAAATGGAAAAAAGAGCCAAACGACGAAACCTGGAAACAGCACAAGCACTGGCAAGTCAAATGCAAGGCATTGATAAGGCAGGCAAAGGGAGAATTTGAGAAGAAGCTTGCTTCAGAAGCAAAAACGCGAAGTAAAGACCTTTTCAAGTACATTCGTAGCAAAAAACCTGTGAGAGAGTCAGTTGGTCCATTAGATGATAAAGGGGTTAAAGGAGCACTAAGAGGCAACAAGGCGATAGCGGAGAGACTGAACAAATTCTTTGCTTCAGTCTTTACTGAGGAAGATGTAGGGATGTTACCCATGACTGAAGTGGTATTTAAAGGTGCAGAAGAATTGAAGGAAATATCGATACATCGGGAAGATGTATTACAACTATTAGATAAACTGAAGAGTAGCAAATCACCTGGGCCGGATGGTATACATCCAAGGGTATTGAAAGAACTGAAATATGAGATTGCAGACCTGCTATTAGTAATCTGTGAACTATCATTAAAATCATCTCTAATACCTGAAGATTGGAGGATCGCCAATGTAACACCAATTTTTAAAAAGGGTTCCAGGGGTGATCCTGGAAACTACAGACCGGTGAGCCTGACGTCAATACCGGGAAAAATGATAGAAACCATCATAAAGAATAAAATTACTCAGCATGTAGATAGTCATGAACTAATGAGAGACAGCCAACATGGCTTTAGACAAGGAAGATCTTGTCTTACTAATCTGTTATGTTTTTTTTGAAGGAGTGAATAATCAGGTGGACAAAGGTGAGTCGGTTGATATTGTGTATCTGGACTTTCAGAAAGCCTTTGACAAGGTCCCTCATGAGAGACTTTTGGCAAAACTAAAGAGTCATGGGATAGGAGGCAGTGTACTATTGTGGATCAGGAACTGGTTAAAAGATAGAAAGCAGAGGGTAGGGCTAAATGGCCAATTTTCCCAATGGAGAAAGGTGAATAGTGGTGTACCCCAGGGATCTGTGCTGGGTCCGCTGCTTTTTGACATATTCATAAATGACCTGGAAAGTGGAATAACGAGTGAGGTTATCAAATTTGCAGATGACACAAAACTATTTAAAGTTGTTAAAACCCAAGAGGATTGTGGAAAATTGCAAGAGGATCTTGATAAATTGGAAGACTGGGCATCAAATGGCAGATGAAATTTAATGTGGACAAGTGCAAGGTTATGCACCTAGGGAAGAACAACCCAAACTATGGTTACACGATGCAAGGTTCCACATTAAGAACCACCACCCAGGAAAAAGATTTAGGCGTCATTGTGGATACCATGTTAAAACCCTCGGCCCAGTGTGCAGCGGCGGCCAAGAGAGCAAATAGAATGCTAGGTATGATAAGGAAAGGAATGGAAAATAAAACAAAGGATATTATAATGCCTCTATATCGTTCCATGGTGAGACCGCACCTTGAATATTGTGTGCAATTCTGGTCGCCGTATCTTAAAAAGGATATAGAGTTATTAGAAAAGGTTCAGAGAAGAGCCACCAAAATGGTAAAGGGGATGGAAGGATACTCCTATGAAGAAAGGCTAAAAAGGTTAGGGCTCTTTAACCTGGAAAAGAGACGGCTGAGGGGAGATATGATAGAAGTCTATAAATTAATGAGCGGAGTGGAACGGGTAAACGTAGATCGATTGTTTACCTTATCAGAATATAGAAAGACTAGGGGACTTGCAATGAAGCTACAGGGTAAACTATTTAAGACTAATAAAAGAAAATATTTTTTCACTCAACGTGTAATCAAACTCTGGAATTTGTTACCGGAGGATGTAGTAAAGGCTGTTAGTGTAGCTGGGTTTAAAAAAGGTTTGGACAAGTTCCTGGAGGAAAGGTCCATAAACCATTATTAAGAAGGGACCCAGGATATCAATGCTTGAACCAATACAAGCATTGTGGAACCTGTGTCCCTTGGGGAAACTGCTAGGTACATATGACCTAGATTGGCCACTGTTGGAAACAGAATACTGGGCTTGATGGACCTTGGTCTGACCCAGTATGGCATATCTTATGTTCTTATGTTAATCCTGACCAGTTAATGTATTATGACAGAAATCACATGGTAAGCAAGCAAAATGACCACATTTTTGACTAAGGGTCAAACTATCGTCCTGTATTGAAGCTGTATGGTCTACCAAGTCATTGATATTACAGCCACATTGCTAAGCCAACATTAACGGCATCTGAAAGCAAGAATGGAGAGCTAGAATATGCCAATATTTCTTCAAAATTGC
Organism: Ichthyophis bannanicus; assembly: GCA_033557465.1. Classification (NCBI taxonomy): domain Eukaryota; kingdom Metazoa; phylum Chordata; class Amphibia; order Gymnophiona; family Ichthyophiidae; genus Ichthyophis; species Ichthyophis bannanicus. Next base: position 1,469,977,554 of record CM066031.1, read on the forward strand.
GGTCACTGCTGACACATTTGAGATATAAGGTAAGACTCCTACGAACTTAATAGGACCTTCAGTTGTTATGTGTTTGGTCTGTTCAGTATACCAACATTCCGGATGATTAAATTGTGCTCTCTTATAAGCCTTATGCACTAACAAATGGGGGTAACTCCTATATAATAATCATTGAATCAAATCTTTTGCATGCTTATGAAATTCTATCATGGAAGTACATAACTGTCAAAACCTTGATGCAATGGACCTGGGTGATAACTTTTATATTGCAACAAAGTATTTCTTTGCACCATTTTGTGATACAAAGTTGTACATAAGCTGTCTTTATCTTTATATATACATAAGTCCAAAAATTCTATCTGTATTTTATGATATTTTGTTGTGAATCTTATATTTGGTTTTATGCTATGTATCCATTCAAAAAATGATTTCAGATCAACCTCCAAAGGAAGAAAATGTCATCCAGAAATTTTTTTCCAAAAAGGAATATTAGCAAGCCACTGAGATGTGTAAATATACCGCTCTTCAAAATGGGACATATATAACGTGGCCACCGATGGAGCCACTGCTGCTCCTATTGCAACCCGAAAGGTCTGTAAATAAAACATGGAGTTATATACAAAATAATTTTTATTAAGCTCCAGCTGTAATAGCCCTAATAAAAAATGTTTAGGAATCCTCAATGGAGACAATATTGGTAATTGAGCAATTACCTCTAATGCCTCTTGCTGGTCTATATTTGTGTACAGGGCCACTATATCGATAGTTACAAAAATCCTGTTTCCAAATAAATATTTATTTTTTACAACAAGGATATGAAATGAAACCAATCTTTTATATAGGACCCTGTATCTAAAGTCAGAGGTTGTAAAAACGTATCACAAAATTTAGATAAAGGTTCCAAAACAGAGTTCCAGCAGGAAACTATTGGCCTGTCTAATGATTTGTGTATTTTAGGTACCGTGTACAAAATAGGAATGCTAGGAAACTTCTTATTTAAGAAGGCGAGACATTAAAAAGTGCTTGAATTCCGTCTTATGTCTGTTGCAGGGTAGAAGATTACTCCCAGTTAAGTATATCTGGGGATTCACAGTTTATGTTGTCCCTCCAATTGCTTTTAATTAGGCTTTGTTGCCTTACTATAAGAGAAAACGGAAGGCTTGCTATGAGAAAGGGAATCCTTTCAAGGCAAGCAATTCAACAAGAAGTATTTATTATATTAGTCTAGGCCATAGTGAATGAACACATTAGTTAGGGTCTTATTTAATTTGTGAATGAGCAGTTATGTCCTGGCAATGTCCCAGTTTTTATACAATTTCCTACTACTTCTTTTTAAAATTATTCTTATTTTATTTGATTCTTTTAGGTGTCAAATATGTGTGCATATATAGTCCAAAGCCATTTCACTGGCCACTTTTTTTTAGGAGCTATTGGACATTAAGGGGGTTGAACTGTAAGGGTGCCAATAATGACCACAACTGTATTTATTTTATCAAGTCACTCTTGATAAACTTCCCAATTCACCATCTGAGCTCAAATATCATAATGGCTAGTAACCAAGGCAAACCGGACCCGGTGCTCTCCCTTTTCCCTCCCCCCCCCCACAGTGCCCCCATATCCTGTCCATCCCCCTTTCATTTGCAACCCCCCCCCCCTTCTTCCACAAAAGCTCCAGATAGGCAAATTGGGAATCAACTGCTCGCAGCTTTATTAACATCAATAACTTTTCCAACCAAATTAGAATCCAAGAATAATCCTCATAACAACCCAAATAGTGGATCCAATACCTCACCAGCCATGCTATTAGCAAGGTGAAATCATCTCTGCTTCCACCATGGACAAGCCAATTTATTTATTTATTTAGACAGTTTTGTATACCGCCTTATCCTTCAATCAAAGTGGTCACAACACAATTGGGGGATACATTTAACACGTGGGGATACGATGCACATGCACTAATACTTACAGGGAACATGGGCAATGGAGGGTTAAGTGGCTTGCCCAAGACCACAAAGAGCATCTGTGGGACTAGAAACCCCAGTCCTTCCGGCCCAAGGTTGCTGTCCTCTAGTGGGATTTGAATCCCCGACCTTCCGGCCTGAAGTACCTTGCCCCAACCACTGGGCTACTCCTCCCTTTGCTAATTGCCAATGGCAAGCTTATATACCTCCCCTGCATCTGACCTCACCATATAATTAGCAAAGGTTGGCCAGGGGTTGTCTGGGTCGGAGGCACCCAACCCCCACCCAAAATAGTGCCCAAAGGCTTCAGACCCTGGAAACCTCTAGGATCCCGTTCCCCCCTCCCACACTGTGACACCCCAAGCAAACCAAAGGATCCTGCACACCAAATAGGGATGGGAGGGCGGGAAGCCAACACCAGGGTTCACACACGTGGGCAGGCAGGGAGATGGCCGACGCAACAAGCAGGGAGATGTCGCTCAGCCCCTCCCCCGCCTCCCGGCAGCCGCTCCAGCCCTCTTGTTGGTTCCCCTCGCGCACACATGCAGGGAGCCAATGAATTTGAAATCCACTTCCACCACCCCACCACCACAGCCCCGCTGCCACAGCCCACCCCATCGCTGAGGTAAGCTGCCGCATGCAGGGTCCCCACACTGGGCTGGGCACCCGGTTATGGGTGGCTACCCGGAGACCCTGCCCCGAAGCCTAATACTAACCGAGGCAACCCGGACCTGGTGCTCTCCCTTTTCCCTTCCCCCCCACGCAGTGCCCCCAGATCCTGCCCACCCCCCTTTCATTTACCCCCCCTTCTTCCACAAAAACTCCAGACAGGCAAATCGGGAATCAACTGCTCGCAGCTTTATTAACATCGATAACTTTTCCAACCAAATTAGGATCCAAGAAAAATCCTCATAACAACCCAAATAGCGGATCCAATACCTCACCAGCCAAACTATTAGCAAGGTGAAATTGTCTCCGCTTCCGCCACGGTTAAGCCATTCCCCCCCCCTGCATCCGACCTCGCCATATAATTAGCAAAGGCCAGACAGGGGTTGTCTGGGTCGGGGACACCCAATCACCACCCAAAATAGTGCCCAAAGTCTCTGGATCCCGGAAACCTCCTATCCACCACTGGCGCAGGTACAGGTGACATCAACAACCCTGCGTCTCCCCGTAAATCTGCGACCAGTGAGTATCCTGTCAAACCATCCATTCCAAGGCCTCCTGCCAGTCATTGAGCAACAAATCCAGCCCAACCAGGGATAAATACACTCATTCCTGCTGATACAAGACCGCACAGACAATTTCCACCCATGAATACATAATCTGATAACCCCCTTGCTCACAGAGCCAGCGCCCAGTCTGGCGATTGATCTTCGCTAACCCCCTTGACCAGTGCCGCTGATCCCTGCATGAAGGCCTTAGAATGATGTCAGACACAACATCATGGAACATGTGCAGAACCTCCGCCAAATCCCTCTTCGCCGCTCTTATAATCTGTTTGCACGTCCATAAGACAAGGTCATTGCCCCCCAAATGGAGCAGTATCGCCGATGGACTACTCAATCATGGTGCCAAAGCAAAGGCAGGAGCTGAGTCCAACGTAGGCCACACTCACCCAGCCATAGAACAGACACCACCACTGGATCGAGGCCCAAATTATGCCCCAATGGCCACACCTCTACTCGCTGGCCAGCTCAATAAAACAAAGAATGGCCAATCAGCCAGCAGCACCGGTGACTTGGCTCCCAATCTGCAAAAGGAGAATACAATTAGGAACACTCAGAGGTAGCCGCTCCCACCAAACTCATAACCGCACATAGCCCAAAAAAGCCTGGGAATGCTATCTGCCAATGCGCTGTATCACTTGATCTGCCAACCCAGCTGCTGTCGCACTGGTTGCTGCTCCAATGCAGAAGGAATGAGGGGCGAACAGGCTAGGATCCTCGCCTATATGCCGCAGCACCAACCGCAGCACCGCTGAAACTTGAAAATGAGTCAAAGAGCGCAAATCCGTATGCACAAACAGTAATCCCTCAGTCTCAGGCTGCCCAACCAAGTAAAATCCCAAGCTGGCCACAGGGCCTGTAGGAAGACCATTGATCACCTTCAAGACCACCCACAGTCCTTTACCACCAAGCATATGACCAAGCTGGCCTGATGTACCTCCAGGAACTGCGCATTAACCCCTGCTGCCGAAGAAGCCCTGCTGGACCCCGCAGCCCTAACCGCATGGCCTCTGCAAGGAGGCATGACCCACTGGCCCCACAGCTGGCTTCAAAGTCACTTCCCCCAATCCTACTGCACTATCTTACTGCTATACGTCCCCCCTCCTTTTCTCTTTTTTCTTTTTTATTTAAATTGTCCCCACCAGATCAATACAGCCTCCTCCCTCCACAACCTCGACATCACATGTCAACTCGGGCCCCCCAGCCACTGCCGCAGCACTCTGCTCCTCAGACTTCTGCTGTTGGCCTGATGCTGTTTTCTTTATTTTTTTAAATCGCAACCGCGGGGAACCAATGAATTTGAAATCCACTGCCGCCGCCCCCATGATGCCCTGCCATTGTGGCCCACCACCCAGCCATGCCACCAAGGTAAGCCACCGCACACAGGGTACCCGCACCGGGCCAGGCACCAGGTTACGGGCAGCTGCCCGGGGACCCTGCCCCGTGGCCTAATACTAATGTTCTGTTGGCGTCCACATTTGTCACTGTTCATAGATGGATAGTTCCTGAGAGAGGCCTTGGCATAATAAGGGTGAAAGCTACCAGCCAGGTTGTTTGCCTACCAGACTATGTTTATCCTCTTATGTATTTAAGAGCTTTGATTGGCTTCTTTAATAAAACAGGTACGCCACAATAATAATAATAAAAACTTTTTGAACAATGTGTTTGATGAATGGTTGAAAAAAAGGTCCATCTATGAGCAATGATGAATGTGTAAGCCAACAGGCTCTTACAGTATTAGTATGTAGTGAAGATATTTGAGCTGAGATGGTGAATTAGGAAGTTTTCATCAAGAGTGCCTTGATAATGTAAATGTTATTATGAAATGTAGTCAATGAACAGCATTGTGATTTTTATTTAATCTTACCCTTGCAATTTTATGAGGCTTGATTTATTTTTATTGCAAGAATAAAAAAGTTAAGGCACATATTCATTTTTGTTTTGCCTTTTAAATAGCATCATAAAACTAACTGGTAGCAGAATTAAAACAAATTAGGAAACTATTTTTGTGTCAGTCAATGCACAATTAAGTTGTGCATTATATTGCCAGAGGATGTAGTTAGTCAGTAATATCCATGGAATTTAAAAAGGGCTTGGACAAGATTATAAAAAGGCCCAATAGCAATTATGAACTAAGTAAACTTGAGGATGGCCACCACTTACATTTGGGAAAGAGCTGTGTTGAATGGATTTCCTTTAGATTCTTCAAAGTACCTTTAAATAATCTGGATTGGGTATCAGTGACGATAGGCTACTGGGCTATTATATCAATGATTTCTCACCTCATGACTTTTTGGATATCTCCCACCTCTTTCACTTTTACCAAGTTAGCAGTGATAATAATCCTGTTGCAGCATATTATATTTGACAATGTAGTCTGTACCTCTCTTAAAAATCTGTTCTGTACAACTGCATTGTACACATCCTACACTCTTGGACTTGACATTTACATTTGGAGGTTCTATTCTGTGTATGCCCCATGCTTTTTTTGTTTCAGATACAGCCCATCTCTACTGCCTCCACTAGACTTCTATGCATTTATCACTCTTTCTGTAAAGAAATATTTCCACATGTTACTCCGAAGTCCCCTTTCACCTTCATCGCCCCTCGCTGCAGAGCTTTCTTTCATATGAAAGAGGCTCTCCTCCTGTGCATTTATGCCACGGAAGTATTTAAACATGTCTATCATATCTCCTCTCTCCCATCTTTTCTCCAAAGTTTACATATTTAAGTCTGTCTCCATATACCTTATGATGAAGCCCACTGACCATTTTGATAGCTACCCTCTACACAGGCTCCATCCTGTTTATATCCTTTTGAAGGTGTGGTCTCCAGAACTGCACACAATACTCCAAATGAGGTCTCACCAAATACTTATACAGAGGCACTATCACCTCCTTTCTTCTGCTGGCCATTCCTCTCCCTATGCACCCAAGTGTCCTTCGGTCTTTTTGTAATCTCCTTTTCTACCTGTTTAGCTACCTTAAGATCTCAGAAACAATCACGCCCAGGTTCCATTCTTCTTTCATGGACAGAAATACTTCATCTCCTATACTGTACTGCCCCCTTGGATCTTTGCAGCCCAAATGCATGACCCTGAATTTTTAAGCGTTAAATCTAAGCTGCCAAATTCTCAACCATTCTTCAAGCTTAGTTAGATCCCTCCTCATGTATCTACTTCTTCCTGGGTGTCTACTCTATGGAAGATTTTGGTATCATCCACAAAGAGGCAAACCTTACTCGACAGCCCTTCCACTATATCACTAACAAAGATGTTAAAAAGAATCAGACCGAGGACAGATCTCTGTGGCACACCACTGGTAGCATCTTTCTCTTCGGAGTGAGCTCCATTACCCTGTACCCTTTGTCACCTTCCACTCAACCAGATTCTAACCCAGTCAGTCACTGGGTAAATGTAGTTGATCAGTACAGACTTGCTGACCAGAAAAAGTGTAATCATTACTTGGGAATGTACCCAGTGCTACCTCTTTTCATCAGATAAATTCTATGTAGGCACTCTAGCTAAATTTTATCTGGACAATAACCACTGTCCTGTAAGGAGGAAATATGCAATAAATCCTGTGTATTAGAATGCAACTTTTATTCCACTGAGTGTATTTTTATGAAGTCAATTCATTCTAGAATTCCAGTCTTTAGATCCTATGCAGTACATTGGCACATTTTATATTCACCATGATATCGAACAGGCAGCAAATGCAACTCCTGTAAATAGCTTGATATATGGTCACCTTATCCTGGCCCAAAGATTTAAAGTTCTGCTATCTTCTGAACTATTTCAAGTGAACATATATATTTCACCAGTGTTTTGCTTTTTGAGTGCCATCAAGTCAATGCTGACTCCTGCTGACCTAGAAGCCCCTGGCTTTTTTTGGCAAGATATGACTGAAAGTAGACTGCCAGGCCTTTTCTTCTGAGGCAATGGAGGTTAAGGTGACTTGCCCAAGGTGCCAGTGGGAATCAAATTCTAATCTCTTTGGGGTACTAGGCTGTTGCTCTAACCATTAGGCTACTCCTTCACTCCTTTTGCCAACAAACCAAATATTACACTAGTGAAGATACAGTAAAATAAGAGCCCTTAACAACCACTTAAACAAATCTTAATATAACAAGGATTACAGTCTATAAATAGTATGCATTTTGTTAAAATGCATTATGAATCACCATCTTAATATGCATCTTAATAGGACTCCTTAACCTTCTTCCTACAAACATACTTTACATACAGATCTTACCAACTGGGGTCCAGTTGGACCTCTTACAATAATTGTGATGTATGATGTAAATAATTGTTCTTGAATATTTTCTAAATATTTATTTTATTGTGGAAAATACAAAATTAGACTTCTGAATACTTTTTCTTATTGTACTAACATTACTTATGACTAATTTTTGTCACTTGTTCATGAATTATAGTAACAAATATGAAAACTGACTTTGCAAACAAATTATTCTGCAAACTGGAGTCACATGCATAAAACAAGTTTTATTCAATGTGATTCTTTTCTGAATTCTAGAAAAGGAATCTAGATTTAGATACATTAGTCACAAATGGTATCATGTCTACTGTGGACGGGCATACAGGTTTTCTTGCAGGTACTGCATGTAGGGCGAATTTCTCATCAACCTCTCTTGGGCATAGGGGTATGTTTACTAAACGGCGCTAACGGCACAGCTGTGACGTTATCACGCGATATGTGACGTTATCGCGCGATATGTGACGTTATCGCGCGATATGTGACGTTATCGCGCGATATGTGACGTTATCGCGCGATATGTGACGTTATCGCGCGATATGTGACGTTATCGCGCGATATGTGACGTTATCGCACGATAATGGTGCATTACCGTGCGAGAACATCACGTATTGGGAGATAACGTCTGCTGCGGTGGTAAGATGCGCCGAGGGTGGAGGAAGGCTCCCCAGCGGCGGAGAGAAGGGGTCAATGGGCGGAGAGTGGGCGTGGAGTGGCTCCTTGCACACTAAAACCGTGAAATGAAGCTCAGAAAATTAGCGCCAGTGAAAACCTGGCACCAGGCACATTTGCAGGTCAGAGAAACCATTTCAGTCAGCAATGTACAGAAAAGGCAGGGAAACCCAAAAACGTGATAGTAGTGATACATGTGCAGGCGCCAAAAAAAGCAAAGAAACAGATAAAAATGACCAGAACCACATTTGAAATCCCAATAACCAAGCTGGCCAATAGTGATATTAATAAGAAACATAAAACAAGACTACTGACAAAGCATAAAAAAGAAGATATCATGTTTGGAAGGGTCTATTCTCAGTCCCCCTACAAAGTGAATAATCCCACATTGAAATACCGCTGATCAGGGTGTTTGTTGTTTATATTGGGCAGGTTTGTTATGGCGTGCAAATGTGCAGCAACAACAGAGTGGGCACGTAGGACAGGGCAACTGTACTGATGCTGGAAATGGGATACAGAGGGCTGCAGGCGGCACATGCTGTGGTCCCGCTGGTGCACATTGCGGACTAGGCAGATGCCTAGGTGGCACATAGGGATGCTGAAACTGTGAAGCATCAAAACAGCAACTGACGAGGGTCCAACATGGGTACAGTGTCCCAGTGTCCCAGGGGATATTACCCAGCAGGTACCCCCAAGGGTACAGAACATTGGCAGGCGGTGCCGGGGGGGGGGGGAAGCGTGCATGTCCATGTAGGCACCCCCACCCGAGAAACCCACAGCATAGGCAGCTGCCTACCGGCACACTGGCTTTCCTGGGACTGCGCACCACCAGCACCACCGGCATAAGGGCATGTCAGCATAGTGGAGGATGGCTGCTGGTGGTGGAGGGGGCAGTGGCAGCTGCCCACAGCAGACCATGGCCAAGCCCCATTTAGGTGTGTGCCGTGCACTGCAACAGACAAGATCTGTCTGATGTACAGTCATGGTATCCCCAGGGAATGATCTGCTTCTGTGGTAACAGTGTGGTGCAGTACACACAGCCAGTGTGTTCATGGACAGAGGGTCATAGGCTCAAGTCCCAGCTGTGGCCCCTGCAAACCATGTTCCTATATTTTATGCAGTAGTAAACCGTGGTAATAAAGATAGAACCTTTCTTGCAGAGAAATGAAACATTCTATAAACACCTATATGTCACCCTACAGAGCACAGACACCATAAACATGTGCAATCCCTAGAGCAGAGTGTCCCACCTGCAGTCCTGGAGGGCCAAACACCATTCAGGTTGTCAGGATGTCCCTAATAAATATGCATGAGATGTATTTACATGCACCACCCCCATTGTATGCACATGTATCCATGCATATTCAGTAGGGACAGCATGAAGACCTGAACCGTGTTTGGCCCACCCGGACCGGAGTTGGGAACCTTTGCCCTAGAGCAGCGGCACAAACACCCACACCCACAGGCTCCACTATCCAACGCCTCATGGAGAGTCAGACCATTGGACCCTGCGCAGACTAGCATCTCCCAATACTAGCACCTGCATACCTTAGCAATGCCGTTCTAAACTTGGGAACACGTTCCACATATATCAAAAGGTCGCTATGCTCAATGTCAGATAACACATCCTATGTTAAACACAATTTGTTGACAGAGATTCATCATAGCAACCTTTCTGATATCTGTGGAGTGTGGTTCAATGTATGTTCCAGACAGTGTTTACCACTCCAGGGAGTGACCCCAACAGTATTGAGTACCATAGCAATGCCTGCACTGTGCCCAGGACTGGTTTGGCGGCCAGGGCTGCAAACCACCTCTATCCTTGCACAATGCTGAAATAGGTGTAGGAGTGTGTGTATGTCTACCCAGTGTGTTGTGGCTGCTTACACCTTACTGAGCCCACAATGCTTGCACTCTTTCCAGTGTTAGCCTGTCAAAATGCATAATGAGGAGCAAGGTACCGTGGGTATGGCCCAGACAGGGCAGCCTGGACAGGATGCATCTGCACAGGGCATAGGGCAATAGCTGGGACATTGTAGTGCCCGACCACCACCTGCAAGGATAGGGTGGCCACAGCATGTCATGCTGGGAGGTCACTCTCACCCTGACTGAGCAGTGACCATGGCATGGCTAGGTTACCCCATAGTGCCATACAGTATGTCTTTTAGGTGATATCCATGGGTTCCCTGTTCTGGGGTCTAATCACTGACATACCTTCTTGGTGTGTGTGCTCACATCCCATTTTGGGTGCGCACAGTTTCTCCAGGAGCATGCACTATGTACTAGCTAGCAGACTGTCTGCCGTTAGCATGTGTATGACTGGAGCACTTTGCAGGGTGAAGACTGACAGTGCCCACTGCTGGTCAATGTCAGATGGTGGTGGGGGGCATCTGAGCATATACAGCCCTACTGTCTGTCTACCAGTGCTCTGTGTGAAACAAACAGATCTGCATCCAGTGCTTTGGAGGGTGCACTCTCCCCTGCAGGACCAGGGCAGCTGATCCCACAGCCCTTCATCATGTCATTGCACTGCCGCCATTGCAAAGATGTAGAGTATGGGGCTGTTGGAGGCAGATCCTGTCCCCCACCCTGGCCCCAAGAGGGTGGGTCTGTAGGCACTGCCCCCTAATCCACATGTGGGTCCAGACACCCCCCTGCCCTATAGGGCACAGTAGGTGACGGCAATGAGGTGAGGGTGTTTCTGCTGGCAGCACAGATTGTAGAGATGTGTCACACTGTTACATGCAGCAAATGAGATTGCCTCAGACAGCCATAGCAGATGAGACCCCTGAGGGATCGAACCCATGAGCTCTGGTTTGTTTGGCATTGTATTAACCAGTAGGCTACAGCTCTATACAACTTCTCATAGCACTGCCACGAAGTTAAGGTTACTGCATGTAAATAGCCAACATGCCCCCTATTGTGCGATACACAGTGCATGCTACGTGGACGCTGGCATGCTGACCTCCCCATATGGCATTGCTCACATCATGGCTGGGGGTTTCGCCGCCAACATTAGGCTGGTGCACACATACTCCATAGCAAATATCAGTGTGTCCCCCAAAACAAAACCATCACTGCTGCTGGGAAACCTAAGGTATCCTGTAAAGTGACATAGCTGTGGGTCTACCCTATCCCGGTAAGCACAGCTAACATTTACTGGGTTGACCTGCAGTTGCTGTGTAGTCAGCCTGGGCTATGAGAAGAGGCATAGCACACTGGTTAATATGATGCCCTCAGAGTCATTGCTCATGGGTTCAAATACCCACTGCACCAACAGTAAGATGAGTGTTAGTAACAGTCAGACACATCCCCACAAACAGTGACACAAGCCAAATACACTATAACCTTTGTCCCATGCCCCAAATGAGAGGTCTGGTGTGGCATTGCATCTCCAATGCATGGCAGAATGCGCCCACAGCTGAGGCACAGCAGATGCAGCCCAAGCCAAACAGCGTAAGTAATGCAATGCTGTAAACCAAAGCCAGCCGCCAATCTCAGTATCCAACGTATAGTAATGCAGCCCCAGAGATACTTTTCTGTGTGGTGTCCGTGACACACGCACGTCATGTGCATGGCATAGTAGTGCACAGTATGTCATATGCACGATACTGCGCATGCGCAGCGTGCGTGTGTGCATGCGTCACCAACACATGGGCATCCCTCAAAATGGTGACACGATCCCACAAGCCAGCCTTTCGCTGCCACGACCTACGACAGCTGGCGGCCCTAATATGCACCAGGCAGCCGCATCTCTTCCCAGGCACCTCAAAACGCCAGGATCTGGAACGCGTAAGGAGGGCATGGGTACGCATCACAAAGTGCTTTAACCGTGCAACAGACTACCCACGTGAGGCAAGTGTATGGGGACAGGTCACTAAATGGAAGGTGTGCAACACAATATCCAGCAATCAAAACACATAAGATATGTACCACATGTGTGAGACACGTGTATGTGGGCAAACCTGTGATCAAGCTATCTGTGTATGTTGCTGTGTGCACCTATGCCAATCCCAAGAAAGCATAGACATAAAAGCAGAGGTGCAGAGGGTAGCGCGCTGTGATGTAAGCTGTTCCTGTTTCAGTGCACACCTCTGCCCAACCCCCAGGAGTTGCAGCCCCCATGACAGAGCTGTATTAGGCATCCCTGTGACATGGTGGCTGATGCTATGACACAATACCAGCTCTGTCCAATCTCCAGGAGAGATCTGACCTGATCACAGATGCCAAGTAGTCATCATGGTGCACTGGTAGCTGCTTCAGTCGGAGTACCACAGGCCTACCCCATCCCCAGGAGGCATCAGATCTGATGACAGAGGTCCAGCATTCATCCTGGTGGTGTGTTAGTTGGTGCTGCTGATGTGTGGAACATCACCGTTGGCCCTGAACATGCGCAGACCTGTGCATAGGGGCATATCAAACATCCTGGTGTTATGGATGTTGTTGCTGTTGCAGTTTCCCAGCTCTGCCCTAACCCCAGGAGGCATCAGACCAGCTGACACAGGTCTATTCTACATCCTGGTGTTATAGTGGTTGGTTGTGTTGCAGGTTCCTAGTTCCACCACATCACCAGAAGGCAGCACACCAGATTCCAGTCGTCTAACAAGCAGCCCGGTGTAATGGTAGCTGATGCTGGTGCAGGTACCCAGCCCCCCACCCCCCCCCCCAGGTGTCTGAGCATGCACCACAGAGGCTGCATCAGCATCCATGCATCATGGTGATGGGTCCAGTTGATGTGGGACGGCCTGCCCAACACCGAGATGTGTGCTGGACTGCTGAGTGTATGGAGTCACACCCCCGGTAGACCACAATTGCAACACCCTACATGCTATGTTGCCCACATGTCATACCAAGACCACAAGGTGCTCCTTGTGGTCTTGGGCAAGCCACTTAACCCTCCATAGCCCATGTTCCCTGTAAAATAGTTATCTCCAAGTTATAATGCCCTGTTCAATGTAATTTCAGTTTGTTCAATGTAAACCGCACTGATGCAGAATAGCGCGGTATATAAGAGAATGTAAATAAATAAATAAATAATAAATACCAGGAGATGGCAGGGACATGGGATGGGGTGGCTGTGAGGCGGTACACAGGGCAAGGTAGGTGTTGCAACACAAATTCCCAGCCTCACGCCCACACATGCAGGTGGCACTGCCAACAGCAGATATGGAACCCGCTGCCCATAGCAGGAGCGGCCACCATTACATGCAGACATGTGTGTCATGTGGTTCGCCATGGGCAGGGATACAGGGCACTAATGTTTGCAAACATTGCTTATCCCCCCAGGTAGAGGACCTATGGAAGAAGGGCAGAGAGATGTGGCTACACTGCCCGGGGTACCTCCGCTGCATGCAGCTGGAGGCAATGGCCGTGGGTGATGTTGAGTGTCCCAGCCTATGCATTGTGCCACACCATGTCCCAGTGGCATGGCAGCCTGTGATTTCACACACAATGTGTCTGTGCCATAACAAACACATGACACCCTGTTCATTTCTGCCTTCTCCACAGAGGCTGCAGATGCTGGGGAGGGGACCTCTGTGGCCACACAACCTAGGGCAGCCCCCCCATGACCATTGGAGGTCCTGAGGCAGAGGACATACCTTCAGCGGTGGAGGACGCCATGGATGTGGGGGAGGAAGACATGGAGAGTGAGGAGGGGTGGAAGGAGGGGATGGTGGAGGGTGCTGGGGAGGTGGAGTGGGAGGGCGAGGAGGGTAGCGGGGATAGTGAGGGGAGTGGCCAGGACAGGGAGGGCGGGTGGGGCACGGAGGTAGGGAGGGGGATCCTGTGCCTGAGAGCGGTCGCACACCACCCCAGGGCACTGGGGGCCCCTGCCACCTGCCCCATCTCCCAGTGGCAACCCCAAGAGCAAACTTTGTCCCCACTAATGTTGGAGTCAGATGTCCATGCTGGGATAATGCCTAATGTAAAACAGTTTATATAGTTGATCCGCCTCTGGGAGAGTGTTTCTGTGTTCCAAATGTTAACGTTTGTATGGCACCTACAAACACATACCCTTATTAAAACACTGTGCAGGCAGCCAAATTCTGCAATGGTCATGTGTCCTCTGTACATACATGCTGTAGCGGTGAGTGTGCCACCTGTGTGCATGTTCCAGTGTGTATTTGTGATACATACATTGTCCCTGCCCCACAACAAGCTGTGTTGAGCGTCATGTGCGCTGACGGACGTATCCCCTGCTGACACCGTGATGTAAACATGTGCTGTACCATCCACCAGACATGTGCTGTACCATCCACCATGTGCTGTACCATCCACCAGACATGGACACAGGCACTTTGTCACAGATAGTCAGTCTGTAGCAGGGGAGCAGCACATGATAGGACGGTGAGGAGGTGCGAGTGTGGTACCCATGATGCAGCGTATATGTGATGTATGCGGGGACCCACGTGTCAGTCAGTGTGTTAGTCAGTGGGACAAACTAAGATGGGGTTTGGTGGGGTGAAGGAACAGCAGCGCACTACAAGCGCTGTAGAGGGGTAAACAACTGACAGTAACTAGGTATATGTGTATGTCGTGTCTGCCCACCAAGCATGTGCGTTTATATGCCACCGTGTCCCTGGTGTGTGTCCGACAGACGGGTCACCCATATAGATAGCCTGATGTGGATGATATGCGGGGACAGAGGGGGGACATACTCCAAAATGTAGGCTGAACAATCAGACATGTACAGCAGGTGGCAGGAGGAGTGAGGGTGTAACACCAGGCATATGTATGGCTGTGAACACATGTCACGGTGCATGGGACACAGGGCATGTGTGCATCGCTCTGTAATGACTAATGCTGGTGCAGACACCCCACCAGCCTGTGACATGGTAGAGCACAGGTGACCATGCTAACCCCAATTGGGAAAGCCCACTCAGGGAACCCCCAATACAAAGGAAGGACATGTGCACATCGATGAACAAAGATAATGGGTCATTTAATGTGGTTTACAGTCCAAATTGAATTCACACACCTACGGCCTGCATGATCACCCACACCCCCTCCCCCTCCCACATCCCCCCACACCCCTTGCTGCTGCTGCCGCCGCCACCTCTGGTGCCGCTGCAGGCCACATGATATGTCCCACCATGGCCTCGAGGGCATCCGCCACCTGGCCTATGACAGCTGTGATATTCACAGCAGTCCCTTGCAGCTGCCGTGTCTCCTGGATGTGCTCCCTGGTGTCCCTGCGGAGCCCACAGACAGCCCGCATGAGGGCCCACACTGCCTGGATTTTGGCATGCTGGAGCTGCTGCTGGCCACGCATCTCCATCCGCATACCAATCAGCACCTGTGACCTGTGAGACATTTGTTGCCCAGAACCCAATGTGTATGACCTGCCTATTCCCCACTGAGCCACACCAACCATCCCAGGCTTGGCAAGGGGGGCATATGTCCTTGACAAGGTCCCTCATCAGAGACTTTTGGCAAAACTAAAGAGTCATGGGATAGGAGGCAGTGTACTACTGTGGATCAGGAACTGGTTAAAAGATAGAAAGCAGAGGGTTGGGCTAAATGGCCAATTTTCCCAATGGAGAAAGGTGAATAGTGGTGTACCCCAGGGATTTGTGCTGGGTCCACTGCTTTTTGACATATTCATAAATGACCTGGAAAGTGGAATAACGAGTGAGGTTATCAAATTTGCAGATTACACAAAACTATTTAAAGTTGTTAAAACCCAAGAGGATTGTGGAAAATTGCAAGAGGATCTTGATAAATTGGAAGACTGGGCATCAAAATGGCAGATGAAATTTAATGTGGACAAGTGCAAAGTTATGCACCTAGGGAAGAACAACCCAAACTATGGTTACACGATGCAAGGTTCCACATTAGGAACCACCACCCAGGAAAAAGATTTAGGCGTCAATGTGGATAACATTTATTTTATTTAACAGTATTTCTATACCGTCTTATCGTAAAATCAAGGCGGTGTCACAACAATACAATCAAAAGTAGTGGAGGTGTAATTCATGCAGTGAAAGAAGTGTTATGATTTGCGTGTGTGGGAAAGTGTATTAGATTAGGTTGAGCTATGTACAGTGTGCGCTATAGTACAGCATGGGCTATAATACAAGGTACAATACAATTAGGGCTTAAGATATATCCTGAGACGTTATACAATTTCTTGTCAGGGTTGTAAGGGGTGGGTACGTGGTTCTTGTTGATTAAGTGACATGTCCATAGTGTTCTTTGAACAGTATTGTCTTCAGCTGTTTGCGGAAGTCTTTGAGGTCCGTTGTTGATCTGAGTTCGTCTGGGAGGGAGTTCCAAATTGTTGGGGCAGCCAGGGAGAGTGCTCTCTCTGTGGTATCCTTTCGTGTTTATCTGAAGTCTCTCGGGGTGTTGACTCTGTTGGAGGTTCCTTTTCTTCTTGGGCGAATGCTGGTGTCTGGATGAATGAGGGTGTGCAGGCTGTTGGCTGAAATGTGGTGTTTGATTTTGAATATGTTTATTATTGTTTTGTATTTGATGCGTGAGCTGATTGGGAGCCAGTGTAGGTCTTTGAGTACCGGAGTAATGTGTTCATTTATTTATTTATTTATTTATTAACAGCTTTTATATACCGCACTTTTGTCATCAGCGCGGTTTACATTTTAACAACTTTGTACTTAAGCATTAAACATATGTCAAGTTTACAAGTAACAGGAAATGAACATGGATAACAGGGATTAAGAATAACAAATATTCTCAACTATTTACAATATATTCACAAATGTTTGACATATTCATGTCTTGTTGAGCCAGATATAATGCGGGCTGCAGTGTTTTGGGCTAGTTGAAGAGGTTTGAGAGTTTGTTTTGGTAGGCCAAGGTAGATGGGGTTGCAGAAGTCCAGTAATGGAGTGATGAGTGCTTGGCATACGGTACGGACGTGTTCTGTGGCGAGGAGGGGTTTAAGTCTTCTGATGATTCTCATTCTGTGGTATGCATTCTTGATTGTTTTGTTTACGTGTGTCTTGAGATTCAGTTCGTTGTCCAGGGTTACTCCAAGGTATTTTACTTCCGATTTCATTGGTATGGTTGTGTCTGCTACTCTGATGTCCGGTGGGCGGGTGAAGTCTGGGTTGCGAGTGATTATTAGTGCCTCAGTCTTGCTGTAGTTGATTGAGAGGTTGTTGTTCTTACACCAGCTTGTCATTTGTGTTAGGCAGTCGGTTATTTTATTGTAGTCTGGGTTGTCAGTTGAGATAGGTGTGTATATCATAATATCGTCTGCATAGATGGTGTATTGAATGTTGTTCGCTTTCAGGATGTCGCATATTGGCTGGATGTATATGTTGAACAGAAGTTCCGAGAAGGCGGATCCTTGAGGCACTCCTTGGAGGACTTTCATGGGTTGAGAGGTGTTGTGGCCTACCTTGACTTGTATCTGCCTGTCGGTGAGGTAGGATTGGAACCATTTTAATGTGGTACCATGCAGTCCAATTTTCTTTAGTCTTTCCAGGAGAGTTAGGTGGTCAACTGTGTCGAAGGCGGAAGAGATGTCTACGAAGATCATTAGGATACCTTTTTTGGTGTTGTCTATGACTCGGAGGATGTTATCTAAGAGGTAAATCATCAGTGTTTCGACTCCATG
Organism: Ichthyophis bannanicus; assembly: GCA_033557465.1. NCBI lineage: Eukaryota > Metazoa > Chordata > Amphibia > Gymnophiona > Ichthyophiidae > Ichthyophis > Ichthyophis bannanicus. The sequence continues at coordinate 1,469,995,273 of CM066031.1, forward strand.
TTGGGGGCGGAAGCCGTGTTGGTTGTCATCTAGAGGAGCATGGTTGTCGATGTGTTCCTGTAGTTGTTGTTGCACTGATTTTTCTATGATTTTTGCTAGAAAGGGTATGCTGGATATTGGTCGGTATGCGGCTGGGTTGCTCTTGTCGAGAGTTGTTTTCTTTGGCATTGGTCGTACTGTAGCTTGTTTTAGTTGAGCTGGCATGAGTCCTTGGGTGAGTGAGTTGAGCACCATGTTGTGTATGAAGTGGATGAGGCTTGATTTGGTGGCTTTGATCCAGGATACTGGGCAAGGGTCCGTAGGAGCGGTGCTTGTTCTGATTGCTGAGATGATGTGGGAGAGCTGTTCTGTTGAGGGAGGGCAGAATGTGTCCCAGGTCTTAGGGTGTGAGTCAGGCTGGATTGAAGAGCTGGGTGTAGTTGGTTCTGTGGAGTGAAATTTTTCATTGATGTGATCAGCAAATTTTTGCGGGTCTATTTGTACTTCCTCCTCTGTCTTCTGTTCTTTTGTGAGGATTTTCACTATTTCGAATAGCTCTCTGGGTTTGTTTATGGAGGTGTTTATCATGTTTGTATGGTATTCTTTCCTGGATTGGTTGATGTGTTCATTGTATTGTTTTTTGGTTTGTTAGGTATATCTGCTGGTTTTCAGGTGTCTTGGATTTTCTCCATCTCCGTTCAATCTTTCTGAGTTCTCTTTTTTCTTGTCGTATGGTTGTGGAGTACCAGGGCTTGTGTTGTCTCTTGTTGTGAAAGTGTTTCTTTGGTCCGGTAGCTGTAGCTGTGGCGGCGTTGGATAGTGTGTTGTTCCAGTTGGTTATTTGGGTCTCCAGGTTGTCTGTTTCTGTAGTCAGTTGTTTTATCGTGTCTAGTAGGAAGGCGTCTCTGTCGAAGTTCTTGAATCGCCTTTGTGTGGGTGAGTTGTTGGTTTGTTCGTTGAGATTGTCTTTTTGTAGTTGCAGTTTTATCTTGATTATGTAGTGGTCTGACCAAGGGACTGGGGTGATGGAAGGTGTTGAAATTAGACCTCTTGAAGTTAGGGAGCTGGTTGCGAAGATGAGGTCTGGTGTAGAGCCGTGTCTGTGTGTTGGGGCGTTGATGATTTGGGTGAATTGAAGTGAGGACATTGCTTGGAGGAAGGCATCTGCATCTTTGTTGTTGGTGGACTTGAGGTTGAAGTCACCTAGCAGTAGCGTGGGTTTGTTAGTTGCGGTGATGGCACATACTGTTTCGAGTGTAGATGCTAGTTCATCAGGTGGGGCTCGGGGTGCTCTGTAGGTTAGGCAGAGTGCCATGTGTTTGTTCACGATGCTGAGTGTGTTGCTTTGTGGAGTGTCAGTGGAGCTCTGCATTTTGAACTTTAGGTTCTTCTTTGCAATTATCAGTACCCCTCCTCCGCGTTTGTGGGTGCGTGGGCAGCTGTATGCTGTGTAGGTGTCTGGTACCAATTGATTGAGTAGAACATTGTCGGTGGGATTGAGTCAAGTTTCTGTAATGCAGAGTATGTCTGGTCGGTGGTCTTCTATGTGGTCTGCTATTGTGTGTATCTTGTTGCATATGGATCTTGCGTTTATGAGCTCTATGGTTGCGTGCTCTGTTGTATTGTGTGCATCTGTTGAATGAAGTGTGTGAGGTTGTGATTTGTGTGTGTTTTTTCTTCTTGTTGTTGATGTGCTGTGTGTGGCAGAGTGATTGCATTGTGGTACTATGTATGGCCAGGTGGTGGGTGGGTGCCATGGAGAGTTATGGTGTAGGTAGTGGAGGTGAGGGTTTGGTGGTAGGAAATGTGTGAGGAGGAGGCTGAATGGTAGAAACAATGTTGTTATCATGATGGTTTGCTGTGATGTTCTGTGTGAGGTCTACTTGCGGTTTCAGACGTCTTCTCCTCGGTCTGCCCCTTGTTGTGTTCTGCTGTGAAGCTGTCTGCGAAGCTGTTTCCCTCTGCTCGCCTTTGTGCCGCGCCTAAGGGCCACGCCAAAGGGCCCTCTGGCGAGGCCCTCAGGTGCGGGCCCGCCAGGCGCGGGCACGCCCTGCAGGGACTCCGCTTTTATCTGCTGCTTGATCGGGCTCCCACTGCCCCGATTGGGCAGGAGCTGTAGCGAGACTCCCACTGCCCCGATTGGGCAGGAGTGCAGAAAGGGAGGTGGAGTGTCTGGGCCACGGCGTTCCTGCAGGCAGGGACGCCGCTTTTATCTGCTGCCTGATCGGACTCCCACTGCCCCGATTGGGCAGGAGCTGTAGCAAGACTCCCACTGCCCCGATTGGGCAGGAGTGCAGAAAGGGAGGTGCAGTGTCTGGGCCGCGGCGTTCCTGCAGGCAGGGATGCCGCTTTTATCTGCTGCCTGATTGGGCTCCCACTGCCCCGATTGGGCAGGAGCTGTAGTGAGACTCCCACTGCCCCGATTGGGCAGGAGTGCAGAAAGGGATGTGGAGTGTCCGGGCCGCGGCGTTCCTGCAGGCAGGGACGCCGCTTTTATCTGCTGCCTGATCGGGCTCACACTGCCCCGATTGGGCAGGAGCTGTAGCGAGACTCCCACTGCCCCGATTGGGCAGGAGTGCAGAAAGGGAGGTGGAGTGTCCGGGCCGCGGCGTTCCTGCAGGCAGGGACGCCGCTTTTATCTGCTGCCTGATCGGGCTCCCACTGCCCCGATTGGGCAGGAGCTGTAGCGAGACTCCCACTGCCCTGATTGGGCAGGAGTGCACATGTTAAAACCCTCTGCCCAGTGTGCAGTGGCAGCCAAGAGAGCAAATAGAATGCTAGGTATCATAAAGAAAGGAATGGAAAATAAAACAAAAGATATTATAATGCCTCTATACCGTTACATGGTGAGACCGCACCTTGAATATTGTGTGCAATTCTGGTCGCCATATCTTAAAAAGGATATAGCGTTATTAGAAAAGGTTCAAGAGAAGAGCCACCAAAATGGTAAAGGGGATGGAAGGGTACTCCTATGAAGAAAGGCTAAAAAGGTTAGGGCTCTTTAACCTGGAAAAGAGACGGCTGAGGGGAGAAATGATAGAAGTCTATAAATTAATGAACGGAGTGGAACGGGTAAACGTAGATCGACTGTTTACGTTATCAGAATATAGAAAGACTAGGGGACATGCAATGAAGCTACAGGGTAAACTATTTAAGACTAATAAGAGAAAATATTTTTTCACTCAACGTGTAATCAAACTCTGGAATTTGTTACCGGAGGATGTAGTAAAGGCTGTTAGTGTAGCTGGGTTTAAAAAAAGGTTTGGACAAGTTCCTGGAGGAAAGGTCCATAAACCATTATTAAGAAGGGACCCAGGATATCAATGCTTGACCTAGTACAAGCATTGCAGAACCTATGTCTTTTGGGGAAACTGCTAAGTACGTATGACCTAGATTGGCCACTGTTGGAAACAGGATACTGGGCTTGATGGACCATGGTCTGACCCAGTATGGCATATCTTATGATCTTATGATCTTATGTATGTGTGGAGGCCCACTGTCATTGTGCGTGTGTGTGGCCCCACCGCTGTGTCTGGGTGTTGGTGTGCTACAACAGCACATGCAACCATCCTGCCAGTTGCCTACCTGCAGCATCCCTGTGTGTGGAAGCCGTATGTGCCTGCAGCTCCCGGAGGACGACAGGCACTGCGCCTGTTGTTGCAGTGGATGGCCCTGGCGGTGGCAATGTGGGGCTCACCCCCGCAATCTCGGGCCCCTCCCCAGCCACTGTGGTGCCTGTCTGCCTCTGCTGGGGTGACCCTTCGTCCTCCTGGGTGGCCACCTCCTCAAACAGCACCTTGTCCCATGGGGTGTCTGGGGCGTCGCTGATGGCAACCTCTGCATGTAGTGCCTCATCAACTTTCGCAGGCTCTGGCTCACTGCCACTGTCCTCCTCAGCTGCCTCAATGGCCTGGATGTTATCTGGGGGGGGGGGGGAACAAGGTACACAGTAGATATGGGGTGTCACAGACAGAGACATAGAGCACATTGTAACGTAGACACATATTTGTGTATGTAGCCCCTGCGTTCCCCTGTCTCTCTTACCTGGTCAGCCATGGGGACAGGAACTGTCATACTTGCTCCTTCTTCACCCTCTGTACCCCCTCCACCCCGCATTGTATGCACAGAACTAACCCATTTAATGGGGATGCCCCATTTTCTAACCCACATCTGGAATGCGGACATCCAAATCTGACCTGGAGCATGGACTACGCATGTGTAGGTTACTCCCCGACTTTGGATGTCCTCACTGCATCACAGATATGTCCAAGACATCCTGGCCCATATCCATGCCTACATCAGCCCAGGGCAAGAAGGGGTGATGGGAGGAGCTCATTCTGTCAGACAGATATGTGGAAGGTTTTGGGAAGGAGGTTTGACTCTATCCCCTATAATGTCCATGTGCAAACACTAACGGGGAATGTGGACTCAAGTATATGTTTCCCTAGGTCGGACACACCTGCTCCTAGGACATTTTATTTATTTATTTTATTTATTTATTTAACATTTTTTATATACCGCACTATTCATCATCAGTGCGGTTTACATTGAACAACAACATACCTGTCAGTACATGACTGATCTAGGTTTACAGATAACAGGGAAAATCAACTGGGTGTGAACTGGGGAATAACTATCTAAATAATTATACATAATTATATATACATTGAATAGGTTACAACAAGATTTGATATTCGATAAGAATACAGTGTTTTCACATTTTGATCTTTTGTTCTGGGTTGTTGTTATGTGTAGTAGTTTTCTGAGTAATACGGGAGCCGGTTTTATTGTGTGTATGGTAGCTTGAAGTGTAAAGTGAATAAATAGTGCTTGATGGACTTTCTAAATTGACATGGGCCCGCTACCCCCCGTGGCATGCCCAGTGTGTGCGTGGTAGATAGCTGTATGTGTGCTGCATGTCCCAAACATACCTGCTTGGGGATCAGCCGTGTCCAGCACCGGTGAGGGGCCATGGATATAGATGGGACCTAGGCACTCAGCCAGTGGCTGCTCCAGGGGCGTGAGGCTGGGGATGAAGGGACCGCCCCTGCCAGTGCCACTAGCATGTTGGCGTTCTGCAGTCATGTGTGCACGGACCCCCCTCCTGATATCATTAAACCTCTTACGGAGGCTGTCAAGGTCCCTTGGTGGCCCCCCAGACTGTGCCACGGCCCCCTGCACCTCCACCCACACCTGGGTCCATACTCTAACTGTTGTGCGTGAGCTCATGCGCCCATACATCTCCTCATAGTGTTCAAGGACACTTGCAAGCAGGTTGTGGTTTTCCTGCTGGCTAAACCGTATCACCCTCTTCCTCTCCCCATCTGGCACAGGCATCCACCTACGCTTGCCTGTGGTTTGCTCCTCAGACTGCTCCTTGGTGGTTCCAGCCATTCCCGATGAGCCGGCAACCTCAGACGCAGGGTGTTCCAACCCTCCCATATCTGGGGACTACGGCCCTGCCTTTTCTCAGTACACCCCACCTATCTTGTCCTGCCGCAGCATGTCCCTGCTCTCCCTGTCCTCCCTCTGCATCCCGAACCTGTCTTACCTCGTGTGGCCTTGCCCCTCCCCCATCACCTTCACCAGCCCTCAACACCTTGCCTGCTGTTACCTCTGCCATGCACCAACCCAGCCTCTCACCACCACCGCCAACCACCCTTGCCACTCACCTCCCCCACCACACACCAACCCAGCTACCTACCTCCCACACCGCTCACCAACCCTGCCACACTCCACGCCTAACCTGCCTCTGACCCTCCTTTCGCTTCAACACCAATAACGCACACCTCCAACCTCGCTCGCCAGCACTAACCCCTCAGCGTGTACCATGTGTGCGTGTTGATTTATGGACCTTCGGACATCTGCGCTTGTGTGCGCGCGTTGCACATGCGCACAGGCAATGCGTAGGGTTACTGTTGTTTGCACTCCGTCTACCTCACCCGTGCTGTGTATTTCATACCTCCAGACACTGGCGCATAGTGGTTGTGTCCCATCATGTGTTCCCTTATGTTTCTGTCTGACCTGTAGGTGCTGTGGGTCTGCACGTACATTCATGTGTGCGGACATCAGATACTGTTTTAACGTTCAACATTTCTTTCTGCAGGTGACGCAGGATATGGGTGTTGGCCGTGGTTGCTAACCCCTATGCATCTACCATGGACACGTGCAGAGATGAGGTACAATGAGGCCCATGCCTCCAGTCGCTCCGTCATCGAGTGCACCTTTGGCGTTTTGAAAAGTCACTTCAGGTGTCTGGATAGGACCGGCGTGGCCTTACAATACCAACCCGTGACAGTGGCAGAGATCATTATTGCCTGTTGCATCCTGCACAACATTGCTCTCAGGCATGATTTCGATGTCAAAATTAATGAGGATCTGGAAGACGATCCAACGTGCCCTCCTGTCTGTGGCCGTGGTGATACACTTGAGGGCGCAGCACTCAGGCGCCAGCTGATTGAGGAGCTATTTGCATGTGAGTAATGGATGTTTCCGAATGACACTTTTGTATAGATATCTGTACTACTACTACTACTGAGCATTGGTATCGCACTACCCATCATACACAGCACTGCACTGACATTGCTGACACAATGCCTGGCCATCTGAGCTTAGAATGTGGTACAACTGCTAACACAGATGGTGTGGGCAGGGGACAAAAGCGGGAGGAGGTGATTAATGTGTGCAGGTTTGTTAGGCTTAGGTGATGTGGTAGGCTGACACACAGGATTTTGGATGGTTGTTAAGGGTGGCTGCCCTGCAGCCACTGGTAGTTAGTTCCAGGCATTAGGTGCTGCAAGGTGACAGGTATGTGGTCCCATATTAACAGTGGGTGAGCGGCCCATAGATAGGGCCAGCTGGCTTGACGTATGAGGATGACATTTGGGGGATATGAGAGGATAGAATGGATCATATGGTCTGATGAGCAGGGACTGTGTGTTACAAGTTTCGATATGGCGATGCATACAGGTGTTAGCATTGTTTTCATGCTCAGTAGTAGTAGTAGTAGTATTTGTAGTACTTGGATTATGCGGGTCAGGGTACAGGGCAACCACAGTGTGACTCCATGTATAGATCAGCAGGTGCGTCTTGACCTCTCCTGGGGCCTGTGAGGTGTCATGGCAGGTGGGGTGTTATTGTCATACTGTGCATGTTGGTAGCTTAGCCATGCAGCGCAGTGTTGCATACATTGCGATGGACATAGATGATTTCAAGGCAGAACAGCAAGGTGTAGGCTACAGTGACCAGGTTGGTGGGTGATGGAGGGGGTCAATAGTACTTTATGTATGTGTTCTGGGTGGACAGCAGGGACCTTGCTGATGTTATCTAGGGGGACACCACAGGCCTTAGCTACATGATGGGTATATGTGGGGATGGGGAGCGAGGAGTCATAGAGACCTGCTAACTTGATGACCACGTCGACAGAAGGTGTATCTAACCTCTACACAGACACTGTAAGGGTTGGAGAGGGTTTAGGGGCGATGCCCAGATGTCTGGTCATGGCCATGCTCAATTCATGCAGCGGGGGTACCTGCAGCCAGCAATGTCAGGGGGCAAACTGAGGTTGGGGTGTGGTCTGCCAAACATAGCTCATGCGTGGTCATATATCTATGGGTCACATCAACGTACAGCTGCTAGGGATAGCCAGGGGATGTGCCTGCTGCACCAGGGAACTGGGTATGGGGCCAGGAGAATGTAGCAGCCCCTGCATAGCTCCCTTTCGTACAGCACCTGGGAGCGGGTTAGCAGGGGAGGTGGACGCACAGGAACACACACTGAGGGTGCTATGGGAGACATATGGGGGTGGCAAGCTTGTACCAAGACCTTTGGGACGAGCACATACAGGGTAGCGCAGTGACGGTTGTGGTCAATGGTCTCGAGGGCAGCAGACAGGTCCCAGAGGGGACAGAGAGGCTACAGGCCCTTGGACTTGGCCAGGAACACGTCAGTGGCGTGTTTCGATGGGGACAATTAGGTACCGTGTCATGACGAACTGCCAGACTGTGACAGGTCTAGGGGGTTATGAGAGATGTTGACATGAAGCTGGTGTGTTTGTTGCATAGCTCCAACATGACATATGTATGTTTCCCTTGTGTTTCTTAATCCACAGGACATACTTGGTGGCGTTCCAGGTGCTGTAGTGCAGTGTCAGCTGTGTGTACCTCATTCAACGTGCAGGACACTGGGGTAAGTGGACATACAGCTGATTTGTGTGTGGACAGTCAGGAGCAACACATGTCACAGGTTATCTGTCTACTGCACATAAGTTGTGGGTGACCTATTTATCGGGCTCCCCGGTACCCTGTATGTTGATGTTGGCCACACATAACCACATGTGTTCATGCGCAGTTTGTCCTCTCCGGTACTGTCTCTGGGACACATCCAACACGGCTGTGTGTGTCCACAGGTCCTAGGTGTTCTGGTGGTGGGCCCCACTTATACTCTTCCATGACATTGTAGCATCGGCCAACAGTAGTGTATCATAGCATTTGCCAGGCCTTTATCTCCACTATTCACCCATTGTGCACATACAGGCTGTATATTACTGGTGCCATGCTCACCTTTTCATACTGTGTATGTGGGTGTGTGGGTGGGTGGGTGGTTCTGTTATGATACAGTGTGCATGCAGTTTGCAATATCATGTGGTGTGATGGGTCTGTACACCTGGGGAGCAGTGGTGACTGTGCTATCTTTACCTTACTGCTGTTTAACTTGTGGACATTGTGGACATGTGTTGTGTGTTGTGAGCTGACCTATCACTTGTGTGCTGACAGACCACTGCGCAACAGCATTTTTGTATCACAGATATCACCATAATGTGGACATGCATCAACAGTGGCTGGACATGGGGACATGGTGACTCTACACATTTCGATGACATCTTCTCCCTTCTCTGTGACGTGTTGTAGCCTTTGAGCGCAACAGGGAATCCCAAACATACACTTGCTGAAAACACATGGTAGGTTGCACCTTTCATCTTTTGTGAATGACAGCAACCTTTACATGTTAATGATTTACTGTCTGTCTCATAGACATTTCCTGTCGGGTCTCTCTACACGAACGCTGATGCACATGGGGTGGAGCTGTGAAACGCCTGTGTAACATGGGCATGGACATGACCATATCCATGTGACAACCTCGTCTGCAGTTCCAATTTAAAATGTCCCCAACATGCAGTGTGTTATGTGTTGTGATCATGTTATGTTTGCCTGTATGACGTTTCCTTACGTACATATTGATGTTTGACTCTCTGCAATTTGGTCTGATGTTGCAAGCAGCATATCAATGCATTGTTTATCCTTTTCTGACACAGAGCAGTGAACACACAAAGCACATCTACGACAGTGCATCCAGCATCACCATCAACCACCTGTTGGAGGACACAACAACACCATGGAACTATCCCTGGGAAATGGTGCCATAGGATGTTTGACCTCTGCAAGTGGGACACATGCCTAGGATAGACAGTATTATTGTTGGACTGCTACTTTGGGCATGACAGGCCTGTCCAACACACTGTTGCTGCTGTGCTCTGGCTGGGTATCGTGTTCATCGCAGGGGACACACATGACCTTTCCAGTACTGTGGCATATTGGGATGTCACACTTGACTATGCATGCCCAGGGTTTCAAGGACAGTCGTAACATGACTTGTTGGATTGAAGACACCCTTTGCACTTTGGACACTGTTTACTGGTCCCCACATGTGCAGCAGGGACTGACATTGTCACTGTATGTTGTATATCCTTCTGACATTGTGTTGCTGTGTTTTGTCCATGTGTGTGATATGGAACACAAGATACGCTCATCTGTTTATTTAACACAAGCATACAGCCATGTGTGTGGCACAGGGGGAGCAATGGAGAGGTCCTCTTGTCCATGTCCACCTAGCCTCCACTTGGACATGACACAGTATTTGCCACTGCACCACTTTACTGCACACCAGCATCTTGGATTGCTGCTTGCAATCACCAAAGGTGTTACAGTGCATGTGTGGCATCACTGTATCATGTTTCAACTTACACGGTGCATGTGCATGTGACTGACTATGTTGGTGCAACACAGCATGTTGCAGTATGGCTTCTGTGTGTTTTACTGTAACATGTTCGACCTTTCTTTCCATCTCCATATACAGGTTATTGTGTCTATTTACTATACAGATGTGACGCTCTGCATTGATTTACAAACCTAGCATTGCATGTCTGTACAGTCCTATTTATCCCCTGAGGTAACGACACTCACATTGCCCCATTTTATTTGGACTGTGGCAGTGTGAGTGTCCATTTTCTTCCTTCATTTGTGCATTCCATGTACCGTGATATATGTGTACAGACACTGTATCCACACCAACCAGTGCAGGGGGTCCTTCTGCATAGTGTTATCTCTGCATGTTTCTGTGGATTGTTTCATTTGAATTCTCTGGGTTCATGTGCCTCTGCTACCTGTTAGCACATCCTCATTGTGCATTTGATGATTGTTTAGGGTTACATTGTTGCAGCTTTGATTCCTATATCAGGCATTATGTGACAGCTGTAACATATATTTCGATATGTGTGTTACGCTTTCTTACTTTTAACAACATATGCTGTTTCATTTGTGTGCCTCCTGTGTTGGCAGACAGATATGTTTTAAGGAACAGATCATGATTGATGTTTGTTGGGCCCTCATCATGCACCACCTACTGTCTACATGCACACATATGTACCTAACACATTTGGGGCATGCAGCAGCATGTGGGGGGTGGGGACCTAATGCATACTGCACACCATGCACCTGATGCACATTATCTCTCCTGCCCATCATCTGTGGACGGGCCAGTGACTTTTCGGTAACATGTGGGTTGCTGCCCTGCAAAATGTGTTCTCAGCTTTTCACCTGGGATCCAATCACCTTGATATTATGATAGGCGGTATCTACACTATCTCTGATGAGTAACCAAAATAAAAATATGTGTTGGATGTACATTTGTCTCTGCTGCTACTTGAACACACTGTACATGGTCCACCTGTGCTCACATTCTTGTACGGTGCCAGCTGTCTATCTGCCAGCTGTCTGCCACATCACTGGGTGTTACAGGTTCCCATACACACATTTCCTTTGAGGTTATATCTTTGGCTTGTGCTTGGTGTGGTTGTTTGGGATAGTGGTTACAGACATGTGTTTTAATGCCATAGATTGCAGGTTTGATTCCCACATGTTTGTTTGTTTTTTTGTGTTATGATAACCTGACCATGAGCTAACTACAAGGTTCATCACCTATCCACACACCCTTCCACCTCTTCACTGTACACCAAAGTGTGCCCTCTGTGCTGCCTATCCATCACAAATTAACTGTTACATATGTCTCTTTCTTTGTAGTGCTCACATAAGCAGTCTGTTTGGGGGATTGGCATTGCTGTGGTTTAGCTGGTCTGTGGCATACCTGTTTGCAGGTTCAATTCTCACATGCTCCTGTTCTATTTCATATTTTGCCCTGCCGCCCTTTGGGTTTAGGTTATTTCTCTCTTTTGCATGCTGTATCCACTGCATAACATTTCATTGTGTGTGTGCATGTAGTTATATGTGGTTCTGGTCCCAATTACAGACTGTGATTTGAGCTGTACACACCAGATCTGCATATGCATTCCATCATGGCTTTGCATTCCATCATGGCTACTGTTGGAGGTTTGCCTATCCTGGCAGCCAGCAGGCTTCTTGTGTGATGCCCTGCAGTATTCTTGTATGCAGCCTTTGCTACTGATCTCACGATGGTGGTGTAGCCTACCGGTTTGTGCACTGATATTTGTGCTAATGGTCATAGGTTTGATTCTTCTCTGTTCTCTTTCATTTGTATGCCTGTCCTGCACAGCAACTTTTCATTCCTGTAACAGTCATATCTGTACAGATCTGTGCTGTTAGCGCATTGTACCCTTATCACAGTTGCCAGCCATCCTTCTGTCCTTATATGTGTGTCTGGCAGCTGTGTGCCGTCCTGCCCTGATGTGCAAGCTCCTACCCCTGCACTGGTACACGTTTCTGCATTGCAGCTGTTCCTGTTTGCCTCTCCTGTGTTTGCTGTGCATGACACTGCTACTCCTCTGTCCTCCTGTCATTCCACCTATTCTGCCACCTCTACCTCCTCTGCTGGACACATCTTCCCATCCTCTGCCACACACTGTCATTGTTGCATGGTACATTACCATCACCCTGTGCATCACTACAGCTGGCCCCGATGTTTGTCCATTTTTCAAACTGCCACATGGGCTGAACACAGATTTGTCTGATCCATCAGCTCAGATCTACTTCCTTCCATCACTTGGGCATTGTCTTTCCTTGGTGCTCTGTGCAATGTTGGGTTACATCTGTGTTTGGCCCATACCTTTCTTGCTTTTCAACTTGGGGAACCTTACTGCCCTTGGCCAACATTTCTTGAGTGCCCTTTACATCCTTGGGGCATCTTTAGCCACACCTTAGATTAAGCCAGCTTATGGGGCGCCTAATATGGTGCCTTGGGGGCTGACAACCTTTCAACGTGCCCTCTGGGGCACATTATAACCCACCTTGGCTGACGTGGTGGTTTAGGATGTGCCTTCTGGGGCGCCCTAAAAGGTGCATTAGTTTATGGCACTGGGGTGCGGTTATTTTTAGCTGGCAGCACAGATTGTTGGACTGTTACAAGCAGGAAAAGGAATTGCCTTGGTCACCCAAGTTCATTAAGCCCACTGAGGGATCAACCTCATGACCCCTGTTTCAGCAGTCATTGTATTAACCAGTGTGCTATACCTCTATTGCTGCGATTGCAGGTCAGCACGCAAAGTTAAGGTTAATGCGCGATAACGTGCGCGGCTTCCTCTATCGTGCGATAATGGACACGGCACACTTTATCGCGCAATAACCCTGTGATTGCTACCTTAAGACCCGAACGCCCACTCCTTATATGGCATTCTTCACTTTATCGCTGCAACTAGCGCTGGTGACATTAAGACGGTTTAGTAAACATACCCCATAATCTGCATTGCTTCCTTTGTCCTTCAGTAACTTCTCTTTGGACATTTTGGGGGTCATTCTAGAACACGAATAAGGGTTTTGTACATGCGGCAGGGATCTTTATCTGACAAAAATGTCCCCGACCGTATTCTGAAACACTGTTGACATGCACGTCCAGACACTTGCACAGGGATCATAGAATGTGTCCAAAAGGGGTGGAATGGGGGTATGATCAGCCATGGAGATGTATAAAGTGTATTCAGGAAAGTCCCATGTATGTTTTCAGTGATTTCCACAGATGTCCCCATTTTTCCTGCGGAAATATGGAATAAGGCTAGGACTTAGAAAAAACTCTGCTTTGCTCTTCAATGCATCCCATAGGAGAATGGTTGCAGCAAGCATATTTTGAAATGGTGTGTCTGCAATCTGGAAAAGCACAAGAAGGTTTTAAAGAACAGAAAGCAGAGGTGAGGGAAGGTTGTAAGGTAAAGAAACTTTAATTAACAACCCTATAGAAATATTAAGAAGAGCAATAGTGTTTATTCTGGCTATGCTGGCATTTGCTGTTTTTGCTAAAGAGCTAATCTAGGGTTCCCTAACAATTCTTATATTCTGAAAAATGGGACTGTAGATGTAAGGATAGCATGTGAGTGAGTATGGAAAAGATTCTTGTTTGGTTGAGAAACACAGATCAGCAGTTTTTGATAGGTGTGGGGCATCGTTTTGTGACTGCAAGTGAGAGAATGTTTGTGTGTGTGTGTGTATGTGTGTGTGTGTGTATGTGTGTGTGTGGTGTGGTGTGTGTGTGTGTGTGTGTGTGTGTGTGTGTGTGTGTGTGTGTGTGTGTGTGTGTGTGTGTGTGTGTGTGTGTGTGTGTGGTTTGAGTGTTTCATGGGAGGATCTGGTGTGCTCATCTGCAATTCTGGTGGGACATGAATGGCTGGTCAGTAACTGGACTATATGGATGACTTCAGCATCACCAGGTGCCAGTGTGATGGGACATTTGTAGAAACCGAAGATGATGCTTTTGGGTGTCTATTAGTGCTATTTGCACTGTTGCATGATCTCATTCTGAGGGTTACTTATTATTTACAGAGATATGTTTTGCATTTCGCTACAATGAACCTTTGTTGCATTCTACTGGTCTATACTTATCATTATAAAGACTATTAGCAAAGATACCCAATGCAAGCATAACTAAGGAGCTCTTTACTGCCATGTATGCTTCGCTACCAGCTATGTCAGGACAGACATATCAGCTTCTACTTGATTTACAATATCTTTGCATGCACTGAGATTACTTTGCAGTGTTATGGGCATGCAACAGACTAGCATATGTTGCCTGGTTGGCATCACCATTTATGTATCATTAGTAGTCATTTGTAGTTTGCATGAGTATAACACTGTCAGTGAGAGGAGCAGCTGAGGAGATGAACGTTTTAACAGTGGAGGAGTGGCTGCAAGGAGATGTGCAGGATCGGAAACATGCATCTTTTCAGGATATGGTGAGTGTGGGGATGTCCAAGCCATTTGTTGCATCTATCTGTCCCCCATTATGACAGCAAGGGCCCATGTTTCTCCATATTGGATGCGTGCCATGCCAGAAATGACTATGCCCATGATTCTGTAATTGTGGGCATGTCTAAACACACAGTTTCAGAATTGGGTTTAAATCGAGCCTGTCTTTGATTTGGATGTGCCCATGGGCCGGACGTGCATGTTATGGAATTGGGCTCCATGTGGAACACTGGGATGAATGTCAACCATCTTCATGGCTAAATGGATTCGAGCCTTGGCTCTATGCTGGGCCTGGGCCATTGCTTTCCCTTGGATAATTTCCACTCAGAAAATTTTGCGATCCATATGATAAATGCAGATACAGCACCAATGTCAACACAATTAACAAAAAGGACAACAGGCTAACAATTCACTTTCCTTCTTGATGTGAATAATGTTGACAAATGGTCAAGGTTATCTATATTACTCTTTGTGTTATCATAATGTAGTACGATATGTGACTTTCTGTTAGCATCTTCTATAAGAACTGTTATATTCTGCTTGTAGATAAGACATGAAGGTTAGTTGATCCTTGAAACCAAAGATAGAGCTATTCACTTCTCTGTTGATCATTGCTCTTATTTTATTAGGAATGCCTGGTTTATTGAATCAAATTGTACTTACATATGTCAAACCATCTTGCAGGAGATCTTCAGCTAACTGTACAGATGTGAATATTTTGGAAGCTGTTACATTCTGACCACTTCCACGCCAAGGCAGAACTAACTTCTTGACAACACGAGCACCATGCCCAACATCATACTGTTCACCAGATTGGTGTCCCAGGTACACTTCACCTTTCAATGGATAACTCATTTCTGCATCACAATTCCACCATATTTTGATGCCAAGAAACTCAATACCACAAAAGCCTTTATTTCAATGCTATCAACATTATGTCAGTACTTTGGTTGGTCAGGATTACTGTAATTTCATACTGTGATTTGACATCATGCTTCACGATTGGTCTCCAAGACAACAGGATCAAGCACTACTTGGATTATGAAGCATGTGAAGCATTCACAAATGAAGAACAGGTAACAGTGTTAGTAATTCCAGGTTGCTGTCTGATGTCTTGAATCCTGCATCTACCAGCATTTGACACATTTTTATGCCAAACTGTGCTATTTTGTCCAGCACATGTGGTTTTGGTTCCTGTTGAGGTGCATATACAGAACTATGGTTGAGTTAACTGTGACCCCGCTATGTCCCCAACTACATGTACCATGAGTCTGTGCATGACTTCTTCCTCTTGCAAAATAATCAATGGGTTGATAAGGTTGACTATCAAGATGTGGGTCATCTATAGCACGTTGAATGGATTCTGTGTTACTCTGATCTGACTGTTCTGAGATATGATCGATCTCATCTTTGGAGATGTCTGATCCTCAAAATCAGAGTCATCATTGTCCTCCAAAATTGCCCGCTGAACATGTGCAGCAGTGTATCAAGTCTATCTCCTTCTCATAAACATTATGCATAAAAATGGAAAGAAGTTTGTTGCATATTTCATACTTAATAAGGAGCATTTTTGGGGGTACGTTTGGACTCCAAAAGGGAAGTAGATGATGTTGGTACAAGCAAACTCAACACCTGAAAATACAAGAATATCAGAACTACCATTGGTAAAGTAACAAACTCCTAAAATATCATCTGTAAAGTATCTCTGGAATTTACATAGCACCTGCACAATACTGTGTGGGGTCCAATTGGAACCCACTTGGTAGGATCAGGGTTAATACCGCACTACAGGACATATTGGAACCAAAACATTGCATAGCTGTAACATATTAGGGGTAATCACCCCTTTTTCTCTTGAAACACCATTGCCTCAGCTTTTCTCAAAATTAATGGATGATCGATTATTATCAAACTATTCTTTAATAGTAGGAAAAGATAAAATTAACAAAGAAGTTTCTAATCTTTCATCTTTGTCTAAAGGGTCATACAACAAAATATCTCCATAAATTAATTTACACAGAGGAGCTAAATACGCATTAAACAATGCTGCTGATAGGGTCGAGCCCTGTAGTACCACTTCAGGCAAAGCAACCATTGAGATTCCTCAGAACCAATATATATCCTACATTCATGAACTTCTAAGTAAGACTGAAACTATTTAAAAAACAGTCCTCCTATATCATCTTGGGCAAGGTAAGCTAACAATATTTGTTGATTTACACAATCAAATGCCATAGATCAGTTAATAACACAAGATATTTATTTGACTTGGTCTGTAACCCCATCAGTAAATAATAACACTCCAATCAAGGTTTCAATACTATGACTTCTACAAAATTCATTGATCTGTACTTGAGATCTTCTTATGCTTTAACAAAATCATCAGATTGTCTCCTCATTACTTGTTCTTACAAATTTGCCATAAACAGAAGATTTGAAATAAGCCTATAGTGAGCACAGTCGTGCCAGCTGAAGTTTCTGTAAAACTGGTTGTATTGCAACCTGCTTTAATGATAAAGTAACCACATCAACCTTAAAAGAGGCATTCACAAATTACACAAACATTTGGCAGTTCTTCTCTCAAAAACTGTCAATATTAAATTGCCACTTTATGCAAACAGCATGTTGATGTATTCATAGTAACTTAGGAAAATAGTAGATAGCCAGGTCCCCCTCTATGCCTTTGTTTAGGGTTGCACCTGAGCCCTATGCAGGTCACTCCCTCCATTTTTTAAGTCTAAAAGATATTTACATTTATTTTGATTCCATCCTCTTGCTATATGGGGATCCTCTGTGCCTTTCTAATTATATAACATATTTCTTCCTCATTAGTGGTTTCAAATTCATTCCAACAACTCTGAATTCCTTAATTGTCCTTATCCAAATACAAATTCAGTGCTTCCTTTGAGATATTCCAAGTCTCAAATTTCATCTGGACAAAGTGTGGAAACTCATTTACTGACGACATTTGATCATCTCTTTGGACAATGGGAATTGTTAATAACCTCTTCACATACCAGAAGAGATCAACAGTTTTATTCAGTGATGACTCAATTTTATTAGTGTAATATTCCTTTTTGGCAATGACAATGGCAAGTTTATATTTCTTCAGTTGTTCTGCATACAACTCTTGATTTTCCACAGAATTGCATTTTTTCCATTGTCTCATATTTCCTCAGTTACTATTTTTCCCTTCTAAAACGTCATTATACCAGGGCTTACTGTTATGCAGTCTGTTATTATCCTTATCTTTTCCTCTTTTTCCAGTCTGCATAACACTACCACCAATCCATAAATTCCAATCCTCAACCATCTTAACTACAGTTTCATCAGAATATGACCTATCATAGACAGTCAATGCAAATTAAAAATTTCTTGATCAAAAATCCACTTGTTTCCTCCAAGACATTTTACATTTATCTAACCTCCTTACCTCAACTTCCAACCTAAAATCAATTACAGCATGATCAGTTCATGACTGGAAAATAGGTCTAAACCTGCCATCTTTATTTCTAAATTAGAACCCACCAGTACAAACTCACAAACACAGAAACATGTCAGCAGAAAAAGAAAATATGGCCTATCTAGCCTGCCCTTCCATATCAGCTACTGTAGTCCCTTCTTTTCCTTCAGAGATCTTCTGGGTTTGCCCCATGCTTTCTTGAATTTAGATGCTGTCCTTGTCTCTATTACCTCCACTGGGAGACTATTCCATGCATCTACAACTCTTTCCGTAAAGAAGTAATTCCACATATTACTCCTGAGTCTATCGCCTTTCACCCTCAACCTATGCCCCCTCATTGCAGAGCATATATTCAATTGAAAGAGGCTCTCCTCTTGCACATTTATGCCACAGAGGTATTTAAACGTACCTATCGTATCTCCTCTATCCCGCCTTTCCTCTAACATATACATATAAAGATCTTTAAGTCTGTCCCCGCATGGTCTATAAAGAAGACCACTGACCATTTTAGTAGTCACTCTCTGTACTGACCCCAGCCTGTTTATATCCTTTTGGAGGTGTGGTCTCCAGAATTGCATACAATACTCCAAATGAGGTCATACCAGAGACTGATACAGAGGCACTATCACCTCCTTTTTTCTGCTGACCATTCCTTTCCCTATGCACCCAAGCATTCTTCTAGCTTTCACCGTTGCCTTTTCCATCTGTTTAGACACTCTATGATTATCAGAAACAATCACGCTCAGGTCTCGCTTTTCTTTCGGGAACAGAAGTACTTCACCCCCTACACTGTACAGCTCCCTTGGAATTTTGCTGGCTAAATGCATGACCCTGCATTTTTTAGCATTAAATCTCAGCTGCCAAATCTAGACCACTCTTCAAGCTTAGCTAGATCCCTCCTCATGTTATCTACTCTTTTCTGGGTGTCTACCTTATTGTAGATTTTGGTATCATCTGCAAAGAGACAAACCCTACCCGACAGCCCTTCCAATATATCACTAACAAAGATGTTAAAAAGAATTGGATGAAGGACAGTTACCTCAGGTACACTACTGGTAACATCCTTTTCCTCAGAGTAAGCTCCATTTACCTTCACACTTTGTCGCCTCCCACTCAACCCATTTCTAACCTAGTCAGTCACTTTTGGGTCCATCTCTAGGGTGCTCAATTTATTTATAAATCGCCTGTGCAGAATGGTATCAAAGTCTTTACTGAAATCCAAGTACATCACATCTAAGGATCTCCCTCAGTCCAACTCTCTAGTGACCCAGTCAAAGAAATCAATCATAATTGTCTGACAAGATCTGCCTTGGCATATACATGCTGCCTCAGATCCTACAATCCATTGGACTCCAGAAAACTCACTATCCTCTGTTTTATCAGTGTTTTCATTAATTTACTCACCACAGAGGTCAGAATAACCGACCTATATTTCTCAACCTCATCCTTACTTCTGCTCTTGTGTAAAGGGGCCACATGTGCCTTTCTCCAGTCTTCTGGGACCACTCCTGGCTCTAAAGAAGCATTTCAAAGGTCAGTCAGTGGAGCCACTAGAACATCCCTAAGTTCCTTCAGTATTCTCATATGTATCCCATCCGGCCCCATTGCTTTCTCTACTTTTAATTTAGCTAGTTCCTCACGAGCAGAGCCTTCTAAAAATAGTTCAAGAACCACTTCACTTCTGCTCCTATTTGTGAGTGTTTTATGATGGCCTGCTCCTGGCCCTTCATCCATGAACACAGATTAAAAATCTTAGTTAATGACGTCTGCTTTACCCTCATCAGCTTCTACATATTCCTCCCCTTCCCCCTTGAGTCTGACAATACCACTTCTGCACTTCCTCATCTCACTAACATATATGAAAAATGCCTTGTCCCTCCCATTTTATTGCATTGGCTATTTCTTCTTCTTTTTGTATCTTTGCTTTTCATAGTAACATAGTAATATAATGTATGACAGCAAATAAAGACCAGTATGGTCCATCTAGTCTGCCCAGCAAGGTGGCAAGAGTAGGTGCACCTGCTGCTCCATGCAGGTCACCCCTCCCCATGTGTTTGTTTAGGGGTGTACCCACCGCTTCGTGTAGGTCACCCCTATTTGTGCAGATATAAGAGATAGTTATGTTTATTTTGATTTTATCCTGTTGCTATAAAGGGATTCACTGTGTCTGTCCCATGCCATTTTGAATTCTGTCACTGTGTTTGCCTCACCACTTCCATCAGGAGGGCATTCCAAGCATCCACCACCCTTTCAGTGAAAAAGTATTTCCTGACATTGCCTTTCATTTTACTTCCTTGCAGCTTCATGTTATGCCCTCTAGTTTTACAGCTTCCTAATCTTTGGAAGAGGTTTGTTTGTTTATTAATACTCTTTAAGTATTTAAAGGTCTGAATCATATCTCCCCTGGCCCTCCTCTCCTCCAGAGTGAACATAATTAAGTCTTCAAGTCTCTTCTTCTGATGCAGGCTCCAAATCATTTTGGTTGCCTTCCTCTGAACTACTTCCAGCCTTTTTATATCCTTTGTGAGATATGGTCTCCAAAACTGAACACAATATTCCAAGTGAGGCCTCACCAGCGACTTGTACAGTAGCATTAGTACCTCTTCCTTTCTGCTGGTAATTCCTCTCTATATGCAACCCAGCACCCTTCTGGCTTTTGCCACTGCCTTGCCACATTATTTCGCCACCTTGAGATCCTCAGAAACAATCACTCTGAATTCCTTCTCCTGGTCCGTGCACACCAATCTCTTGCCCCCTATCACATACAATTTCCTTGGATTTCTGCATCCCAAGTGCATGACTGTACTTCTTCACATTAAATCGTAACTGCCAAGCATTAGACCATTCTTCCAGCTTTTGTAGTGGTGTATACTCAGGTACAGTATAAATTTCCCATGTCCCTGCAGGTCTTGTACCTGAGGCAATGGAGGGGTATGTGGCTTGCCCCTAGCCACAAGGGGTGCCTGTGGGACCAGAAACCCCAGTCCCTCTGCTCTGAGTGGGATTTGAACCCTCAGCCTGAGGTAACATACCCCAACCAGTAAGCCACAACTGCTATTAAGGTCCTATCAATAGTACTAGAAGTAAGCCTGGAAGATCTCACTTTCCAACAAGCAATGTCTAACATTCACACAGAGCAAGCACAGTCAGACTGCACCTGATGCCCCTCACTGGGTGTCCCCACCGTATAGATACTAACTACAGACAGTACACGTTGCATGTATACCCAGCAAGCAGGTCAGTGATTGGGCCCCCAGAACTGAAAGCACACCCACAACACTAAAAACAAATGCTATATGACACTATGTGGGTACATAGCCGTGCCATGGTCACTGCTCGGTCAGAGTGAGAATGTCCTCCCAGCAGGACATGCTGTGGCAACCCGGTCCATGCAGGTGGCGGTCAGACACTACGACATACCAGCCATTGCAGTACCCTGATGCAGACGCATCCTGCCCAATCCTCCCTGTCTGGGCCATACCCACAATACTTTGCTCCTCATTATGCACATTTGCAGGCTAACACTGGAAACAGTGTGAGGCCCAGTGAGGAGTAGAAAGCTACAAAACAATGGATAGACATACACACATACACACTCATATTGCAGCATTGTGCAAAGATAGGGATGGTTGGCATCCCTGCTTGCCACACTGACCCCAATCTCAGTGCAGACATTGTTAAAGTGTGCTCATTGTGCAGGAGCTAGTAATAGTGCTCTGGTGCTAACTGCTGCTCCATTTGCTGGAGCCAACAGCCTGATGCTCCATTCAGCTGTGGATAGTGGAGTCTGTCTGTGTGGGTGTTTGTACCCCTGTGAGCCGATGCATTGGGTATTCCACATGTTGGTGTCGTATCTGCATTGTTGGATAAAATCTTGGGATATGTACTGCAGGATCCACAGCCAGGACCCAAACCTGTGACTCTTTGCTTTAATACACACCAACTGTGTGCAATGCACCACACTGCTGCCACATAGGCATATCAGTCCCTGGGGCTACCTTGCTTTCCATCAGACAGACTTTGCATGTTGCACTACTCACCATGCACTGGAACAGGGCATGACCGTGGTCTGCAGCAGACGGGAGCTGCTGTCCACTCCGCCAACCCCCTCCCCCCCCGCCATGCTGACATGCCCGTGTGCTATCAGTGATGGTGGTGTACAGTCACAGACCAGTGGGTAGGTGGGTGCCTAGGGTGCAGGGTCTGGGGGGAGGAGGAGGCATACATGGACAGCCACACATCCCCCCATCACCGCCTGCCACCATTATGTCTCTACAACCTGGGGAGGAGACGGCTGCGGGGTGGTAGGTATGGGGTCTGGAGCATATTGCCATGACTGGAACAGCTAAACATTGGTTGCTTGTTTCTGCCATCGGAGTGTGTGTAGACAAGGGGACAAGCACTGAGGCTACTTCCCAGACTGCTGGGTGAAACTAGTTTTTCAGGTAATGCATGATCGACCTCTGCATTTCATTACCAGAGGCTGTAGTAAAGGTTGCTAGTGTAGCTGTGTTTAAAATATGTTTGGCCAGGTTCCTGGGGAAGGTCCCTCAGTCATTCTTAGTGTAGACCCCCGCTTTGCACTGCATGTCCCATTACAAGAATTGTGGATCATGTGTGCCCTTTGGGGTACCTGCTAGGTGTCTGTCCCTAGTTTGGACACTGTTGGATACAGGATAGTGGGCATGATGAACCTTGATCAGACACTGTCTTGCATATTTACCAGTCTTCTGTTCGTATGTGTCACCTAGGGAGCTACCTGGTCCGCCTTGTGCCCCCGCCTATGCCCCATTTGCACCATCAACAAAGTGCCTTTTCATACCTGGATACTATGCTGTTGCTGCAAATAGTGCACTACTATCACTTTCTTGAGTTCACATGTCTGTGCAGCACATTGCAGATATTTAAAAAGTCTCTCTCTCCTCAAAGTGAACCCTTACCAACAGGTTTGCACTTGCGGTAATGTTCCTGGTGTTAAGGTAACAGTGTTAAGGGAGCCGGTCCTTGTTCCTGGCCACTCCCCGCCCATTGATCCCTACTCTCCACCTACTCTCTGCCCATAGGGCGCTTTACACTGCCGGTCCGGTTAGCACGCGCTAAGGCGGAATTTTGCACTCTAATGGCAAATGCTCCTTTACTGTGGTTTAGTAAACATACACCATAATATTAGACGGCAGATAAAGACCAATATGATCCATCTAGTCTGCCCAGTAAGGTGCCTAGAGTGGTTGTAACTGCTGCTCCATGCAGGTCACCCCTGTTTATGCCTGTGTTTAGGATTGCACCTGCTGTTTTGTGCAGGTCAGTCCCCTCTATTTATTGTGAAAGGGCTGTCGGGTAAGGTTTGCCTCTTTGCGGATGATACCAAAATCTGCAATAGAGCAGACACCCAGGAAGGTGTAGATAACATGAGGAGGGATCTAGCTAAATTTGAAGAATGGTCTAGAATTTGGCTGCTGAGATTTAACGTTAAAAAATGCAAGGTCATGCATTTGGGCTGCAGCAATCTAAGGGACCGATATAGTACAGGGGGTGATGTACTTCTGTCCATAAAAGAAGAGTGGGACCTAGGCATGATTGTGTCTGATGATCTTAAAGTAGCTAAACAGGTAGAAAAGGCAACGGCAAAAGCTAGAAGGATGCTTGGATGCATAGGGAGAGGAATGGCCAGCAGAAGAAAGGAGGTGATAGTGCCTCTGTATAAGTCTTTGGTGCGACCTCATTTGGAGTATTATGTGCAATTCTGGAGACCGCACCTTCAAAAGGATATAAACGGGTTGGAGTTAGTACAGAGGGTGACTAATTAAATGGTCTTCATTGTAAAGCATATGAGGACAGACTTAAGAATCTTAATATGTATACTTAGAGGAAAGGCAGGATAGAGGTGATATGATTGAGACATTTAAATACCTCCATGGCATAAATGCACAGGAGGACAGCCTCTTTTGACTGAAAGCAAGCTCTGCTACGAGGGGATATAGGATGAGGGTGAAAGGGGATAGACTCAGGAGTAATATGCAGAAATATTTCTTTACAGAAAGAGTGGTAGATGCGTGGAATAGTCTTCCATTGGAGGTAGTAGAGATGAGGACAGTATCTGAATTCAAAAATCACTGGACAAACACAGAGGATCTCTAAAGTAAAAAAGGGGACTGTTACAGTGTTTGATATGGAAGGGCAGACTAGATAGGCCATGTGGTCCTTTTCTGCTGTCATGTTTCTATGAAGTATAAAAGATATTTAAGATATATAACTTTGTTTAAAAGATATTGACGAAATATAATTTTCTACAAGCTGATTTCTGCAGGTAAAGAATTGTTTGACCCTTGGAAATGGCTTTGAAAATCACCTTCCTAATGAACTTATACTAGAATAAGTCACTATTATAAGTTATTAACAGAAAAAAATGTTTTTTTCCTCAGCTGGATATTAAAGTATAATATGTAGCTTTGAAAAGGAAAAATAAGAATTATGTAGTTTGTATACTTATGCTTTTAGTTATGCTGTTTTCTGCCACAGCATTCCTATTCACCACCTCAGAAGAGAACACTGCTTTTAATGGTTGCTTAAGAGTTAACGTTAAGTTAAACTAATTATTTACACTGTGCAGGTATGCAGTACCTCAATTGGAATCCACTTTAATTTTAACGACTTACATTTAAAATGGCTTCACTATGGCTAGAACAGTCTATTGTGAGCTCAGAACAGATTGTAGCACAGCCATAAAAACATGTTTTTATTCTTTTCACAGTAGGTTTAATCATGGTGAAATAGTCTTTGCCAATAGTCTACCAGCATTAACTACTCACATAATGAACTAAATCAGCCACTTGCACAATTTTCTCAGAGTTCGTAACATACATTATTGTTCCTGACAAATAAATAGAATGTTATTGAAAATGTAATAGGATTTCACAGCACTTAATTAAAAACCGTGTACAATGATTGCTGTGTAGAACTATTTTCATTAAATCTGAGGTGAGACTCTGCCAGTATGACCATTCGATCTTATCATTGGCTTGCACTTTATTAAGAACGCATCTGTTTTTCATTTATCTTTTCCTCTGATATGACTTTGTCATATTGTTCTATGGTTTCAAAACACCATAGTGGAAATACTGGAAAGTGACTACTGAAATAAAAATATTTGTTCATGGATTGCAACTCCTGTAATATCATACTATGCTCTGGGCATATGCTGTGATCTATGATCCGGTGCTGATCACGTGACTATATGACAACATATTTGATCTCTGCTTATGATGGCTCATACTTTCTGTACCTCAAATCCCCTTGTATGCTACTTGTTTTGTTTTCTTATTAGTGCTGTTTGGTTAGCATCTATCTTTTCTGTATTTTCTTTAGGATCAGTTCAATGAACAGTGACAATAAAACCATAGAATATGATGATAGAAAAAAAAAACCACAGAGTTTATCCAGTCTTCTCAAATCAAGTGCCCAGTCTTTATAGTACAATCCTACATTCTCTAGAATTTCTTCTCCTCTTTGGTGGTTGTCCCATGTTTTCTCAAATTCATATGCTGTCCTTGTCTTGACTACATTCTCTGGGATGCTGCTCTGCATATTCACCACTCTTTTTGTGAAAAAAAAAGAAAAACAGAAACACTTCCTCAGATTCCTCCTGAGTCTACTTCCTTTCACCTGCATCTTATGACCCCCACATATCAGAGCCTCCTTTATACCAAAAGATGCCAGCTTCTTGTGCATTTATATCTTGGAGGTATTTAAATGTCTCTATCTTCTCCCCTATACTGCTTCTCCTCCAGGATGTATGTGATTAGATCTTTATGTCTGTTCCCATATGTTGTACGTATGATAAAGATCACTGGCCATTTTAGTAGCTCCCCTCTAGACTAACTTGTAGCAGTTTCTATCCTTTTGAAGACGTGTCCCCAGAATTACAGACAGTGCTCCAAATAATGTCTTACCAGAGACTTTTAAAGAGGCATTATCACCTCATTTTCTCTTCTGGCCATTACTCACACTGTTCATCTGAGCATGTTTTCAGCTTTTGCAGTCATCTTATCTACTTGTTTCGCCAGTTTAAGATAATCAGATACATCGACCCCAGATGTTGGTCTTTCCTGCAAAAAAATAACTTCATCTCCTATACTATATTGCTCCCTTGGGTTTTTGCAGTACAGATGCATGACCTTACATCTTTTAGCATTATTAAGTCTTAGCTGCCACATTCTAGATCACTCCTCAATTTTCACTAAGGGGCATGTTTACTAAACATTCCTAACGTGCGGGGCCGCGCTAGTGTGCCTGTGCCATATAAGGAGTGGGCGGTTCAGGCAGAAAATAGAAAAAAAACGGTAGTAAGCAACCGGACGTGTGTGCGTCGCGCTAATGTGCGGGGGTCGACATTAGCGCGTGGAAAGGCAAAGTGGCGCGCTGCTGAGTATACAAAACAACAGAGCCGTGGTACAACGGTGAAGACACTGACCAATGGTGCAGGGGCCATGGGTTCAATCCCCCAGTGTGCGCAACAACAAAGGTCAGCTGAGGCAGTAACTGTAATGATTAACATTGTTTTAGGAGGCAAATTAATTTGGAACGGCATAAGGCGGCGCACAGTTATTTTTGGGCAGCAGAAGGCGGCGCACTGGTCCCCTTGGGCGGCAGAAGGCGGCGCGCTGATAGGCACAAGGCGGCGCGCTGATGCACAAGCACAGGACCAGAGCCACAGCACAATGGTTAAAACACTGACCAATGGTGCAGGGATCAGGGGTTCAACTCCTCACAATGCCCAGTGAAAAATGCCTGCTGAGGTATTATGTTGTGGAGTGCTGTAGGAGGCTGTATAATTTTATTTTGTTATCACTACTAGCAAACGCACTCTCCCAGCATGTTAACATACGGCGGCCCATAAGGCACATGTTACAGTGCACTGTTCGCCAAGGCACCCTTGAATGACCCCTATAGGGCAGCATGTATGTTGCGACACAGGATAATGTATAGTGCACCCTATAGGGATGGCAACCATAAGGTGGCCTACAGGGCGCCCTATGAAGCACCCTCAGAGGCACCTAATGAGTATAGTAAGCTGAGGGTGGTCTTGCCGGCATAGACATATGTACAGTAAATAAAAATAAAGCTGTGGACAGCCCTACCAAAGGGCCCCACTGTGGGTTTGAACCCATGACCTCTAGCTGCATAGGCAGTGATGTAACCATTGCACTACAGCTCCATAGCTGTAAGCAGGCCCCTGGCTGGCTGCAGATAGCCTACACGTCACCTCACAGACAGTCTGCTGGTGTCAACAGGATGGGTTAGGCCACCCGTACCCATGATGCACTGCACATGCAAATTAGCTGTCCGCAGATGGACACAAGATGGGGAATGCACCCCCACAGCACCTCGGCCCTGTTGGGGGAAGTGACCGGGTGCACCCACACAGCACCTTGGCCTAGTAGGGGGCACTGACCGGGTGTTTTACTGGCACAGAGTAGCCACACACCGTTACATCGTGCGGGTACTGTGCTCACCCTGAGTGTGCAATGAGGTGGCCAGGACCAGGTCAACAACACCTGCCATGGCTGATGGAGGCCAAGCGGGCATTCCAAAGCAGTGTTAATGTGTAAGTTAGCTTTTTTATGCACAAACACCATGTTTATCCCTGTCTGCCGCCATCAGGCACCCCCCCCCCCCCCGTGGCAAACATGGTCCCCATCAAGGGATCCACACTCTACCTCCCTGCAAAGGTGGCAGTACAGGGCAACATCAACCCCAGTCCTGCTGAGGAACACCACCACCCCCCCCAGGAAGCTCCATACACAGCCATAACACAATAGCAGACAGACATAAGCCCAGGGTATGGTAAGCTGCACTCCACCACCAGATATTCCCCTGCAGCAAGCCAACAGCCACTGCACCCTGCAAGCCATTATAGCAAGACATTTACCAGCTACAAACAGTCTGCTGGTTAGTCCATAGTGCATGTTCCCAATGGAGATGCATGCACCCAGAATTGGGCTGTCTGCATACACAGCAAGCAGATATATCAGTGACTGGGCCCCAAAGAGAAACCCATATATATCACATGAGAGAACTACTATACAGCACTATGGGGGGGCCTAGCCATGCTGTGGTCACTGCACAGTCAGGGTGAGCGTGATCCCCCAGATGGACATGCTTTGGCCACCCTGTCTGTGTAGGTGGTGGCCGGACACTACAATATCCCAGCCAATGTCCCTGCCAGGGCCCTATGCCCAGTGCAGATGCATCCTGGCCACGCCATCCTGCCCTGGCTATACCCATGGTACCTTGCACCTCATTATGCACATTGACTGGCCAATACTGGCAACAGTGCTGGCAGTGCGGGCTGTTGAAGGGGCTTGCAGCCAACACCCACTGTATAGACAGACACACACTTCCACACCTCTGCCATCATGGTGCTACGATTGAGGGGGTAAGTAGCCTTGCCCACCAAACCGGTCCTGAGCACGGCAAGGCATGGATATGGTACGCATTACAGCTGGTGGTCACTCCCCAGGGTGGTAAGCACCGTCAGAGGCCAGGCCTGGAGCATGCCCCGCAAACACCTAACAGATTGTTTGGATGGGGCCAACTAGCAGTATGTACGTAACGTATGGATAACTGCCTGCCTGTGCTCCTAGCAAACGTCTCCGAGCTGTGTACCGTATACCTCAGGTGTAGGGTGACATTGGTAAGTTATGCAAGTGCTCGTTTTGGGTGCTGCATGCACGGTCCAATGTTCTGCCTTTCCAGGTGACATTGGCCAATGGGGCCTGTGGGTGTGGGTGTGTCTGCCCTTGATGGCTGCTGCTTTACGGCACAGATTCCCAACTCCAGTCCAGGTGTGCATCACACTGTTCGGGTTTTCCTGCTATCCCTCATGAATATGCATGGACTACATCTACATGCCATGGGGGTGGTGCATAGATATACAGCACAGGCATTTGTATGAGTGTCAGCATGGAACCTGACTGGTGTGTGGCCCACCAGGACTGCATTTGGGTGATTCTGCTCTAGGTACTGCCCCTGTTCATGGTGTCTGTGCTCAGTGGGGTAAAAGATAGATGTCTTACCATTGCATATGTCCCCGCCATGAAAGGTGTGTCCTTACTATCACTGTTTAGTTGTGGGAAAAATATGTGGGCAGGATTGGCAGTAGCCCCAGCTGGGCTTTGAACCTGTGACCTTCTGTTCTTGTATGCACTGTCTGTGTGCACTGCACCACTGTGTAGCCACAGATTGGTTGGATTCCCTGGACTGTCCATGACTGTGGATCCGGCAGGACCTGTCTGTTGCAGTGGACTGTGCCAGCCTGCACATGGCTAGGCCTCTGTCTTCTGTGGTTAGCAGCCACTGCCCCCTGCACCACATGTACTTGTCCGCCAACATGCTGGCATGACCGTCTCTCAGAAAAAGCAGTTGACCTGATTGCACTGTGGCAGTATGGGACTGCATTTGGGGGACTTGGCTGTAGGTAATGCCCATTGTTGTGGTGTGTGTGCGGTGTTGGGTAAAATATGGGTGTTTTCCCCATGCATACAGGGGTGTCTGCGCTATCTTTATTTAGTGGTGGGTAAAATATAGGGACTGGGCTGGCAGGTGCCCCAGCTGGGTTTTGAACCTCTGCCCTCTGGTTCTAGAGGTAATGACTCTGTCTGCTGTACCACACTTTGGCCACAGAGACAGTGTAGCCCCTGGAGGCAGTAAGCCTGGCAGGATGGAGTCACAAACCCTGCTCTACGCAAGTCTACTGTGGGCATATGCACCCTGTCTGGTGACAAACGTGCACATAAACCCCGGAACTGACCACGGGAAATGTGGGACAGAATATCACCACGCTGGGCAACAGTGATATTAATGGGCAACCATAGCAAACACTCCCAGGAAAGCTCCAAAACGTGGAAATGTTTTTTGGAAGAGTCTCCTCTCAGTAGACCCTTCCAAAATTCATTTCTTGTTTCTGGAGCTTTGCTGGGTGTGATTTCTGTATTTGCCCATCACTATAACTGTTCCCCAGCTGAATTACTATTTTTAATAGTTCTGTTGTGGTCATTTTCTATGTTTATTTTCACTTTTGTGCTGTGCACATGTATCACACTGCTCACGTTTTGCTGGTTTCCCCGGTTTTCCTGTACATTGCTGACGGAAATGGTTTCTCTTCCCTTTAAATGCTTTCTACCGCGAGTGTTTCACTCGCGGTAGTTTTTACATGGAAATTCGGGCTCGATACTGTGCGGGGAGCCTCTCCCCTCCCACTCTCCACCCATTGACCCCGTCCCTCCGCCCCTCCGGAGCCTTCCTCCGCCCTCCTTTCGCCGTTCCACGCCTCTATCGGACATTTGCGGGCCCGCACTTGTACGGGGCCCGTTAGTGAGCCGCGTACCTGTGCGGGGGTGACACGCACGTGTGCGGGGCGTTTAAACGCGTTTCTGCGCGTTTCAGTGCCGCGTTGCCGTGCGCTATTTTGCGGCGCGCTCTTTTGCGGATTTTAGTAAACATGCCCCTAAATCCCTCCTCATATTTTCTTCACCTTCCACAGTATTTATCCCATTGCAAATTTTGGTATCCTCAGCAAAACCCCCCCAAAAAACCTTTTCCTATAGCCCCTCTGAAATATCACTTACAAAAACATTGAAAAGAACTAAAACAATGACTGATATCTATAGTATGCCATAGGTAATGCCTCTATGCTCTGAGTGAACTCCATTTGCTAGTATCCTTTGTCACCTCCCACTTAAGCAGTTTTTAACCCAGTTAGTCACTTTAAGATCTATGGGCCCAGTATTGATTTGGGCAGGCTATGTGCCACTACGGAGCATAGCCCTGCCTGTTGGCTCTTAACTCCGGATATTCAGTGCTGGGGTTATATTCAGCCTTGCCATTGAATATCTAGGGATTGCTGCAAAAGCCTGAAGCCACAGTAGCTAACCGGGCAGCAATGATATTGAATGCTGCCCGGTTAGCTCCTACGCCTTAAACATAGGTGAGGGTGCTGTCCGGATAGCGCTTGTTGTTGCCTCTGCTCTGCCCAGGAATGCCCCCGACATGCATTGATGCTAACCGGACAGCATTGAGGCCGTAGGCGAGTTAGGAGAGGATATCCAATAGCACTTACCGTGGAAGTGCCGTCGAATATCCACATTTAAGACATTTACATGGTTTACTGGGCTGTAAACTGTGTAAATGCCTTTTGAATACCGGGCCCTATATTAAGAGCACTCAGTTTATTTAAAGGTCATCTTGTCAGAATCATGCCAAAAGCCTTGCTGAACACCACATATGCAACATCTAGTATTCTCCCCTAAACTAATTCTCTGGTCGTGCAGTGCAAGAAATTGAACAGATTTGTCTGACATGGCCCACATCTGATAAAATCATGATGTCTCCAATCCTTCCTCAGATACTATATCCTGTTTTCTTCACTTCGATTCTTTTTCCATTTTTTTGAAAGTTATTTTTTGGCTATAGCAGCCTCTCATCTCACGTTTTAACTGTGCTGGCTGCCAATTAGCCTTCTTTCCACATTTTTTAAAGCATGGAATACATCCAGTCTGGACTTCCAAGATGGTATTTTTCAATAATGTCCAGGCTTGATGTAAATGCCTTCTTTTAGGGCTTGATATTCAAAGGCATTTACAGACCTGTAAACCATGTAAATGCAGCTTAGAAGGATCTTCAGCAGCACTTACATGGTCAGTGCCACTGAAAATCTCCAATTATCTCTGCTACATACCCTGAAGCTAACCACCTGTGTCATGGGCATTCCAGGGGTGACACCAGTTGCTAACTGGCTTATCTTTACCTGTGGGAGCTAACCAGGTAGCGACTCAATATTGCCGCTGCCCAGTTAGCTTTTGCAGGCTTGTGGACTGTGCGGCGACCCTGCATATTCAATGCTGGGGCCTCATATGACTCCATCATTCAATATCTGGGGTTAAAGGCTGGCATGATGGCTATGCACCGAAGCAGCACATAACTGTCCCAAAAGAATATCAAACCCTTCAATTTTTTTCCCTCATTTTAACATACAGTGCACTAAGCAGTTAAGGCATTTTCATGTGTGCTAACTCAGTGATTAGGCCCACAGTGACTGTTAGCATGGGGGCATGACAGTTACCACATGCTGATTTGCATGCTAACTGCTACTCGTGAATTGGGGAACATTGCTGTTAGCATGGGGGCACATATCATGTCCTGTCAGTGTTGCATTAGCGCAGGTGCACCAAATGCCACCACATAGGAGTTAGGTATACCTGTACTACTTGTACCGTATGTTAGGGTATGCATCCATGTGCTAACTGCTAGGAACATGCTGGTCAGGTGTCTGACAGTAACCATGGAGGCTTTGCATTTAACGCACATTAGTTTTAGCGCTAAATGCATGTTAGGTACAAAAGCCTAACACTTTAACAAAACGGCCCCATAGTCTTCTCTTTTGAAAGTTAATGCTAGCACATTCATTTTTTTGCTGTCCTTCCTCTATTTATTAAGGGGCTGATTCAGATTCGGACATCCTGGCCCTCTGTGCGCCCAGTCGGAACCGGATGCACAGAGTTGGATGGCATTCTGATCCTGTGAGGCACATCTAGCCCCACAGGATCAGAATCGCATCCAGCCTGTACGTGCAGGCCGGGACCCTGATTCAGCTCGGTCTGCACGTACAGGCCTTGCCCGGATAGCTCAGTCAGGGCTTTTGAATGGAGCTGCGGCTTTTCTTCTCCCTCTGGCAAAGGCTCTACTCTGTTAGCTGGAGTGAAGCTGAAAAGACTTTGCTTTTCTCCCTGACCGTCCACACTAGCAGAGACAGTAGAGAGAATTCATGGCTCTCCACTTCCAAAATTCTAATACTGGGAAATGGGAGGGGTGCTTCCTCAAAGCTAACCTGCTCAAGGGTGCCCTCTAGAGATTTCCCAATCTCTGCAGTTTTTAGAGGCAGGAAGGAGTTAAAATCAGGCTCTGGCTGAATCAAGGCCGTGACTTAGAGGAAACTGCTGATTTCTTCCTGATTCCCTTTTCAACCTTCTGAAGTTTTGATCCAAGGAAAGCTTGTATCCTTCCTAATGTATCTCAAAACTGTTGAATCTATCCTTTTAAAAGATCCCTGTGTTCTTCTAAAACATCACACTTAGACACTGCTGCTTTGTACTTCCCATTCCACGCGCAGGACTCAAAAGGCAGGCAGAGCTCCGGAGTCTCAATGCGTGCATGAGACAATGGTGCAGAGATGAGGGTTTGGGATTTGTTAGGAACTGGGGAATATTTTGGGGAAAGGAGGGGCTCTTCTGAAGGGATGGGCTTCACCTTATCCGGGATGGAACCAGGCTGCCGGCATTAAGCTTTAAAAAGGAGATAGAGCAGCTTTTACACTAGATAATAGGGAAAAGTCGACAGTCGCCCAAGAGCGGATGGTTCGGAAGAATGTATCCTTGAAGGATACTACCAAAAGCAGAGAGGTTCCAAAAAAGAGTAAAGTAGCCCAAATGCCCTCAAGTATGGAGCAGACAGAGCTTAAAGATCCCAAATTACCCATGTCTACCAATAGCCAGATTAATATGAATAAAATACAGTCTCTAAAATGCTTGTATGCAAATGCTAGAAGTCTAAAAAATAAGATGGGAGAGTTAGAATATATAGCACTAAATGAGAGGTTAGATATGGTTGGAATATCAGAGACATGGTGGAATGAGGACAACCAGTGGGACACTGTAATACCTGGGTACAAACTATATCGTAATGAACGAGCTGATCAAATTGGTGGAGGGGTTGCGCTCTATGTTAGAGAGGGCATTGAGTCACAAAGGATTAAAGTTTTGCAGGAAACAAAATGTGCTGTACAATCTCTATGGATTGAAATTCCATGTAAAAAGGGGAAGGCGATGGCAGTGGGGGTGTACCATCGACCGCCTGGCCAGAATGAACAAATGGATGATGAAATGCTCAAAGAAATCAAGGAAGCTAGCAAACGTTACAGCACAGTAATAATAATGGATGATTTCAATTACCCTGGTATCGACTGGGTCAGTGTCATGGCAGGACATGCTAGGGAGATAAAGTTCTTAGCTGAAATAAATGACTGCTTCTTGGAGCAGCTGGTTCATGAACCGACCAAAGGGGAAACCATATTGGACATAGTCCTTAGTGGAACACCAGATCTAGTGCAAGAGATAAGGGTGTTAGGGCCACTTAGCAATAGTGATGATAGCATGATCGCGTTTGATTTAATTAGTGGAGGAGGCATAGTAAGGAAATCAACAGTGCTACCTTTTAACTTTCAAAACTAAAAGGAGCAGTTGCAAAGCTTAAAGACTTACATCAAGCTAGGGTGTTGTTGAAAAATACTATCTTGGAAGCCTAGACCTGTATTCCACGCTTTAAGAAAAGTAGAAGGAAGTCCAAAAAACTGCCAGCATGGTTTAAAGGTGAGGTCAGAGAGGCTGCTGTTGCCAAAAAAGCATCTTTCAGGAAATGGAAAAAAGAGCCAAATGAAGAAACAAGCACTGGCAAGTCAAATGCAAGGCACTGATAAGGCAGGCAAAGGGAGAATTTGAGAAGAAGCTTGCTGCAGAAGCAAAAACATGAAATAAAGGGGTATGTTTACTAAACCTTCTTTTTTTTTTTAATCTTTATTTAATTCACCAGTAAATACAAACATATAGAAACAGTGAGCAGGTCTCCACGATGGGTGTACTCTTATCCCCTCCGGATGACCCCAGAAAAATACTACAGGTGTTTTTTATCAAATTGTACCCTCTCCCCTCCCCCCCCCCATCCCCCCTCCCCTCCCTTCCCCCCCCCCTTTTTCCACACTCCCTCAGCAGCAAAGGAACTTAATACTGAATTGGAAGCATAATGTAGCCCCCTCTCCATCCCCTCATCCAGTCAACTCCCCAGTTGAAGAATTTCATTGCGGCTACGCGCCCCTAGTTGTTGAATATAGGGCTCCCAAGTTAACATAAACGCTGTCCAGCGCTTGACACTGCCCCTCGCAACCCGGCACTCCAGCAACATCAGATGGTGGAAATTATTCCGCCATTCGCTAAAAGTTGGTGGCTGATGTTCCCTCCACAACCGGAGAATCGGCCCTTTACCCACCAAGCAGGCCTTCCGCAAGAGCATTCGCTCCCCTGTCTTCGCAGGCCCGGGAACTGCCAGCTGATCCAAGGCCACAAAGAAGCCGGTCCACCTAACCGGCTGCTGCAACAACTGGCAAAGAAAATCTCGTATCTTCACCCAATAGGGCCGCAGCCTGCGGCAGCCCCACCACATATGCAGCAAAGTCACCAAGGGAGCCGAACAACGAGGGCAGCTACCATCCGTCCCCAATTGGCTCCGAAAGGCCCGCCGCGGTGAAAAATGTGCTCGTGTCACACATTTAAATTGAATCTCCCTCCACCGGGCCCCTTGCACCACTCTCACAATCCATCTCAAAGCCTTGCTGACCATTCCCGGGGTCACCTCCCCTCCCAATTCAGCAGCCCAAGCCAATTCGACCCCTCGATAATCGGGACGTACCCTATAACAATCCAGCCGCTTCTTCAACTGCGAAATAGTTGGGGGAATATCCTCTCCCATCCCAAAAAAATCCATGATCGTGGCCGATCGATCAATATGCAGCGCATCCCGCGGTAGTGAAGCCACGTAGTGAGCGACTTGCATATAAGCAAAACAGTGCCTAGTAGGCAATTCATACTCGCGGCTCAGGACCAAGAAAGACTTGCAGCACCCCGAGGGTTCGATAAGATGTCCCACCGTCCTTATTCCGCGGGCCCCCCATTCTCTAAACACCTTCGTATCGGACCCCGGGAGAAACTGGGCATTCCCTTGAAGGGGCAACCAACTAGAAACACCCCATGGCGCATTCCAATATTTATTAAGCTGTTGCCAGGTGCGTCTAGCCGAGCTCACCAATACGCTCCTCTTAACCGCCTCCGGCAATTCACTATGGCGCCCATGCAAGACCCCCAATAAAGTCCACGGTGCCACTAAACGCTCCTCCACAGCCCGAGGCGTATAGTCCTCTGTCCCACCTAACCAATCACCCAGGTGTCTCGCTTGACACGCCAAGGCATAGAGCTTTAAGTCAGGCATCCCCATACCCCCTTCTTTCCATTTCCCCAGTAATCTATCCCACGGGATCCGAGCCCTCTGTCCTTTCCAAAGAAACCCCTTAAGAGAGTCTTCCAGACGACGCAGGTCCCGACGTAGTAGCCAAACCGGCAGGGTCTGCAACCAGTAAAGGACACGTGGTAATATAACCAGCTGTACCGCCGCAATTCTCCCAGACAAAGACAATGGAAGATACTCCCATGCCTGTAGTTGTCTGGTCAAGCGCCGCATTATGTGAGTCAGATTGTGTCGGTATAGCTCCTGGGGTTGACAAGGCAGCACTAAACCCAAGTAAACAAATTCCTCCATGGCCCATCGAAGGGGAAAAGTCTCCCCCCAGGATCCACGAAGTTGCCCCAGAGTATCCATCGCTTCCGATTTATCATAGTTGATACGGAGACCCGCCAAGGCCCCAAATCGCCCAAATTCCTCTAAAAGTCCCTGGAGAGAAGCTACAGGAGAAGTCACATGGACCAACAGATCATCTGCAAAAGCGGAAATTACAAACTTCTGTGAACCCATTTCCACACCCTTGATCATATCCGATTGAACAATTTTGCGAATCAAGGGGTCTAGGGAGAGCACAAATAACAACGGGGAAAGGGGGCAGCCCTGTCGCGTACCCCTCTCCAAAGCAAATCCCTCCGATAGCATTCCATTGCACAGAATCCCCGCCGTGGGTGTCAGATAAAGGCTCCGCACCATGGTGCAAAAACATCTCCGATGCCGTAGCAGGGCAACAGCTCCCAAAGATATTGCCAATTCACCCTATCAAATGCCTTTTCGGCATCGAAGCTTACCAAAAGCGAGGGAGTCTGCTGAGCATGTACCCATTCCAAGGAGGCCAGAATTTTCCGGAGGTTACGCACCGCGTATCGCCCCTTAACAAAGCCCACCTGTGCCTCATGAACTAAACTCCCCAGTATGTCAGCCAATCTAAGAGCCAAGACTTTCGCCAAGACCTTTAGATCAAAGTTAATAAGGGAAATAGGCCGGTACGAGGCTGCTAACAGTGGGTCCTTACCCGGTTTGGGGATCAAAGTGATATGAGCATGATTCTGCCCCCAGCGATAAACCCCCCGATCCCCCCTCCCATTAAACACTTCTCGTAGCACCGGACTAATCCAATCACCCAATATCTTATAAAATTCCGCGCTCATGCCGTCCGGTCCAGGGGCCTTACAACAACTCGCCGCCGAAATAACTGAGTGTATCTCCTGAGAGGTAATCGGTTGATCCAGTGCCCCCCTCTGCACCTCCGTAAGCCGCGGCAAGTTCAGATCTCGCAGGTATTCCGACAGAAACACGCCGGGCCCCTCCTCACCTTTATATAGTGACTGAAAAAACCCCCGAAAAATCCTGGCAATATCCCCATTCGCCTTGTGCACAGTACCCTTGTCATCTCGGAGGCCCGCCACCATAGTAGGGCTCCGTCTGCCCCTCAGGCACCGAGCCAACAATTTCCCAGGCTTATCTCCATAGCAGTACAACCGATAACGGTAATAAAGAATCGATTTCTTGGCTTTCTGATGTAGCAGCTCATTGAGGTCTACTTGAGTCTCCCAAAGCTTCCTCTTATTGGTAGCCGACGGTACTTGGGCACAATGGCGCCGTAGTTTAGTGGCCTGGCGCTCCAATGTCACAATACGTTCCGCGAGTATCCGACGCTTCCGCGCGGCATAGCCAATGATATCTCCCCTAAGGACCACTTTTGCTGTTTCCCACAGCAATTCAGGATCATCCTCATGGACTCGATTGTCGCTCATAAATTCCGTCCACCGTTGACAAAGAAATTGACGGAACTGCGCATCATGGTACAACCCCAAGGGAAACCGCCAAATATGCATCCGAGAGGTATCACTCCCCCATTGCAGATCCAGCCAGACCAAAGCGTGATCAGAGACCTCCAAGGGGCCAATCTGCACCGCCTCCATATGAGCAAAGAGTTCTCTAGATAAGAACACATAGGGGCTTGTTTACAAAGCCGCGGTAGCGGTTTGCGATCGTAATCGGAGCCGCGGCCCCATTGATTTCAATGGGGCCGCGGCTGCGATCGCAATCACGAACCACTACCGCGGCTTTGTAAACAAGCCCCATAGTCTATACGGGCACTGGTGCCATGGGCTCTAGATTGATGGGTGAAGTTTGTTTCCGAAGTATGCAACAGTCGCCACGGGTCAATGACACCCAGTTGTTTGCAGAAGCGTTGTAGTAAACGAGAGGACAACCCCCTCTCCCTCGTCCCCCCCCCCGCGAGACGTATCCATGTCTACATCCATGACCCCATTAAAGTCCCCCCCGAGGACCAAGGGGCATTCGGGAAGCTGCTCCAGGCTAGAGGCCACCTTGTTATAAAAACTAGCATTGGCTACATTAGGTCCATAAAGGGCCCCGAGAATCACCGGCTTCCCTTCTAGCTGACCGTGAATCAACAAAGACCTACCCACCCCATCCGCAATAACCGTCTCCGCCACGATACAAATCCTCTTATGGACTAATATGACCACCCCTCCCTTGTTCCCAACAGCTGGAGATCCCCAGGCCTGCCCCACCCAGGACCTACATAGCTTGCTATGCTCTGCAGCCGACTGGTGGGTTTCCTGTAACAGAGCTATATCGCAGTTATGTCGGGCCAATGCTTGGAGTACTTTATATCTTTTAATGGGGTTACCTAGTCCACATACATTCCAGGTAATGACCCTCAGGTGATTGGGGCAGTGTCAAGGCTTTTCCAAAACAAAAGAAAGTCTAGTCGTTCCTGAGGGGCTCCCCCAGCCTGAAGCCCCCCACCCACTTCTCCCCTGGTATAACTCTGCTGCCAATTCTTCATCCCCGGAGTGTGAACCCTCCCCCCCCCAGCGTGTCTCCCCCCCCCTCTCCCACCCCCCGCCACCCCCCTCCATCCTGTCCAGTCCGTCCATCTGGTCGGACACTTCCAATGGCATCGGGCCCACCCCTGACGCACTTGCACTCGCCGTATTCCTCCCCCCGTTTACCAGGGAGTTCTGTCCCCCCTCTATCGTCCCCTCTAGCCTTCCCCCCCGCTTCTCTACCCCTGGGTAGTTACCCCCTCCCTCCTTTCAGTGGACATACCCCTTCCTCCCTCGTTGTCCACCCTTCCCAGGAATTATAAAGGCCTTTCTATATATGAGGAGGGAGAAAGAGAGGAGAGGCAACATTCCCTGCTTCTCCTTCCCCCAGCAACATTGTAACTATCAACAGATACCAAAGTAACAGCTGCATTGTCTTTATCCCACACTGTAACTTAATAGAAACTAAGTAATTTATCTACCCTCACAAAAGTTCCCCTCCCCCCAGCAGAATACCATCTTAGACTAAAAAAAGAAAGTATCAAGCAGAAGGTGGAAAATTTAACAATAATAATAATTAAAAAAAAAAAAAAAACTACAAATAAGCCCAGAGAGAAGGAGCCCGGCAGCCAGGGCCCACATCCCTTCAACACCCAACCCCCAATACATGCTGCCTACTATAGGGCCCAGCCTCCAGGCTTCTGCCCTATACACAGACAGCATTCCTCCTTTTCAGGCAATTATCAGCCCCCTTCTCAAAACAGTTCCCCAAGGGACCCCTCCACCAATGTCACCAACCCAACAAGGTTAATAGGAGTCCCAAAACCCCGTGTCCACACTGCAGGCATTCTCCACACGATCTTGCTGCTCCATCCACGGCTGCATTCCAATTTAAACCTGGTCTCCGCCTTACCGCCGCGGGCCTCACGATCCAGCCCCTGATGTTTCAGCCAGTTGGGCCAGCCAGGTGTGCGCCTCCTCCGGTGTCCCAAGGATTTTTTGCTGTCCTCGGTGTTCTACTCTCAGTTTCGCCGGATAGAAGAGTGAAAAGCGAATCCCCTGGTTCGCTAGCTGGGCGCAGATGGGCGAAAAGGCTCTTCTTTGTTGGCTCACCAGATGGGAATAATCCTGAAAAACCAGGATATGGTCTACGTCTCCATCTTGCCGCCGACGTCCACGGGCCGCTTTCAGCACCCTTTCCTTCTGGGTATAATCCAGAAAGCGGGCTATGACGGCACGTGGTCTCTGTGCTTGATCCCGTCGCGGGCCTAATCTGTGTATTCGCTCCAGTACAATAGAGCGCTCCCCGGTAGTGTCCAGAAGTCTGCCCATCCAGTCTTGTAGATATCGGGGTAAAGCGTTCTCTGCAATCGTTTCCGGGATACCAATGAATCTCAAATTTTTCCTACGGCCCCTGTTTTCCAGATCCTCCAATTTGTCTCCGTGCTGCTTGACAAGGGTCTCCAAAGCTTGCACTCTAGCCATTAGAGTGTGCTGAGCGTCTTCCATGTCCGAGATCCTTGTCTCTGCCTGCTCCATCCGCCCGGTAAAATCAGTGATGGTTTGTGCCACCGCGGACATCTGATCTCCGAGCTCCTTAAATCGCTCGTCCAGGGCCCGCACCACCGCGGCACTCACGGCCGCCACCATGCTGTTCGCATCCTCCGACCCAGGGCTTCTCGTTGCTCCCTCAGTCACCGGTGGGTCGGGGCCTCGTGTCTTATCGCGTTTGGAAGTTTTTGCGACCATCGGGGGTCTCTCGGCCCGCAGTGAAGGCACTACTGCACCCCCACTGTTATCCTTGCTACTCTTGGGGGTAGCCAGGGGCATTCGATCGCGATCTGTAGGAATTTATAGCAGTAATTTGGGATGGGTGCCCGGAGCTGATCTGCACGACGTCCAATCAGCTCAGTGCCATACCGGAAGTCCTCCTCTACTAAACCTTCTTAATGTGCGCTCTGTGACGTTACCGCGCGTTAAGGTACCTTAACGCGCATTAATGGCGCTTTATCAGGTGCTCAGGTACCTTAGCGCGTGTTAACGTGCGCAGCGGCGCAAATGAGCGCTGAAGGCGGGGAAAGGCTCCCGGAGGGCGGAGGAAGGCTCCCCAGGGGTATAGAGAAGGGGTCAATGGGTGGAGAGTGGGAGGGGAGAGGCTCCCCACACACTATCGATGTGAAATCCGAGGCTCAAAACTAACGCCAGTGAAAACCTGGCGTTAGAGGTGATTTAAAGGGCAGAGAAACCATTTCTGTCAGCAATGTACAGCAAAACCAGGGAAACCTACAAAAAAGAGATAAGTGTGATACATGTGCACTGAACAAAAGTGAAAAGAAACATTGAAAATGACCTCAACAAAATATAAAAAAAACATAACCAAGCTGGGCAATAGTGATATTAATGGTAAACATCAAAAAGCACTCCCGAGAAAGCTCCAAAAAAAAGATATGAATTTTGGAAGGGTCTACGCTCCGTCCCCATACAAGGTGAATGATCCCACAGTGCAATTGCGCTCATCAGGGTTTCCCTCTCCATTGGACAGGTGTTCTATGGGGTGCACATGTTCCACAACAGCAGGGCGGGCATGTCAGAACAGGCAACTGGACAGATGCTGGGAAAGGGGACACAGAGGGCTGCAGACGGCACATGCTGTGGTGCAGCTGGGCCACAGAGCAGACTAGGGTGATGCCTTGGTGGCCCACAGGAATGCTGAAACAGTAGAGCAGCCAGACAGCAACTGATGAGGGCTGAACATGGACACGAGTGTGTCTCCCACAGTGTCACAGGGGATAGTACCCAGAAGATACCCACAAGGGCACAGAACATTGGCAAGCGGCGCTGGGGGGAAGCATGTACAGCTATGCAGGCACTCCTACCCCAGAACCTGCACCATAGGCAGCTACCTACCCGCACACTGGATGGTCTGAGATCACGCACCACCAGCACCACCAGCAGAAGGGCATGTCAGCATGGTGGCAGAGGGGTACTGGTGGTGGAGGGGCCAGTGGCTGCTGCCCACAGCAGACCATGGCCTAGCCCTGTGTAGGTGGGTGCCATGCACTGCAACAGACAGGCCCTGTCAGACAAACAGTAATGGTATCCCCAGGGAATGCACTGTCTCTGTGGCAACATGGTGGTGCAGTGTACACAGCCAGTGTGTTCAGGAGCAGAAGGTCACAGGTTCAAGCCCTAGCTGTGGTTCCTGCCAACCCAGTCCCCATATTTTACCCACTACTAAAACATACTAATATAGACAGAACCTTTATTGCAGATGATGTAAACATGCCCAAAACACCTACATTTTACCCTACAGAGCACAGATTTATTTATATTCTCTTATATACCATGCTATTCTGCATCAGTGCAGTTTACATTGAACAAACTGAAATTACATTGAACAGGGCATTATAACTTGAAGATAACTATTTTACAGGGAACATGGGCTATGGAGGGTTAAGTGGCTTGCCCAAGACCCAAGGAGCACCTGTGGGACTAGAAACCCCAGTCCTTCCAGCCCAAAGTTGCTGTCCTCTAGTGGGATTTGAACCCCCAACCTTCTGGCCTGAGGTACTTTGCCCCAACCACTAGGCCACTCCTCCACTCCTCAGATCCCATAAACATGCACATTACCTAGAGCAGAGTCTCCCAAATGCAGTCCTGGAGGGCCAAACACCATTCAGGTTCCATGCTGCCTCTAATAAATATGGCTGTGCTGCATTTCTATGTGCCGCCGCCATGGTATGCAGATGTATCTCATGTATATTCATTAGGGACAGCAAGAAAGCCCGAACAGTGTTTGGCCCACTGGGACTGGAGTTGGGCACCTCTGCCCTAAAGCAGCGGCCAACAGGGGCAGACACACCCACACCCACAGGCTCCATTATCCATTGCCTCCTGGAGAGGCAGGATGTTGGGCCCTGCGTGCATCTCCCAATACTAGCACTTGCATACCTTAGCAATGCCACCCTAAACCTGGAAATATGGTACACAGCTATCAAAATGTTGCTATGATTGCTGGCAGATAGCAATTCCTAAGTTAAGCACAATTTGCTGATTGAGCTGCATTATAGTAACCTTTATGATGTCTGTGGAGTGTGCTTCAAGTCTGGTGTCTGACAGTGTTTTCCACCCTGGGGAGTGACCCCCAACAGTATTGCGTACCATAGCCATGCCTGCACTGTGCCCAGGACTGGTGCGGTGGCCAGGGCTGTCAAACACCTCTATAGTTGCACAATGCTGGCATAATTGTGGGGAGTGTGTGTCTGTCTATCCAGTGTGTGGTGGCTTCTAACACCTTCCTCAGCCCATACTGCTTGCACTGTTGCCAGTATTGGCCTGCCAATGTGCATAATGAGGAGCAAGGTACTGTGGGTATAGCCTGGACAGGGTGGCCTGGCCTGGATGCATCAGCACAGGGCATAGGGCAATGGCTCAGACATTGTAGTGCCCGGCCACGACCTGCACCGACAAGGTGGCCACAGCATGTCCTGCTGGGAGTTCACTCTCACCCTGAATGAGCAGTGACCATGGCATGGCTAGGCTCCCCCATAGTGCTGTTTTGTGTTTTGCGTCAGTGAAATGTGTGTGGGGTTTTTTCTGGGGTCTATTCACTGACTTATCTGCTTGGTGGTTTGCTCACATCCTAGCTTTTGGGTGCACACATTTTTTCCAGTATCATGCACTGTGGACTAGCTAGCAGACTGTCTGCAGTTATATGTGTATGGTTGGAGCACCTTGCAGAGTGCAGTGGCTGGTGACTGTCAGATGGTGGGGGGCAGCTGAGCATTTCCAGGCCTACTGCCTTCCTGCCATTGTCTTAGGGATGTGTATAGCTTTGCATTGGCTGCTCTGTAGGGTGTCTGTTCCTCAGTATGATTGGGGTTGATGGTCCCCCTCTACTGCCACTGTTGTAGGGAGGTAGAACATGGATCTGTTGGTGGGGGAATCCTGTCTCCCACCCTGAGCCACAGAGGGTGGGTTGTATGGTGGTACATAATCTGCCTATGGGTCCATACACCCCCCTCCACCCTCCCCCACCCCCCATACCCCACCCCACCCCACCACCTCATCCCACCCCACCCCCCATACCCCACCCCCCCACCACTCCCCCCACCCCCCCACCACACCCACCACCCCCACCCCCCCCCACCACCCCCCACACCCCCCCCCCACATTACAGCGCGTTAACCTTAACTTCGCGTGCTGACCTGTGATCACAGCAATAGAGGTGTAGCACACTGGTTAGTACAATGACTGCTGAAACAGGGGTCATGAATTCAATTCCCCAGTGGGCTTAATGAGTAAGGCTGTCTGAAGCACTGCCCTTTACTTTAAATCAGTGCTGTCTGAGGCATTTTCTTTTTTAATTTAAATTAGTGCTGCCAGCAAACACACCCTAACAGTGCCTTAACCTAAGGTGCCGCATAAGGCACCCTATAAGGCACTCCAGAGGGCACATTATAAAGTGCACTGTCTGCCAAGGCACCTTATAATGTTCCCTATAGGGCGCCTTATAAGGCGCTTTATGAGGCACCTCAAGGTTAGAGCACTGTGAGGGTGTATTTCCCCATGTCTAGCCCTTGTGGACTATGATGCACCCAGAGTAGTACTGTCACAGGGCCTACCTTGGCAGCGTACTGGACTAAGGTAGGTGGGACATAAAAACATTTAAGGTTGGGTTTGGCCAATATCTTACAGGGCCCAGGGACTTTCAGCCCTGGTAGCGTCCTTTGTTACCAAAATCCCACAGAATACAAAAGGTCCGAGTGGAGGGAAAACAAAAGGCATTTATTTCCCTTTCATGCAAAAAGGTTCATATGCTTGGACACAGAACATCAAACACAAATTCCTTACTTCAGGTTAAAGAAAAAGAAAG
Organism: Ichthyophis bannanicus; assembly: GCA_033557465.1. Taxonomy (NCBI): domain Eukaryota; kingdom Metazoa; phylum Chordata; class Amphibia; order Gymnophiona; family Ichthyophiidae; genus Ichthyophis; species Ichthyophis bannanicus. The sequence continues at coordinate 1,470,039,991 of CM066031.1, forward strand.
TATTAAAGCAAAACTGTTATCTTCACAGTAAATGGTATAGCAGGCAAACAAACAGTCTCAATTCGCAAGACAGAGCTTAGTTGCTTAGTAAGGACTCCAAGCTTCCTGTCTTACAGAAGCTGCAGTCCATCTCGGTGTCTGAGGCAAATTCCACCTGCATCGGTTCCCCTTCTGAAGCCTCTGAGCCTAAGTCAGTACTTGTTGGTAAGTTGTAATAAGGCTTTTTATATATCTTCTGCACAACCTCCCAATGCTCAGCGTTGAATACAGGGCGTCGGTCCTGCGCCCTCAGATACTGGGAACTGTCTTCCTTTTGCAAGTGTTTTGTCTTAGCTTTCTGTAAAGCTTTGTCATTAACAAGTCTCTTAGCTGGTGCGTGTTTCTTGCACCTTATCTCATAGGCATTCTCACAAGGATAATATTCCTGTGCTCCCCGTACTCCCCATACATTAGCAGTTTGTACCCGGCTTTTATTTAAACATGGGTTACCTTCTCTCCTCGGCTTGACTACTCCCGGTGAGGTTTGAGGCCTGCTCTGGTTTGGATCCTGCCTGGCCTTAGCAATAGGCCTCGAGCTCTCCAACCGTCCTTCTGCTGGCTTTAGACCACAGTCACAGCCACGCCTTTGCCTCTCTGTACAACAAACACTCACTCTGGCTGGAGTTGTCCCACCTTCTCCATGGGGTCTCCTTTCTTCAAGCCAATGTGGCTGCTGGTGCCTCCTGCGAAACCGTTGGTCAGGGATTACTGCTCCTTCTGGATATCTAGCCCATTCACTCAGATGTCCTGCCCAACCTTCTGGTTCTGCTGGTTCTCCTGGCAGTCCTCCTTTCCCAGGCCGTCCTGCCTGTGCCTTTCTCCAGGGCTGTCCTGTCTCCTCAGGATATCCTCCTTTCCAGGGCTGTATCACTTTCCCAGGCTGTTCTCCTTTCCCAGGCTGTTCTGATTCTCTTTGTTCTAGTTCCGCCTGCTCCACTTCTGCCTTCCAACCTTCCAAACTCCCTTTGAGAGGCACTCCTCTCCTCTTTGATTGGAAGCTGGCTGGCATTACCTCATGACCCAGGAGGTGTGGTTCCTCAGTTCCTCGGAGGTCCCTCCTGCTCCCCCTATGTGGTTCCTCACGATATTGCAGGTTGTGCTTGACTTTTCCTGCGTTTAAAACATTTTCTTCCCCTCTCAGAGGGTCTGCAGCATCACAGTACATATCCTGTGTGGGTGCCATGGTCACATGATTTAAGTGAAGGGAGGTGTTTGCACCCACAAGCAGATTATGTAGCACCACCCAACCCACCCTCTGGGGCTGAGGGTGGGGGTCTGAATCTCCCACCAACAGATCCACATTCTACATCCCTGCAATGGTGGCAGTAGAGGGGACCATCAACCCCAGTCCTGCTAGGGAACAGGTACCCTACAGGGCAGTCAATGCAGATCTGTACACATCCATAAGGCAATGGCAGACAGACAGTAGGCCTGGAAATGCTCAGCTGCCTCCACCACTATCTGACATTCTCCAGCAGCGAGCACAGTGAGTCTCCAGCCACTACACCCTGCCAGGTGTTCTAGCCATACACGTACTAACTTCAGTCTGCTAGCTTGTACATAGTGCATGTTCCTGGAGGAACTGTGTGCACACAAAAATGGGATGTGAGCGCACACACCAAGCAGGTAAATCAGTGATTTACTAGAGCACAATTACTTTAATTTTTAATTTTTTGTTCTCTGTTATCCCTTACTTGCAATAAGAAAGTAATGACGCATTAGTCTCTAAAATATCAGATAAGCGTCGCATTATCTGATGTGCTCTAGTAAATTCATACTTTGATATTTCAGTCATCAAAGTTTAGATGGTCCGTTCTGTAGATTTAAATGTTATATTGCCTATTTTTTGGGGGTATGAGGTTTCTTAAATCATTAAAATTTCTAATGCAATGTCTTGTGTCCTTTGAAAGTTTTTTAAAAATTTTTAAGATGTCCCTTTTTTTAAAAGTCTTTAAGATGTCATTTTTTCTTATGTTTTATGGTAGTTATTTATTATTTATTATTTTATGCCTTTATGATTTTTCTAACCATATAACTATTTATTGTTTTACCTTTAGTGTTTATTTTAGTGTACCACGAGACATATAAGTTATATATATTTTTTATTATCATTCATTATTATCTTTGCTTCTGTCCTCCTCATCTTTCTCTCTTTTTAACTTTATAAATATGCTTTGATATATTCTGCTATTATTTATGTTTTTATCATATTTATGTTTATAAATTTTGGTATTCTATTTGTGTTTTAGACATTTTTTATGATTATTATTATGGTTTTATAATTGATCTACATCTTCTATATATATATAATGTATATTTTGTTTTATATGTTGAGAAGCACTTATTAGGTTTTATATTAGGTTCTAAATAATTTTTTCCATTAAATTTTATTGTTATTTATTTGTTTTTATAATTAACTGATTTTTAAATGGTTATATTGTTCACTTTTTGATGTTGTTGTTATTATCTTTTGAGGTGTGTTCTCCCCAAAGACCCCATGAGGAAGGCTTTTCAGCCGAAACGCATCGGGGCCAATAAAAATAAGGTTTTACCTTGAACACTAGGTCAGGGGACAGAGCCAAATTGGGCCAGGTGGGAATGACACAGGTAAGTTGAGCAACAGAGAATCAACAGCAATCCTTAAATGTTGAATTGGGAACACAGCCAAATCAGACTGGACAGGAATGACACACAGGTAGACTGGGCAACAGAGAATCAGCGGCAAGCCTCGAGCATCTGGTCAGGGGACAGAGCCAAATCAGACCGAGTAAGAATGACACAGGTAGGCTGGGCAACAGAGAATACCTAAAAGGAAGACTAAAGTCATAAGGGTATGTTTACTAAACTGTCATAGGGGGATGTTTACTAAACTGCGGTAATGGTACAGAATGCGCATTATGTAACGTTAACGATCGTTAACTTACGTTAACGTGCGTTATGATGCGTTAACGATCATTAACGTCTCATAACGCGCGTTAACATAAGTTAACGATCGTAAAGTTCCACGGCGTGGGAAAACACTGCAGAAGGTGGAGAGAGGGAGAACAGAAGGGGTCAATGGGCGGAGTGTGGACGGGGAGAGGCTCCTTTCACACTAACGCACTGATCTGAAGAGCTGAATCCTAACGCGATTGAAAACCTGCCGTTAAATGCACATTTCAGGGGAGAGAAACCATTTAGGTGTCAGCAATGTATAGCATAGTCAGGGAAACCTAAAAAAAATGATAAGTGTGATACACGTGCACAGAACAAAAGGGCACATAAACATTTAAAACGACCTCAACAAACTGGAAAAAAAACATAACTAAGCTGGCCAATAGTGGTATTAATTGGAGACATCACCCCCCCGCCTGAGAAAGCTCCATAGAAAAGATATAAATCGTGGAAGGATCTATACGCCGTCCCCATACAAGGTGAATGAGCTACAGTGAAATTGCGCTGTGCAGGGTTTTCCTTTCCATCAGACAGGTGTCCTAGGGCATGCACATGTGCGACAACAGCAGGGCGGACATGTCAGAACGGAAACTGGACAGATGCCGGAAAAGGGGATACAGAGGGCCGCAGGCGGCACATGCTGTGGTGCAGCTGGGCCACAGTGCGGACTAGGGTGATGCCTAGCTGGCCCATACGAATGCTGAAACAGCAGAGCAGCCAGACAGCAACTGCTGAAGGCCCAACATGGGCATGACTGTGCTTCCCACAGTGTCACAAGGGGAGAGTACCCAGCAGCTACCCCCAATGGCACGGAACAAGGCGCTGCTGGGGGGTAGCGTGGACACCTAGGCAGGCACCCCTACCACAGAACCCACACCATAGGCAGCCGCCTACCCGCACACTGGATGGCCAGAAACTGCGCTGCACCAGCACCACCAGCAGAAGGACTGTCAGCATGGTGGCAGAGGGTCACTGGTAGTGGAGGGGGCAGTGGCAGCTGCCCAGAGCAGACCGTGACCTAGCCCTGTGTAGGTGGGTGCCATGCACTGCAACAGACAGGCCCTGTCTGATGAACAGTCATGGTATCACCAGGGAATATGCTGGCTCTGTGAGAACACGATGGTGCAGTGCATAAGACCAGTATATTCAGAAACAGAATGTCACAGGCTCAAGTCCCAGCTGTGGTTTCTGCCAACTCAGTCCCCTTATTTTACCCACTACTAAAACGTGCTAATACAGACAGAACCTTTATTGCAGATGACATAAACATGCCCAAAACACCTACCTTTACCATACAGAGCACAGACACCATAACCATGCGCATTACCTAGAGCAGAGTCTCCCAAATGAAGTCCTGGAGGGCCAAACACCATTCAGGTTCCATGCTGCCTCTAATAAAGATGCCTGTGCTGCATTTCTATGCGCCGCCCCCATGGTATGCAAATGTATCTCATACATATTCATGAGGGACAGCATGAAAACCCGAACAGTGTTTGGCACACCAGGACTGGAGTTGGGAACGTCTGCTGTAAAGCAGCAGCTAACAGGGGCAGACACACCCGCATCCACAGGCACCATTATCCAAAGCCTCCTGGAGAGGCAGGACTTTGGGCCCTGTGTGCATCTCCCAATACTAGCACTTGCATACCTTAGCAATGCCACCCTAAATCTATCAAAAGGTTGCTATGATTACTGGCCAATAGCAATTCCTAAGTTAAGCACAATTTGCTGATTGAGCTGCATCATAGCAACCTTTCTGATGTCTGTGGAGTGTGCTCCAGGTCTGGTGTCTGACAGTGTTTACCACCCTGGGGAGTGACTCCTACAGTATTGCTTACCATAGCCATGCCTGAACTCTGCCCAAGACTGGTGCAGTGGGCAGGGCTGCCAAACACCGCTATAGTTGCATAATGCTGGCATAGGTGTGGGGAGTGTGTGTCTGTCTATCCAGTGTGTGGTGGCTGCAAACACCCTCCACAGCCCACACTGCTTGCACTGTTGCCAGTATTGGCCTGCCAATGTGCATAATGAGGAGCAAGGTACCATGGGAATAGCCAGGATAGAATGGCCTGGCCTGGATCCATCTGTATATAGCATAGGGCAATGGCTCAGACTTTGTAGCGGCCGGCCACTGCCTGCATGGACAGGGTGGCCACAGCATGTCCTGCTGGGAGGTCACACTCACCCTGACTGAGCAGTGACCACGGCATGGCTAGGTTCCCCCATAGTGCTATATAGTCTTTTTTGTGTGTAATATTTATGGGTTCTCTTTTGGGGCCCACTCACTGACTTATCTGCTTGGTGTGTATGCTGCCATCCCAGTTCTGGGTACATGCATCTCTTCCAGGAACATGTACTATGGACTAGCTAGCAGACTGCTTGCAGCTAGTATGTGCATGGCTAGAACACTTTGCAGGGTGCAGCGGCTGGAGACTTGCTGCTGGAGAATGTCAGATAGTGGTGGGGGGCAGCTGGCCATTTCCAGGCCTACTGTCTGTCTGCTATTGCTTTATGGATGGGTACAGATCTGCATTGCCTGTCCTGTAGGGTGCCTGTTCCCCAACAGGACTGGGGTGGATGGTCCCCTCTACTGCTACCATTGCAAGGAGGTGGAATGTGGATCTATTGGTGGGTGATCTTGTTTCCCACCCTGAGCCCCAGAGGGTGGGTTGTGTGGTGGTACATAATCTGCCTAGAGGTCCAAACACCCTCCCCCTTCATCCACATCATGTCACCATGGCACCACACAAAATATGCACTATTCTGGGTGCATCATAGCCCATAAGGTCTAGACATGACTGAGAAATACAGAGGAACACAGATGTATCCTAGGTGTGTCTGTCGGAACTACCTATCACACACTGATGGGGACCTGCATCATGGCATATCTCAGTCATGAAAGGTGCTGTGGACCTGGTGCTGGGTGCCCCACCTCACCCTCAGGGGGATCACAGTACCCGCACCATGTGACGATCTGTGGCTACTCTGTGCCAGTACCACACACGGTCAGTTCCACCTACCAGGCCGAGGTGCTGTGGGGGTGCATACCTCATCCTGTGCCCATCTGTGGACTGCTGATTTGCATGTGCAGTGCATCATGGGTATGGGTGGGTTAACCGTATCCTGGTAGGCACAGCAGACAGTTTGTGTGGTGACGTGCAATCTTTCTGCAGCCAGCCAGGGGTTTGTTAGCAGCTATAGAGCTATTGCCCACTGGTTACTTCACTGCCTGTGCGGCCAGAGGTCATGGGTTCTTACCCATGGTGGGGTTATTTGATAGGGCTGTCTGAGGCATTGTCTATTTTTGATGTACATTAGTGCTGCCAGCAAAAACACCCTCAGAGTACTGTAACCTTTCGGTGCCTCATAAGGCGCCCCATAAGGCACCTTATATGGCGCCCTATAAGGTGCCTTATAGGGTGTTCTATAGGGGACATTATAGGGTGCCTTGGCGGACAGTGCACTTTATAATGTACCCTATGGAGTGCGTTCTGCGGCACCTTAGGTTACGCCACTGTGAGGGTGTGTTTGCTGGCAGCACTACTGAAACTAAACATAAAATGCCCCCACAATCACTACTTAAATGTAAAGGGTGCTGCCTCAGCCAGCCTTATGCAATGGGCACACTGGGGGATTGAACCCATGACCCCTGTACCATCAGCCCATGTAGTAGCCATTGTGCTACAGCTCTATTTCTGTGCTTCATGTCTGTGTGCCTTCTTAAGATTAACACGCGGTAATGTGCCATGTAATGCTCATTAATTTATGGCACCTTGTAACGAGCGTTATCGGTAACAATGTACCGCCCATGTCCTTATTTGGGATTTCTGCCTGTACCGCGGATCCTAACGCGAATCACATTAACACAGTTTAGTAAACATACCCCTTAATGTCGCAGTGGTGGTAGTATCGCACGTTAAGTGATGTTATCGCGTGAAAATGTAACATTATCGTGCGATAATGTCACTTATCACGCGATAATGTAGCGGCGGCGTTAAGGTACACTAACGCTGTGAAATCCGGGTCTGAAGGGTGGAGTAAGGCTTCCCAGAGGGTGGAGAGAAAGGGTCAATGGGCGGAGAGTGGGAGGGGAGAGACTCCAGGCACAATAACACTGTGGAATACAGGTCTGAACACTAATGCCAGTGAAACCCTCGCGTTAAGGCAGATTTGCAGGAAAAAGAAACCATTTCAGTCAGCAATATGCAGCAAAGGCAGAGAAACCCAGAAAAGTGATAGTTGTGATATATGTGCAGGGAACAAAGAGAAAAATGAACATATAAAAGGACCAGAACCACATCTAAAAGCCTAATAACCAAGCTGGCCAAAAGTGATATTAATGATAAACATAAAGTAACACCACTGACAAAGCTCAAAAAATAAGATATCATGTTTGGAAGGGTCTATTCTCTGCCCCCTACAAAGTGAATGATCCCACATTGAAATAGTGCTGATTAGGGGTTTTTCACGTCTATATTGGGCAAGTTTGTTATGGCGTGCACATGTGCAGTAACAGCAGAGTGGGCATGTAGGAAAGGGCAACTGTACTGATGCTGTAAATGGGATATAGAGAGCTGTAGGTGGCACATGCTGTGGTCCAGCTGGGGCACAGTGCATGTTAGGCAAATGCCTAGGTGGCACATAGGAATGCCAAAACTGTAAAGCAGCAAGACATCAACTGACAAGGTTCAACATGGGCATGAGTGTGTGTCCCACAGTGTCACAGGGAATATTACCCAGCAGGTACTCCCATGGGCACATAACATTGGCAGGCGGTGTGGGGTGGGGGGGGGGGGAGGAAGCATGCATGTCCATGTAGGCACCCCTACCCGAGAACCCACACCATAGGCAGCTGCCTACCAGCATATTGGATGGCCTCAGACTGTGCACCACCAGCACCACCGGCATAATGACATGGCAGCATGGTGGCAGAGGGGTGCTTGTAGCAGAGGGTGCAGTGGCATCTGCCCACAGCAGACCATGGCCTAGCCACGTATAGGTGGGTTCCATGCACTGCAAAAGACAGGGTTTGTCTGACAAACAGTCATGGTATCCCCAGGGAATGAGCTATCCGTGTGGTGCAGTACACACAGCCAGTGTGTTCATGAGCAGAAGGTCACAAGTTCAAGTCCCAGCTGTGGCTCCTGCCAACCTAGTCCCCATATTTTAACCAGTACTAAACCGTGGTAATAAAGACGGAACCTTTATTGCAGATAACATAAACATGCCTGAAACACCTATATTTTATCCTACAGAGCACAGACACCATAAACATGTGCAATACCTAGAGCAGAGTTTCCCAACTGCAGTCCTGGAGGGCCAAACACAATTCAGGTTTCATGCTGTCTCTAATGAATATGCCCTGCATGCAGCAGCATATCCCAATACTAGCACTTGCATACCTTAGCAATGTCGCCGTAAACCTGGGGATTCCTTACACATATATCAAAAGGTTGCTATGATTAATGGCAGATAAATTCCTAATTCAGATTCTAGTAAACCATCTCGTGAGGATTTTTCTGATGATGCCTCCGACAAGAAGAAAAAGAAAAAGACTCTAACTCGCAATCGACCACGCAAGAGGGAACCATAGAGGCCGCAAAGAATGGAAAAGAATCAGTAAATTTAGTTGTGAATATTTCGGGGAAGATGTTATCAGCTGAACAATTGAAGTTGCTAAATAAAGGGTTGTCTTATGTGCCTACGATTAGGCACGATCCATTTCAATTTCGTATAGATTTTGAGGCTTTTCTTTGGAAATTACATCTCAAATCATATTTTTTTCAAAACCCTTCAACTGTTGAAGCTACCTCTGAATCGTTGAATGATCGTAGAATACCGCTACCCTTCAAATCCACTTGGACACCACCGGGTCTTATTCCCCCAGCGCTGCAAGTTTTTAAAGAGCTGGTATTGAAAGAAGGGAGTCAATTGGAAAATACACAGTCCCTATCTCGCTGCGTTCTCACACAAGAGGAACGAAGGGCATGGAAGGAACTCAAACAGAGGACGGATATTGTTATTCATCGAGCGGATAAGGGCGGAGCAATCGTTGTCCTCAGTCGAAACGAATATCTTAAATAAGCACACCGGCAACTTTCGGATGATAACGTTTATGAGGTTCTTTCGGCAGATCCCACTACACATTTACAAACAGTAATACAAGAGTTGACTTCCAAGGCCTTCCGAAACAAAGTTATCACCAAGAGGGAAATGTCATTTTTAAATAAGAAAGCTCCATCGGTAGCTCGGTTCTATTTGGTCCCCAAAATACACAAGAATTTTCAACATCCCCCCGGGAGACCTATCGTATCGACAAAAGGCACCGTTTTAGAACCTTTATCCTTGTATCTGGATTCTTTTTTGCGACCGCTTTTGACAGATATTCCATCTTACATCCGGGACACCTCTCATTTTTTGGAAAAATTGGAAAAACAAGCCAAATGGGCGATGGATCCTGAAATATTGCTGATTACTTTAGACATCACTGCATTGTACACAAGTATACCTCAAAATGAGGCAGTTCAAACTGCAGCAAAGCAATTGCAAGATAGAGGAGATATCAATGATCTAACGTTTCTTTTGGAAGTAACTCAACTGACTATAGCTCACAACTATTTTCAGTTTGAGAACACCCTCTATAAACAAAAATCAGGCATAGCGATGGGGGCCTCTTGTGCCCCATCAATAGCTAACCTATTTATGGGGGACTTCGAGAATCGGTGGCTAGAAATTTCCCCGTTTCTGCCACATGTGAAATTGTGGGCCCGGTTCATCGATGACATTTTCCTTCTTTGGAAAGGGTCGGAAGTGCAGGCGATTCAATTTATTCAGTGGTTGAATGGGTGCAACACTGCTATACAATTTACACATACCATAGATCCCAATGTAATTGTGTTTCTGGATTTAGAAATTATCCGTGGGACGCAAGGCTGGAACACCATGATTTATAAGAAACCCAGCGCTCGAAATACATTCTTACATTATACAAGCGGACATCCTGTACGGCTAAAGAATGGCCTTCCCTTTTCGCAATTTCTTCGATATAGGCGAAACTTCTCGGAAATATCTGATAAACAAAAATCTAAACAATTGCTGCAAGATTTTTCAGATCGGGGATACCCAGAGCAAGTGTCCAAATGAGCGTACCAAAGGGCATTGTTTAATCATCGATCCTGGCTACTCAGACCTCCTAATAGAGAACAAAAGGATAGAGAAGAAGCCAATGTAAATTTAATAACGAAATTCTCTCCGTTAAGTTATAAAATACAGAAAATTGTTTCAAAACATATGAACGTGGTCCGAATGGTTCCGGGTTTACAGGAGCGAAATGTGAGATGTGTATGGCAACGGAACAGTAATATGAAGGAGCAGCTCAGTCCATCGATTTTATGACCCCCCCCCCCTATACAAGGGGCAGAAGAAGGAGGGGAACGTGGTCATCGTAAATGTGGGAAATGCATAATTTGTGAAGTTACAGAGGAGGTTATGGAATTTCAATATCTTGGTCACAATTATGTTTTACAACACTCTACCTCTTGCAATACCACCTCGGTGGTTTATGCTATAAAGTGTCCCTGCAACAAACTTTATATTGGAAAAATGAGTCGTACTTTAAAGACTCGAATGTTAGAACATAAAAGTCGTCTACACTGTAAACAACTGACAGCACCTATAGTTCAACATTGTGAGGATTTTAAGCATGAATATACTCATTTACGATGTTTCTGTATAGATTGGATTTACATGCCGATGAGAGGTAAAACTTTGGACGAGTCTTTACTTTTCCAAGAACAACGCTGGATTTTTACTGTCAACACGGTGAAACCTTTTGGTTTAAACTCTTCTGTCGAGTGGCAGGTTTGCAGTTAGTCATTTCCGGGATCCCCGCTCTAAGAGCCAATGAGCTATCGGTGGTTTTCTAGATAAAAAACAGGCAGCAAGCTTAGTCCGCATGCACGGCGTTTTTTGACAGAGCAGAAAGTTCATAGAACAACGCGGGCAGCAATTTTGGAGTAAGTTATACCCTGATATTGGTTTTCTCTTATTAAATTGGCGAATGGCAAGTAGAAGATTTTAATATCATAGTTATGAATAACATGTTTTCACGGTTTCTTCTGAGCTATCTTTTTTGGTATATATCTATTGTTTTAGATCCTCCTGAAGAAACTCCGGTGAGGAGTGAAACGCTATTTAGGCGCCACGGAGGCGTTGAGGAAAAGTCACGATATGATATAGCAGATGAAGCTTTTCATTTCATTTTGGAAGACACGTCAACAAAAGATAAGCTCTTTCATAGTTCAACTCAAATTTGTGCAAAATTGGTGATATTCACACACAAAATTAAAAAACAAAAATTGGTGGTCCACAAATAGTCATTGATGCAATTGCAGCGCTGCTTCACCAAGTCAATGGTTTTAAGCGCTTTCAAAGTCTGAGACTATATTTGTGGATTTTTAAACTGTATAAAAATGACATGTTAAATGTAAATTTAAAGTGGAGTATCACCAAAAATTTCAAAAATTTCATTATGTTTGTATGGAGTACATTTTCTTATATTCTTTCATGTGCTACTGGAATAGATGGAAGATGGTTTCCATTGTTCAAAGGCACAGCCCTCAGACTCAGTTCTGAGAAATCTATAAACAGTCTCCAGTCTTGTGGGTCATGGGTGACTTTTAAGGCATTCATGAGGCTTTCAATATTGGAACAGAATCCCAGATTACTTCCCGTTCTGACTGCGTATAGTACACTGCTGACGTCAAATGGCTTCAGCAGCCATCTGGCAGTAGTATTGCATTGCAACAGAAAATGATGCAGTCAACTCTGGATGATGTGTGCATGCTGATATTAGGCAATGTAATGCAATATTGCATCATTCACGGCGTATATGGGATGTTGTTGATGCCCTACTGGATAAATGTACACGGTGAAACATCACAAATGAGCTACATGCAATATCTTCAGAATGACAGCCAATACATTTGCTTTAATGTTATATTCGTGTTCAGATCACCAAGATATTACAGATTAGGGCCTTTTAAAGTCAGTAACAATTTCAATATTGACCAGTGTTAGACTGCTCCAATGTTACTACAATTAACAATGTCCTGAGGTTTCTGAGGGTGCGTGTGAGATCATCCAACGCCCTCAATCTGGGTGGTACATCTCTATATAGTACAAATGTATATATGTAAATAAAAATGTTTGTATGTATGGCACAATGGTCACTTGTCTCCACAGACTGAGTGTGAACGTGAGCATGGGACATGTGTGTAGATGATGTCTGCATGCTGATATTAGGCAATGTGATGCAATATTACATCATTCACGGCATATATGGGATGTTGTTGATGCCCTACTGGATAAATGTACATGGTGAAACATCACAAATGAGTTACATGCAATATCTTCAGAACGACAGCCAATACATTTGCTTTAATGTTATATTCGTGTTCAGATCACCAAGATACTACAGATTAGGGCCTTTTAAAGTCAGTAACAATTTTAATATTGACCAGTGTTAGACTGCTCTAGTATTACTACAATTAACAATGTCCTGAGGTTTCTGAGGATGCGTGTGAGGTCATTCAATGCCCTCAATCTGGGTGGTACATCTCTATATAGTACAAATGTATATATGTAAATAAAAACGTTTGTATGTATGGCACAATGGTCACTTGTCTCCCCACAGACTGAGTGTGAACGTGAGCATGGGACATGTGTGTAGATCCCTATGTGTATGCGTGGTAGACTTAAGTAACATACATGGACCATCTCCACACACAGGTGTGGGGGCCTGCCCATGTGCGTGGGTGTCTTTGTCCCATGATGTCCCTGTGATGTGCCAATGTGGAGCGTGTCCCAAAAGCTATTGTCACATGCATGTTGTGTGCGATGTGTGGGTACCATATCTGATGCACCGTTCTTGTGGGGCAATAGGGGAACAGGCTAGCAGCAGGTATGTGCCATGGAGGGTAAAATGGAATGCTATACCCAGGAACTGCACATGGGGATAGCTGTTGAGGGTGACACAGGTCAATGCATGTCATGAGGATGAGCAGTAGGGGATAGTGAACAGTGAGCAGTTGACTGAAGCAAGCCACCTTTGTCTGCCTGTGCCGCATGCAAGCCTATGTGGGAAGAAAGCCATGTAGGCCTTGGTGTGGGCAGGGAGAATGGTCACACATGTGTGTCCAATGATGGAAAGTATTTGGGGGGGGGGAGGGTGACAGATCCCTACAACAGACATGTACCACCTTGAACATCTTCCTGGGCAATGGGAGAGGTTGAGTATACCCCCATGCATAGATAGGGGGGTGACCACCTGCCACAGTCCATGGCACACAGGACATGTATGACATATGCGCAATGATAGGTGGCAGTACAGACACCCCACCCCTGAGGGGCATGGGTAGGCACATGTGGGCAGGGAGACAACATGAGGTGCAGGGTATGTAGGAGACCACAGTGCCACACATTGGAAACAAACACATAGGTTGTAATAGTTTGTAATGATTTTATTTGTAATGCTCACATCCTCCATGGCCGGCCACGGTGAACACGGCCAATCCCACCCCTCTGTTGCGGGACTGCCAGTGCAGCTTCTGGTGCCAGTGCTGGCTGCTGTATATGGGCTTCTATGGCCTCCTGGGCATCCGCAATACGGAGGAGCGCCCCTACTATTGTGTCTGCTGTGGATCGCAGCTGGTGGATCTCTTGGTGAATGGCCAACAGAGCCTGATGAGTGCCTGTGGGTGGTACACAAGGTGATATATGAGATACCTGTTTCAAACCCCACTGTGACACATGCACATGTCAGGCATATCCCACCAGATCAGTCTGTAGAACAATTATGCATGCAACAACTAGCAACGCATGACCATGTTTAGATCTGTGTGTCCCCATGAGCCATGCTCATGCCTAGAAGGAGTCTTGATGAGGGGATATGTGAATCACAGATCTCACACATGGCACAGTGTCACAGTTCAATCTGTCAGTGCTTGATCTGCACACTGGTCGTCTGAGATAGGTCAGATGACGTGAATGGGGTGGTGGTTTCCCTCCATCTCAGCACCCTCTAGAGCCTGTGAGTGGCTGCCAGTGACCCCCACTGTAGCAGTGACATCTAGGGGTATGTCCTCTGCCTCAGCCAGCACATTGGTTCCTGGTGTGCCTTCGCCATTGCTGGCAGTGTCCCCGGACACTGTGGCCTCTGGCCCCTTCCCATCCTGAGGCCCTGCCACATCCTCCTTCTTATGTGCCTCCATGGTCCTGTAGTCACCTGGGTTGTGGAAAAGGGTACACAGCACAGATAAGTTTGCACAGTGTACCTATGTACACCTGTGTAGTACATCCACCCCACAATCAATGTGTTGTCCGCCTGTGCCTGCTGTTGTTGCACCTACAATAGGGACAGCACAGGTGCCTACAGTGTGCTGTGCCTGGCGGGAGGGGGGAGGGGGTAGCAGGCTCATTCCCTGATGTAGCTATGACACATGGGATGTGGTGTGTGGGGGATGGTGTGTTGAGTGCCATGCCCCCTATCTGCACTATCAGATATGGACTGTCCACCTGACCTTGTCTGTGGCCTCATCAGTACATGTGGCTGTGGCACATGTGGGAGTCCTGAGTGGGATTGTGTACCGTCATTGTGTGTGCGAGTGATGTGCTTGCATTGCCCTGAGTGACATGCATGTAAGGAATTGCAGGATATGTCCATGTTAGCCAGATGTGTGTGGGGGCCCTCTGCTTTGCAGGACACTATGCGGTGTGGGTGGACTTCTATCACATACTCCATGGGTGTGGTGAGGTGTCTGGGGGGATAGGTGTAGCCCTGCTGGGTATGGGGTTGCAGTGGTTGGGAGTATGGGAATGCTTGTGTGGCACTGTGGGATGTGTATATGGGCTGATCCCAGGTTTTGTGGGGGTTGTGCTATGTGCATTTTGTATGGGTGTGGCGATGTACCAGCCAAGGTCTGATGAGGGTGGGTGGGGTACCCCCACTTTATGTGGGCCCCAACAGAGTGTTAGTTGTGTGACATGTGTTATGTTTCTGCTCCTGTTTCTTTGTGTCTACGTCATCAACCCCGTGTGTTAGGCCCTTCCCTGTCAGTGGTCTGGGATATGTCCCTGAATAGGTAGGTGCATACAGACGTCATATGTGTTTTGGTGGGGTGTGTGGGTACTGTGTTCATACAAGTTCATACAGTGGGTACTGTGTTCATACAAGTAGCCACTGTGTTCTTGGCTACTTGTATGTCCCTCTTGTATGTCTCCCCCTGTCTCAATGTGTTTGGGGACTGGCTGCAGATGTATGATGACTGGCTGTGACCTATATGCCAGATACTATATTATCAAGTAAACCTCAGGGGGACAGACAATGCAGGCAGGTACTGAAGTACACATCCCAAATGGAGTGGGCACCAAAATTAATTAACTGTAAGCCCTCACACCCCATATGTGAGAATGGAATTCTAGACCATTCTGGGTATGGTTACTCAAGTGGTAGAGGCATCTGACCTCAGTTAGTCCCACAACCACCCATCCTTAGGAGGAGGGGTACTTAGAAGGACTGACCATCCCTATAATTGCATGAACTCTGCATACATCAGTGGCCAAACGTACCTATATGAAAGGTCCCAAGGATCCAGCAGCACAGCCAGACTTCACAGCACTAGAGAGCAACAATGTAGAGGTGATACCAGGAGGTTATCTGCATACTGTCAAATGATATCCCAATGTGGCTTGTTACTGTTACAGTGCTGCTCAGGTATGCTGTGCTTCTTTTTGATTACAGTGGGATATCATTAGCCACTCCTCACTCACTGTTACATTGATGATCAGCTCAGGTATGCTGTGCTTCTCGTTGATTACAGTGGGATATCATTAGCCACTCCTCACTTACTGTTACATTGATGATCTGTGGTGCTGTAAATTGTTGCTATGAAGCTTAACCCTCGGGCTTTTCTTGTCTGTTGTCTGGACCATGGATGTATGCAGTGTTGAATCAGATATGGGTTTCGTCTGCCACGCCCCTTGCTTCACCATTGCTTTGTGCACCTCGAATACGCTCAGGACTGTGCCTATCATGCACACAGGTCCAGGTACCTGTCACACACACCCTGTACCTACCCTGCCATGTGCTGCTGTGTCATCACCCCACAGTTACCTGTGTTAGGGCATACATGCCCTCAGGACATGGTCCCCCACCATTCCCCTCCATGTGACACATGTACTTGGGCATGTCCTGTACGTGTGCTGCATATCTACTACTACTACTACTACTAAGCATTTTATTGGGCACTACCAAGCGCATGCATCACTGTGAAAGGGAACACACAAAAAGACAATCCCTGCTCAGTGAAGCTCATAATCTGAATAGACATAACACTAACAGGTGTGGCAAGAGGTTCGGAGCAGGAGCAAAGAGTCAGGGACAGGGGAGACAGGACAAAGGATGGCGGTAGGAACACTTGTAAGAGGCAGACAGAAACATGCAATTGAAAAGGGGTGGAATGGGGAACAGCACACTCATGAGCCAAAGGCAGAGGCAAAGATATGAGCTATGAACCCAAGTGTGAGGAGGAGCAAGGCAGATGCCTGACGCCTAGAAAAAGGGCGTTTCTTCCAAGCGTAAGGAGCAGCAAGGTGTAAGGTGCATACCTACCTGCCTGTGGATGGGCAGTGTCCAGCGCTTCTGGCAGTCCACACAGGTAGATAGGCCCAAGATGGTCTGCTAGCTCCTGCTCCAGGGGTATGAGAGTTGGGGCAAAGGGGGCACTCCCACCGGTGCCCATGGCATGTTGCCTCTCAGCCACCATGTGTGCACGCACACCACGCTTAATGCCATTAAATCTCTTTCTCAGGCTGTCGAGGTCACTGGTTGGTCCACCTGCCTGGGCTATGGCCTCCTGCACCTCCTCCCACACGTGTGTACGTGTTGCCACAGTGGTGCTATTGTTCAGCCGGCCATAGAGCACCTCATACTGCTCCAACACACTGGCCAGCAGGATGTGGTTTTCCTGCTGACTGAATCTCACAGCCCTCCTCCGTTCCGCAGCTGGCACCAGTATATACCATCGTTTGGCACTGGGTGGCACCTGTGTGGGCTGGGACACACCTGATGGGCCTGCCGGGATACCACATGTGATGGGAGCTATTGATTGCACACATGTTGCCCTGGTCCTGCCTAGAGACAGGGAAGTAGTGTTCCACAACCGCAAATGTTCAGGTTGTATGTGATGCAAATATGCATATTCTGAATGTGGTCACTAGGTTTGCAGGGTCCACCCATGACTCCTATATCCTGCATCACTTGGCACTATTCAGACAATATGAGGCAGGACAGTATGAGGACTGTATACTGCTGGGTGTGTATTTCTCATCTCTGACATGCACATGGTGATCCTATGACTTACCGTATATGCACATGTCTGTATTTGAGGTGTATCCCTAGTTGTGTCTGTGTCTCATCTGTCTGGGTGTGATCTAACATGGGGGGGGGTGCCCTCCAGCTCTGCCTTGCTATGGTGCTGTGTGATGATGGTAGCATGAATGCTAGCATTTGTGTCATGTTTACAGATTATTGATTGCAATCTGTACACCTACCCCTTGTTTTGTGTGTCATAACTTCACACGCTGATGCATATTTGTAGTGTTCCATCATGTGCTGTCATATGTTTCTGTCAGGGTATTTTGTGTATTTGGTTTGCACGGACATACTTGTGTCCATTTGGGTGGACATTAGCTCCTGCTTTAACGTTCCACATTTGTTTCTGTAGGTGATGCAGGATATGGGTGTCACCCCTGGTTGATGACCCCTGTGCGTCAACCATGGACACATGCAGAGAGGAGGTACAATGAGGCCCATGCCTCCAGCCATAGAGCGCACCTTTGGCATTTTAAAATGTCACTTCAGGTGTCTGGATAGGACAGGCGGGGCCTTACAATACAGACCACAGACTGTGGCAGAGATAATTATAGCCTGTTGAATCCTGCATACCATTGCTCTCAGGCACCATATTCCTGTACAAATTAATGAGGATCTGGAGGATGATCCGACGTGCCTTCCTGTACGTGTCTGTGGTGACACATATGAGGGCACAGCCATTAGGCAGCAGATGATTGAGGTGCTCTTCTCATGTAAGTACTGCATATGTTACCACATACATTTGTTTAGATATGTGTACTACTACTACTAGTGAACATTTGTATCCCAATGGCAGTAAGATGCAACACTGCACTGACATGTAACAGACACTGCCTGGCCAGCCCAGCTTACAATCTAGTCATGACTGAAACACAGAAGATGTGAGCAGGGCACAACAGCGGGTGGTGGTGGATTATGTGTGTCGGGAGTAGTAGGTTTGTGGGAGGTGGTAAGCTGTCATATGTAAGCATACATCAGCATGGCATAGGTGTCATGGCTTTTTCCCCAGACCTTGGATTTCATGCAGCTTTGTTACTCTGGTGATATCAGTCTCCAAAGTTAATGAGGGTAGTTTACAAGATGAGATTAACTCTGATCCCCTGGTGATGTCAGTCTCCGGGCCCGATGAGATTGGTCTGCAGCCCCTCCTTGCTAAATCAGACCTCAAAGGGATGTGCTAGAAACAATAGTAGACCTCAAAGGGAGGTGCTAGAGAAAATTCACTATAAAGGACAGAAGTACTTCCTCTTTCTCTTTTTAGGTTGCCTCCCAAATGAAGCACAGATTACACAGGAGGAAACATGATCCTGTATATCATATTTCATTTCTGGCAACCATACCAACCTATTGAAGATAGTCTGCATTTCTTCTGCTTTAGGGTGTCCCATAGGACCTGCACCATGAACCCAATGCATCCACTCTTTACCTCGAGCTCTAGGGATAGCTATAACCAAGCCTTCTTCTCTTTTTGCACATAGAATGTCTTTCTGTATAGCGAGTGTGAGAAAGGGTGTGTGCTGATATAGGTTATCTGGGGTGTCCTGCACAAGCTTCCTCAAATTGGAAAGCTCAGGGTCCTTTGTCTGCAGTGCTACAAAGTAATCTGGTGGTATTATCTGATTATAATCTGTGGAACGTGTAGCAATAGCAACCATGCGTGTCTGCTCATACCAGGGCCATATGAGGCCTACATGCTAGTGAGTCTGCTAATGTGTTTCCTTTCACTAAAGGGCCTTTCTTCCTATGTGCCTTTACTTTAACTAAATGTGCTCTCTGAAACATCTCACTCAGTTCTTGTGCCATAGTCCACAGTGATGAATTTTTCACTGTGGACCCTTCCGTAGATTTAAATTTATTTGCCAGCCACCAGGGTAACAAGGCAATGGCACTTTTAAAGACATAATCAGAATCTAAAATGATTTGTATCTCTGGGTGTGAATCCTGATATTGTTGCATACAAGCTACAAAAGCAGCCAGCTCACAGTACTGTGCTGACGCTGACCCACAGGAATACTGTCTCTGCAGTACCACTTGGTTATTTGGGTCCAATTGTACAATTGCAAACCCTGCTAGTTGCCTGCCTCCTTCACATTGGCTACTACCATCAATATATACTGTAGGAAGAAAAGGTAAAATTTTGTCTAGTCCCAGTTCTCTAAAGATCATGTGATTGGGGGTACTGGGTGAGGACAGACAGTCATGAGGTTGCCCCTTCAGCAAGATTCCAGCCACTTGCACATTAGGTTCTTTCAACAATTCAAACTTTACATTCTGTGCTTGCAACATGAGAGTCCACTGGACTATTCTCTCAGTCCTAATCTTGCTACATGCTAACTTTCCCTCTACAATGAATTTGAGGGGGTGTGATTGCTGCATATGTATGTGGTTTGAACACCAATGATGTATGTAAATTTCTGCATAGCAGCATAGGAAGCCAGTACATGTTTTTCACAGTTTCCCATTTTGAGTTCAGGAGAAGTGAGAACTCTGGAACAGAAGGCAATAGGGTGATCTACTCCTCCTAGGCGTTGTGTTAGAGCTGCACCTATACTGTTCTCTCCAACTATAGGGTACAGGAAAAAATGTTGTGTGTGATCTGGGTGTGCAAGAACAGGAGCAGAAGTCAGAATATGCTTTAATTTAGTTACAGCTTCTGTATGTTCTTCCTCCCAAACATAACTTTTACTTTTTAGCAGGGAGTAAAGTGGAGCTGCCACTTCAGCACAATTGTGCATGAAGTCACGACAGAAACCAGCGAGCCCTAGAAATGACTGGAGTGATTTCTGATCTGTAGGAAGTGGAAGTTTCTGTATCAGCTCTATCCTCTGAGAATCTACAGATTTACCATCCTGGCCAATAGTAACCCCTAAAAAGGAAACCTGTGATTTGCACAGTTGAGCCTTGGCAGGATTAACTTTAAGACCAGCTTGTAAGAGGGCTTTTAAAACTTCTCTTACATGATTCCAGTGTACAGCTTCATTCTCAGACTGAATCAGAATGTCATCTACATACTGAATTATTTTATCTCTGCAAGACAATAGTGACAGGGCTTCCTGCATCTATTTGTGAAATATTGAGGGGGAATCCTTATATCCCTGTGGAAGCACAGTCCATGCATATGTTTATTCAGCCACTGAAAGGCTGTTTTGTACTGGCATTCAAGGGCCAGGGGCATACTCCAAAGCCCATTGGATATGTCTAAAACAGAGAAAAATTTACATTTGGGGTTCAGTTTAGAGATCATTTCAGGGTATGAGGCTACCACGGGCACTACAGATTTTGAAACTTGATTCAGGGCACGGAAGTTTATAGTGAGCCTGAAGGAACCCCCCGGTTTAACTATCGGCCAGGCTGGTGAATTGCATGTGGAAGAAATAGGTCTAATCAGACCCTTCTCCTCCAGTATCTTCACAATTTTAGTCACTGGTTCTATAGCCTGATGAGGTACTGGGTATTGTTTCTGTGGTGGAGGATCCTCGCCTTCCAGCAGTATTTCTGTGTGCATTTTCCCACAATCTAACTTGTCTTGAGCCCAGACTGGAATATCAGCCACCTCTGAAGGAATTACACACAGATCATACTGCTGAGTTGCCTTGGTGCACTGAGTTGCTAACTGCATGGGAATGACTTCATGCACTAAAGTTTTAGAAGCACTTGAAGTTCCTGAATACTGCCACAATTTAAGATTAGCCATATCCACCACCAAATTTAACTGGTTGAGAACGTCAATTCCAATTATTTCTTTTGGTGTGTTCACTATAGTGGAGGCAGTGGTTTCTAACATTTCCTTGTTTTGTTCACTGTGCACAGGGATACCCCATTTAACTGGGATAGCCACACATTTGGAACCTGTGTCATTAATTCCTTGAATTTCATAAATTTCCATATTTTTCTGATCTGCAGTGGGAGAAGCTCTGTTTGTAAAACTAATTCCAGCCCCTGTGTCAATCAAAGCTAGTTTATCCTGACCCCCTACTCTACTAATAACATTGGGGCGTCCACAAGAGTCCAGTATCAAGGATGTTGTCAGCATACATCAGCATGTCATAGGTGTCATGGTTTTTCCCCCAGACCTTGGATTTCATGCAGCTTTGTTACTCTGGTGATATCAGTCTCCAAAGTTAATGAGGATAGTTTACAAGATGAGATTAACTCTGACCCCCTGGTGATGTCAGTCTCCTGGCCCGATGAGATTGGTCTGCAGCCCCTCCTTGCTAAATCAAGAATAGCAGACCTCAAAGGGAGGTTCTAGAAACAATAGCAGACCTCAAAGGGAGGTGCTAGAGAAAATTCACTATAAAGGACAGAAATACTTCCTCTTTCTCTCTCTCTTCCTCTATTCATTGGACATGAAGGACAGGAGGCTATGATAATCAATTCTCTTCACCCCTTCCCCCCCCTCTCTCTCTCTCTGATCTCCCTCACACACACATGCACACTCATAGAGTCTTTCATACACATGCATACACACACACAGATTCATTGATGTACACTGAAGCAGCTTTTTAACAACCATAAAATAACTCTGTTCTGTACCTATGTAATAAGCCTATTTCTACATAAAGACCTGTTTCCAAGCCACACCTGGTTGGTTGTCTTATTTGTGCTGCTTACCCTGCTGTCTCTGTGAAATGAACCCAGGACCAAACGGAGAGTAGACCAGAAGATTACAAGTCAGAAGATTACAAGACTAGAAGATTACAAGTCAGAAGATTACATATTCAGAAGATTACATTTTATGGGGGCCATCTCAGACTTCACAGCAGATCTCCAGTTGGGTAAGTAATAATTTTGTTTGATACATTAAAGTGGATTTCAGACAGGGTGCGACAGGAAAATCAAAAGCCCTTGTGACCATTTACAATTTACAATTTTGGTTACAGGCTGGATTTAGTGAAAGGTTCCAGTGATAACTTTGTTTTGTGGGTTAGACAAGGTGAGATTTCTATTGTCAAAAGGCTCTGTAACAATCCTGAACTTTAATTATTACTTACACCTAGGGACATTACATAGGGTGGCTTGCAATTGTCTTATTTTTATGTATAGGCTTGCTACAGATTTTTCTATAGTATTTGAGCTGCTAAGAAAAGACAGAGTTACACAGGTAAAGCAGTCCCTCATTGAATACAATATACATCTTTCCTGATAAAGCTATTACCTCCTGTCCCTTTTGTCTTTTATTTCTCAGTCTCCTGTCAGTAAGTATCTTAGTGAGAGCAGGCTTAAAGCTTGCTGCAGTTGATACAATAACTGACAATTCTGTTAATCTCCTAACACCCTTCTTACTATAATTTCATCCTAAACTTCCACCCTGTTAAAAGCTGATAAGCACTTTTTATTCAGGTATAATTTTAAGGCGTGGTCTTTATGCCAGTACTCTTTACTGAACACCCATAAAATTTATGCCATTCCAACTATAATTCTAAGGGGTATGTTTACTAAACTGCGGTAAACGTGAATAACGTGCGTTGTACGACGTTAACGATCGTTACCACGCTACAGCGCACGCTATAGCACATTAACGATTGTAAACGTGCAATAGCGCGCGCTATAACGAGCTAATGCGCGTAATGCTCCGCGGCGCGGTAAAACACCGCAGAAGGAGGAGAGAAGGCAGAGAGAAGGGGTCAATGGGTGGAGAGTGGGCGGGGAGAAGCTAAAGCGCTGATTTTCAGAGCTGAATTCCAACGCGAATGAAAACCTACCGGGTAAAAGCACTTTAAAGGGGAGAGAAACCATTTACGTGTCAGCAATGTACAGCCTAGGCAGGGAAACCAAAAAAAGGTGATAAGTGTGATACATGTGCACAGAACAAAAGGGCACAGAAACACCGAAAATGACCCCAACAAACTGGAAAAAAACAACAACCAAGCTGGAAAATAGTGGTAGCAATGAGAAACATCAACCCCCCCCCCTGAGTAAGCCCCATAGAACAGATATAATTCATGGAAGGGTCCATACTCCGTCCCCATACAAGGTGCATGGGCCCACAGTGAAATAGCGTTGCTCAGGGATTTCCCCACCATCGGACAGGGTTCCTATGGCATGCACATGTCCCACAACATCAGGGCGGGCATGTCGGAATGGGCAACCGGGCAGATGCTGGAAAAGGGGATACAGAGGGCTGCAGGCGGCACATGCAGTGGCGCAGCTGGGCCACAGTGGGGACTAGGGTGATGCTCAGTTGGCCCATAGGAATGCATAAACAGTAGAGCCAGACAGAAACTGATGAGGGACCAACATGAGCACGAGTGTGTCTCCCAAAGCGTTACAGGGGAGAGTACCCAACAGCAACCCCCAAGGGCACAAACACTGGCAGGTGGGAAGGGGGGGAGCGTGGACGTCTATGCAGGCACCCCTACCCCAGAACACGCACCATAGTCAGCCGCCTACCTGCACATGGGATGGCCTGAGACTGCACACCACCAGCTCCACCAGCAGAAGGGCATGTCAGCATGGTGGCCGAGGGATACTGGTGGTGGAGGGGGCAGTGGCAGCTGCCCAGAGCAGATCGTGGCCTAGCCCTGTGTAGGTGGGTGCCATGCATTGCAACAGACAGGTCCTGTCTGACCAACAGTCATGATATCACCAGGGAATGCACCATCTCTGTGAGAACATGGTGGTGCAGTGCACAGAACCACTGTATTCAGAAGCAGAAGTTCACAGGTTCAAGTCCCAGCTGTGGTTTCCGCCAACCCAGTCCTCATATTTTACCCACTACTATAACGTGCTAATACAGGCAGAACCATTCTTGCAAATTACGTAAACATGCCCAAAACACCAACATTTCACCCTACAGAGCACAGACACCATAAACATGCACATTACCTAGAGCAGAGCCTCCCAAATGCAGTCCTGGAGGGCCAAACACCATTCCCGTTCCATGCTGCCTCTGATAAAGATGCCTGTGCTGCATTTCTATGTGCCAACCCCATGGTATGCAGATGTATCTCATGCATATTCATGAGGGTCAGCATGAAAACCCGAACAGTGTTTGGCACCGCAGGACTGGAGTTGGGAACCTCTGCCGTAAAGCAGCAGCCAACAGGGGCAGACACACCCGCACCCACAGGCCCCATTATCCACAGCCTTCTGGAGAGGCAGGACTGTAGGCTCTTCGTGCATCTCCCAATACTAGCACTTGCATACCTTAGTAATGCCACCCTAAACCGGGGAATATGGTACACATCTATCAAAAGGTTGCTAGGATTACTGGCAGATAGCAATTCCTAGGTTAGGTACAAGTGTCTGAGTGAGCTGCATCATAGCAACCTTTCTGATGTATGTGGAGTGTGCTACAGGTCATGTGTCTGACAATGTTTACCAACCTGGGGAGTGACTCCTACAGTATTGCATACCATAGCCATGCCTGCACTGTGCTCAGGACTTGTGTGGTGGCCTGGGCTGCCCAACACCTCTATAGTTGCACAATGCTGGCATAGGTGTGGGGAGTGTGTGTCTGTCTATCCAGTGTGTGGTGGCTTCCAACACCCTCCACAGCCCACACTGCTAGCACTGTTCCCAGTATTGGCCTGCCAATGTGCAAAATGAGGAGCAAGGTTCCATGGGAATAGCCTGGATAGGGTGGCCTGGCCTGGCCACATCTGCGCTGGGCATAGGGCAATGGCTCAGACATTGTAGTGCTCGGTACCACCTGCACAGACAGAGTGGCCACAGCATGTCTTGCTGGGAGGTCACTCTCGCCCTAACTGAGTAGTGACCATGGCATGGCTAGGTTCCCCCACTGTGCTATATAGAATTTTGCTCATGTGATATATATGGGTTTTCTTTTGGGGCCCAATCACTGACTTATCTGCTGGGTGTGTATGCTGACATCCCTTGGGTTTTGGGTACATGCATCTCCTCCAGGACCATGCACCATGCACTATGGACTAGCTGGCGGACTGTCTGCAGCTAGTATGTGTCTTGCTGGAACACCTTGCAGGGTGCAGCGGCTGGAGGCCTGCTGCTGGGGAATGTCAGATAATGGTGGGGCCAGCTGACCATATCCAGGACTGCCGCCTGTCTGCTATTGCGTTATGGATGTGTACCGCTCTGTCTGTTCCACAGCAGGACTGCTGTTGCTGGTCCCTCTACTGCTGCCATTGCAGGGGGGTAGACTGTGGATCTATTGGTGGGTGACCCTGTTTCCCACCCTAAGCCCCAGAGGGTGGGTTGTGTGGTGGTCGATGATCTGCCCATGGGTCCATACACCCCCCCCTTCACCTACAGCAGGTAACCTTGGCACCAACACAGGATATGCACTATTCTGAGTGCATCATTGCCCATAAGGATTAGACATGACCGAGACATACAGCAGGGCACAGATGTATCCTAGGTGTGTCTAACAGAGCTACCTATCACACACTGATGGGGATCTGCAGCATGGCGTATCTCAGCCATGAAAGGTGCTGTGGACCTGGTACTGGGGGCCCCACCTCAACCTCAGGGTGGGCACTGTACCCGCACAATGTGAGTGTCTGTGGCTACTCTGTGGCAGTGCCACACACGGTCTGTCCCCCCTACAGGGCCGAGGTACTGTGGGGGTGCATACCCGCTCTTGTGCCCATCTCTCGACTGCTGATTTGCATGTGCAGTGCATCATGGGTACGGGTGGGTTAACCCTATCCTGGTAACCACAGCAGAATATGGGTGTGGTGCCCTGCAGTCCTCCTGTAGCCAGCCAGTTGTTTTTTAGCAGCTCTAGCCCACTGGTTACTACACTGCCTGTGGAGCCAGAGGTCATGGGTCCTAAACCCACAGTGGGGTTCATCAATAGGGCTGTCTTAGGCATTGTCTGTTTTTATTGTATATTAGTTCTGCCAGCAGGACCACCCTCAGGGTACTGTCCCCTTAGGGTGGCTCATAAGGCGCCCTATAGGGCGCCTTATTCGGCGCCTTATAAAGCGCCTTATAAGGTGCCTTATCTGGTGTCCTATAGGGGACATTATAGGGTGCCTTGGCAGACAGTGCACTTTTTAATGTGCCCTATGGAGTGCCCTCTAGGGTGCCTTATGTGGCACCTTAGGTTACGCCACTGTGAGGGTGTGTTTGCTGGCATCCCTATTCAGGTACAAGTAACCTTCCTCACAGCCACTACTTAACCCTTTCCAGGCCAAGCCCAGTACTTTCGGGATCCAAACCTCTGCCTATATATTCCTATCAAATGGTATAGCATACATGACCATGCCAGAGGGAACGTCACTATTAGAATATATTGGATACGACGGGTACAATTTTCCTGACGTGCAAACATTAACCCAGCTGCAGAATGTGGATAAAATATTATAGTAGGCCTTCAAAGGGTTGCAAATGATGCCTCAGCCAGCCTTTTTCATTAGACACACTGGGGAATTGAACCCATGACCCTTGTATCTTCAGTCTGTGTAGTAACCATCGTGCTACAGCTCTGTTTCTGTATTTGGGTGTCTGCACGCTGTCTTAAGCTTGCGCGCAGTAGCGCGCGCGCTGTAGCGATCATTGCTGTGCGGCACGCAATACTGCGTGCAACTGCGCGTTATCAGTTACGATGTACCACCCATGTCCTTTTTTGGCTTTCCTTCCACTAACGCAGCTCCTAACATGAATTGCACTAACGCAGTTTAGTAAACATACCCCTAAGTCTCACTTCTTCATAAAAGTGAGCATTCCTCCTTCCAAGGTTGCACATTTGAGATAGTCCAACTACTGCCTTCTGCAGTCTCAAATATGGAAGCTTTTGATTTTAAAGAACTTAAAGAAATTGTAGTTGCATACTGTAAGAGGAAAGGTGGTCCCTTTGAAGGTGAATTCCCTGAGTCATCATGGTATAATATTCAAAGACAAATGTTAAACCATTATCAAGAATTCAAAAAGAAAACAAATAAAAGAAAATGCCTTTTTATCCAAGGCATGTGCAGGGGGCTCATTAGCATGAAACAGGACAATACTGAACTGACTTCTCATTGTACGAAACTAACCAAAGACCTTGAGGAGGCACAAATTTGCATCTCTATGCAAAGGACTCAAGTGATCCAAGCCACAAATTCTTTTATAACTGTTAGTGAGCAATTAGAAGCACTTAAACTTGAATTGAGGCACGTTAAGGATCAATTGGCCTCTGAAAGACAAAAGAAATATACGCCCATTTCTCCCTCAGCCCTTTATGCCTATGACACACCCTATCAGATATGCATACAAGCTATTGAGAAACAAAAGAATACTAAAGTATGCATAGCTGGACTGAGGAATGGAAAAAATAAAGCAGAATCAGAGGAAGAAAATCCTGCTAGTTTATCTCAGCCAGAACAGAGCAATAATCAGGATCTGTGTCAGGAGGATAATTCAGATGACTTAGACATGGCACCCAGTACTGAACTCAGAGCACCTGTTAAAGTGATGCTGCAAGACAATTTAAAAGAAAGAGACATGGAAAGAATAGTTGAGAAAATTGGCCCTATGCCTTTTAATGTTAATGATTGGTGCAAATGGGCCATTGATATTCTGATTCACTGGGGTCTAGGGAAATACAGAAGAAAACAATCAGACTTTGATAGACTTATGCATCTGGCTCTGGGGCCACACTATTATAAAGTTGGCTCTCTCACTCACCCATACCAGTTGGTTAAAAGGGGTATTGAGAAACTATTTCACTGTTCCCCAATGCAAGTATTTAAAATTATTTCACCTCTACCAAATGATACACTGGAAGAGTTTGCATATAGAGCCTGGATTTTAAAAGCAGTTCTTAATGAGCAGGAGTCCTGGCCCAATGCAGAAGATTATGGGGAGAGCACGAATAAAACATTTTTATTAGAATTGCTATCCCCTAAGATTACAAATCACCTTCTGTTATTTTCTGAAGACACTAAAGCAACCCCTTTTTATACTTTAATGCTCAGAATTGGGTCTGTTTGGAAGACCCAGCCCTCGCAGGTCATAACAGTATCAGAAGCACGGAAGTGGCAAGCTGAGGGATCCTCCCAATACAAAAAAAAAAACACAGACAAAGGATACAGGGGACAGACACCTTGGAGAGGACAAAGCAGAGGTACTTTTAGAAATTCCTCAGGTGGGGGGCGGAGCCTGATGTCCAGCGGGTAAGACGCTTCGCGCTGAAGCTCCCGAGAGGCCTACTTAGAATCCTGACTTAATACCTATATAAACTTACTATTTCGCTCCGGGCTGACCGGGGTACATCGGGGGGGATGGCGGCCCATAAACCAGCGCGCTTGGACTTCGGGTCTCCTTCTTCTTCTCACGGAAAACGCTCCAAAACAGAGGTGTCCTCCCCACAGAAGATGGTTCCATTTCGTGAAAACCCCGAAATGCACCTGGAGATATTGGAGGAACTACGCGGCGTGAAGGAATTGGTGCAGTCCAATGGAGAAGCGCTTAGAGCCCTGCGAGAAGACTTTGGAGTGCTCCAGGACCGACTTGAAAGTCTCTCATTACGGCAGGACAATATGGCGGGGGTCCTCGACTCGCACGCGGTGCGCTTGGGCGCACTGGACAAGGCTGAGCGCCAGATACAGAATCTTCAAAAGGAGTTAGAAGATAGCAATAATCGAGCCCGTCGCAACAATGTGAGGCTCATTGGAATACCGGAGGGGGTGGAAGCGGGAGATATGAGAGAATTCCTGCTCAAAACTCTTCCCTCCTTGCTGAAGATCACCTTTCATAAAGAATTGGAAATCGATCGTGCACACCGTGTTCCTACCCACATGGCGCTCAACCGAACGACCCCCCGGCCTATTATCTTTCGCTTGCTACGATATCAACAAGTGGAACAAATTTTAAATGCTGCCCGGGCGAACCATCATTTGGAATTTGAAGGTCACAAAGTCTCCTTCTTCCCTGATTTGGCAAAGCCTACCGTTGACCGACGGAAGAAACTCCTTGCTTTTCGCCCTCGACTTCAACAGCTACAGGCTCGCTTTGGCCTGTTGTATCCCGCGAAGCTCCGAGTGACTCTTCACAACCAAACCAGGACATTCGAAGATCCTGATCTACTATCAACATTTTTAGACTCCAAAGAAGCAGAGCAGATGCGCTAATCCAACGACGTGGACTTTTATTTGCCGGCTCTGTCCGCCATTTTGAAGGGCCCGATGCGGCGGTCATAGTCAAGCACAGAGACTACCTGGACTTTCTTTCTTTCTTTCTATGACTTTTGTTTTGTGGTCTCCTATCCCTCCATGATGTGTGCCTCGGTCGGATTCGGAGCACGCACAGTCCTACAGGTTATGTGTTTTTTCAATTTCGGCCTTCTCTGGGGCTTCTCCCCGCAGACACATGGTCGCCAGTAATTTTTGGGGTTCTGCTTCTTCTCTACCGCGCTGCGGTTTTTCTTTTTTAATGTGGGGCGCTTCATTGTATTATCTAAGCTTATTTTCTTTTATGCCATATGTACAGCCAGATACAGTCAATATGAGGGACATTGTGAAATTAGGTGCGCTATCATGCTCAGAATTTTTAACTTGTCTGAATGGCTTTATGTAAAATTTTATCACTCAACGTAAAGGGCATTAATAGTCCAATCAAAAGAAAGAAAATCCTTAGCTATCTTAGCCATGAGCATGCTGATTTAGCGTTTCTTCAGGAAACGCACTTAAACTCTGCTGAAACACTGAAACTCAATGTTAAGCCTTACATGGTGGCTGCCTATTCTCCCGCCGTTTCCAAACGGTGCGGGGTAGCCATTCTGGTTAAGAAATCTTTGCAAGCTACTGTAATTGATACTAGCGCTGACAAGGAGGGTAGATGGGCCCGAGTACATCTTAAGGTTGGAGATAGTGAATTTACATGTATTTGCATTTATGCCCCGAATGTGGACAACCCTGCTTACTATGCAAGTATTGCGCAGTTGGCACAGGCCTCTGCCAATACTCCATTAATACTTGGTGGTGACTTTAATCAAGTGTTAGACCCTCTGATAGATAGACAGCCGCCCTAGAAACGAGTAGTCCACCCAAGAGTCTTGCAACCCTTACAGCTCTGATGCAAGATCTTGCGCTGGTAGATATATGGAGGCTGCTTCACCCCCTCCGACTTAGAGTTCACTTTCTTTTCTGCCCCCCATCACTCCCAATCTAGAATAGATTTCTTTCTCATTTCCAAAGCACTGATTTCTCAAGTAGACACGACTAGGACTCATCCTCTCCATATTTCAGATCATGCTGCCATATCTTTATCATTACGTGTCACTGCGCGGGACGATTCTCCCCGAGCTTGGTTTTTTGATAGATCCCTACTGGGTCAAAGAGATTTTCAGGTTGATATAAAGGCCGCTATCCAAGATTATTTTCATTTTAACTCACCCCATGACACAGCGGGCTGGGCTTGGTGGGAGGGTTTTAAAGCATCTATCCGTGCCACTATAACTAGCTATCAAATTCGGCAGGGGAAACAAAGAAAGCAGCATTTACTGATTCTAGAGCAGCAGATACAAGCTGGGGAGCGTCTCCTCACGTCCCGTACTGACCCATGTATTTTACTCCGTTTACAACGCTTGCGTTTTCAATACAATCAGTTTTTGTACACTGCTGCTGTTAAAAATATTGAATCACAACAAGGGCTATATTATCGGGAAAATAATCGTGCTGGCAAATTATTAGCAAATGCCCTAAAAGGTCGAAAAGAAGCCAAGCGTGTTACCGCCCTCCGTAATCCGTCGGGGGGGGGGGCTTGGTCACTAAAGATACCGAAATCTTAGAACTCTTTCGTGATTTTTATACTCGGCTTTATCAATCTGAATGTGATTTTGAGCCAGATGTATTTGAACGCTTACTTTCAGGGGTACAAAGACCGACCCTATCTGACGAAGATAGAGTGGCCTTGGACACACCATTTACTGTCTCAGAAATTCATTCTGCTATCAAGAAATGTGCCTCAGGTCGAGCCGCAGGCCCAGACGGTCTCCCTGCTGAATTCTACAAAACCTTTCACGCTGACTTAGCTCCAGTTTTGAAAATTTATTTTTCTGCTCTGGCCGAGGAGGGTTCTCCTTCTGGGTCCTTTTCAATGGCAAATGTAGTAGTTTTTGAGAAAGAGGGGAGAGACCCGCAACTAACAGCCAATTATCGTCCAATTTCCCTCCTAAACGCGGACTATAAAATCTTTGCCACCATTCTCTCTACCCGGCTCTCGGATAGGATGCCTACCTTAATACACCCAGATCAATGCGGTTTCATTCCTGGTAGATCAACTGCTGACAATGCTCGGACTCTATGCCATGTACTGACTACCGCAGTTAATCTTGATCGCCCATTTGTTGGCCTCTCACTTGATGCTGAGAAGGCCTTCGATCGCTTAGAGTGGCCCTTCCTGTTTGCAGTCCTCCGCTGGTACGGATTCTGGGAAGGTTTTCTCCGTTGTCTTCGCACCATGTACGCACAGCCTACAGCCAGTATATGTGCCAATGCTTTAAAGTCTCAGCCTTTTCCCCTTCAACGCGGCACTCGCCAGGGATGCCCACTGTCTCCACTTCTCTTCGATCTTGCACTCGAACCCTTGGCTTTACTAATCCGGCAATCGGAGGAGATTCATGGAGTCCCCTTCACCCATAGGGAAATCAAAATTTCAGCGTATGCTGATGATCTTATGCTTTTTGTCTCTATAGACTCAGTACCGGCTGTCCTAGAGCAAATTGGTAAATACTCACAACTGTCCGGTTATAAGATAAATTGGACCAAGTCGGTAGCCTTTCCATTAAATCCTTTGCTTCATCAGGCAGATATGCAACCCTTCCCCTTTTTATGGCAACCTCGCATGGTCAAATACCTTGGGGTTCACTATTGTTCTCCTTTGGAAGACACTATCTCCTTCAATGCCAAAGACTTAACCTCTAAAGTCCGGGCGCTTACTCACCGCTGGACTCCATTAACACTTACCTGGTGGGGTCGATTAGAAACCATAAAAATGATGATTGTTCCGAAAGTGAATTATATCTTAGAAATGTTGCCCTGTCTCTTCCCTCGACGTATATATAAAGATATAGAGGGCCTTCTGACTAGATACTTGTGGCAAAACAAGACACCTAGGATAGCGAAACATAAGCTGCAAGCAGATAAGGAAAATGGGGGTGTCAGATTCCCTGATTTCCTGAAGTATCATCAATCTTTTCTTCTCAAACAAGGCGCTCGTTGGCTGGAAGATCCAGTACCGAATAGACCTGTGTGGCTAGACATAGAAGAGGACCTTTGCAAGCCGATTCCTCTTACTTTTCTCCCTGGTATGACTCTCCCATCAGACTCCCACTTTCCACCAATGCTTTTAGATACCTTAGGTGCCTTTAATAATCTCATGCAATCTTTAGACTCCCGACTCTGTCCGTTAGACAAGCTCCCACTTTGGTACAACACTCGATTTCGAATACAAAATAAGCCGATGGCGTGGAGCCCCTGGTACACTAGGGGCATTTGGATTCCTAGTCAGTTGTTCCATGAAGGTCGCTGGAAAACTTTTAGTGAATTGCAAATTGAATTTGGTCTCCCAGCGAAACACTACTTTCAGTTGGTGCAACTTCAGCATTGCCTTCGGAGTGCTAAGGTGCTCCCGCCATCGGCCTCCCCTACACAAGGTTGGTTGGAGACTATCCGATCTATCGGTAGTTTACCGGGTGTAGCATCCAATTTTTACAAAACCTTATGTAATGCTATAACTAGGGATACCCCTATAGCGCAGAAAGCCTGGGAGAGAGAATTGCATGTGACTTTGACCCCGGAGCAATGGAGCCTAGTCTGGAGTAGAGTGACACGGGTCTCCCGATCCGCCTCACTCACTCAGACACTCTTCTTTCTAGCCCACCGGTGTTTTTACACTCCTGACAGATTAGCCAAATGGAACACTACTCAGGGCAATAGTTGTTGGACATGTCATGCGGCCATTGGTTCACTACCTCATGTTATGTATAAATGTCCCGCACTACAGTATTACTGGCGTCGGGTCTGGGGTCGTATCCAGTCTATTTTGCACTTTCAAGAGCCCCTTTCTTGGAGGATAGTGGGACTTCGCTCAGCTGCGGGGATCCCCTCTCTTCCAAAAACGGCTTACTTCCTTTTGGACTTTATGCTTGGCATTGCTATTTCCCTAATTACGAAATACTGGAAAAATAGCTCCCAGCTGAGCCCCAATGAATGGTGGAATCATGTCTGTCTCTACAGTAATATGAACAAATACCTCGTATGTTTGCTTCCCCCATTCAGACTCCTCATCATCGGTCTAAATGGAAGATGCTCAATGACTATGTACATTCTGCTCAATGCTCTCATCTGACTGTCTAAATTTGTATATATCTTTGTCCCATGATTATTTTGTATCGCAGATACTCTTTTGATTGTTTTGATATATAATCACTGTTGTTTGGAAGCGCTCACATGCTGACATAATCAGTTAGAGAAGAAGCGTGGGGGTGGGGGGTAATTGGGTTTACTTTTCCTTATTGTATAATTGTTTTGTCTCCTTTGGTGTGTTGTTTCTTTTGTTTGTTGCAAAATGAAAATAAAAGTTTAAAAAAAAAAAAAAGAAATTCCTCAGGTTACATTCCCTTTCAGGAGCTCAAAGCACAGAGAGATGGATTAGAAAAGGAGAAAATTAAACGGGAACAGTACAAATACATACTGCAGATAGAAATAGATAAATTAAAACAGGACTTACAAGCAGCACAGGCCAAACACAAGGCTAGTGCATAGGGGTGTCCTGACCTCTTGGGTTCAGATATCAAAATGTCTCAAGCCTTCATAGCCCAGCCTGCCTCCGTTCTCTCAGCAGAGGACTCAATTCCAGAGCCTCTGGATGATGAAACAGATACAGGCCCAGAATACAGTTTAAGGCTTGTAACATCTGTCAGCATACATCAGCATGGCATAGGTGTCATGGCTTTTTCCCCAGACCTTGGATTTCATGCAGCTTTGTTACTCTGGTGATATCAGTCTCCAAAGTTAATGAGGGTAGTTTACAAGATGAGATTAACTCTGACCCCCTGGTGATGTCAGTCTCCTGGCCCGATGAGATTGGTCTGCAGCCCCTCCTTGCTAAATCAAGAATAGCAGACCTCAAAGGAAGGTGCTAGAAACAATAGCAGACCTCAAAGGGAGGTGCTAGAGAAAATTCACTATAAAGGACAGAAATACTTCCTCTCTCTCTCTTCCTCTATTCATCGGACATGAAGGACAGGAGGCTCTGATAATCAATTCTCTTTACCCCTCCCCCTCTCTCTCTCTCTCTGATCTCCCTCACACACACATGCACACACATAGAGTCTTTCATACACATGCACACACACACACAGATTCATTGATGTACACTGAAGCAGCTTTTTAACAACCACTATATAACTCTGTTCTGTACCTATGTAATAAGCCTATTTCTACATAAAGACCTGTTTCCAAGCCACACCTGGTTGGTTGTCTTATTTGTGCTGCTTACCCTACTGTCTCTGTGAAATGAACCCAGGACCAAACAGAGAGTAGACCAGAAGATTACAAGACTGAAAGATTACATATTCAGAAGATTACATCATACATTATTTGTGGCTGATTGGGATAGGGGCTGCTGTACAGCTACAGGTAGTTAATTTGAGGCTTTGGGTGCAGCAAGGTGAAAGGCGTGTAGTATGGGGTAAACAGTAGGAGAGCAGAACATAGATGGCACCAGTTGCCTAGATGTGTGTGTTTCACAGTTTTTAATTTGAGCTGATTGATTTGATGGTATGCTCTGATGAGCAGGGACTGTGTGTTATTTGATTCTGTATAGC
Organism: Ichthyophis bannanicus; assembly: GCA_033557465.1. Classification (NCBI taxonomy): domain Eukaryota; kingdom Metazoa; phylum Chordata; class Amphibia; order Gymnophiona; family Ichthyophiidae; genus Ichthyophis; species Ichthyophis bannanicus. The sequence goes on from CM066031.1 coordinate 1,470,075,129, forward strand.
ACTACATGTGATACGTACCACTATTTTCATGATGAGTAGTAGTTTGATTACTGGTATTTGAGATCAGTAGGGGAGGTTACTGCAACACCACAGTGTGCCTGTATGTATAGGTCAGCACGTAGCCTTGACATGGATGCAGAAATGGATAGGGAACCTGTGAGGTGTCCTGACAGGGGGAGTATTAGTGCCATTATGTGTGTGGCTGTAGAAAAGCCTTGCAGTTCAGTGTTGCATCTTTTCAGGCAAACAGAGATGATTCAAGGCCAGACCAGCAAGGTGTAGGTTACAGTAGGCAAGCCAGGAGCTGATTGGGGGAAGGGAGGGATTTGGGTTTTAGTTGTGTTTTCAGGGAGGACTGGGAAGATATAGCTGATGACAACTAGACATAAACCACAAGCCTCAACTACAAGCTGTGTATGTGTATAGAGGAGGAAAGTGCAGTCCAAAACAACACCTACATTGCAGACCCTAGAGAGAGGAAGTTTTGGACACACACACAAAGACGCTCTGATGGGAGGGGAGGGTTTAGGTTCACGTACAGGATATCCATGTTTTGCAATTAACACTTACACACAGTGGGATGACATGCAGCCATCAATGTCAGGTGGCAACTGGAAATCGGGGTGTGGTTTGGCAGACATAACTCGGGCGTGGAGAGATATATTTGCAACACATCAGCACACAGCTGTTAATGTAAGTCAAAGTATGAGATATACACACCAAGAAAATGTATATGGACAGAGGATAAGGATGGAGCCCCTGCATATTTCCCTGTGTTACAGGAACTGACAGCGGTGTAGCAGATGACATTGAGACACCAGATCACACACTGAAGGGGCATTGGGAGCGATATGGGGGGCACAGGATAGTACTGTGTGCTTAGAGCCAAGCAGGAACACGGTAGCGAGGAGATAATTCTGTTCCACATTTTTTACAGCAAAAGAGAGGTGAGGAAAGGGACAGACAGAGTTCGGACTCTTGTTGTTTGCCACACACACTTCAGTGATATCTTTAACATAAAACAAATCTGTAAAGTGTGATGTGGAACAGTCAGTCTGTTAAGGATCTTGGGGGGTCTGGGAGCTGAGGACATGAAGGTGCAGTGTGTGTTGCATAGCTCCAACATGACATATGTATGTTTCACTTGTGTTACTCAATCCACAGGACATACTTGGTGACTCTCCTGGTGCTGTGGTGCATTGGCAGGTGACTATACGTCATCCAACATGCAGTAGTGTGGGGTAGGAGGACCTACAGCTACTTTGTCTGTGACGACAGTCAGGGGGAGCACATGTCTGCAGTGATCTACATACATAGTAACATAGTAACATATTGCTGAAGGACTGAATGGAAAAGTCCGTCTTTTTGCAGATGACACAAAAATTTGCAACAGAGTGGACTCTCCCGAGGGAGTGGATAACATGAGGAAAGATCTACAAAAGCTGGAAGACTGGTCTAATGCTTGGCAACTACGATTTAATGTGAAAAAGTGCAGTGTCATGCACTTGGGTAGCAGAAATCCAAGGGAAAAGTACACAATAGGGGGTGAGAGGTTGGTATGCACGGACCAGGAGAAGGACCTTGGTGTGATTATCTCTGATGATCTCAAGGTGGCAAAACAGTGCGACAAGGCGGTGGCAAAAGCCAGGAAGATGTTGGGCTGCATACAAAGAGGGATTACCAGCAGAAAGGAAGAGGTACTTATGCCACTGTACAAGTCACTGTTAAGGCCTCACTTGGAATATTGTGTTCAGTTTTGGAGGCCATATCTTGCAAAAGATGTAAAAAGACTGGAAACTGTTCAGAGAAAGGCGACCAAAATGATTTGGATCCTGCGTCAGAAGCCTTATGAGAAGAGACTTGAAGACCTAAATATGTACACTTCGGAGGAGAGGAGGGACAGGGGAGATGTGATTCAGACCTTTAAATACTTAAAGAGAAATGATGAACAAACAAACCTCTTCCAAAGACGGGGAAGCTGTAAAACTAGAGGGCATAACATGAAGCTGCAAGGTGGTAAATTGAAAGGCAAAGTCAGGAAATATTTCTTCACTGAAAGGGTGGTGGATGCTTGGAATGCCCTCCCGATGGAAGTGGTGAGGGCAAACACGGTGATGGAATTCAAAACGGTATGGGACAAACACAGTGGATCCCTTTACAGCAACAGGATAAAAGCAAAATAAACGGTACCATCTAACTTCTGAACTATCTAGCGTCTGAACAAATAAGGGTGTCCTACATGGAGTGGTGGGTTCACCCCTAAACAGAAACAAAAACATGGGGAGGGGGTGGCCTGCACAGAGCGACAGGTGCACCTACTCTTGCCATCTTGCTGGGCAGACTAGATGGACCATGATGGTCTTTATCTGCCGTCACTTACTATGTTACTATGTTTGACCTTTCTTTCCATCTCCATATACAGATTATTGTGTCTGTTTACTGTACAAACGTGACGCTCTGCATTGATTTGAAAACCTAGCATTGCATGTCTGTACAGTCTTACTTATCCCCTGAGGTAACGACACTCACATTGCCCCATTATATTTGGAGTGTGGCGGTGTGAGTGTCCATTTTCATCCTTCATTTGTGCATTCCGTGTACTGTGATATGTGTGTGCAGATACTGTATCCACACCAACCAGTGCAGGGGGACCTTCTGCTTAGTGTTATCTCTGCATGTTTCTGCAGATGGTTTCTTTTGAATTCTCTGTGTTCATGTGCCTCTGCTACCTGTTAGCATATTCTCATTGTGCATTTGACGATTGTTTAGGGTTACATTGTTGCAGCTTTGATTCCTATATCAGGCATTATGTGACAGCTGTAACATAAATTTTGATATGTGTGTTTAAACTTTCAAACTTTTAACAACATATGCTTTTTCATTTGTGTGCCTCCTGTGTTGGCAGACAGATATGTTTTAAGGAACAGACCATGATTGATGTGTGTTGGGCCCTCATCATGCACCGCCTACTGTCTACATGCACACATATGTAACTAACACATTTGGGGCATGCAGCAGCATGTGGGGGGTGGGGGCCTAATGCATACTGCACACCATGCACCTGATGCACATTATCTCTCCTGCCCATCATTTGTAGACGGGCCATTGACCTTTCTGTAAGATGTGGGTTGCTGCCCTGCAAAATGTCTTTTCTGTTTTTCATCTGGGATCCACTCACCTTGATATTATGATGGCGGTATCTACACTATCTATGATGATTAACCAAAATAAAAATATGTGTTTGACGTACATTTGTCTCTGCTGCTGCTTGATCACACTGACACTTGTATTTAGTGATTTCTTGGTCATGTACATGGCCCACCTGCACTCACATCCTTGTACGGTGCCAGCTGTCTATCTGCCAACCGTTTGCCACATCACTGGGTGTTACAGGTTACCATACACACCTTCCCTTTGAGGTACTATTTTTGCAGTGTGCTTTTTGTGGTTGTTTGGGATAGTGGTTACAAACATGTGTTATAACACCATAGGTTGCAGGTTTGATCTCCACATGGGGTTTACTTTTTTTTTTTCTGTTGTACTAACATGACCATTAGGTACCTGCAGGTTCATCACCTATGCACACACCCTTCCATCTCTTCACTGTACACCAAAGTGTGCCCTCTGTGCTGCCTATCCATCACATATTAGCTGTTACATATGTCTCTTTCTTTACAGTGTTTACATGGCAGTCTGCTTGGGGGATTGGTGTTGCTGCAGTTCAGCTGGTCTGTGGCACACCTGTTTGCAGGTTCAATTCTCCCCTGTTCTGTTCCAAATTTTGCCCTGCTCCACAGAGCATCCCTTGCCACCCTTTGGGTTTAGGTCCTCTCCTCTTTTGCATGCTGCATCCACTGCATAACATTTCATTGTCTGTGTGCATGTAGTTGTATGTGGCTCTGGTCCCAATTACAGACTGTGATCTGATCTGTACACACCAGATCTGCATGTGCATTTCATCATGGTTACTGTTGGAGGTTTGCCATTATGCAAAGATTACTGTTACATATGTAAATAGTTGATGTGCATGTTTCCCTAAGTTATCCAAGTTGTATTTCCCTGTTCTCTGTAAAACTGATTTTTGTTCATTATGGTTCGTTGTTCCTTGTGAACCGCGCTGATACTAAATAGTGCGGTATATAAGAAATTAAAATAAAATAAATAAAATAAATAAATAAATACTGGCAGCCAGCAGGCTTCTTGTGTGATGCCCTGCAGTATTCTTGTATGCAGCCTTTGCTAATGACCTCACATTGGTGGTGTGGCCTGCCGGTTTGCGCATTGACATTTGTGCTAATGGTCATAGGTTTGATTCCTCTCTGTTCTCTTTCATTTGTATGCCTGTCCTGCACAGCTACTTTTCATTCCTGTGACAGTCATATCTGTGCTGTTAGCACATTGTACCCTTATCACAGTTGTCAACCATCCTTCTGTCCATCTATGTGTGTCTGCAAGCTGTATGCCGTCCTACCCTGATGTGCATACTGCTACCTCACGTCCTGCACTGCTACACATTTCTGCATTGCAGCTCTCCCTGGTTGCCTCTCCTGTGTGTGCTCTGCATGGCACTGCTACTCCTCTGTCCTCCTGTCATTACACCTATCCTGCCACTTCTACCTCCTCTGCTGGACATGTCTTCCCATCCTCTGCCACACACTGTCATTGTTGCACGGTACATTACCATCACCCTATGCAATGCTACAGCTGCCCCCGATATGTTTGTCCATTTTTCCAGCTGCCACATGGGCTGGATGCACATTTGTCTGGTCCATCAGCTCAGATCTACTTCCTTCCATTACTTGTACATTGTCTTTCCTTGTTGCTCTGTGCAGTGTTAGGGTTACATCTGTGTTTGGCCCATACCTTTCTTGCTTTTCAACTTGGGAGACCTCACTGTCCTTGGCCAACATTTTTGGGGTCACCTATAAATCCTTGGGGCATCTTAAGCCACACCTTAGATTCAGCCAGCTTATGGGGTGCCTACTATGTTACCTTGGGAGTTGGCAACCTTTCGACGGCCTCTGGGGCACATTATAAACTGCCTTGGCTGATGTGGTGGTTTAGGATGTGCCTTCTGGTGCACCCTAAAAGGTGCATTAGTTTATGGCATTGAGGTGCAGGTATTTTTAGCTGGCAGCACCGATTGTTGTACTGTTTCAAGCAGGAAAGGGAAATGCCTCAGCCAACCTTATTCATTAGGCCCACTGGGGGGGGTTGAACTCATGACCCCTGTTTCAGCAATCATTTGTAATAACCAGTGTGCTACACCTCTATTGTTGTGATTGCAGATTGTCAAACCTTCACCCACTCCCCAACCTTGTGGGTTAAGGAGGGATAGGCCATGTGTAGTTGTGGGGGCCAATGAATATGCAGTGACAAGAAATTTATTTGTTTTCAAGGATTTTTATTTCCCCGCTCCGTGAGAGACACAGGAACAGAAAAGGTTAGTAAATCAGGAATTATGCAAACAGAGGCTTTCAGTATTGTGCTTCAAACTTCTCATATGGAGAAACACATTGCTTCATGTGTTCTCTCCGTGCAATATATATACAGGTGCTCAGGTAAGAAGTATAATTGATTCTTTTAGCAATTAGGTCACAGTCCAGCATACATTCAATGCAAAATAGGCTTTCCTTTCAAATTGTTTCAAACACTACTTTTTCCAAGTACCTTTTCTCAGCGATTCTGGACTAACATAACCAGAATAAAAGTCAGGTATAATCATTCAAGCTTCTGTCTCATTGGTTTTCTCTATTAATCCTATAGAGCAATCCATCGGCTGACTGACGTCCAACATGGGAACTTGAGCTTGGGGAATAATCTTTTCTTCAGGATTATTTACTGCTGGAAGAATAGCTTGTTGTGAAATAATTCTTTCATTCAGGAATTTTCTAAGGTCTGTTAAGAGTTGTTCTGCCTGTCCCCTAACAGGAGTCAAGGGTAAAGCTCCTGCTTGTTTAAGCAGGTGATTATCTGCCTCTGATGAGCAAACACGGCTTTCCCTATTCAGACAGTCTGTGCTCGAGGTGGAAATTCCCTTCCCCCACTTCTCTCTGTTAATGAATGGTGGAATTTCCCTTTCGTTCTCAGCAGCTCTACTTCTCAGGAAGGCTTCAAAGGTAGGATCTTTTATATCAGGATATCCTAATCCCTTTGTAAACAGTTGTGCTGCGTTTCTTTCCTCAGCTTGTTTGTTAGGAACAGGTAATACTGACTGAGTAAAACCTGGCTTGTATAGAGAGTTTTCAGGGTAAAACAATCTTCCTTCATACTCCCTAAAACTATCCTGTCCTCTACAAACAGGGGTCTCTCTTCTTGGCAAATAACATTTATCAGAAGGATTAAAAATAGCAGGTACCTTCAAATGAGACTGCTCAGGAATTATCTGGCCAGCATGCTTTCCTCCCCCGGGATAAAAACTGCTTCTCCACAACGTGGGCTCTTTTCCTTGTGTTGGATTAGCTTCCCTTCTGTTGCAGCTGGGCACAGCTTCTGTAATCAGGTCAAAGGGTTCTGCAGACAATGTAACTTCCTGCCTTCCCAATACCTTTGGTTTTCTCTCTTGTGGATTTAAAGCAAACTCCCTTCTCAATCCACTAGCAGAGCTTATTCCTTCATTCCTTCTTGTCAGCCTCTGGCTTGGTCCTGTTCCTCCATTCGTTCTAGTCCTTCTGCTCCTCTCTACTGAGTGTTCCCTCTCTCTGTTTAAGAAGGATCCCTTACTCTGGGATGCCCGCCTCCTCCTAGGGCGTGCCCAATCCATAGCTCTGCTTCTCTCCTCCTCTGAGGTGAGCTGATTGGCTGCCTGTAGGCTATGCTGAGAGTGGGAATTTCTTCTTTTCCCTGCAATACTGGACTCTACCAGGGGGTCAGTGTCGGTCTCCATGGCCTCCGCGCCTAGCGCTGCGTCACAAGATCAGCACACGAAGTTAAGGTTAATGCACGGTAACGTGCGCAGCTCCCTCTATCATGCGATAATGTGCACAGCGCACTTTATCATGCGATAACCCGTGATTGCTACCCTAAGACCGGAACACCCACTCCTTTTATGGCATTCTTCACATTATCGCTGCAACTAACGCCGGTAACATTAAGGTGGTTTAGTAAACATACCCCTTAGTTTACAAAGTTTAAACCTTCATCTGCCCCCCTGTTTTAGTTAGCGTTCCTTGTTTACTTCCAATATAACTGGAAGCAGAGGCAGTGGGTAGGATCCAACCAATGGGAAGGCTGTGGGGGTGGAGCTCTAGAATGCTAATGTCCTCACAGAAAGGGAGGAGTTAAAATGGGGAAAGTTCCTGTGCTACAGAAGTTTAGCTTCTGCCTGTGGGGGGAGGGTGGAGGTTTGAAGATGGAAAAGAGTAAAGCCAAAGCCCCCCCCCCAAAAAAAAAAATATCTCAGTTCATTTCTATAGGAAAAGCAGTTTGAGTAGCTGTACCATACAAATGGTGATCCACAGTAACAGTGATTATGGAAGTGCACTTTTCAAACTCTCGTCTTGCCTCTTCTCCCTATTACAAACACATAGGGGTATGTTTACTAAGCAGTCTTAATGTGCAGCCGGTGTTAGTGTACAGGATGCCATATAAGGAGTGGGCGTGTCAGTCTTAACGTAGCATTTCTGGTTACCGTGCGATAAAGGGAGCCGTGGCACGTCAATGCACATTAGCCTGAAGTAGGCGTGCTGACCAGCAAATACAGCAAGAGAGGGGTAGCACAATGGTTAATACATTGCCTGCTGAACCAGGGGTCATGAATTTGATCCCCCAGTGGGGTTAATGAGTAAGGCTGTCTGAGGCATTACCCTTTACTATAAAGCAGTGCTGCTAGAGGCATTTTCCTTTTTAATTTAAAGCAGTGCTGCCAGCAAAAACACCCTCACAGTGCTGTAATCTTCATGTGCAGTGCATCATGGGTACAAGTGGATTAACCCAATCCTGATAACCACAGCAGACTGTTCGTGCAGTCCTTCTGTAGCCAGCTAGGGGTTTGCTCAGAGCGGTAGCCCACTGGTTACTTCACTGCCTGTAGAGCCAAAGGTTGTGGGTTTGATCCCACAGTGGGGTTATTTATTAGAGCTGTCTGGGGCAGTTCCTTTTTTAAATTTAAATTAGTACTGCCAGCAAAAACACTCTCACATTGCTGTAATCCTCAGGTGCCCCATAAGGCGCCTTATAAGGCACCTTAAAGTTATAGCACTGTGAGGGTGTTTTTGCTGGCAGTACTAATTTAGATTAAAAAAAGAAACTGCCCCAGACAGCCCTAATAAATAACCCCACTGTGGGATCAAACCCACATCCTCTGGCTCCACAGGCAGTGAAGTAAGCAGTAGGCTACAGCTCTACAGCTACAAACAAACCTCTGGCTGGCCACAGAAGGACTGCAGGTCACCACACAAACTGTCTGCTGTTGTTACCAGGATAGAGTTAAGCCACTCGTACCCATGATGCACTGCACATGCAAAGCAGCAGTCTACAGATGAGCACAAGATGGGGTATGCACCCCCACAGCACCTATGCCTGGTAGGGGGTACTGACCGTACGCGTTACTGGCACAGAGTAGCTACAGACCGTCACATTGTGCGGGTACTGTGCTCACCCTGAGGGTGAGGTGGGGCACCCAGCACCAGGTCCACAGCACCTGCCTTCCCTGAGATAGGTTATGCTGCAGGTCCCCGTTAGTGCCAGTGTGTGATAGGTAGTTCTTTCAGATGCACCTATAATACACCTGTGTCCATATGTATATCCCAGTCACATTTAGTCTTTGTGGACTATGATACACCAGAATAGTGCATATCCTCTGTGGGTGCCATGGCCACATGATTCAAGGGGGGGGGGTGTTTGGGCCCATAGATGGATTATGTAGTACCACCAAACTTGCTCTCTGGGGATCAAGGTGAGGATCTTCCCCCCAACAGATCCACATTCTACAGCCCTGCCAAGGTGGCAGTAGAGAGGACCAACAACCCCAGTCCTGCTGGGAAACAGATGCACTACAGGGCAGTCAGTGCAGATCTGTAGCATTCCATAAGACAATAGCAGACAGACAGTAGGCCTGGAAATGCTCAGTTGCCCCCCCCCCACCACCACCACCCCCACCCCCACCCCCACCACCACCCACCACCACCACCACCACCACCCCCACCCCCACCACCACCCCCACCACCACCACCACCACCACCACCACCCACACCACCACCCACCACCACCACCCCCACCCCCACCACCACCCCCACCCCCAACACCACCACCCACCACCACCACCACCACCACCACCACCACCACCACCACCACCACCCCCCCCACCACCACCCCCACCCCCACCCCCACCACCACCACCACCACCACCACCACCACCACCACCACCACCACCGTCTGACATTCTCCAGCAGCAAGCATAGTGAGTCTCCAGCCACTGCACCCTGCAAGGTGTTCCAGCCATACAAATACTAACTGCAGACAGTCTACTAGCTAGTCCACAGTGCATGTTCCTGGAGAAGATGTGAGCATGCCCACCAAGCAGATAAGTCAATGATTGGGCCCCCAAAGGAAGAACCCATATATATCACTTGAGAAAAAAACTATGTAGCACTATGGGGGAACCTAGCCATGCCATGGTCACTGCTCAGTCAGGGTGAGAGTGATCTCCCAGCAGGACATGCTGTAGCCATCCTGTCTGTGCAGGTGGTGGCCAGTCACTTCAATGTCCCAGCCAGTGCCCTATGCCCTGTGCAGATGCATCCTGCCCAGGCCGCCCTGTCCGGGCTATACCCACAGTACCTTGCTCATCATTATGCACATTGGCAGGCCAATACTGGCAACAGTGCTAGCAGTGTGGGCTGAGGAGGGTGTTGGCAGCCACCACACACTGGATAGACAGACACACACTCCCCACACCTATGCCAGCATTGTGCAACTATAGAGGTGTTTGGCAGTCCTGGCCACCGCACCAGTCCTGGGCACAGTGCAGGCATGGCTATGGTACGCAATACTGTAGGAGTCACTCCCCAGGGTGGTAAACACTGTCAGACACAAGACCTGTAGCACACTCCACAGACATCAGAAAGGTTGCTATGATGCAGCTCAATCAGCAAATTGTGCTTAACTTAGGAATTACTATCTGCCAGTAATCATAGCAACCTTTTGATAGATGTGTACCATATTCCCAGGTTTAGGGTGGCATTGCTAAGGTATGCAAGTGCTAGTATTGGGAGATGCACACAGGGCCCAAAATCCTGCCTCTCCAGGTGGCTTTGGATGATGAAGCCTTGGTGTGTGGGTGAGTCTTCCCTGTTGGCCGCTGCTCTAGGGCAGAGGTTCCCAACTCCGGTCCTGGTGGGCCAAACCCTGTTCAGGTTTTTATGCTGTCCCTAATGAATATGCATGAGATACATCTGCATACCATGGGGGCAGTGCATAGAAATGCAGCACAGCCATAGTGATTGGAGACAGCATGGGACCTGAATGGTGTTTGGCCCTCCAGGACTGCTTTTGGGAGACTCTGCTCTAGGTAATGCGCATGTTTATTGTGTCTGTGCTCTGTAGGGTAAAATGTAGGCGTTTTGGGCATGTTTACGTTATCTTCACTAAAGGTTCTCTCTGTATTACTGCATTTTAGTAGTGGGTAAAATATGGGAACTAAGTTGGAAGGAACCACAGCTGGGACTTGAACCTGTGACTTTCTGCTCCTGAACACACTGGCTGTGTGCCCTGCACCACCATGTTGCCACAGAGGTAGTGCATTCCCTGGAGATACCATGACTGTTTGTCAGACAGAGCCTGTCTGTAGCAGTGCACGGCACCCACCTAAACAGGGCTGGGCCATGGTCTGCTGCGGGCAGCAGCCACTGCCCCCTCCACCACCAGTACCCCTCTGTCACCATGCTGACATGCCCTTCTGCTGGTGGTGCTGGTGGTGCGCAGTCTCGGGCCATCCAGTGTGCGGGTAGGCGGCTGCCTATGGTCCGGGTTCTGGGGTAGGGGTGCCTGCATAGATGTCCACGCTTCCCCCCAGCACCGCCTGCAAATGTTCTGTACCCTTGGGGATACCTGCTGGGTACTATCCCCTGTGACACTGTGGGCAACACACTCGTGCCCGCATTTGGCCCTCATCAGTTGCTGTCTGGCTGATCTACTTTTTCAGCATTCATATGGGCCACCTAGGCATCACCCTAGTCCACACTGTGGCCCAGCTGTACCACAGCATATGCCGCCTGCAGCCCTCTGTGTCCCCTTTTCCAGCATCTGTCCAGTCGCCCGTTCTGACATGCCCACCCTGCTATTGCAGGACATGTGCATGCCATAGGAAACCTGTCCAGTATCAAGGGAAAGCCCTGATCAGCGTTATTTCACTGTGGGATCATTCACCTTGTATGGGACAGAGCATAGCCCCTTCCAAAATTGATATCTTTTTTTTGGAGCTTTCTCGGTAGTGTTTTTTTATGTTTCCCATTGATATCACTATTGCCAAGCTAGGTTATATTTTTTTTTCCAGTTTGTTCAGGTCATTTTCAATGTTTTATCTGCCCTTTTGTTCTGTGCACATGTATCACACTTATCACCTTTTGTAGGTTTCCCTGGCTTTGCTGTACATTGCTGACGGAAATGGTTTCTCTTCCCTTTAAATCTACTCTAACGCCAGGGTTTCACTGGCGTTAGTTTTCAGCCCCGAAATCCACAGCGTTAGTGTGCAGGGAGCCTCTTCCCTCCCACTCTCCACCCATTGACCCCTTCTCTCTGCCCCTGGAGAGCCTTCCTCCGCTCTCAAGGAGCCTTTACTCCGCCTTCAGCACTCGTTTGCGCCACTGAGTGCCGCTGAGCGCATTAGCGCGCGATAAGGCACCTTATCGCACGGTAAAGCACCATTATCGCGCGATAAGGCAGAGCGCACTTTAAGATGGTTTAGTAAACATACCCCATAGAGAAGCAGCACAGATATAAGTACACACACATGCTAACATGTCCACACATGCACAAACATGTATCCAAGTAGTCACACACACATATAAGCATGCTCAGAAACACATGTAAGTACACATCTAGTGACACACAAATACATGCATGCATAATCAAACTTGTACAGTCATACCAGCTCACAAAGACAAACACACACACAAACACAAAACAGATAAACATACAAAACAGAAAGATGGGCATTTACATACACACACACACAAAGACTCCACATATGCAAGGCATATCCACACATACATACACGGACATCACATATACAAGACATACACACACACACAGGTAATAAGGATACAAACAGATGGATGTGCGCATGTATACACACATAAACACACACAGAGGGGATGGAAAGAATTCCATGAAGGGCTGGCATTACCAGCAGGTTAATTAGGTAGTTGCCTAGAGCCCCAGCCCTCTGGGCACCCACTGCAGTTGTTCTTGCCACTCACCAAGACCTACAGCAGCAGCAATGGCCTGAAACAGACCTGCAGCACTTACCTTAAAACGTCAGCATTGAGGGGTTGTTTGCTTCTGTCCCCAATGCCCGATGCTAAATTCCTGTTTGCATGAGGTTGGAAGCGACTTCTATCCCCATATAAAAAGAAGTCGGGATCAGTAGGGGAAGAAACAAACGGCCCCACAGCTCCAAAGTTTTAAGGTAAGCGTCACGGGGCTGTTTCAGGCCATTGTTACTGCTGTAGGTCCCGGTGAGGAGCAGCAGAGGGGGCAATGAGGGCAAGCCAGCCGAGGGGGAGGGGGCACAAGGGATGAGATTCACCTAGGGCACCTCATCTCTTTGTGCCAGCCCTCATTCCATGAGCCATGCTCTGCATGTTCCCCACTTGTTTGTTTGGTCTACCACCTATCGTGAGCTAGACATCAAGGAAGTTGACAAGTCAGGAGGAGACCTGTGAAAGTATCAACAAAGACAAAAACAACAACAGAGTGAGAGCAGAAACAACCATCCCAGAAATGCAGGGAAGGAGACAATAGGGAAGGTATCCGGGGTACTACTGACTAAAGACAACAGCCCCCAAGCCTGATCTCTCGAGCATAATTAATGGTTAAAAGGCCTGGTTTTGATGCCAGTTTTAGGTATGCAATAGCCGTTTTCGGTCCTGAAATCAAAGGTAAGTTGTTCTAAAGAGCAGGAGCTAGATAGATAAAGGAAGACACCTAATTAGTTCCAACCTGATTGGGTTTTCTGAGGTGCCAAGCTGCTCAGAGAAGAGGATGGAGAGAGCTGTGCATCTGATGTCCTTGTCTAAGGAATCAAAAGAGAAAGAGATTCAAGTATTTGCAGAAAAAGGTAGAAAGAAGAGTCCTTAGAGAGTCAGGAATAAGCCTTGGTATCATGTGGTATCCCCTGCCTAGCAAAGTATTTGGAAGGGAATGGAGGGGGGCTTAAATTTAGCTGGAGATTACCATCATAATTTTGCAAAACAACACACACATATAAGCTTAGTACCTTGCTGATTAATAATAGCCAAATTTGAATTAGTTCTTATGTTTGTTTTGTTGCCTCTATAAGGAGGATTCACATAGACAGAAATATACGGTCTCAGGAAGTTTACAGATTAAACCATGTTTAATTAAAATTATTCAAATTCATCAGTTTTCATTGTCCATTTATATATTTGCATGCTAATTGCAAATAAGAATTTAAGCTTTTCAATCTCTAATTATGCATCATGGCCTAGCAGGAATTCTGATATAATTTATATCAAAAAGCAATTTGTTTTCCAATTATTTTGTGTTTGAAGATGGGATTTGAGTAACCTTGAAAGCACATGTACAGTGTCATACTTTTTAAATCTTTCTGCTAGCCCAATAGGTCTCAAAACCTGCCAAAAATCAATTTCTTGGGAAAGTGTTTTTGGTCGAGAGTCATCAGTTTTATCTGCTGAATACCTGGCATTAAAGAATGGAATGCAGGATGGGGCTTTAACTATTTACTTCTTCCTTTTGGAATTTGCCAGGAATGTGTCACTTTCAAGTCTGTTTATGAAAAAGGGTGGTAATCACATCCTGTGCAGGTGTTGAATTATGTAATTACTATGGAACATTCATGAAGAAAACCTGATAATGTACATGCAGTATATTTTTAAAAAAATATCTTTATTTACATTTTTAAATTATATTTCAAGAATCCTTATAAAGAAAATGACAGCATCTATAATATAAGCATACTCTCAGAAAATAATAACCCAATGACATGTCATACAGTTCTCAAAACTGAAAGCAAAGCAAATCTCAAATCCAGGAAATAAATGGGAAATTCAAAGAAAAAAAAGTGTTATGCTAGAAAGACTTCAAAAAAATGTGTGGATTATTCAAAATCATTATCTATAGAACAAACTTGAGGATGTAAAGTCCCTGGAGAGCCCAGCTTAGCAAGAAACTGTCTCAGCTGAGATTGGTCAGTGAATACATACTTGACATTACAGTATTTTATTATGCATTCAAAGAGGAAATTTAACCCAGAATAAAGCCCCCAGTTGTAGTATCCCTGGATGCAGTAAAAGAAATTGACGTTTCCTTTGATGTGTTAATTTGGAGACATATGGAACATTCTGACCTTCAAACCACAAAATAACTCTTCTATTTCTAAAGAAAAACTTTATGGTCAGAGTACAAAACCACTGAAACCATCAACATTGCTGGTCTTACATGATCTTCTACAGAGGTTTCCAGAAATACAGTCAAATATTAAGAATCATTCAGACAAGGAACCTTGTCAACTTGATCCACAGCAGGCATAGCAGTTCTAGAATGTGGTAAATAGTAAGCCTTAGGGGTATGTTTACTAAATCGTCTTAGGGGCATGTTTACAAAACTGCGTTAATGTAGCAGTGGCTACGTTAAGGTGCTTTAAGGCGCCTTAAGGCGCCTTAATGTTCCCGGCCGCGTTAAGTGCAGAAAAGGGTGGAGAGAGGGCGGGGAGATGGGGTCAATGGGCAGGGAGTGGGCGGAGAGAGGCCCCTTTCATACTAACGCGGAGGAATTAAGGGCTGAATCCTAACGCAACTGAAAACCAGGCGTTAGCACAAATTTGCAAGAGAGAGAAACCTTTCAGTCAGCAATGTACAGCAAAGCCAGGGAAACCTACAAAAAGTGATAAGTGTGATACATGTGCACAGAACAAAAGGGCAAATAAACACTGAAAATCACCTGAACAAAATGTAAAACAAAAATAACCAAGCTGGCCAATAGTGATATGAATGGGAAACATAAAAAAACACTACCGAAAAAGCTCCAGAAAAAGGATATTAATTTTGGAAGGGTCTATGCTCTGTCCCCATACAAGGTGAATGATCCCACAGTGAAATAACGCTGATCAAGGTTTCCCCTTGTTATTGGACAAGTTTTCTATGGCGTGCACATGATCAGCAACAGCAGGGTGGGCATGTCAGAACGGGAAACTGGACATATAATGGAAAAGGGGATACACAGGGCTGCAGGCGGCACATGCTGTGGTGCAGCTAGGCCACAGTGTGGCCCAGGGTGATGCCTAGGTGGCCCATAGGAATGCGGAAACAGTAGAGCAGACAGACAGCAACTGATGGGGGCCCAACATGGGCATGAGTGTGTTTCATGCTGTCTCTAATACAGATGTCTGTGCTGTATTTCTATGCGCCGCCCCCATGGTATGCAGACATATCTTATGCATATTCATTAGGGACAGCATGAAAACCCGAACAGTTTTTGGCCCACCAGGAATGGAGTTGTGAACCTCTGCCCTAGAGCAGCGGCCAACAGGGGCAGACACACCTGCACCCATAGGCTCCAGTATCCAAAGCCTCCTGGAGAGGCAGGATGTTGGGCCCTGCGTGCATCTCCGAATACTAGCACTTACATACCCTAGCAATGCCACCCTAAACCTGGGAATACGGTACATATATATGAAGAGGTTGCTATGATTACTAAGTTAAGCACAATTTGCTCATTGAGCTTTATCATAACAACCTCTCTGATGTCTGTGGAGTGTGTTTCAGGTCTGGTGTCTGACAGTGTTCACCACCCTGGGGATTGACCCCAACAGCAGGGCCGGATTTACCTTGAGTGAGGCCCTACGCCAACAAAAATTGTGGGCCCCCAGAAAAGATAAAAACGAGCATGCCGGATCAGCTGCGCGCTGTTGGCCCTGACGTCATAATTAAACTGGGAATCCCAAAAGCCAAACTTGGAATGTACAACACTGTAGAAATAAAACTATACATTAATTTGCTCTTGTACTAAACAAAGTGCAGACGTTAATGATGCACATTTACCAGAGCTGACATATTCCAATTAATAAATTCAAAATAAAGAGATATTTTTCTACCTTTTGTGCATTTTTTTTTCAGCTGCAATTGCTCCAGCCACTTTCTTCTGGTTTCTTCGTGTCAGCCCAACTCCAGTCTTAACTCCCCCCAGCCCATTTCCAGTCCCAGCCCCCCCCCCCCCATCGGCTGAAGTAAACTTTAATAAAAAAAAAATAAAACGCTGGCCGCTGCCGCTGCTGCTGCTGCCGCGGCAGCATGGACTGTCCCGCGGGGCCCCCTCTGCCCGGCTGAGCCCCTCCGTGCCGGCTTTGAGAGGCACGAAGGGAGAGTGTCTGAGCATCAGCCCCTGCGGGCTTACCAGAGACGCAAGGGAGACACTCTCCCTTTGCGCCTCTCAAAGCCAGCACGGAGGGGCTCAGCCGGGCAGAGGGGGCCCCGCGGGACGGTCCATGCTGCCGCGGCAGCAGCCAGCGTTTTTTTTTTTTAATTTAATTTTTGAAAAGGTAACAATTTGTTCAATTTTTGTGGGCCCTTGCCAGCTGTGGGCCCTACACCATGGCATAGTTGGCGTATAGGTAAATCCAACCCTGCCCAACAGTATTGCGTACCATAGCCATGCCTGCACTGGGCCCAGGACTGGTGCGGTGGCCAGGGCTGCCAAGAGCCTCTATAGTTGCACAATGCTGGCATAGGTGTGGGAGTGTGTGTCTGTCTATCCAGTGTGTGGTGTCTGACAACACCTTCCTCAGCCCACACTGCTTGCACTGTTGCCAGTGTAAGCCTGCCAATGTGCATAATGAGGAGCAAGGTACTGTGGGTATAGCCTGGACAGGGTGGCCTGCCCTGGATGCATCTGCACAGGGCATAGGGCAATGGCTCGGACATTGTAGTGCCCGGCCACAACCTGCACGGACAAGGTGGCCACAGCATGTCCTGCTGGGGGGGGGGCACTCTCACCATGACTGAGCAGTGACCACGGCATGGCCAGGTTCCCCCATAGTGCTGTATAGTGTTTTTCTCAAGTGATATTTATGGGTTCTTTTTTTCTGGGCTCAATCAGTGACTTAGCTGCTTGGTGTATGCGCTCATATCCCCTCCAGGAACATGCACTATGGACTAGCTAGCAGACTGTCAGTAGTTAGTATGTGTCTGGCTGGAACACCTTGGAGGCTCACTGGGCTTGTTGCTGGAGAATGTCAGATAGTGGTGGAGGGGCAGCTGAGCATCTCCAGGCATATTGTCTGTCTGCCATTGCCTTATGGATGTGTGCAGATCTGCATTGCCTGCCCTGTAGAGTATCTGTTCCCCGGCAAGACTGGGGTTGATGGTCCCCTCTTCTACCACCATTGCAGGGATATAGACTGTGGATCTGTTGGTGGGGGATCCTGTTCCCCACCCTGATCCTCATGGGCTGGTTGGGTGGTGCTCATATAATCTGCTTTAGGGTCTGCATACCACCTCATGTATTTTGTGACCATGGCACCCACACAGGATATGCATTATTCTGGGTGCATCATAATCCACAAGGGCTAGACATGACTGGGGAATACAGATAGGCACAGGTGTATCCTAGGTGTGTCTGCAAGGACTACCTATCACACACTGACACTGATGAGGCGCTACAGCACAGCCTAGTTCAGCCATGCCATGTGCTGCGGACCTGGTGCTGGGCCCCCCACTTCGCCCTCAGGGTGAGCACAGGAACCGCATGCTGTCACGGTCTGTAGCTACTCTGTGCCAGTAACACACACGGTCAGCTCCCCCTACCAGGCCAGGGTGCTATAGTGACGCATACCCCATCTTGTGATCAGACATAGGCTGCTGATCTGCATGTGCAGTGAATCATGGGTATGAGTGGGTCTACTCTATCCTGATAACCACAGCAGACAGCGTGTGTGGTCACCTGCAGTCTTTCTGTAGCCAGTCAGCAGTGTGCTAGACACTATAGAGCTGTAGCCCACTGGTTACATTGATGACTGTGGAGGCAGAGGTCATGGGTTCCCTCCTGTCCAGGGCAGATGTTTTGCTTGCCTGTGACAGTCATATCTTTGCAGATCTATGCTGCCAGCCACACAGTACCCTCTCCACAGCTATCAACACTCCTTACAATACGTTACAAGGCTCCTAATTAGACACAGTACAAGGCGCCTTATAACGCGCCTTATATGGCGCGTTATAAGGTGCTTTATAAGGCACATAAGGCACGTAGGCACGTGCCTTCTATGGTGCCTTATAACGCGCTTTATAACGCGCCTTCTAACGTGCCTTATCTGACACACAGCTTTACTGCTGCCCCGCCCATTCCTTTATATGGGCATCTCTACCTTTACCGCGGAATGACATTACCGCAGTTTAGTAAACGTGCCCCTTAGTTACAATGATTGGACACAAAGACAATTACGCTCTATTTAACTTTAGATAGTTCTTGTTAAGTTTTTGAACCAAAGCTAATTTGGGTGTGAAAACTTACGCAATCAAGACTTTTTGGTTACTTACTTTGAATATTCTGTAATTGCTGTTTCATTTTCATAGGTGCCAGAATGGGGTGAGCCATGGGAGCCATGGCCCCACCAAAATTTTGAGCCTAGCCCAGCCGACCGCTGCTGCTCTACACATGCTTGCTGAGCTCTTTACAACCCCACCTTCCTGCCACCTGTTGATCGTGATATATATTTTGCTTCAGCTAGTTAGACATTTCTGGTAGTGATACTATTTCCACCACTTACGCCATCATCTCCTTACCTCTGCTGCCACTGTCACAGAGCACCTCCCATAAGCTCCCCTGTAGGCTAGAGTAGGCACCACCATCATCAAATTTTGCAAGCTCCCAAGAAGGCTGAAGCTGCCAGTGCTGCATACAGTAGCGGGTCAATGCAGATGCTGCTTGCACTTTGGATTATCAGTGCTGCTCAGCTCCACGGTGGAGAATATAGGCAGCCACATCCATCTCGGTTCCCTGTCAGTAGGGAGAGAAAAAATTGGGAAAGGGAGGAAGGAGCAAAGGGGAAGGACTTAGGTCTCTAGAAGATGGAGAGAGCCTGGGGGTGGGGTGGGGAGGGGAACCTGCTGGAGACAGTGTATGAAGGAAGCCTGAGCACTGGAGAAGAAGGCATATGTGGAGAGACCTGGGTGCTCTAGAAGAGATAATGTAGGGCAGACCTACAATAGGACCTGGAGGATAAAGCATGGGGGAAGCCCTGGATGCTGGAGGAGAGAACATGGGAGGGAGAGACCTGGGGGCCAGGAGAATAAAGCAGGGAGAGAGGCCAAGGTGCTGGAGTGGAGAGCATGTGAGGAGAGGCCTGAGTACTGGGAGAGAGAACACGGCAGGAGGCCTGTGTGCTGCAGGAGAGAGCATCTGGGGAGGGCGGGAGGTCAAGAAGCATCAAGAGTGAACAGAGCTGCTATGTTCCGCAATTCCTGGAGGGAGATTGAAGGTCAGTGCTGGATTTCTAAAGCCCTATTCTGATGCACTCTGGGACTTGTAGTGCTGATTTCTGTGGGTAGAATTTGGGACAAATATCAATTTACTTTAAGATGTAAGTTCAAAACCAGAACTGGCCACAAAGTCTCCCTCTTAGTACAAGGTAACTTATGCAACTGAATGGGATGGCTAAGCTTCCATGTTTTTTATTGAATGATGGATTTTGAGGCTTCTGAGTCCCTGGAATTCTTGTGTAGCCTCTTCTGAGACGTGCTAGCCGTACCTAACCCTGCTTTGGGCCTTTATTAATGTAGTCATGACCAGAGTTAAATGATGTTTCCTCAGACTTTCACTTCACAGAGGACTGTCAGTGAAAACAAACTGCATCCACCAAAGCTAGGAGAAATAAAATAAAATAAAAAGGATTCTGCAAATCACCAAGATGTCACAGGTGTAGACGTTAAACAGGTAAATTTTGAATTTTCTCGAAATACATTCTTGTCAGACACTTCAATTTCAATGTTTAAAATATTTATTGTACAAGATTTTTAAGTTAAATAAATATTCATTTTAAATATGGCTAGTTAAAAATGGCCAATGGAAATAAGAAATTACAATAAATAAAGTGCATGGGATATTATTGCGCAAAATAGTAAAAATCTGTTCGATAGGGTGGTCCAGAAAAAGAAACTAACAGATTTCAGATCTCCGCAAAATTTAATGAAAATAAACAACATTTAGGGGTATGTTTACTAAGCAGTCTTAACGTGCAGCCGGCGTTAGTGTGCAGGATGCCATATAAGGTAGTGGGTGTTCAGGTCTTAAGGTAGCATTTAGGGTTATCCTGCGATAAGGTACTTTTCGTGCGATAGAGGGAGCGTTAGCCTTAATTAGGTGCGCTGACCTACAAATACAGCAGCAGAGGTGTAGCACAATGGTTGATACATTGACTGATTAAACAGGGGTTATGAGTTTGATCCCCCAGTGGGCTTGATGAGTAAGGCTGTCTGAGTCATTACCCTTTGCTTTAAATCAGTGCTGTCTGAGGCATTTTCTTTTTTAATTTAAATTAGTGCTGCCCGCTAACACACCCTCACAGTGCCGTAACCTAAGGTGCCGTTTAAGGCGCCCTATAAGGCACTCCAGAGGGCACATTATAAAGTGCACTGTCCGCCAAGGCACCTTATAATGTTCCCTATAGGGCGCCTTATAACACACCTTATAGGGCGCTTTATAGGGCGCCTTATAGAGCACTTTATAGGGTACCTTATAGAGCGCTTGAGAGGGCGCCTTATGAGGCAACTTAAGGCTACAGCACTGTGAGGGTATTTTTGCTGGCAGCACTAATTTAAATTACAAAAGAAAATGCCTCAGACAGCACTATCAAATAACCCCACTGTGGGATCAAACCCATGACCTCTGGCTCAACAGGCAGTGAAGTAACCAGTGGGCTATAGCTTTATAGTTGCTAACAGTCCCCTGGCTGGCTACAGAAGGACTTCAGTTCACCACACAAACTGTCTGCTGTGGTTACCAGGATAGGGTTAACCCACTCGTACCCATGATGCACTGCACATGCAAATCAGCAGTCTACAGATGATCACAAGATGGGGTATTCACCCCAACAGCACCTCGGCCTGATAGGGGGGACTGACCGTGTGCACCTCCACAGCACCTGAGCCTGGTAGGGGGTACTGACTGTGTGTGTTACTGGCACAGAGTAGCTACAGACCGTCACATTGTGCAGTTACTGTGCTCACCCTGAGTGTAGGTGGGGTGCCCAGCACCAGGTTCACAGCACCTTTCATGACTAAAATATGCCGTGTTGCAGGTCCCCATAGTGCTAGTGTGTGTGATAGGTAGTTCCTGCAAACACACATAGGATACATCTGTGTCCATCTGTATTTTTCAGTCATGTTTAGCCCTTATGGGCTATGATGCACCCAGAATAGTGCATATACTGTGTCGGTGCCATGATTACGTGATGTAGGTGAAGGGGTGGTGTTTGGACCTATAGGTGAATTATGTACCACCACCCAACCCACCCTCCCCTCTGTGGCTCAGGGTGGGAAACAGGCTCTCCCACCAACAGATCCACATTCTACCTCCCTGCAATGGTGGCAGAAGAGGGGACCATTAACCCCAGTCCTGCTGGGAACAGACACCCTACAGGACAGGCAATGCAGAGCTGTACACATCCATAAAGCAATAGCAGACAGACAGTAGGCCTGGAAATGCTCAGCTGCCCGACCCCCCCCCACCCCACCCCACCCCACCCCACCACTATCTGACATTCTCCAGCAGCAAGCCTCCAGCCAGACACATACTAGCTGCAGACAGTCTGCTAGCTAGTCCATACTGCATGTTCCTGGAAGAGATGCATATACCCAGAACTGGGATGTCAGCATACACGCCAAGCAGATAAGTCAGTGATTGGACCCCAAAAGAGAACCCATAAATATCACATGAGAGAAATATTATATAGCACTATGGGGGAACCTAGCCATGCCATGGTCACTGCTCAGTCAGGGTAAGAGTGACCTCCCAGCAGGACATGCTATGGCCACCCTGTTCATGCAGGTGGTGGCCGGGCACTACAATGTCCGAGCCATTGCCCTATGCCCTGTGCAGATGCATCCTGGCCAGACTATACCCATGGTACCTTGCTCCTCATTGTGCACATTGGCAGGCTGACACTAGCAACAGTGCTAGCAGTGTGGGCTGAGGAGGGTGTTGGCAGCCACCACACACTGGATAGACAGACACACACTCCCCACACCTATGCCAGCATTGTGCAACTATAGAGGTGTTTGGCAGTCCTGGCCACCGCACCAGTCCTGGGCACAGTGCAGGCATGGCTATGGTACGCAATACTGTAGGAGTCACTCCCCAGGGTGGTAAACACTGTCAGACACAAGACCTGTAGCACACTCCACAGACATCAGAAAGGTTGCTATGATGCAGCTCAATCAGCAAATTGTGCTTAACTTAGGAATTACTATCTGCCAGTAATCATAGCAACCTTTTGATAGATGTGTACCATATTCCCAGGTTTAGGGTGGCATTGCTAAGGTATGCAAGTGCTAGTATTGGGAGATGCACACAGGGCCCAAAATCCTGCCTCTCCAGGTGGCTTTGGATGATGAAGCCTTGGTGTGTGGGTTTATTAAAAAGTTTGCATGTTCAAAGATGTGCCTTACATTTATGGCATAGGAATGTTTGTCTCTCCAGTACGCTACATGCCAGGTGTGTCATTTCAATATAATTTTAATATTTTTAATATTGTCATTTAATATTTGTTTATTTATTTATTTTTCATGTTGTGTATATGAAGATAGATTTGTATCCCTTCCCCCTGAAGAAGGCGTTGCCGAAACGCGTTGGGGTCTCTATACAATAAAGAAGAATCTGTTCATCCAACGTCTCCTGCCTCTTGTGACTCTCTCATCTCCTGCAGGAGCTTCTGCTCCCCTTGTGTGCCTGCTGTGGGCAGATGCCACTGCCCCCTCCTCCACCAGTACCCCTCTGTCGCCATGCTGACATCCCCTTCTGCTGGTGGTGCTGGTGGTGTGCAGTCTCAGGTCATCCAGTGTGCTGGTAGGTGGCTGCCTATGGTGTGGGTTCTGGGGTAGGGGTGCCTGCATAGATGTCCACGCTTTCCCCCAGCACCACCTACCAATGTTCTGTGCCCTTGTGGGTACCTGCTGGGTACTATCCCCTGTTACACTGTGGGAAACACACTTGTGCCCATGTTGGGCCCTCATCAGTTGCTGTCTGGCGGCTCTACTGTTTTAGCATTCCTATGGGCCACCTAGGCATCACCCTAGTCCGCACTGTGGCCCAGCTGCACCACAGCATGTGCCGCCTGCAGCCCTCTGTATCCCCTTTTCCAGCATCTGTCCAGTTGCCCGTTCCGACATGCCCACCCTGCTGTTGCAGGACATGCGCACGCCATAGGAAACCTGTCCAATAGAAAGGGAAAACCCTGATCAGCGCTATTTCTTTTTTTTTTTTTTATTGCATATATTTAACTTTTATACAACCAAACATACACCAAAATGTCCATTGTTACAATGACATGCTAACAATCAAAACATGGCCATCCCTCCCCCCCTCATAAGAAAACAATTGAATAAATGAATAACTCATACCAAACAGAAAATATATTAATAATAAAATTAATAATAATCATAATAATCATAAAAACAACCCCGACCCCTACCCCCCCCCCCCCCAAGCGCCCAGCAAGCCTATCTACAAATCAGGGCTAATTGCCAGCATCAAATATAGATAATCTAACCATCAGAAAATGAAAGGAAAAGTAGAAAGTTACAGAAAAAAACACATATGAATCTAGTATTTGCTACACCATACCCACATACCCATCCAGAGCAGACCATCTCTCCAACCTCAGAGCCTTCCCCTCAAGAGAAAGGAGTCTATCTTGGGCTTTCTCAAATTTGCTGTAAAGACAAACCTGGGATCACCAGTTTGCCCAGTTTAACTTTGTATAATCTTTCCAGGTTGACAGAATCAATTTTAAGGCTATCATCAACATGAAAGTTAATAAAAAGAAATGCTTCTTGTCCAATGATGGGATCTCTGCTAACGATCTCAGGGTAATTATGTTCCAGGAGAGAGGACAGGAAAAAAAAAGAATCTGCTGAATTCTGGACCAAATTGGCTCCCAAAAAGACCGAAGAGCAGGACATTCCAGGAACATATGCCGCACGGTCCCAACTGTCTCCTTACAGGTCCAACAGGAGGGAGAACCCCCCGCATGCCATTTGGCTGATTTTACTGGGGTGATATACTTATTTTTTATTTATTTATTTAGAATACATTTGTATACCGCAGCTTCCAGCGATCAGCAGCGGTTTGATTACAGATTGAAAATTGCCAAATCAAGATGGGGCGGAGCCTGATGTCCAGCGGGTAAGACGCTTCGCGCTGAAGCTCCCGAGAGGCCTACTTAGAATCCTGACATAATACCTATACAAACTTACTATTTCGCTCCGGGCTGACCGGGGTACCTCGGGGGGGATGGCGGCCCATAAACCAGCGCGCTTGGACTTCGGGTCTCCTTCTTCTTCCCACGGAAAACGCTCCAAAACAGAGGTGTCCTCCCCACAGAAGATGGTTCCATTTCGGGAAAACCCCGAAATGCACCTGGAGATTTTAGAGGAAATACGCGGCGTGAAGGAATTGGTGCAGTCCAATGGAGAAGCGCTTAGAGCCCTGCGAGAAGACTTTGGAGTGCTCCAGGACCGACTTGAAAGTCTCTCATTACGGCAGGACAATATGGCGGGGGTCCTCGACTCGCACGCGGTGCGCTTGGGCACACTGGACAAGGCTGAGCGCCAGATACAGAATCTTCAAAAGGAGTTAGAAGATAGCAATAATCGAGCCCGTCGCAACAATGTGAGGCTCATTGGAATACCGGAGGGGGTGGAAGCGGGAGATATGAGAGAATTCCTGCTTAAAACTCTTCCCTCCTTGCTGAAGATCACCTTTCACAGAGAACTGGAAATCGATCGTGCACACCGTGTTCCTACCCACATGGCGCTCAACCGAACGACCCCCCGGCCTATTATCTTTCGCTTGCTACGATATCAACAAGTGGAACAAATTTTAAATGCTGCCCGAGCGAACCATCATTTGGAATTTGAAGGTCACAAAGTCTCCTTCTTCCCTGATTTGGCAAAGCCTACAGTTGACCGACGGAAGAAACTCCTTGCTTTTCGCCCTCGACTTCAACAGCTACAGGCTCGCTTTGGCCTGTTGTATCCCGCGAAGCTCCGAGTGACTCTCCACAACCAAACCAGGACATTCGAAGATCCTGATCTACTATCAACATTTTTGGACTCCAAAGAAGCAGAGCAGATGCGCTAATCCAACGACTTGGACTTTTATTTGCCGGCTCTGTCCGCCATTTTGAAGGGCCCGATGCGGCGGTCATAGTTAAGCACAGAGACTACCTGGACTTTCTTTCTTTCTTTCTATGACTTTTGTTTTGTGGTCTCCTATCCCTCCATGATGTGTGCCTCGGTCGGATTCGGAGCACGCACAGTCCTACAGGTTATGTGTTTTTTCAATTTCGGCCTTCTCTGGGGCTTCTCCCCGCAGACACATGGTCGCCAGTAATTTTTGGGGTTCTGCTTCTTCTCTACCGCTCTGCGGTTTTTCTTTTTTAATGTGGGGCGCTTCATTGTATTATCTAAGCTTATTTTCTTTTATGCCATATGTACAGCCAGATACAGTCAATATGAGGGACATTGTGAAATTATGTGCGCTATCATGCTCAGAATTTTAACATTGTCTGAATGGCTTTATGTAAAATCTTATCACTCAACGTAAAGGGCATTAATAGTCCAATCAAAAGAAAGAAAATCCTTAGCTATCTTAGCCATGAGCATGCTGATTTAGCGTTTCTTCAGGAAACGCACTTAAACTCTGCTGAAACACTGAAACTCAATGTTAAGCCTTACATGGTGGCTGCCTATTCTCCCGCCGTTTCCAAACGGTGCGGGGTAGCCATTCTGGTTAAGAAATCTTTGCAAGCTACTGTAATTGATACTAGCGCTGACAAGGAGGGTAGATGGGCCCGAGTACATCTTAAGGTTGGAGATAGTGAATTTACATGTATTTGCATTTATGCCCCGAATGTGGACAACCCTGCTTACTATGCAAGTATTGCGCAGTTGGCACAGGCCTCTGCCAATACTCCATTAATACTTGGTGGTGATTTTAATCAAGTGTTAGACCCTCTGATAGATAGACAGCCGCCTAGAACGAGTAATCCACCCAAGAGTCTTGCTACCCTTACAGCTCTGATGCAAGATCTTGCGCTGGTAGATATATGGAGGCTGCTTCACCCCTCCGACTTAGAGTTCACTTTCTTTTCTGCCCCCCATCACTCCCAATCTAGAATAGATTTCTTTCTCATTTCCAAAGCACTGATTTCTCAAGTAGACACGACTAGGACTCATCCTCTCCATATTTCAGATCATGCTGCCATATCTTTATCATTACGTGTCACTGCGAGGGACGATTCTCTCCGAGCTTGGTTTTTTGATAGATCCCTACTGGGTCAAAAAGATTTTCAGGTTGATATAAAGGCCGCTATCCAAGATTATTTTCATTTTAACTCACCCCAAGACACAGCGAGCTGGGCTTGGTGGGAGGGTTTTAAAGCATCTATCCGCGCCACTATAACTAGCTATCAAATTCGGCAGGGGAAACAAAGAAAGCAGCATTTACTGATTTTAGAGCAGCAGATACAAGCTGGGGAGCGTCTCCTCACGTCCCGTACTGACCCATGTATTTTACTCCGTCTACAACGCTTGCGTTTTCAATACAATCAGCTTTTGTACACTGCTGCTGTTAAAAATATTGAATCACAACAAGGGCTATATTATCGGGAAAATAATCGTGCTGGCAAATTATTAGCAAATGCCCTAAAAGGTCAAAAGAAGCCAAGCGTGTTACCGCCCTCCGTAATCCGTCGGGGGGGGGCTTGGTCACTAAAGATACCGAAATCTTAGAACTCTTTCGTGATTTTTATACTCGGCTTTATCAATCTGAATGTGATTTTGAGCCAGATGTATTTGAACGCTTACTTTCAGGGGTACAAAGACCGACCCTATCTGACGAAGATAGAGTGGCCTTGGACACACCATTTACAGTCTCAGAAATTCATTCTGCTATTAAGAAATGTGCCTCAGGTCGAGCCGCAGGCCCAGACGGTCTCCCTGCTGAATTCTACAAAACCTTTTACGCTGACTTAGCTCCAGTTTTGAAAATTTATTTTTCTGCTCTGGCCGAGGAGGGTTCTCCTTCTGGGTCCTTTTCAATGGCAAATGTAGTAGTTTTTGAGAAAGAGGGGAGAGACCCGCAACTAACAGCTAATTATCGTCCAATTTCTCTTCTAAACGCGGACTATAAAATATTTGCCACCATTCTCTCTACCCGGCTCTCGGATAGGATGCCTACCTTAATACACCCAGATCAATGCGGTTTCATTCCTGGTAGATCAACTGCTGACAATGCTCGGACTCTATGCAATGTACTGACTACCGCAGTTAATCTTGATCGCCCTTTTGTTGGCCTCTCACTTGATGCTGAGAAGGCCTTTGATCGCTTAGAGTGGCCCTTCCTGTTTGCAGTCCTCCGCTGGTACGGATTCGGGGAAGGTTTTCTCCGTTGTCTTCGCACCATGTACGCACAGCCTACAGCCAGTATATGTGCCAATGCTTTAAAGTCTCAGCCTTTTCCCCTTCAACGCGGCACTCGCCAGGGATGCCCACTGTCTCCACTTCTCTTCGATCTTGCACTCGAACCCTTGGCTTTACTAATCCGGCAATCGGAGGAGATTCATGGAGTCCCCTTCACCCATAGGGAAATCAAACTTTCAGCGTATGCTGATGACCTTATGCTTTTTGTCTCTATAGACTCAGTACCGGCTGTCCTAGAGCAAATTGGTAAATACTCACAACTGTCTGGTTATAAGATAAATTGGACCAAGTCGGTAGCCTTTCCATTAAATCCTTTGCTTCATCAGGCAGATATGCAACCCTTCCCCTTTTTATGGCAACCTCGCATGGTCAAATACCTTGGGGTTCACTATTGTTCTCCTTTGGAAGACACTATCTCCTTCAATGCCAAAGACTTAACCTCTAAAGTCCGGGCGCTTACTCACCGCTGGACTCCTTTAACACTTACCTGGTGGGGTCGATTAGAAACCATAAAAATGATGATTGTTCCGAAAGTGAATTATATCTTAGAAATGTTGCCCTGTCTCTTCCCTCGACGTATATATAAAGATATAGAGGGCCTTTTGACTAGATACTTGTGGCAAAACAAGACACCTAGGATAGCGAAACATAAGCTGCAAGCAGATAAGGAAAATGGGGGTGTCAGATTCCCTGATTTCCTGAAGTATCATCAATCTTTTCTTCTCAAACAAGGCGCTCGTTGGCTGGAAGATCCAGTACCGAGTAGACCTGTGTGGCTAGACATAGAAGAGGACCTTTGCAAACCGATTCCTCTTACTTTTCTCCCTGGTATGACTCTCCCATCAGACTCCCACTTTCCACCAATGCTTTTAGACACCTTAGGTGCCTTTAATAATCTTATGCACTCTTTAGACTCCCGACTCTGTCCGTTAGACAAGCTCCCACTTTGGTACAACACTCGATTTCGAATACAAAATAAGCCGATGGCGTGGAGCCCCTGGTACACTAGGGGCATTTGGATTCCTAGTCAGTTGTTCCATGAAGGTCGCTGGAAAACTTTTAGTGAATTGCAAATTGAATTTGGTCTCCCAGCGAAACACTACTTTCAGTTGGTGCAACTTCAGCATTGCCTTCGGAGTGCTAAGGTGCTCCCGCCATCGGCCTCCCCTACACAAGGTTGGTTGGAGACTATCCGATCTATCGGTAGTTCACCGGGTGTAGCATCCAATTTTTACAAAACCTTATGTAATGCTATAACTAGAGATACCCCTATAGCGCAGAAAGCATGGGAGAGAGAATTGCATGTGACTTTGACCCCGGAGCAATGGAGCCTTGTCTGGAGTAGAGTGACACGGGTCTCCCGATCCGCCTCACTCACTCAGACACTCTTCTTTCTAGCCCACCGGTGTTTTTACACTCCTGACAGATTAGCCAAATGGAACACTACTCAGGGCAATAGTTGTTGGACATGTCCTGCGGCCATTGGTTCACTACCTCATGTTATGTATGAATGTCCCGCACTACAGTATTACTGGCGTCGGGTCTGGGGTCGTATCCAGTCTATTTTGCACTTTCAAGAGCCCCTTTCTTGGAGGATAGTGGGACTTCGCTCAGCTGCGGGGATCCCCTCTCTTCCAAAAATGGCTTACTTCCTTTTGGACTTTATGCTTGGCATTGCTGTTTCCCTCATTACGAAATACTGGAAAAATAGCTCCCAGCTGAGCCCCAATGAATGGTGGAATCATGTCTGTCTCTACAGTAAATATGAACAACTACCTCGGCTGTTTGCTTCCCCCATTCAGACTCCTCATCATCGGTCTAAATGGAAGATGCTCAATGACTATGTACATTCTGCTCAATGCTCTCATCTGACTGTCTAAATTTGTATATATCTTTGTCCCATGATTATTCTGTATCGCAGATACTCTTTTGATTGTTTTGATGTATACTCACTGTTGTTTGGAAGCGCTCACATGCTGACATAATCAGCTAGAGAAGAAGCGTGGGGGTGGGGGGTAATTGGGTTTACTTTTCTTTATTGTATACTTGTTTTGTCTCCTTTGGTGTGTTGTTTCTTTTGTTTGTTGCAAAATGAAAATAAAAGTTTAAAAAAAAAAAGAAAATTGCCAAATCAAGACAGAATTTTCGGAGTAACATTACATTGATTTGAAAGGAAAGCACGGCACACAGTAATAAGGTCATAGGAGAGGAGTCAGAAATTTACATATGTACATTTTTCCTAACAGAATTCCTGTTACAAATTGTGACATCTTGTATTCTCCTGGGATTTACATCAAATTGTAATAGCACTGGAATAGATGAGTCTTTAGCTTTTTTCCTGAATGCATTAAGGTCTTTGGTCGCTCTGAGGGGCGGAGCCAACAGCGAGGAAGATGGCCGCTTAAATCTTATCCTCGTCCTTCCCGGCATTTTAATCCTGGTATTACCCTGCTCTTAAGAGTCCCAGCCAAGCCTAAGTGGGTCTAAGCGTGGTATGAGATGTCCAGCAGCAAGCCCACGCGATTGGAATACGGCCCGGGAGCGAATTCGGGCGTTAAAAGGCAGAAGCCGGACCCTCCCTCGCCGCAAAAAATGGCGGCTCTACGGGAAACCCCTCCGTCCATGCAAGAATTGCTGGCGGAACTGCGAGCAGTACGAGACATGGTGGCAGCCAACGGGGATTCGCTCTGCAGCGTACAGGCGGACCTGGGAGAGTTAAAAGAACTGAAAGGGCAGATTGCTGGGCTCACCGAAAAGGTCTCGGGCCTGGAAATTAAGGTGGAGGTGCATGAGGAGCGTTTCAAGGAAGCTTCAGCTAACCGAAAGCGCATTATGGCCTTGGAGAGGAACCTAGAGGAGCTCAACAACCGGTCCCGCAGGAATAATGTGCGCATTGTTGGCGTGCCTGAAGGTTCAGAGGGCGCTAATATGAAATTGTTCCTGGAGCAGATGATCCCTAAAGTACTGAAGGTAAATTTCAGTATGCCTTTCGAGATCGAGCGGGCTCACCGGATTCCCTCCCATCCAGGCCCCAATGTAAGAGCTCCACGACCAATTATTATATGTGTGCTGCGGCACACTCAAGCAGCCCAGATCCTGGCTGCGGCGAGGGCGGCAGCTCCGGTTAAACTGGACGAGCAGCAGATCGGGTTTTATCCGTACTTTCATAAAGCCACGGTGGATCGAAGAAAACAACTTTTGGCGTTCCGACCACGACTTCGGCTGTTGCAGGCACGATACGGTTTGTTTTTCCCGGCTCGTCTAAGGGTCACTCTACATAATCAGACCCGGTCCTTCGAGGATCCAGCTTTGTTGCGGGCCTTCATTGATGAGCAAGAGGCGGCAGTGATGAGATGAGCCTGCCTCGGGCAGACTGGACTTCGTTTGCTTCCTTTATAGAGGCGTTCTATGGAGGCTTCATGGATGGCAGTTGAATATATGCTTGGGGGGTTGTGTGCTGTGGATGATTGTACTGTTGGGGGGTGGCGTGGGGGGGGGAGGGAGTGGTATATGTAGTGTATGGAATTGATTATAGGATGTGGTATTATGGGTATGTATGGGGATGTTATGGGGGAGTATGGAACCAAGGGGTGGCTGGGTTTTAGTTTTAGTTAGTTATCATGTCCCATTGGGTATTATCACTGGTTATGGGGATGTTCGGAGACTTGCTTTGGGACGGGTGGGCATGGTGGGGTAATCTGGTTATCAGGGGACGGGGTGGGAGGGGTGGGTTTCTTCTAGCATTGGCTTACCCAGTAATGGTCCCTAATTGGGTGTCATGGTTGCCTCCTTGTTGGATCCCTAGGGGTTTTTATAGTGTGGGAGATATGTGTGCATTAAGGGTTCAAAGAATGTTCTGCCTTCCTCAATCAGATCTGTGCCCTGTCTTTAGTTTGACTCATGAGTACACTTAAAGTGCTTTCGCTGAACGTGAAGGGCATTAATAACCCCATAAAACGAAAAAAGATCTTGGTTTATTGTAAAAAGGAAAAGGCGGATGTGGTTCTTTTGCAAGAATCTCATTTGTCCTCGGTGGAGGCCCTTAAGCTGGGCTCAGAAGGGTACGTTGTGGTCAGTCACGCTGCTGCACGGCAGAAGAAGAATGGGGTGATCACTTTGATTCGGAGGGCGCTGATGCCGACCATTATCTCTTCCCAGGCAAGTCTGGAGGGACGGTGGGCGTTGGCCTTGGTGCAAGTAAATGGTAGGGCACTGGCGATTCTCAATATTTATGCTCCGAATTCGGATGATGTAGGGTTTTTTCATAAAATAGCGGAGGTGGTACATGGGTGTACGGCTGGGGACATTATTGTGGGAGGGGATTTCAACCTCATTTTGGATCCATTGATTGACTGTTACCCCTTTCGAAGGCGGAAGCCTCATCGGGCCGCGGCTGTGGTTGCCTCGATGATGGAGGCGGAGGGGCTTGTGGATATTTGGCGACTCTTGCACCCTCAGGATCGAGGTTTCTCATTTTTTTCTCTTCCACATAAGTCGCATTCCCGAATTGATTTTCTGCTCATTTCCAAGTCCTTAATTCCGATTGTTGAAGGGGCTGACATAAGTCCTATGCATATTTCAGATCATGCTGCTGTGACGTTGACTCTGGCAGGGACAGTGAAAAAGATGTGAATTCACGGTTTGTTTTTGACAGAGCTTTGCTGGCGGATGTGGACTTTTGTGCATTTGTAAAGCAGGAAATTAAAGCCTTTTTCGACTTTAATCGAGTGGGGGATACCCCTGTCTGGGCGTGGTGGGAGGCCTTTAAGGCTTCTATGAGGGCGAAAATCACGAGCTACTCTATTAAACTGAAGCGGACCAGTGGGAGACTGCTCGCCGCCCTCGGCACTCAGATTAAGGCAGGTGAAAGGTTATTGGCGGCGAGGGCTGATCCGTGTGTGCTGCTGCGCCTACAAAAGCTGAGGTTCCAGTATAATCAGCTGTTGCACGAGGACGCAATGAGGCTTTTGTGGGGTCAGCAGTCGGCCTATTACTTAGAGGGCAATAAGGCTGGGAGATTGCTAGCAAACACACTTAAGCCCCGGGTTGCGAAAGCTCGGATTGCGGCGCTGAGGAATTTATTTATTTATTTATTTAGCAAACACTTATATACCGCTACTTCCAGCGATCAGAAGCGGTCTGATTATAGTTTTGGGATATGTCACAAAATCAAGACAGAAAGTTTGGGGCATAGATAGCAAGAAGAGGGGTAATACACAGCACACATCGCAGGGTCTACATATAGACCTTCCGGAACTATCATACATATGTACAAAAGCGCTTATCCTTTAACTATTTACATTTGACAAACGGCTATTCGTTTCTTTTTATCTTGTTGGATTCACATCTGGCCATAGTGGCAGTTGAATAGATGAGTTTTTAATTTTTTCCTGAAATCGAGTAGGTCATTTATTGCTCTCAGCTCATGTGGTAGGAATGTCAAGAAGGCAGTTGTGGTTGATAATGGGGAGATTGCAGCGGAGTTTCGTGCCTTTTATGCTACGTTATACTCGTCTGGCATCACGGATAGTGAGGAGGGCTTTCAGGTTTTGTTGGGGGGGTTAATCCATCCGTCTCTCTCCCCCACTCAACTCGCAGAGTTGGAAAAGGAGATCACTTGCACGGAAGTCCTTGAGGTTCTAGAGGGGTTAGTGAAAGGCAAAGCGGTTGGGCCAGACGGTATCCCCGCTGAATTCTATCAGATGTTTCGGATGGAGCTAGCCCCTTATTTATTGGATTATTTCCAACTTTTATCTGTACCCGGGGCGACAGTGGGTGCTTTCAGTGAGGCCACGATTATTGTGCTAGAGAAGCCCGGGAGAGACCCCCTAGAGGTTAGTAACTACCGCCCTATCTCGCTATTAAACGCGGACTATAAGATTTACTCTTCTATCTTAGCCAGCAGGCTTGCAAGGGTGATGGCATCTCTTATTCATCCCGATCAATGCGGATTCATGGCTGGCCGTTCCACGGCGGACAATGCCCGTCTCCTGTTAAATCTTCAGGGGGTAGCAGAATGTTGTGACTTTCCAGTGGTGGGCCTATCCTTGGATGCTGAGAAGGCCTTTGATCGCTTGGAATGGGCTTTTCTCTTTCGGGTTTTAAAGTGGTTTGGATTTGGTGATAGGTTTCTTGGTATGGTGCAGGTCTTATATACAAACCCGTTGGCGCGTATTTGGGCCAATCAGGTTTTGTCTCAGCCATTGCAGCTTTACAGGGGTACTAGACAGGGGTGTCCGCTTTCCCCCTTGCTTTTTAATTTAGCATTGGAGCCACTAGCGATGTTGATTCGGCAATCTCAGGAGGTGCATGGGATTGTAGTGGCGGATATGCAGATTAAAATTTCCGCTTATGCAGATGACCTCCTCCTATTTGTTCTTCCCGAGTCTATAGGCCGGGTGCTGGCGATCATAGATAGTTACTCTACACTGTCAGGCTATAAAATCAACTGGTCTAAGTCGGTGGCGTTCCCTATGAACAGATTGACTGGTCCGCATCTGTTAGCGTCTTTCCCGTTTCAGTGGGTGGTATCTGGGATCAAGTACTTGGGAGTTCGCTACTGCCCCAGTCTGGAAGACACGGTGCGGATCAATTCTACTGTTTTACAAGAGGTCGTGCAGGAATTCACGTTGCGTTGGTCCCCTTTGTTTCTTTCATGGTAGGGGCGCCTGGAATCCATTAAGATGGTATTGGTGCCCAAGGTGAATTACGTGTTGGAGATGCTCCCAGTGGCGTTTCCGTCAAAGGTTTATAGTTCCATTGAGCGGGCATTGATACACTTTCTCTGGCAGGGGAAACCGCCTCGAATTGCCACTCGTAAGTTAAAAGCTACCAAGGAGAGAGGTGGGGTCCAGTTTCCTGATTTCAAATTGTACCATCAGGCGTTTCGGCTTAAACAAGGGGCGCGCTGGTTGGATGAGAGTGATGGAGATGCCCCTCCTGTGTGGTTGGAGGTTGAAAGGAGGAGAGTGGCTCCTGTCCCCTTAGATTTAGTGGCAGGCATGAGATTCTCTGATTCTTGTCCGGCGGGCAGTGTGATAGTAGCTACCCAGGAGGCCTTTCAGGAGTTGGCCCTTGTACTGGGTTCCGACAATCCCCCCTCGGCTCTGATGCCTGTGTGGTTTAATCCCCGTCTTAAAATTAACAAGAGAGTAATTTCTTGGAAACAATGGCAAGAGGCGGGTATATGGACAGTGGGACAGCTTGTCTCGGCGCAGTCTTGGAAATCTTTCGAAGACTTGCAGCGAGAATTTAAGCTGCCAGGGTGTTGTCAGTTTCAATGGATCCAATTGAGGTATTGTTTTGCCAAGGCTGGGGTAACGGCTCAGTCTTTGGATATGAGTTGGGGTCTTCAGGGGGTGGTGGACAGTTGTGTGTGTCGTAAGGGGGTGGCGTCAAATTTTTATGCGGATTTACGGGATAAGGTTCCTTCTTACTGGGAAGGGGTGCGAGTAAAATGGGAACAGGATCTCGGCTCGCAGATTCCTCCAGCTGTTTGGGAAAAGATATGGTCTAGGGTTAATAGGGTCTCTCGGGCTGCAGCGTTGACTCAATCCCTATTTTTTTTGCTCCATCGGGCATGTATCACCCCTGTTCGGCTCACTAAGTGGGATCCGAAAGTGGGTAACAAATGTTGGTCCTGTGGCCATGCCCCGGGTTCTTTGAGACATATGTTTTTTGATTGTCCTCACGTTCAGCACTACTGGGCACAGGTCTGGAGCAAGATCCAAACTATTTTGGAATTGCAGGCAATGTTGTCTTGGAAGGTAGTGATTCTTCGTTCCCAAGCTGAGGTACTGGGAGTAACTCATGAGAAGGCTTTTTTATTTGACTTTTTGATGGCAGTGGCGTTGAAAGTGATATTGACTCATTGGAAGGACTCATCCCAGCTGGATAGCCATCACTGGTGGGCTCTAGTCTGTACTTATGCCAAATATGAACGGGTGCAGAAGGCTGGAGTTACCCAGCGTTTTACCCGGAGACCACGGTATGGATGCGGGCTTGATGGTTTGCCTCCGGTTCTGGGTAAATGTAAATGGTGGTTTCTTGATGCTTATGTGTCTAGGGCTCGAGTGGGGTAAGGCGGGTGAGGGTTCTTATGCTTACGGCGGGTCATTCCTAGTTTGTATGACTGTTAATGCCTTTAGGGGGTAGAGATCCACAAGGAGGCGGGGGGGGGTTTGGGGGTATGGGAGTGGGGTGGGGTGGGGGGGGGATAGGGGGGTGGGGAAAGCATTTCACTTGTTTACTGTTTGGTGTGTGTTTTGTTGTTGAAACGCAATAAAAACTATTTACAAAGAACAAGGTCTTTGGTCGCTCTGAGCTCAGGCGGTAGTTGGTTCCAGAGGGTCGGGGCAGAGTAAGAGTATGCTCGGCGGCTAGTACTAGATTTGACGGATCTGATGTCAGGTGGAACATGTAGGGTGTGTGAGGAAACGGTTCTTCTGTCTCTGTTGGGTGGTTGCGTGCTGATAAGGGTGGAGAGAAAGGATGGAGCTATGTTATGTATGAGTTTGTGTGTGGTTATCAATGTTTTATATTGTATCCGGGCCGTAATAGGGAGCCAATGCAGCTCGATCAATACAGGTGTGATGTGTTCAGCAATGCTTTTTCGCATGATGATCCTCGCCGCCACATTCTGGGCCATTTGTAGGATGTTTAGCGTTTTCTTTGGAAGACCCTGGAGGATGGCGTTGCAGTAGTCTAAGTGTGGAATAATGAGTGCTTGCGCAACAGACCTAAAATCGTGAGGTTCGAGGATGTTCCGTAGAGGTTGTATAACTCTAAGTTTGTGGAAAATGGCCTTGTTGGTTTTACATAGGTGCTTTTCCATCTTTAGGTTGTTGTCAAATGTGACTCCCAGGTATTTGATCTCATTCTTTGTGTGGTATGTATTGTTACAGAGTGTAATTGTCGCGGGAGGTTCAAAGTTTGGTTTGCTGGAGATAAACATCACCTCAGTTTTCTTATGGTTGATTGTCATGTTGTTTTGCTGTAACCATTGCAACATTTCATTCAGGCATGTTTCAAGTAGCGTATAGTTAGGGTCGACTGTATCCAGTTGCGTGTATATCATAATATCATCCGCATAGATGTGGTATTTGACATTATGCTGTTGGAAAATATCACAGAGGGGCTGCATATAAATGTTGAAAAGAAGTGCCGAGAGAGCTGATCCCTGAGGTATGCCTTGGGTCTGAGAGAATGCTTCAGCCTTTTCGCCATTGAATTGAACCTGTGGCATTCTGTTTGATATGTAGGAGGAGAACCATTTTAGGGGGTATCCCAATATCCCTATCGATTCCAGCTTGTTTATGAGGATTCCATGATGGACTGTATCAAAGGCGGCAGAGATGTCAATGAAGATGAGTATAAACATTTTCTTCTTATCTTCAAGGCCTTTTAGGAGGTTGTTAAGCAGTGCTATTAACAGCGTTTCTACCCCGTGATGTTGTCTGAAACCGTATTGTTGCTTATCCAGGATTTCATGGTCATCCAGATGATCTTGTAGTTGCATAAGGACTGCCTTCTCAATGATCTTTTCTAGGAAAGATATGCTGGAGATGGGGCGGTAGGATGCTGGGTCTTCTTTGTTGAGTGAGTTGTTCTTTAGAATTGGTCTTATTATAGATTTCTTGAGTTGCGCGGGCATGATTCCTTGTTTTAGCAATTGGTTCACTATATGCGCGACTTGGTGGACAATATCTGTTTTTGCCGCCTTGATCCATGCAGCTGGGCAGGGATCTAGCAGGGATGTGGTGGTATTGATGTTTGTTATTATGTTGATAGTTTGTCGATCATCAATGTTGTGGAATTCGCTCCATGCCTGGTCCTGTTGTATATTGGCTTTCCGACATGTTGTGTTTAGACAGAGAGGGGTCAGGGTTGCAGTAAGTTTGCTTGCGTAGTAGTCTGCCAGGGTTTGGGGTTTTATTATGTCATCATAGTGGTCTGCCTGGGATGTTCTGGTTAGTGATTTCACTAGTTCAAAAAGTTCACGAGGCTTATTGATAGCTTTGTTCAGGAGGTTGGTGTGATGGGTCCTTTTGGCGGTGTTGACTTCTTCTTTATATTTTGAGAGGAGAATGAGGTATTCCTTCTTGTGTTTGATGGATTTAGTGCATCTCCATCTTCTTTCGAGTTTTCTGAGGTCCCTTTTCATTTTGGTCAGTGTTTCTGTGTACCAGGGTTCAGAGTGGTATTTGGTTGGATTCGAGGGGGAGTTCCATGTTGGGTGCGCTGCAGCCTGAATCCCGGTGTTCCAGCTATTTGTTAGAACATCCAGGTCCTGGTTTTGCAGGTCTATGTGGGTCGTGATGGTACTTACAAGACTTTCCAAGTTGAGTTTGTTGAATTTTCTTCGCTGTTGTATCACTCTCTGTGCTTTAGCGTCCTTGGGTAGTGTAGGTAGTTTTATCTGAATGTCGATTCGATGGTGGTCGGACCAAGGTACCGGAGTTATCTTTATCAGAGGTTTCTCATTATTGTTTTGTTTACTCGTGGGAGTGAAAACCAAGTCCAGAGTATGGCCCTTGTCATGGGTGGCGTCATTTATTAGCTGTTGATACCCCAGTTGGCTCATGGCTTCCATGAAGGTATTTGAATGCGTAGGCGGAATTGACGCAGGTTTAGGTCTCCTAGGATGATTTGGAATTTCTTGGGCTGAGTGGAGGATGTGCTTTCTAGTGCTGTGGCAAGTGTTTCATGTTGCGGCGAGGGGGCTCTGTAAATCAGGCAGATGGCTAAAGCCGTGTTTTCCACTTTAAGCAAGTCCATGTCTAAATTTGAATTCAGGTAGGTGCTTGAAAGTTGAAGGTCGGTCTTAGCTACGATGAGAACTCCTCCGCCTCTCTTGTTGCTGCGAGGACAGTTGTATAGGTTGTAACCTGGATTGCTTATCTGGTTCAATATGGCTGCGTCTGTGTTTGTGATCCATGTTTCTGTTATACAGAGGATGTCCGGTTGCTCATCCTTGATGATGTCGTAGATAATTTGTGTCTTGTTCCTGATTGATCTGGCATTGATGAGTATGATGTTACAGGAGTCATGGGATGCTTGAGGCGGCTGGGTGTGTATGGTCTGGGTTTGGATGGGTTTGTTTATATGTGACCTTATTGGTTTGGGTTTGCGGTGCCCCTTTGCTCTAGTATGCCTGTTAACAGTGGGCTTCTGCGAGGGTGTGAATGTTGGTTCATTTGTGGTGATGTAGTAAGGGGTGAGTGGAGGTAGTGAATGTGTTTGTATTGGGTAGAGAAAATAGATTGGACTGTATAAGTGTGGTAGAGAGTAGTACAAGTTTGGGTTGAAGGCGTAAGCTGGGACAATCGTGAGTAGACATATGCTTAGAAAGAAGTTTAAGGGTTCCATACCTGAGCAGTTTTCAGACAGAGGCCTAGTGCCTGTATACACTTAACAGTAACAAGAGGTTATTTTGCAGACAGTGGCCTAGTGCCCGTATACACTTAATAGTAACAAGAGGTTATTTTGCAGACAGTGACCTAGTGCCCGTATACACTTAACAGTAACAAGAGGTTATTTTGCAAACAGTGGCCTAGTGCCCGTATACACTTAACAGTAACAAGAGGTTATTTTACAGACAGTGGCCTAGTGCCCATATACACTTAATAGTAACAAGAGCTTATTTTGCAGACAGTGGCCTAGTGCCCATATACACTTAATAGTAACAAGAGCTCCCCTTTCCTCCACAAGCCACCAATCAGCTGCCATGTCTAACGGCATAAAAACAGCCATTTTAAGGGTGCAGGGAGAGCAGTGATCTTACCGGGGGTGAGAGCAGGAGCTCCCCCTTCCTCCACAAGCCACCAATCAGCTGCCATGTCTAACGGCATAAAAACCGCCGTTCTAAGGGTGCAGGGAGAGCAGTGATCTTATCGGGGGTGAGAGCAGGAGCTCCCCCTTCCTCCACAAGCCACCAATCAGCTGCCATGTCTAATGGCATAAAAACTGCCGTTCTAAGGGCGCGCCCGCGCCTGAGGGCCTCGCCAGAGGGCCCTTTGGCGTGGCCCTTAGGCGTTGGTCCGTGGCGTCTGTTTCTGGAGTTTCGATGATGACATGATCTGGGTTGTTGTGTCCATATATCATGGTAACATTACTGTTCTGTGTTCTCTCTCTTATCTGTCTGACTATCTCTGTCCCCTATTCTGTCCTATCAAATAAATGGTGTTCTTTTCTTATTTCATTGAATGATATATTATTGTAAACCGCTCTAATGCCTTTTGGCCTGAGCGGTATATCAAATTTAAATAAACATAAACATAAACAAGAGGTTATTTTGAAGACAGTGACCTAGTGTCCGTATACACTTAACAGTAACAAGAAAACTGCTTGTAGGCAGCAGCTAGGCTTTAGTAGGCCCCTAACAGGCACTGTGTAGTGTCCTAGTAGTGTTAGAGTCTTAAATCTTGTCTTTTTATGGCGGTGGTTTCTATGGTCAGCACTACGATAGTTGCTTACCTCCTTGCATGG
Organism: Ichthyophis bannanicus; assembly: GCA_033557465.1. Lineage (NCBI taxonomy): Eukaryota > Metazoa > Chordata > Amphibia > Gymnophiona > Ichthyophiidae > Ichthyophis > Ichthyophis bannanicus. The sequence goes on from CM066031.1 coordinate 1,470,115,508, forward strand.
GATTTGAACGTTGTGGATCTTCGTCGCTCCTGGGTGGTTAGGGGTTGGGTCCAGGCTGGGTGGGTTGTTCGATGCTGGTTCTTTCGAGGCGGCCTCGTCTCCCTCCCGCCTAATTCCCACCGCCTAAGGGCCATGCCAAAGGGCCCTCTGGCGAGGCCCTCAGGCGCGGGCCCGCCCTGCAGGGATGCCACTTTTGAGCTCTGGGGCTGCCGCGCTGATTTTGCTCCCACTGCCCCGATTGGACAGGAGCTCTCCCACTGCCCCGATAGGGCAGGAAATCAGCTGGAGGGTGTGCGGCAGAAGCGGCTCCCTCTGTGCAGGGATGCCGCTTTTGAGCTCTGGGGCTGCCGCGCTGATTTTGCTCCCACTGCCCCGATTGGACAGGAGCTCTCCCACTGCCCCGATTGGGCAGGAAATCAGCTGGAGGGTGTGCGGCAGAAGCGGCTCCCTCTGTGCAGGGACACCGCTTTTGAGCTCTGGGGCTGCTGCGCTGATTTTGCTCCCACTGCCTTGATTGGACAGGAGCTCTCCCACTGCCCCGATTGGGCAGGAAATCAGCTGGAGGGTGTGCGGCAGAAGCGGCTCCCTCTGTGCAGGGATGCCACTTTTGAGCTCTGGGGCTGCCGCGCTGATTTTGATCCCACTGCCCTGATTGGACAGGAGCTCTCCCACTGCCCCGATTGAGCAGGAAATCAGCTGGAGGGTGTGCAAAAAAAAAACGCTCTGTGTGCAAAAAAAAACATTGATTGGGTGAGTGCTGCAGACCTCGAGCTACGAATTAAGGTACCCCAGAGGCGACTCCACATTTGTGGTAGTATAGGAGTCCCCAATTCTTCTTCCCAGACTTTCCTTAGACCCAATAGTGGCTTTGAGTAATGGGTTCGGATTAATGCATATAGACTTGACATTCCACTCCTTCTATCAGCAGCTTCTTCCATAATGTTTTTCAGCCCCCACTGTTGGTCCAAATCTCCAGAGCTCTGCTTTACCCCGGCAATTCAGTGGGTAAGTTGCAACCACTGGAAGTGGCCAGAAGACAGCAGTCCAAATTCCCTTCGCAGTTCGATAAAAGGCTTCCAAGCCCCTCCTATTACCAGCTGCCCAACTGTCCAGATTCCACACCTCTGCCAGCTCTCCCAGGCAAATGTTTTCTTGTTGATTTTGAACAGGGGGTTACACCATATCGGCATGAGAAGTGAAGGCGAATTTCGTCGCTCCATGATAGAGCCAAACCAATGAAAGGCCTCTTGAGTGGCAAGTATAACTCGACCTCCCCTGAGGGACCCTGGGCCCTTCATCCCCATGAGCAGCGGCATTGGATAAGGTCTGACCATGCGTTCCTCAATCTCCAGCCATCTGGCCTTATTTTCAGACATCTCCGCCGTGGACCAGGCACTGCCTTGTTTCAGTATGCTAGCCACATGATACCAGTAGAAGTCAGGGAAGTGAACTCCCCCATCTGTCTTATTCGCCTTAAGCTTCTGTAGAGCTATCCGGGGGGGTTTCCCTTCCCATAGAAATTGACTAATAATTCGATCTAGAGCTTTGTAAATGCTGCGAGGGAACAGGATAGGAACCATGGCCAACTTGTAATTTATCCGCGGCATCAATACCATCTTAATGGAATCAAGTCGCCCCCACCAGGAGAGATGCAGGGGAGACCATTTTAAAGCAAAGGATCTTGCATCCATCAGTACTTGTTCTTTATTTATCTGGATCGTTTTCTCTAAAGGAGCACAGTACTGCACCCCCAAATACTTTATAGTAGAAGCTTCCCATTGAAACAAAAAATCTGCCAGCAAACTCTTATGAGCAAGGTGATTGAGCGGAAAGGCAACAGATTTCGTGTGATTAACTGTATACCCCGAAAACCGGGAGTAGTTGTCAATTAACTCCATCAGAGGAGCGAGTGATTCAGGGGATAAGAAAAGTAATAAATCATCCGCATACGCCGACAATTTGACTTGCAGATCCTTCACTGCTATTCCCTTGATCCCTCTGTGCTGCCGGATGGCCAGCAACAATGGTTCCAAGACAATATTAAACAGAAGGGGCAACATTGAACAGCCCTGCTGCGTTCCTCTCCGCAGATCGAAAGAAGGGGAGCGATCACCATTAACCATCACTCGTGCTGTAGGTTTGGCATAAAGAACACATCATTTCGATAAAATGTAGCGGGCAACCGAACCACTTCAGAGCTTGAAACAAGAAAGGCCACTCCACCTTGTCGAAGGCTTTTTCCGCGTCGACTGATAGACCAATATATGGCACATCAACGTCGCCTGCTACATCCAAAAGATTACAGAACACCCGGGCGTTATCCGCTGTAGATCTTCCTGAGATAAAACCACATTGGTCTGGATGTATTAAATGCTGCATCACTTTATTTAAGCGGTTAGCCAAGACCGTGGAGTATAACTTGTAATCTGCATTTAGAAGCGAAATTGGTCTATAGTTACCGATCTCCATCGGGTCTCTGCCCGGTTTAGCTAACACGATTATTGTTGCACCAGCAAAGGCTCCAGTGTTACTTGCCTGCAGACGCAGTTTCCTGTAGTAATCCAGCATATGAGGCGTAAGGTCTTTGGCAAAAACCTGGTAGAATTCTATTGGAAGCCCGTCCGGGCCGGCCGCTTTACCAGTTTTCATTCCCGAGAGGGCAACCATCAGCTCATCCACCTCGATTTCCTTGCCCAGGTAGGAACATTGCTCCTCATTCAGCCGGGGGTGATCAATTTGCTCCAGGAACCGCAAAAGCTCCGACTCTGTACAATCCATGTCCGAGTGATATAGCTGCTCATAAAATTTGCGAAACGCAGCCAGAATGTCCGCATTTGCAGCCAATGACCCTCCATTTTCCTCCTTTAAGGTTGCTATATGAGATTTCTCTCGCTGTGCCTTCCCGCGGGCCGCCAGAATTTTCCCGGCTCTATTACTCCCAACATAGTATCGAGCTCTTTGCTGAAATATGTTCCGCTCCACTTCCTTATTTAATATCATATTGTACTGGAATCGTAGCTTTTGTAAATGCGTCAACACTGTGGGATTAAATTTTTTCTGCAGGAGTCTCTCTCCAGCTCTTATTTTTTGGTCTAGATTGCACATTTCCTCTTTCGCTTGTTTGTGAGCAGCAATAGAGAAGCTAGTAATTTTTGCCCTGATCAAAGCTTTAAAGGCCTCCCACCAGGCCCACAGAGAAGTATCCGCAATTAGATTAGTGGCAAAAAACTCTTTGATGGCCTGCTGTATACTCTGCTTGAAAGCTTCGTCCGCTAGCAGCGAATGAGAGAAGGACCAGACACGATAACTGGAATTTCCTGCTGCCATATCCATCTCTAGGGTTATCGCCGCATGATCCGATATATGTGAGCTTAATATCTCCGCCCTGTGGACTCCATGCAGCAAAGATTTGGAAAGCAGAAAGAAATCTATGCGTGAGAATGAGCCATGGGGCTGAGAGAAAAATGTAAAATCTTTTTCTATAGGGTGCAAAGCCCTCCACGCATCAATAAACCCCAGATCTTCCACCACATTTTCTAAGACCACCCGGGCTCTACTTTTCCTATCCACTCTTCCAGGTTTACAATCCAGAAGGGGGTCAAGCACCATGTTGAAGTCGCCCCCAACTATGATTGGAAAATCTGCCACTTCATGTAGGGCTGCAGCTAATTCTTGAAAGAACTGTGGGCTGTCTGAATTTGGAGCATATAAATTAAAGAGGGCAAATTGCAATCCACCCACCTTCAGCATAGCATTAGCCCAGCGGCCTTCATGATCCTCCCTGGACGAGATCACTTGAGAATTCAGTGCTTTATTCACCATCGAGATTACACCACCTTTTTTCCCATTAGCGGGAGAATGCGCGACTAGTTGGTATTTCCCAGTAGCTACCTTCAGCGCCTCTTGAATTGACAGATGCGTCTCTTGCAACAACACTACGTGCTAACAGTGGCCGCTGAAGGTTCTGCACCATCTTTTTCTTTGTTTCTGTTGAGACTCTGTCATCAAAAAGGGCTAAGCCTGCCAAATATTCAGATAAAAAACAGAGGTGCCTTCAAAATATAACAGCCTGGTTTAGATAAGTCTTAACTGATAAAAATGTGATGTCATTGAGAGGAGCTTGGATTGCAAATGGGTCTTCATTCCACTGTCCGATGTAAACAAGACTGACAAACAGAGCCAAATCTGTGATATTCATGGACTCATATGAAGTCATCCTGAACTGAACCTTAAAAAGGAATATTTTCAATAAATAAATACTTTTTTGCATCCATAAAATGTTCAGATTGGGGCGACCTCTAAATGTTCTCCAATCGGGCTGAAATTTCACAGGTAAGCAAGTTATCTCTAACGAACAAAAATAAGCCTTGTGGAGAAGTGATTCTACAAACGTTAAGTTTTGGCATTGGTTTGTGTAATACCTTAATATACATACTGTAGTACTTCCCATTCTTTACACTTGCTTTCTATTCCCGTTTACAAGAGCCTCAAATTAAACACAAGACTAATTTTTCAAATATCTTCCTCAAGAATACACTTTCAAACAGTTTTACTCACAATTCACACAAAACCACAATAATGTTTACAAAACTTCTTTTCTCTTATGAAACTCTATTTTCCTTTAATGTTTTCTCATTAATTTTTAGATTTCTTTCCTTTACAGGAAGCTTACCCTCAAAGGTTAGACTATGAAAGCTCAGCAAGTTGTGAAAGCCCACCTTATACTTTCAATAATAAAAAATAAAAATGAGTGCATCTCAAAACAAATAAAAAAATGTTTTCTAGATGTGTCTGTGTTGGCAGCTACCACTGTGATCAACATTATTGGCATCCTTATATTTTAGGTATGTTATATACAATATCTTGAGAAATAATTGAAAATATTCCAACTGTATGTCATCATAATATTTTAATAGTATGTTCAAAAGTATACAACAAAAAAAAGACATAGACATTGCTAAGAAAAAAACAAGCTATGACCAGGACAGGATTAATGGCACCCTTCACTACTATTTGGTTGCACAATCATTGGCAATGATGACAGCATCCAAATGTTTCTTGTAGCCATCTATAAGTTTTGTACATCTGTCTTCTGGTGGTTTCTCCCACCCTTCAACTATGATTTGTTCCAGCTCATGAATGTTTCCAGGACTCCTTTTACCAATGGCAGATTTCAGCTCTTTCCAAAGGTTCTTGATTGGATTGAGATCAGGACTCATTGCTGGCCAGTTTAAACCAGTCCATTTGTTTCTTTTTAACCAATCTTTTGTACTTTAGATGTATGTTTTGGGTCTTTGTCCTGCTGGAGGACCCATGACCTTCAACCCATACCTATCTTTCTGACATTAGGTAGCACATTTTGTTCCAAAACACCTTGGTAGTCCTCTGACTTCATGATTCCTTTAATACGTTCCAGACCTCAAGTTCCTAAAGTGGCAAAACAGCCCCACAACATTATGGAACTTGAACCCTATTTAACTGTAGGAAGGGTGGGTTTTTTTCCATATAAACGTAATTTCTTCACCTGTAAATGTATCACTGATCTGCATTGCCAAAGAGCTCAAATTTGGTTTCATCTGTCCACATAACATTTTCTCAGATGGAGAACCAGAAGTGTTGTGGTTTCTCAAGGTGGGTTTGGGAAAAGATCAGGTGTGCCTTTTTATGTCTATCTTTAACCATGAAGTCCTTCTTTGTTTAGTGCATGATGAATGGTGTGGGTTGAAACCACCACTCCAGATTGCTCCAGGTCAGCCTTAAGCTCTTTGAATGTTGTATGTGGTATTTTTTCAACAGGTCACACTAACCTTCAAAGACATCTTGGATTATTTTTCCTCTTCCCACCACATCTTGGAAGGTCCATGACAGTTCCATGAGCAGAAAACCTCTTAACAATAATACATACTATAGATACAGGAATCTCAAGGTCTTTGGAGATGGTCTTGTACCGCTTTGATGTGTGGTGATAATGGCTTTTCTGATGATCTCAAGCAGCTCTCTTGCCTTCACCATTGTGAAAATGGAACAGGGAGTGAATGTGGTCATATTAAACAGAAGAACCATCATTCATTGGTTGATTCAAATCATGTGAGTACTGACAATTGATCACAGCTGTGTCTAATTTTACTGCAATGGGAATGTGGTTCTTCTGTTTGAACTGATTTGAACTGTTTATAAGGGTGCCAATAATCATGTCCTATTTAACCACCTAAAACCTGAAAACTATATCCCACAAATAATATTCTTCCAATTCTAAAGAGATATACCCACTGAAAATTAATTTTTGTCGGAACTAATGCCATGAAGATGGATAATCTTCTCGTAGCATGACGTTCCTTTTGTTATTTATATAAGGACGCAACCCTAAAATAAATACCCAAGGGATACAGCAAATCTTTAGGAAAAAATCAATTTAGTGCAGGAAATAAATCCAAGCAGGACTATAAGGACCTTAATCTTCTAGATGGAACACCCCAATATATGTATCGTAAGACCAATATGTGGTTCACCTCAAAAAGACGCGCTATGTCTTATCTTGCAATTAAGAATATAGCCCACTGGCCTAACCCACAACATGGATTATGCAGCTTAACATTCAATCCTCATCATTATAAAGCTAGTAAAAATTTACTTAGCTTCCCATAAAGGGTGTCCAAGCTCCGGGATCGATGTTTGAAAAAAAACTAAAAATCCGTTATTGGAGGTGTAAGGCAGGGGTCTCCCAATCCAGCACTGGAGGGCCACAAACCAGCCAGGTTGGGAGGATATCTCTAATGCATATATATCTCATGCATATTCATTAGGGCTATCCCAAAAACCTGCCAGGATTGCGGCCCTCCAGGACAGGTTTGGGGACCCCTGGGATAGATAGACACACACTCCCCACACCTATGCCAGCATTGTGCAACTATAGAGGTGTTTGGCAGCCCTGGCCACCGCACCAGTCCTGGGCACAGTGCAGGCATGGCTATGGTACACAATACTGTAGGAGTCACTCCCCAGGGTGGTAAACACTGTCAGACACAAGACCAACATGTGGTTCGCCTCAAAAAGACACTATGGGGTATGTTTACTAAACCGTCTTAATGTGCGCTCTGCCACGTTATCGCATAATCCATGTTGTGGGTTAGGCCAGTGGGCTATAGTCTTAATTGCAAGATAAGACATAGCGCGTCTTTTTGAGGTGAACCACATGTTGGTCTTAGGATACATATATTGGCGTGTTCCATCTTCTAGAAGATTAGGGTCCTTATAGTCCTGCTTGGATTTATTTCCTGCACTAAATCGATTTTACCCTAAGGATTTGGTGTATCCCTTGGGTATTTATTTTAGGGTTGCGTCCCTGTATAAATAAAAAAAAGGAACATCATGCTACAAGATTATCCGTCTTCATGGCATTAGTTCCGACAAAAAATAATTTTCGTGGGTATACAGTATCTCTTTAGAATTGGAAGAATAATCATGTCCTGCAATGAACCAGTTTTTGTACTATTTCCTACTACACTATTTTGTTTTTTAATTAGTCTTGTTTTATTTGATTCTCTTATGTGTCAAATATGTGGGCATCTATAGTTCAAAGCCATTTCACTGACCACTTTTTGTTAGAATAGATTGGTCATTAAGGGGTTGAACTGCAAGGGTGCCAGTAATGTTGACCACAACTGTACTTATCTTCCTGGTGCTCTTGCGAAGGGGCCTATGAATCTTGGCTCTGGTCCTGGTTACCAGTACCGGTTCTCTGGCACTGGTACTTCTCTGGAACTTCTGGATCTGGTCCGGTGTATATCTTCTACCTATACTGTTAATAAGAGAGTCTGCCTTCTCTGTCAGTTGGGGTAATTTTCTGATCTGTCAGTGGCAGCAGGACATTTTTTTTTTAACTTGAGTTTTTATTTGACATTAACACAACAACCAATACAGCGTACAAGCTTTACACTCCTTTATCCCACAGGCATGATATATCTCTCCCCTCATAATTTGCCATCATTGACTTCGAAATCACAGATTGTCCCTTCTCCAACTTCTTATACATTGGATCAACCTTATTTCACTACTTACCCCTTCTTCCCCTCTACCCCCTCCCATCCTTCCCTGCATCCCCCTTGTACATTAACCCCCTAAACTTAAGCACAAGGATCTAAGAACCCCCTTAACCTATACCAGTTCCTTATATTCACCCCCCTTCCTTGGCACCTCCACCCTCTCACCCCCTATCCATGACTACTCCTCCCCCTTGTGAATCCATTCTCACACTCCCATCCACTGTCGCTCTACCTTCCCCACCTTCCCTTTCTGTAGCCCTGTTAACCGATGCATTTGATACAATTCTCCCAAACGCCTAGCATAGCTTTCTAAGGATGGCAGTACACTATCCTTCCAATGTAGTGCAATTTAACACCTTGTGGCAAGTATACATTGCCACACAGTGCTCCAATTTCCTTCTCTCTCATCATTTTTCTTTAATGATTCTGGTGTCAGCATGAAACTGGAACCTGTAATTTCCCTTATCACACCTCCAATTTTCCCCCAGTACTGCTGTACTACCGGGCATGTCCACCACATATGCAACCAAGTTCCTTTCTCACCACACTGCCTCCAACATTCATCCATCTTTCCTACCCCCGCTTTGTATAGACGCTCCGGATTTCAAGTACCATCGAGACAGCACTTTCCACCCTTTCTCCCGAAGGGATGTAGCAATGGATGCCCTTGCTATCTCTTGTGCGACCCACTCCCATTCCTCGATGTCCCATGACACTCCTAAATCCTTCTCCCACGCCTTCATATAACTTAACTTCTCCTCCCCTCTCTCCATTAACCCTTTATAAATTCGGGAGATGACCCCCTTCCTCCCCATCCAACCTAAACAGCTACCTTCAAACCATCCCGGTTCCTTTAGAACATCGTGCCAGTGCTTTTTCTGCCTAACATATGATCCCATCTGGAGATAGCAATATCTGTCATTCTCCCTCAAGTGGTACAGGTCACGTATTCCTTCAAAATCGTTTACTTCTTTCCCATGGAGTATTTGGGACACCTGCGTTAACCCTTGTTGCACCCATCTTTGTAACACTGCTAGGTCTGGGCCCACCCCTTCTTCACAACAGGCCACCAGCGACATCGTGCACGCACAACTTTTCTCCTCTATCAGCTCCTTCCTCTGCCGATGCTATATCTCTATAGTATGGCCTACCATTGGGTTTTCCCCCCTATAACCTCTCCCTCCCCATACCAATCTCTCCAACTCGCCTGTTCTGAATCTCACTTCTTCCATTGCAACCCATTGTTTGTGTTGTTCCCTCATCCATGAGTATACTGCCCTCAACTGCGCCGCTATATAATACTTCCTAAAGTTCGGTACCCCCATACCTCCCTCCCGCCTTAGCGCCTGCAGCGTCCGAGCGGCCACCCTAGGTCGCTTGCTCCCCCATATATACCCCTCTACCTGCTTTTGCAGTCGCTTCAGTGCCTTTGCTGGTACTTCAATTGGTAACACCTGAAAATAAAAGAGAAACTGGGGGAGTAACATCATCTTTGTCACTGCCATTCTCCCCATCCAAGATATATAGCCTCTACTCCAAGCCCCCAGTTGTACTTCCACCTGCCCGAAGGCCTTCTTATAATTCAAGTTATATAGGTCTTCCAGGTCCCTCCCCAGGTGGACTCCCAGACACCGAATAGACCTCTTTGCCCACCGAAATTGAAAAGCATCTTGAATATTCCACTACAACTCTTCCCCTCCTGTTATGTTTAGGATTTCAGATTTGCTCCAATTAATCGGCCATGTGGTCTTTTTCTGTCGTCATATTTCTATGTTTCTATTCTAAAGGCAAAAAGTGGACTGTTGTAGTTGTTATGGAAGGACAGACTAGATAGGCCATGTGGTCTTTTTCTGTCGTCATATTTCTATGTTTGTTTCTATGAATCCTGCCAATCCCCCATACTCCTGTAACTCGCTCATAAGTGCATGCAATGTCTCACTTGGCTGAGTGATTATAAGTAGAATGTTGTCAGCAAACATGGCCCTCTTATATTCCCGCTGCCCCACCATCACCCCTTTAATATCTTGCCGCTTCCTTATTTTCTCCGCTAAGGGCTCCAAGGACAGAGCGAATAGGAATGGTGATAGAGGGCATCCCTGCCTAGTCCCCCTCCCCAATGGGAAAAACCCTGAGTATCCCCCATTCACACTCACGCACGCTTTGGGAGCCAGTTAGAGGGGTTTTATCTAGTCCACAAAGCCTTTCCCAAACCCCATGAACTCCAACACATAGAATAAGAATTTCCACGACTCCTGGTCGAACGCTTTCTCAGCGTCTAACGATAGAAGCAGCATCTGATCCGAAGTACGTTTCGCTGACCAAATTATGTTTAATATCTTCCGGATATTGTCCGACACCTGCCATCCTGGTATAAACCCGGCCTGATCCTCATGTACTAGCTTTCTCAAAATACGATTAACCCTCCCCGCTAATAATTTGGCCAGCAACTTCACATCCAGATTTATTAGCGAAATGGGTCTATAGGATGCACACTCCTGCTGATCCTTCCCCTCTGTATAAATTAAAGTAGCCCCTACCCATCCCATCGTCTCTGCTAACCTTTCACCCTCCTTCAGTAAATTGAACAATCTTGTCAGAGGCTTTACCAACACTCCTCTAAATTTTTTATAGAAGCTGGCCATGAGCCCATCCAACCCTGGGGCCTTCCCTGGTTTTAGGCCCTTAATAGCCACCTCCACTTCTTCAGCCTGTATCTCTCTATTCAATGCCTCCCTCTCCCCTTCCTCCAAGTGTGAAAGTCCTGCTGCCTCCAAGTAATCCCTTATCTCCCCCTCTGGCCTATCAGTCTTGCCTCGTAAAGTCTTCGATAGTAGTCCACAAACTCTTCTCTAATCGTCTGCTCGTTCCTTTCTACCCCTCCCTTGGCCCTGATCTGCAAGATCAAAGTCTTGTTCCTCTTCTGCTTCAGTCTCCTCGCCTTATATTTTCCCGCTCTGTTCCCCCCCTTCAAAGAATTCTTGCCTTAGTAACTTTAGCCAGTGTTGAATCTCTTCGGCTTCCAGCACGTTTAATTTGGCCCTAGTCTCCAACACCTCCCCCCTATGTCTCCCGCTTGGATCCTGCGCGTCAACCTCTTCCAACCTAGCCAACCGCTGTCGCAGTTGAAGTACCTTCCCCTCATTTTCCCTCTTTATTCTCGCCCCCCACTTGATCAGAATGCCACGCACCACCACCTTAAACGCATCCCACACCACCCCCAGCCTTGCCTCTCCATTATCATTATGTACAAAATATTCTGGTATCCTCTCCTCCAACTCCTGCACTACTCTAGTAGCCCCCAACAGGGCTTCATTTAATTTCCAATATCTTACCCCTCTATTCTCTTCCCTACTCTCCAATCACACTATTACTGGTGCGTGATCCGACCAAGTAATCGGCTCTATCTCTCCCCCCTTAATCCTACCTGCTATCTCTTTCCCTACCCAGATGGTATCAGTCCTGGAATATGTCCCGTGAGCCACTGAAAAGAATGAATACTGTTGTCTTCCTGGGTTTTGCAATCACCATGCATCAATCAGGTCATTTTCCTTTACAAAATTCTGGTATCTCCTCCTATTCGCTCCCTTCCCCTCCCCCCTCCCTGTCAAATCTCTCCCCACGTCCCATGTCATGTTAAAATCTCCCCCACTGATCCTCGCTCCCTCTCCCAGCAAACACATTTTCTTATCCACTTCCTCCCAAAAATCTTTTTGTGACCCGGTGGGTGCATACACATTCAACATACAAAACCATTCATCTCCTATCTTCATTCATACCATTAAATATCTTCCCCCTCTATCACGGATTATTGTGTGTACTTCCACTTTAATTGTTCCACTTACCAGCAACGCCACCCCCCCCCCCTTTCTTCCGCTCCTGCCTATTGGATGCAAACAGTATTTCAGAATAACCCTTAGGTTTTACCACAGACTCATATCTCCGTAACAAGTGTGTCTCCTGCAGCAAAACTATTAAGGCTTTCTGTCTAGACAATTCCTTATACAGTTTCTGCCTCTTCATGGGTGAATTTAGACCTTTCACATTAATGGTAACAATTTTCAGCTCACCTATACAGACTTCCCCCTTTCCTCCCCTCTCTATCCCCACCTGCCCTCTCCCTCCCCCCCCTTCTCTCATACTCCCTCTCGAGCTTCCCCTTGAACTTCCCCTTCACCTCCTCTACCCCCTCCCCCCCCCATCCACCCTACCTCCCACTCTCATCCTTCCTCCCAGAAGGGGAGAAACGACTTCCCCAACTGTGACTAACCATCAGGCCATGGCAGGGGGCCTTACCACCCAGCTAAACCCCTCCCTCTCCTCCCTCTGCCTCCCCACTCTGCTCTACTCTCCACTTCCCACCTACTCCACCCTCCCCATCCTCCCTCTCAGACCCCCTTCCCGTCCTCCATCCTCTACTAGTCATGAGCTCAACACCCGTCTACTCCCCCTCTCCCTCATACCATTACCTATTTCTATCCCTCTACCCCCACACAGGTATGTAAATATAAAAAAATTCTGCTCAACAGTGTCCACCACTTCATCCAGCTCCTTGTTCCTCCGCTCACACTGCTTGACTCTCTTTGCTCATCCTCACCATGCATCTGCCCTCCGCTGGTACTCTATGCCATCTCGTGTTTTCTCTCCTGGGGCTCACCCCTGTAGCACTCCTGATCTCGTTCTGGAGTTTCCCCCCCTCTGGGAGGTTTGTAAATCCCCACTCCTTAAGTGCTCTCCAGGCCTCCTCGCACGATTGCACTCGTCTGTACTTCCCCTTGCATGTTATCAAAAGCCCAAATGGAAACAGCCACTTATATCTCAAGTCCTCTCTCCGCAGGAAGGCCGTCACCTCCCTGAGATTCCGTCTGCGTTGAAGCATTCCCATTGAGAGGTCCTGGAATAATTCCAACTTGTGCTCTTCCCAGGTGAACAGTCGTGTCGCTCTGGCCACCCTCAGAAGCTTTTCTTTCATTTTAAATGAGCCTAAACCTATCACTATGTTGCGTGGCTGGTTCTCTCTTACTGGACCCAGTCCTCTGTGGGCCCGCTCTATTAGCACCGCCTCTTCTTCTTCACCTTCTGTAGGGAACGCAGCTTTGAGTAAAGCATGGAATATTTTAATCGACACCTCCTCATAATTTTTGTATTGGGCTACTTCTGGCAGTCCGCGTATTCGAACATTGCAGCATCTGGACCGGTCCTTCAGATCCTCCATCTTCCTCTGCTGTTCTTCTTGTACTCTCCGCACTTCCTCCCAACCCTTTTGGAGGTCGTCAAGTGCCATCTCCTGCTTCTCAAGCTGGTTCTCTGCCTCAGCCACCCGTGTCCCCAATTCCACAATGTCCTGTCTTTTTTACTGAGTTGCTGCATAACTGTGAGTCTTGTTTCCAAATAACTGTGCATCTGTTTGTCTCCACATAGCTCTCTATCTGTCCATAGTTGGGTTCCTTACCCACTCCATTGCTGTAGAGGTTTACCTTTTAAACTTTCTCTTACCCTTCCCTGAAGGACTCCTCCCCTCCCCCTCCTGCTGAATTAGTGTTGTGGTCTTCCATTTTCTGTGCTGCACATGTGGGTTTAGTTCAGATTGCCTTGGTGTTCTCTAAGAAGAGGGGTGCTTCCAGAGCTCTCCCAAAGGTGATTTTTTACTGAGTTGCTGCATAACTGTGAGTCTTGTTTCCAAATAACTGTGCATCTGTTTGTCTCCACATAGCTCTCTATCTGTCCATAGTTGGGTTCCTTACCCACTCCATTGCTGTAGAGGTTTACCTTTTAAACTTTCTCTTACCCTTCTCAGCTGTAACTTACCTTGCCTCTCTCAACTAACTGGGCTTTATGTGGTACCCCCCTCCTTCCTGCTGAGGGTTCAGGACAGGGTACCTTGTAACTGCCCTCTTTAGTAGGACTTTTCTCCCTCCCTCCCCAGCACCCACCCACCCCTTGGCTAATTGTACCTTTATAGGTACTTGCACATCTTAGAAGAAAGGGGCTGCTCTCAGGTGCAGCTCGTTATCCAAATCAGTCATACACGGAGGATCTGAGCTTAATTAATTAAGCTTCAGGTATACAAGGTGTATTAGGGGTATTAGATACACTTTTATTGGTATAAGCATCTACACCAATCCTTAGTATATACAGAATTTAAAAGACCTAAACACAAGCTTTAAACTAAGATGCAGACAGAAGTCCAGCAACGAGATGGGGGTTCTCCGGTCTTTTGCATTGAGTGTCGCATGTATGATTTTCTCCCAGTTGGTGAGAGGTCTTACGTATGCACTAAGTGCAAAGAACTCTTTGCTCTCAGGGAGCGAGTCCGTTCTCTAGAGGCTAGAGTAGCAGACCTGGAAGACATAAGAAAGACAGAGATGTACATGGACGTGACCTACAGGGATATAGTCCTGAAGTCCCACCTCCAGTCTGGCAGCATCCCTGCTGCCATGGAGGAGAGAGGTCACATGACAGGAGAGCATCACCCTGGTGTGGCAGGAAGTGATCCTGTAACTAGGACCTGTCCTCCAGGTGATGTAAAACCCTCTTGCACCGAGGACGTTTCTCCAGGGCCACGTGCCCATGAGGGGAGGGTCAGGACAGCTGTTATAGTTGGTGATTCAATCATTAGGAATGTAGATAGCTGGGTGGCTGGTGGACGTGAGGATCGCCTGGTAACATGCCTGCCTGGTGCGAAGGTAGCGGACCTCACGCACCGCCTAGATAGGATCGTAGATAGTGCTGGGGAGGAGTCTGCTGTCTTGGTACATGTTGGTACCAATGACATAGGAAAATGTGGTAGGGAAGTTCTGGAGGCTAAATTTAAGCTTTTAGGTAGGAAGTTGAAATCCAGAACTTCCAGGATAGCATTCTCCGAAATGCTTCCTGTTCCACGTGCAGGACCCAAAAGACAGGCAGAGCTCCGGAGTCTCAATGCGTGGATGAGACAATGGTGCAAGGATGAGGGTTTTGGATTTGTTAGGAACTGGGGAACATTCTGGGGAAAGGGGGGGCTCTTCCGAAGGGATGGGCTTCACCTTAATCAGGATGGGACCAGACTGCTGGCATTAACCTTTAAAAAGGAGATAGAGAAGCTTTTAAACTAGAAATTAGGGGAAAGCCGACAGTCACCCAGGAGCGCATGGTTCGGACGAAGGTATCCTTGAAGGATACTACCAAAAGCAATGAGGTTCCAAAAGGGAGTATAGTAGCCGAAATGCCCTTGAGTAAGGAGCAGACAGAGAATAAAGATTCCAAATTACCCATGCCTACCAATAGCCAGATTAATATGAATAAAATACAGTCTCTAAAATGCTTGTATGCCAATGCTAGAAGTCTAAACAATAAGATGGGAGAGTTAGAATATATGGCACTAAATGAGAGGTTAGATATGATTGCACTCTCAGAGACATGGTGGAAGGAGGATAACCAGTGGGACACTGTGATACCTGGATACAAACTATTATTTATTTATTTATTTATTTAACAGTTGCTTATATACCGCTACCTTCCACAGATCAGGTGCGGTTTACAATGAACAAGAATGAACAGATTTACAAGTCTGTTTTACATGGAACATTTGTTAACTAGGTACAATGTAGCTGTTTTACATGGAACATTTGTTAACTTGGTACAATTTTGCAATATACATTAATCATGAATGACTAAATATGGTAAAACTTGTTAAATAACAAACGAACTTATTTACATATTTTGATTTATTACATATATTTATATACAGGATTTACAAGTAGTTATTTATTCGATTTTAATTGTAATTGTAGTTTGCTAGGAGAATTAGAGTTGGTGTACCCTGGGTTGTTATTAACCATTACCTGTCTGAGGTAAGGTATTTTCAAGTGTGCCAAAATGAGAGGTGAATAGATAAGTTTTTAATTTCTTGCGGAGTTCCTTTGCATCATTTAATGCTCTTATTTCTTCAGGGAGGGAGTTCCATAGGGTGGGAGCTGCATGTGAGAACGCTTTCCTATTAGTAGTCTTTTTAGCAGTTGTGAATTCTTTCGGGATCCTAATTCTGTTCGTGTGGCCTCTCCGAAGCGAAGTTTGGGATATGTCTTTGGTGATAAGTTTTGTCAAGGGGATCTTGTCTTACTAATCTGATATGTTTTTTTGAAGGTGTGCATAAACAGGTAGACAAAGGTGAGTCGGTTGATATAGTGTATCTGGATTTTCAGAAAGCTTTTGACAAGGTCCCCCATCAGAGACTTTTGGCAAAGCTAAAAAGTCATGGGATAGGAGGCAGTGTACTATTGTGGATCGGGAACTGGTTAAAAGATAGAAAGCAGAGAGTAGGGCTAAATGGCCAATATTCCCAATGGAAAAAGGTGAATAGTGGAGTACCCCAGGGATCTGTACTGGGTCCGCTGCTTTTTGACATATTCATAAATGACCTGGAAAAGGGAATAACGAGTGAGGTTATCAAATTTGCAGATGACACAAAACTGTTTAAAGCTGTTAAAACCCAAGAGGAAAGTGGAAAACTGCAGGAGGACCTGGATAAATTGGAAGACTGGGCATCCAAATGGCAAATGAAATTTAATGTGGACAAGTGCAAAGTCATGCACCTAGGAAAGAACAACCCACACTATAGTTACTCGATGCAAGGCTCCACATTAGAAGCCACCACCCAGGAAAAAGATTTAGGAGTCATCGTGGATAACATGTTAAAACCCTCCACCCAGTGTGCAGCGGCGGCCAAGAAAGCAAACAGAATGCTAGGTATCATAAGGAAAGGGATGGAGAATAAAACAAAGGATATTATAATGCCTCTATATCGCTCCATGGTACGACCGCACCTTGAATATTGTGTGCAATTCTGGTCACCGTATCTTAAAAAGGACATAGCGTTATTAGAAAAAGTACAGAGAAGAGCCACCAAATTGGTGAAGGGGATGGAAGGCTACTCCTATGAAGAGAGGCTAAAAAGGTTAGGGCTCTTTAGCCTGGAAAAGAGACGGCTGAGGGGAGATATGATAGAGGTCTATAAATTAATGAATGGAGTGGAACAGATAAACGTGGATCAATTGTTTACGCTATCAGAATATAGAAAGACTAGGGGACATGTAATGAAGCTACAGGGTAAACTATTTAAGACAAATAAGAGAAAATATTTTTTCACTCAACGTGTAATCAAACTCTGGAATCTGTTACCGGAGGATGTGGTAAGGGCTGTTAGTATAGCTGGGTTTAAAAAAGGTTTGGACAAGTTCCTGGAGGAAAGGTCCATAAACCACTATTAAAAAGGGACCCAGGATATCAATGCTTGACCCAGTACAAGCATTGTGGAACTTGTGTCTTTTGGGGAAACTGCTAGGTACGTATGACCTAGATTGGCCACTGTTGGAAACAGTATACTGGGCTTGATGGACCTCGGTCTGACCCAGTATGGCATGTCTTATGTTCTTATGTTCTAGGGCTTGTATAGATTCTTTTAATTCATTTTTAACTCCACTAATCTCCTTCTTGATATCCTCCTTCAGCTCGGACAGCAATGTCTTGAGCAGCTTCTCCATTCCCGGACTGTTAGCCCGCTCTGTCACTTCCTCCGACTCCTCTGAGAGTTCCATCTCTGCTAGTCCCCCTTGTTCTTCTTCCTTCCCTCTTCTTGGTGTAGCATAGGGGGACTTAAACTCCGCCAACTTCTTCTTTGTGGCCTGACTCCCTTTGGACCTCTCCATGTGCTCTGGTTACCCTCTGGGATGCCCCCCCCCCCTTTTCTGCTTGTTTCAGCCCCCAAGGTGTCTTTTGTTCTCTCAGGGCCTCCAACCCGGGTCTCTCTGGATTTTAGTCCTGTTTCATGGGACTGCTCAGCTTGATACTGCGCCGTAGCATAAAGCCCAGTGATGGGCCAGGGCGGTCTCTGCCTCCTCTCTTCCACCGACTCCCATACCGTGCCGTGGCGGTTTTATGGGCCCTTTACCACTCTCCTGCCTCTCATGGTTCTCACCGTCTCACCTGCTCTCCAGGGCAGAGCGCTCCGCTTGCTTCCTTCAATTTCCTCCTCAGTGCTAGCTCCCACGCGGCTCCCCACTGCCCCGTTCTCATCAGGGCGGCCTCCGCTTACTTAAAGGGCTCACCATCGCTAGCTCCAACAATCTGAACTCCTGCCTCTCTCTCTGCCCTTCCAGCATCCCACCGCAGGCAACCGCTCCTGCCTTGTCCAGCTTCCTTCTCTCTCTTCAGCCTCTCTGTAGCCTTTTCCACATGCTCCTCCGGCCCGACGGCAATTCACTACCAATGGCTTGCCTCGGCCAGACGATCAGTGCTCCGCTCCGCTGCAACCTCTCCCGGAGGTCTTTCTCCGCTGCCTCCTCCAACTTGCTTCTTTCCTCTTTTACATTTTGGGGCGTTTTTCCCCCTTAACCAGGTCGATGGTGATGGAGCTCAGTGCCTACACCGCCATTCGTCCCGATGATGTCACCGGAAGTCCCGCAGCAGGACTTTTAAACACTACACTTGGTTCCTAACTAAAGAAATAAAAAAATAATTAATATTCCCGAGCTAACCCACTCTCTGCATTTGCACCTCATTGATACACTAAAATTATCCCCCAAAAAACAATAGTACCATTAAAATGATAGAACAGTAAGAGAAAATAGGAAAGAGTGGTGATGAAAGGGAGGCCGGGGCTAAGCAGCAGAATCCAGTGCGATATGTGGAGGGAGATCATGGGTGAGTTGAAATAGATGGGTTTTCAGGGTGGACTTGAATTTGGAGTAGGAGAGTTCACGGCAAAGATCAGCAGGGAGAGAGTTCCAGAGTCTGGGGCCAAAGAAGAAAAATGTAGAGTGTCGGGTGTAATAAACAACCATAAGGTTTTTTTGTCACAATAACAGACACTTCAGTGAAACCAAAGTTTCTTTTATTTATTTATTTATTATTCAATCTTGCAAGATGGGTGACCACAATTTGTTATTCATGACCACACTTTGTCATATGAACAGTTCCATATTTATTACATTAATTTCTTCTACAAATTCCTCCCCTATTATTCTATTGGTGTAAGTATTTCTAATTTCCTACCTATTAGTGATTGTTATTTAGGTCATGTGGATCTCCACCTCCATTTACTTCTCTTAATCCCTGCCCCTTTTACCCCTCTCCCCCTTTTTTTTACCTTATTCTTTTATGGTTATGTTACCGGTCTTATGGTTTCTCAGAGATTCCCCCCCCCCCCCCTTATGCCCATGGCCTGTTTTTTCCTGTTTTTCAGAGTTCCTTTCTTTCTCTGTATCTAGCATTTTTTTGTATCATCATGTTTCAGTGTTCTTGTCCTTGAGTTTCTAAGTTTTATGTGCAATAGCCTGGAAGCTAAGGGATGGGTGTATGGGGGATACCTAAGTTTTGCAAGGCCAGGAAAAATATCTTTATTTTGTACAGCATAAGAAAATGGAATATGTGAACCAATGTGTTCGTGCAAGCAAATAACATCTTATAGATTTCTAATTCTATTCTATGTTCTGCATATATTTTGTAAAAACAACACATTTAAAAACCTTTAAAACATTTCTAACAATTCCTCCCTTTCTTTTTAATACCAGTTGGTGTTTTTACATTTATTAAACAATTTCATATGAAGCTTCTAACCTAGACAACATTATTTCTGACTCTCTCTCAATTTCTCCTTGGTTATCTTCATCCATAAGTAGCAGGGCTTCTTCATATGTTGGAGGTCTCATTGTTATTTGTTTAGTGACTGCTGTCTCGATTAGTCTTTGTGCCAATCCCCTAATACATGGTATTATACAACATCCTACTGCTATTAGCATACCTGCCACTATTGTCACAGATGTAAGGATAGATACCATCACTCCTTTCCATTTTCCAAACCAGGAATCAAGCCATCCTGTCAAAGAACTATCTATTCCTGAATTTTCAGCTAATTCTTCTGCTAAAGTGTTAAGACCTTGTAATGCCCTGGTTATTGTACCATCAGGGGCAGTGTGATTTGGGATATACATGCAACATCTACCCCCTCCCAATATTATGCAGGCCCTGACTTTTTCAGCTAACATCATGTCTAAAATCATACGATTCTCCCAAGTCATCCTGCTTGTGGCATCCAACTGTTCTGCAATTCCTTTTACTTCCTCCCTTGTGTAGTTTATACATCTTTGCTGATTATAATATATGTAATTTATCCAATCTACATTTTTATTAATGGTGGACCAATAAAATAAGGCTGACTCAAACCCTGCTGCTATCTGATTTCTAGCTTTGAACTCATCTGGAACTCCCCGGGGTACCCCTATAGCATCAATGTAAATTTTATCATCGAATGATGTTCCTAACACATTTCTTTTGCTTCTACCCTTATGAGTTATTCTTTCTTTTTCAAATGCCAGGGTGAATGGAATACCCAATTGAACAATCGCGCATGTTCCTGCCCATAGCTCTGGTAGTGTCTGCCTCAAGATCTTCCTTCCGCAGTACCACCACAGATCTGCCCTGGGTACTTTCAGCCTGGAGTAGTTTCTTAACATGTCGCTGATTCCAGTGAGGTTAAGGACTTCAGTGCACAAGGTTAGTTCCCCTACAGCCTTGGTATAGTCCTCACCCTGCCTGGTGAGGCAGGCAGAGTGATTCCCATATACTGCACAGAACACCGGTGGCACTTTCATGTCTGTCACCTTCAGAGGTGGAAATAGAAAAGCAAGGGATTTACAGTTCTCCTTTCCCCAGGCAGTTGCTTCTTGATACAGAGAGATCATGCACTTCATTCCATCTGGATCCGCCTTTCAGTTCACAGGAAAAGGTACTACCTGTGCTATGGGTCTTCCTGAGGCACTTGAGTAGAAATTGCTTTTATTTAAACTTTTAACATATTTTACCCCTTCAATCCAGGCATTTGTTTCTCCATACCCTGTTTCAGTTTCAAAGGTCTGTCTAAGACAGGGGTCTCAAACACGCGGCCCGCGGGCCGCATGCGGCCCGCGAGACAACTTTGTGCGGCCCGCGACGGCGGAAAACAAAAAATCCCCCAAAACCCTGGCTTCTGCTGCTGCCGTTGCCGCCGTGGCAGCAGCAGAATCAATTGTTAAATTAAAAAAAAAACTGACTTCTGCTGCTCAAGCAGCTGTCCTGCGGCCCCTTTCCCTCTGCCCGGAGATCCGACTCTGCTCTCAGCGGCGTGCTTTTCAAGCCGCGAAGAGAGTATTCCCCTCTCGCGCGGCTTGAAAAACCGCGCGAGAGGGGAATACTCTCGTCGCGGCTTGAAAAGCACGCCGCTGAGAGCAGAGTCGGATCTCCGGGCAGAGGGAAAGGGGCCGCAGGACAGCTGCTTGAGCAGCAGAAGTCAGTTTTTTTTTTTAATTTGACAATTGATTCTGCTGCTGCCACGGCGGCAACGGCAGCAGCAGAAGCCAGGGTTTTGGGGGTTTTTTTGTTGGCCGGTAATGAGCTATGGAGGGGCTGACTGAACTGGAAGTGGGCTATTGGCAGAGGGGTGAGGGGGGGGTTATAACTGGTAATGGGCTGGGGGGGGGTTATAACTGGTAATGGGCTATGGTGGGGGCTAGGACTGGAACTGGGCAGATGGGGGTTAGGACTGGAAGTGGGCTATTGGCAGGGGGGTTATGACTGGTAATGGGCTGGGGGGGGTTATAACTAGTAATGGGCTATGGTGGGGGCTAGGACTGGAAATGGGCAGATGGGGGTTAGGACTGGAAGTGGGCTATTGGCAGGGGGGGGTTATGACTGGTAATGGGCTATGGTGGGGGCTAGGACTGAAAATGGGGTGATGGGGGATACGACTGCAAGTGGGCTATGGGGGGGACTAGGACTGGTAATGGGCTATGGGGGGGTAAGACTGAAAATGGGGTGATGGGGGGGTAAGACTGGAAGTGCGCTATGGGGAGGTTAGGACTGGTTATGGGCTATGGGGGGTCTAGGACTGGTAATGGGCTGGGGGGGTTGCTAGGACTGGAAATGGGCTGAGTGGAAGGGGGGCTTGAACTGCAAATGGCTGATGGGGAGGGGGGCTTGGAATGGAAATGGGCTGTGAGGGGAGGGAGCTAGGATTGGAAATGGGCTGATGGGGGGCTAGGATTGGAAATGGGCTGATGGTGAGGCTAGGATAGGACTGGAAATGGACTGATGCAGGGACTAGAAAGGAGCAGATGCTGGGTGGGGCTGGAACTAGAAGGGAGCTGATGTTGGGGGAGGATTAGAATGGGATGGAGCTGGGAAAGTGAAATGGAGAGGGGAAAAATATTTTGTCTGGAAGAGAAGACAAATCTACAATTGGCCAGGTATTGGGAGAGTAAGTGGGGATTGAGGATGGAGGGGTAAAATTTGAGTGGATGAAATAGGAATGAGGAAAGAGCAAAAGGAGAAAGATTAGTATGTTAAAGCAGATGTAGAGAGAGAGAATGGAAAAAAACTAGAAGAGAGAAGAAAGGACAAATGGACAGCAGACGATGGAGATAGCAGAAGACACGAAGAAACCAGAAGTGGCTGGAGCAATTGCAACTGAAAAAAAATGCACAAAAGGTAGAAAAATATCTCTTTATTTTGAATTTATTAACTGGAATATGTCAGCTCTGGGAAATGTGCATCATTAATGTCTGTGCTTTGGTACAAGAAATTATTTATAGTTTTATTTCTACAGTGCTGAGGTATTCTGTGTAATTCCTATTTGACATTGCTACTTGTTCTCTTTTCCCAGTAGGTCATGTATTGTTCTCTGAAATGTATTGATTTAATATTTGCAGTGTTGCCTTTTGATAGGTAGGGTCTGGTGCTTTGTGAGTCCTGGTAGTGCTGTTATGATACGGGGGGTTTGCTATGGGTTCCAAATGGGCAGTGTTAGTAGTAGTTCCTAATGTGCCTGGCGGTTGGCACTGGATTATAGTAAGATAGAAATTTTCTAGTCTTTCTTTATCCATGCACTCATTATGCAACATTATGCAAATATTTATGCAAATGAGGTCCCTTATGCAAATGAGGCCCGTGTCTTATGCGGCCCCCGGGTTACTTTACAAGTCCTCATTCGGCCCTCAAAGCAATTTGAGTTTGAGACCCCTGGTCTAAGATCCTCAACTTCCACTACTTTCACTACTGTGGCATCGTTAGGGGGTTGGAAATTAACTGTTGGACTCACTGTGCTACCAATGCTAGCCCTCTCCTTCTTTTCTATTCGAATTTGAAAACAACAATCCCTTGGATCTATTCCTGGTACATCTATTCCTATACCATATGCTGTACCATTCATATTCATGTTAAATGTCTGTTTTAAAGATATAATTACAGGGTTACATTCATTCTTGCCACAATCTTGCTTCACTGATCATTTAATTATGCCATAAGAACATAAGAATATAAGATATGCCATACTGGGTCAGAGCAAGGTCCATCAAGCCCAGTATCCTGTTTCCAACAGTGGCCAATCTAGGTCATATGTACCTAGCAGTTTCCACAAAAGACACAGGTTCCACAATGCTTGTACTGGGTCAAGCATTGATATCCTGGGTCCCTTCTTAATAATGGTTTATGGACCTTTCCTCCAGGAACTTGTCCAAACCTTTTTTAAACCCAGCTACACTAACAGCCTTTACTACATCCTCCGGTAACAAATTCCAGAGTTTGATTACACGTTGAGTGAAAAAATATTTTCTTTTATTAGTCTTAAATAGTTTACCCTGTAGCTTCATTGCATGTCCCCTAGTCTTTCTATATTCTGATAACGTAAACAATCGATCTACGTTTACCTGTTGCACTCCGTTTATTAATTTATAGACTTCTATCATATCTCCCCTCAGCTGTCTCTTTTCGAGGTTAAAGAGCCCTAACCTTTTTAGCCTTTCTTCATAGGAGTATCCTTCCATCCCCTTTACCATTTTGGTGGCTCTTCTCTGAACCTTTTCTAATATCGCTATATCCTATTTAAGATACGGCGACCAGAATTGCACACGATATTCAAGGTGCGGTCTCACCATGGAACGATATAGAGGCAGTATAATAGCTTTTGTTTTATTTTCCATTCCTTTCCTTATGATACCTAGCATTCTATTTGCTCTCTTGGCCGCCACTGCACACAGAGCCGAGGGTTTTAACATGTTATCCACAATGACGCCTAAATCTTTTTCCTGGGTGGTGGTTCCTAATGTGGAACCTTGCATCGTGTAACCATAGTTCGGGTTGTTCTTCCCTAGGTGCATAACTTTGCACTTGTCCACATTAAATTTCATCTGCCATTTGGATGCCCAGTCTTCCAATGTATCAAGATCCTCTTGCAATTTTCCACAATCCTCTTGGGTTTTAACAACTTTAAATAGTTTTGTGTCATCTGCAAATTTGATAACCTCACTCGTTATTCCACTTCCCAGGTCATTTATGAATATGTCAACAAGCAGCGGACCCAGCACAGATCTCTGGGGTACACCACTATTCACCTTTCTCCATTGGGAAAATTGGCCATTTAGCCCTACCCTCTGCTTTCTATCTTTTAACCAGTTCCTGATCCACAGTAGTACACAGCCTCCTATCACATGACTCTTTAGTTTTGCCAAAAGTCTCTGAAGAGGGACCTTGTGAAAGGCCTTCTGAAAGTCCAGATACACTATATCAACCGACTCACCTTTGTCCACCTGTTTATTCACACCTTCAAAAAAACATAACAGATTAGTAAGACAAGATCTTCCTTGTCTAAAGCCATGTTGGCTGTCTCCCATTAGGCCATGACTATCTACATGCTGAGTAATTTTATTCTTTAAGATGATTCCTTCCATTTTTCCCAGTACTGAAGTCAGGCTCACCGGTCTGTAGTTTCCCGGATCACCCATGGAACCCTTTTTAAAAATTGGTATTACATTGGCGATCCTCCAGTCTTCAGGTATTAGAGATGATTTTAATGATAGTTCACAGATTACTAATAGCAGGTCTGAAATCTCATATTTCAGTTCTTTCAACACCCTTGGATGTATACCATCCGGCCCAGGTGATCTGCTACTCTTCAGTTTATCTAATAGCTGTAATACATCTTCCCGATGTATCGATATTTCCTTCAATTCTTCCGCATCTTTAAATATCACTTCAGTCATGGGTAACATCACTACATCTTCCTCAGTAAAGACCGAAGCAAAGAATTCATTCAGTCTCTCCGCTATCGCCTTGTCACCTCTTAGTGTCCCTTTAACCCCTCTATCATCTAATGGACCAACTGACTCTCTCACAGGTTTTTTGCTATGAATGTACTTGAAAGAGTCTTTATTTCGCGTTTTTGCTTCCGCAACAAGCTTCTTCTCATATTCTCCCTTTGTCTGCCTTATCAATGCCTTGCATTTGACTTGCCAGTGCTTGTGCTGTTTCCAGGTTTCATCGTTTGGTTCTTTTTTCCATTTCCTGAAAGATGCTTTTTTGGCAACAACAGCCTCTCTGACCTCACCTTTAAACCATGCTGGCAGTTTTTTTGGACTTCCTTCCACTTTTCTTAAAGCGTGGAATACAGCTGGTCTGGGCTTCCAAGATAGTATTTTTCAACAACACCCAAGCTTGATGTAAGTCTTTAACCTTTGCAACAGCTCCTTTTAGTTTTTTCTTAACTATTTTCCTCATTTTATTATGGTCTCCCTTTCAAAAGTTAAAAGGTAGTACTGTGGATTTCCTTACTATCCCTCCTCCACTAATTAAATCAAAGGCGATTATGCTATGATCACTACTGCCAAGTGGCCCCAACACCCTTATCTCTTGCACTAGATGTGGTGTTCCACTAAGGACTAGGTCTAATATGGCTTCCCCTCTGGTCGGTTCATGAACCAGCTGCTTCAAGAAGCAGTCATTTATTTCATCTAGGAACTTTATCTCCCTAGCATGTCCTGCTGTGACACTGACCCAGTCGATACCGGGGTAATTGAAATCACCCATTATTATTACTGCGCTGTAACTTTTGTTAGCTTCCTTGATTTCTTTGACAAATAAACACAGTGGTCCTTCAGTAGAGCGGAACAACTATTGAGTATAAAAAAAATAACGCTCCAATTCTCAACTTAAAACAAAATCTGTTAACCATTCCCGGTCGACTAAATTGTAACCACACTGAATTGTTAATTCTACTATAGATGTTGTTTTATTTTAAGCAACAGGTCTCAGACTTCAACGGAGCCAATAGAGCCTATTACGAACTTATGCTCCTCTTTGCATCAACGACCTTATGTGTTGCTGTGAATTCATTGGTTTAGAATATTATTAGAAAACTGTTCTTATCATGATTCTCAGTGTATTATTGAAAAACAATGCTTATCTTAATTTTCTTTTTCCCTTTGTTTTTCCAAATACCAGACTTCAGCGCTTTGCGTTTCACTCCATGCGTTTCTTCAGGGGATTGTATATATACTCAATAGCATGTCTTTCCAATTTTTACACCTAATACAGGGAATCAAAAAAGATTTTTACTTTACGATTTAAAACCAGAATCATCAATCTCTTTTAAACCTAGTATTTGAAATGAATTGCCCTACCAGTACTTCATACTGCACCCTTCTTTCAGCAATTCACTTGCTTGAAATAACGCCACGCATGCGGACTACTAATTCAAGAAAGACTAAACCACATTAAGTGCAATGTGTCTGTGCACCTGCAACAGAATTTCATCTTCTTAACAAAGGGTTATCCTTTGTACCATGAATACATTTTGATATGTTTCAATTTAGGATAGATTTTGAACATTTGATACGAAAATTGAATCTGAAGTTGTTTTTCTCATCACAACCCCCGAGAGATGGGAGAGAACAAGTAAATCTATCTAGACGAACACAGATTCCATTGAAATCATCATGGTCACCCCCTGGACCATTACACACTTTGTTGGTATTATTTAAAAAATTAGTGTTGCAAGATATATCTCAGTTAGCTGACATTTGGAAGAAAGGAGTTTTTAATGCACTTTCTAATGTAGAAAAGAAAACTCTTAAAGAGTTGAAATCTCGTTAAGAATTGGTTATTAGAAGAGCAGATAAAGGAGGAGGAATTGTGGTTCTGGATAGAGATTAATATTTAAAGGAAACTTACAGACAATTATCAGAGGTCAATACTTATTTACTTTTAGAAGAGGATCCAACAGAACGATTACGAAAATCCATTAAATTAATTACATTTCAGGCTTTGGATAATAAATTCATAACAAAAAAAGAATGGGCCTTTTTAAATCAAAGCAATCCTATGATGGCCAAATTATATTTAGTGCCTAAAATCCACAAGTGTTTATGTAACCACCCGGGGTGACCGATTGTTTCCACAAAAGGTTCAATATTGGAACCCCTTTCAATATACATCGATTCATTTTTAAGACCTTTAATGCCAACTATATCATCATTTATCAGAGACACTACTCACTTTTTACAAATTTTGGAACAACATGCTCAGTGGGCTGAAATGGAAAATATTTTGTTGGTCACCTTAGACGTGTCTTCATTATATACAAGTATTCCACAAAAATCAGCTAACCGGGTAGTCAGCTCCCCTTTCTGCTTCTCATGCCCCCAACATTCTACCTCCCCCTCCCCCCCTTCACAAATGCAACAGACAACCATTCTTGGGTAACAATTGGTCACAGCTTTATTTGCCAACTTAACATCCATAACATAGTAAACCAGTATAATCAACAACCAACCAAAGCCCCCCCCCCCCTAAACGGAGCGATGTGTCACCAGCCATGCTATTAGCAAAGTGACCGTGCCTCCGCACCGGCCGCATTAACCTCCACCGGCCAAATTCCTAACGCCCCTGTCCGACTTCACCATATCACTAGCAAATGTCTACCCGGGGTTGTCCAAGCCATGGGCACCCTGCCCACGCCCCAAGTGGCCTAAGGCTCCGGACCCTGGACACCTCCGGGATCCCGCCGCTCTCCCCCCCAAGCTGCAACAACCCTCAATCGCCAAAACCCCCCCCCCCTGCCTCCAACCAGGGTGGGCGGGTGGGCTGCCGTGCTCCAGGCTCTCCCGCATGTGCTCAGCCACTGCCGCCTCGAGCTGAGCACCTGCCCTGCCTCATCCTCTGATTGGCTCCCGCACGCCAGTTCGCATGCGCAGGGCCAATCAGTTTAAAGGACGTGCTAGCATCCTCGCCATCGTTCTGCACTCCCCACCTCATCTTGCCTACATGCGCGCAGGGTCCCACGCCGGGCCGAGCTACCGGTTAAGTTTGATCGCCGGGACCCCGCCCGCGCCCTTTCGCATATGAAATTGTATTAACTGCCCTAAAAAACAGGGAAGATCTTTCAGAACCACAGCTTCAATTTTTAGCAAATATCATCGAGCTAGTTTTGTTCCAGAATTATTTCATGTTTGAGAATAAATTCTATCATCAAATATCGGGAGTTGCGATGGGTGCCACATGTGCCCCCTCAGTGGCAAATCTATTTATGGAAGCTTTTGAAAATAAGTAGTTAAGTGATTCTGTTTATCGAAACAACATAAAATTGTGGTGTCATTTTATCGATGACATTTTTATGTTATGAGAAGGACAGCTGGCACAACTAGATAATTTTATATTATGGCTTAATAATAGAGACCATAATATACAGTTTACCAGTGCTAGCAGTGACCACACAATGATGTTTCTAGATGTGGTAATAAAAAGAAGAATCTCCAGCTGGATCACTGCTGTCTATTGCAAGCCCACAGATAGAAATGCCCTGTTACACTATCACAGTGCTCACCCAAAACAATTGAAGGACAGTCTTTCGTTTTCTCAGTTTCTTCGATTTAGAAGGAATTGTTCTGAAGAAAGTCAATTCAAAACACAGAGCAAACAGTTAAAAGATAGATTTGAAAAAAGAGGATATCCTAGATCCATTGTAAATCAAGCATATAAGAGAGCCTTATTTAACAACCGTAGGCTACTGCTTTCCTCAAATGGAAGAAATTTGGGTGATGAACGAAATATAAATCTGGTGACGAAATATTCACCTTATAGTAATCAAATACAACGGACTTTAAAAAAACATGCTAACGTCCTTAACAGTATTCCTGGATTGGAAGACAAGTATATTAGATGTGTATGGCAACAACATCTATAGTAGAATTAAGAATTCAGTGTGGTTACAATTTAGTCGACCGGGAACGGTTAACAGATTTTGTATTCAAGTTGAGAATTGGAGTGTTATTTTTCTTATACTCAATCCTTGATTTCTTTGAGCATTTCATCATCCATTTGTTCATTCTGGCCAGGCGGTCAATAGTACACCCCCACTGCCATCGCCTTCCCCTTTTTACATGGAATTTCAATCCATAGAGATTCTATAGCAAATTTTGTTTCCTGCAAAACTTTAATCCTTTCTGACTCAATGCCCTCTCTAACATAGAGCGCAACCCCTCCACCAATTTGATCACCTCTGTCATTAAGATATAGTTTGTACCCAGGTATCACAGTGTCCCACTGGTTGTCCTCCTTCCACTATGTCTCTGATATTCCAATCATATCTAACCTCTCATTTAGTGCTATATATTCTAACTCTCCCATCTTATTTTTTAGACTTCTAGCATTTGCATACAAGCATTTTAGAGACTGTATTTTATTCATATTAATTTGGCTATTAGTAGACATGGGTAATTTATTTTTTTATTTATTTATTTTTATTTATACACATTTATATACCGCATCTTCCACAGTTCAGTTGCGGTTTACAGAGAACAACAATTAACAAAGCAAGTTTGTTTTACAAGGAACATCAATGTTAGTATAATTAACCGAATATAATTTACAAGGAACGTCATAATATAATTCTAACAATGTGAACCAGAACATAACAGAATAAACTATTTACAGATATATATATATATATGTGTATATATATATATATATATATATGTGTGTATATATATATATATATATATATACATATATATATACATACATATACATATGGGAGTAAAAGGCATAAGATGTGGAGTCATCGAGGGGAGTAACTATAAGAGCTGTGTTGGGTGAAAGGATTTTAATTGGAACAGTCAGAAGCCTGTTTATCCTTTATCTAAAGCAGGTGGGAGAGTATCTGTGTTGTTATAGTGTTTGGTGAACAGATAAGTTTTCAAATTTTTGCGTAATTCCGTGATCTCAGTTAGTGTTCGTAGTTCCTCGGGGAGGGAATTCCAGATGGTGGGGGCTACGTGGGAAAAGGCTCTGTAGTTTGTTGATTTATGAGCTCTTGTGTAATCTTTTGGGGTTTTTAGTTTGTTTAATTGACCTTTTCTGTGTATAGGTTTAGGTGGTTCTTTGTGTATTAGTGTGCATAGTGTGGTTGGAGCTAAATCGTATAAGGCTTTGAATGAAGTAATTATTGTTTTGTAAATTATCCTGCTTTGAATTGGAAGCCAATGGAGGGAAGCTAGTATTGGTGTTATGTGTTGGAGTGAGTTAACTTTCAATATAATTCTGGCAGCTGCATTTTGTGCTAATTGTATTCGTTTGATGTTTTGTTTTGATATGCCCATGAGTATTATATTGGCAAAATCAAAATGAGGGGTTATAGTGGCCTGGATTATATTGATGAAATCTTGTGAGAATACAAGGGGACGTAGTTGTTTGAGCGTTTTTAGTTTGAAATAAATTTTCTTTATCGTATTGCTAATGTGAGTTTCCATGGTGAGATGTGTATCTAGTATAATGCCTAGGTATCTTATTTCATTTTTTATTTTAATTTCCTGATTTTGGAGTCTTATGTGTGTTGGTGGGATATAGGATTTGTTTTTAGTCACAATTAAGACTTCTGTTTTGGCGTGATTTATGTGGAGATTTTGAGCTTTAAGCCAAGTTGTAATTTCATTATAGCAGTCCGATAGGAGTTGGAGCGGTAGATTGGGTATCGTAAATGGAATGTACATCATGATATCATCTGCGTATAGATGATATTGTACTCCAAATTTTTTGAATATGTTGCAGACGGGCTTTATGTAAATATTGAAAAGTAGAGCTGATAACGCTGAACCTTGTGGTAATCCTATTTCTTGTTTATATGTAGTGGAGGTTTGATTCCCAATTCTTACATTTTGTGTTCTATTGTTTAGGTAGGACGAGAACCATTTGTGTACTGTGGAGTTTAAACCTATTTGTCTCAAGCTGTTGAGCATTATTGTGTGGTGTACGCTATCAAACGCCGCTGATATATCAATGAAAAGTAGTATGAAAGCCTGCTTTTGGTTGTCAATGCCTCTTAGGAGCATCGCTTTCATCGATTCGCTACTTAGGAGTCACCATCGATCAAGAACTGACCTTCAAAGATCACATAAAGCTAACCGTCAAATCCATTTACTACAAATTAAGAACGCTGAAACCCTTAAGACCTCTACTCGCCCCTAATGACTTCCGAACAATCTTCCAAGCCCTTGTAACACCACATTTTGACTACGCTAACATCATCCTGCATGGTCTACCCAAGAGCACCCTCAACCCACTCCAATTGGCGATGAACTCAGCAGCCCGCATCCTCTGCGGTACCTCCAGTAGGGACCACATTACACCCATACTAACAGAGCTTCACTGGTTACCCCTGCAAGCCAGAATAACTTACAAAGCACTTCTGCTGTCCTTTAAAGCAATTAATCAAATAGCCCCAGCCTCCCTCTCCTCGCTTATTATCAACACCCCCACGAACAGACTGAGAAGATCTGCAGCCGCTAATACCCTCGTCGTACCAAAGGAGTACACTAAATGTAACCAAGCAACCAGAGACAGGGCCTTTACCTTATTCGCTCCAACTTGCTGGAATAATCTCCCTCCTCATATCCGATCAATAAAAGACCTCTCTCAATTTAGGAAGGTCCTTAAACACTACCTATTCTGTCATTACCTTTTAGGCTCCAACTCTACACCTCCTCCCTTCATCTCTCAAATCACCATCACAGCCTCTGACATTCCAACAACATAGTCATTACTAAACACGAACTAGACCCTCTGCACACCCAATTTTTAATCCCAACTTGAACTGCAAATTGCCAGAGGTAAAATATCTTTCTGTACATAGTTTGTATTTAGTTTCCCATGTTTTATTCCAAGTTACTGACCCTGTTATATTGTAAGCAAAGGATTGTTCTAATGCGAAAATTTGTTATATGTAAACCGCGCTGATACCAAAAAGCGTGGTATATAAAAACTGTAAAATAAATAAATAAATAAATAAATAAATCTAATAGAACTGTAAGGAGTGATTCCACTCCATGGCGGGGGCGAAAGCCATATTGTTGCTCATCAAGCGGGTAAGATGAGTCTAGAAAATCTTGTGTCTGAAGTTGGACCACTTTTTCAATTATTTTAGCTAAGAATGGGATGCTGGATATGGGTCTATATGATATTGGGGATGTTTTATCGAGTTTGCTGTTCTTAAGGATTGGGCGTATTTGTGAATGTTTGAGTGATGATGGGAGGTAACCTTGAGTTAGTGAGAGGTTAACTATTGAGAGAATGTAGGGTAATAAAATTGGCAGTGTGTTTTTTATCCATGTTACTGGACATGGGTCTATATAAGAAGTTGTAGTGTTTAGGTTGGTGATGATGTTTTTTAGTGTCTCTTTAGTTATGGGATGAAAGTCTGTCCATTCGTCTGACGGTTGGTGGGATGTATTAATAGTGTCTATAGTCATTGATGGCGTTTTTGCTTTGTTTTGATAATGACAAGCTAAAGTTTGTACTGTGATGTCTGTAATTTCAGTGCCTGAAGTTTGAGGGTTGGTTAGGTTTCTGACCATGGAGAATAACTCTCTTGGTCTGTTGTAAGATTTTGACAGAATTTCAGAGTAGTATTCTTTCTTTGTGCTGTCTAGGGTTTCTTTATATTTATTAAGGTGGTTGTTGTATATTTCTTTGTGTATTGTCAGTTTAGATTTGCGCCAGATGAATTCTAATTTTCTAAGATTCCTTTTCATTTGTTTTAGAGTAGTATTGAACCAGGGTTTGGTGTTAGACTTAGGGTAGATGCACTTTTTATTTGTATGATTAATTTTGGCTGCGTTGTTAATGGTTTCATACCAATTTTTGACAGTATCATCCAGGTTCGTTGGAGATGATAACAGGTATGGGACTGTTAAGTCAATGAATTCAGTGTTGTTAAACTTTTTAAATCTTGTAGTTGGGATAGTTCTAGTGGAGTTATTAGTGCTAGTGACAGGATATGTAATGTTTAATTTGATAATATAGTGATCCGACCAAGGTATCTGTGTACATTCTACAGCATCTGGATTGATAAGTTCGAAGAGTGAATTGGGTAGAAGGGCAATATCGAGTGTTCCACCTTTGGTGTGAGTAGATTTGTTTATTATTTGGTGGTAGTCCATGTCTGATATAGCATCAAAGAATAGTTTAGAGTCTAGTGTTGGTAGCGAGGGGAGGTTAAAGTCCCCTAGCATGATTATAGGGTGTTGATCGGAGGATGAGCTGAGTAGTTCAATAAAAGAATCAAGGCAGTCTGATTTTTGGTCTGGAGGTCTATAAACTAGACAGAGTTTCAGGAGTCCAATTTTTATAAGTAGAGAGTCTATGTTGTTTGAGATGTTTGACTGGATTGTTTTGGCATTTAATTCTTTTTTTGTCATCATTAATACTCCTCCGCCTCTTTTATTAGTTCTGTGTTTGTAGAATGTGTCATAGTTTTCGTTATCCAGTTGATTTAGGTAGACTGTATCGGTCTCTGCGAGCCAGGTTTCAGTGACACATAATATGTCTGGCTTTAAATCAGATATTAGGTCATTAAATATGGGAAGCTTGTTTTTCATCGATCGTGCATTGATAAGTATGCATGCAAGAGAAGTTAAGTTGTTGGTACATGTTCCCTTAGGCGTTTGACGTAAGTTTGTATGTTTTATGTGAATTAGTCTATGGAAATTTGTTCTAGGAATGTTGTTTGTATAAGTGTGTCCAGTATGATAGTTGTTGCGGGTACGTGTGTGAATTATAGGTATTGTTTTATGACTTTTGTTATCTAAGCTTAATGTTAGGTCGATGATTAATATTGTTAAAACTATACAAATGTATGATAGTTTCATTAGTGTGATATTTGTGCGTAGCATTTTAAATGAGATGTTGTTGGAAGGGCCAAGCAATAAAATACCAGGGTAGAATAGTATGAGCGAATAGATCACTGATACGTAGTGTTATGTAGAAGGTAGGGGGAGAGCAGCTGGACACTGTATTGAACCTAATTGAATGAGGTTTCTAACAGTATGGTTGTTTAATAGCTACTGGCAACAGTAGCTATCAACAGCTACTGATAATTGAGGAGGTGCTACTGGTAAATTAGTGAATTGTGTGATCGTATAGTCAACTGTACTTATTGAAATATACTACTGACAACAGTAATGAATACTATTAACAACATAAACTACTGGAACAGTAATGAATACAGTAATGAATCGCTACAGACAACTGTACTTATTGAAGATATACAACTGGCAACAGTTATGAAGCTACTGCTGACAAATTACTGAAACAGAATGATTACTACTTGCTGCAGTATATAAATGTAGGATCACTACTAGTTACTGACAACAGTACTGATTGAAGATTTACCATTTACACAGTAATAACATGTGGGGAAGCTTCTGACAACAGTAGTTAGAGTGTTTCTGGATGACAAACATATAGCAATTAACACAAACACCTGATACAGTTTAGCAGATTAATCATAGTGGTATGATAAATTTGAGATTTTGGGCTGTAAGGAGTCAGAAATAGAGTTTGTTGAGAGTATACTTGCAGTTGTGAAAGATCTGTGAGGAGATGAAGTACGCGAGCTCAACCCTGGGGGAGCTCAGCTGTACTTAGTTGTAGATGCTGGTTCCACGTTGACTGTTTCTTCGATGTTTCCGTATGGGAAGAGTAGCCTTAGCCTAAGGGCCGTGCCAAAGGGCCCTCGTGCGCGGCCCTCAGGCACGGGCCCGCAAGGCGCGGGTGCGCCTGATCGCGCCCCTTTTTAAATGTTAGAGCTGTGCCCCGATTGGGCAGGGGTGAGCGATGACGCGCTGGAAGGCTTACTGCACGAAAGCTCTGAGGAAGCACGTGTGCAGAATGGCCTGCTGTATCAGCTGTTTGTCTCTCTGGTGAGCTCTACAGTGATGGTGAGTGACCCGACTGGTCTGCTGCTTCAGCGGCTGGTCTCCGGGCAGCTGTATCAGCTGTTCGTCTCTCCGGTGAGCTCTTCAGTGATGGTGAGTGACCCTACTGGTCTGCTGCTTCAGCGGCTGGTCTCCGGGCAGGGAGAGGGCTCTCTTTCGATGGTGCAGCAGCGGATGATGTCCCAGCTCCTCCTGGAGCGCTTGAAATAAGGATCGTGCGCCTGATCGCGCCCCTTTTTAAATGTTAGAGCTGTGCCCCGATTGGGCAGGGGTGAGCGATGACGCGCTGGAAGGCTTACTGCACGAAAGCTCTGAGGAAGCACGTGTGCAGAATGGCCTGCTGTATCAGCTGTTCGTCTCTCCGGTGAGCTCTACAGTGATGGTGAGTGACCCGACTGGTCTGCTGCTTCAGCGGCTGGTCTCCGGGCAGCTGTATCAGCTGTTCGTCTCTCCGGTGAGCTCTTCAGTGATGGTGAGTGACCCGACTGGTCTGCTGCTTCAGCGGCTGGTCTCCGGGCAGGGAGAGGGCTCTCTTTCGATGGTGCAGCAGCGGATGATGTCCCAGCTCCTCCTGGAGCGCTTGAAATTTGGGATCTTTAAGCTCTGTCTGCTCCATACTCGAGGGCATTTGGGCTACTTTACTCTTTTTTGGAATCTCTCTGCTTTTGGTAGTATCCTTCAAGGATACATTCTTCCGAACCATCTGCTCTTGGGCGACTGTCGGCTTTCCCCTATTATCTAGTTTAAAAACTGCTCTATCTCCTTTTTAAAGGTTAATGCCAGCAGCCTGGTTCCATCCCGGATAAGGTGAAGCCCATCCCTTCGGAAGAGCCCCTCCTTTCCCCAGAATGTTCCCCAGTTCCTAACAAATCCAAACCCCTCATCTCTGCATCTTTGTCTCATCCACGCATTGAGACTCCGGAGCTCTGCCTGCCTTTTGCGTCCTGCACGTGGAACGGAAAGCATTTCGGAGAACGCTACCCTGGAAGTTCTGGATTTCAACTTCCTACCTAAAAGCCTAAATTTAGCCTCCAGAACCTCCCTACCACATTTTCCTATGTCATTGGTACCGTGTGACTCACTACTTCTGGGGTTAAGTAGAATATAGGGGATATGTTTTCCCCTAAGGCAGCTTCCTTAGCAGCAGCATCGGCTATTCTATTCCCCCTCATTTCAAATGAATTCCCAGCTTGATGTCCCTTCACATGCACTACTGCTATTTCTTGTGGTAGCAGCAGATTTGTCAACACTTGTTTGATTAATTCCTCATGCACTAACTCCTTCTCCTTGCTGTTTATCAAACCTCGTTCCTCCCAAATCTTCCCAAAGGTGTGTACCTCTCCAAAGGCATATTTTGAGTCCATGAAGATGGTACCATCTCCACTCCCTAATAGCTTCAAAGCCTGATTCAGGGCATATAGTTCACATGTTTGTGCTGACCAATTATTGGGTAGCCTTCCTGCTTCAAGGGAGCAGTGACTTTCTCCTTCTATTACTGCATACCCATTTCGTCTTTTCCCTTCTATCACCCTAGAGGATCCATCTACAAACAAAATGCTTCCCTGCATGCAAAGGGGTATCTCCTAAGTCTGGTCTTACCCTGGTCTGGTATTCCATGATGTCCAAGCAATCATGTTCTGGTTCCTCACTTTCCTCCTCACCTTTCCATAAGAAAGTGGCTGGGTTTAAACACTGCTCTGTGGTTAACACTAAATCATCGTTTTCCATTAGTATTGCCTCATATTTCAGGATTCGTGAATCAGTGAGCCACCTCCCAGCCCTCTTGGTTAGGATGGTTCTCACCCGATGTGGGGTACTTACTACTAGGGCCCCCCCCCCCCAAACGTCAATTTCCTGCTCTCATCCACCAGTAGGGCTGTTGCCGCCACTGCTTGGACACACTCCGGCCATCCTCTAGACACTGAATCTCGAATTTTAAATAAATATGCAACTGGCTGTTTCTTCCATTTTTGAGTAAGGACCCCCAACGCAGTCCCGTTTTCAACAGGGACAAAAAGGTGGAAGGGTTTGTGCAGCGAGGGTAAAGCCAGGACTGGGGCTTCTACCAAGCTTTGTTTTAGCTCTCTTACTAACTCCTGCTCCTCTTCTTTCCAGATTAAGTTGTTAGGTTCTTTTTCTAACAGCTTCAAGTATAATCTTTTAGTCTTTTGGGCATATGAGTCTATCCATAACCTACAGTATCCGGCTAATCCCAGGAACTTCCTTAGTTCCTTTTTTTGACTTTGGAAGTGGTAAATCTGCAATTCCTTTTATTCGCTCTGGACTGATTCTCCTTTTTCCTTCACTAATCATATGTCCAAGGTATTTTACTTCTTTCTCTACAAATTGTAATTTAGTTTTCGAAACTCAAAACCCCTGACTTCCCAGAAGCTCCAAGAGGGCTCTGGTAGCTTCACTGACTTGAGTTTTCTTTTCTCCTGATATTAAAAAATCATCTACATATTGCAAAAGAGTCACACCGGATGGTGTAGAGAACTTTTCTAATACTTTTCCAGTACTTGTCCAGACAGGTCCAAAATGCATCCTTCAAATCTATAACACTAAGCCACTTATGCTCTTGGGGTATTTTACTCAGTATTGTGTAGGGGTTCGGCACCACTGGGTGGTTTACCCGTACTATTTGGTTCAGCTTCCTTAAGTCCTGTACTAATCTGTATGATCCATCTGGTTTTCTTACTGGCAAGATGGGAGTGTTAAATGGGGACATACATGGTTCTAATAGTGTATCCTGGAGTAAGCTTTTTATAACAGGTTGGAGGCCCTTGCGGCCTTCCAAGGAAATGGGATATTGTTTTTGGCTCACTGTCTCGTCCGTCTTTCTTAATTCTATTTTTAGGGGTGGAATATTCCATCCTCCCCTGTTTCCTTCCCTTGCCCATACTACAGGGTCTATTTGGCTCTCTCCTACAACAATTTGGTCATCTTTTACCTTCAATTCTAAGTTTAACTGTGTAATCATATCCCTTCCTAAAAGATTACTCCCTGCCTCTGGAATGTACAGCAAATGTCTCTCTATCTCTTCTTTGTCTATTTTTAGCAGTGTCGTTTCAAGTATTGAAACTGGAAACCCCTCTCCCTTCACTCCCGAAACTAAGTTTTTGATTTTATAACTTCATTCCTTTTGGTACATAATTTAAAGAACTTTGGGCAGCCCCTGTGTCTACTAAAAATACTACTTCTTCTTCCTTTGGCCCCACCTTCACATTTATCAAGGGCCTGGTGGGACCTTAGATTAAGAAACCCCAGACACACCTAATCATCATCAAAATTCATCTGTGGTAATATTTCTTCCTCTCGCTTTAATTCAGGAAACTCTCTCTTGAAGTGACCTATTTTCCCACAGTGATAACATCCTGCCTGCTCTTGGGGCTTGGACCGTAAATTACCAGTCTGGTATTCCGGACACTCTTGCCCTGTACTCCTGTTAACCCATCCTCTCCCACATCCTCTTCCCCTTTGCCCTATACCTCCCCTGGTTTTACTCATCACCTGTTCAACAGTATTTACCATCATCTTTGTCTTTTGTTTTTGTTTCTCATCCTCTCTTTTCACATACACTTTCTGTGCTTCTCCCAGCAAATCTTCTAGTGGTTTATCATTCCAACCCTCTATTTTTTTCAAGTTTTTTTTCTTATGACTGGCCAGAACTTGGTCACAAAATGCACCTTTAGTAGTCCTTTGGCTACCTCATTGTCTGCACTTATTCCTGAGAATTTTCATCTGATCTTTTAATCTCTTCAGGAAAACGGAAGGTGTTTCTTCCTTTTCCTGATGTACTTCAACATCCTCCCTAATAGACTGCCTGGAGGGATGTTCCCGAGGCCTGTACTACCAGCCCCATCCTTACTCGAGTTTCCCTTAGAGCCTTTATTTCCCATCGAGACTTTATGTCACCAGTGTGTCTGTCACTTTGTCTCTCTCTGGCCGCACTCCTCGTGGATGTGTCGGAACCGTGGATTACGACTCCACACTCACTTCGTGTCCAGGACACATCTCACACACACACCACTCTGTCTCGATCCCCAACCACCAAGGTAATACTTCAGTCTTATTTCTTACCTTGGTCCGTGCACGGAATTGCTTGGTTGGCACGCAGGTGCTCCCTATACCTGGTCTGGTTCACTGAGTCTGTATTGCTTTCACCAGTCTCCGGATTCTGTTGTCAGTGCCGTGGTGGAGTCCGCCATCACCAACACGAACTCAACGGGATGCGTCTCCCCATCCTCAGCAGTGGCGGCCTCCTCCATTGATGACACGATCCCGGACGAGCCCCCAATCTGTAATAAACAACCATATGGGGGTTTTTTGTCACAATAACTCCACAATATTCCACAATAACTCCACAATAACTGAGTGGAGGAGTAGCCTAGTGGTTAGAGCAACTGCCTAGTGTCCAGAAGATCAAGGGTTCAATTCCCACTGGCACTCCTTGTGACCTTAGGCAAGTCACTTTACCCTCCATTGCCTCAGAAGAAAAGGCTGGCAATCTGCTTCCAGTGATGCATTGCCAAGAAAACTCAGAGGTAGCTGGGTCATTATGAATCAACACTGACTTGATGGCACAAAAAAAAAACCCAGACACTTCAGTGAAACCAAAGCTTCATTTATTTATTATTCAATCTTGCAAGATAGGTGGCCACAATTTGTTATTCGTGACCACACTTTGTCATATGAACAGTTCCATATTTATTACATTAATTTGTTCTACAAATTCCTCCCCTATTATTCTATTGGTGTAAGTATTTCTAATTTCCTACCTATTAGTGATTGTTATTTAGGTCATGTGGATCTCCACTTCCATTTACTTCTCTTAATCCATGCCCCTTTTACCCCTCTACACCTTTTTTTTACCTTATTCCTTTTATGGTTATGTTACCGGTCTTATGGTTTCTTAGAGATCCCCCCCCCCCCCCCTTTATGCCCATGGCCTGTTTTTTCCTGTTTTTCAGAGTTCCTTTCTTTCTCTGTATCTAGCATTTTTTGTATCATCATGTTTCAGTGTTCTTGTCCTTGAGTTTCTAAGTTTTATGTACAATAGCCTGGAAGCTAAGGGAGGGGTGTATGGGGGAAACCTAAGTTTTGCAAGGCCAGGAAAAATATCTTTATTTTGTACAGCATAATAAAATGGAATATGTGAACCAATGTGTTAGTGCAAGCAAATAACATCTTATAGATTTCTAATTCTATTCTATGTTCTGCATATATTTTGTAAAAACAACACATTTAAAAACCTTTAAAACATTTTTAACATCAGGTAGATTCACGACAGGCCTGTGATGGTAAAGGGAGTTAGAGATGGTTTGCATGCATAGATCGGAGGACCCAGGGAGGCTGAAAGTCCAGCCTCTTTAAAGAAGAAATACTCTTCTTTACTTCTTAAAAGTAATAATTCTGTCTGAGAAAGTATTATTTTCCTTGAACAGAGTCAGTCATTCTAACAGTTCTCAGCAGTGCTGCACCTCTGCACTGCAACTCCCTCAAAGAAGCTCACAAACACCAGTGACAGAAAGAAAATTCCTTTTCTCGGGGAAAGATTACATGAATTCCGTTTCCTTTAGTCACAACTAATTTCTATTCTTCACCACTTACAAGCAGCAGATGCCAGCCCTAAATTGATTTCTTCTGCTCTCCAAATCTGCCTGCTAGCAGAGCTTTTTAAAGACAGAATCTCTTTTTAAAGCAGTGGCAAAAATCTCTGAATCCTTTTTCCCTTAAAAGGAAAAAATAATCTCTAACTTCTGAGGCAGAACTAACTTCTCAAAGGTATTTCTGAAGGAAACTCAGATTACAGAGTTCCCCCAAAAACATCAAACTAATAAATTCTCTCACTACAATATCTTCTCTCACCTTTTGTTACCCCTTTTCTCCCTTTTCCTACCAAAATCACTTAAAATCGCTTCAAATAAACTTCTCTCAGTACCCCTCTTTCTCACTCTCAACCTCTCTCTTCAGCGATGGACCCCAACTCCTCTAACTTAAAAAGAACACACACACTCAGCTCCAGCTTAGTACAAAAATTAGTGCCAGTATTAAATAGCTCAAGGGACCCTACATTTAGAACTTTACAGATATTTTTACAGAATGTGAGCCCTATAATACACCTACTAACATTTTTAAGGTATTTTTAAAGTTTATATTCAGATATTGTATTTTAAACTCTATTAAATAAACTGTGCCACCTAAAACAGTCTGTTTCCTTAAGAAATGGAATAAACAAAACTCAGTAGTTCCCTGAACTGCCTCAGGATCTGTAAGCACATACTGTAACCCATACTGAGCATGCTCAACACTCACACTGCCTTTAAATACTTTCTATATAAACTTAAAATTAAACTTCTTGATTTATTAGTTAATCTGACTCTTCCAAGCCTCCCAACACCTGCTATAATAATCTTTTCCAAAAATTAGGCTCCAGAGCCCTGGGAAATCAACCCCTCCCCATCTCTCTTTTCAAAGACAGTAAAAAGGACATGGCTCCTTTAAATCCAGCACCTCCTTCCCTGGCAAGCCAAAGCCACAGACACTAGTAATGCAATCACAAAGCTCCCAGCAGCTTCAGCAGCCCCCATCAGCCCCATCTTAACCACAAAGGTAAAGATGTCTTTATTTATTTATCAAAAGTAGCTATGCTTCCTCCAGCCCATACCCCCTTACATGTATTTAATTATTTTACAGGAACCTGCACCATTGGCTCACAGCAGCACCAAAACCACTACTCCCTATTTTTTTTTTTTTATAGACTGCTCTCCAGGTAACATGTCCTTAATTTTTTTTGTTTTACTTTATTTTTAAACTAATGACATTTTCTTCCTGTTTACACCTGCTGCACAATACCTCAACCCAACAAACCAGACAAGGTAACCTCCTTGGGGCCACCAGCATCCCATGTAAATAAATTTATACTATTTTATTTTTAAACTGGTTATACCTGCTAGACATGTTTCGTGATCAGTGGCGTTCCCATCATCTTCGGCACCCGAGGTGGGCCCCGTTTGCAGCCAGCACCCCCTCGTGGTGTGGTGCACTTGTCTTCTGGCCAGCACCCAGGGAGGGCTGCACCCACTGCCCCACCTTTGCTACGTCGCTGTGTGCAACATAACAGCAGAGATGCTAAGTTACCCAGTTCCAGGAATGAGCCTTTTTGACTAATCCTGGATTTGAATTTACACCCCAAAGCAGTTTGAGATTTATAGTCCCTGATTTTACCCACTGAAATCCATGCTGCAGCTCTCATAATGCATTATGATGATGTCAAAGCCAGGACTGGCATAAAATGAAACTGGGTAATTTGGCAGCTATGTAATCACCTCCCACTCCCCCATAAGAATAACGGCTGGGGCTTGGCTTAAAAAAAGATAGAAATTTTATTTTATTTATTTATTACAGTTGCTTATATACCGCACTATTCGGTATCAGCGCGGTTTACAATATAACAAAAACAACCTAAACATGAACTGTTTGGTTTTACATAGAACAGGAATACCAACTTAGATAACAGGGTTGAATTATATACATGAGGGATAAAATCAATAACAGGGTTGGACTATATACATGAAATATTAGTTGCAGTGTCTGATCTGCAGGAAGGAGGTTGGGACTGGGGGGTTGGGAGGTTGGGACTGTAGTAAGACTAAGAATGGGTGTTTCTTAGGTGGGGTTATTTAGATTCCATTGCTGGCTGGGTAGAATTGGCGGAAGAGGTGAAACTTGATTGCCTTCCTGAATTTAGTTAGGTCTGCAATAGCTCGAATGTCAGGTGGTAGTGCATTCCAGCATTTGGGGACGTAAAGACTGAAGGCCCTGTTTGCCGTTGTACAATTGCATTTAGTCAAGGTCTTTGGTGTTATTAGTAGATCTAGAGCTGTTGATCTCCTGGATCTGTTGGGCGGCACAGTATGGATAAGCTCAGTAAGTGCAGTGGCAGAAAGGCGCTTGATGGTCTTGAAAGAGAGAAGTAAAGTTTTGAAGATAATCCTTCCGTGTATTGGTAGCCAATGAAGCTGTTTTAGAATAGGAGTCACATGGTCACTTCTGGATGCTCCATGGAGGATCCTTGCTGCAGCATTCATGGCCAGTTGTAACGGGTGTAGTGTAGATTGAGGGAGACCTTGTAAAATGGAATTGGCAAAGTCAAAATGCGGCAGGATCAGTGCTTGGTATATGGTCCGGAAATCGTCTGGGTCCAGTAGTTTCAGTTTCTAGTTTTCCAGTTTTGCACTGCATACAGAATGCGGGTTCCAGTTCAGTTTTTGACTGTGCATCACTGATTTATGATTAGCTATATTCTGTATTTTGTATTAGTTCTGCCTGTGACTTACATGTGGTATTCTGCTAGTATGTAGTTTGTGGGGATCTGCCGCAGTCCAGATTGTTTTAGTTTCCCAGTGGAAATATCTGCATAACTACTTCTTGCTAGGTTGAGTTGTGTCTGTAAGGGCACTATCGCCAAATGGGTTAGTTTTGTGTATACTATGACAGTACTAAACCTAACTACTAAGCTAGGACATGTGAAGTATGACCGTAGTCTCTCAAATTTACTGATAACTCCCACTATAGTATTTGCATTGTGCCAAGAAAGCTTTCTTCTGGGGTTCATAAGATGTTTTGTGTATAGGCAATCTATTAA
Organism: Ichthyophis bannanicus; assembly: GCA_033557465.1. NCBI lineage: Eukaryota > Metazoa > Chordata > Amphibia > Gymnophiona > Ichthyophiidae > Ichthyophis > Ichthyophis bannanicus. The sequence continues at coordinate 1,470,159,244 of CM066031.1, forward strand.
TGGGTGCTTGAAAATTAAACATAAGAACATAACAACATAAGATATGCCATACTGGGTCAGACCAAGGTCCATCAAGCCCAGTATTCTGTTTCCAACAGTGGCCAATCTAGGTCATATGTACCTAGCAGTTTCCCCAAGAGACACAAGTTCCACAATGCTTGTACTGGGTCAAGCATAGATATCTTCGGTCACTTCTTAATAATGGTTTATGGACCTTTCCTCCAGGAACATGTCCAAAACCTTTTTAAACCCAGCTACACTAACAGCCTTTACTACATCCTCCGGTAACAAATTCCAGAGTTTGATTACAAGTTGAGTGAAAAAATATTTTCTTTTATTAGTCTTAAATAGTTTACCCTGTAGCTTCATTGCATGTCCCCTAGTCTTTCTATATTCTGATAAGGTAAACAATCGATCTACGTTTACCCGTTCCACTCAGTTCATTAATTTATAGACTTCTATCATATCTCCCCTCAGCCGTCTCTTTTCCAGGTTAAAGAGCCCTAACCTTTTTAGCCTTTTTTCATAGGAGTATCCTTCCATCCCCTTTACCATTTTGGTGGCTCTTCTCTGTACCTTTTCTAAAATCGCTATATCCTTTTTAAGATACGGCGACCAGAATTGCACACAATATTCAAGTTGCGGTCTCACCATGGAACGATATAGAGGCATTATAATATCTTTTGTTTTATTTTCCATTCCTTTCCTTATCATACCTAGCATTCTATTTGCTCTCTTGGCCGCCGCTGCACACTGGGCCGAGGGTTTTAACATGGTATCCACAATGACGCCTAAATCTTTTTCCTGGGTGGTGGTTCCTAATGTGGAAACTTGCATCGTGTAACCATAGTTTGGGTTGTTCTTCCCTAGGTGCTTAACCTTGCACTTGTCCACATTAAATTTCATCTGCCATTTTGATGCCCAGTCTTCCAATTTATCAAGATCCTCTTGCAATTTTTCACAATCCTCTTGGGTTTTAACAACTTTAAATAGTTTTGTGTCATCTGCAAATTTGATAACATCACTCGTTATTCCACTTTCCAGGTCATTTATGAATATGTCAAAAAGCAGCGGACCCAGCACAGATCCCTGGGGTACACCACTATTCACCTTTCTCCATTGGGAAAATTGGCCATTTAGCCCTACCCTCTGCTTTCTATCTTTTAACCAGTTCCTGATCCACAATAGTACACTGTCTCCTATCCCATGACTCTTTAGTTTTGCCAAAAGTCTCTGATGAGGGACCTTGTCAAAGGCTTTCTGAAAGTCCAGATACACAAGATCAACCGACTCACCTTTGTCCACCTGTTTATTCACTCCTTCAAAAAAACATAACAGATTAGTAAGACAAGATCTTCCTTGTCTAAAGCCATGTTGGCTGTCTCCCATTAGGTTGTGACTATCTACATGCTGAGTAATTTTATTCTTTATGATGGTTTGATTCTACCATTTTTCCCGGTACTGACATCAGGCTCACCGGTCTGTAGTTTCCCGGATCACCCCTGGAACCCTTTTTAAAAATTGGTGTTACATTTGCGATCCTCCAATCTTCAGGTATTAGAGATGATTTTAATGATAGTTCACAGATTACTGATAGCAGTTCTGCAATCTCATATTTCAGTTCTTTCAACACCCTTGGATGTATACCATCCAGCCCAGGTGATTTGCTACTCTTCAGTTTATCTAATAGTTGTAAGACATCTTCCCGATGTATCGATATTTCCTTCAATTCTTCCGCACCTTTAAATACCACTTCAGTCATGGGTAACATCCCTACATCTTTCTCAGTAAAGACCGAAGCAAAGAATTCATTCAGTCTCTCCGCTATCGCCTTGTCGCCTCTTAGTGCTCCTTTAACCCCTTTATCATCTAATGGACCAACTGACTCTCTCACAGTTTTTTTGATACGAATGTACTTGAAAAGGTCTTTATTTCGCTTTTTTGCTTCCGCAGCAAGCTTCTTCTCAAATTCTCTCTTTGCCTGCCTTATCAATGCCTTGCATTTGACTTGTCAGTGCTTGTGCTGTTTCCAGGTTTCGTCGTTTGGCTCTTTTTTCCATTTCCTGAAAGATTCTTTTTTGGCAACAACAGCCTCTCTGACCTCACCTTTAAACCATGCTGGCAGTTTTTTGGACTTCCTTCCACTTTTCTTAAAGCGTGGAATACAGCTGGTCTGGGCTTCCAAGATAGTATTTTTCAACAACACCCAAGCTTGATGTACGTCTTTAACCTTCGCAACTGCTCCTTTTAGTTTTTTCTTAACTGTTTTCCTCATTTTATCATAGTCTCCCTTTCGAAAGTTAAACGGTAGTACTGTGGATTTCCTTACTATCCCTCCTCCACTAATTAAATCAAAGGTGATCATGCTATGATCACTATTGCCAAGTGGCCCCAACACCCTTATCTCTTGCACTAGATCTGGTGTTCCACTAAGGACTAGGTCTAATATGGCTTCCCCTCTGGTCGATTCATGAACCAGCTGCTCCAAGAAGCAGTCATTTATTTTATCTAGGAACTTTATCTCCCTAGCATGTCCTGACGTGACACTGACCCAGTCGATACCGGGGTAATTGAAATCACCCATTATTATTTCTGCGCTGTAACTTTTGTTAGCTTCCTTGATTTCTTTGAGCATTTCATCATCCATTTGGTCATTCTGGCCAGGTGCTCGATAGTACACCCCCACTGCCATTGCCTTCCCCCTTTTATATGGAATTTCAATCCATATAGATTCTACAGCAGATTTTGTTTCCTGCAAAACTTTGATCCTTTCTGAGTCAGTGCCCTCTCTAACATAGAGCGCAACCCTTCCACCAATTTGATCAGCTCTATCATTACGATATAGTTTGTACCCAGGTATCACAGTGTCCCACTGGTTGTGGTCCTTCCACCATGTCTCTGATATTCCAATCATATCTAACCTTTCATTTAGTGCTATATATTCTAACTCTCCCATCTTATTCTTTAGACTTCTAGCATTTGCATACAAGCATTTTAGAGAATGCATTTTATTCATGTTAATTTGGCTATTGTTAGACATGGGTAAATTGGGATCTTTAAGCTCTGTCTGCTCCATACTTAAGGGCATTTGGGCTACTTTACTCTTTTGTGGTACCTCTCTGCTTTTGGTAGTATCCTTCAAGGATACATTCTTCCGAACCATCCGCTCTTGGGCGACTGTCGGCTTTCCCCTAATATCTAGTTTAAAAGCTGCTCTATCTCCTTTTTAAAGGTTAATGCGAGCAGCCTGGTTCCATCCCGGTTAAGGTGAAGCCCATCCCTTCGGAAGAGCCCCTCCTTTCCCCAGAATGTTCCCCAGTTCCTAACAAATCCAAAACCCTCATCTCTGCACCATTGTCTCATCCACGCATTGAGACTCCGGAGCTCTGCCTGCCTTTTGGGTCCTGCGCATGGAACAGGAAGCATTTCGGAGAATGCTACCCTGGAAGTTCTGGATTTCAATTTCCTACCTAAAAGCCTAAATTTTGCCTCCAGAACCTCCCTACCACATTTTCCTATGTCATTGGTGCCGACATGTACCAAGACAGCAGACTCCTCCCCAGCACTATCAAAGACCTTATCTAGGTGGCACGTGAGGTCCGCTACCTTCGCACCAGGCAGGCATGTTACCAGGCGATCCTCATGTCCACCAGCCACCCAGCTATCTACATGCCTAATGATCGAATCACCAACTATAACGGCTTTCCTAACCCTTCCCTCATGGGCACATGGCCCTGGAGAAACATCCTCGATGCGAGAGGGTTTTACATCACCTGGAGGATAGGTCCTAGTTACAGGATCACTTCCTGCCACACCAGGGTGATGCTCTCCTGTCACGTGAGCCGTCTCCTCCATGGCAACAGGGGAGCTGCCAGACTGGAGGTGGGACTTCAGGACTATATCCCTGTCGGTCTCGTCTATGTACCTCTCTGTCTGTCTTATGTTTTCCAAGTCTGCTACTTTAGCCTCTAGAGAACGGACTTGTTCCCTGAGAGAAAAGAGCTCCTTGCACCTAGTGCACACGTAAGACCTCTCACCAACTAGGAGAAAATCATACATGTGACACTCAATGCAAAAGACTAGAAAGCCCCCATCCCGCTGCTGGACTGCTGTCTGCATCTTAGTTTTAAGTTTGTGTCTAGATCTTTAAGTTCTTACTTACTAGGGGTTGCTATGGGTATTTATACCAATAAAACTGTACCTAATACGTTTAATATACCTTGTTCACCTGAAGTTTAATTAATCTCAGGTCCTTAGTGTATGACTTATTTGGGTAATGAGCTTCACCTGAAAGCACCTCCTGTCTTTTAAGATGTGTAAGTACCTATAAAGCTATGATTATCCCAGGGGAGGGTGGGTGTGGGGAGGGAGGGAGAGAAATAACACTTATTAAAAGAGCGCTGCTACACAGTACCCTGTCTTGTGCTGCTGAGGTAAGCTAAATTCTGATTTGATTTAAATTATAGCTCTTAGCTGCTGCTAGGCTCTAACTTCTTATGAAATTTAAACTACAAGCTCTCTGCTGGGTACTAAATTTAACCAGAAAACTCTCTTCTGTGTGTTAAATTTAAACTAAAAGTACTTTGCTGTTACTTGGCCCTGAGTGACTATTAAATTTAAACTACAAGCTCTCTGCTGGGTATGAAATATAACCAGAAAGCTCTCCTCTGTGTTTTAAATTCAAACTTTAATTGCTGCTGCTAGGCCCTAACTGATCCAACAAAAAACAGTGGGTTCACAGATTAAGTAGCTTTTAATACAAATAATTCTTTTTAGAAAATTACCAGAAGTTTATACTCACAGTTGCAGATTTCTCTCCAGAAGTAACAGTCCCCCTTTCTAGTCCTTCAAAACCTTAATCAGACCTGTGCACTCAGTACAATAGCAAATATATATTTTTTATTTTTCTGACACCTTTTCTTGGTTTCTGACTGGGGTTTTTTTTGTACTTGATGATCATCTCTCTGTCAACACTATGCACAGAAAAATCACTTTGGCATTGACAGCTCTATTATCAGTGCTGTTCTCTTGTTTCTCACTTACTGCTATGTTGATTTTCTTACATCAAGCTTTTTAAATCAGTCAAGAATGGGAATATTCCAGGTAATCATCATCTCTTCATTTTCCATACTTCCCATGGGGTCATGATCCCAGTGCTTTTCAGGTACGACGGTATTGTACAAAGTTTCCAGTGGATGAGCTATGTCACCTTACCCTGCCTCTTTTTATTTAACTGGTTTTAATATACCATTTTTTCTACCAGGCAAAACAGTTTACATGGAACATAAAGAACGGTTTACATTGAACAATTTATATTGAACAATTTAAATTGAACTTTCCCCTCCCTGGGGAAAGTTCAATATAAGTCATCATTCAATTAGCAGAGTTACTCTGCATACAGTGATTTTTAGCAACTTAATTTTGTGGTTAGCACAGAGTATTATGAAAAACATGGAAGAAAAAATGGCACCAAATAAGCTGTGAGAACTTGAGAGCAGAACTGGGTGTGGGGCAAGGGGTGGAGCCAGGGGCCGAGCTGCCCCTGATTTTGAAAAGTATGTTGCATAGATTAGTGAAAACATCTCCTACATTAATGCATTTTGAATTGTAATTTTTAAATAGCAGAATATGAAAATTGTACAAGGGCATAAGAACTTTAAGGAAATGTATAAGTTCAACTTGGAGTTGGTGAATAGCTTAGTGGTTAGAGCACTGCTTGGATTAGATTCCCACTAGCACGCCTTATGGCCTTGGGGAAGTCATTTAACTCTCCATTGCCTTGGAAGAAAGACCCTAGCAATCTGCTTCTGGTTGCCAGGAGCAGTACTCACTCGAAGGCACACATTACATTTGCAACTTTCTCAGTTCTGTAGAGGAATTCCTATACAAGATCTGCAGGTGTAAAGTACATATGGACTTTGCAGCTATACAAGTTATAGTATATCCACATACATAAAGAGGATTTATATTTTCAGATCTCTTCATAAAGATACAGAATTGTCTGGAAACTCTGTACATATGGACTATATCTGTTTTTGGTAACCCCAGCAGTGTTATATTCAGTTAACATATTTGCTGCCTCTGTGCAATTTTTCCACTACGTTTTGTGGAAGTTCTCCAGCAATGGCCACCGCCACACACTAAGCAGATTTTAACTTGTCCATGATAATGCCCAAATCCTTTTCCTGGGTGGTGACTCCTAATATGGGACCCAGCCTCTTAGAGTTATAATTTGGGTTATTCTTAATTGTATTTATAGCATGTATTGCCCATCAATGTATTTCTGAGCAGTTTACAAAAAAACGCATAATCAAAAAGACAGACCACAATAGAATATATCTTGTAGAAAACAGATTACCATAATAGAACCTCAGAGATATGCAAGTTGGAAAAAAAGCATGCACTTTTCAATTTTTCAAAAAACTAATTAGTCCATGATACAAAATTCTATAACTTTGGATCGCTGAGCAAAAACACATTTGACTGTGTACTCTCATTACGAACCACTGCAATTGGCAGTACACTTAAAAGGACTTGAGAGCTAGAATGTCAAGACTGACCAGGTATTTCAGAGGCTATAAGAGAATGAATGTCTTAAAAATATAGTACAAACACTTGAATTTTCATATATAACAGGTAATCATTGAAGTTCACAAAGAACTGGAGCAGCATGGTTGTACTTAAGACTTGATTTAAACTGTAAGTCCTTCAGAGACAGGGAAATACCTATTGTAGCTGACTGTAACTCATCTTGAGCTGTTACTGGAAAAGGCATAAGCTAAATACTGCAGCATTAAAAATAAATGAAAACAACTCGCGCTGCTACATTCTGTCTCAACTGAAGGGGCTTTTGAATGTATTGGCGCAGACCTAGATAGACCATGTTACAGTAGTCTAGGTGATGAAGTACCAAAGTCTGAACCACTTTTACCTACTGTTTGTCAGTAGGTTCTAGGTAAAAGCAGAGTAACCGAGGCAGGCGGACCCGGCGCTGCAGGCCCCTGCCTTACACCCCCCGCTCCACAACCCGTCTCACCCCCCCCAACCCCCATTCCCCACTCTCCCCACAAAATACAACACACAATGTCTTATGGAACGAAACTGGTCGCAGCTTTTATTAGCCAACAATTTAACAATCCAACAATAAATTTCCAAAGCCATTCAATTAGCGGCACCCGGCTGCACCAGCCATACCACAGCAAAGTGCCTGCCACCGCTAAAGCCGTAACTCGCCACCCGGCAAGTTACATACCCCTCTCCCCGACTTCGCCATACTAAGCAAAAGTCGTCCGAGGGTCTGACCGGGTCAGGGGCACCCCGCCCCCGCTCACTTGTAGCCTACTGCTCCGGACCCCGGAAACCTCCGGGATCCCGCCCCCCCCCAAGCTGCAACACCCCAAAACCCCCCACCCCCCCGCGCCTAACGTCAGGGAGGGAGGGAGGGACGCCGTCACCGAAGCAGCCTCCGCGCGACTGACCACGCGGAGGCTGCTCGGTCCCGATCCCCCCTCGCGCCCAAACCCTCAAGGCGCTAATTGGCTCCCGCGGGTCCCTGACCCACAGGAGCCAATCAGTTTAAAGGACGCGCGCTCGCGCCCGACTGGGCCGAGCACACAAGTCCTAACCAGGCCGCGCACAGGGTCCCCGCGCCGGGCCGCGCGCCCGGTTAGTAGCGGCCGCCGGGACCCTGCCCGCGGCCTTGGAATAACCGAGGCAGGCGGACCCGGCGCTGCAGGCCCCTGCCTTACACCCCCCGCTCCACAACCCGTCTCACCCCCCCAACCCCCATTCCCCACTCTCCCCACAAAATACAACACACAATGTCTTATGGAACGAAACTGGTCGCAGCTTTTATTAGCCAACAATTTAACAATCCAACAATAAATTTCCAAAGCCATTCAATTAGCGGCACCCGGCTGCACCAGCCATACCACAGCAAAGTGTCTGCCACCGCTAAAGCCGTAACTCGCCACCCAGCAAGTTACATACCCCTCTCCCCGACTTCGCCATACTAAGCAAAAGTCGTCCGAGGGTCTGACCGGGTCAGGGGCACCCCGCCCCCCCCCACATGTAGCCGACAGCTCCGGACCCCCGAAACCACCGGGATCCCCCCACCGGCACAGAACCCTGTTTCATGTGCCGCCCCCCCCCATGGCCCCAAGCTGCGACCAGCGAACATCATGGCCAGACATGTATTCCAAAGCCTCCTGCCAATCATTAAGAAGGAGGTCCATACCCACAGGCGACAAGTGAACCCCATCAGCCCGATAGAGCCCCGAACACCCCACGTCCACCCAGTCATGCAGGATCTGGTACCCGCCCCGCTCACATACCCAACGACCAATCTGACGATTGACCTTGGTCAATCCCCGAGACCAACGCCGCTGCTCCCAGCAGGCCGGCCTTGGAATAATGTCTGACCATATCACAATAATCCCAGGAAACATTCGCAACACAAGTCCCAGATCATCCTGAACCGCCCGAATCAGCTGCAGGCAGGACCAGGACGACAGGTCATTTCCACCCAGATGCACCAACAGGGCGGCCGGCCACCGCGACGTCCTCACGTGGCGTCGCAGCAAAGGCAGCAGATGCGACCACCGCATGCCCCGCTCACCCAGCCATTGGACAGCCACCGACGACGGGTTCAATCCCAAATTGGCGCCGATAGGGCGTTCCGCAGCACGCCTATGCGCCCAATGGCCGAACGAATGGCCAGCAACCCAACACACACCAGGACCGACACCCCCATCTGAAAAAGAAATAAACAGTTAAAGCCCCCACCCCGCAACACCCCTGCCCTACAAACGTACATACCCTTTAAATGCAGAAGAACGCCACCTCCCAATGGCCTGAATGACCGGAGCAGGCAACCCCGCCGCCGCCGCGCTAGTGGCCGCCCCTATCCGAAAGGAGTGGGGAGCAAACCGGAGTGGATCTTCCCCCACCGCGGACAACGCCAGCCTCAGCACAGCAGACACCTGGAAACGGGTTACAACCCGCGCATCCGCGTGCACAAAAAACCCGCTCGAACCCACCGGGCGCACCGCAACATAATGTAGAAGCGCCCTCACCGGGCACGTCCGGGGGTCCGCGCCCAGACCCAGGCACACCCATAAACCCTTCCCTCTCGGATCCGTTTTGGACTTAGCCAACAAAATCCGCGCCCCCCCTCCTCCACCCAGACATGACGAGCCAACAGCCCCCCAATGCCCCTGCCCTGCCCAGAGCTTGCAACAAGCTCACCAATCCGAAACGCCCCGAAAAAGGCCAGGGAAAAAACCGCCCGGAACAAAACGGCCTCATAGGCAGACGAAGCCACCAGCTCCAAGGCCCCGCACACCCGCACAAGAAGCTCGTGCATAATCGGCAACCGCGCATCACACGGAGTCGGATGCGACCGCTCCCAACCCTGCATCAGCCTCCGCGTCAACACCCCCCCGGCCGGGAGACCCCAACCAACCGCACTCGCAAAGAAGTGAAACCCTGACAAATGAGCGCGCACCGCCGACCTCGAAAACCCCGCTCTCTTGGCCGCCACAATATATTGGCCAAGCAAACCTTCCGGGACACCCCCAGCCCGCCACCCGCACGAGCCCAAAAAAGCGACCACCCGGTCGCACCCCTTCCGGTACGCAGACCAGGTCCCTGAAGACACCGAACTCCTCAGCAGGTCCAACATCTCCCGAGGCCAATGCTCCACAATTTCTCTGGGACCACAGCTCCCGCCTCGTCTGCTTCGGGGGCCAACGCCCGGAACCGCTCCCACTGAAAACGAGAAAGAAAGAGCATCAGCAATCTCGTTAGTGGACCCTGGAATGTGCCGCGCGCGCACAACCACATTCAGCCGAAGGCACGCTAGCACCACCTCCCGCATTAAACTAGCCACCCGCACGCACCTCGGGGTATATCGGTTAATCACACTGACTACCGCGGCGTTATCACACCACCAAAGCACCCGCCTGTTCCGAAGTCGCTCAGGCCAGAGCTCCAAGACTACCAAAATTGGAAAGAGCTCCAAGAATGTGACGTTCCTGGTCAGGCCCTCCGCACACCAAGCTGCCGGCCACCGATCCGCGCACCAGGCCCCCCGGAAGTACACGCCCGAGCCGACCCCCCCAGCCGCATCAGTGTACAATTGTAAATCATCACTGGATACTTCTGGCTCCAGCAACACGGAAGTTCCATTGAAATCCACAAGAAAACGATCCGACACCCGCAAGTCCGCACGCATTGCCGCTGTCACCCGAATTCGATGATGAGGTTTCCTCACCCCGGCTGTCGCACAAGCCAATCTCCTAGAAAACACCCTCCCCATCGGAACCGTCCGACAAGCGAAATTTAAGGACCCTAACAGAGACTGCAACTCCCGCAAGGAAACCTTACAGGCCGACAACACATGGGCCACGGAAATCCGCAAACGAGCCACTTTATCCAGAGGCAACCGCGCCACCATGTCCACCGAATCCAACTCCACACCCAAAAAGGTTAGCCGCGTCGTCGGGCCCTCCGTCTTCCCCTCCGCCAAAGGGACCCCGAACTCCTGCGCTAACCGCCCAAAGCCGGATAATAGCCTTCGACAGTCCCCAGAGCCCGCTGCTCCCACAAACAAAAAATCATCCAGGTAATGCACCACAGACGACACACCCGACACCCGAACTAACACCCACTCCAAAAAAGTGCTAAACATCTCGAAGTAAGCGCAAGAGATAGAGCATCCCATTGGCATACACTTATCAAAGAAATACTCGCCCTGAAAACAGAACCCCAACAAGGGAAAGGAAGCCGGATGGACAGGTAACAAACAAAACGCTGATTCGATGTTGACCTTTCGCCAATAACGCCGACCGGCCAGCCCCGCGCACCAGCGAAGCCGCCTTGTCAAAGGAAGCATAACGAACCGAACACAACTGACGCGGGATCGAATCATTCACCGAAGCCCCGACGGGACAAAACAAATTGTGAATCAAGCGGAACTTCCCCGGCTCCTTCTTGGGCACAACACCCAAAGGCGAAATCACCAAGTCAGGAAAAGGCGGCTCTGCAAAGGGGCCCGCCACCCTACCCAACTGCAATTCACTCAGCAATTTGTCCTGCACCACCGACGCCCAACGATGCACCGAGGGAGAGTTCCTTGCCGACGGCGCCGACACCACCCCCTCACCGGGATGACAAACCCATTCCGAAACCCCGCCCCCAAAGTCGCCGCCTCACGCCGTCGGGGATAAAGGCTTAGCCACCCCACCAACGCCTCCACCCGCACCGGGGAGGGGGCGCGACTGCGCCACTCACTGCCCTTTCGGCGCAGGGGCGGCCATGCCAGAGGCGCCCTTCTTGACACATTTGAGCGCGGAATGGGGACCCCCGCACAAGGAACAGACGTGCTGAAACTTGCAGTCGGGAAAGGGACAGGTGGAACGGTTGAAACGCCAGCAGACGTCACCGCTCCCGGCCGGGACTGCCTTTGCAGGCACCCCAGCCGCCCCTCCTCGAAAGGGCCGAGCCGTCCCCCCCACCGCCCCGACGCCACTCTTGGTCCCACCACCCGCGCTTGCACTGGACCGCGCTGACATCTGGGTCAACCACAGGTTAATATCCTGGGTGCCCCACGAAAGCGCACGGCTTTCCTCCATCCGATCCCTAAACTTCTCATCGTAGTTAAGCCAAGACCACCCCTTGTGCGTCTGAGACGCCTCCAGGATGGAATCGGCATACGCCAATAACATCTCATACTGCGACGGATCGTTCTGCCCCCACACGCTGGCCAACCGTAAAAAGGCGCGCGTCCAATTAACCACGTTACGCGCTACCTTCCGGACCCTCCCGGCCTTCTCGTCCTCCTTTCCCTTTTTCTGCTTTCGCTCCCGAACGCTTCCGCCCCTCCAGCAAACGGAAAATGTCACGATATCGCCGCGTGCGGATTTTACGCCTAAGCTTCCGAGGTACCCCACCCATAACGCCGGCAACGACACCACCGCAGAGGCTCCCCCCCCAGCCACACCCACTCCCCCCCACCACCCGAAAGCTGCCTATCCCCCCTCCTGTCCGACCCCCCGGACGAACTACTTGAGCCCGACGAAGACGAGGACGAGTCGGAGCTGCGACGACGCCTACACGACCGCCGGTGCTTTCTGCGCGAAGCCCCCCCCCACCTCCCTGAACGACTCACCCCGTCACCCATTAACTCACCCGACGAAGCAAGCCGCTCACCAGCCACCGCAAGGTCCTCGCCATCTGCGACATCCAAATCCCTGGGACCCCGCTGGGCCGCCTCAGCTGTCGGTCCCCGCTGCGACTCTGCTCCAACCGGGGAACTCACCCGGCTCTCGCCACGAGCCGTGCCCACCGGCCAAGACTGCGCCATCAATGAGCCCTGTGGAGACAAAAAAGGAAAAACAGGGGGGGAGACCGACACTGGCCATGCCGGCGGCCAAGAACCCGCCCAACCCGCCCGGGAGGTACCCTGCCCCCCAGACATCCACTGCTCCCAGGGGGAAGCCCCCCCCCGGCGAGCCAAAGCCCCCATGGCCTGAGAACCACCCCGCAGGCCCACCGCAGCTCGCAACCCAGGGTGCCCCATCGGGCCGCAACCCACCCCCATGGCTCGGCGCCACGAAGTCCCCCCCCCCGCAGCCCCCCCCCCCCACCCCCGCCCCCCCGACAGCCCACATCCCGGCCCCCCCCCACAGCCCCACCCCCTGCCCCCCCTACAGCCCCCACCCCTGCCCCCCCTACAGCCCCCACCCTTGCCCCCTCCACAGCCCCCACCCTTGCCCCCTCCACAGCCCCCACCCCTGCCCCCCCACCAGCATCCCCCACCTCTCCAGGCCCCAGCAACCCCTCTCCAGCCCCCTGCAAGCTACCGGAAGGGAGGGAACCCCCCCTACCTTTCCGGCCACGCACCCCAGCACTACGGCCTTTCTCTCCCCTTCCTCCTGCTGCAGCACCCCTCGACCCCCCCACACCAACTTGCCTTGGCCTCACCGCGCCCCCCCGCGATCCGGACCCCCGCCCCGCAGCCTTTTTAGGGGCCAAGCCCCCTGCTTTCGCCCTGCCAGGCATCCGAAGTGAATAATTTAATTAATTATTCACTTTTACGTGTCTCTTTTTTTTTTTTTTTTTTTATATCGCCGCACCGGCAACCCCCGAAACCACCGACCACCGGCAACTGAATGCCAGCACACTCACCCAGCCGCCACACACCGCTCAGCCCGGGACCACGAAGAGAGGAAGACGCCGTCACCGAAGCAGCCTCCGCGCGACTGACCACGCGGAGGCTGCTCGGTCCCGATCCCCCCTCGCGCCCAAACCCTCAAGGCGCTAATTGGCTCCCGCGGGTCCCTGACCCACAGGAGCCAATCAGTTTAAAGGACGCGCGCTCGCGCCCGACTGGGCCGAGCGCACACGTCCTAACCAGACCGCACACAGGGTCCCCGCGCCGGGCCGCGCGCCCGGTTAGTAGCAGCCGCCGGGACCCTGCCCGCGGCCTTGGAATTTCTACAAAGATCATAATGTAAATAAATTATCAGGTACCACTCTCACAATTTGATTACAAAATGAATCTTTTTCATCAAGAAAAGCACCAAGGTATCAAACTCCTAACTGATATAATATTGGAATACAGTGTAATAGACTGGAGGCACATAATCATCATCCATAGAAACAACTAAAGCTTCAGTTTTCTTATAATTTATTATGAAACCATTATCAACCATCCATTATACAATGTTGGGCAGGGTCACCCACCAGGGCAAACCTTGGTGGGAAGCATGCCAGCCAATCCCTCCCTTCAAGCGCGGTACAGCCACTGCTTTAGTGCCGTGGGGGGCCTTAAAGCAGTGGGGCACGTGTGACTCAGAAGGGGGCAGGAGTGGCATGCCATAAACATGCATGCTGCTGTCTTAAGGTTCACTGTGGCAAGGAAGGGAGGAATCGCCATGCCACCCTCCTCGCCCAGGTGAGGCAATGGATGCAGGAAGGGGGCGGCATGGTGATTCCTCCTTTCTGTGCTGCAGTGAGCCTCAAGGCAGCAACAGCAGCAGTGTGGTGAGCCGGTGGGCCAGGAAGGGGTGTGGCACAGCAGCACAGTGGGCCAGGGGGAGGCAAAGGGGGGGGGGTGCCTAGAGCGGCAGAAACCCTTGAGCCGGCCCTGATGGTTCTTCCAGTCCCTTGGTCAAACCACAAACTCATCATATTCCACATTCCAGCTACCATCCCAGATTCACCTATCAATACTACATCACCACCAGCTCATCGCTTCAAACCATTTATCTAAGATGCATTCCTTGGTGAAACCCTGCCTAAACTTGAATCCTGTTCCTCTGATTTAGATGTTATTATACACTTTGGGAACTTAAGCCTAAGCCAGGCAGCTCGACTCTCCCTACACAGGGAGAATAATCCTTCAAAGAGACCACATTCTGCTATATGTTTTACAGCTGACTTATATAATTCCCTACTCGGCCTCAGGAAACTAGAGTGAAAATGGCGCAATTCCAGACTTCCCCATGACAGAGATAATTATATGAAGGCTTTACAGGACCACTGCACTGCTATTATGGCAAGAAAGAAGGAATACCACACCAAAATCCCGATGCGCTCACTCAATAGGCCCCGTGAGCTCTTTCGTCTAATCCAGTCTCTCACTAAGGATACCCCGATTTACCAAACAGATAACTTGCTTCACCCACAAGACTTTGCTAAACACTTTCATAATAAAACCAAAATGACCACCAATCATCCGGTAGAGCCTTGCACAGACAGCCCTTCGTCAAAAAACACCAATATCCCTGCACTGACCTCTTTCTACCCTTACTCTACTGATCAAATTGAAAATATAATAAAATGACTTAACTCCACCACCTCACCTACTGATTCATGCCCAGCCCACTGAATCAAGTCTGTTTGTTCTGAATTAAGTCCTCACATCTCCAAAATCGTCCACCTTTCCTTCAACAAGAGTATGGTACCAACACCTCTGAAAAGAGCCACCATCAAACCACTTCTAAAAAATCCCAGGTTAGATCCTAGGGACCTAAGCTCCTACCATCCCATATCTAGTCTTCCCTTCCTGACCAAAATAATTGAGAAAATAGCGCAACAACAAATCCAAGACCACATTGACTCTTACGCTCCTCTGGATCCTCAACAGCATGGCTTCCGTCAACATCATGGTGTCGAGACCTTGCTCACCTCCCTATTTGATTATCTGATTACTGAAAATAATTTTTTATTAATTAACCATGCCAAGTAAAGTCAAATAAAGTCAAAGAACAAAACAGAACATTTCCACACTCAAAAATAACATATTCTGCAAGCCAACATAATTACAATAACAGAGATTGGAGAAGATCTAAGTCTTAACCTCTCAAGGAAGAGAAGGGTGCTCCCTCCCGGAAAATACCAGAAGGAGCCATAGAAAGGCAGCAGCTCACAGAAGTCGACACCCTCCTCCCATGAACACAGATCCCCCACCCCGCCCATACCTTATATCCTATATAACCTCTCCTCCCCCCACCCAATTTTCCTACCCCCCCGCTAATCTAATCTAATCTAATCTAATTACCCTCCCCCCACCGAGACCTGTTAGAGCAACAGATAGCAAGCAAAAGTATACCAATAAATGTGGCAGCAGAAGAGAAAGTAAAGATACAAGAGCTGTGTGCCAAAAATGTGGGCGTGGTGTGTAGGTAAAGACAAAGTCAACACAGAAGCAAATAAGTGTGTCTAGGTGCACCGGGACAAAGTAGAGCTCAGCCAGGGACATAACCGAGGAAGAACTGCATATGGGCATATTAAACCGAGAGGCCTAGGTCCCCCAACTCCCCCACTAGTTAACAAACGCCCTCCCAGATATCTGTCATAGCAGCTAATTTCCGCCCTCCCAGAAGGGAAGCTGTCATCCGTTCCATGGTTTGCAATTCCCGCATAGCCCGAGCCACGATTGAAGGGTTGGGGGCTGTGAGTCCAGCCAGCTACTCAAAAACGCACTGCTTAGCAACCCCAAAGCCCCGTTCAAAGAGGGAGCGACACCCCACCGCCAAAGGGGAAACCTCCACGTAAAGTCCAAAAAGACACCATTCTGCCGAAGGTTGAACAGCCATTCCCTTCCATCTTGCCAGCTCGGCGAACACAGCGTCCCAAAAAGGTCCGAATCACACGGCACTGCCAAAACCGATGCAACAAGGTTCCGCTCTCCAGCCGACATAAGCCACATAAATCTGTAGAGGTCAGGCCCATCCTAGCGGCCTGCACATTCGATACATAGGCCCGCCAGAGAAATTTATACTGAATTTCCCGCAGTCTCATAGACTCCGAGATCGTCTTTACCTTAGCGAACGCCTGCTGGAGGAGCGGCGGCGTAAGCCACGTCAATCCCTCCCGGGCCCACCTCCTGCACAAGACCTCGAGATGATTCACCCCTCCCTCCAGCCAAAATACCCCCCGAAGATCCCTCAGCGGAAGGGCCTCTCCCAGTGAAGCAAAGAGCTCCCAAAGTCCCTCTGGCCCCCAGCGTAAGCCTCGTGCAGTCATAAGCTCCCGAACATAGTGCCGAGTCTGCAGATAAAAGTAAAAGGAGCGCTGATCCAAAGAGAAACGCTGGGCCAGAGAGTGGAAAGAATCCAGAGCTACCCCCTCCAACATCCGCAACTGCCCTAAATAGACTAACCCGGCGCTCGCCCATTGCCGCCCCGCACGACAGAGCCGTCCCGGCGCAAACATCGGGTTTCCCCCCAAGGGAAGGCAATCGGTACAGCGCCAACGAAGGCCGCGCATCTGACAGAGCAGCCGCCAAGCCTGCCGAAGAGCCCCTAAATAGATAGAGTGTTGACTAACAGGAGACATGTCTTGACGGCCCATATGCAGCAATGAGACTCTATGAAGGGGGCCGGCCATCTCATCAAACACCTCCACAGGGAGAAAAGTCCCTCGGGCTAGAATCAAATCCGCAAGGGGTCGAAGTAAGCACAAAAAGTTGTATTGGCGCAAAGAGGGGAGGGCAAGGCCTCCCTCCTCGACAGATCTTGAAAGAGCCACCACCGATATCCGAGCACGGCGACCCCTCCAGAGAAATTTAGCCAACGCCCTCTGTAAAGTGTCAAGGTCACGTCGGGCCAACCAGAGGGGGAGGTGTCTCAACATATACAACCAACAAGGCCATGCCACCATTTGCACAAGTGCCACCCTCCCCGTCAGTGATAAAGGCAGGTCCCGCCATTTAAGAAAGCGTGCCAAAGTGCTCTCCAGCAGGGGCAACACATTCACCGCATAGAGGCGCGAAAGACGGTCGGGAATATAGATTCCCAAATACTTAATCTGGCCAGAGGCCCAAATCAGCGGGAAGGCTCCCGTCCACATCCTTTCTGAGCAACACCCCACATCCAAGGCAAAAGATTTGTCCGAATTGATGCGCAAGCCCGAGAAAGAACCAAAGACATCGAGTATGTGCAAAGCACGGTCTAGCGAGGGTTGAGGGTCACACAAGCATAGCAAAATGTCATCTGCAAAAGCGCTGAGCTTAACCCCCCCATCCCGCCAAACAACACCACGAATTTGCGGGTCATTCAAAATGGTAAGCAACAACGGCTCCAATTGCAGGACAAAAAGTAACGGGGACAGCGGACATCCTTGACGGGTGCCTCTGTGAAGCTCAAAAGAGGAGGAGTAGCGGCCCCCACTGCAGATACATGCCAACGGCTGGGCATATAACGCAGCAATCCAATCAAAGTACGCACCCTCAAAACCAAAAACGCGTCAAGACTTTAAACATATATGACCACGAAACCCGATCGAAAGCCTTTTCCGCGTCCAAGCTCACAAGAATCAGCGGTTCGGCTCTCTCCGTACAACACTCCATGCCCAACAACACCTTAGTGATATTCGCAAAGGCATCCCGGCCCTTAACAAACCCAGCTTGATGGGAGCCCACCAACCGCGGCAAAAAATTCTGCAACCGATTAGCCAGAATGGAAGCTACCAGCTTTAAATCGTAGTTGATGAGGGATATTGGACGGTACGAAGCTGGGCTCTCAAGATCCCGACCCTCCTTGGGGATCACCGTGATCGACGCCGTCCGCATGTCTCGCGGGAAGGACCGCCGTTCCCGCCCCTCCTCAAACACCGCCATCAAAGTAGGGGTAATCTGATCCAGCAAAAGTTTATACATCTCCACCCCATAGCCATCAGGCCCGGGCGCCTTGTGGGGTTTCCCATGCTGGATCACCTTGCGAATCTCGTCCGCGGTGATATTTCTATTCAAATACTGTCTATCCGCTTCTGTTAATTGAGGAAGGGGAACTTTCTCAAGAAACGCCTGCTCCACCGCACGGTCCTCGTGGTCAGGAGTATATAAACCCCGATAAAAGCGTTCAAAGATCTGCAGAATATTAGCCGCGTCCGTCTGCCTCTCCCCATTCCTATCCCGAAGGGCCGCGACCGCCTGGACTCCACCTTTGCCTTTAACTAGACGAGCCAAAAGTTTACCGGAGCGGTTGCCATATCGAAATAATTGATGTCTATAGTATTGGTCCGAGTATACCGCACGCTCCTGTAGAGCATCATTTAACGTCCGCTGGCAGTCAAGATAGAACCCCAATTTAGACGTATCCGCTATGGCTGCTCTCTTTGCCTCCCGGAGGGTCTGCGCCAATGCCACAATCTGAGCCTCGACACGCTTCTTCTCCCGGGCAACATAAGCTATTAATTGCCCCCGCAGGACCGCCTTCCCCGCCTCCCAGAACGTGGTCGCCGAGATCTCCGGGGATTCATTCTCCCTTTGGTACTCCCTCCACTGATGGATGAGAAATTCCCGGAAAGTATCTCGCTGCCAAAGATGTCTAGGAAAGGACCATCTACCGCCCGGGGGCCGACCCTCCCTGAGATCCAGAAAGACCTTAGCATGATCTGAAACCACGATCGGTTCAATCTCCGATCTCTCCACTCTGCCGAACAAGTCCCGGGAGATCAAAACATAATCAATCCGGGACCAGGTCCGATGAGCCCTGGAGAGATGGGTGTAATCCCGCTCCTCCTGGTGTAAAACTCTCCAAATGTCGAGAAGGTCCCCCCAACGACATAGAAAGTCCACTCCTTTATTGTCCCACAGTCGTCCACAGGCCCCCCCGGATCTATCCAGAAGAGGGTCATGGGGGCAATTGAAGTCCCCAGCAATTACCAATGGAACCTTAGGCGCACCTACAAGCCGCTGCAGGAGGGCCTTGAAAAAGGGATGTTCATATGTATTAGGGGCATAGATATTCCCTAAAAACATCTCCTCCTCCCCGTTTACACGTATATGCAAAAAGAGAAAACGGCCCTGGGGATCTCGTTCCTCCGTAAGCACCTCTAGAGCAACCCCCTTCTTAATTAAGACCGCCACCCCCTTTTCCGCACCCCTGCTGAGGCAGAGAAAACATGGCCCACCCAATCTCTGCAGAGTTTTTTATGCTCCTCAGACGACAGATGCGTCTCCTGTAGTAAAGCAATATGTGCCTTAGATTTCTTTAAAGCCTGCAATATTTTGGTTCGCTTCACTGGGGTCCCAATACCTCCCACATTCCAAGTTAATATTCGGAGATTATGGGTCATAGCAAACAGGGAGCCATACCAAGAGCTTCCACCACAGCAAAAAACCCAGGGCTGCCCAGCCTCAGCCCCGAGCAGAAATAGGATAATGAAACAGCAGCCTTACCACCCCGCCGCCTATACACACCGCAGTCATAAATACCACTCACCACAATCGCACACACACCACAACAGCCCCACAAAGTCCCAGTTACCCCCCTCCCCCCCCTCCCTTCCCCCCCTAAGCCCCACCACACGCAACCCCATGTCTCCTCATACTCACCCCCCCTAATCTCAACCTCCCCAACCACAACCCCATTAATCTTAACCCCACCCCCCCTCCCATCCAAAAATCTACAATTCAACCCCAGCTCACTCGCTGAGCAGCAATCCCTAATATGATGCTGCAGGGCTGCCCCAAGTGTCCGCTAGAAAGAGGCAGGTCACACAGTAACGAAGCGCTAAAGGACCGGTGAGCAAAGTAGGAGTGAAAGTCATAAGACGGAGAACAAAAAGCATGAAAGTGAGAAATAGTTCATCCCCAGAAAGTCTCATGCCCTCAATGGAAACATATAACATAGAAACATGATGATAGCAGTGCACAAGTAACAATCTAGTTGTCAAACCCCCATAGAAAAACAGGACCCCCTTGCCAAAAGCAGAAGCATACTCCGAGGTATAGTCACAGCCCCCCACACAAAACACAAATCAAAGACGAAACTCAAGTTCTATGGAAAGCTCAGTCCCGGCCAGGCCCCACAGGCGGGCGTGGGCCTAACCTAACAATCCCCGCTTAGCCAGCAAACTCATCTCGGATATGATAGTTGCTCATCAACCGCTTGCATGAGTCGAAGGCAGTCCAAGCATTTCCAGCATGTCTTTCGCTCACACAGAACCAAGAGTTAGCCGTCATGACCATTGGCGCCAGTCTTAGGAAGGGAGTCCAGAAAGGTCTTCGCCTCCTTCGGCGTCTGAAAAGTGAGCGATTTGCTCTGATGCCACACACGCAAGGTTGCAGGGAAGGCAAGCATAAAACGGACCTGCATCTTAAATAGGGCAGCACATATGCCCGAGAAAGCTTTCCTCTGGTCCGTGACCTTCGCAGAGTAGTCTTGAAAGAGTAGAATTCTATGATTCTCCAGGTTCAGGTGTCCCTTAGCCCGGTAAGCCCGCAAAAGCTGGTCCTTATGCTGGAAATTAAGGATCCGTAGGATGACAACACGTGGGTGCTGCTGATCTTCGCGTCTGCGACCGAGTCGATGCGCCCGTTCTATCTTGAGCACTCCAGCCAGCGCGTTTAGGCCTAGCTCTTTGGGTAGCCAATCCTCAAACAGTGAAATCAGCATGCCGTCTGTAGTAGATTCTGGGATGCCGACCACCCGCAGGTTGTTGCGCCGCGATCTATTTTCTAAGTCATCAGTCTTCTCCAGGAGCGCTTCCAGTTGTTTCCTTTGCGCGGCCAGCTCTCGCTCCAGGCGGCCTTCACCCTCCTCCACGCTGGTGACCCGATGTTCGAGCTCCTCCACTCTCCGACCGACCTCCGCTAAGGAGTCACCCAGCGAATCAAGCTTTTTAAAAAGCTGGTCAAATTTTGGCTCCAGCACAGCAGCCACCTCCTTGGCAAGCTCCTCCGTTGCTGACTCAACACTTCCCGTGCCCGGCGAGGGCGGCTGCGCCATCTTGGACGGGCCTGTTCCTGGCCCCTTAGCCAACTTTTCTTTCTCTTTTTTCGGCAGGCTCGGCATGGGGACGCTCACCGCTCTCTCCCAGATCCGGAGGCAGGGTTCCCAAGACCAACACTTCCCTCTGCACTCCTCCGAGATGACAAATAAGTAGGTTAAGGCAAGAATTTCTCGGGGCAGCCCCGGAGCAAGCAAGAGAGCACCTTGCTTACTCACGCATCACGTGGGATCCCCTTGATTATCTGATTAAAGGCATGAACAAACCAAAACAGGGCTTCATCCTTATTTTCTTAGATATCACATCAGCCTTTGATACAGTCTCTCAGTCTCTTGCTTATCCAACTTCAACTTAAAGGCATTCAGAGCTCAGCACTAGATTGGTGTCACTCTTATCTATCAGATTGCCAACAACAGGTATGTATTCATACACAAACATCAACTATGTTTCAACAAACCCAAGGAGTACCACAGGGCTCGTCCCTTTCAGCCCTGCTATTCAATATACACATTGAGCCATTATGCAATCATTCAATCCTTTGGCATTCTTTACCACATCTATGCAGATGATGTGCTACTTTATGTGCCTTTCTCATTAAATAACCCTAACATCACTGGAATCACAGACTGCTTTAATGCAGTATCTGACTGGTTAGGATCATGCAACCGGAAAGTAAACTATAAAAAAAAAAGTTCTGTACATCACGGAGGATCCAAATTCATACCGCCAACTCACCTACATGTTAATGCTGAACTGAAGTCTAATCATGAGGTTAGATATCTAGGTGTCACTTTGGACCAACATCTAAATATTTAATCCTATATAAGCAATATCATGAAGGTTGTCTACCTCAAAATACGATTCCTCTGCTCCGACCCTTATTGGAACCTACTGACCTCCGCACTGTCTTCCAGGTTCTTGTCACTCCCCTATTTGATTATGCTAACATCATACTTCATGTCTTATCTGCATATGCTCTCCATCCTTTACAAATGGCTTTAAATACTGCAGCCCGAACCATTTACGGTGCTTCCAGATATGATCATGTATCACCTCTCCTAGTACAGCTACATTGGCTACCAATTAACAATCGACTCAAATACAAAGTCCTTCTATTGTCATATAAAATCCTTCACCATCTCTCAGCATCATCCCTGGAAAACCTCTTACATTGGACACCCGACACCAAATCCAGGAGAACAAATATGGCTAACACACTTGCCATTTCACTGTGGCTAGTAAAAGCTCCCATTTCGCCAGAAACGGAGCCTTCTCCATTTTTGCCCCTCTGCTCTGGAACTCTCTCCCTGCTCCTATCTGTCTTATCACTGTCAACTTTCCACAAGGCAATTAAGACACATCTTTTCCAGCTTTCATTCGACCATGTACCATAGCGGCTTATGGCCTCCCTTCTAATGCACAGCTCCCTTTCAGCTTGTATATAGTTTACCTTCCTTAAGACATCTGTTTATTTAATGGAATCGGTGTTCAATGTAATTTAGACCTGTTCAATGTAATTTAACCTGTCCTGTTCAATGTATTGAGTTGTTCTTATGTAAACCGTGCTGATCTCAAAAAGTGCGGTATATAAAACCAAATAAATAAAAAAAAGGTAGAATCCTCAATGAAGCTTTAGTAATAGTGATGATGATTCATTTTTTTCAAGTCTCTGTTTTTCTTGGGATCTTTTAGTATGTTGGCATAAATCAAAATGTCATCTGCATATATTCCAAATTCAAGTCCTAGCTGTCACAAAGCTTACAGAATGGAACCAAATAAATGTTAAATAGTGTGGATGGCAGGACTGAACCCAATGGAACACCATGCCATATAGCATGCCATGATGACACCTTCCCAAGAGAGCAAACCTGTTAAAATCTTGCAACCTTCTGCAAACTGCTTAAAACCCACTTATTCAAGGAACATTTTGATGGGATAATATAACCCCCTCTCACCTATCTATCCCTAATATACCCTCAGATGTAAGGAACCTTCTACCTGTACATAGTCACTCATAGATGTAAGCGACTCTAATTGTGTACAGTTAGAGTTTTATGTTATATGTTATCTGCCTTTTCCATTTGTAAGAGTTAACCATTCCTTGTACACCTGTTTCATGTAATGTTGAACTTTATTCCTGTAAACTGCACTGATCCTCAGAAATACGGTATATAAGAATAAATAAATAAAATAAGATCTTCTAGTTAGGAAGGATGCAAACCATTTCAATATACCGTACTTCCAGTCAGGCTATATTCTGCCAGATGAGATAACAATATATCTAGTAGAACAGAGTCAAAGGTGGATGAATCATCAAGAAATAATAATAACAGATAAGCAATTCATTAATGAGATCATCTGTGTCTCTGCTCTATGTCCTATCTTGAAACCTTGTTCATAGGGATTCAGTAATTGATGGAGCTCTATAAAGTGATCAAACTGAGCACTTGCCACCTGCTCAATGATCTTAAACAAAAATGAAAGGAAAGAAATAGGATGGAAATTTGTTAAATCATGCAAATCACGAGTCTTATGTTTAATCACTGGACTCAAAGAAGCCCTTTTTAAGGCTGAGGGTATATCACCAGACTGCAGTGAGCAATCTATAACTGCACACAAAAACAACAGAGATTCCTTAAGAACTTTCACCATAGCAACAGTAATGTAATCAAATGAATATATAGGCTGCATTCTCGACAGTAGATGGGAAGTATCTGCTGCCCACAATTCAGTAAAAGTAGATCATGATTTATTTATTTAACCAGTTTTATATACCACCTTATCCTTCAATCAAAGTGGTTAGCAACACAAATTGTTGGTCTACATTCAACAGGAGGGGAGGTGTGACAGGACATACATATAGACTACACTGTTCAACAGCCAAAATGCTTCGGCCACGAAAGCAGCTGTTCTAAACTAATTTAAGGCTGCTGAACACAGAAATCATAATGAAAATGGCTGATTAGGTCTAGTTGCTAAGATATAAGCTATTAATTAGACATTAGGGGCATTAACTGTGTATTATGCAACATTTACGTGAGATTGCGTAATCTCTACTTGCAACCAATAGAAATATCTGTCCAAAACCAGATGATGCAATCAGTATTTAAATTTTCATCACTTGACAGTATAAATCTTAAGATGTATTAATCACAGAAAAATTTAAAATTAATTATTTTGCATTATTTTATGCCGATAGGTCAATCACAGCGTATTCGGCGATGCATCCTACTTGTGTTAATAATGCAAATAATTTCTGCTATATTTGTGGTAAAGTGACTTTTACATCACAAAAATGGAATATGACTGTGACAGTGAAGAAAGCCTACAACTTATATTTTGACTGCAGAATAAGAGATCAGGATAAGAGCTGGGCGCCACACATATGCTGCAATACATGTGCAACAAATCTCAGGTAACAGATGAATGGGAAAGGGCAATCAATGCCTTTGCAGTTCCAATGATCTGGAGAGAGCCCATGGATCATGTCAGCAATTGCTACTTCTGCATGGTTCCTCCAATTCAGAAAGGCATATCCAGAAAGAGTAAGTGGACTGTGCAATATCCAGACATTCCATCTGCAATACGCCCAGTGCCTCATGGAGAAGGGTTGCCAATTCCCAAAATGTCAGAATCATTATCATTAGAATCAAGTGAGGAAGAGGAAGAAGGTTGTAGTCATGAACCGTCAACCTCACGTGACCCAGAGTTTCTTCTGGCCACTGCTAATGAGCCACACCCCATAATGCAAGGTGAATTAAACAACCTTCTCAGGGATTTGGATCTCCCGAAGAATAAAGCTGAGCTTTTGGGTTCCAGACTACAGCAGTGGAATCTTCTGGCTGGTGACGTTCGAATTTATTTTTTCTGGGACCGTCAGAAAGACTTGGGGGTATGTTTACTAAACAGTGCTAACGTTGCAGTGGTGACGTTATCGCGTGATAAGTGACGTTATCACACGATAATGGCGCATTACCGTGTGAGAACATCAAGTATCACGCGATAACGTCTCCGGTGGCGTTAAGGTGCGCAGAGGGTGGAGTAAGGGTCCCCAGAGGGTGGAGAGAAGGGGTCAATGGGCGGAGAGTGAGCGGGTAGAGGCCCCAGGCACACTAATGCTGTGAAATCAGGGCATGAAAATTAGCGCCACTGAAAACCTTGCGTTAGAGGCACATTTGCAGGAGAGAGAAACCAGTTCAGTCAGCAATGTACAGCAAAGGCAGGGAGACACAGATAAGTGATAGTAGTGATACATGCACAGTAACAAAACGTGCAAAAACCAGAGAGATAATGACCAGAACCAAAAGAGAAATACAAAACACCGAGCTGGCCAATAGAAAAAACATTGATAAACGGCAATCAACACTACCCATAAAGAATAAAAAGGAAGATGTCACTTTTGGAAGGGTCAATTCTGATTCCCCCCACAAAGTGAATGTTCCAACATTGATAGTGTTGATGAGGGTTTGCTGTGGTATATATTGGGCAGCTTGCTTATGTGGCTTTCACATGTGCAGCAACAGCAGAGTGGCCATGTAGGAAAGGGCACTGTGGTGATAGTGTAAATGGGGTACAGGGGGCTGCAGGCAGCACATGCAGTGGGGCAGCTGGGGCACAGGGTGGACTAGGCAGATGCCTAGGTGACACAGGAATGTAGAAACAGAAAACCAGCAAGACAGCAACTGACCCAGGGCAAACATGTCCACGAGTGTGTGTCTCAGAGTGTCCCAGGGGACAGTACCCAGAAAGTACCCCAAAGGGCACATAACATTGGCAGGTGGCGCCGGGGAGGAAGCTTGGATGTCTGTGCAGGCACCCCTACCCCATATCACGCACCATAGGCAGCCACCTACTGGCACACTGGATGGCCTAGGACTGCGCACCACCAGCACCACCGGCATAAGAGCATGTCAGCATGGTGGTGGAGGGGTGCTGGTGGTGGAGTGGGCAGTGGCATCACAGTAGACCAAGGCCAAGCCCTGTTTAGGTGGGTGGCATGCACTGCAACAGACAAGGTCTGTCTGACGAACAGTCATGGTATCCCCAGGGAATGATCTGATCCTGTGACAACAGTTTGGTGCAGTACACACAGCCAGTATGGTCAGGGGCAGAAGGTCACAGGTTCAAGTCCCAGCTGTGGCTCTTGCAGACCATGTCCATATATTTTACCCAGTACTAAACCATTGTAAGAAAGATGGAACCTTTATTGCAGATAAAGTAAACATGCCATAAACGCCTATATTTTACCCTACAGAGCACAGACACCATAGAATTATGCAATACCTAGAGCAGAGTTTCCCAACTGCAGTCCTGGAGGGCCAAACACCATTCAGGTTTCATGCAATCCCTAAGAAATATGCTTGAGATGCATTTGTATGCACCGTTCCCATTGTAGGCAAATGTATCTCAGGCATATTCATTAGGGACAGCATGAAAACCTGAACCGTGTTGGACCCACCAGGACCGGAGTTGGGAACCTCTGCCCTAGAGCAGCGGCCAACAGGGGCACAAACACCCACACCCACACCCACAGACTCCACTATCCAAAGGCTCGTGGAGAGTAAGGCCGTTGGGCCCTGCGTGGAGCAGCATCTATCAATACTAGCACCTGCATACCTTAGCAATGCCGTCTTAAACTTGGAAACACGTTCCACATATATCAAAACGTTGCTATGATTAATATCAGATAACAAATCCTAAGATAAACACAATTTGTTGACAGAGATTCATCATAGCTACCTTTCTGATATCTGTGGAGGGTGTTTGAGTTTTTCTTTCTGACAGTGTTTACCACCCTGGGGAGTGACTCTAACAGTATTGAGTACCATAGCAATGCCTGCACTGTGCCCAGGACTGGTGTGGTGGCCAGGGCTGCCAACCACCTCTATATTTGCACAATGCTGAAATAGGTGTGGGAGTGTGTGTATGTCTATCCAGTGTTTTGTGGCTGCCTACACCTTACTGAGCCCACAATGCTTGCACTGTTTCCAGTGTTAGTCTGCCAATGTGCATAATGCGGAGCAAGGTACTGTGAGTATGGCCCGGACAGGGCGGCCTGGGCAGGATGCATCTGCACAGGGCATAGGGCAATGGCTGGGACATTGCACTGCCCGACCACCACCTGCACGGACAGGGTGGCCACAGCATGTCATGCTGGGGGTCACTCTCACCTTGACTGAGCAGTGATCATGGCATGGCTAGGTTCTCCCACAGTGCTATACAATATTTCTCTCAAGTGATATCTGTGAGTTTTCTTTTCTGGGTCCTAATCACTGACATACCTGTGTGGTGTGTATGTTCACATCCCATTTTTTGGGTGCACACAGTTCCTCCAGGAACATGCACTATGTACTAGCTAGCATATTGTCTGCAGTTAGCATGTGTATGGCTGGAACACCTTGCAGGGTGCAGCCGGTGGAGACTGACTGTGCTCTCTGCTGGTGAATGTCAGATAGTGGTGAGGGGCAGCTGAGATTTTCCAGGCCTACCTCCTGTCTGCCAGTGCCCTATGTGATGACTACAGATCTGCATTGACTGCCCTGTAGGGTGCCTATTCCCCAGCAGACCTCGGGTTGATGGTCCCCTCTACTAGCACCATTGCAGAGATGTAGAATGTGGATCTGTTGGTGGGAGACCCAGAGGGGTGGGTTGGGTGGTGCTACATAGTCTGATTTTGGGTCCAGACACCACCCTTCACTTGTAACATGTGACCATGGCAACCACACAGGATACGCACTCTTCTGGGTGCTTCTTAGTGTACACACACGTACACACACACACACACTCAGTCAGGGTGAGAGTGACCTCCCAGCATGACATGCTGTGGCCACCCTGTCCATGCAGGTGGTGGTCGGGCACTACAATGTCCCAGCCATTGCCCTATACCTGTGCATATGCATATGCATCCTGCCCAGGCCACCCTGTCCGGGCCATACCCACAGTACCTTGCTCCTCATTATGCACATTAGCAGGTTAACACTGGAAATAGTGCAAGCAGTGTGGGCTCAGTAAGGTATAGGCAGCCACAGCACACTGGATAGATATACACACACTCCCACACCTATGCAAGCATTGTGCAAATATGGAGGTTTGTGAAAGCCCTGGCCACCACACCAGTCCTGGGCACAGTGTGGACATTGCTATGGTACGTAATACTGTTGTGGTCACTCCACAGGGTGGTAAACACTGCCAGAAGTAATAACTGAAACACACTCCACAGATACCAGAAAGGTTGCTATGATGAGTCTCTATTAACAAATCGTGTTTAACTTAGGATTTGTTAGCTGAAATTACTCATAGCAACCTTTTGATATATGTGGAATGTGTTCCCAAGTTTAGGATGGCATTGCTAAGGTATGGAGGTGCCAGTATTGGGAGATGCTGCTCCGCGCAGGGCCCAGTAGCCTGACTCTTCATGAGGCTTTGGGTAGTGGAGCCTGTGGGTGTGGGTGTTTGTGCCCCTGTTGGCCACTGCTCTAGGGCAGAGGTTCCCAATTCCGGGCCTGGTGGGCCAAACATTGTTCAGGTTTTCATGCTGTCCCCAATGAATATGCATGAGATACATTTGCATACAATGGGGGCGATGAATACAAATGCAGCACCGTCATATTTATTCAGGACAGCATGAAACCTGAATGGTGTTTGGCCCTCCAGGACTGCAGTTGGGAAACTCTGCTCTATGGCTTGCACATGTTTATGGTGTCTGTGCTCTGTAGGGTAAAATATAGGCATTTCAGGCATGTTTATTTTATCTGCAAGAAAGGTTCCGTCGTTATTACCACGGTTTAGTACTGGGTAAAATATGGGGACAAGGTTGGCAGGAGCCACAGCTGGGACTTGAGCTTGTGACCTTCTGCCTCTGAACACACTGGATGTGTGTACTGCTCTAGACTGTTGCCACAGGGGCAGATCATTCCCTGGGGATATCATGACTGTTTGTCAGACAGACCTTGTCTGTTGCAGTGCACGACACCCACCTAAATTGGGCTTGGCCATGGTCTGCTGTGGGCAGATGCCACTGCCCCCTCTGCCACCAGCACCCCTCCGCCACCATGCTGACATGTCCTTATGCCGGTGGTGCTGGTAGTGCGCAGTCCCAGGCCATCCAGTGTGCCGGTAGGCGGCTGCCTATGGTGTGGGTTCTCGGGACATGCGTGCTTCCCCCCGGCACCGCCTGCCAATGTTATGTGCCCTTGGGGGTACCTGCTGGGTAATCTCCCCAGTGACACTGTGGGACACACACTCATGCCCATTTTGGACCCTCATCAGTTGCTGTCTTGCTGCTTTACAGCTGGACCACAGCATGTGCCACCTGCAGCCCCCTGTATCCCATTTACAGCATCAGTACAGTTGCCCTTTCCTACGTGCCCACTCTGCTGTTGCTGCACATGTGCATGCCATAACAAACCTGCCCAATATAAATGACAAAACCCCTAATCACTGCTATTTCTATGTGGGATCATTCACGTTGTAGGGGGACAGAGCATAGAGCCTTCCAAACATGATATCTTCATTTTTACGTTTTGTCAGTAGTGTTGCTTTATGTTTATCATTAATATCACTATTGGCCAGCTTGGTTATTGGGATTTCAAATGTGGTTCTTGTCATTTTCTATGTTTATTTGCCTTTTTGGTTCCTGCACATGTATCACTACTTTCACTTTTCTGGGTTTCCCTGCCTTTGCTGTACATTGCTGACTGAAATGGTTTCTCTCTCCTGCAAATGTGCCTCTAACGCGCGGGTTTCACTGGCGTTAGTATTCAGACCCAGATTTCACAGTGTTAGTGTGCCTGGAGCCTCTCCCCACCCACTCTCCGCCCACTGACCCCTATCTGCACCCTCTGGGAGGTCTTATTATTATTTATTTATTTATTACAAATTCTTATATACCGCACTATTTAGTATCAGTGCGGTTTACATAATAACAACATTTTGCATTAGAAACAAGATCTTTTGCTTACATTGTAACAGGGTTTGTAACTTGGAAGTAACAGGGTAACTATATACAGTTCAAAACAAAGGAGCTCATAGTTATTTAAGTAACATTATCTAATAGAGTCATAATGTAATCATGCTCATTGAGAATGTGCCTAATGTTGAGTTTCTTTTGTAAATCATGAGAATTATGTTGTTGGTACGTCAGATGCTGTGTGGGTGAGATGAGGTGTTGGATGTGAATGTGTTAGATTAGGCTGGGTAAAGTAAAGGCAGAATAAGTGATGTTTAATAGCTTTTCTGAATTGTGAGAGGTCAGCTATTGCTCGTATATGAGGTGGGAGATTGTTCCAGCACTTAGGAGCATATAATGTAAATGCTCTGTTTCTAGTTGTTTGGGTACATTTAGTGGACTCAGGTGGTATAGATAGCGTGTTGCTAGTTGTTGACCTTCTTAACCTGTTAGCCGGGGTACTGGTCAGGAGTGAAGAGAGGGATGTGGCAGATATCTGATTAATTGCTTTAAATGATAGGATTAACGCCTTGTAGGTGATTCTGCATTGCAATGGTAGCCAGTGTAGATCCATAAGTATGGGTGTTATGTGATCTTTCCTGGAAATGCCGCAGAAAATACGGGCTGCTGTGTTCATTGCCATCTGAAGGGCATTGAGGGTGCTCTTGGGGAGTCCATGTAGGATGATGTTACTCCACCCTTCAGACCCAGATTTCACAGCGTTAGTGTGCCTTAATGCCGCTGCCGACGTTATCGCGCGATACGTGATGTTGATTATCGCGCGATAATGTCACCGCCGCTATGTTAAGATGGTTTAGTAAACATACCTCTAGGGGGTATGTTTACTAAACTGTCTTAATGTTACCAGCGCTAGTTGCAGCGTTAACGTGAAGAATGCCATATAAGGTAGTGGGCGTTCCTCTGGCAAGGCAACAATAGCTGGGTATCGAGCGATAGAGAGCGCCTTGCCATCATCGTGCGATAGTGTGCACGCCGTGGCTTGCTAGCGTGCGGTAACCATAATTACGTAGCAGCACCACAAAAATAGCTAAAGTGGTGTAGCACACTGGTTAATACAATGACTGCTAAGTCAGCAGTTATGCGTTCAATCCCTCAGTGGGCCCATCTAATAAGGCTGTCCGAGGCAATTTCTTTTCATGGTATTTATAACAGACACATCTCAACAATCTGTGCTGTCAGCAAAAACACTCACACCTCAGTGCCATAACCTAAGGCGCCCTATAAGGTGCCCCATAGGGCACAATATAAAGTGCCCCATAGGACACAATATAAAGTGCCCTGTCCGCCAGGTACCTTATAGGGCGCCTTATGCAGAGCCTTGGCTGACAAGGCACATTATAATGTGCCCTATAGGGCACTTTATAGGGCACCCTATAGGGTGCCTTATACAGCACCCTGGCTGACAAGGCACTGTATAATGTGCCCTATAGGTTACGGCACTGAGGTGAGGGTGTTTATCACTGGCAACCCAGATCGTAGAGATGTGTCTGTGTGTTACAGGACTTAAAAGGAAATGCATCCTTAAATAACACCACTGCAGGATCAAATGCATGACCTCTGCCTCGGCAGTACCCATGATGCACCAGTACTTATGATGCACCGCACATGTAGAACAGCGGTCTACATCTGATCACAGGATGGAGTATGCATCTCCACAGCACCTCAGCCTGGTAGGGGGAACTGACCATGTGTGCGACTGGCACAGAGTAGCTACAGACTGTGACAATGTGCAGGTCCTGTGCTCACCCTGAGGGTGAGATGGGTCGCCCAGCACCAGGTCTGCAGTACCTGGGTTGGGTGAGATAGTCTTTGCTTCAGTCCTCCCTCAGTGTGGGTGTATGGTAGGTAGCCTTTGCAGACAAAGATAACCCTGTGTCCATCTGCATTCCCTAGTCACGTCTAGCCCTTGTGGACCATGTTGCACCCGGAATAGTGCATATCCAGGGTGGTTGCCATGGCCATATGTCATAAGAGCAGGGGTGTGTCTAGACTCACATGTGGATTATGTAGCACCATGTATCATACTCTCTGAGTCAAGGTGGTGGACAGGATGACCCCCAACAGACCCACACTCTACATCTTTGCAATGGAGGTAGTTGAGGGACATGAGGAGGGGCTGTGGGACCAGCAACCCCAGTCTAGTTGGTGAATGGACAGTGTCCATGGCAGGTGATGCAGAACTGTACTTACCACAGAGGCCACTGGCAGACATGCATTAGACCTGCAAAAGTCAGCTGCTCCCCACCAGAACCTGACATTCCCCATCAGAAGGCACAGTCAAGCTGCACCCTGCAAATTGTTCCAGCCATATATATGCTAACTGCAGGCAATCTGTTAGCTAGTACAAAGTGCATGTTCCTGGAGAAACTGTGTGCCCACAAAAGTGGAATGTGCGCACACACACCAAGCTGGTATGTCAGTGATTGGGCCCCAGAAAATGAGACTCATAGATATCACTTGAGAGAAACACTGTATACCACTAAGTGGGAACCTAGCCATGCCATGGGTCACTGCTCAGTCAGGGTGAGTGTGACCTCCCAGCATAACATGCTGTGGCCACCCTGTCCGTGCAGGTGGTGGTCGGGCACTACAGTGTCCCAGCCATTGCCCTATGCCCTGTGCAGATCCATCCTGCCCATACTGCCGTGTCCAGGCCATACCCACAATACCTTGCTCCTCATTATGCACATAGGCAGACTAACACTGGAAACAGTGCAAGAATTGGGGGCTCAATATGGTGTAGGCAGCCACATAATACTGGATAGACATACACACACTCCCAACCTATTTCAGTATTGTTCAGAGATAGAGGTGGTTGGCAGCCCTGGCTGCCACACCAGTCCTGGGCACTGTGCAGGCATTGCTAAGGTATGCAGGTGCTAGCTTTGGTAACTGCTGCTCCGTGCATAGTGGAGCCTGTGGGTGTGGGTGTTTGTGCCCCTGTTGGCCAATGCTCTAGGGACTGCACATGTTTATGGTGTATGTGTGCTGTAGGGTAAAATATAGGGCCATTGTCTGCAGGGGCCACAGCTGGGACTAGAACCTGTGACTTTCTACTCCTGAACACACTGGCTGTGTGCACTGCACCAAACTGTTGCCACAGAGCCAGGTCATTCCCTGGGGATACCATGTTCTTTAGACAGCCCTTGTCTGTTGCACTGCATGCCACCCACTTACATAGGGCTTGGCCTTGGTCTGCTGTGGGTAGCTGCCACTGCCCCCTCCACCACCCACACCCCTCCCCCACCATGCTGACATGCCCTTATGCCGGTGGTGCTGGTGGTGCACAGTCCCAGGCCATTCAGTGTGCCTGTAGGTGGCTGCCTATGGTGTGGAGTCTGGGGAAGGGGTGCCTACATAGACATCCACACTTCCTCCCAGCACCGCCTGTCAATGTTCGGTGCCCTTTGGGTACCTTCTGGGTACTGTCCCCTGGGACACTGTGGGGCACACACTCATGGGCATGCTTGACTTTGGTCAGTTGCTGGCTTGCTGATTTGCAGTTTCTGGGTTCCTATGTGCCACTTAGGCATCTGCCTAGTCCACCCTGTGCCCCGGCTGCCCCACTGCATGTCCCGCCTACAGCCCCTTGTACCCCATTTGCAGCCTCTCCTTAGTGCTCTTTCGTACTTGGGCACTATGCTGTTGCTGCACATGTATCGCTACTATCACTTTTCTTGGTTTCCCTGCCTTTGCTGTACATTGCTGACTGAACTGGTTTCTCTCTCCTGCAAATGTGCCTCTAGCACTAGGTTTTCACTGGCGTTAATTTTCAGACCTTCATTTCACAGCATTAGTGTGCATGGAGCCTCTCCCCACTCACTCTCCACCCATTGACCCCTTCTCTCTGCCCTCTGGGGAGCCTTACTCACCCTCTGTGTGCCTTAATGCCGCCGGCGACGTTTTCACGTGAAACCTCATGCTATCACGCGATAATGTTACTTTATTGCATGCTAACGTTACGTATCACATGATAATGTTACGTATTGCGCACAAACTGTGCCGCTGCAACGTTATCGCTGTTTAGTAAACATACCCCTAAGATCCTTTTGAATGGATTTTATCAACCCTAATACTAACACTGAACCATATCACCTGGTGATCACTGGATGTGAGTTGATCTTCCACTGCAACATCAGAAATACTTTCTCCATTGGTAAGCACTAAGTCCAGTATGGCCCCATCACATGTGGGTTCTGTTACCAATTACCTGAATAGTTCTCCCTGTAGAGAATCCAGGATCTCCTTACTTCTAAATGGCACTGCAGCAGGTATGTGCCAATCCACATCTGGCATATTTAAATCACCTATCAGTAGCACTTCTCCTTTCATGGCAACACTGTATATGTCTTGTATTAAATCTTCATCCACTTCTACCCCCTGTGATGGGGATCTGTATATAACTCCAATGCAAATAGATTTCCCTTTCCCTCTTTCTAGTTTAATGCACTGTGCCTCCTCTCTACCTTTTAACCCCTGCAATTTTATAGCTTTAATATTATTTTTAACATATAGTGCCATACTACTTCCCCTTCTTCATAGCAAATCCCCTGTGAGGGAGTTATTTCGACCATTAGATAGAGGGGTAAAAGCTGTATTGAGAGAGGATAAGGTCATAGTGGAGAGACTAAATTACATTTTTGCTTCAGTCTTTACTGAAGATGATGCAGGAAACTTACCCATGCCAGAAATTATATTTAAAGGTGATGTATTAGAGAAATTGAAACAAATCTTAATAAATCAGGAAGATGTAATACAGCTAACTGATAAACTAAAGAACAGCAAATCAACTGTACTGGATGACATACATTCCAGTGTGCTGAAAATTGAAATATGAGATTGTAGAACGACTATTAGCAATCTGTGTTCTATCATTAAAAGCATGTGTTGTACCAGAAGATTGGAGCGTGGCCAATCTAACACCAGTTTTTAAAAAGGATTCCATTGGTGATCAGGGAAACTACAGACCAGTGAGTCTGATGTCAGTACTGGGAAAAGTGGTAGAAACCCTTATAAAGAACAAAATTACTGGACATGTAGATAGTCATGGTTTAATGGCAGAAAGCCAACATGGACTTAGCCAAGGAAAGTCTTGTCTTACCAAACTCTTATATTTCTTTGGTGTCAGTATACAGATAGATAAAGATGAGCCGGTTGATATAGTGTATCTCGATTTTCAGAAAGCCTTTGACAAAATCCCTCATTTATTTATTTATTAGAACTTATATACTGCCACTTCAAAGATCAGTGGTGGTTTACAGAGAACAAAACTGGAACTTTACATTACCACATCAGAAAACGTATTTACGGGGCAAAACGTGATTATACAAATTAACGATTAATATAACTATGTACAAGAAGCAGGTACTGTAGTGAATATGTGTTGGTGCATGAGAGGGAGGGATGGAGGGGATAGGAGCTGTCAAGGGAAGTCTGATGTTTGGGACTAATTGCTGTTGGTGGAGGAGCCATGGTATTCAACAAAAGACTCTTAGGGAAATTAAAAAGCCATGAGATGGGAGGCAATGCACTATTGTAGATTAGATAAAGGTTGAAATATCGAAACAAAGAGTAGGGCTAAATGGGCAAGTTTCTCAGTGGAGAAGATGAATAGTAGAGCACCCCAGCAATCTTGCTGGGCCCGCTGTTTTTTCACATATTTATAAATTACCTGGAAATGGGAATGACTGAAGTGATCAAATTTACAGATGATATCAAATTATTCAAAGTTGTTACAACACAGGAAGATTGTGGAAAATTGCCAGAGGACCTTGATACATTGGGAGACTGGACATCCAAATGGAGGATGACATTTAATGTGGACAAGTGCAAAATTATGCACTTAGAGAAGAACAACCCAAACTACGATTACATGATGCAAGGTTCCACATTAGGAACCACCACCCAGGAAAAGGATATAGGCTTCATTGTGCATAATACATTGAAACCCTCTGCCCAGTGTGCAGTGGCAGCCAAGAAAGCAAATAGAATGCTGGGAATCATAAAGACAGCAATGTGTAATAAAATGAAGGATATTACAATGCCTCTGTATCATTCCATGGTCTGAACAAACCTTAAATATTGTGTGCAATTCTGGTCACCATATCCTAAAAGGACAGAGCAGAAATAGAAAAGATACAAAGAAAAGCAACAAAAATGGTAAAGGGGATGGAAGGATATCCCTATGAGGAAAGGCTTAAAAGGTTAGGGCTTTTCAGCTTGGGAAAGAGATGGCTGAGAAGAGATAAAGGTCTATTCAAAATAATGAATGGAGTAGAACAGGTACTGTAGATTGGTTGTTTACACTTTCAAAAAGTAGAAAGACTAAGGGATTGATGGCAGATACAAACACATGTTTTGTGCTGGCCATAATACATAATGCCCACGAGGAGCACAGGACACATGAACAACCATGTGACCAGATTCTGAAACTCATAACCACAAGAACCAGGACTGCAAATAAAATACTCAAATATTCTACTTTTTGTACTTACTCATTGGGGGAAAGCAAGAGTGCTCTGCACAATGCTGTTCATTGCGGCTGCACCCACTGAATGCCTGATGCTCTAGCCTAGCTCAGCCACCATGAATTGTATCCTTCACGTGCCTTGCCAGCCCCACACATGTATGCCTATTTGGTATTGTGTTGGTCTAGGCCACCATCAACCAATATTATGTGCAGCATGGAGGTGGAGTGATGGGGAAGCACAAGCAACCACTCACTGACTGATAGTTTGTTTGTTTTTCGCTGAGCTGACTTAGTTGAGCCTTGGAGCATGAACATCCAAAACTGGTCTGAGGAGCAAGCAGGCAGCAGCCATCGGTTCCAGTGCAAAACCCCATAGCATGGAGTGGACCACAGGACTGGCAACTTTGAGACTACGCTTATTATGGGTCCCCATTGTGCAGGGGCCTGGGTCAGCTGCTCCTTTTACACACAGGCAAAAGAGGCACTGGAGTAGATAGTCTTGTAAAATGTATACTAAAGAGGAGCAAAGTGTATGCAGAAGCTTGTATAGTATGCATATTATTAGCTGAATTAAAAAGACGCCCTAGAGAGAATCTATTTATCACCTATGTTTCTCCTGATATAGTTTTGTTTTTAGGATATAGCATTATTAGAAAAGGTACAGAGATGAGCCACCAAAATGGTAAAGGGGGTGGAAGGATACCCCTATGAAGAGAGGCTGAAAAGGTTAGGGATCTTCAACCTGGAAAAGAGATGGCTGAGGGGAGATATGATAGAGGTCTATAAATTAATGAATGGATTGGAACGGGTAAACGTATCTCAATTGTTTACGTCATCAGAATATATAAAGACTAGGGAACATGCAATGAAGTTACAGGGTAACCTATTTATGACTAATAAGAGAAACTATTTTTTCACTCAATGTATAATCATCGTAACATAGAACTATAGTATATGACGGCAGATAAAGACCAGCATGGTCCATCTAGTCTGCCCAGCAAGGCAGCAAGAGTAGGTGTATCTGCCGCACTGTGCAGGTCACCCCTCCCCATGCCTTTGTTTAGGGGTATACCCATCGCTCCATGTAGGTCACCCCTATTTGTTGAGATATAAGAGATAATTATGTTTATTTTGATTTTTTTCTTGTTGCTATAAAGGGATCCACTATGTCTGTCCCATACCAAACTCTGAAATTCGTTACCGGAGGATATAGTAAAAGCTGTTAGTGTAGCCTGGTTTAAAAAAGGTTTGGACAAGTTCCTGGGGGAAGGTCCATAAACCATTATTAAAGAGGACCTGGGATATCTACTGCTTGCCCCAATAAAAGCATTGTAGAACCTGTATCTTTTGGGGAAACTGTTAGATACTTGTGACCTAGATTGGCCACTGTTGGAAACAGGATACTGGGCTTGATGGACTTTGGTCTAACTCAATATGGCATATCTTATGTTCTTATGTACTTGCTTATGTATATGATGGTCTGCATAATTTACCCAACATCACATCTACCAATAAATCTAAGAACAGTAAAATCTGTTTTCTGATCTAACAATTTATTTATTTATTTAACATTTCTTATATACCGCCTTTCATGATATCAAGGCGGTTTACATTGAACAAACTGAAATTACATTGAACAGGACATTATAACTTGGAGGTAAAATTAATTTTACCTCAAGATTTGAACAAGGGAACAGGACAAGTCAAGTGTTCTAATGATTTATTTCTCATCTCTGATGAAAAATCTTCTTGAACCTTATGCAGGCCTTCCATATTAGAGTCTAAAGAAAAGTGTTACTGTACTGTAAATGCATGAAAACTGTAAACCTAAATAAGCATAAAACAGTCACTGAACACTGCAATAAAAAAGCCAAACTAAAATGTTTAATTATTATGCTAAACCAATTTCTCACCTACAAGAACTTGTAGATTATCCTTCTTAAATTCTAAGCAAGTTCAAAGAAAAAATATATATATATGCATGCACCCACCCACACACAAACAAAATGTTAACATATATCTGTGTCACTTTGCATTTTTAGAGTCCA
The DNA here is from genome assembly GCA_033557465.1 of Ichthyophis bannanicus. NCBI lineage: Eukaryota > Metazoa > Chordata > Amphibia > Gymnophiona > Ichthyophiidae > Ichthyophis > Ichthyophis bannanicus. The sequence continues at coordinate 1,470,197,972 of CM066031.1, forward strand.
AACGAGAGCAAGCACACTCATAGGTAGAGCAACCAAACACAGAAAGTGAGGTATCAAATGGAAGTGGTCACAGATGCTTTTATTAAAACAAACCCCTACGTGTTTTGGCAAACGCCTTCCTCAGGTGGGTGAAAAATTCAAAATATAAAACAGACAAACATGAACAAACTCATAAATATGCATACTAAAAGCAAATAACTTTAAAAAACCCATAATGTTAAAATAATAAATGGTTAAAAAATAAAAAGTATAAGAAAACTGAAAAACGTAAGGCTGAGCAATAAAAAATAAACAAACAGAGTGCAATAAAAGCAATAGTGAGATTAGGTATTTTTTTCCCTTGTGAGGACCAAGAGATAGGCTAACGCTAGTGTTAGGGCAACTAGAGCCAGATGTATTTTTCAAGTTCCGATAGAAGTTAGAACTACAAAAGGGGACTGCTACTTCTAGAGAGAGATCTGCAATTGTAAGTATTTACTTCTGGGAATTTTTCTAAATCTTGGGGAAAAAGGAATTCTTTAGATTAAAGCTGATTAATCTGTAAACCCAGTGTATTTGTTTAATCAGTCAAGGCCTAGTAGCAGCAAAAGGTTTTCAATTTAAATTTAAAACACAGCAGAGAGTTTCTGGTTAAATTTAGAACCCTAGACTACCTCTATCCAAGTAAGGGCAGTGGGACTCCCCCTGGAGATTGGTCACAGATTTCCTTAAAAGCACAGGTCAGGGCACTGTGTAGCAGCCAGCTTTTAATAAGTCTTCTTTCCCTCCCTCCCTCCCTCCCTCTCCAACACCCAGCCACCCTTGGGATAATCGTAGCTTTATAGGTGCTTAAACCTCTTAAAGGAAGGAAGGTGCCATATTCACTCTCAGGTGCAGCTGTTTATTCTCATCAGCATACATTAAGGACCTGAGATTAATTAAAATTCAGATGTACAAAGTACATTAAACATATTAGGTATAGCTTTATTAGTATAAGTATCCCCGGCAATCCTTAGTAAGTAAAGAACTTAAATTTCTAAACACAACCTTAAAACGAAGATGCAGACAGCAGTCCAGCAGCGAGATGGGGGCTTTCCAGTATTTTGCATTGAGTGTCACATGTATGATTTTCTCCCAGTTGATGAAGGGTTTTACATGTGCACAAGGTGCAAGAAGCTCTTTGCTCTCAGGGAACGAGTTCGATCTCTGGAAGCAAGAGTAGAAGACTTGGAAGACATAAGGAAGACAGAGAGGAGCATAGATGAGACCTACAGGGATATAGTCCTGAAGTCCCACCTCCAGTCTGGCAGCATCCCTGTTGCCATGGAGGAGAGACATCACGTGACAGGAGAGCATCATCTTGGTGTGTTAGGAAGTGATCATATAGCTAGGACCTGTCCTCCAAGTGAGAAAAACCCTCTCGTAACGAGGAAGTTTCTCCAGGGCCATGTGCCCATGAGGGAAGGATTAGGACAGCCATTATAGTTGGTGATTCGATCATTAGGCAAGTAGATAGCTCGGTGACTGATGGACGTGAGGATCACCTGGTAATGTGACTGCCTGGTGCAAAGGTAGCAGACCTCATGTGCCACCTAGACAAGTTCTTAGATAGTGCTGGGGAGGAGTCTGTTGTCTTGGAACATGTCAGTACCAATGACATAGGAAAATGTGGTAGGGAAATTCTGGAAGCTAAATATAGGCTTTTAGGTAGGAAGTTGAAATCCAGAACTTCCAGAGTAGCATTCTCCGAAATGATTCCCATTCCACGTGCAAAAGGCAGGCAGAGCTCCAGAGTCTCAATGTGTGGATGAAACATTGGTGCAAGGATGAGGGTTTTGGATTTGTTAGGAACTGGGGAGCATTCTGGGGAAAGGAGGAGTTCTTCAGAAGAGATGGGCTTCACCTTAACCGGGATGGAACCAGACTGCTGGCATTAACCTTATAAAAGGAGACAGAGCAGCTTTTAAACTAGATAAAAGGGAAGAGCTGACAGTCGCCCAAGAGCGCATGGTTTGGAACAATGTATCCTTTAAGGATAATACCAAAAAATGAAGTTAGGGCACATCAGCAGAGAGGTTCCAATAAAGACAAAGGTAGCCCAAATGTCCTTGAGTACAGAGAAGACAGAGCTTAAAGATTCCAAATTACCCCTGCCTACCGATAACCAGATTAATATGAATAAAATACAGCTTCTAAAATGCTTGTATGCAAATGCTAGAAGTCTAAAAAATAATATGGGAGAGTTAGAATATATAGCACTAAATGAGAAGTTAGATATGATTGGTATCTCAGAAACATGGTGGAAGGAGAAACATAGAAACATAGAAACATAGAAATATGACGACAGAAAAAGACCACTTGGCCTATCTAGTCTGTCCTTCCATAACAACTACAACAGTCCCCTTTTTACCTTTAGAGATCCTCTGTGTTTGTCCCATGCTGTGTCTGTCCTCATCTCTACCACCTCCACTGGAGACTATTCCACGGATCCACTACTCTTTCTGTAAAGGAATATTTCCGCATATCACTCCTGAATCTATCTCCCTTCACCCTCATCCCATGTCCCCTCATAGCAGAACTTGCTTTCAATTGAAAGAGGCTCTCTCCCTGAACATTTATGCCACGGAGGTATTTAAACATCTCAATCATATCACCTCTATCCCACCTTTCCTCTATGGTGTACATATTAAGATCCTTCAGTCTGTCCTCATATGCTTTATAATGAAGACCACTAATCATTTTAGTAGCCACCCTCTGCACCGACTCCATCCTGTTCACATCCTTTTGAAGGTGCGGTCTCCAGAATTGACACTATACTCCAAATGAGGTTGCACCAAAGACTTATATAGAGGCATTATCACCTCCTTTTTCCTGCTAGCCATTCCTCTCCGTATGCACCCAAGCATCCTTCTAGCTTTTGCCATTGCCTTTTCCACCTGTTTAGCTGTTCAGACACAACCACGCCTAGGTCCCGCTCTTCTTTAGTGGACAAAAGTACTTCACCCCCTATACTATATTACTCCCTTGGAGGAGGACAACCAGTGGGACACTGTGATACCTGGGTACAAACTATATCGTAATGATACAGCTGATCAAATTGGTGGAGGGGTTGTGCTCTATGTTAGAGAGGGCGTTGGGTCAGAAAGGATGAAAGTTTTGCAGGAAACAAAATTCGCTGTAGAATCTCTATGGATTGAAATTCCATGTAAAAAGGGAAGGCAATGGCAGTGGGGTTGTACTATCGACTACCTTGTCAGAATGAACAAATGGATGATGAAATGCTCAAAGAAATCAAGGAAGCTAACAAAAGTTACAGAACAGTATTAATGATGGGTGATTTCAATTACCCTGATATTGACTGGGTCAGTGTCATGGCAGGACATGCTAGGGAGATAAAGGGGCATGTTTACTAAACATTCCTAACGTGCGGGGCCGCGGCAGTGTCCTGTGCCATATAAGGAGTGGGCGGTTCAGGCCGAAAAAGGAAAAAAAAAGACCGTATGTGTGCGCGTCGCGTTAATGTGCGGGGCCCACATTAGCGCGTGAGAAGGCTAAGTGGGGCGCAGCTGGGCACATATAGGAGCAGAGCCGTAGCACAACAGTGAAGACAATAACCAATGGTGCAGGGGCCACGGGTTCAATCCCCCAGTGTGTGCAGCCCAAAAAGGCTGGCTGAGGCACCACCTTGAATGTGGAAATGTGTGTCAGGAGGCAAAATAATTTTGGGGCGGCATAAGGCGGCGCACTGTTCATTTTGGGGCGGCATAAGGCGGCGCACTGTTCATTGTGGGGCGGCATAAGGCGGCGCACTGTTCATATTGGGGCGGCATAAGGCGGCGCACTGTTAATTGTGGGCAGCATGATGCAGCGCGCTGATGGCCACAAGGCGGCGCGCTGATGCTAAAGCAAAGGAACACAGCCACAGCACAATGGTTAAGACACTGACCAATGGTGCAGGGACCAGGGGTTCAATCCCTCACAATGCCCATTGAAAAAGGCTAGCTGAGGCAGTATATTTTATGTTGTGGAGTGCTTTAGGAGGCTTTTTAATTCTATTTTGTGATAACTACTAGCAAACGCACTCTCACAGCATGTTAACATAAGGCGGACCATAAGGCACATGTTACAGTGCACCGTCCGCCAAGGCACCCTAGAATGTCCCCTATAGGGCAGCATGTATGCTGCGACACAGGATAATGTATAGTGCACCCTATATGGATGCCAACCATAAAGTGCCCTATAGGGTGCCCAATAAAGCACCCTCAGAGGCACCTTATGGGTACAGTACGCTGAGGGTGTTATTGCAGGCATCAACATATGTACAGTAAATGTAAAAAATGCTTTGGAAAACCCTATCACAGAACCCCACTGTGGGTATGAACCTATGACCTCTGGCTGCACAGGCAGTGGCATAACCATTGGGCTACACCTCTATAGCTGTAAGCAAGCTCCTGCCTGGCTGCAGATAGCCTGCACGTCACATCACAGACAGTCTGCTGGTGTAAACAGGATAGGGTTAGGCCACCCGTACCCATGATGCACTGCACATGCAAATCAGCTGTCCACAGATGCACACAAGATGGGAACTGCACCCCTAAAGCTACCCGGCCTGGTAGGGGGAGGTGTCCTTGTGCACCCACACAGCACCTCGGCCTGGTAGGGTGCCCTGAGTGGGTGGACAAACGGCAAAGAGTAGCTAAACACCATCACATTGTGCGGTTACTATGCCCACCCTGAGTGTGTGATGATGCGCCCAGGACCAGGTGCACAACACCTTGCATGGCTGAATACGGCCATGCCAGAGCTCCAAAGCAGCACATAACCTGTGAACTAGGTAGGTGCTGCATAAACATCTTGGAGATCGTTGTCTGCCACAGTTAGGGTCTCCCACCAACAGATCCCCATACTATCTTTCTTTCCCTCCCCCTCTTCCCCCCCCCCCGATGGCAGTAGAGTCAACCATCAACCCCAGTCCTGCTGGGGAAGTAGACCCCCCACAGGGCAGTCCAAGCAGCTCCACACACATCCATAACACAATATCAGACAGACATTAGGCCTGGATATTCATAGATGCACCCCACCACTATCTGATAATCACCTGCAGCAAGCCATCAGCCACTGCACCCTGCAAGGCACTCCATCAAGACACAAACCAACTGTGCTCAGTCTGCTGGTTGGTCCTGATGGAAATGCATGCACCCACAACTGGGGTGGCAGCACACACAAGCAGATAAGTCAGTGAAAAGGCCCCAACAGGAAACCCATATATATCACATGAGAGAAACACAATACAGCACTATGGGTGTGCCTAGCCATGCTGCCATCACTGCACACTCAGGGTGAGAGTGATCCCCCAGCTGCACATACAGAGGTCCCCCTGTCTGTGTAGGTGGTGGCCGGGCACTACCATGTCCCTGCCAGTGCCCTATGCCCTGTGCAGCTGCATCCTGGTCAGCCCACCCTGTCTGAGATATACCCATGGTCCCTTGCTACTCATTATGCACATTAGCAGGCCAATACTGGCAACAGTGCTGGCAGTGTGGGCTGTGGAAGGGGCTTGCAGCCAGCACCCACTGTATAGACAGACACACACTTCCACACCTATGCCAGCATGGTGCTACTATTGAGGAGGTAATTAGCCTTGGCCACCAAACCCGTCCTAGGCACGGCAAGGCATGGATATGGTACGCAGTACTGCTGGGGGTCACTCCCCAGGGTGGTAAACACCGTCAGAGGCCAGTCCTGGAGCACGCCCCGCAAACACCTAACAGATTGTTCTGATGGGGTCAACTAGCAGTATGTGCGTAACGTATGGATATCTATCTGCCAGTACTCCTAGCAAACGTCTCAGAGCTGTGTACCGTATACCTCAGGTGTAGGGTGACATTGCTAAGGTATGCAGGTGCTAGTATTGGGAGATGCACGCAAGGTCCACTGTTCTGCCTCTCCAGGAGACATTGGCCAATGGGGCCTGTGGGTGTGGGTGTGGGTGTGTCTGCCCCTGTTGGCTGCTGCTTTATGGCAGAGATTCCCAACCCCAGTCTAGGTCTGCATCACACTGTTCGTGTTTTTCCTGCTGTCCCTCATGAATATGCATGAGCTACATCTACATGCCATGGGGGTGGTGCATAGATATACAGCACAGGCATTTGTATGACTGGCAGCATGGAACCTGACTGGTGTGTGGCACACCAGGAATGCATTTGGGAGAGTCTGCTCTAGGTATTGCCCCTGTTCATGGTGTCTGTGCTCAGTGGGGTAAAAGATAGACGTATTACCATTGCATATGTCCTCGACACGAAAGGTGTGTCCTTACTATCACTGTGTAGGTCTGGGAAAAATATGTGGCTAGGACTGGCAGAAGCCCCAGCTGGGCTTTGAACCTGTGACTTTCTGTTCTCGCATGCACTGTCTGTGTGCACTGCACCACTGTGTAGCCACAGATTGGCTGGTTTCCCTGGAACATCCATGACTGTGGATCCGGCAGGGCCTGTCTTGCAGTGGACTGTGCCAGCCTGCACATGGCTAGGCCTCTGTCTTCTGTGGCTAGCAGCCACTGCCCCCTGCACCACATGTACTCATCCGCCAACATGCTGGCATGAGCTGCTCTCAGAAACAGCAGATGACCAGATTGCAATGTGGCAGTACGGGACTGCATTTGGGGGATTTGGCTGTAGGTAATGCCCATTGTTGTTGTGTTTTTGCAGTGTTGTGTAAAATATGGGTGTTTTCCCCATGCTTATGTTCCCTGCAATACAGGGGTGTCTGCGCTATCTTTGTTTAGTGGTGGGTAAAATATAGGGGCTGGGCAGGCATGTGCCCCAGCTGGGATTTGAACCTCTAACCCTCGAGGTACTGGCTCTGTCTGCTGCACCACACTATGGCCACAGAGACAATGCAGCCCCTGGAGGTAGTATACCTGGCAGGATGGAGTCACAAACCCTGTTCTACGCATTTTTACTGTGGGCACATGCACTCTGTCTGGTGACAAACGTGCACATAAACCCCGGAAATGACCACAGACACAGGGGGACAATATATCACCACGCTGGGCAAAAGTGATATTAATGGGCAACCATAGCAAACACTCCCAGGAAAGCTCCAAAAAGGACATTTGTTTTGGATGAGTCTCCGCTCCGTAGACCCTTCCAATATTCATTTCTTCTTTCTGGAGCTTTCCTGGGTGTGTTTTCTATATTTGCCCATTACTATAACTGTTCCACAGCTGCATTACTATTTGTGATATTTTTGTTGTGGTCACTTTCTATTTTTATTTTCACTTTTGTGCTGTGCACATGTATCACACTGCTCACGTTTGTAGGTTTCCCCGATTTTGCTGTACATTGCTGACGGAAATGGTTTCTCTTCCCTTTAAATGCCCTCTACCGCGAGTGTTTCACTCGCGGTAGTTTTGCTTTGGGATTCGGCCCCGATAATGTGCGGGGAGCCTCTCCCCTCCCCTTCCCCGCCCATTAAACCCGTCTCTCCGCCCCTCAGGAACCTTCCTCCGCCCTCCGTTAGCCGTTCCACGCCTCTATCGGACATTTGCGGGCCCGTACTTGTGCGGGGCCCGTTATTGTGCCGCGCACCTGTGCGGGGGTGACACGCACGATTGCGGGGCGTTTAAGCGCTCTTAAGTACCGCTTTTAGTGCGCTATTTTGCGGCGCGCAAATTAGCGGTTTTTAGTAAACATGCCCCAAAGTTTCTAAATGAAATAAATGACTGCTTCTTGGAACAGCTGGTTCATGAACCGACCAAAGAGAAAGCCATTCTCAACCTAGTTCATAGTGGAACACCAGATCTGGTGCAAGAGATAAGGGTGTTGGAGCCACTTGTCAATAGTGATCATAATATGATCACGTTTGATTTAATTAATGGAGGAGGGATGGTAAGGAAATCTACAGTACTACCTTTTAACTTTCGAAATGGAGACTATGACAAAATGAGGAAAATAGTTAAGAAAAAACTAAAAGGAGCAATTGTAAAGGTTAAAGACTTACATCAAGCTTGGGTGTTGTTTTAAAATTTTATCTTGGAAGGACAGATCAGCTATATTCCATGCTTTAAGAAAAATGGAAGGAAGTCCAAAAAACTGCTAGCATGGTTAAAGGTGAGGTCAGAGAGGCTGTTGTTGCCAAAAAAGCATCTTTCAGGAAATGGAGAAAAGAGCCAAATGACAAAAACTGGAAACAGCACAAGTGTTTGCAAGTTAAATGCAAGGCATTGATAAGGCAGGCAAAGAGAGAATTTGAGAAGAAACTTGCTGTTGAAGCAAAAACTCATAATAAAGATGTTTTTCAAGTACATTCATAGCAAAAAACCTGTGAGAGCGTCAGTTGGGCCATTAGATGATAGGTAAAAGGGGCAATAAGAGGGGACAAGGCTATAGCGGAGAGACTGAATGAATTCTTTGCTTCAGTCTTTACTGAGGAAGATGTAGGGATGCTACCCATGACTAAAGTGGTATTTAAAGGTGAAACTGCAGAAGAATTAAAAGAAATATCGATACACCAGGAAGATGTATTATTTGATCAATTGAAGAGTAGCAAATCACCTGGACCACATGGCATACATCCAAGGGTGTTGAAAGAACTGAAATATGAGATTGCAGATCTGCTATTAGTAATCTGTGAACTATCATTAAAATTATCTGTAATACCTGAAGATTGGAGGATGGCCAATGTAGCGCCAATTTTTAAAAAGGGCTCCAGGGGTGATCTGGGAAACTATAGACTGGTGAGCCTGACATCAGTACCGGGAAAAATGGTAGAAACCATCATAAAGAACAAAATTATTCAACATGTAGTCATGGCTTAATGGGAGACAGCCAACATGGCTTTAGACAAGCAAGATCTTGTCTTACTAATCTATTAAGTTTTTTTGAAGATGTGAATAAACAGGTAGACAAAGGTGAGTCAATTGATAAAGTGTATCTGGACTTTCAGAAAGCCTTTGACAAAGTCCCTCATCAGAGACTTTTGGCAAAACTAAAAAGTCATGCGATAGGAGGCAGTGTACTATTGTGGATCAGGAACTGGTTAAAAGATAGACAGCAGAGAGTAGGGCTAAATGGCCAATTTTCCCAATTGAAAAAGGAGAATAGTGGAGTACCACAGGGATATCTGCTGGGTCCACTGCTTTTCTTATATAGTCATAAATGACCTGGAAAAGGCCGACTCCAACAGAGAAGAGCAGCCAGTGGTCCTGCAGCTCCCCCGATCGTGGGTAGAGCGCCCAAACAGGAGGGAAGCCATTTCTCCTGCTCGGAGGCTCCTGCCCAATCGGGGCAGTGGGAAGCGGAGCCCAGCCGGCTTGAAAAGGCCGGCTCCAACGGAGAAGAGCAGCCAGCGGTCCAGCAGCTCCCCCGATCGTGGGTAGAGCGCCTGAACAGGAGCAGGAGGGAAGCCATTTTGCCTGCTCGGAGGCTCCTGCCCAATCGGGGCAGTGGGAGGCGGAGCCGAGCCGGCTTGAAAAGGCCGGCGCCGCCTAGTGCACTCGCACCTGGTGGGCCCACACCTGAGGGCATAGCCAGAGGGCCCTTTGGCGTGGCCCTTCGGTGTGGCACAAAGGCGAATAGGGCCAAAAGAGTCACAGCCTCACTGAAAAACCCTACAAAAGTGGCACAAAAAGCCCCAGCAAGCAGCCAGGAGAGAAAAGCAGCAACTGTAAGTGCAAACCACGGGACTGAACAAAAACATGCACACAAATCTGATTCTCCCCCTCGGCCTCATACTCACACTACTCATTCCACCACATGCACACCACCACCACCACCCACCCTCACACACACCATGGCCCCCAACAGCTACATGGACATACATAGACCAACAGCATACCTACAGGGACTCACTGGTCACCCACAACAAAAAGACAAGCAAAACACAAGCCCAACACCCACGCCAAAACAAAGGAACCACACAAGACACACAACACCCCAAGACCAATAACAATAGAGCTCATAAACGCCAGATCAATATGCAACAAGATCTATACCCTAGTTGACCACATAGATGACCAACAGCCCGACATACTCTGCATCACAGAAATGTGGCTCAGTCCTACTGACAACGTTCTACTCAATCAATTGGTGCCCGACACATACACAGCATACAACTGCCCGCGCACCCACAGGCGAGGAGGAGGGGCCCTCATAATTGCAAAGAGCAGCCTAAGATTCAAATCAAGAAGTACCACGGACACCCAACACTCTAACACTATCTCAATCGAGAACAAACAAATGGCCATATGTCTCACCTACAGAGCACCCCATGCACCACCTGAAGAACTAGCATCAACTCTCGAGGCAGTCTGCACAGTGTACTACAGCCACCAACCCACAATACTCCTAGGAGACTTCAATCTTAAGTCCACCAACAAAAAGGATGCAGAAGTATTTCTTCAAGCAATGAGTTGCTCCAGTTCACGCAAATAATCAACACTCCGACACACAGACATGGATCTTCCCCAGACCTTATCTTTGCACCCAACTACCTAACCTCAAGAGGACTAATATCAACACCCATCACAACACCAGTACCATGGTCTGACCATCACTTAATTGAAGTAAACATTATACCACAAGAGGAGAAACTAAACAAATATGCGGACAACACACCCACACAAAGAAGATTTAAATGCTTTGACAGAGACCATTTCCTGCAGGACACAATACAAAACCTAAACTATGAAACAGATGACCTAGAAGCACTAATCACCAACTGGAACAACACCATATACAATGCTGCCAAAGCAACAGACCATAGACACAGGACACTTCGCAGCAACAAACTACAACACAAGCCATGGTACTCAAAAACTATATGAAACGAAAAGAGGAACCTCAGAAAAATAGAACGGAGATGGAGACAGAACAAGTCACCCGAGACCCAGGAACTATACCTAACAAAGCAAAAACAATACAATGAATGCATCAACCAGACAAAAAGGGAATACCATACAAACATCATACGCAACTCCAACAACAAACCCAGAGAACTATTTGAAATCGTAAAAGCCCTCACCAAAGATCAGAATACCGAAGACAAAGTGCACTTGGACCCACAAAAATTTGCAGACCACATCCAAGAAAAGTTCCACTCAGCAGAACAAACAAGACCCAGCCCAACCCCAAAGACTAACACACCCTTGAACACCTGGGGAACATTCAACATCCCATCCACGGAGCAACTCCCCCACATCATCACAGAAATCAAGACAAGCACAGCCCCCATGGATCCCTGCCCAGTGCCCTGGATCAAGGCCACCAAATCAAACTTCATCCAAACCATCCACAAGATAGTGCACTCTTCCCTAACCCAAGGGCGCATGCCAAATCAACTGAAGCTCGCAACAATAAGACCTATCCCAAAGAAATCCACACTCGACAAGAACAATCCAGCAGCATACAGACCCATCTCCAGCATACCACTTTTAGCAAAAATAATTGAAAAAACTGTACAGCACCAACTACAAGACCACATAGAGAACCATGCTTCCCTAGACAACAATCAACACGGGTTACGCCTCAACCATGGGATAGAAACACTTCTGATATACCTCTTCGACAGCGTCCTCTGCCTTATAGACAACACCAAGAAAGGCATACTAATGATATTCATCGACATCTCATCTGCATTTGACACAGTTGACCACAAGACTCTATTGGATAGACTGCAGAACATCAGACTACATGGTGCCACCCTGAATTGGTTCCACTCATACCTAACTGATAGACAAATACAGGTCAAGGTAGGGCACAACACATTCCTACCCATAAAAATCAAACAAGGAGTGCCACAGGGATCGGCCCTTTCAGCTCTCCTATTCAACCTATACATCCAGCCAATATGTGTTATCATGAAAGAGCACCACATACATTATACAATCTACGCAGATGGCATCATGATCTACACACCCATCGCAGTCTACAACCTGGACTACTCCAATATAACAAAATGCCTCACACAAATGGCAAACTGGCTTCAGAAAAACAACCTATCAATTAACTACAGCAAGACGGAGGCACTGATCATCACGCGAAACCCGGACTTTATCCCCCCACCCAACATCAAGATAAAAAATGCACTCATACCCATAAAAGCAGAAGTAAAGTACCTCGGAGTCATCTTGGACAAAGAACTTAACCTCCAAGCACACATAGGCAGAACAACCAAAAGCGCATACCAAAGAATGTGACTCATCAGAAGACTCAAGCCCCTCCTCGACCCAGAGCACTTTCGCACCGTTTGCCAAGAACTAATAACCCCTCTTCTAGACTTCTGCAATCCAATATACACCGGGCTACCAAAGCAGACCCTCAGACCACTACAACTGGCCCAAAACACAGCTGCCCGCATTATATCCGGTACTACAATACACGATCACATCACAGCCATACTGAAAGAACTACACTGGCAACCAATCATCTCACGCATCAAATACAAGACTATCATAAACATATTCAAGATCAAACAACACTCTTCCGCCATAAGCCTACACACACTCATACAACCCGACACAAGCACAAGGCCAAGAAGAAGAGGCATCGTCAATCGGGTAAACACCCCAAAAGACTTCAACAAGACTCGCAAAGACACCGCACAATGAGCACTCTCCCTGACTGCTCCATCCATCTGGAACTCCCTCCCAGATGATCTGAGACTAACCACAGAAATCAAGGACTTCCGAAAACAGCTGAAGACAACCCTGTTCATCGAATACTATGGACATACCCCCTGAGCCAACATACAAGTCAGATCATCATCCCCCCCCACCACCCCGAAACTGTATATAAGAATGTATAATAGCTCATGATGTATAATAGCGCACTATGTATACAAACCAACTATAATCACTTCCCCGCCAACACCTACACACTACACTATACACTGCATGAAGACATTTGCCCCCCCCCCCCTTGATTGTTTGCTGTGGAAACCGCTTTGATTGAATGATAAGGCGGTATATAAATACCATTAAATAAATAAATAAATAACGAGTGAGGTTATCAAATTTGCAGATGACTCAAAACTATTTAAAGTTGTTAAAACCCAAGATGATTGTGGAAAATTGCAAGAGGATCTTGATAAATTGGAAGACTGATCATCCAAATGGCAGATGAAATTTAATGTGGACAAGTGCAAAGTTATGCACCTAAGAAAGAACAACCCAAATTATGGTTACACGATGCAAGGTTCCACATTGGGAATCACCACCCAGGAAAAACCTGTTAATATCACATGGTCTATCTTGTCTTCCCTTCCATATCACCCACTACAAGAGTACCCTTTTTGCTTTTAGAGATCCTCTGTGTTTGTCCCATGCTTTTATAAATTTAGATACTGTCCTCATCTCTACTCCTTCCATTTGGAGACTCTTTCATGCATCTACCACTCTTTCCATAAAGAAATATTTATGCATATTACTCCTGAGTCTATTCACTTTCACCCTCATCCTAGGACCCCTTGTAGCAGAGATTGCTTTCAATCAAAAGCTCTCCTCCTGTGCATCTATGCCATGGAGGTATTTAAACATCTCAATCATATCACCTCTGTCCCACTTTTCCTCTAAAGTATACATATTAAGGTCCTTAAGTCTGTCCTCATATGCTCTATAATGAAGACCATTAACCACTTTAGTAGCCACCCTCTGTACTGACTCCATCCTGTTTATATCCTTTGAGAGACTGTATCCGTCACCTTTTCTACCTGTTTAGTTTACTTTGAGATCATCAGACACAATCACGCCGAGGTCCCATCCTTCTTTCTTGGACAGAAGTAAATCACTCCCTATATTGTACCATTCCCTTGGATTGTTGCAGCCCAAATGCATGACCCTACATTTTTGTCCCTCGTGAATCCATGCTGCCTCAGTTCGTGCAATCCAATGGATTTCAGAAACCTTACTATTTTCTCTTTCAGCAGCATTTCCAATCATTTACTCACCGCCGAGGTTAAACTAACTGGCCTGGTTTTTTTCAACCACATTCTTACTTCCACTTTTGTGTAAAGGGACTACATGTGCCTCTCTCCAGTCCTCTGGCACTACCCCCAACTCCAAAGAGGCATTGAAAAGGTCAATCAGTGGAGCTGCTAGAGAGTCCCCAAGTTCCTTCAGTATTCTTGGATGTATCCCATCTGGTCCCATTGCTTTGTCCACTTTTAGTTTAGTTAGTTCTTCACAAACACAGTCCTCTGAAAATCGTTTGAGATACCCCTTACTTTTGTTCCTGTTTGTGGGTGTTGTCTGAGGTCCTGCTCCTGGCCCTTCATCTGTGAACAGAGAACAAAAATATGTGTTAAGCAATTCAACTTTATCCTCATCGGTTTCTACATATTCTTCCCCTTACCCTTGAGTCTGACAATACCACTTTTGCCCTTCCTCCTCTCACTAACATATCTGAAAAATGTCTTATCACCCCCCCCCCCCCCCCACACACACACACCATTTTATTGCATTGGCTATTTCTTCTTCTTTTTGTACCTTTGCTTTTGGACTACTTTGTTTTATTTATTTATTTATTTATTTAGCTGCATTTATATCCCGCTTTTCACCGGGTCAAAGCGGTTGGGGGATACATTTAACACGAGGGGATATGAGACACATACACTAATACAGGGAACATGGGCAATGGAGGGTTAAGTGGCTTGCCCAAGACCACAAGGAGCACCTGTGGGACTAGAAACTTTGCCAGTCTCTCAAAGTTTTTCCAAATATAGGTGCCTGTATTCCTCTCTCTGTGATCTCTTGTATTTCATCAAGGTCTCCCTCTTTTTCTTTACCTTTTCAGCTACCTCTTTTGAGAACCATAGCAGCCTCCCTTTCCTTTTCCTTTTATTTATCATTCTAACAAAAAAGTCTGTTGCCCTTAAAATATCCCCTTTCAGTTTTGCCCACTGTTTTTCTACATTTCCCAGCTGTTACCATCTTGCTAATGACTCCTTGAGGTATTGGCCCATCTTTGCAAAGTTAGTTTCCCCAAAGTCTAAGACCCTCACTTTTGAATGTAATTAATCGGCCCTAGTCATAATACTGAACCACACCATCTGGTGATCACTGGATACAAAATGATCTCCCACCATAACATCAGAAACACTTTCACCATTGGTAAGTACCAAGTCCAGCATGGCCCCTTCTCATATGAGTTCTAATGCCAGTTGCCTGAATACGTCTTCCTGTAAAGAATCCAGGATCTCCTTGCTTCTAGATGACACTGCAGCAAGTTGCACCAATCAATGTCCAGCATATTGAAATCCCTTATCAGTAGCACTTCCCTTTTCCTGGCAATGCTGTGTATGTCTTCTGTTAAATCTCCATCCATGTCTTCTCCCTGTGCTGGAGGTCTGTATATCACGCCAATGCAAATGGATTTCTCTTTCTATTATTTTAATCTGTTTTATATCTAATATTTATAATATTTTTTGGAATAAAATGTGCAAATATTTTACTTCATCCAGTGTGACTCTGCAAGCATCCTGTACTTCATCTTCTCACAAAAGTGCAGCTAAGGCATTGCTATTTTGGGCTTCTAAGACATCTGCAATGAATCTCAGCATGGCTATATCAGTTTCTCATTTCCTCATGAGACTGCTCTATGCACCTGATCACATGACTTTTTTAAAAAATGTATTATTTATAAAGTTTTTACAAACTTTATAAAGAACAAACTTGTACAGAAAAGAAGTTGACACAAAGGAAAAAGAAAAAAGAACACAAAATTGTTACAAGCAGAAAACAATACACAAAATGCCAAGACCTATAGTCCACAATGGGACGTGCACTTGAATAATAAAGAAAAACAACAAAAGGGATGGAGGAAACCCCTCCAGTTGAGGAAGAGATAAGCGGGTGGCCGGAAGACCAATGGGCACTTCGCCTCGCAGCCTCACTAATGATCTTGCCTCCTCTTATATTGAAATGAAGAAGGCCATAAAAGATAGATGGGGTCTTACCCCAATGGTTTACAGACGCCAGCTGAGGGCCTGTAAATTGAAACTGGGAGAGACGCCAAAGGCCTTATGCCACCGGATAAAAAACCTGGTTTGGAAGTGGTTAGAACCACAAGGGAAATCTATTGATTCACTTCTTGATTGCATAGTGTTAGAGCAATTTGTAGATGCTGTTCCTCCTGAACTAAAGTCCTTCCTGATCCTCCAGGATTGTAAAACCACCAGGGAAGCCACCTCGCTGGCAGAACGTTTTCTTGAGGCCAGGTTGGTCGGCCAGATGAAGGTGGGTGGTACAAACAATCCTGAGCCTGGAGTTTCAGAAAGGACATGGAACACTTTGTCAAGAGAGGTCATAGGTGAAAAACCCAGGAGGAAATGTAAGAATGCTCAGGGTAAATGTTTTTCCTGTGGGGAAGTGGGCCACTATAGTAGGGAGTGCAAGGCCAGGACAGTTCTGGTTTCCACCCATTGCAAGGACGAGGGGGAGGGATTCCTGCTAACTGTGGATGTCGAGGGCATTCCCACCGAAGCTCTCCTGGACTCAGGAGCAGAGCAGTCTATGATATCGGCCAAACTGTGGACTGATATACAGGCACATAGTGAGCAGACCCCAACCCAATCTGAGCACTCCATTAAGATAAAGTGTGTACATGGAGCCACGTCAGCATACCCCTTAACCAAGGTGAAAGTGAAGGGCTTAGGCTTGGAGCAAGAAGTAGTTGTCGCTATAGTCCCTAAGCTCCCTCATCCCTTAGTACTGGGGAAAGACTGGCCCCAATTCAGGTCTGGCCTGGAAAAAAGCATTCGGCCCAGGACAGGGCTGGTGTCTACCAAGGCCAATGCCAACCCAGAAATAGACATCCAGGACCCAGAGGAAGGACCCCTACATGGCTTGCCCACTCATGAAGAGTTAATCACAGCCCCTTCTAGTAGGCATAGAGAGGAAAGGGCTAATAAGAAGAAGGGTAAACAACTCCGAAAGCAGAGTAGATCGGAACTGGTAACGGGGCAGGAATTGCCTTGGGCACCTACAGATCTAGTAGAAACATTTCCCACATTTCCTGAGGAACAAAGGGCTGATCCCGCTCTGTCGAGAGCCTTTACCTATGCAAATGTAGAGACGGAGACCCTACCCCGGTTCTTTCTGGATGCAGGATTATTATATAGGGAGAGCGTGGACCCCCAATTAGGACAGATGCGGAAACAGTTGGTGGTTCCCACCACCTTTAAAAATTTGGTTTTAAAACTGGCCCATGACCACCCGGTAGGGGGGCATAAGGGTGCCCACAGTATGCTAGACCAAATTTTAACTTGTTTTTATTGGCCGGGAGTTTATAGGGAAACTTCGAGGTTCTGCGAGTCCTGTCCCCAATGTCAAAAGGTTACCTCTTCTTATCCGAGAAAGGTGCCGTTAGTTCCGGTACCTCACATATCCAAACCTGTTTATAAGTTGGCTATGGATATGATAGGTCCATTGAAGAGGACGCCCCGGGGATTTCAGTATATCCTGGTCATAATAGATCAGGTTACCCGTTTCCTGTGGGCGATCCCCTTACGAAACACATCAGCTAGAACCATTGCGGTGGAAATAGTAAAATTATTTTGTGAAATTGGGTTCCCCCAAGAAATATTAACAGATAGAGGTAGTAATTTCCTATCTAAATACTTAGCTCAGGTATGGGATGCCTTTGGCATTTGCCACATAAAAACGGCCGCATACCATCCCCAATCCAACGGGTTAGTGGAGAGGCTTAACCAAACAATAAAAAGGATGTTAAGAAGAAGCCTAGGGGGTGACATGTCGGATTGGGACATAATGCTCCCATTCGTATTATATGCGTGCCAGGAACGCAAGCAGGCTTCCACTGGCGTTTCTCCCTACAAGTTGATATATGGGAGACCTCCAAGGGGGGTGTTGGACATACTGTGGGAACAGTGGGTGGAGCCAGCCCCTGAATAAAGGGAAGTGCCAAATTTTTTAAGGGATCGAAAAGGACACTTACAGTGTACCACTGAGGTGGCAGAAAAGAATATCACCACCAGTCAGAATCACCAGAAAACACATTATGACCTAAGGTCGCGACCTCATCAATTGGAAATTGGCGAAAAGGTGGTCGTAATGATAGACGGTGCCAGCCCAAAGTTTGAAGCCAAATGGAAGGGTCCTTTTAGGGTTGTAAAATGGGTAGGACCGGTCTCGTATATTGTAGAGACTCGGAAAGGACGGCAACAGACTTTTCATATAAATGTCTTACGCCCGTGGCATGACCGGGTGGTGTTTGCCAGACTGGCGGTTGTCAAGCCTGATCAGAACAAATGTCAGTCAGATCAGGACCTCTTGTCGAGGATTCCGTGCTGGGCCGACAGTTGTCTGCCAGCCCGGAATATTTTAAGGGGGGGGGGATCTGTGATGGCGCAGAAAGCAGAGAGAATAGAGAAAGAGGGAAAAAACAGGCATTTTCCCCAGATAGTAGGAAAAGAACCAGAAGTTTAAGGGTTAAAACTTCTGAACTAGAAAAAAACTCTCCACAGAAAGCAGGTAGCAAGGAGACACACCCCAGCTCCATGGTTACCAATCCTGCTCACGAGGGACAGCTGGGGGTGGGGCCAGGAAGCCGAAGGGGAAAGCACTCATATAAACTGCCAGAGAGTGAACTTAGGGGAGAAGAAGCAGCAGAGGAAGACAGAGAGGAGTCTGAACTCAGAGGGAAGCCTGAACTCAGAGAGAGGTCTGAGAACCATGAAGGGAAACGCTTGACGAGGATTCCTAGTTCTGGTTCCAGTGCAGCTTGGAACAGGTCAGAATGTCCCAGGAGGGGAGGAGGTCCTAGAAGCTCTGGAGAACCACGCAAAGAAGGTACCCGGGGAGTCAAGGGAGCTTCATTGGAAACCTCTGGGAGAAGGGCAGAGCCAGCCAGAGGATTTGGAGCTAACCCAGGGCCCTGTAAGGGAGACAGGAGATATACTTCTAGAAGGAAAGCTTACCAAGGGGAGTTGGTCAGCCATGTTGGCAGCAGAAGCCCTTCCCCAGAAGTATGCATGGAGGATGAGCCTTCAGCAGTAAAGCCTGTTAAGTGCTTGATTCCAAAAGATAAGATTGTTAGGAAATAATAATGTTTAGTTTAAGTGCATATACAAGAGGCCTGCACAAGGGAAATCAGAATCCTATATATGTGCCCTTTGTACATTTTGGTGTGGGTTTGGAAAAGGAATGTGTTGTGCTAAGCTAAATTGATTGTTCTACTCAGAGATGACTCGTATTTTCATAGTTACTGATAAGCTATAGTGGGCCCCAGAAGATGGGTGGATGATGTATGAATATGTTTCTGATAATGTATAAAATACGGACAATCCCTCCACCCTATGGAATAAACTTGCATACTTTTCCTTCTGTGTGGTCTGTGAGTTTTATTCCCCTGGATTCCAGTCAGCCGGAGCAGCATCCGTAGATGAGGGTTCGGGACTTCCCTGGCCTGGAGTGACCAACAAGAAGCAGACCCTTTACATTTGGTGTCAGAAGTGTCGGATACTCCCGTTGGCCAGGGATCCCTGTGCTTTGGCAGCATGGTTTAAATTAGAACTGGCATTCTCCCTTTGGTCGGGAGTGTCTTTATTGCTTTGGTAGCATGGTTAAGTGGTAATTAAGACTTTCCTGTTCCCTGGATGGGAAGCGGTGGGAAAGCTAAATTTCTTTTTTTTCTCACCTGTGGTTGCTGTGAGGGCTGTGTGCTTGTGTGTCTGTGTGAGTCTGGCTAGACGCCCCTGCCTTATTTTGAAGCGATATAGCCCTTGTGATAGATACTGTGCAGAAAGCCAGTGGCCAGACGTGCGTTTGTTGTGAATTAATTAGAGGATGGGGGGGTCCCAAGGTGAGGGGACTGCTCCAGAATCCGCGGGAGTGCATGTTCAGCTAAATGTTGTGATAAGGTTTAAAACTGCAGCTAAAAAAAGCCATCCTACATAAATTGTCAGTGTGGGTTACAGGACATTTGCTAATTCTGCTGAAGAAGTCTGTTAGCATGTTTGCTGTGCCTAGTTTATCTCTGTGCCTATACGACACCCCCCCCCCCTCTAGCAAAGGTAAAACTGATGACTCAGAGTCCCTGGAATGCAAGTGACAAGTGGTGTTTGTTTATTCTTCCAATGCTTTTCGATGTGTGCTGTAACTTGCTGCATCTGGCGATAGTAGAGCTTGAGCAACACATGCTCTGCTCTTCCCTCCCCCTCCCTTCCTGTTCTTTGTTGTTCAAAGGCTACAGACAGGCGGACAACAGAAACCTAAAGTTAGAATGTAAATTATTATTTATTTGCAGAGTGTCTATTTATTGCCATATTGTAAGAAGACAAGCTAAATAGAAAAAAAAATTTACTCTTGTACTCAACAACGGTATAACTGTCACTGAAATATGTAATAGGGTGTGTCTGTATTTAGACACCCATTGCTATAGCAATGTACTGAATAATATAAATACTAAAAGAGCTCTTAATCTGATTCACAATATTCCTCTCCGAATCTCATTGGCCAGGTTGGCCAAAGGTGAATTGGCCACAGGTAAAGGTGTAAATAACAGCTGTGGCTCGCCGGGATTTTCCCACAGTGGAGTGACTCCTGCTGAGTGGAGGTGCGAAGATGCGTCCTGTTGATTTCAACAGTCTCACCTCCTTCTCTGCGGAGAGGTCTCTTTACTAGCTGGTAATGGTCCTAAGTGATTAGAGGTGTTGTGAATCAGAGTGTGACAGACAGTGAATTAAAAGCAGGCAAAGCAGCAACCAAGTAAATTCTGTGCACAGACCGAGGTAAGGAAAAGTGGGACTTTGGTATCTACCTTGGTGGTTTGTACATTCTATTGGGAACTGAGACTGATTGTGTGTGAGTGAGATGTATAATGTAAATAGTGGAGAAATCCTGGGAGAGGGGTGGGCTCCAAATACCCCGAGGGTCTAGTTCATTATGCAGGGTGCAATTTCTTAAGACAGCACTTGTAAACTTTGACTTGTCTTCTGTTTCAATTAAAAACCTTTGTCATATGTTTTAGTGGCTGAGGCAGCATTTAAGGAATTTGACTAAGCGTGTCTAGACTCAGCATCCTGTGGTCCCAAACCCTCATATATAAAGTTGAGTTAAATTTTGCATGAACACAAATGGTTCAGTATTGTAGATTTGAGGTATATGTTTGAGCCTGCTCCCTAGGCACTATGTAGATGATCTTCAAAGTTTGGGGCAGGAGAAACCAGTTGTGATATAAGCCATTCACAATCTGCTGCATTTCTTGGGAATGAAAGGATTCAGGGTGTCCTGGAGGAAAAAATTAGGTTGGGGCTATCTCTTCCCCCTACAGCATCAGAATCGAAACCAGAAACTTAAAAACGAAACCAGAAACTTAACAAAGAGAACAAAGAAGAGAGAGGGAAAGGGGGAAGCCCCTCCCGTGGGCTACAGAAGGCACAAATGGCCTTGGATTATAGCACAGCCCTTCTCTGGCCGTTTGTCAATGCATTTTGTTGCATGGCCATATTTACTAGCCAGGGGCTGAATTCCTTTCATCTTGAGGTGACTGCCACATTATCAGTGAAGGAAAGTGAAACAAAAAAATGAATTTTATATTTTGTGGCAAGCATCTCAGAGGTCATAATTATTGTTCATATATTACAAAACACATAGAGTTGTAACTATAGGAATTTAATAGCAATCACAACTAGTGACAATTCTCAAGCAATTCTTTCTTTTTAAACTCTTAGTATTTAGGACTCTTCTCTCTCTTGTTCAGCTATCTGCATTTGCCTGAAGGAATCTGGGCTCAAGACAGACCTGCTGTTTACTTTGATATTTGTGTTTGAGATAACATCAAGGTTGAACTGTTACTCTAAGCAAATTGCTTTAACATAATTTCATTGTTTCAGATCAGTTTGATACCAGTCTCAAGTATCATGTATAAGGTTTTAATTTAAATGTGACAAAGTATGATTCTGAATTCACCTTTTTGCAGTTTTATGTTATTTGAATGTCTGTTTCCTGAACTGTAAGATTTTAAGTTAATTACTTTGCATTGTTAAGCTCGGTGTGGATGGCTGACGAACAGGACAGTAGCACCATGGGTGCTGGCTATATTGATCTTTCTGATTTGACTTATTACAATATTGGATTTTAGGATAAATTCATCTGTTTTCCTGTACTTGAATTTTATGTGTTGGGGTCCAGAGAGAAAAAAATTGTACTTTGTTTTGAAAGTTTTTAACATTTCAGTTTTAGGAATACAGTATATTGTAGCACTATGACATACAAATTTTCTTTAGTTTACACACTTGCACTTTATGTTACCAAAATACTTGTTGTAGCAGTACATTATGTAGAGGTTCAGTACATACAGAAATTATAGAATTTTGGAAAGAGGCTGATCTGCAATTGCTTTGTTCCCAAGCACATAGATCACATTTAGTGGAAAGATGGAGCTTAGTTACCAGGAAATATGAGAATATTTGTAAAGTTAGTAGACAAATAAAACAATAATATTAACTTGAGATGATTGGATAATCTAAATTTCACTTGTTAGCAACGATCTAGGAGAGGTTTAAAAAAAATAATAATAAAAGAGAGAGAGAGAGGCAGAAGGTGAGGCTACAGCCTAGGAAAATACAATAAACGTACTTCTTCGAATGTGATGATCTGGGCTACCATAATTCTGACTGCTCTAAGACTCCTCGAGGACCCACAAGGCCTGAATAACAGGAACCTTGCATATTTATGCCTCTGAAGAGACATGAATAGGCAGGGGGGAATAGGCCGAGAAGAACCCGAGGATCGTCATGAGGCCCAGCCACAAATGCCTTGCAGGCCAAGAAGAACCTGAAGACGTATCACCATGAGGCCCAACCACAAATGCCTTGAACCTTCTTAGGCCTCTCATCTCAAAAGGATCTCTTAAACACCATGATTAGTGAGTAACTTGCACAGATCCTTGTGGGCACTGCAATTATAAGATCAGTCCTCAAATATATTTAAGTTTCCACAGCACTCTCACTGAGAACCAGGTATAAGATAGACTTTAGTCACACCTGAGAGATTATGTGGCTGTTCTGTTAGAAGTCATATCCTTCCTATTGGGATTGATGTTATAAAATGCCATGAAGCACTAGTCTATATTGTAAGGACTTGCTAATTAGAATGAGCACTGTTTACTCATATTGTTATGCTTATTGAAAAGGATCTACATTTATATTTTATATATACCTTTTGTTTACAAAAATACTAAGTTTCTAACAATTGTTTGATATTCTTAGCAGCCTTGCCAAATAAGGATACACTAGTATGGTATAAAAAAGACAGAAGGACCTATGCATGTTGTTTGATGGAATGATGTAAGTGTAAAAAAAAGGTGGTGTTGAGAGGAGCGTGATGGAATATTCATGTTGGAAAGGAGAACTCAGATTAACATTATAAAATGGTGAGGGTGAATTGAAATGTGAAATGATGTATCCGATGTATCCATCTAGAAAGAAAACTGACAATGAATACTCTACAATATTTGATTATGCCATCCCCATTAATTCCAATTTTGAAAGTCATCTAGCCCAGAGATATACCCAATAATTGGGAATAGACACTTGGAGATAGGCTGAGTGCACTTTTCATCCTAATGAGCTTTGGGGAGACCCACACTGGCCATGTGGTGCTTTTCAGATGCTTTTATCCCTTTTTGCCTCTATGTGTCCTGGCCCGACACATGAAGCTAAAGGAGGAAAGTTACTTACACAAATTTTTACAAATTGGTATAATTCTAAAATTGTGAAAAATTTGAGGAAGTGTGGGCATCTTGTCAAAATGTATTAGCTAAATTGAGAAATTAAACTGTCTTGCCTTTGACTCTGTTCAAAAAAAAAAAAATTGCCCTAAGGGAGTAGACTGAACTTTTTCTCCCTCTGAACTGTTATATGGAAGACTGCTTATTTTTTATACTCCTGAGCCTCACATTTGATCTCTTGTATTTCCTAGCAGCAGAGGCAACTCTCTTCCCTCCACAGGTATGCTCAGCAGGTCCAGTCCTTTCTGCTGGATGACTCAACTCTTTTCTTTCAATCCGGAGACTGGATTTTGGTAAAGACATACCACCAGCACATGGTACAAGCCCCTTTTCCAGTATGGGACCGTTCCAAGTTCTTCTGATAACACCGATTGCAGTGAAGGTGGCGGCTAAAAGATCCTGAAGCTATTGCCCTCACTGGAAACATTCTCCATATACAGATCAGGCTTCAGGACCAGGATGAGAAGTAGCTGACGCTGGGGCAGCCAAGGCCCTAGCAACTGGAGAGGAGAGGAGAAGACTCCTGAAGAAAAGCAGCTTTCGGCCTAGAGGTACCTAACCAACATATCCCTTCAAGGTTGGTGACAGGTCAGAGCACCTCACAAGCACGGTACCTTAGACCCGCTCTACGGACCTCCAAACTTCAGTGATCGCCATCACAGGGACAGCCATCCTGTGTGACTCCTCCCCTTCGTGGATCCATGCGTCAAGAATCAAGCGTGTATCGTCTCCACTGACATCTTCGGTTCCAGCCTCCTGACCATCATGCACAAGACTGTGTTGACTCCTCCTATCACTCATATAGTGGCTCCTTCAGCCCATCTCGGGAACTGTTAATACGGCAATACTACTTGTCCAGACTGCCTTACCTTTTGTGTGCGCAGCTCGCTACAAACTGGAGCTTTTCTCTCAACATGTCTCATTACTGTATCTTCTAATCTGTGTGAAATGCAGAAGTTTACTGTACTTGATAATTTAAACTGCACCCAGCCCCATGTTTCTTTTTCTACTTTCTTGTATACTCGCCCCTCTTTGGGATATGACTAGGTCCCTTGCTCATTATAAACTGTCTCTAGTTTTAATGTATCTTTCTTTGGGGTGGTCTCAAAGGGCTGCTTATTGCCCTATTGAACAGTTTTATAATTCTTGTTCTTTTTTGTTGTATATTTTCATTTGTTCTTGGCTGATTGTTGAAAGGCCCTACAAAGCTCTACCCCTTTTATGTACTTTTATACACCTGTTTCCATGGTGGCTGATGTACCTGTGCATGCCTCCACTGACCTCCCGTTAATGTCTGCTTAACGGCCCAGTAGATTGTTAGGCTGTTCTTATAGTAGTCCTATGCAGGCCCAAAGGGGGGATTGTTAGGAAATAATAATGTTTAGTTTAAGTGCATATACAGGAGGCCTGCACAAGGGAAATCAGAATACTATATATGTGCCCTTTGTACATTTTGGTGTGGGTATGGAAAAGGAATGTGCTGTGCTAAGCTAAATTGATTGTTCTACTCAGAGATGACTCGTATTTGCATAGTTACTGATAAGCTATAGTGGGCCTCAGAAGATGGGTGGATGACGTATGAATATGTTTCTGATAATGTATAAACTATGGACAATCCCTCCACCCTATGGAATAAACTTGTATACTTTTCCTTCTGTGTGGTCTGTGAGTTTTATTCCCCTGGATTCCAGCCAGCCGGAGCAGCATACCGTAGATGAGGGTTCGGGACTTCCCTGGCCTGGAGTGACCAACAAGAAGCAGACCCTTTACAAAGGTGAGCAGCCTAAAGCCTTCTATTAACTTCTTAAAAGCTAAGAGACTTTCTAACTGCTATACTATTCCTCAGAGAAGGAAGGACACTGCCTTGACTAAAGTCTTAGAAATCCTGAAGGGATTAAAGCCAGATAGTTTTGAGTCTGAATCCTGTGCCTCTCAAGCAGACTCTGACCTGGAGAGTATGGAAATAGAGATGCCTGGTTTAATGGAGGAGAATTCTGATGAGGAACTGGAATGTTCGGTAGCCTCTAGGCATTGAGAAAGGCTAGAACATTTGCAGAAGCTTTAAACCTGGTAGCTGCTCCTTCAAGAGAGCACGGCTGGGAAATATGCAAATAAGGTTCCTGAAGTTTTAAGCCGTAGCTGAGTGTGTGAGCATTTGTATGCTAGAAAGTGGAAAGCCTGAGATACAACAAGCTGAAGGAATTACTTGGTGAAAGGAAAGAAAAAACAATGTGTAACAGAAGTTTGCCTGCTTGGAAATGTAACAACTTCTGTTTGTTTTAAAGCTATGAAAGAAGATGTTTTTTTTTTCTAATTCTTTTTGCATCGGAGTTTCAGTGCTGTGTTTGGTTATAGTATGAGGAAATACTGTGTTTTCATTTAAGTGCCAAAGCTGAAGAGAAGCGAGTTTGCCTTTGTTTGATGCTGTTGGAAAATATCCTTACCTTATCCTGATAATTGGAATCTTTAAAGTTCCTTTGGCTGAAAATAATAAAAATCCTGTGTGCCTATAATTACCATCTCAGCTGGATTATTACACAACTACAAGAAATAGGCACTTAGAACAAATAAATATATTGACTGCCCGTTCCCAAGCCTTAGGCAACCGCCTGGGCAAGGGAGGCGGTGACACCTGGCATTGATCCCACAAGGAGTATCCCAGCTTGACAGGGCATTGGGAGATAACAAAGTTTCTCACCTATAGAAAGTGTTCTCTGTAGATAGCGGGATCAGTCCTCACCAGTGAGTGACATCACCAATGAAGCCTTGCAGGGAACCTTCCCAGCTCCTGCTAGAAGCTTTTACAAAGCTCTTTATGCATGCCTGTTTCTATCTGTTGTTGATGCATCTGAAGCTCTCAGTTATGTAGCTAGCTTAGTTGAACAACTCCAAGGGAAGGTGTGGGTGGTGAGGACTTATCCTGCTATCCAGGGAGAACACCTGCTACAAGTGAGTAACTTCATTTTCTCCATGGACACTCAGAATAAGTTCTCATGGATGGAAATCCCTAGCTACAGGCTACTCCTAAAGGAGAAAGGGGAACTACTAATGTCACAATGTTTGTTTATTGATTATTAGTGTGTGTCTTAATCTTCCACCTATCCTTTATCCAGCTTCTGCTCTCCGCAGTTCCATTGCTGTCTTTCCTTATCAACACTTAATTTTATTGCCTCTGTTTTGTGACTTTCTACTGACTGCACATAATATGAGTGCCTTTTCTTACTCTTCTGTAAGTCTGTCTTGTAAATATTTAGAGGTTTTTATCTTGCCTGAGTTTACTAGGGCACTTTATGTGGAATCTTCCTGCTTTCAATTTACCTGCCATCTGTAGTTGACTAGCTCTTGCGCTCAGCTGGGGCTGTGTTCAGAAGCTTACCTCCCTAGCACTTGTGCTCCTGAGCTTCTATTTGGAAGTTTCATGCTTGCTGTTAGCACCTTCATTGCAAGCCTCTGCTAACTTTTAAGCTTCGTTCAGACATTTTCCTATGCCTGTTCAGAATACAGTGTCTGGGATATATATGAATATATAAAAAATTGTCAGTGTTTATCTTAATCTTATTTCTGCCCTTTATCCAGCTCCTGCTCTCTGTCTCTCCCTTCTCAACAGTTAATGTCATTTCTCATGCACCTGGCTCTCAGCCCACCCACCCCTGGCTTAGCTCTCTTTCATAGCCTTCCTCTGCACATTGGCAATTACTCAGATTCACCTGAACTCACTTGGATTTCTCTCCTGAATCTCCACCTCTCTCTCCTCTGATTTGCCTGCTTTCATCTCCTCCCATCCCTATGGCTTCACCTCACTTTCTGTTCCTAATGTTAACTCTCCCTAATCTTTTCACCTCATTCTAACTCCATGCTCCTACTCCTTATAATCCACTCCTTATTGTACCCATCTCCCCTCCATTTTGTCTTCTACTTTCTCATTTGCCCTTGAGCTTCACCATTTTTTTCCTCTCATTCAGCTGTCTCCACTCTCTGAGAGAACCTCACCCTTGCTACCATCTTGTCTTCTCCTCTCTCCCCATACTCTCCTGTTCCTTCTCTCATCTGGAGATATCAGTCCCAAGCCTGGCCCCCTAGACTATTCACACTCCCAAGGCAGATCAATGTACAGTCTCTCAAACCTTATTCACATCCCTCTTCTTCATTCTCCCCCTTTTTCATGCACCTTGTGGAAAGTTAGCACAGGTGCACTTAATGTCACCTTAATGGGTGGCATTAAGTGCACTTGCATTAATTGTTAATGTTGCTGCCACATGTTAGGGTACTTTTCTAGGTACTACCAGAGCAAGCGTGCTGGCCATGCCTTTTGGCAGTTAGCATATGACATTCACATTTGCTTCTCGTTAACATTTACACAAAATGTGCGGTTAAGTACAAAAACGTGCTATACTTTAATAAAAGGGCCTCAGTATTTACAAAGTGTTTAATATTTAGCTAGTTCCTTGAACTTATTTGCTGCCTTATATTTGCACATATCCAAGTGTACCAACATGACAAGGTTTAATGCTCTTTAAACAGATACCATTCTACCTCATATTAAATATAGGTAATTTATTTATTTATTTAACTGTATTTATATCCCGCTTTTCACCGGGTCAAAGCCGTGGAACACATAACAAGGGGGGGGGATCAAATGGGGGGGAAGCATTTATAAACATATGGAAAAATTGGTAAATAAATGACTGAATAGCTGATAGGAAAACAATTTCAAATTCAAAAAGCTGTCCTATGTTTATGTTTATGTTTATTGACTTGCTTGACCGCCCTTCAGTAATAAGCAGAGCGGTTTACAAAAAAAATCTTCATTACAGCAAGGCACAAGGCCGGAAAGAGAAAAGAAAATTACAATTTAATAAAAGATAGAGAGACAGAAGCGAGAGAGGGACAGGCAGCACAGGGAGAGGATAAAGGCTAGGAGGGAGGGGGATTGAAGGCAAGGGAAAAGAGGTGGGTCTTCAGGGCATGTTTAAAGGTGGGGTGATGGGGCTCCAGGCGGAGAGCAGAGGGAAGGGAATTCCAAAGAGCCGGACCTATGAAGAAGAAGGCTGAGGAGTGGGTGGATTGGAGGTGAGCAAGCGAGGGGGGAGGTAGTGTGAGGCGGTTGAGATGGAAGGAGCGGGGGGTGTGCCTGGGGGTGTGAAAGTGAATGAGATTGGCCAGGTATTGTGGTGTGGTGGTATGAAGTACTTTATGAACAAGTGTGAGAAGTTTGAAATGGATACGAGAGGAAATGGGAAGCCAGTGAAGACGGAAAAGAAGGGGAGTGACGTGGTCTCTAGGGGAGGAGTAAGACACAAGACGGGCGGCAGTGTTCTGGATTTGCTGAAGTCGTGAGAGTTGGGAGTTTAGAGATGCCAGAGAGAACAGAATTAGCGAAGTCGATACGGGAGATGACGAGAGCCAGCAGCAGGGTGGCAAGAGCGGAGGGAGAGAGGAAGGGGCGAATGGCACGGATTTGTCTGAGATAGAAAAAGGAGGTTTTGGAGACATAAGAAACATGGGCAGAGAAAGAAAGATTCGAGTCGAAGAGCACACCGAGATAACGAAAGGTGGAAACCATTGAGATAGGAATACCGGGGAAAAAAGGGGCAATAGAGGGGGGCTGGTGACCGTGTGGAAACCAAATAGCTGTGGTTTTCGAGAGGTTGAGGTGCAGACAGTTTTGAGTCATCCAATTAGAAACAGCAGCCAGGCAGGAGTTGAGCGGGGCAAGGTCGGGGCAAGCAGGGGAGGTGTGGTATAGAAGAAGAATGTCGTCCGCGTAATAGAAAGCTGAAATTCCAAATTGCTGTATAAGTAGTGTAAGAGGGGTTAAGAAGAGATTGAAGAGGAGAGGGGCCAGCACAGAACCTTGGGGGACCCCACAGGGTAGGGGAAAGGAATCAGAGGAAGGGCAGGATGGGGTAGATGAAAGAACAGCACCAGAACGGGAGAAAAGAAAGGAATGGAACCACTGAAAGACAGTGCTACAGAGGCCAGCATCGTGCAGTCAGGACAGGAGGAGAGAGTGATCTACCAGGTCGAATGCAGCGGAAAGATCAAGGGCTACCACCACCGAGATTTCACCATGGTCGTGAGCTGCATGCAGGGCATTGGTGAAGGCAAGAAGAATGATCTCAACGCTGTGCCCAGGACGGAAGCCGGATTGGCGGGGGTGAAGGAAATTGGTGGAGTCAAGGTGATGAGAGAGTTGGCAAAGACAACCTTTTCGAGAAGTTTAGAAAGAAAGGGAAGGTTAGAGACTGGGCGATAGTTGTTGGGGTCGAGAGGGTCAAGAGAAGGCTTCTTAAGTAGTGGGCGGATTAGGGCGTGCTTCCAGGAGGAGGGGAAGGTTCCAGTGGAAAGACTAGTGTTCAGGATAATTTGAATATAGGGAAGGAAAAACTGAGAGGGAGTCAGTAGCCAGGAGGGGGGGATGGGGTTGAGGGAGCAGAAGGTTTTGTTGGACGAAGAGATGAGATGGTAGAGCTCGGCAGTGGTGGTCAAGGAGAAGGAGGACCATGTGTGGGATAGTTGGGAGATGGGGGGCGGGGAGGCAGCTGGGGGAGGAGAAGGAATAGGAGGAGGGTGAGAGGGCAGTGAAGCTCTCAAGGAAGAGATTTTGTTACTGAAGGCAGAGGCAAGAAGAGAAGGGGCGGGGACAGGATGAGTAGGTGCGGAAGGGGCAGAGGGATGAAGGGAGGTAAGAAATTTGAGGGTGGAATACTTTTTTTTAGCAATGTACTAAGTCTTAAACCCTGCCATTTTTACCGAGAATTACTGAGTTAACAGCTTTATCTATTAAGAATGACCAAGGTGCTTTACAAGTTACAAGGAATGATAAAAGTTTAAATGAGCAGGCAATGATTACTTTGGTTTGCATATTTCACTAGTGGCTAATAAAGGCTTTTGTTTCTCTTTTATCACTGTCTAGGGTTTAGATATATAACGTAAAATAAAAGAAAAAATGTATTGAGATTGAATTTCAGTTAAAATAGGCTCATGTGGATGTATTCTGCATTAACATACCTATGACTTTATATTAAAGTAACACATTTTAATATCTTTGTGCAATGCTATTCTCCATGGCCATATGAGAAGATATAAACTATGCATTCAAAGTCGGATTAAATTCTGGAATTAAAAAGATTAATTTTTCTCATTAAAAGATAGTATTCCTGGGGCAACCTGATGATATGTACTATAAATCTGGGGGGAGGGGGTGGGGGAGTTTGAAGAGTTCAGGAACTCTTTTCCATTATTTAAATGTCTCTAGAAAATCATGTGACACAACATTTTAGCACTCTAGGTTTGATTCTTACAAATTTAGAAGATCTAGCAGCAGAAAATGCCAGCACATAAATAATTTCATCCTAAATATATAAAATGTAGTTTGCAGATTGAGATCAACATTTAAGAGGCTAGTTACTATGCTGCAGTTAAATTTCTCTTTTTACTGCACCATAATTTACCACAGGAGTCACTAACCTGCAATAACTCAGTACCACAGGTTAGCGACTCTCGTGATAAAGGAATAATATAGCTTGTACTGAACTTCATAAGCTCTGTTATTCAAGGGGAAAATAATGCCAACTCAAAGCTGGAGTTATTTTTCCTGACTGGGAGTATCGGGCCACTAACATATGGCCCAATGCACCCAGCCACCATCTTAACAGATCTGGCACAGTATTATCATAAAAAACCCATAAAATCCAGACCCCCCCACACCCTGAAGTCACCACTCAGACCTATCTACCTCTCCTTAAAAAGAACCCCCCCAATCCTGTGCCCGAAGACCCCCCTGCCCACACACTTCCTCATAGACCCCCCCTCCCCCCCCCCCCCCGAATCTATCTTGTAAAAGCCCTACTGGTCTAGGGTTTTGAGGGCAGGAAAAAGTTTGTCACTCCTGCCCCTTTGGAACTGGGTGCAAAGTAGTTCCACTTTCACCCTTGACTTTGATGAGATCCACTACATCACCATCTGATCGCCTGCCATCTTGGCTTGTCAAAAATTCACAACTTGCACTCTCCAACATTATCTGTTCCATGATAGGCACTTCACTTTCTACTAGTGAAATGCCCATATTATGGAAGCAAACCCCTATCATTCCCAAACTCAAGCACTCCAATCTCAATACTTATGACCTTTCTAATTAAAGGTCCGTCTCTAATCTCCCATTTCTCTCAAAACTTACTGAAAAAAAAGTTATTGTTTAATTAATGAAATATACTTAAGCTTTCATACAAAGCATACATACAAAACAATCTGGTTTCTGAGCCTGTTACAACAAAGAAGCAATGTACACAACTATGTTAAGTGACATCTGTACTATCCTAGATCTAAATGAGGCATACTATTCTGGAACTCACCACTATCTTTGATCTAGTAGATTACACAGGTACACTACCAAAAAACTGCCTCCAGTTTTGCAACTGATTCCTATAGATTTTGGGGTGCTGAATCCAGGAAAAATAGCCAAAATGTTCCATCACGTCACGTTTTCTTGCAAAATTAGATTTCTTACCCATATAAGGAATGTTCACATAATTTCTTTTTAGCCGACTGCAGTTTATTTTCTTGGCCCAAAATAGAGGTTGTAATGGTTAACTAACTAGAAACACTCCCTCATGATAGAGTGTTTTGTATTCATTTTATACATTAACAGGACAATTGGGAGGCGGGGGGCTAAATCCAGTACTCGCGCTGGCGCATGTTCTTTCCTGTTCGCCTCGCCTCGTTTGCTCGCTCAAACACGGTGGTTGCGACATGAACGTTCCTGTCAAATTTCAGTTTCTTGCAAGTTCATTATTACCTTTTGTTTGCTCAGTCGTAATCCAGCTTTATTCCGAAGTGGTTCACTACAGTTGTAGTTTGCAGTGCTGTGTATTTGTGATGGCTCACAGAGCCAGAGGTTGCGTCAACTCTCCGGACAGTTTTTGTTTTATTTGTGGGGAATATACCGTGAAAAAGCGGCAGAGCAACATTTCTGCATTTATTAAAAAAGTATATTTCGCCTATTTCGGTTTGAAGTTAGGCGATCAAGACAAACCGTGGGCTCCTCACAAAGTGTGCAAGACATGTGAGGAAGATCTACGCTTATGGATGAAAGGTAAAAAACAAGCATTTCGTTTCGGAATACCTATGATGTGGCGTGAACAAAGAGACCACAGCAGTGACTGCTATTTTTGCTCTTGCATTGTGAAGGGATACAACTTAAAAAATAAGAACGTAATAAGTTACCCCAACCTTCCCTCAGCAATTAGGCCTATGCCTCATAGCAACGAAGTACCTGTGCCTGAACCACCAAAATCTTTGGATCATATTTGTGTGGACGGTTCTGATCATGATGAGACTCATCAGATGGCTTTTCCCGATGAGTCCAGTACTTCCAAGTTTGAAACTGAACCAGATCCGAAACCTGAACTTTTCTCTCAAGCTGAATTGAATGATTTAGTCCGGGATTTAGGACTCCCAAAAGATGCTGCCCAACTGCTAGGTTCTCGGCTTAAAACAGAAAAATCTATTGTCACCAGGAACAACTTTTTATTGGTACCGCAACCGCGAGATACAATTTTTGAAGTATTTCAGCAAAGAGGAAGATTTGGTATTTTGCAACGATATATACGGAGTGATGGAAAAGTTTAAACTCAAGTATGATCCTGCTGAATGGCGGCTGTTCATTGATTCGTCAAAAGACAGCATAAAAGGTGTTCTTCTTCATAATGGCAACACATTCGCTTCAGTTCCTATTGCTCACTCTGTTATTCTCCAAGAAAAATACGAGAATTTGGCCCTGATTCTTCAGAAGATTCGTTATGATGAGCATAAGTGGATGATTTGTGGAGACTTTAAAATTCTATCCATGCTATTAGGGCAGCAATCCGGTTTCACCAAATATCCCTGCTTCCTTTGCTTGTGGGATAGCCGGGCCCGCGACCTACACTGGGGGAAAAAAGACTGGCCAATTCGGGAGTATTTGAGACCCGGTGAGAAAAATGTTCTTCATGAGAGCTTGGTACCTCGTGATAAAATTCTATTACCACCTCTCCACATTAAGTTGGGTCTCATTAAGCAATTCATCAAGTACCTTCCAAAAGATGGTGAGTGCTTTCGGTACCTTTGCTCAAAGTTCCCCTGACTTTCTGAAGCAAAGCTAAAGGAAGGAGTGTTTGTTGGCCCTGATATAAGGAAACTCATTTCAGATGGAGCATTCGCTGAAACGATGTCTGAGAAGGAAAAAGAAGCCTGGGATTCCTTCAAGGATGTTGTTCTCAAATTCTTGGGGAACAGGCGGGATGAGAACTATAAGGATATTGTTGCCAGGATGCTCAATGCCTTCAAAGAACAAGGCTGTAACATGAGCCTGAAAGTCCATTTCTTGCACTCCCATGTGAACTACTTTCCCGAAAACTTGGGGGTGTACAGTGAAGAACAAGGTGAAAGGTTTCACCAGGACATCAAGGACGCAGAGAGAAGGTACCAAGTAAGATGGAACACCACTATGATGGCTGATTTCTGCTGGTTGCTGCTGCGGGAAACCCCAGATGAAAAATACGCCAAGCAGCGCACCAAGAGAAGCATTCGGGGGAAGAAGAAACGGGCCCACCAGGAGATTGATTGACCCAAGAATGACTTTAAAATCTAAACTGTGTTGACAAATATCGTGTTTTTACTAAACTTTGAAATAAAAATTTGCTAGTTATTACCAGAGTGTCGGATCTCATTTATTAGAATTTTATTTTCACACCATCGGGTGTTTGTCTTCATGTATTGCAATGGTGCGGTTTGCGTTTTCTATTCTTACATACATACCTGTACAACATTTTTTGCACATTTCTTTGCTTTGCTTTGTGTCTAACCTCGCTCTTATATGCTCAATGTTTGTGCACATGTATGTGGCTGTTTTAAGTGCAGACAATTTTGATACCATCACAGTGTGTTTTGTTGACATTACTCTATTCTTATGTGCTGCCTTGTTACAATTTTCTTTATTCTTATTTGAATAACTACTAAACAATTAGTATAAAGAATTCATCCAAGAAACTTTTATCTCAATCGCACTCAATCTGAAACGTTCACCTCAAACTGCTAACCCAATGTAGCAAAAAATCTGTACGTGATGGAGCAAATTGGTTACCAGATTTGGATTCAGCGCACCAAAAAACGTAAAAATCAATCGAAACATTAGAGGCAGTTTAAAAAAAAATTTTAGACCTTTCGGGGGATCCAAGATGGCACCTTAATCTGCTTCTGTTCTCGATCTCTATTTTTCCACTATGCCTAAGAGGCAGAGGAAATCTGACAAGAAAACTCCTGCTGCCAAGGAAACTTCATTTACCTGTTTCTGCTGTGGGCCCTTTGGACTCTTTTGTTCTATGAGACAGACCAGTCAGAAACCGTGGATAGCAAGGAAGGAATTCTTTATTAGAACACTCTTACTCTCAAAGCTAGGCCCGGCACAGGCCGTGTTTCGCTTATGCCTTCATCAGGGGCTTATGGCTGCAAAACACATAAAAAACATATTAAAACATCCATAAATAATTAAAACCTATTACAGTTAAAAACGAGTATAAAAACAAATCATAAAGGCACTATTAAAGTACAGCAAAAGACCTCACGTTGAATAGATGAATAAACAAATAAATAAATAGATATGCATATAAAAGTACAGCAAAAAACTCACATTGCTTAAATAAATAAATATGCATATACAAAACATTTAAATGAATCATAATTATAAATAAATAGCAACATTTGAAAAACAATAAAAACTCTCAAAAAGTGACAAACCAGCCAAAAAATATAAAAAAACAATATAACCTATAGTCATATTAAAACCATACCTGTGCGTTCCATAATCTGTACCTTGCCACACTGATTGCTACAATGAGAGAATGGAGGACTATTATAAATGGGCAAACCTAATACTATGATATCCACAATTAAAGGAAGACCCAACCAAGGAAAAGTGCAACAGGACCATAGTGGACAAGTGGTGCAACACATTCTAATATTGTAAATGAGAATAAGACCAAACATCTAATTATACATGAACTTGCATCATTCTCACACACGCGTAGGCTCTATTCCCAAGAAAAAGTTTTGAAACTGTAATACCAACAACGCACCATCTCTTACCTCTATTGAACAAATTGAGCCGCAACTGATTCACAAAATTACTAGTGTTGGTGCCGACAGTCACCTATTCTTATTGCCAAAATATACTAGCGGCTACGTTGTAATTACCGGCTTAGCCGCTGGGCCCCGGTCCCGCGGCTGCCTGGTAACCGGGTTCCCGGGGCCCGGCCACGAGGCAGGCCGCTTCTCGGGGGGGGGGGGGGGCGAGGCGCAGCTAGGCATGCGCCCTGGTCGCCTTCACGTGCTCCTGCAGGGAGCCCGATGATTGGACGACAGAGAGTCGCGGGGGCGGAGGCAGCGCGAGCAAGGAGGGAACGCCGGCTGGCGATCTCCCCTTTCCCTCCTTGCTCACGACCAAGAAGGTTTGTTGCCGTTTTCTTTTCCTCTTGCCGTTGCGGGCGGTTGTAGGCCTCGTGTGCCTCGTCGTGCGCTGGGTCTTCGGGGGTCCCTTCTCGTGCGCCGACGCCTCCCCGCACGGCGCTGGTCTCGCTGTCTCCTTGCAGCTCCCCTGTGGTCTGGGCTGCTCTGCCGGCGTGCGCGCTCTCTCTGGCGCACGTGGGGGGCCCGTTTTCTTGGGTTCCCTGCCTCTCGCTGTTAGCGGGGCTAGCAGGCTCCTGCCTACGGGGTACTCGGGAGATTGCGGGCCTGAGGTCGGGTGGCTGGTGGACGGGCCCTCCCCTCTTTCCATTTCCTCGCGCCCACAGATAAAACTACCTAAATAAATACAAAAAAAAAAAAAAAAAGGAAAGCCTAGGCCCAAAGGACAGGCACTGCGTTCCCCTAGCTTAGGTAGGCCGCCGGCCTCCCCTGCAAGCCCCTAGGCCACTTCAGCCCTCGGGCCTCAGGGAAGCACGCATGGCCAAACAGGTGTCAGCGCACGGCGCTGCCAAGGGGCCGCGGGGCAGGGCCCGTGGGTGCGGTACGGTGCAGCGTGGGTCCGCTACGGCGGGCCACGCTAGGCTGGTGCCCCCTGCTGTTTCGGCTACCGGTTCCCGGGCCGGGGCCCAGCAGGGGCGGGGGCGCAGCAGAACAGGTGGGGCCCAGGGGGGTGGGGCCTCCGGTGGGCGCACCCTGCCCGTGCCTGCGGCCGAGGGTGCCCCTGTGGGTGATCCGGTTCTTCCTACGGAACTCTCGGGGGGGGATGGTGATGTGGTGTCGCTCGAGGGGATGCTTGAGCAGGGCCGCTCGGTCGTCACCGGGCCGGGGTCCCCGCATGCCCCGGCGCCCAACCCACCTCCCGGGATGGGGAGCGGTTGGTTTTCGGCTCCCTCCCCTTCCCGTCTGGGTGCTGGGCCTTCTCCCCCCCCCCCTTGGTCACTTCTCCTCCTCCTGGGTTCCTCGGTTCCCCGGTCCCTTGGGCGTATGGGGCGGTTCCGTGGGGGGGTCTGGGGCCCTGGGGAGGTGGTTGGGGGGGTGGTTTGGGGAGGGGCAAGGGGGGGCTGGGGGTGCTGCGGCGTGGGAGGCTAGGGGCTTGGGGCCTTCGGCGCGTGCCTGGGGGGTGGGCCCCTCGGCAGTTCTCAGTACACCTGGGGCCCCGGCTGCTGCTTTCTCTTCTGTTTCTCCGCAGGTTCCGAGGTGCTTGGCGACCGTCACTGCCATGGCTGCTTCCGACAGGCTGGTGGGAGCGGGCCCTTCGGGTTCCACGGCGTCAGCGGTTGTTCCGGCTCTTGCCACGCCCACTGGGGGCGCCCCGGTTGCCTCCTCCGGGGGGAGTGGTGAGTATACTGTCGGGGTTGTGGGTGGGGTTTCCAACTCGGCTACGGGCTCCGGGGGGGCGGGCAAGGGAAAAGGGAAGCGCAAGCGGGCTCGTCGCTGCCGGCGGGCGTCCTCGTCCTCTTCCTCCTCGTCGTCCTCCTCGGCTTCGTCATGCAGCTCTGTTCCGGGGGCGGCAGATGGCGGAGTTCCCGGCGGGGCTTCCGTCGTGCACTGCGCTGAGCTGTGGGAGTCGGTTCCGCGGAAGTTGCGCCGGCGGATCAAGCGGCGTAGATATATTGACATCTTCCGTCTGCTCGACGGCCGGAAGCGCTCTGGTGAGAGCAGAAAAAAGCGCAAGGACGATGAGAAGGCGGGCCGTGTGCGCAAGGTTTCTCGCAACACACTCAATTGGACTCGCGCTTTTCTGCGTTTGGCGAGTGTCTGGGGGCGTTACTTCCCGGACCAATTCGGGGCGCTATTGGCTTATGC
The DNA here is from genome assembly GCA_033557465.1 of Ichthyophis bannanicus. Taxonomy (NCBI): domain Eukaryota; kingdom Metazoa; phylum Chordata; class Amphibia; order Gymnophiona; family Ichthyophiidae; genus Ichthyophis; species Ichthyophis bannanicus. The sequence continues at coordinate 1,470,236,005 of CM066031.1, forward strand.
CGACAACATTCTGGCGGCGTCCCAGGCCCACGAAGGCTGGGCCTGGTTGAATTACGATGAGGAGTTCCGGGACCAGATGGAGGAGAATAGTCTCTTGCAGTGGGGGACCAAGGACATCAACATGTGGTTGACCCAGATGTTCGCGAGGGGCCGAGACGTTGGAACCGCTGCGGTGGGGGCGAAGGCGGGCTCGTCTCCACTGTCACCGGGGGGCCGGTCCTTTCGTGCCCCCGGCCCCCCTTTGCCACAGCAAAAGGTGGCGGTGGCCGGGGGGGGACGTCTGTTGGCGCTTCAACAAGGCGTCTTGCCCCTTCCCGGACTGCAAGTTTAAACACGCTTGCTCCTTGTGCGGCGGCGCGCACGTGGCCGCGAAGTGCAGCAGAAAGGGGGTCGCGGGGGGGGAAGTGAGGTGTCGCGCGCCCTGGCTGTTACCCCGGTGCGCGTCGTGGCGATGCGACCGTGGCTGCTCGAGTACAGGCGTTCCCGCCGGGGTAGGGCGGCCGGCTTGATTCTGGGGGGGTTCACGCGGGGTTTTCGCATTCCTGTCCGGGGGTCCTCCGCTCCGTGTAGTTCTCGCAACGCCGCTTCTGCGCGGCTCCATAGGGAGTTCATCCGCTGCAAGATCTCCGAGGAGTGTGCTCTGGGTCGGGTGGCGGGTCCCTTCTTGGACCCCCCCTTTTCCCCGTTCACGGTTTCGCCATTGGGTGTGGTTCCAAAGAAGGAGCCGGGCAAATTTCGGTTGATACACAACCTCTCCTGCCCTCCGGGCGACTCGGTCAACGACCATATCCCTCGCGAGCTCTGCACAGTGCACTACGCTTCCTTCGATGCCGCCGTCTCCCTGGTCCGTCAGTGCGGACCGGGGGCCCTTCTGGCCAAGGTGGATATTGAATCAGCGTTCTGCTTGCTGCCGGTTCATCCCTCCGCTTTCCCGTTGCTCGGCTTTCGTTTTGAGGCACGGTACTACTTTGATATGTGTATGCCCATGGGCTGCGCGATCTCCTGTGCTTATTTTGAGGCCTTCAGTACCTTCTTGCATTGGGTTGTGGAACGGCAGTCGGGAGTCTCCAGCATCGTTCACTATCTGGATGATTTTCTGTTTGTCGGGCCCGAGCGTGCTCCGACCTGTCCCGCTCTTTTGAGCACCTTCCTCCGCGTGGCTGCCGCCTTTGGCATTCCCGTAGCAGCTGACAAAACAGTGGGACCGGTTACCTGCCTCACCTTTCTTGGCATTGAGATTGACACGGTGGCTATGGTGGTCCGCTTGCCAGCGGCGAAGGTGCATCACCTCCGCGAGCTGGTGGCCTCTGTCTGTGCCGCTGCAAAGACTTCCCTTCGCGTCATGCAGTTGTTGGTAGGGCATCTGAACTTTGCTTGCCGCGTCCTTCCCATGGGGCGCCCCTTTACGAGGCACCTATCCTTGGCAATGGCGGGGGTGCGGCTACCGCATCACCGGATTCGGGTGTCCTTGGGGATGCGGGAGGATCTACGGGTTTGGGACGCGTTCCTGGCTGGGTTCAATGGAAGCTCCGTACTTCAGTGGCCTGAGTTGTCAAATCGCGACCTTCAGTTGTTTACCGACGTGGCGGGCGGCTTCGGTTTCGGGGCCTTGTCACGGTGCCTGGTGTGCGGAGCCTTGGCCTGCGGCTTGGGTGCACTCCGACTTGACGCGAAATATCACCTTCTTGGAGCTGTTTCCTATCGTGGTTTCCTTTTGGGTCTGGCCTGACCGGTTGCGTGATCGGCGGGTCGTCTTCTGGTGCGACAACGCGGCGGTCGTGGAGGTTCTGAATCGCCATGCTCCCCGATGCCCCAGGGTGGCTGCCTTGATGAGGGTGTTTGTGTTGGCTTGCTTGCGGCTGAATGTCACTGCTCGGGCACGGCACGTGCCGGGTTCTCAGAATTCGATCGCTGACGCTCTATCACGTTTTCAGTGGGAGCAGTTTCGGCGACTGGCGCCTGGTGCGGACAAGCTGCCCTCGCGGGTCCCGGAGCATCTCTGGACGATTGGGACCCCGACCTGATGGATCTCTTGGCGGCATCGGTGGCCCGTAGTACCTGGACGACTTACCGCAGGGGCTACTTTCAGGTGAGTGCCTTTTTGCGTGCGCATGGGTGGGCTGGGGGGGAGGTGCCTGATGACCTGGTTGGCCGCTTTGTGCTTTGGGCGAAGAAGGCGGGATGGGCGCGGTCGGCTGTCACCGGGGCGCTCGCGGGCTTCTCCTTCTTCTGTAAGGCAGCTGGTTGGGGAAATCCGCGCGTCTCCTTTTTGGTTGGGCGGTTGCTCACCGGTTGGGCCCGCGCGCAGCCGGCGCCGCCGGATTGGCGATGCCCAGTATCTCACGAGCTCCTGCTGCAGCTTTGTGAGGTTTTGCCACGGGTGGCCGCCTCGGGCTTTGAGGCGGTGTTGTTTCACGCTTTGTTCACCACTGCTTTTTTCGGCGCCTTCCGTGTGTCTGAGCTGGTTCCTCGGTCGGCGCGGCGTGGGGCTTTTGGGGGGCTGGCTGCGGGACACGTCCGGGTACATCCTGCGCGTGTTCGCATTTTCCTCTCACGTTCTAAGATGGACCAGTCTGGAAAAGGGGGCTGGGTCCTGCTGAGCGCCATCCCTCCCTTGTTGTCCTGTCCCGTGCGGGCTCTTAGGGCGTACGTGCCGCTGCGCCCTGTGGCGCTTGGCCAGTTCTTCATTCATGCGGATGGCAGGCCGGTGACGCAGTTTCAGTTCACGGCAGTGTTACGCCTGGCCCTGCGGGCCTTGGGTCGTGACGAGCAGGGTTACGCGTCGCACTCGTTTCGGATTGGAGCGGCTACCAGCGCGGCGGCTGCTGGGTTAGACCCGCTGGTGATTCGGCGGATTGGCCGCTGGCGATCGGGTGCTTATGCCGGGTATGTTCGCCCGTCCCCAGGCCACAGTGCGGAGTAGCGTGGGGTGCTGCTGAGGTGGCGGTCTGCCTGCTGGGGGGGTGGGCTGGGGGGGGCACTAACCCTTTGTTTCCTATTGCAGAGTGGCTGGCTGATGGTAGTCCATTCTTTCTGCTTTCAGATGGTGCGGCGTCCGGCGACTGGTGGATCATTGGGCACTCCTTTGTCTACTGGGCGGAGCGGCGCGCGGCGATGCGGCCGCTGGGTGTGCACCTGGGTCTCGCCGGAGCCGGAGTGCGGTTGTGCTGGATGGGCCGCCGCAGCATGCACTGGGACCAGCTCCTGGACTGTGTTCAAGCGGAACTCGGGCGGTGCCGGCGGCCGGTCGGGCTGCTGCTGCACCTGGGTGGCAATGACATTGCTGGTTGGGCTTGCCGGCAACTCATTGGGACTGTTCAGAGAGACATTGCACTATTGCGCGGGGTCCTCCCTGGTGTGGCCATTGTGTGGTCGGACATTGTGCCCCGCCCTGCTTGTTGGACCCAGCGGCGCTGGTCAAGGGGATTGTGCAAGGTTAACCGGCAGATCGGGCGCTGGGTCCGGCAGACGGGTGGGGTCCAGGTTCGGCACCCTTGGGCGGACATTACTTGCGCTGGTCTGTACCGGCTTGATGGGGTTCACCTTGCCCCGGTGGGGCAGGATCTTCTTTTGAACGACTGGCAGGAGGCACTTGAGTCGTGGTGCAGGTCGCAGCTTTCCTTGGTGGGGGCGGCGCTAGGATAGCACGCTACCTAGCGCCGGTGGCGGGTGGCGAGCTGGTGCTCGTTGACCCGGCGGCTCATTTCAGCTGGAGGCCGCTTTCCATGTGAGCGGCACGGCTATGTGGGTTGGGAGAGACGTCCCGGTTGGGGTCTCTACCCGGAATTATGCAACCCCTTCAGCCGGCCTTTGCTAACATGGCGAGGCAGGCGGGAAGGGGTAACTGGGGGGGGGGTTGGATGGTGCTCCACTTTGCTATACGGCTGGTGGCGGGCATCATCCGGATGACGGGTGGGGGGGGGGGGAGGAGGCTCTACTCTGTTATGGTTTGAATTGCTGAGTTGGCCCATGTTGGGCCGGTGTTTTCTTACTGTTAATAAAAGCTGCGACCATGCTTTAACACCAACACTTGACGTCTGCTTGCTTTGTCAATGGTTGGGGGGTGGGTGATGGAGGGGTGGGGCATCCAGGCCGAGTAGGGCATCCGGATACCTCGGTTATTAAAAGAAGGAAACCCATTATATCAGCAAAAATAAAAATAATAATAATGATCCCTATATTTAAAAAAAACTGTATACATAAAGAATTACACCGGATGTTAGCGATACTCCAGCTACCAGCTAGTGATCATTTGAAACCCATACCGGGGAGAGCTCCGCTGCCAAAACACAAATCCAGGCAAAAATAGATCAATTTCTTACCTATTCTCGGCAACCTCCGTTCGTTCTTTTACAAATACCAGCTTGTTCAAATGAACGGTACCAGCCAGCCGATTCTCAGATGTACCCATTAACAGGAGATGCTGGCGGCTGCGCGGTGGAAAGAAAAAACCTCAAAAACGCGCGAAGAAAGAATGACGTTGGAGATTGACAGCTAGCCACTCCCCCTAATGCATAAATGTCCACAAAACCTTCTCCTTTAAATAAACAAGCATTCTATCAATCATTATCTATGAACTCTCACTTAGGGAGGGAATAAAATAAAGAATGAAAGTAATGAACATAAGAACATAAGACATGCCATACTGGGTCAGACCGAGGTCCATCAAGCCCAGTATCCTGTTTCCAGCAGTGGCCAATCTAGGTCATACGTACCTAGCAATATCCCCAAAAGACACAGGTTCCACAATGCTTGTACTGGGTCAAGCATTGATATCCTGGGTCCCTTTTTAATAGTGGTTTATGGACCTTTCCTCCAGGAACTTGTCCAAACCTTTTTTAAACCCAGCTATACTAACAGCCCTTACTACATCCTCCGGTAACAGATTCCAGAGTTTGATTACACGTTGAGTGAAAAAATATTTTCTCTTATTTGTCTTAAATAGTTTACCCTGTAGCTTCATTACATGTCCCCTAGTCTTTCTATACTCTGATAGCGTAAACAATTGATCCACGTTTATCCGTTCCACTCCATTCATTAATTTATAGACCTCTATCATATCTCCCCTCAGCTGTCTCTTCTCCAGGCTAAAGAGCCCTAACCTTCTTAGCCTCTCTTCATAGGAGTAGCCTTCCATCCCCTTCACCAATTTGGTGGCTCTTCTCTGTACTTTTTCTAATAACGCTATGTCCTTTTTAAGATACGGTGACCAGAATTGCACACAATATTCAAGGTGCGGTCGTACCATGGAGCGATACAGAGGCATTATAACATCCTTTGTTTTATTCTCCATCCCTTTCCTTATGATACCTAGCATTCTATTTGCTTTCTTGGCCGCCGCTGCACACTGGGCGGAGGGTTTTAACATGTTATCCACGATGACTCCTAAATCTTTTTCCTGGGTGGTGGTTTCTAATGTGGAGCCTTGCATCGTGTAACTATAGTGTGGGTTGTTCTTTCCTAGGTGCATAACTTTGCACTTGTCCACATTAAATTTCATCTGCCATTTGGATGCCCAGTCTTCCAATTTATCCAGATCCTCCTGCAGTTTTCCACAATCCTCTTGGGTTTTAACAACTTTAAACAGTTTTGTGTCATCTGCAAATTTGATAACCTCACTAGTTATTCCCTTTTCCAGGTCATTTATGAATATGTCAAAAAGCAGCGGACCCAGTACAGATCCCTGGGGTACTCCACTATTCACCTTTTTCCATTGGGAATATTGGCCATTTAGCCCTACCCTCTGCTTTCTATCTTTTAACCAGTTCCCGATCCACAATAGTACACTGCCTCCTATCCCATGACTTTTTAGCTTCGCCAAAAGTCTCTGATGGGGGACTTTGTCAAAAGCTTTCTGAAAGTCCAGATACACTATATCAACCGATTCACCTTTGTCTACCTGTTTATGCACACCTTCAAAAAAACATATCAGATTAGTAAGACAAGATCTTCCTTCTCTAAAGCCATGTTGGCTGTCTCCCATTAGGTCATGACTATCTACATGCTGTGTAATTTTGTTCTTTATGATGATTTCTACCATTTTCCCTGGTACTGACGTCAGGCTCACCGGTCTGTAATTTCCTGGGTCACCCCTGGAACCCTTTTTAAAAATTGGTGTTACGTTGGCGACCCTCCAATCTTCAGGAAATACAGATGATTTTAATGAAAGTTCACAGATTACCAATAGCAGGTCTGCAATCTCATATTTCAGTTCTTTCAACACTCTGGGATGTATACCATCCGGTCCAGGTGATTTGCTACTATTCAGTTAATCAAATAGTTGTAATATATCTTCCCGGTGTAGCGATATTTCTCTCAATTCCTCTGCAGTATCACCTTTAAATACCACTTCAGTCTTGGGTAACATCCCTACATCTTCCTCAGTAAAGACCGAAGCAAAGAATTCATTCAGTCTCTCTGCTATAGCCTTGTTTCCTCTTATTGCCCCTTTTACCCCTCTATCATCTAATGGTCCAATTGACTCTCTCACAGGCCTTTTGCTACGAATGTACTTGAAAAAGTCTTTATTTCGTGTTTTTGCTTCCGTAGCAAGTTTCTTCTCAAATTCCCGCTTTGCCTGCCTTATCAATGCTTTGCATTTAACTTGCCAGTGCTTGTGCTGTTTCCAGTTTTCATCATTTGGCTCTTTTTTTCCATTTCCTGAAGGTTGCTTTTTTGGCAGCAACAGCCTCTCTGACCTCACCTTTAAACCATGCTGGCAGTTTTTTGGACTTTCTTCCACTTTTCCTAATGCGTGGAATACAGCTGGTCTGGGCTTCGAGGATAGTATTTTTAAATAACACCCAAGCTTGCTGTAAGTCTTTAACCTTTGGAACCGCTCCTTTTATTTTTTTCCTAACTATATTCCTCATTCTATCATAGTCTCCCTTTTGAAAGTTAAAAGGTAGTACTGTGGATGCCTTTACTATCTGTCCTCCACTAATTAAATCAAACATGATCATACTATGATCACTATTGCCAAGTGGTCCCAACACCCTTATTTCTTGCACCAGATCTGGCGTTCCACTAAGGACTAGGTCCAGTATGGCTTCCCCTCTGGTCGGTTCATGAACCAGCTGCTCCAAGAAGCAGTCATTTATTCCATCTAGAAACTTTATCTCTTTAGCTTGTCCTGCTGTGACACTGACCCAGTCGATACCGGGGTAATTGAAATCACCCATTATTACTACTCTGTTGTGACTTTTGTTAGCTTCCTTGATTTCTTTGAGCATTTCATCATCCATTTGTTCATTCTGGCCAGGCGGTCGATAGTATACTCCAACTGCCATCACCTTCCCCTTCATAAATGGAATTTCAATCCATAGAGATTCTACAGCAAATGTTGTTCCCTGCAAAACTTTAATCCTTTCTGACTCAATGCCCTCTCTAACATAGAGCGCAGCCCCTCCACCAATTTGATCAGCTCTATCATTACGATATAGTGTGTATCCAGGTATCACAGTGTCCCACTGGTTATCCTCCTTCCACCATGTCTCTGAGAGTGCAATAATATCTAACCTCTCATTTAGTGCTATATATTCTAACTCTCCCATCTTATTGTTTAGACTTCTAGCATTGGCATACAAGCATTTTAGAGACTGTATTTTATTCATATTAATCTGGCTATTGGTAGGCAGGGGTAATTTGGAATCTTTATGCTCTGTCTGCTCCTTACTCAAGGGCATTTGGGCTACTATACTCCCTTTTGGAACCTCACTGCTTTTGGTAGTATCCTTCAAGGATACCTTTGTCCGAACCATGCACTCCTGGGTGACTGTCGGCTTTCCCCTAATTTCTAGTTTAAAAGCTTCTCTATCTCTTTTTTAAAGGTTAATGCCAGCAGTCTGGTCCCATCCTGATTAAGGTGAAGCCCATCCCTTCGGAAGAGCCCCCCCTTTCCCCAGAATGTTCCCCAGTTCCTAACAAATCCAAAACCCTCATCCTTGCACCATTGTCTCATCCATGCCTATTGTTAATGAACACTTTCAAACGCCATAGTAAACACTTTAGAATACACCGCCGACCGAAGTAAACTACACTTAATGATTCCATCATTATGACCACAAAAGTTAAAAAATGCCTACATCTTCTCTTATAAACTACTGTTTATATACTGTATATATAATAAATATACCCTATTCTAAACTTATAAAATTTGTATGTATCAGTGAGCTAATACTACCTACTATGACTACCCTTACAGATGTAAGGGACCTTGCAACGAGATTCACCTATAAAATAATCGAATTGCATATACATATCCTACTTACTTTACTCCTGATATTGTAAATTGAGTGCCAAACCAAACAGGAAGAAAAGGCAAGGGGAAACTGCTATCTAAAAACGACCGGCAAGCATTGTACTCCTTAAAGAAAAACCGAAAGGTCCTCATCCATATTTAACCCATTAGGGTGTAAACTGTCTAACTGAAAAATATACCGCTGCTCCAGGCTTGCTATGGTCTTCTCAAGATCTCCCCCCCTCCAGTTCAACTTAACCTTTTTTATAACAAAAATTTTTAAATCTGATATTTTATGGTTATATTCCATCCAGTGGCCTACCAGAGGTTTATCCGCTAATCTCCTATTGATACAGCTTCTGTGCTCTATAATTCTTTGACGAACTGGTCGTGTAGACATCCCCACATATACTTTATTGCATGGGCACTGAATCACGTAAACAACATGACTCGTCAAACAATTTGTAAAGTCAGTTTACACCCTAATGGGTTAAATATGGATGAGGACCTTTCGGTTTTTCTTTAAGGAGTACAATGCGTGCCGGAATGGTTGGTCTGGAGATGCCCAAACCAATGGGTCCCAAGTTGGATGTAGCTGCCAGTCCAGTTGGAGGTGTGTATGGGTCAACTGCAGCAGTGGGGAAAAAGTCGTGAGACATACAACTGTTGGTAGCAGGATGTTTGTAGCAGCTTGGAGCAATAGAGCCTGCACTGGTAACCGCTGCTCAGTTGCAGAGATGAGATGAATGTTCTGCCCCCCTTTATGGGTCCAGTGGCTGGTCAGATTTCTGTCTTTGCTTTTACTTTGGTGAGACCAGAGAGTTTTACTTTAGAATCTATTTGGACTGCAATATCTAAATTGGGTAAGGCTTTGGCTTCTCAGTTGCAGAACTTATTGTTTCAAGCTGAAGGCAATTCTTCCTCAATTAAGAAGAATTCTGAGGAGATTGCTGTTTTGAATGCATCTGTGGACAAACTCAGTCGTAAATCTCAAAAGTTGGAAGGCTGTAATTCCACATTTGTTAAAGATATGACTGCTGGTAAGTTGAAGGTTTAGGCTCTGGAGAACCAGGTTAGGTCTTTCAATTTGCAACTGATTAACTTTCCATGTTCATCTCTAACTTTGGCCAGAGATATGTTTAAGAAATATTTGGAAAAGGTCTTGGGTTTCCCTCCAGAGTCCCACCCACTCTTGACTAGGGTTTACTATGTGTAAAGTGTCAAGAAAGAACTGGTTGGGACCCAGCAGCAATCATTAGCAGAGATGCAACATATGGATATTAAAATATCACAGAGATCTTGGCGTCTTCGGCTTTGGAATCATTGATGCCGTCTACCCTATTGGTTTCCTTTGCATTGCCTTCTGATTGTAATTGGTTACTGAAATTATATTTCAAAAAGTGGTCTGCTTTCTTTAAGGGTTTCCAAGTTCGTATTTTTCCTGATTTATCTAAGGAAACCAGAAAAGGAGGAGAGAATTTCTTCTTTTGAAGCTTGGGGTATTGCAGTTTTTTGTTTTTGTTTTTGTTTATAAAGTTCCCCTGTAAATGCTGAATTAAGCTGCAGGCACTTAATTATGTTTTTTTGAACCATCTCAACTGGTCGCTTTTATCAATGCTCGTAGACCCATTGATCTCTAAGCTTTAGGCTAGATGTCCGTAGTATATTTAGATGTATGCTGGCTGTTGTAAGCTGATTTGTTTCCTAACTATTATAATATTTGATTTTCTTTTCTTGATTGATCCCCCTTTGGTGAAGGGCTAGAGGGAAATGAACACTTAATTTATTATGTTTTTCCTTTTTTCTTGAGGATATTACCACTGGTATTTTTATTTCTGTAGCAAATGTAAATGTTTGGATTATATTAAATTGATAAATAAAAAAACAAAACAAAATGAGATCTTTCGATTCTAAGACTCCAGGAGCAAGGAACTGCCCACTGCCCACTCTATCTGAAAGTAAGTTGCTTTACACTAGCAATGAAAAGGTGAGCAAAATCTAAACAAATTAAAATAGAAAATTAGAAGTATGAGTGAAATTGTGCTTGTGGGAGAGTGCAAGTGAAGAAGACTGATTATGATCAAGGTTTAGCAAATAAGCTGTCCATAAGATGACATAAGGAGAGGAGGAATATCCTAGTGGTTAGAGCACTGGCTTGGTAACAAAGAAACCAGGGTTGAATGTCCACTAGCACTTCTTGTGGCCTTGGGCATGTCACTTAACCCTCAGAAGAAAGCCTGGAAATCTACTTCTGGTCACACTGTCAAGAAAACCTAGGAACTACTGGGTCACCAGGAGTCAGCACTGACTCAAAGGCACGCATGCCATGCAAGATGACAAAATAGTTTGGTGGTACCTTATAGGTATGACACCAATCTCTTTCTCATTTTAGCTGCCATAGATTGACATAGCTATCCTTTTGGAAGTGCCCATAAGATGGTGAAGCAAACATCCTGCAGCATTCACACATATACAGCCAACGTGAACGGAGTTCAAATATTGTCACATTGTGAAATGTCACAATGAAAGCTAAACCATAGAGATGAAACTAGCTGGGTGTTTCATCTGTGACTCAATTATTTTTTTAAATATTAAAAGAACATTGGGCTGGATTCTTGGTTTGGATTCCTGAAGCTGGATTTGCTGAGCCATCTACACCTGGCAAATATGACCAAGAGATACAGCCTTGCTAAGAATTTGAATATGAATCATTTATTTTATATTTTAGCTACCTTTTAGTCTGGTGCTCTGGCAGCCTTTAATTCTTCTGGAGAATTACCCGAGTTCAGCTGTCAGTCTAGAAAGAAAAACTTACAGTGTTTGGCAGCCTTCTTTGTTTTAGTCACTTTGATTATTCGTAATTTTTTTTTTTTTTAGTAATTTCTCATAACAATACAAAATAAACACAAGGTAATAGCCATTATCCATACAACATAGCAAGAAATACATTACAATACATCCTGATACTCATCAAGGAGATGCCGGATAAATACACTCACAAATCCTGAATGATTCATGAGATTATAAATCAAAACTCTATTTCACATATCGGTGAATCTAATAAAGAAAAGAAAAGGAAAAGACGGAGACCACTAAGTCTTACCATCCAAAAAAAATGTAACTGCTCTACTTCAATAAATACAAATCTTTTTCCCTGATAGAAAACATGACATTTACATGGGAATTTTAAATAAAAAGAGGCCCCCAGAGCAATAACACGGGGACGCAAATCCAAAAATGACTTACGTCGCCGCTGGGTCTCTCTAGAAACATCTGGAAATATTTGTATGGTCTGACCACAAAGCAATTCATTCTTTTTCTGAAAATAAGCACGAAGAACTCTGTCTTTATCCAACATAGAAATAAACGTTACCAGTAGAGTAGCTCTAGAATTAATAATATCATTATCTGACTCAATAAACTCCGAGAAATTTAGCGGAGAAGAGGCGGGGTGTTGCGACTGGACGCCCACCACCCCCTCTATCTCCGCGCTAACCACATTACCAACAGGAACATAAAAAAGTTTAGAAATACTGATTGCCTTAGAATCACTAAAACACAAAACCTCATGAAAATATTTTTGTAGCAAAATCAAGGGAGATAAGAAATGTGTCTTCGGAAAATTAAGTAAACGAAGATTATAAGATCTAAGCATATTTTCTAAATATTCATCTTGCTTATGCAATACCAATGAATCCACTGGGATCTTATCTAGTAAAGCCTTATGAGAAAGAAAACCAGAATCCTGAAAATCAGCTCGCTTTTCTAAAGACAATATTCTATCCTGATGGTCAGTCAATTTCAACACAGTCTCATTAGAGAAATCCGAGATCTTCTTCAGTGAAGAACCTAAAGTAAGCTCCATACGGGAAACAATAGTCCAAATATCTTTCAAGGATATGTCCAACGGTGGAGTATGAACTTCAACAACCGGGGGAAAAGAAATCACAGAAGGCATAGATATAGATGGTACCGCAGTTTCCACCCTTAAAAAAGAGGTAGGCAATACATCCGAAGCAGAATTAACTAATACTGGCTCCGTCGATAATGAAGCAGCATCAAATGCTGAGTTAGAGTCACCGATGGGCGGAGTTATGCCCGTTTCGCTAAGAGGAGTGAGAGAAGAAGTACTCACGGCTGACGTATCTGCAAGGACATTCATTGCCGACTGAGTTGAGGCAGCCAGATCGTGTAATTGTACATGTACATCCATTGGACCGATAGTTTTAACTGCCTTCACTTGGACAACCGGCGGTAACTTCTTTTTTCTCTTCCCCATAACAGGGAATAACCTCCTCAACCGACGTGGACCGAAGGGGCGCCAAAGGGGCGTGACCTGCCCCTTTGGTCACGCCCCTTCGGGAACGCCACCAGGGGACGCCCGCGACCGCGTCCCGCGGTGGGGCAGATGATTTTAAAGCCCTCAGAGCAGCTCAAGAACCAATCGGGAGAGCCACCAGCACCAGCAATCAATCAGGAAAAGCAGCAAGGTAAATGTTCAGCTGAAATCGGCACCTCCATTCGTAATTTAAGATTAACTTGTTTTATGTCTTTCTGCTAACAGGCAACTTCATTCTATTCTCTTTTCCCTTCTCAGCTCCTCTCTGAAGATGGTGCCCCCCTCTCCATCACAACTGGCTGCCATTTTTCACTACAAGATCATCACTCTGCAACAAGGTTTCCCCTCTGCATGTCCCATCTCTGCTCCTTCTTCCCTATCTTCTCCTGCCTCCTCCTCACTGTCTCTGGCACACACCTGGGATACCTTTAATCCTGTATCCTCCACTACTCTCTTCAGAATCCTTTCTACTTCTCGAAAGACCACCTGCAGCCTCGACCCCCTCTCCGCTGACTCTTTGGCACTCAAACCTAATATTTGATCCATCATCAATAACAGCTTCATTTTTGGTGTTTTCCCGTCTGTTTGGAAGGAAGCCATAGTTCGCACCCTCTTGAAAAAAACCTCCTTAGACAGATCAGCCACCTCCTATTACAGACTTGTCTCTAACTTACTCTTCCTATACAAACTGCTCAAGAAACTTGTTTTTCAACAGTTGTCTGCTCATCTTGAATTGACTAATACATTGCACCCATGCCAATCAGGCTTCTGTTCCATCCCGGTCACTCTACCAACACTATTCTACTCTCTTTGCTTAGCGAGCTTCATCACTCTCTGGATTACATAGTAACATGGTATATGATGGCAGATAAAGACCAGTATGGTCCATCTAGTTTGCCCAGCAAGGTGGCAAGAGTAGGTGCACTTGCTGCTCCATGCAGGTCACCCCTCCCCGTGCCTTTTTTTAGGGGTGTACCCACCATTCCGCGTAGGTCACCCCCATTTGTTCAGATATATGAGATAGTTATGCTTTTTTTATTTTATCCTGTTGCTATAAAGAGATCCACTATGTCTGTCCCATGCCATTTTGAATTCTGTCACTGTGTTTTCCCCCACCACTTACAACGGGAGGGCATTCCAAGCATCCACCACCCTTTCAGTGAAAAAGTATTTCCTGACATTGCCTTTCAATTTACCCCCTTGCAGCTTCATGTTATGCCCTCTAGTTTTACAGCTTCCCCATCTTTGGAAGAGGTTTGTTTGTCCATTAATACTCTTTAAGTATTTAAAGGTCTGAATCATATCTCCCCTGTCCCTCATCTCTTCCAGAGTGTACATATTTAGGTCTTCAAGTCTCTTCTCATAAGCCTTCTGATGCAGGCTCCAAATCATTTTGGTTGCCTTCCACTGAAACGCTTCTGGCCTTTTTATATCCCTTGCGAGATACGGTCTCTAAAACTAAACACAATATTCCAAGTGAAGCCTCACCAGCGACTTGTACAGTAGCATTAGTACCTCTTCCTTTCTGCTGGTAATTCCTCTCTGTATGCAACCCTGCATCCTTCTGGTTTTTGCCACCGCCCTGTCACACTGTTTCGCCACCTTAAGGTCATCAGAAACGATCACGCCAAGGTCTTTCTCCTGGTTCGTGCACACCAATCTATACCCCCTATTGCATACAGTTCCCTTGGATTTCTGCTTCCCAAGTGCATGATACTACAGTTCTTCACATTGGATTGTGGGAATGCCACTATCACTGTCTCCCTTGATTTATCATCAGTTTTTGATCTTGTAAATCACGATCTTCTTCTCACACGTCTGCATGATATCGATCTTCAGGGCACCGTTCTCAATTGGTTTGAATCCTTTATTTCACAGCGCTTTTTCCATGTCACCATGGGCTGCTTCCTCTTCTTAGCCTCTTCTCTGCGGTGTCCTCCAAGATTCTGTGTTAGCACCTCTTCTTTTTAACATCTTCCTCGCTCCACTAGCACTCATGATTCAGCACTTTTGTATCTCTGTTTACTTCTATGCTAATGAAATACTCCTACTTCTCTATATCAATCATTTTTCCCCAGATCTTTCTTCCCTGAGCACTTGTCTCACCCGTGTTGCTTCCTGGCTATCTGCGAACTGTCTCAAACTCAACCCCTCCAAGACCACCGCTACATGGCTCACCGGATCATTAACTCCTCCCCTTGTTTCACCTACTCTTGATAGCTCACTCATTCAGCTCACACCCTCCTGCTATTATCTTGGAGTCTCTCTTTTCATGAACATAGCAGTCAGATTGTACAACACTTTCTCTATTCCCTCCATCATATCAGAGCAGTTTGTTCCCTCCTGTCCACTTTTGCACTGATCACTATTGTTGTTTCACTTGTTCTATCCCACCTCGATTATTGTAATTCAGTACTTTCCAGTCCCCCTCAATACTCTCTGAAACACCTTCAACTTGTTCAGCACATCGCAGCCAGATTAATCTTCCACTCCTCCCAATTCGATCACATAACCCCTCTCCTTATCCGTCTTCACTGGCTTCCCACACTATAAAATCCTTACCTAGGTTCACAAGAATCTCCACACTGGTTCCCCACAATATATTTCATCTCTCCTTGTCCTCCACACTCCCCAATGCTCCCTCCGCTCCATTCACATGAACCGTCTTCTCCTACCCACCCACCCCTCCTTCTCAGGCACATCTGGAATCAACATGTCATTCTGCTTTTTATTTCCTTGGCTCTTCCCTATGGAATAATCTCCCTCCATCACTCCGGTTAGAGCCCTCCTTTTTGAAATTCAAAACTCAGCTTAAGACTCATTTATTTTGCACAGCCTTTGACCTCCCACCCAATTCTCTTTGTGTTCCCCTCTCCCCCTTCCTGCTGTTCCCTGAGGCCCTCTTATTGTCATGTCTTGTGTCTCTTTCCTATTTATTATTGGTGTTCTTTTTCTATTTCTGCTTTTATTGAATTTTTGTTGTAAACTGCTCTGCTGTCCCTACTAAGGATGTATATCAAGTTTTAATAAATGAAATGAAGTGCAGCATTACATGGGTTACCTTTATGAAAAACATCTTGCCATTGCTCTTTCCCTGGAAAGGATGCACTGTATTTATACATTATATAGGAATCCTAGGATTGTTTTGAAAAAAAAAAAAAGAAAAAACCCTTTAATTGTAATCTCCTGACATTCAAATTCATTAAAAAACAATGAAAAGCTCATTATAACTAGACAAAGGCAGATGTAAGCATCACTTTCTATCATTATGCTCATTATTTCAACCTTTAATTGTACACTCATTAATTAGAAGTTTCAGACAGCTGTAATGACAGCTTAAAACATGGGTCATTAAGAAATGTAACAGCACATTAAATTTTGCTTATCATGCAAATTGTGCAAGGGGTCAGAAATGCTTCTCCAATTTATAGTAATAAAGGAAAGGGTCTCCAAACGGCACTTTTATAAACAGCACTTTTGTAAATGACAAGGGCCAAAACTTTTAACACTCTGCTATGTTGAAATGTAAAGCGTAGTTACTCATTTGTAACAGATGATTTCTGGGAACAGCAAGAATCAGTCTTCACATATGGGTGACGTCAGCACCAATGGACCCCGCACGGGAATGCTCCACAGCATCCAATAGGAAAGCCTTTGGAAGCATTCCATTGTGCCTGTGTCCCTGCCTTCCCACTTTCCCAACTCCTCTCCTCAGCTGAGTTTATAGCTGAGAGGAAGAGAAAAAATAAACAAACTCTGCAACTCTTAGGGGAGGAGCGCAGGTTGTGAAGACTGATTCCTGCTGTTTCCTGAGATCACCTGTTACAGGTAAGTATGCTATCTCCAGGAACAAGCAGAAATGCAGTCTTCACATATGGGACTCACTAGCTCCCAGGTGCCTGACTGGCAATGAGGGGGGAACAGTGATCCCTGAGACCAAAAGCTTGTAGTTGAAGAGTCTGGAAGAGTTGTGGGCCATTGGACTTGATTCGAGGAAGCGATACTCCCCCATTGATAATCTGGTCTCTTATAGAAGTCCAGGACAGAGGATAGGAGTTGAGTTTAATTCCCAAAGAGGTGCTGAAGTATTATTTATTTATTTATTTAACAATTCTTCTATACCGCTCTATTTTAGATCAGAGCGGTTTACATTTAACATCAACTATACAACACAGGCAATTTGAGTTGTATTTACAATAAACAGGGAGATCAACTTGGAAGTAACTGGGGGAAACTATTTACATTGTATTTACACTGGTACCTGTTTTCAGGCAGAACATATCTACATCTTACATCTTGGCCAAAGACAGTATCCCAATAGGAGTCTCTGTCCAGACAATAGTGTACACCAAAAGTATGAATGGAGGACCACGTAGCTGCTTGACAGATCTCCTCTGGATACTGAACAGAGACTGGCTACAGAGGTTGCCATAGCCTACACATTATGAGCAGTGATATGACCCTTCAAAGAGATTTCTGCCTGTACATAAGCAAAAGAAATGCAATATGCTATTCATTTGGATAGTATGTTTTGTCACCAGTAGGCTTAGGTGACTAAGATCAAAGGAAATGAACAATTGAGAGGATCTTCTGTGATCCTTAGTTCTATCCAAGTTGCAAGCCAGTGCTCGCTTGCAGTCTAAGGTGTGTAGTGCTACTTCAGCCCGAGACACATGTGCTCTTGTGAAGAAAATAGGTAGGATTATCGGCTGGTTTAGATGGAAGGAAGAGACTACCTTCAGAAGGAAATGCAGATGGGTACGCAGAACCACCTTGTCATGGTAGAAACAGGTATAGGGTTGATCTGCCACCACAGCCTGCAGTTCACTGATGTGGCGAGCTGACATGAGGGTAATGAGAAAGATTACATTCCAAGGTAGAAACTTCAGTGAAGTGGTTGCTAAAGGCTCAAAAGGAGGCTTTAGAAGTTGAGCGAGAACCACATTGAGATCCCAAGCCACCAGAGGCGGCTTAATGGGTGGCTTGGTGAGCAGGAAACCCCGCATGGGGCGTGCCACTAAGGATGTGAGGAGATAGGTTGATCAACTAGTAGGTTGTGAGAGGCCGCAAGGCACTAAGGTTAACTCTCACTGAGTTAGTTTTAAGACCTGCTAAGGATAAGTGGAGGAGATATTGTAGAAGGGACTCCACTGGACAAGAAAAGGGGGTCAATGTCTTTTGGGGAGCACCAGAGGGCAAACCTATGACACTTGAAGCCATAAGATAGCCTGGTGGAATCCTTGCGTGATGCAAGGAAGACATCCTTGACCGCCTGTGGCAGGTTGAGGTCAGCGAGTACTATCCCTTCAGCAGCCATGCTGTCAGGCATAGGGAGTGAAAATTGGGATGGAGGAGCATCCTGTGATCCTGAGAGAGGAGTTTGGACGCAAACCCTAAGCTGAGAGGTTAAGTCTGTGCAAGTTGAAGAATCAGAGGAAACCATGGTTGACGGGGCCAAAAGAAGGCTCTGAGAATCATCGAGCCCTTGTCAACTTGTAGCTTGAAAACCATTTTGGGTATCAAGGGGATGGATGGGAATGCATAGAGCAATCCTGTCCTCAATGTAGAAGGAGGGCATCCTGGGCCTGTCGGTGCAGTAATGGAATCCTGGAGCAGAAGAGTAGAAGCCATGTGTTTTGTGGAATAGCAAAAAGATCTATGAGTGGGCTTCCCCACATTTGGAAGATCCAAGCAGCTATCACCCAATGCAAGGTCCATTCACGTGGACAAAGGATATGGCTTAGCTTGTCCACAAGGACATTTAGTTCACCCAGGAGGTAAATGTGGTGTGAGATGGCAAAGGACCACAGGCAAAGGACCAAAGGATCTCAACTCCCCTGTTTGTTCATGTAGAACATGGTGACTTGATTGTTTGTCCTGACTAGAACAGGTTGCCCCAAACATTGGTGTTGAAAAACCTGAAGTGCATTTGTCAATGCCTGTGGTTTTAGGAGGTTGATCTGCAGGGCAGATTCCTGTTGTGTCCACAGTTCCTGTGTGGTTAGGTCATTCAGATGCGCTTCCCAGCCCAGCTTGGAAGCATCTGCTGTTAGGGTATATTGAGGTGGAGGTATTTGAAAAGGTGTTTGAAAAGGTATTTGAAAAGGTGACCGATGAGTAAGTTCTGTGTAGAGCACTACTACTGAAGGGACCTGATCAGTTGAGGGGTGATGTGGATCTTGTCTCTGAGACACCCTTTGCTTGCATCCATTGGGAATACAGAGTCCATTGTGCTTGTCGCATGTGTAATTGAGAGTAGGGGACAACATGGACCGTGGAGGTTATGTGTCCTAATAGCCATAGCATGTGTTGAGCTGTTACTTGGCTTTGCTTTTGCATTCCTCTTGCCAGCTCAATGAGTTGGGCACAGCAATCCTGTGGAAGGAAAGCTCAGGCCTGTTGCGTGACTATGAGTGCTCCAATGAATGACAGTTGGATTGGAGAGAGGTGAGACTTTGGAAAGTTTATGACAAAGTCCAGGTGTTGGAGCACCATGATGGTGTGATGAAGGCAGAGTCCTACCTCCTGAGGGGAGTCTCCCCTGATCAGCCAGTTGTCCAAGTAATAGAAGACAAATACTTCCAAGGTGGGTAAGCAGGCAGCGACTACTGCAATGCATTTTGTGAAGACCCTTGGGGCAGAGGCTAGACCAAAAAGGAGAAATCAGTATTTGATAGTGGTCTCCTTGAAACAAGAAGCACAGATACTATCTGTGTGAGGGATGGATCAGTAAATGCATGTATGCCATGTTTAGGTCTGAAGAACATGGTCAATTGTGTCTCTGGAGGTTTTGTAGAAGAGCTCCTAGAGAAATCATTTTGAATTTTTCTCAGACCATGAATTTGTTTAGGTCTCTGAAATCCAAGATGGGCCGGAATCCTCCTGTTTTCTTTGGAATGAGAAAATATGGAGAGTAGAAGCCCATTCCTTCTTGAGGAGGAGGCACTCTTTCTATGGCATCCTGGGAAAACAGGTGGCCAACTCTTCTTTTAAGAGATTGTTTTGAAGGGATTGTGTGGGATAATCCCCTGTGAAGCTGATGCGGAGTAAGGTTTCAAAGAGAAGCTGATAACCCTTTTGGACATTCTGAAGTGTCCATTGCTCTGATGTTATGAGGTGCCACCTGTGGGCATAGTGACAGAGTCTTCCAGCTTTGTGGAGGAGTTGGGGACCCTCCAGGGACAGATTGACAATGCTCTCCCAAAAGGAGTCAAAAACCAGGTGCAGTTTGTGCCTGTGCAACTGGTTGAGGCTTAGGAGCCTTGGGCTTCTTGAGCTGGTTAGGGCACTGCTGTATCTTCTGAGAATGCTGAGGTTGATAGGCAGCAAAGGGTGGGTAAGAAGGATAGCATCTCTTCTTTTTAGAATAGAAAGATTTTTTTGAAAGATCCTTTCTCTTGAATAGGTCAGCTGTTTTCCTGGAAAGGCTTTTAGGGTGAGATCATCTGTCTCAATCTCTCCTGCTTTTTCCTTCCAATCTTTGCCAAAAAGGTTTTCTCCAAATCCTGGACCCATTGCTCGAGATCTGATGCATGTAACCAGGCCATTCTATGAGCCGCAACGCAGACTGCTGAAGTACTGCTTGTTGATTTGAAGGCCTCGAAAGAGGTCCTGGTATGAAACTTAGAAGTATTTTGGCCTTGCTTGATGAGTTTGAGTGCTGGCATTGGGGCTGATACACCTGGCAGTAGGCTCGGTGCCAAAGCCTGCACTCCTGGAGCTCTTGATGGTTCCAGGAGTGCCACCAAACGCCTCTCAAGAGCCAGCATGCACTGGTCCAGGGAGTTGACCAATGTCTGTGTGGAATCATCCATGGGGCTCTGAGCTACCGTTCAAGAACATGGAATCAGTAGCTCTCCGGAGGTTGATTTCTTGGGAGCATCCCAAAGCCCCTCTTGTGCTTTGGAGGACAGATCCTCCCACTGGGGCTGTTTGGCTGGCCGATCTGCATCAGAAGCACCTCTAGTGGAGTTGCAATGTGTAATTGGGACTTTGATGCCAATGTCAATGACCTTGGAGTGACCAGAGACTTAGATTTATGTATGGACTTTGAAGAAACCTGAGACCCATGAGAGGACCCATGAGGGGAAGTCAATGCCCTTGAAAAAGTGGAAGCCAGTGAAGTCCAAGGTGAACAATGATCCGCATTGTCTGGCTCAGTTCTTTAGGCCTCTCTTTGTCATTTGCTGGCACAAAGGACAAGAATTGTGTTGATGTTCAGGCCCCAAACATTTTAGACACCAGTCATGTTTATCAGTGACTGATATAGTACCAGCATACTTGGTACATTTTTTTTTAAATCACTAATTGGCTTTTCCATGCCTCAAAAAAGTTGTCTTCAAGATTGAAGATAAGGCTAGGTAGGCCTAAAGGCCTAGTTTGGCAGTGGAAACCACGTTAAAGAAATAAGTAATAGAAAAATGTGAAATAAAAAAGAATTATCAAGACTGGTGTCAGATTCAACGTCTGGCATAGATGGGAAGGCAGAAGCACGATGTTCCACACCAAAAAGATGAAGCATTTTGGCATTGATAGGACGACATGTCTTGCTGGCTCTGCAGAAAACGAAGAACTGACGACAGGAGTTGGGAAGGTGGGAAGGCAGCCACGCAGCCACAGTGGAATTCTCCCAAAGGCTTTCCTAGTGGACATTGGGGAGCATTCCCATGTGGGCTCTGGCTGTGCCAATGTCACCCATATGTGAAGACTGCATTTCTGCTTGTTCCTGGAGATTGACATTTACTGCCTTTACTGAGGAAGTATCACTATGGAGTTCAAACAAACATATGAGAGGGGGTCAGTATATCATAATAACTATTCTCTTCAAATGATTATTAGAGTCCTCTAAACCAATATTTCACCACAGTCATTTACCTTCCTCAAAGTCCTTATACTAAAGTTTACCAACAAAAAATATGACTGTGCTTACGGTTAAGTGAAATAAAAATGTGAACACCATATCTAATTGCTATGTCGCTCTTCTTATAATAATCCATACAAACAGCTCTCTCCATAATGCATTTCCGCTCTTCATATGATGAAAAACAAGCCCAGCATGGGCTGGCTTTTAGGCAGTTGTCTATATCAGATGCTGTGAATAAAATTAGATTTAATACAATCTATAGGCAGAGTGTCTCAGCATTAATTGCCATTATTTTATTTACAGCAAGGCTTTTTCACAAATCTTCTGGCTGACAAGACCTCACATGGGAGGATGTCTTCATTTACAAGGGGAAATGGGAATGAACGTCTTCATATTACTATCTCCATGATCACATATGTACCATGGGGTGGGGGGAGGAGGATTCAAAGACATTTAGGGGGTTTGCAGACTGTACGATACAATCAGCACTTAATTCAAGCCACCTTGAATGATTGCTGTACTATCTCAATAAAAGCATATACTATAGCCCATTGTACTAGCCCCATTCAGCAACATAGTATAGAACTATATCTCAAGATCCTGAAACACATTCAGCACATTAATGCGGGTTTTTTAAAAACAAAGAACATATTTTTTTTTAGTTTGGAGGCACTGTCAACGTCCAGATCTTTTATATTATCCAAAAGAAGCATTACTCTATACAGTCCACTGGAATGGCCCAAATGCCAGTTGAAATTTAATGTGGACAAGTGCAAAGTTATGCACTTAGAGAAGAAGAACACAAACTATGGTTATACAATGCAAGGTTCTACATTAGAAATCACCACCTAGGAAAAGGATCTGGGTATCATCGTGGATAATATGTTGAATCCCTCTACCCAGTGTGCAATGGCAGACAAGAAAGCAACTACAGTAGAATGCACACAATATTCAAGGTGCAGTCTCACCAAGGAACGGTATAGAGGCATTATAATATATTTTGTTTTATTTTCCATTCCTTTCCTTATGATACCTAGCATTCGATTTGCTCTCTTGGCTGCCGCTGCACATTGGGCCGAGAGTTTTAACATGTTACCCACAATGACGCCTAAATCTTTTTCCTGAGTGGTGGTTCCTAATGTGGAACCTTGCATCGTGTAACCATAGTTTGGGTTGTTCTTCCCTAGGTGCATAACTTTGCACTTGTCCATATTAAATTTCATCAGCCATTTTGATGCCCAGTCTTCCAATTTAGCAAGATCCTCTTGCAACTTTCCACAATCCTCTTGGGTTTTAACAACTTTAAATAGTTTTGTGTCATCTGCAAATTTGATAACCTCACTCATTATTCCACTTTCCAGGTCATTTATGAATATGTCAAAAAGCAGCGGACCCAGCACAGATCCCTGGGGTACACCACTATTCACCTTTCTCCATTGGGAAAATTGGCCATTTAGCCCAACCCTCTGCTTTTTATCTTTTAACCAGTTCCTGATCCACAGTAGTACACTGCCTCCTATCCCATGACTCTTTAATTTTGCCAAAAGTCTCTGATGAGGGACCTTGTCAAAGGCTTTCTGAAAGTCCAGATACACTATATCAACCGACTCACCTTTGCCTACCTGTTTATTCACACTTTCAAAAAAACCTAATAGATTAGTAAGACAAGATCTTCCTTGTCTAAAGCCATGTTGGCTGTCTCCCATTAGGCCATGACTATCTACATGCTGAGCAATTTTATTCTTTATGATGGTTTCTACCATTTTTCCCGGTACTGACGTGAGGCTCACTGGTCTGTAGTTTCCTGGATCACCCCTCGAACCCTTTTTAAAAATTGGTGTTACATTGGCGATCCGCCAATCTTTAGGTATTAGAGATGATTTTAATGATAGTTCACAGATTACTAATAGCAGGTCTGCAATCTCATATTTCAGTTCTTTCAACACCCTTGGATGTATACCATCCGGCCCAGGTGATTTGCTACTCTTCAGTTTATCTAATTGTTGTAATACATCTTCCTGATGTATCGATATTTCCTTCAATTCTTCCGCACCTTTAAATACCACTTCAGTCATGGGTAACATCCCTACATCCAGACCTAAGTTCGCCCCGCACGGCTGCTGCGCTGCTCGCTGGCCAGCCCAGAACACGAAGGAGTGCCCCAACATCCAACAGCCCCGCAGACACATACCCCCATCTGAAACAGAAAAGAACAGCATTAACAACCCCCAGCCCTCAAGCTGGAGACTCATAATCGCACATATCCCTCGAACGTCCTCGATCACCCCTGCCAATGCTCTCTATCTGCTCCCCCGACAAACCCGCCGCCTCAGCACTGGTCGCCACCCCGATCCGAAAAGAGTGCGCCAAAAAATGCCATGGGTCTTCCCCAATCCGCCGCAACACCATGCGCAATACTGCTGTGACCTGAAACCGCGTGAGCGTTCTGGCGTCCTTGTGCACAAACAGACCCCCCCCCCCGCAGTCCGGGGGCACCCCCAAATAATCTCTCATGGTGGCTATCGGGCATGTAAGCCCGCCTGTCGCCCTCAGGACCACCCATAACCCTTTCCCCTTCTGGTCCGTTTTGGACTTTGCTAACAACATGCGCATCCGCGCCTTCTCCATCCATACATGCTGCGACGCAAACTATTCCCACTACCCACTTTTCCCGAATCCGCTGCCAATTCGCCAACCCTAAAGGCCCCAAAAAAGGCCAAACAGAACACTGCCCGAAAGAGCGCATCCTCATATGGCGACGTCGCCACCCCCAAGAACTCTCAGCACAACCTCTCCAGTAGATCGTGCGTTATCGGCAGTCGGTGATCCCGCGGAACTGGCTATGAATGCTCCCACCCCTGGAGTAACCGCCTGGCCAGGAACCCTCTGCCTGAGAATGCTCCCAACCCCACCGCCCTGGCGATGAACCCAAACCCCGCCAAATGACTTTGCACCGCTGATCTCGTGACCCCTTGCTCCTTCTCCCAAACTACATACCTCCCAAGTCACAGATCTGGCACCACCCCCCCCCCCCCGCCCATCCTATCCCACGCAAAAATTCTTGCACTCGCTCACAACCCCGCTGATAAGCTTCCCAGGTGCTGTCCGCCACTGAGCTCTTCAAGAGGCACCTCATCGCTGAAGGCCACAGCTCCACAAGCTCCAGGGGACCATGAGCCCCTCCTCGTCTGCCTCCGGTGCCAACTTCCGAAAACGCTCCAGCTGCAAACAGGAAAGAGCATCAGCAATTTCATTAATATGCCCTGGTATATGCTGTGCTTTCAGATCAATATTCAAACGCATACATGCCAGTATCACCCGTCGCATTAGAGACGCCACGAGGCCGCAGCGTGGCAAATAACGATTGACGACATTGACCACCGCCTCGTTGTCGCACCACCACAGAACTCTGCGGTTAACCAACTTGTCCGGCCATAACTCCAACACTACCAATATTGGAAAGAGCTCCAAGAAAGTAATATTACTCAACAATCCTTCGTCAACCCAAGCCTGTGGCCATCTGTCAGCACACCATGCCCCGCCGAAATAGATTCCCAGACCAACTCCCTCAGCGGCGTCCGTGTACAGCTGCAAGTCCTCACTGGAGGTCTCCACCTCAGGCAATATGGATGTCCCATTGAAAGCCCGTAAAAAGACATCCCAAACCCGCAAATCATCACGCATTCCCTTAGACACGCGAATGCGGTGATGTGGCTTTCGCACACCCGACGTCGCTGCAGCCAACCGCCTACTGAACACCTGCCCCATTGGAATGACTTTACAAGCAAAATTGAGGGAACCTATCAGCGCCTGCAGCTCTTTTAACGTCAGTTTTGACGAGGCCAAGACATTGGCCACTAACACCCTCAACTTCACCACTTTCTCCCGCGGCAGCTGCTCCACCATGTTCAGCGAATCCAACTCGACCCCTAAGAAAGTAATCTTCATCGTCGGGCCCACCGTCTTACCCTCCACCAGGGGCACCCCCAACTCGCCCGCCACATCAACAAAACCTCCCAACAGCTTGCTACAGCTCTCTGACTCGGCCCCACCGACAAACAGGAAATCGTCCAGATAATGCACCACCTCAGAGCTTCCTACTCTCTGGACCACCATCCAATGCAGGAAGGTGCTAAACTTCTCGAAGTAGGCGCAAGATACTGCACAACCCATCGGCATACACTTGTCATAGTAGAAAGCGCCCTCATATTGGAAACCCAGCAACCTGAAAGCCGAAGGATGGACTGGCAACAAGCGAAATGCTGATTCTATATCAACTTTCGCTATCAATGCCCCACGACCGGCACTCGAGACTAACTCCACCGCCCTATCGAAGGAGGCGTACCTCACCATACAAAACTCCCGCGGGATACAATCGTTCACCGATGCCCCCAACGGCGAAGACAAATTGTGTATCAACCGAAACTTACACGGTTCCTTTTTAAGGATTACACCTAAGGGGGAAACAACGAAATTCAGAAACGGCGGGTGGCTGAAAGGCCCCGCTATTCTTCCCAATTGCAACTCGGCTGCTAACTTCTCACGTGCAACTGACGCCCAGCGCCAAATACTCGGGGAATTCCGCGCCGCTGCGCCCACCACCTCACCTTGAACTGGAATGACAAAACCAAACTGAAATCCTAATTGCAACGTTAACCTATCTTTCTTCTTCGGATACCTGAGAAGCCAACTGCACAGCACCGGTACCCGAATTGGAGAGGGGGCTACCTCCCCACTAGTACCCTTACTTGGATCCCAGAACCGAGGGTGGCACGGTCCCTTTCTTAATGCATTTTGATGCTGAATGGGGCCCCCCCAGACCGAGCACGCATGCCGGAATTTACAGTCCGGAAAGGGGCACATTGGCAGGCTAACACTGGAAGAGTGCAAGCAGTGTGGGCTCAGTAAGGTGTAGGCATTTACAGTCCGGAAAGGAGCACATTGGTTTATTATACCTCCAACACACATCACCCAATTTATTTATTTAACAATTCTTATATACCGCACTATTTTTCATCAGTGCGGTTTACATTGAAACAATAAACACTTGGACATACAACTAGTCCTACGTTTACAGAGAACAGGGATTTGAACATGGGAGAACTGGGGGAACTATATACATTTGAGATTTAGCTACTGGTAATTAACAGATTGGATTCATAATAGGGTTTTGCTGTCAATTTAGCTTACATCGTGTTTGCTTACATCGTGTTACTTCATCTGCCCTGGGGGGGCCCTGCCACGAAAGGAACGACTCGCCCCTACTGAAACCCCTTGCCCCACCTTTCCCCCACCCCCACCCCCCGCACCAGCCTTGACCGACATCTGTGTTAACCACAGGTTAATGTCTTGCGTCCCCCAAGTTAAGAGCTTATTCTCCTCCATTTTGTCCCAAAATTTTTCGTCATAATTAAGCCACGACCAGCCCTCGTTGCTCTTGTGATGCTTCCAAAATAGAGTCGGCATATGACAGCAAGCTGCCATACTGCTCAGGGAAATGATGACCCCAAACACTCGCCAACCACAAGAACGATCTAACCTAATTGACTATGAATGCGCCCAGCCTTCTCATCCTCCTTCCGCTTCTTTTTGCTATCCCCGGAGTGCTTACGACCCTCGAGCAAGCAAAAAATATCAATATACTTCCTTTTCGTAATCTTCCGTTGCAACTTTTTTGGGACACCTTCCCATAATTCTGATAAAGCCGCCAAGGAGGCCGAACCCGTGCCCGCCGGTCCAGAAGCCCCCCCTCCAATGCCGCTACCCTCCTACCAGCTTCGCCCGACGAAGACTCAGAAAACTCCGAAGACGATGAGGATGATGATTCCGAGCTATGCCGGCGCCGACAGGCATGCTTCCTTTTCTTATGCGCCTTCCCCGACCGCTCTGCACGCAACCTATGCCCCCCGCTCTCGCCTACCTTCATCCCCAGTCACTCACCCGCCATGCCTGCAACCGCTGCTCCTTCGTACACAGATAGCAGCCCAGCACGAGGATCCTCCATCCGCTGTTGTACATGTGCTTCTTGTGCCCATTCACCCGCGCTCGCCGCCGACCCTGACGCACTGCTTCCGGGATCCATGCTCCTCACTCTCGATGAATTCCCTGCAGGAGGCACACTTCGCAGCGAAGCAAGAAATGGCACCTGTGGAGACAAAAAGGGGGGACATAGCGGAGAGAAACCCGGAGACGACGACGGCTGCCATGCTCCCACCCAATCGATCCCCGATGAGCCTTGCCCCCCAGCTAACCACTGATCCCAGATAGCTTGTTGCCCTGGTGGCCCATAGCTGCCAGGCGCCATCACATACCTGCTGTGGGAGACCCTGCCGCTGACCCTGCCACGAGATGCTCCAGCCCCCGGCCTGCTCCAATCCAAGTGACCCCAAGCGCCTGCTCCCCCGAACTCCCACGTGCTCCCCTCCCCCTCCCCTGAGACCCCAGCAGCCTCCCTATCCCTTAGCCCCACCCCACCAACAGCAGGCTCCGGTGGCACCGTTGCAGACCCCCCCGTCACCCTCTGTGTCCTAACACCACGGCACTGAGCAGCGCGCCCCCTTCCCATTCCTCTCACAGAGACAAGAGACTCTGCAGAACCCCTGGCAGAACTCTGAGCTCTGCCTGTGGCTCTCCCTCTCACCATACTCCGCTGTCGGGATCTCTCCCCCCTGTCGGACCCCCTCCCCCCTTGCCCCCTTCCCTGCCTAACAACAGCAACCCCATTAGCCCCCCGCACCCCCCCAGTGTGCTTACCCACCATAACTTCGTAGCCCCTCCCAAACCACCAATATTACCCCCTCCCACTAGGCTGAGGAACCAAATACCAGTTTTATTCTACTTGTTATTGCCTTTTTTATTTATTTTTTTTTTATTCTTTTATTTTTGCATATTAATCGAGCCCTACAACCCCGGCGTTCCTCGCCCTGCCTTCTTTTTTTTTTTTACTTACACCACGGCCGTAGACCTACTCACCTGCAAACCACTCCACGGCCCAGCACGCTGATCTCTAAGAGATTCGTGGACACACCGGGCCCGATCAACGCCTCCGGCCCAGACCTGCTCCCTCCACTGCCAACGACGCTCCCACAGCAACGATCCTGCCCCCTGGGCACCCGATCGCATGTGCTCCGGCCACGCTGCAAACACCGGAGCACATGCAGCTCCCGCAGCACTGATTGGCTCCACTCGGCTCAACCCCAAGCGGAGCCAATCACTTTAAATGATGCGCACAGTGTGCCTACGCTGACGCGCCTCACCTTCCTCCCCAAATGTGCGTGCAGGGTCCTGCGCCGGGCCGGGCACCCAGTTACGAGCAGGCTCCGGGACCCTGCCTGCGCCCTCTTACTACTTATGTTGTTTCCCATTTTCATCATTTGGCTCCTTTTCTCCATTTCCTGAAAGATGTTTTTTTGGCTACAACAGCCTCTTTGACCTCACCTTTATACCATGCTGTCAGTTTTTGGCCTTCCTTCTACTTTTCTTAAAGGGTGGAATACAGCTGGTCTGCGCTTCCAGGATAGTATTTTTAAGCAACACCCATGCTTGTTCCTTTTAGTTTTTTCTTAACTTTTATTTTATTTTATTTTTTTAGTGCCATCAAGTCAGTGTTGACTCCAGGTGACCCAGCTACCTCTGGGTTTTCTTGGCAATGTATCACCGGAAGTAGATTGCCAGGCCTTTTCTTCTGAGGCAATGGAGGATAAAGTGACTTTCCCAAGGTCACAAGGAGTGCCAGTGCCAGTGCCAGTGGAGGAGTAGCCTAGTGATTAGAGCAACTGCCTAGTAGCCAGAAGATCAAGAGTTTTCTTAACTAATTTATCATTTTATCATAGTATCTCTTTTGAAAGTTAAAAGGTAGTGCTGTGGATTTCCTTGTATCCTCCCTCCATTTACTAAACCAAATGCAATCATGCTATGATCACTATTGCTAAGTGGCCCCAACACCCTTATGTCTTGCACCAAATCCCGTGTTCTACTAAGGACTAGGTCCAAAATGGCTTCCCCTCTTGTCGGTTTATGAAACAGCTGCTCCAAGAAGCAGTCATTTATTTCATCTAGAAACTTTGGGGTATGTTTACTAAACTGTCTTAACATAGCAGCGCCGAAGTTATTGCATGATACGTAATGTTATCGTGAAATAATGTAACATTATCATGCAATAACATCACATATCGTGTGACAACGTTGGCAGCAGCATTAAGGCACACTAACGCTATGAAAGCAGGGTCTGAAGGGTGGAATAAGGCTCCCCAGAGGGCGGAGATAGGAGTCAATGGGCGGAGAGTGGGCGGGGAGAGGCTCCATGCACACTAACGCCGTGAAATGAAGGTCTGAAAATTAGCGCCAGTGAAAACCTCAGGCTAGAGGCACATTTGCAGGAGAGAGAAACCATTTCAGTCAGCAATGTACAGCAAAGGCAGGGAAGCCCAGAAAAGTGATAGTAGTGATACATGTGCAGGAACCAAAAAGGCAAATAAACATAGAAAATGACCAGAACCACATTTGAAATCCCAATAACCAAGCTGGCCAATAGTGATATTAATGATAAACATAAAGCAACACTACTGACAAAGCATAACAAGGAAGATATCATGTTTGAAGGGCCTATGCATTTTCCCCCCAACAAAGTGAATGATCCCACATTGAAATAGCGGTGATCAGGGTTTTTGTTGTTTATATTGGGCAGGTTTGTTATGGCGTGCACATGTGCAGCAACAGCAGAGTGGGCACGTAGGAAAGGGCAACTGTACTGATGCTGTAAATGGGATAGAGGGGGCTGCAGGCGGCACATGCTGTGGTCCAGCTGGGGCACAGTGAGGACTAGGCAGATGCCTAGGTGGCACATAGGAATGCCGGAACTGTAAAGCAGCAAGAAAGCAACTGACGAGGGTCCAACATGGGCATGAGTGTGTGTCCCACAGTGTCACAGGGAATATTACCCAGCAGGTATCCCCAAGGGCACATAACATTGGCAGGCAGTGCCGGGAGGAAGCGCGCATGTCCATGTAGGCACCCCTACCCGAGAACCCACACCATAGGCAGCTGCCTACCGGCACACTGGATGGCCTGGGACTGCACACCACAAGCACCACCGGCATAAGGGCATGTCAGCATGGTGGCGGAGGGGTGCTGGTGGTGGAGGGGGCAGCGGCATCTGCCCACAGCAGACCACGGCCAAGCCCCATTTAGGTGGGTGCCATGCACTGCAACAAAGGTCTGTCTGGCGAACAGTCATGGTATCCCCAGGGAATGATCTGCCCCTGTGACAGCAGTTTGGTGCAGTACACACAGCCAGTGTGTTCAGGAGCAGGTCACAGGTTCAAGTCCCAGCTGTGGCTCCTGCAGACCATGTCCCTATATATTACCCAGTACTAAACCGTGGTAATAAAGACAGAACCTTTATTGCAGATAAAATAAACATGCCTGAAACGCCTATATTTTACCCGACAGAGCACAGACACCATAAACATGTGCAATCCCTAGAGCAGAATTTCCCAACTGCAGTTCTGGAGGGCCAAACACCATTCAGGTTTCATGCTGTCCCTAATAAATATGCTTGTGCTGCATTTGTATGCGCCGTCCCCATTGTATGCAAATGTATCTTATGCATATTCATTAGGGACAGCATGAAAACCTGAACAGTGTTTGGCCCACCAGGACCGAAGTTGGGAATCTCAGCCCTAGAGCAGAGGCCAACAGGGGTACAAACACCCACACCAACAGGCTCCACTTTCCAATGCCTCATGGAGGGTCAGGCTGTTGGGCCCTGCGCAGAGCAGCATCTCCCAATACTGGCACCTGCATACCTTACCAATGCCGTTCTAAACTTGGGAACACGTTCCACATATATCAAAAGGTTGCTATGATTAATGTCAGATAACAAATCCTAAGTTAAACACGATTTGTTGATAGAGATTCATCATAGCAACCTTTCTGATATCTGTGAAGTGTGCTTCAGTTATTGATTCTGACAGTGTTTACCACCCCGGGGAGTGACCCCAACAGTTTTGCGTACCATAGCAGTGCCTGCACTGTGCCCAGGACTGGTATGGTGGCCAGAGCTGCCACAAGCCTCTATATTTGCACAATGCTGGCATAGGTGTGGGAGTGTGTGTCTGTCTATCCAGTGTGTTGTGGCTGCCTACACCTTACTGAGCCCACACTGCTTGCACTCTTCCAGTGTTAGCCTGCCAATGTGCATAATGAGGAGCAAGGTACTGTGGGTATGGCCTGAACAGGGTGGCATGGGCAGGATGCATCTGCACAGGGTATAGGTTAATGGCTGGGACATTGTAGTGCCTGACCACCACCTGCAAGGACAGGGTGGCCACAGCATGTCATGCTGGGATGTCACTCTCACCCTGACTGAACAGTGACCATGACATGGCTAGGTTCCCCGATAGTGCTATGCTCTATTCCTCTCAAGAGATATTTATGGGTTTTATTTTCTGGAGCCCAATCACTGACATACCTGCTTGGTGTGTGTGCTCACATCCCATGTTTGGATGCACGCAGCTTCTCCAGGAACATGTACTAGCTAGCAGACTGTCTGCAGTTAGCATGTGTATGGCTGGAATACCGTGCAGTGAGTGGTGGCTGGCTGTGCTCTCTGCTATTGCATATCAGATAGTAGTAAGGGAACAGCTGAGCTGCTCCAGTGTTCTGCCTGTCTGCCATTACCTTATGTGAGGCGTACAGATCTGCAGCAACTGCCCTGTAGGGAACCTGTTCCACAGCAAGACTGGGGTTGATGGTCCCCTCTATTGCCACCATTGTGGGGGGGAGGGGTGATACATAGTGAGCTTTTGGGTCAAAACACCCCCCCTTCATCTATAACATGTGACCACGCACCCACTCAGGACATGCACTATTCTGGGTGCATCATAGTCCACAAGGGCTAGACGTGACTGGGAAGCACAGATGGACACAGGTGTATCCTAGGTGTGTCTGCAAGAACTACCTATCACACACTAGCACTGATGGGGACCTGCAGCATAGCCTATCTCAGCCAAGCCAGGTGCTGCGGACCTGGTGCTGGGTGCCCCACCTCACCCTCAGGGTGAGCACAGGACCCGCACAATGTCACGGTCTGTAGCTACTCTGTGCCAGTAACACACACGGCCAGTCCCCCTTACCAGGCCTAGGCCTAGCAGACAGGGCACTTTATAATGTGATCTATGGTGCGCTTACGATCGTTAACGTTACATAACGCGCGTTAACCGTAGTTAACGATCGTAAACTCCAGCGGCACGGTAAAACACCGCAGAAGGTGGAGAGCGGGCGGAGAGAAGGGGTCAATGGGCGGAGAGTGGGCGGGGAGAGGCTCCCTTCACACTAACGTGCTGATCTGAAGAGCTCAATTCCAACGCGAATGAAAACCTGCCGTTAAATGCACATTACAGGGGAGAGAAACCATTTCAGTGTCAGCAATGTACAGCCCAGGCAGGGAAACCTAAAAAGAGTGATAAGTGTGATACATGTGCACAGAACAAAAGGGCACATAAACACTGAAAATGACCCCAACAAACTGGAAAAAAAACATAACCAAGCTGGCCAATAGTGGTATCAATGAGAAACATCAACCCCTCCCCCCCCCCCGAGTAAGCTCCATAGAACAGATATAAATTGTGGAATGGTCTATACTCCGTCCCCATACAAGGTGAATGAGCCCACAGTGAAATAGCGCTGCTCAGGGTTTTCCCCACCATCGGACATGGTTCCTATGGTGTGCACATGTCCCGCAACATCAGGGCGGGCATGTCGGAACGGCAACTGGACAGATGCCGGAGAAGGGGATACAGAGGGCCGCAGGCGGCACATGCTGTGGTGTAGCTGGGCCACAGTGCGGACTAGGGCGATGCCTAGGTGGCCCATATGAATGCTGAAGCAGTAGAGCAGCCAGACAGCAACTGCTGAAGGCCCAACATGGGCACGACTGTGTTTCCCACAGTGTCACAGGGGATAGTACCCAGCACGAAACATTGGCAGGAGGTGCTGGGGGGAAGCGTGGACACCTATGCAGGCACCCCTACCCCAGAACCCGCACCATAGGCAGCCGTCTACCTGCACACTGGATGGCCTGAGACTGCGCACCACCAACACCACCAGCAGAAGGGCATGTCAGCATGGTGGCTGAGGGATACTGGTGGTGGAAGGGGCAGTGGCAGCTGCCCAGAGCAGACCGTGGCCTAGCCCTCTTTAGGTGGGTGCTGTGTACTGCAACAGACGGGCCCTGTCTGACAAACAATCATGGTATCACCAAGGACCGTACTGACTCTGTGACAACAAGGTGGTGCAGTGCAGTAAACCAGTGTATTCAGAAGCAGAGGGTCACAGATTCAAGTCCCAGCTGTGGTTCCTGCCAACCCAGTCCCCATATTTTACGCACTACTACAACGTGCTAATACAGACAGCACCTGTATTGCAGATGATGTAAACATGCCCAAGACACCTACATTTTACCCTACAGAGCACAGACACCATAAACATGCACATTACCTAGAGCAGAGCCTCCCAAATGCAGTCCTGGAGGGCCAAACACCATTCCGGTTCCATGCTGCCTCTGATAAAGATGCCTGTGCTGCATTTCTATGCGCCACCCCCATGGTATGCAGATGCATCTCATGCATATTCATGAGGGACAGCATGAAAACCCGAACAGTGTTTGGCACCGCAGGACTGGAGTTGGGAACCTCTGCCGTAAAGCAGCAGCCAACAGGGGCAGACACACCCGCACCCACAGGCCCCATTATCCAAAGCCTCCTGGAGAGGCAGGACTTTGGGCTCTGCGTGCATCTCCCAATACTAGCAGTTGCATACCTTAGTAATGCCACCCTAAACCGCAGAATATGGTACACAAAAGGTTGCTATGAGTACTGGCAGATAGCAATTCCTAGGTTAAGTACACTTTTCTGAGTGAGCTGCATCATAGCAACCTTTCTGATGTCTGTGGAGTGTGCTACAGGTCTTGTGTCTGACAGTGTTTACCAACCTGGGGAGTGACTCCTACAGTATTGCGTACCATAGCCATGCCTGCACTGTGCCCAGGACTGGTGTGGTGGCCTGGGCTGCCCAACACCTCTATAGTTGCACAATGCTGGCATAGGTGTGGGAGTGTGTGTCTGTCTATCCAGTGTGTGGTGGCTGCCAACACCCGCCACAGCCCACACTGCTAGCACTGTTGCCAGTATTGGCCTGCCAATGTGCATAATGAGGAGCAAGGTACCGTGGGAATAGCCTGGATAGGGTGGCCTGGCCTGGATGCATCTGTACACGGCATAGGGCAATGGCTCGGACATTGTAGTGCCTGGCCACCACCTGCACGGACAGGGTGGCCATAGCATGTCCTGCTGGGAGGTCACTCTCACCCTGACTGAGCAGTGATCATGGCATGGTTAGGTTCCCCCATAGTGCTTTATAGCATTTCTCTCGTGTGATATTTATGGGTTTCCTTTTGGGGCCTAATCACTGACTTATCTGCTTGGTGTGTATGCTGACATCCCCGTTCTGGGTACATGCATCTTCTCTAGGACCATGCGCTATGGAATAGCTGGCAGACTGTCTGCAGCTAGTAGGTGTCTTGCTGGAACACCTTGCAGGGTGCAGTGGCTGGAGGCTTGCTGCTGGAGAATGTCAGATAGTGGTGGGGGGCAGCTGAGCATTTCCAGGCCTGCTGTCTGTCTGCTATTGCATTATGGATATGTACTGCTCTGTCTGTTCCCCAGCAGGACTGGGGTTGCTGGTCCCCTCTACTGCTGCTATTGCTTTATGGATGTGTACAGAGCTGCATTGACTGCCCTGTAGGGTGTCTATTCCCCAGCAGGACTGGGGTTGATGGTCCTCTCTACTGCCTCCATTGCAGGGAGGTAGAATGTAGGATCTGTTGGTGAGAGACCCTATTTCCCACCCTCAACCCCAGAGGGGAGGGGGGGGGTTGGGTGGTGGTACATAATCTGCCTATGGGTCCATAAGGGCTAAACCTGACTGAGAAATACAGATGTATCCAAGGTGTGTCTGCAGGAACTACCTATCTCACACACTAGCACTGCTGGGGACCTGCAGCATGGCCTATTTCTGCCATGGAAGGTGCTGTGGACCTGGTGCTGGGCGCCCCACCTCACCCTCAGGGTGAGCACAGTACCCGCACAATGTGACGGTGTGTAGCTACTCTGTGCCAGTAACACACAATGTCAGTTCCCCCTACCAGGCCGAGGTGCTGTGGGGGTGCATACCCCATCTTGTGATCATCTGTAGACTGCTGATTTGCATGTGCAGTGCATCATGGGTACGGGTGGGTTAACCCTATCCTGGTGATCACAGCAGACTGTTTGTGTGGTGACATGCAGTCCTTCTGCAGCCAGCCAGGGGTTTGTTAGCAGCTCTAGAGCTGTAGCCCACTGGTTACTTCACTGCCTGTAGAGCTGGAGGTCATGGGTTCAGACCCCCAGTGGGGTTATTTGATAGGGCTTTCCAAAGTATTGTCTATTTTTAATGTACATTAGTGTTGCCAGCAAAAACACCCTCAGAGTACTGTAACCATAAGGTGCCTCAGAAGGCGCTTTATAGGGCGCCTTATAAGGTGTCCTATAAAGCGCCTTCTGAGGCACCATATGGTTACAGTCCATATAAGGTGCCTTATAAGGTGTCCTATGGAGCGCCTTATAGGGTGCCCTATAGGGGACATTATAGGGTGCCATGGCGGACAGTGGACTTTATAATGTGCCCTATGGATTGCCTTATAGGGTGCCTTATGCGGCACCTTAGGTTACGGCACTTGAGGGTGTGTTTGCTGGCAGCAATAATTAACATACAAATAAAATGCCTCACAAAACAATACTTACATGTCAAAGCTGATGTCTCAGCCAGCCTTATGCATTAGGCACACTGGGGGATCAAACTCATGACCCTTGTATCATCAGTCAGTGTATTAACCATTGTGCTACTCCTCTGCTTCTATATTTACATTTCTGGGCTCCTACTTTAAATTACCGTGCGTTAACGCGCTAAGCGGCACTTCGCCCGATAATGTACGCAGCAGCGCGCGTTATCGCACGATAATCGCATTTTGTTACTTTAAGACTGAAACGCCCACTCCTTTTATGGCAGCCTGCACACTATCGCCGGGCACACGTTAAGACGGTTTAGTAAACATACCCCTAAGGGACATGCAATGAAGCTACAATGTAGCACATTTAAGACTAATCAAAGAAAATGTTTTTTTTCACTTAATATGTAATCAAACTCTGGAAGTCATTACTGGAAATGTAGTAAAAGCTGTTAGCATAGCTGGATTTAAAAGAGGTTTGGATAAGTTCCAGGAGGAAAAGTCCATAAACCATTATTAAAGAGGACCGGAGAAATTCACTACTTATCCCAGAACAAGCAGCATGAAATCTATATATCTTCTGGGAACCTGACAGGCACTTGTGACGTGGATTAGCCACTACTGGAAACAGAACATTGGGCTTGATGAACCCCATTATAGCATATCTTTTATCTTAGTATCAGTGAATGGTTCTGTTTTAGAACCACTCTAGTTTTGTGGCTTGCTTTTTTTTTAGCTTCTGCAGTAAAACAATTCCCTTCCTAAATATAAGATTCAAGAGATAAGATGACCATTTTAACTTAATATGAGAGGCATACTTCAAGCTTCAAAATGGTGACATTTGACATAGTGACCTTAAGGTTTATATATAAATATACTGCAAGATCAGGCATTAACCCTTTCCAGGCCGAGCCAAAACTCTCAGGATCCAAAATTCTGACTACATCTTCCTATCAAATGGTATATAATACATGACCATAGCAGAAGGAAAATCACTATTAGAACATATTGAATAAGACAGGTACAATTTTCCTGAAATATGCAAAAATTAACCCGGCTGCAGAATGTGTATTAAAATTTAAAGTAGGCCTTCAAAGGGTTAAGGATAATGGAACAGATTTTTAAAGTATTAGGGATGCAAGTTGTATTAAAACAAATGGTAAAACAATATTAATGAAGGTATTTTCAGTTCAGTTCCTTTAAGCTAATTAAATGGCTGCATGATGTGAAAATCATTCATTCTAAATCTATTATAGCTTATGGGGCCAGGAAAACCATTTTGCTTCTCAACTTGGTCAGGCACACAAAACTGCCTTGGGGAGGGACAGGAAAGAAGCAAGAGTCACTTTACTAATCATGTTAAAATGTTTTGACAAAGAAGCCAAGCAAGCTTATCAATACCCCACTTCTTTCAAATACTATGGCTACTGATGTCAGCAGGAAACTGAAAAAGAAAGAAACATTATTTTCTGTTCATTTTTTTTCTAGGTTTCAGAGGGATAGGGAGACTTATTAGCTGCAGGCTAATAGAGTTTGAAAAAGAAACGAAAACTAAAAAATATCTGCCAAACTCAGAACACAATAGCACATTTCGGGTTTATGCACAGGTAGAGAGAGACTGGGTTACCTAATTCAGTTTGTATCAGGAAAAAAAAACCCTGAGACCATTAACCGGAGTAGCTGGGACTCGATGCTTCTCAACTACCCCCTGGACCCCACCCCTTCCCCCCCCCCCCAACTTCCACAAACACTCTGACACAAAACATTTGGTAAACACTTCTGGTCACAGCTTTATTAAACTATGAAACCGATTAACAATCAACATCAAATAACCATCATTTTGCATACCCCAGCGGAATGATGCCTCAACAGCCATGTCAATAGCAAGGTGCGCACGCCTCCGCTTTTCCAAATTCTCTCCCCCACTTGGCCCCCAACTTTGACATATAATTAGCAAAAGCCAGCCCAGGGCTTATCCGGGTCGGGGGTACCCCACCCCGTCCCAAGTTTATCCAAGGCTCCGGACCCCGGAAACCTCCAGGATCCCGCCTACCCCCCCCCCCCCCACTGCAACACCCCTATTCAAGTTAACCCTGTGAAATGGGGCGGGCGGGTGAGCCGACGTCCTCCGTACCTCTCAGCAACTGGCCCTGTCCTTCCGCATCTCGCGCTGCAGGCCCGCCTCCATCGCTCTCCTCATTGGCTCTCCCCTCACGCTATGTGATGGGGAAGCCAATGCATTTAAAATTGCCGCCATGTCACGACATCTCTTCCCTCCTCCTCCCCCATCCCGCGGACCCAAAATCGGGTTCCGCATCTCGCCGAGCCGCCCGGTTACAGACGGCCGGCTTGGGACGCTGCCGACGCAGCCTTCATTAACTGGTGTAGGTCAGACTAGATGCTTCTCAACTACCCCCTTGACTCCCCCCTTCCCCCCCCACACACCCCCCCCCCAACTTCCACAAACACTCTGACACAATACTTTTGGTAAACACTTCTGGTCACAGCTTTATTAAACTATGAAACTGATTAACAATCAACATCAAATAACCATCATTTTGCATACCCCAGCGGAATGATGCCTCACCAGCCATGTCAATAGCAAGGTGAGCACGCCTCCGCTTTTCCAAATTTTCTCCCCCACTTGGTCCCCGACTTCACCATATAATTAGCAAAAGCCAGCCCAGGGGTTATCCGGGTCAGGGGTACCCCACCCCCGTCCCACATTTATCCAAGTCTCTGAACCTCGGAAACCTCCGGGATCCTGCCACCGGCACAGGTTACCTCACTGTCCCCGCGCCGCCCCCCAAAAGCTGCGACCAGCGAGCATCCCTCAACACTACCCATTCCAATGTTTCCTGCCAGTCGTTCAATAGTAAATCCAACCCCACTGGGGATAAGTGCACACCATCGCTCCCGTACAATCCCTCACAGCCCACTTCTACCCATGAATGCATTACTTGGTACCCCCCATGTGCACAAACCCAATGGCCAATCTGGCGATTTATTTTCATCAGGCCACGCGACCAGCACCGCTGGTCGCAGCAGACAGGCTGCTGGATAATATTTGACCACATCAGTATTACTCCTAGAAACAACTGCAGCACCACCTCCAGATCTTTCTGCACCACTCGTATCAGTTGCTTGCAGGTCCAGGCTGACAGGTCATTGCCCCCCAAATGCATCAACATCAAGTCCGGTGCAGTCCGCAGCCGCCCGTGGGCCGAAGCAAAGGGAGCAACTGTGTCCAACGAAGACCTCGCTCACCCAGCCATAATACGGACACCACTTCTGGATCCAGGCTCAGATGAGCCCCAGCAGGCCGCACAGCCGCTCGCCGACCTGCCCAATGGACAAACGAATGGCCGATTAGCCAACAGCCATGTGGACCTCGCACTCTATCTGCAAAATAAAAACAGAATTAGCCCTACCATGCCCCTGCCCGACTACCTCTACTGTCGGACATATCCTAGGAACGCCCTAGAGCGCCACCGCCCGATGAGTTGACCCTCCTGGTCCGACAAACCCACTGCCGCTGCACTTGTTGCTGCCCCAATGTGGAAGGAATGTGCTGCAAATTGATGCGGCACCTCCCCTGTCTGCTGTAGAGCCAGTCTTAAGACAGCTGTAACCTGGAATTGCGTCAGCAGACTGCATCTGCGTGAATAAAGAACAAACCCGCAACCTCCTGCCGCCGTAGCAAGTACTCCTGTAATGCAGCCACCGCGCAGGTTGGCACTCCCATCATCTCTTTTAGGACCACACACCACCCCCGCCCCTGCTGGTCGGTCTTAGAGCATGCCAACTGCACCCACACAGACCCTCTCTCCACTTGCACCTGCTGTAGCAGCAAGCCCCCGACACTACCTGACCTCCTGGAGTCCACTACCAATTCCCTGATACAGGAGGCCCCAAAAAACGCCAAGCAAAACACTGGCTTGAATAATGCCGCTTCATGCACAGACAATGCCACCACCGGGAGAGCCGCACATAGCCTCACCAGCACATCGTGCGTCGGCCGTCTGCTGTCCTTAGGCGTTGGGCTCATTCTCCCCACCCTTGCAGCAACTGCCGAGTTAAAAACCCACCACCCACTGGGATCCATCCTGCCGCCTTTTTGAAAAAGGCAAACCCTGCTAAATATGAATGGACCGCCACCTTGGACCACCCATTTTTCTTGGCCTCCACTACCTATTTTGCTAACATCCAATCGGACACCGCGTCCGGCCACCAGCCTTGCAACCACAAGAACTCCTCCACCTTGTCACAGCCCTGTTGGTAAGCCAACCATGTTCTTCTCGCCACCGAGCCTCGTAGCAAACTCAGCATCTCTTCAGGCCAACCTGCCACAAGTGCTCTGAGACCAGCAATCCAATCTCCTCGGCTCCTGGTGCCAATTTCCAGAACCTGTCCCACTGAAAACGAGAAAGAGCATCCGCGATCTCATAAGTACAGCCCAGAATATGTCGCGCTTTGATCACCACGTTCAGCCTTAAACAAGCTAGTACCACCTCCCGCATTAAGTCAGCCACTGGAACACATCTCGGAGTGTAATGATTGATTACACTCACCACTGCCACATTGTCACACCACCACAATACCTGTCTGTTACGCAGGCTATCCGGCCACAACTCCAATGCTACCAGCATGGGAAACAACTCTAGGAAGGCAATGTTAGAAACCAAATCCGCTTCCTGCCATGTCTAGGGCCATCTGTCTGCACACCATGCTCCTGCAAAATAGATGCCCAAACCCGCCACCCCCCCCCCCCAGCCATGTCCAAGAATAGCTGAAAGTCCCCTGGTGACCTCTCTCCCTCCATTATTACAGACGTACCATTGAATTCCTGCAAAAAGATGTCCCAAATCCGCAAATCTTCCTTCATCACCCTGGACACCCTAATCCAATGATGTGGTTTGCGCACCCCCGCTGTTGCTCCTGCTAGCCTTCGCGGAAACACCCTACCCATCGGGATGATGCGGCATACAAAATTCAGTGCACCAATCAATGCCTGCAACTCTCTCAAGTTTGAACTTGCTGGAAACTAACGCATTGGCCACTAACACCCGGAGCTTTGTCACCTTCTCTTCCGGAAGCCTCACCTCCATTGCCCTGGAATCCAATTCTACACCCAGAAATGTTAGCTGTCTCGTAGGACACTCCGTCTTTTCTTCCGCTAATGGCACCCCCAAGTCCCTGGCTAAGTCCATGAAACTGCACAATAGACGTCGACACTCCCCCAACTGTTTTGCTCCCACAAATAAAAAATCGTCTAAATAATGCACCACATTTTCACAACCCACTTCCTAAACCACCGC
The DNA here is from genome assembly GCA_033557465.1 of Ichthyophis bannanicus. NCBI lineage: Eukaryota > Metazoa > Chordata > Amphibia > Gymnophiona > Ichthyophiidae > Ichthyophis > Ichthyophis bannanicus. Next base: position 1,470,277,588 of record CM066031.1, read on the forward strand.
CCAATGCAAGAAGGTACTGAATTTTTCAAAGTAGACACATGACACTGAGCATCCCATAGGCATGCATTTATCAAAATAAAACCGATCTTCAAACCAAAATCCCAGCAACGGAAAACTAGCCAGATGAACACGCAACAGACAGAACGCCGACTCAGTATCAACCTTCGCCATCCATGCCCCAACCCCTGCTTGCCTCACCAACTCCATAGCCCGATCAAACGACACATATCTAACTGTACAGCTATCCCTAGGTATGTGATCGTTGACCGATGTTCCTTCTGGGAATGACAAATTACGAATTAATCTAAATTTCCCTGCTTCCTTTTTGGATATAATACCCAATGGGGCCACTACCAAATTCGAGAACGGCTTTTCCGCAAACTGGCCTACGATCCTCCCTAACTCTAATTCTTTTAACAATTTGTCCCACACTACTGGTACAAAGTGACATAACGAAGGCGAATTGCATGACGTATATGCTACCACCTTACCGGCCACTGGGATGACAAAGCCCTCCTGAAACCCTTTTCCCAACACCACCCTATCTCCCCGCCTCGGGTATTGTTGCAGCCTGGCTATTAATGCCTCTACTTGTATCAGGGTACCGGCCAGACTGCTCACATCACACTTACTTAAGGGCTGACCCACTTAGCAGGGCTGTCCCTTTTATAATACATTTTGCCGCCGAATGCCCCCCCCCCCCCCCACAACTTGAGCACGCATGTCGGAATTTACAATCGGGAAAGGGACACGATGCCTTATTAAATCTCCAACATACGTCCCCTGTTCCCGTACCTCCACTCTTCTGCTGCAACGGGGCTCCTGTCGGCCTAAAGGAACATCCCCCCCTGCTATCCACCCCCCCCCCCCCTGGTTTTCCTCCAATATCCCCAACTCCTGATTTAGAGGACATTTGCATGAGCCACAGATTAATATCCTGTGAGCCCCACGACAAAACCCGATTCTCCTCCATTTTATCTTGGAACCTCTCATCGTAGTTCAACCATGACCATCCTTCATGCATCTGCGCAGCCTCCAGGATGGAATCCACGTAAGCTAGCAGCATCCCGTACTGTTCCGGAAAGTGGTGTTCCCATGCGCTGGCCAAACGCAAAAAAGCTCTTGTCCAGTTCACCACATTCCTAGACACTTTCTTGATGCGACTGGCCTTTTTGTCCTCCTTCCTTTTCTTCTTGCTATCCCCCGACCGCCTCCTGCCCTCCAACAATCGTAAAATATCAATATATCTCATTTTTCTAATCTTGCGCCGCAAACATCTTGGCACCCCTTCCCATAACTCAGCATACACTGTTAATGAAGGGATGCCGCCTCCCGCTTGGCCTACACCCCTTTCCTTACTGCCTACCTCCTGTTCTACCCCACCACCTTCTGATGAGGATGAGGACAACACCGATGAAGAGGACGAGGAAGAAGAATCCGAACCATGCCGCCGCTGACAAGCGTGTTTTCGCTTCCTATGAGCCTTTCCCCCTGTTCCCACCCCCGGTCCCCTACCACCCCCGGTTCCTCTTGTGACTCAACAGCGGCCCTCGGCTCCTCCACCCGCTCAATAACTGTCACTGGTTCCACCGAGCTGTCCCCCATGCCACACTGCTGCCGTTCCACTGCACTGTGGCCTCCGCCTCCAAGCGTTGCCGGATAGGGGATCATCGCCAGCACCTGTGGAGACATAAAAGAGAACACAGGGGGAGGACCACCGATGGCCATGCTGGTTGCCAAGCCCCCAGCCACTCTGCCCCTGATGAACCTTGCCCGCCCCCAAGCCAATGCTGCCAGGACCCCGCACCCACTCCGAGCCTCTCATCTCCTTGTCCGGCTACCCTTTTCACCACTGGGTGACTACCCTGCCACCTAGAATGTATAGCCTCTGGAACCGGCTTCCCCATGCCAACACTGAACCCGAGGCCCCCACCCCCCAAGGGGCCCCCCCTGCTGTCCCATGGCCACCTCTCCCCCCCCCCCATACTAGGCATCCCTTTAAGACGCTCTGGCCCTCCACCCTTTCCCCTCCTTAACTCAACACCCTGAAGCCCCATTGGCTGATGCTCCAACCCGCCCCTGCGAGACCCACCTCGCTTCTGGGCCCTCGCCATGGCCCCCCATGCTCTCTCTCTGCACCCCCCCTACACGGAGGCAACCCTGACCCCCTCGCCTTTCTGCCTGTCCCAACAGCTCTCTTTCCCCGCAGCAGCCCATTTGCCTCCCTTGACTGCTCATCCTCCCCAACACCCCCTGCCATAACCCGACCTCCAGCCTGCCTCCCTCGCTGCCTGGTAGCCCCCCCAGCCCTCCCCTGCCCTCTCCCCCATCCCCGTTGTCCCCCCTTGCCAGCATTTCTGCAACGTTTGTGTTCCTTCCTCCCCCTCCCCGCGCCCACTTGCCTGCCGTTGCTGAGCTGGTTCTTTTCTTTTTTGTACCTTTTCCTCTCCCCCCCTCCCCACACTTGCCTCGGGGCCTCCTCCGGGCCCACAGCAGCTCTGTTCAATCGCTGGATGAAGACGCATGCTGGCCGCACTTCAGCACACTGTGCTGCCCACAGCCACGTGCTTCAGCTCCTCCACTCAGCCGACCGCTGCTTCCTGGCTTCCCCGCTGACTGCCTCACCTCTGGCGATTGCAGTTCTCCATCGCCACCTGAATTGACTGCTTCGCCAAGGCCCCTGCTCCCCGGATCTTCCACCGTCCCCCCCCCCCCCCCGGACTTCACGGCTCCTGCAACCACTGCCTTCCGGACCTCTCAGCAACTGGCCCCGTCCTTCTGCACCTCGCGCTGCAGGCTTGCCTCCACTGCTCTCCTCATTGGCTCTCCCCTCGTGCCATGCGATGGGGGAGCCAATGCATTTAAAATTGCCGCCATGTCACGACGTCTCTTCCCTCCTTCTCCCCCATCCTGCAGACCTGAAATCGGGTTCCGCATCTCACCGAGTCGCCCGGTTATGGGCTGCCAGCTTGGGACACTGCCCACGCGGCCTTCATGGATGCTGCAATTTCAAACTGTACAGCAAAAGAGAAATTCCATGATGAGGTGCATATGCAAAGATGAAGGTGATAACCAACTAAAAAAACAAAATGCTTCTGATTTTTAATTGGAATGAAAATGCAACCTTCCCTTGACTGTGAAAGAGCAGAGGACTGGCAGAGACAGGGCATGTGAAGGCAGGACAAAGGGCACTCATATATTGTCTTTGTGGGCATGAATTGCTCTCTTAATAAAGACTAGCATGCTGTGTGGGAACATAGAAGTAAGTGACTGTGCCCAGTGCGTTGCCGTGTCACAACATCTGTACTAGGCAGGGCAGAGGGGACACTCCTAGTAAGTAATTATATAAAGCACCCCTAGCTTACCACATGTTTAAATGAATATATAATGCATATATTTCACACTTATTTTATATATTATGCACATACTTTACTTTGTAAAATAGGGCATAAGGTGGTCAAAAACTTGTGTTAAATATAGGTATGAGCACTTACGCCAGCCCTATGGCTAGTGAAAAATGCCTGTTCCTAGATTTTGTGATCCATAGGGTATGCTAGCCAAAAAACCTTTCATTTTGTTTCATTTTCAGTTTATTTATTTTCATTTCTTCTCATTTTTACCTAAATAGTATGCACTATAACCCAGCCTGGCTCCTGCATGGAGCCGTGGTGCCATGGCACTGCGAATCCATGCAGGAGCTGCGATCCCCAGCCGCAACAGTTCTTCACAGGCAAACCCCCAATTGAGCTTTCCATGGCCAGGGTTGGGTTGTGGGGAACTCCTTGCACTACCTCACCTGCATTGCAGGCTCCAGCTCTGGCATCCCCTGACGTCCGGGGACTTATTCGACCTCCAAGATGGAATAAGTCCCCTGTATAAAAGGCCAACACTGGATGTACAGGGCCGACCTCAGAAATGGCCCTGTAGGTCTGGGAACATGTGACACCCACTGCCCACCCTCACTTCTCCCTCGGCATGCCCCCTCCCACCCCCATCCAGAGCTCCCCATGCATCTTCCGTTTGGAGCTTTGGAGTGGGAATATGGTCCCAGGAGTTGGAAGGTAAGAGTTAGATTTGGTAGTGATTTTAAGGTGAATGAGTAGTTGAGTGATATTTGAGAGATGTATTATTATATTGTAGGTGTGTTTGAATTCCAGAGCATTTCTTGGATGTGCAGAGTATGAATTGAGGATCAGCGGTTTGTTGAGGAGTTCTTTGATAAAGCCTCAGCAGTAGTGAAACCAACGGCCATGGTCAGATACAACACTGCAGGATATGATATTACATGTGATGACTTTGAATGCATTACTATTTGGCAGGGTATTAATGTTCTTCAAATGAAGGCAGTGTGTCAACATTGTCTTAACATCTTTGTTAATTGCAGTTTTCATTTTGTGCTTTGACATCATGTATTTAGGATTTTTCTAGACCTATGTAGTAAAGGAGATGATGATGAGGTTTACTTGGTGGTGTGGTTACAGGTTTCCTGAACCAATAAAGTCCGCAGTTTGAGTCCCTAGCATTGGTAGCAAGCAACATATGAAGTTATTATACAGAATAATTTAAGATATATTTATGTGTGATAATGAAGTTTAGGTAATATACCATGTTATTGGCTGAAAATGAAGATGATCTGAAACACTTGCTTCTCAAGATCAAGGAACATAGTCTTAAAATGGGCCAGTATGTTGATGTAAATAAGACAAAGATCCCAAAAACTGGCAAAATCCGTAAGTTCATCGGTGATGGAGAATAAATTGAAATAGTTGACAACTTTAACCTACTTGGATCAACTATCAATAAAGAAATGACAAGCAGTCAAAAAATCCAATGACGCATTGCTCTTGAGAGAATGAATATGAAGGACCTTGACAAGATTCTCAAGAGCAGAGATGCTTCTGTTCATACAAAGATTCGACTTTTTGAAGCCATGGTATTTTTAATAATGTCATATGGATGCAAAAGCTGGACAGTGAAAAGATAGGAAGAAAAGCAATGCTGGTGATGAATGCTGTGTATACCATGAACTGCCCAAAGAACAAACCAGTTAGTACAAGAGGAGATCAAACATAAGCTTTCCTTAGAAGCTCAAATGAGAAGACTTTGACTTTCATACTTTGGACACATCATTCAAAGAGAGAAATCATTAGAGAAAGACATCATGCTTGGCAAGATAGGTCAACGCAAGATAGAAAGGTCAGCAATGAGATGGATTGATACAATAACAGCAGCTATAGGTGCCACTCTATCAACAATGAGCCGCCTGACTGAAGACTGAAGACCAAACAGAGTTTAGGACAACTATTCAGAGGGTTGCCATGAGTCAACACTGATTTGATGGCACTTAACAACAACCCTCGTTTTCAGTTTGGTGAAGTCCAAGCCACAGCCCTGAGGGTACAGCATGTGCAAGTGTGACAGAAGCTAGAAAAGTCAAAAGAGGCCCAGGAAAGGTATACTGACAAGGGATGCCAACTGAATCCCCATTTCTCTGTTGGGGATAACATCTGGGACTCCACCAAACTTCAAACCTTCGGATTCATCCAGTATTCCGTGTAGCCCTATTGAAGCCCTATTGACAGAATTCATTTCTGGGTCAGCAACTCCTGCCTCCATGGCTAGTAACTATCAAGGGGCATCAAGAATTCATCATGCAAATTATTCATTTTATTTAACATATTTTATACCGTGTTTCTACCACTCAAGACAGTGTCTAGATAACTCAGTACAGTAGCATTAAATAGTCTTGATTCTAATCTCATCTAGGGCTCTCTACACTATAGAGAGCATTAAAAGGGATAAAGCCTAAATGATACAGCTGGGAGCCAAGCACCAATGTTAATGTCAAGACTCTGCTGGTTCAATTCCATAATCAATATACCAAAGACCTGACCAAGTATGAAGTGAAAAACGTTTCTTTTTGTTGGAGCAACCATGACAAAAGCAGACGGAAGGGAAGCCGCCTCTCACTCAAAATTGCAGCTATGGGGACTGGAGAGCAGTAACTTGCAGCAGAAGCCACAATAGCTGTTTAGTCTAAAGCTGAAGTCCCAAAAATATATCCTAGAAGTGGGTGAAGGAGAAGCTTGTCCTCAATGAGCCCATTAGACCAACAAAACGTATATCCTGCTGAACACCATATATAAAGAAATCCTGCCAGACATACCCTTGCTTGTTCAGTAGTTTTTGATGAGCCTAAGTTCTGGCTATTGTATACCCAGCTCTTTCCCTTTGCTTTTCTTTTTCCTTTCTACCTTCTTCCTCACTGTTTAGGGCACTTTGAGTTGCCTAGGGTTCACTTGTTTCAGAGTTTCCCTTCACTGTTCTCCCTTATATATTTAGTTAGTTACATTTATAAACTATACATAGGATCCATTCAATGAGGTATATAATATTCACTAATTTGTTAATTTGCCAAAAATTAAAATTTCGAAATAGACAGGCATAAATACAGTAAAGCAGCCAGAGTTCTATCCCATCCCCACCTGTAAAATCACTTTGAATCAACGTAATCCAATCTTAAAAAAATGAGGCTTTAGTCCTTTGTAATGTAACCCAAGGGTTAAAATTGGCACTTGTGCTAAAGTGGGTGACTGATTTGAATTGTTGTTAATTATACTTGATAGTTTGGAGTCCTGAGTGAATATTAATGTACTGGTTATTTAAATTGGACAAAGTTTTAGGTAATTTTATGGAGGAAAATTTATAATGCTTAAAAGAATGTATAAATTTAAAATTGGAAATAATAGGATATTTAAGTTAGATAAGCTGAATGGAATCATAGGTTTTGGATTATTTTGGAAAGATTTTAATGTGTAAACTTTCCAAATTAAGGTCTTGCCATTCATTTTAATGGGAAATTACAGTTGAAAAGAAAACTGATTTTTCTTTGCAAAATTTTGAACATGCTTTAATGCCTAATCTACATATTCCTAAAGCATGCTTGTGAATGGTTAGCAGCTCTGGAATGTAAATAGATGTTGTCAGAAGAGTCACCGTAACCTTGACAACAGGAAAAATATAATCTACATATTCCTAAAGCCTGCTTGTGATTGGTTAGCGGCTCTGGAATGAAAATTGGTGATGTCAGAAGAGTCATCGTAACTTTGACAACAGAAAAGATATAGTTAAAAAAAAAGAAGAGCTTGAACAGTAACAGAAAGCAGAAGTGTGTTGTGCTATGCCTGGAAAGATGTTCTGTTTATGCCAGTAAAAAGGTACCAATGGATGTTTTTGAGAGTGGAATTGCTGTTGGAACTATATGAAAATCAGGCAAAGTAAATGACAGCCCTGATTTTGTGTGGCACTGGACAATACATATTGAGAAGTATTGCCAGGTAGTAAAGCAAATGACACTGGTTGAAAATTCCATGAGAGCTCTCTGAAGGAGGGAGGCTGAGAGGAAGTGGCATTGTCTGTGGGGAGTGCTTTGCTATTAAGTAGCTTATAGTATGTGGTGCCTGAAATTCTAAAGTGATAGGATACCTGCACAGTAAATGACTGGTCATTGCGGAAGAAAAATATGCCTGGAGTCATATAAGGAAATAGATGAATGAAGGCATTGTCTTGGAAAAGTGAATTCATAAATGAAGCTCTGTTAGTAGTTAGGGAAAAACAGTAAAGATTAGGCTTTATTATTTAGGGACTTTAATTATATTTTGATTTATTTAGACAGTTAGGAATCTATACTGAATAATTTCACAGTGATTGTTCGCTAGTTAGTAAGCTAGATAGGGTTTTCTATTTTTTATTTGTTTAAAGCTTAGGTAGTAGGTTGGAGATTGAGAAGACTACCGTCAGCTGAGCAGCAGTGGTGTTTCCATCAACAGGAGCTCCCATAAAAGGAATTCCAAAATCATCAAACCTAACAAGGAAATTCTACAGCTACAGATACCAAATAACTGCTGCAACTACGGAGAGTTAAGTGCTTGTAAAGACTGTGTTTTGTGAGAAAAAGGACAATTGATACATACCTGAGAAAAGAAATTGATAGAAGTGCTGTTCTGAAGTTTTCTGTAGAGATAAAAGTTATACAAATGTTCAGGTTTTAAGAAACCAAACAAGTAAATTGTTATATAGAAATTAGTAAGAAACAAAGAAAATAAACACTACTACTTATCTGATATGTTGTTCAGAAATGTTAACCTTTGATAGACAAATCTCACACTTGATTTTTGTTTTTTTGCATTTAATAGTGAAATGTTCAATAGTAAAATGAACAATAATTACTAAAAAGCAAGATTTTGAATACAAAGTGAATTAATCTGTTATTAAGTCTAACCATCTATAATGGAACCTGAGTTCTAAAAATCCTTTTAGTTGAATTCCTTCATTTTGCTTTGAGCAGTGAACGAGGTTAGTTGATTTTTGTGCCTTGCTGTCTGGGTTTGCGCCACTTCTTGGCCACGACTACTACCATCATATCTAGGGGTGGAGGTGAACTCAGACACAGCGAGGTTACAGTAAAAAAAATTCAGATTGGTCATTCTCATTATTTTTATCATGATTTTTAAATCATGGTTTGTCTATTAAAATCATCTATTATGACTTTTAGATCTTACAAAAATTTGGCAGACTTTTGAGGTCCCTGCATTAAGTAATTTTCAGGATGAGATTTAACATTTTTGTTTTGTATTCATTTCCTCCATTTTTGTTATTTATATGATATGCTGTTGAGTAATACAAGAAGGGTTAGTGAGGTAAATGTTTGCATAAAGCACTGGTTTGATACCCTCTTAGGAGTAGGGAGGAGTCTCAACAGGGTGGACTTCGGGGCCAAAGTGAAGTCAGCCCTGGCAGGGTATATAAGAGTGTATGTGTAGCACTGCTGGTTTTAATGAGCAAGCTGAGATCTGTATGGCAGGAAAATGCATGCTGCAATGTTTTGGCTGCCAAGATTAAACTGCAATTGTTGATGTATTTTTGGGAAAATCTTATAAGATAACGTTAAATGTCCAAGGGGGCTTTATTTTTTTTATTATATACTTTTCCTGAAGCCGCGGGCAGCGTCCCGGCGGCCGACATTAACCGGGCGCGCGGCCCGGCACGGGGACCCTGTGCGCGGCCTGTACGGGTGCGCGTGCGCGGCCTGGGCGGTGGGCGCGCACACGCGTTGTCTAAATTGATTGGCTCCCGTGGGTCGCGACCGCACGGGAGCCAATCATTGTTCGGGTGATGGGGAGCGAAGGAGGGGATTAGACAGAGTGCAGCCTCCGCGTGGACAGTCGGCGGAGGCTGCGTTCGGGTGCCGGTGTCGGTCTGGTAGCTGGACGGTCGCTGTGGAGTTGGGGCCGAGCGAGCGGGGTCCGGAGCTAAGAAGCGTTGGCTGGAGGCTGACAGCTGAGCAGTGTAAGTTGTGGGGGAATCATTTGCCGGCGCCGTTGAGCACATGGCTGTTCTTCCGAGTCGGGGTTGTGTGGGTTTTGGCGGCTTGTGCGGGGGGGCCTCGCTGCCTACCTAATTTTCCTGGGCGCTGCTTGGGGCTGCACGAGAGGATGCCATCAAAACGGGGTAAGGCAAAGGATGGGGGTTTGGCACTGCTAGGGCTGTGGTGAGGGGGCGGGGGGCTAGGTCTCGGGGGGGAGTTGCGAGGGGTAGGGGGTTGTCGGGGCCTATATCTGGAGGTGGGGATGGGGCGGTAGAGGGGGGTGGGGGGGCCGGGGGGGTGCGGTGTGAGGCCGCAAGGGCGGTGGAGGTTCCCACCCTCGCGGTGGATCCAGGGGGGTGGGGGAGGGGCTGCAGGGCGCGGCTGGGGTGGGGGGGGCTACGGGGGATGTTTGGGGGATGGGGGGAATTCGGGGCACAGGGCCAGGGAGGGGGGTTGCGGCCTGATGGGTCACCATGGGTGGCTGGCTGTGGTGGGGCGGCGGGGTGGTTCCCGGGTCCCGGGGGTTTTGACACGCCGGGGGGGTTCATCCCTTGGGGGCATTGGATGTTGGGGGGCCGGGTACCATCTGGGGGGGGGGGGGGAGGCCCTTGGTCTTCGGATTGGCCGGTGTCTGTTCCCCCCCCTGTTTTCCCTTTTTTGTCTCCGCAGGGGCAGTGTATGGCTCAGCAATCGTGGCCGGTGGGCACAGCTGGCAGAGAGAGCTGGCTGAGTCCTTCGGCTAGGCCGGCGGTGCTACAAGGAACAGCAGCAGAGTCGGCCCCGGGGTGTGCCAGTGATGTCGCGCGCACCGCTGGCGACGAACGTGCGGTGGCTGGTGAGATGGCTGCGGCCCCGGGTGAGTTGATGGGAGAGGGGTGTGAGTCGCAAAGGGGGGGGGGATGGGGGGGTCTTCGCGTAAGAAGCACTGGCGGTCGTGTCGGCGGCATCGCCACTCGGACTCGTCCTCATCTTCGTCCTCCTCGAGTGGTTCGTCCCGGGGGTCGGGAGTGGGGGTGGTTCGGCAGCTCCCGGATTGTGGGGGGGGGCAGCGGTGTGGGGGGGGGGCCTCTGTGGTGGTTTCCTTGCCGGAATTGTGGGTGGGGGTGCCGCGGAAGCTACGGCGTAAAATTCGGATGAGGCGCTACATTGATATCTTCCGTTTGTTGGAGGGGAGGAAGCGCTCTGGAGAGAGTCGGAAGAAGAGGAAGGATGATGAGAAGGCCGGTCGGGTCAGGAAGGTGGCGCGTAATGTGGTCAACTGGACGCGTTCCTTTTTGTGCTTGGCCAGTGTGTGGGGCCGGCATGATCCGGCTCAGTAAGGCATGTTGCTAGCGTACGCTGATTCCATATTGGAAGCGTCTCAGACGCACGACGGCTGGTCCCGGCTGAACTATGACGAGAAGTTCAGGGACAGGATGGAGGAGAGTCGCTCGCTGTCATGGGGCACGCAGGACATTAACCTGTGGCTCACTCAGATGTCGGTGAGGTCCGGCCCCGGTGCTGTGGGCGGGGCGAAGAGTGGTGTCAGGGCGGCGGGAGGGGCGGCGCGGCCCTTTCGAGGGGGGGTGGCCGGGGGGCCCTCGAAGGCAGGTTCGGCCGGGAGCGGTGACGTGTGTTGGCGTTTTAACCGCTCCACCTGCCCGTTTCCCGATTGCAAATTTCAGCACACCTGCTCCTTGTGTGGGGGTCTCCATTCCGCTGTCAAGTGCATCAAGAAGGGTGCCACTGGCATGGCCGGTCCTGCCCCAAAAGGGCAGTGAGTGGCGTGGGCGAGCCCCCTCCCCGGTTCGCATGGAGGCCTTCTTGGGGTGGCTAGGTTGTTATCCGCGGCGGCGTGAGGTGGCTATTCTGGAATTTGGGTTTCAGAATGGTTTCGTTATCCCAGCGGCGGTGGCCCAGGACAAATTGTTGGGCGAATTGCGGTTGGGGAGGGTGGCGGGCCTTTTCTTAGAGCCCCATTTTCTGACATGGTGATTTCGCCTTTGGGTATTGTGCCCGAGAAGGAGACGGGCAAATTCCGGTTGATTCATAATTTGTCCTGCCCTATTGGGGCTTCCGTGAACGATGCTATCCCGTGACAATTTTGTTCGGTCCGCTACGCGTCCTTTGATAAGGCGGCTTAGCTAGTGCGCGGGGCCGGTCGGTCGGCCTTGCTGGCGAAGGTGGACATTGAATCGGCCTTTCGTTTGCTACCCGTTCACCCGTTTTCCTTCCCCTTATTGGGGTTTTTGCTTCCAAGGGGGGTATTATTTTGACAAGTGCATGCCGCTGGGCTGTTCGATCTCTTGCGCTTACTTTGAGTTGTTTAGTACCTTCCTGGAGTGGGTGCTGGTTCGCGTTTCTGGCATGTTGTCCGTGGTGCATTACCTCACTAATTTTGTTTGTGGGTACTGCGAACTCTGGGGAATGTCAGGGGATGTTATCGGCGTTTGCGCGGTTGGCTCAGGAGTTGGGGGTCCCTTTGGCGGAGGGGAAGACCGAGGGTCCGGCTACGCGGGTTGACCTTTTTGGGTGTGGAGTTGGATTCGGTGGACATGGTGGCGCGTTTGCCTCAAGACAAGGTGGCTCGCTTGCGGATTTGGTGGCCAATGTGTTGTCGGCCCCCGTGGTTTCCTTGCGGGAGTTGCAGTCCCTGTTACGGTCCTTAAATTTTTGCATGCCGGACGATTCCGATGGGCCGGGTGTTTTCTCGGAGCTTGGCTTCTGCGATGGTCGGGGTGCAAAAACTGCATCATCGGATTCGGGTAACGGCAGCGATGCGGGCTGATTTACGGGTGTGGGATCGTATTTTGGGGAACTTCCATGGGATTTCTGTTTGTGGGAGCCTGAGGTATCCAGTGTCGACTTGCAATTGTACACTGATGCGGCGGGGGGGGCGGGCTTGGGTGTATATTTTGGCGAGACCTGGTGTACGGGTCGGTGGCCGGAGTCTTGGCGCGCGGCGGGCCTGACCCGGAGTATCACCTTTTTGGAGCTCTTTCCGATTCGGGTAGTTTTGGCGCTCTGGCCAGAGCGCCTTCGGAACCGGAGGGTGCTTTGGTGGTGTGATAATGCGGTGGTTGTCACGTCTTAGCGTGTTTGCAGTTGAATGTGGTGGTGCGGGCACGGCATCTACCGGGGTGCGCTAACGAGATTGCTGATGCTCTTTCTCGTTTTTCAGTGGGAGCGGTTCCGGGCGCTGGCCCCTGAGGCGGACAAGGATGGATAGGTGATCTCAGAGAACTTGTGGAGCATTGGCCTCGGGTGCTGCTCGACCTGCTGAGGAACTCAGTGTCTGCGGGGACCTGGTCGTCATACCGGCGGGGGTGCGACCGGGTGGTCTCCCCTTTTGTTCTCTTGGGGGTGGCAGGCGGGGGTGGTCCCGGAGGGCTTGCTGGCCCGCTATATTGTGGCGGCCGAAGGAGCCAGGTTTTCGCGGTTGGCGGTGCGCTCGCAATTGGCGGGGTTTAACTTTTTTGCGAGCGCGGTGGGTTGGGGTTCCCCGGCCGGGGGGGTTTTAATACGTCGTCTTATGCAAGGTTGGGGGCGGGTGCGGTCGACGCCGCGCGATTCAGGGTTGCCGATCACGCATGGGCTCCTGTTGCGGGTTTGTGGAGCCTTGCGGCGCATGGCATCGTCCACGTACGAGGCTTCGCTGTTCCGGGCGTTTTTTTGCATAGCCTTTTTTGGGGCATTTCGTATAGGGGAGCTGGTTGCGAGATCGGGCCGGGGGGGGGTGTTGGTGGGCTGCTGGCGCGGCAAGTCCGGGTGGTAGAGGGGGGGTGCGTATCCTTTTGGCTAAGTCTAAAACGGATCCGCTGGGGAAAGGTTTGTGGGTGTGTCTGGGCGAGAGCGCGGAGCCGCGGACCTGCCGGTGCGGGCGTTGCGGGAATATTTGGCGGTGCGTCCGGTGGGCGCAGTCTGTTTTTTCGTGCACAAGGATTCTCGGGTTCTAACCCGTTTTTCAGGTTTCGGCGGTGTTGCGGCTGGTGTTGGCTGCGGTGGGGGTGGACCCGTTGCGTTTTGCTCCGCATTCCTTTCGGTTCGGGGCGGCCACTAGTGCGGCAACAGCGGGTTTACCGGGGCATGTCATTCAAGGTATTGAGAGGTGGCGTTCTTCGGTTTTTAAGGGGTCCGTGCGGCTTTAGGCGCCGGGATGTGGTTGGCTGGTGGCTTTAACTGTTTATTTCCCTTTCAGATGGGGGTGTCGGACCTGGTGTATGTTGGGTGACTGGCCACATTTTCGTCTCTTGGGCGGGTCAGCGTGCGGTGGACCGCCCTATCGGCGCCAATTTGGGATTGGACCTGTCGTCGGTGGCTGTGCAATGGCTGGGTGTGCAAGGCCTGCGGTGGCCGCAATTGCTGCCTTTGCTGCGATGCCACGGGAGGTGCATCTGGGTGGCAATGACTTGCTGTCCTGGTCCTGCCTACAGCTGATCCGCATGGTTCAAGACGATATCGGACTGTTGTTGCGGATGTTTCCCGGTGTTATTGTACTGTGGTCCGACTTCATTCCAAGGCCTGCCTGCCGGGATCACCGTCGTTGGTCCAGGGGTTTGACCAAGGTTAATCGCCAGATTGGTCGTTGGGTCTGTGAGAGGGGCGGGTATCAGATCTTACACGACTGGGTGGATGTGGGGTGTGCGGGGCTCTATCGGTTGGATGGGGTTCATTTGTCGCCTGTTGGCATGGACCTACTCCTCAACGATTGGCAGGAGGCCTTGGAATATATGTCGGCCAATGATGCACACTGGTCGCAGCTTAGGGCCGGGGGGGGGAGGCACATGAACAGTGTTATGTGCCGGTGGCGGGATCCCGGAGGTTTCTGGGGTCCGGAGCAGCAGGCTACACTTGGGCGGGGGCGGGGTGCCCCTGACCCGGTCAAACCCTCGGACGACTTTTGCTTAGTATGGCGAAGTCGGGGAGAGGGGTATGGTAACTTGCCGGGTGGCGAGTTATGGCATTAGCGGTGGCAGGCGCTTTGCTGAGGTATGGCTGGTGCAGCCGGGTGCCGCTAATGGGGGTTGCAAAGTTTATTGTTGGTGTTAAATTGTTATGGCTAATAAAAGCTGCGACCAGTTATGTTTCCATAAAATTATGGTGTTATGTCTTTTGTGGGGGAGGAGTGCGGGTGGGGGTTGTTGTAGAAGTGGGGGGGGGGTGGGAGGAGGTGGAGGCCCGAAGCGCCGGGTCCGCCTGCCTCGGTTATCCCGAGGCCACGGGCAGGGTCCTGGCGGCCGACATTAACCGGGCGCGCGGCCCGGCGCGGGGACCCTGTGCGCGGCCTGTACGGGTGCGCGCGCGCGGCCCGGGCAGTGGGCGCGCGCGCGCGTTGTTTAAATTGATTGGCTCCCATGGGTCACGGCCGCACGGGAGCCAATCATTGCTCGGGTGATGGGGAGCGAAGGGGGGGATTAGGCAGAGTGCAGCCTCCGCGTGGACAGTCGGCGGAGGCTGCGTTCGGGTGCCGGCGTCCCTCCCTCCCTCCCTATTTTTAGGCGGAGGGTGTTTGGGGGGTTGCAGCTGGGGGGGGGGGCGGGATCCCGGAGGTTTCCGGGGTCCGGAGCAGCAGGCTACACTTGGGCGGGGGCGGGGTGCCCCTGACCCAGTCAAACCCTCGGACGACTTTTGCTTAGTATGGCGAAGTCGGGGAGAGGGGTATGGTAACTTGCCGGGTGGCGAGTTATGGCATTAGCGGTGGCAGGCGCTTTGCTGAGGTATGGCTGGTGCAGCCGGGTGCCGCTAATGGGGGTTGCAAAGTTTATTGTTGGTGTTAAATTGTTATGGCTAATAAAAGCTGCGACCAGTTATGTTTCCATAAAATTATGGTGTTATGTCTTTTGTGGGGGAGGGGTGCGGGTGGGGGTTGTTGTGGAAGTGGGGGGGGGGGTGGGAGGAGGTGGAGGCCCGGAGCGCCGGGTTCGCCTGCCTCGGTTAATTAAGTTTGTTATAATATACATCAAACTAATTAAGAAAGCCAGGAATATACTCAAATTCTTAATACAAAATTGCACTAAACAATAATACAAATAATATAAACATGGCTTCTAGCCCACAAAATACAAGGGGAGCACTTATACAAGAAATAAAGAAAGTCACAAACAGAACTCAGCTAATCTAGCTGTCCCTATACTGCTCAAACACAAATTATATCTATCACCTGGGGTATTTCCAGAGTTGTGGGACTTAAGAAAATCTTCACATTGCGATGGATAAAAAAAAAACACAGTAATGTCAATCCTGATGTATCACCTGGCATTTACATGGAAATTTAAGAAAAAAGTTGCTCCTAGAGCCAACGTTGGAGACCGGAGTTCCAGGAACGCTTTCCGACGTAATTGTGTTACCCGAGTTAGGGAAAAGCAAAACTTGCTGACCAAAGAACAAACAATCCCTTTTCAAAAAGTAAGCTTTCAAAACTGATCCTTTATCAAATTCAGATGCAAACTAAAAAGAGTAGAACAAGAGGTTATAACATCTGATGAAGACTCTAAAAACTCAGAAATATCTAAACTCTCAGGCATCACCACCAGGTCCAATTCAACCTCCGCCGCCACTACAGTCTTCCTCCCACAAGCTAAATAATATATATTAGCAATCCTAATTCCTTCTGAATTAGAAAGTAAGAAAACTTCCTTCAAATATTTATAAAACAATATTGAAGATGACAAATAGTAGGTGATAGGAAAGTTTAAACAATGTAAATTCCTTGAATGGGCCACATTTTTGAGCAGCTCAAGCTGCCGATGAATAAAATGACTATCTTTAATAGATGCAGCAGAGGCAGATTGTACCATGATGAGTTGAGCCTCAACTTTATCTACCTGGGACAGCATGTTTACAATTTTTAAATCATGTTCCCCTAATTTTGCCACAGAATCTCTAGTAAAATCTTGTAATTGACTCAAAGTGCCATTCAGGGCGGCCTCAGTTCTCAAAACCATAGTCCAGATGTCCTTAAGTGAAATCTCCTGATCCAGTGAGACTTCTTGCAAGTCACCTAAATGCATAGGCAACTGCAACACTTTAGGCATCAGAGCAGTTGTATCCATCAGTGCTTGAGACGATACCACCAACTGTCTGATCACCAGTTGCAAACCTGGAGGGGAAACCAATCCCTGGGAACCCTCCTCTCTTGCAAATACTGCTGCCTCAGGGGAAGGAGATTGGGTTAACTCCCCCACTACTGGAGACCAGTCCATTGGAGAATCAGTGCTTACAGAAGCAAACAAAGAGGATGAAGCATCCTCCATTTCTTTCCTGGCAAGAAATTTATCCAGGGGACCCTCCCCCTTAGAAACTTTAACCATAGCTTCTACCAGGAAGACCTTCCTTCTCTTGCCTATTGCTCACACTGATTCACTTGGACTCACACCGGCATGCCCCAAAGGGGCACCAAAGGGATGTGTCCTGCGCCTTTGGACATGCTCCTTCGGGAATGCGACCACATCACATGGAAGGGGCAGAGGGCCGTGGTTTTATCAGGCCCCAAAGGACGTCATCTTTGTGCACTGAGCACCTGCAGGGCAGGAACAGCTGCACTGAAGATCACACTCCCAAGAAGGCTTTATTTTTAAGGCACTGTTAAAGTTTATATCTCATGAACCTTTAGCTCCTTGAAGTAATTAAGCTATAGAATATCTTTGTCAATCGTGTTTGTTTGTTTTAGTAACAGAGCAACACATTAAATTGATAGTGCATTTGATTTTTAGCAGTATTATGAAAGCGTACCCTCTTCCTTTCTAGACCTTCTTAGTTTAGTTTTTTGAAGGTCCTTTTTGAACAAGGTTGTTTAATGCTTTCATGCCTGTTTACTTTATGGGTTTGTCATAATTTAAGTACTAGTATGTCTGTTGTGACTGATGTTAAGGTTAGAGAGTGCCTTTAGATAATCTATTAGTGTTTCATGTTTTTACTAGCTACAAAACGGTCACTCCCTGAAGCAGCACACAGTAGAACGCTGTCAGCTTTGGAGTGATTGAGATGACAGATCAAGAGTAGATTTTGGGAACAAGAGGAAAAGGACATGAATCAAAGGGGTGAACACTGATAAACTAAGGGGTCTGTTTACTAAACAACGCTAGTGGCTTCCGTGCGAAATCAGAGCTGCAGCCTTGTTTTATTCAATAGGGCTGCGGTTCCAATTTCACACAGAAGCTGCTAGCGCCGCTTAGTAAACAGACCCCTCAGTTTGATGTTGGTTTGCTCTTATGTAGACATGACTTTCAGAGAAAAAGGAAGATTCATTAGCATATAAAGATGAGTATATAAGGATTAAGAATTATGGTCCCACCCTGTATTAAAGTAATAAAAAACATTTTTTAAAAAGTAAAGAGATTACAGTACATGAGAGATGTTAATAACACAGAGATACATTTCTGTTTTAACAAGGTGGATTTGGAGGGTTTTTTTACCATTTTTATTTTATTTATTTGTTTATTTAACAATTCTTTTATATCGCCGTATCTACTAGTCATGGCGGATTACATGGAACAAAAACTTGAACTTTACAGGGAACATTTTGAGGTAAAGTAACTATACAACGTAAACTCTAGAACACTTGAAGAAAGAGAATTCTACAATGTAAACTATGGGGCATTTGTAACAATTTAACTGTACAGGATGAAAACTGTGTAAGGAAAGGTTGTAGATTTTTCTGTGAAGTGGAATGTTCATATGCTTGTAGAGAAGGTGACACATTTGGTCGAAGGGGCCAGGTTGATTTGTGTTGTGTGTTAGGTGACTGTAACAACGGAACAAATGCTCTATATAAGGAGGACCCTTAGGGGAGGCTATGAGGCTGACTCTGTATTGGCCATCCTGCCCCTATATGATTGATCAGAATCGGGGCGTACAGAGGTAGACCCGATTCTGATCCTGGGGGCATGTATAGCCATCACAGAATCAGAATTGGGTCTACCAGCCTGGATGTGCAGGCTGTCCCCCAATTCTGATTGGCCGCATGTCCTGCCAATCCCCATCTAGCACAGCCAGGCTCCTGAATGGAGTCACAGTGCCATGGCATCCCACCATCATGGCACCATGTCTCCATTCAGGAGCCACGATCCTCAGCCGCCAGAGAAAACGTCCTTTCCCCACAGCCTGACCTGCAATCTAGCAAACCATGGCCAGGGTCAGGCTATGAGGATCCCCCTGTACCCCCTCACCTCTTGTCTCTGCCTGGCGTTGCAGTCTCCTGACATCCAGGGGGACTTATTCCAAGGTGGAATGAGTCCCCTATCTCCATGGCCAACCACGGATAAGAACATAAGATATGCCATACTGGGTCAGACCAAGGTTCATCAAGCCCAGTATCCTGTTTCCAACAGTGGCCAATCTAGGTCATAAGTATCTAGCAGTCTCCCCAAAAGACACAGGTTCCTCAATGCTTGTATTGGGTCAGACAGTGATATCCTGGGTCCCTTTTAATAATGGTTTATGGATCTTTCCTCCAGGAACTTGTCCAAACCTTTTTAAACCCAGCGACACTAACAGCTTTTACTACAGAATCAGCCCTGTACATCCAGGGTCACTCTCCGTCCACTGCCTGCCCTTTCTCCGCCTCTGTACCGCCTCCTCCCTTCCACAAACAGAGCTCCCCATACAAATTGCCTGTTTGTATGGGGAGATCTGTCCCCAACAGGCTGCCCAGCCATTTAGCAGGTCTAGACGTCTGGATCAGACCTCCAGACCCGCTAAACAGAGTTCAGAATGACCACCTATGTGTCAGAGCCAAAACATTCAGCTCATAAATCATTGCTGATCAGAAACTTTTATATTAGATTTCCATTACAGCACATACAAAAGAAATAGAAAGCATCAGGTGCTGTTCTACTTGCGAACATGCTATTGTTCAGTGGTAGGATTTATGTTTAGTTGTTGTAGTCAAAGTAAATTAGCAATATAGTCTGAAGTTTAGAAACCATGTTATTTCTTTATAATTCTATCATGCTCAAGATAGCCAAGGTTATATTTACGTGAGTTCAGATAGGACTTAGATGCCGATGGAATTTTCAGAAGTCAGATTTTATGTGCCTAAGGGGACCTTTTACTAAGAGGGTAATTTTATAAAGTAATTTTTGTACATATGTGGCCACTTATCACATGAAAGGCCTGTTATAAAAGTTTGCATGTTGACATGATGGTGCCTATTTTGCCATTAACCCGTTTTGGACAGCTCGCATATTCTTTCTCTGTTCTGGATGATTTATTAGATTTGTTACACTCAAACAACTATGAAATACCAGAAATAATAAAAAATATTAAAACTTTGCAGAAAATAGAAGTTTTGCATAGTGCATGTTTTTCATACACTGGTCCAATATAGTATATTGTCCGTCTTCAGAAAAGATAGGATTCAGTTCCAATATTCATTGACATAAACATACTGTATGATACTATTGAAACTGCAGTTTTCATTTAAAACACATTATTATGATATAATATAGTTTGTCAACAGTCCATTCTGATGGCAGAATATGATTCACGTGAAAACACTTCTGATGCAGTGCGTCGATACTGCACCATTGAAACACCTAGAACAGAATGCTTGACAGTAATTAGTTTTGACAACATATTAGCCCAGCGCATGAAAAACATACAAGGCCAATATACGCACCAATAACTCTGACACTAAGGGGTATGTTTACTAAAACCCCGGTAATGTGCGCGGCCCGCTAGTGTGCGGGTGCCATATAAGGAGTGGGCGTTTCCAGCAGAAAAAAAAACGGGATTATTCATACGCTAATGTGCGTGGCGCCCATGTGCGCCCCGCACATTAGCGCATGAGAAAGCTGCGCGGGAAACGTAAGTGGCGCGCTGATGTGTAAGCAGAGAAGCAGAGCCACAGCACAATGGTTAAGACACAGTGGTGCAGGGATCAGGGGTTCAATCCCCCACAGTGTCTAATGAAGACAGCTGACTGAGGCATTACTTTAGGAGGCATTTAAATAATGGGCGGCATAAGGCGGCACACTGATGCACATGCACAGGCACAGGAACAGAGCCATAGTACAATGGTTAAGACACTGACCAATGGTGCAGGGATCATGGGTTTGATCCCCCACTGTGCCCAATGAAGAATGCTGGCAGAGGCATTACCTATTATGGGTAAGTTTGCTTTAGGAGGCATTTTACTTTTTATTTTAATTACTACTACTAGCAAACGCACTCTCAAAGCGTGTTAACATAAGGCACCCCATAAGGCACATTTTAAAGTGCACTGTCCGCCAATGCACCCTAGAATGTTGCTTATAGGGCGCTTTATAGGGTGCCGTATGAGGTACCGTAAGGTCACAGCAATGTTTATGATGGCAGCACTGTGCAGTTTAAGGAATGAAAAGCATAAGTAGGTGCGCTGACATGCAAGGAGGAGCAGCAGTGTAGCACAATGGGTAAGGCACTGACTGATGATACAGGGGTTAGGAGTTTGCTCCCCAGTGTGCTTAATACGTAAGGCTGGCTGTAGCATCAGCTTTGCAATGTATGTATTTTTTCCTGCAGCACTTTAGTTGTATTTTATTAATTGCTGCCAGCAAACAGGTCCTCACATGCCGTAATTGAAGGTGCCGCATAAGGCACCCTATAAGGCACTCCATAGGGCACATTATAAAGTGCACTGTCTGCCACGGCACCCTAAAATGTCCCCTATAGGACACCCTATAAGTTGCTCCACAGGATAACGTATAGTGCACCTTATATGGACGGTAACCATAAGGTAACCTATAGGGCGCCCTATAAAGCCCCTTCTGAGGCACCTTATGGGTACAGTACGATGAGGGTGTTTTTGTTGGCAGCAATAATGTACATTAAAAAGAGATAATGCTCAGGGAAGCACCATCAAATAACCCCACTGTGGGTTTGAACCCATGCCCTCTGGCTCTACAGGCAGTGAAGTAACCATTGTGCTACAGCCCTATAGCTACTAGCAAGCCCCTGGCTGGCTGCAGAGGGAGTACACGTCACCACACAGACAGTCTGCTGTGGTCACCAGGATAGGGTTAGCCCACCCGTACCCATGATGCACTGCACTTGCAAATCAGCTGTCCACAGATAAACACAAGATGGGGAATGCACCCCCACAGCACCCCAGCCTGGTAGGGGGAAGTGACCATGTGCACCCCCACAGCACCTCGGCCTGGTAGGGGGTACTGACCGTGTGTTTTACAGA
The DNA here is from genome assembly GCA_033557465.1 of Ichthyophis bannanicus. Taxonomy (NCBI): domain Eukaryota; kingdom Metazoa; phylum Chordata; class Amphibia; order Gymnophiona; family Ichthyophiidae; genus Ichthyophis; species Ichthyophis bannanicus. The sequence continues at coordinate 1,470,299,103 of CM066031.1, forward strand.
GTAGCTACACACCGTCACATTGTGCGGGTACTGTGCTCACCCTAAGGGTGCGGTGAGGCACCCAGCACCAGGTCCACAGCACCTTCCATGACTGAAAGAGGCCATGCTGGAGGTCCAAAGCAGTGTTAATGTGTGAGATAGGTAGCTTCTGCAGAAATACCTTGGATATCTCTGTCTGTCTCAGTCAGGTGTAGCCCCTATTGACCCCTAGGTGGGCTATGTACCACCACCACCCCCCCTTTTCCAGGGCTGAGGGTGGCAAACAGGGTCTCCTATCAACAGATCCACATTCTACCTCCCTGCAATGGTGGCAGTAGAGGGGACCATCAACCCCGGTCCTGCTGTGGAACAGACACGCTACAGGGCAGTCAATTCAGCTATGTACACATCCATAACACAATAGCAGACAGACATTAGGCCTGGATATGTTAAGCTGCACCCCACCACTATCTGATATTCTCCTGCAGCAAGCCTTCAGCCACTGCACCCTGCAAGCCGCTCCATCAAGACACATACCAGCTACAAACAGTCTGCTAGCTAGTCCATAGTGCATGTTCCCAGTGGAAATGCATGCACCCAGAACTGGGATGTCAGCATACACAACAAGCAGATAAATCCGTGACTGGGCCCCAAAAGGAAACCCATAAATATCACATGAGAGAAATACTATATAGCACTATGGGGGTGCCTAGCCATGCTGTCGTCACTGCACAGTCAGGGTGAGAGTGATCCCCCAGCAGGACATACTGAGGTCACCCTGTCTGTGTAGGTGGTGGCCGGGCACTACAATGTCCCAGCCAGTGCCCTATGCCCTGTGCAGATGCATTCTGGCCAGGTCACCCTGTACGGGCTATACCCATGGTACCTTGCTCCTCATTATGCACATTGGCAGGCCAATACTGGCAACATTGCTGGCAGTGTGGGCTGTGGAAGGTGTTTGCAGCCACCACACACTGTATAGACAGACACACACTCCCACACCTATGCCAGCATTGTGCTACTATAGAGGAGTTTAGCAGCTCTGCCCACCACACCAGTCCTGGGCACAGTACAGGCATGGATATGCTACGCAATACTGTTGGGGGTCACTCCCCAGGGTGGTAAACACTGTCAGAGACCAGACCTGAAGCACACACTGCAGACATCAGAAAGATTGTTATGATGGAGCTCAATGAGCAAACTGTGCTTAACGTAGGACTTGCTATCTGCCAGTAATCATAGGAAACGTTTGATAGGTGTGTACCGTATACCCAGGTGTAGGGTGGCATTGCTAAGGTATGCAAGTGCTAGTATTGGGAGATGCACGCAGGGCCCAATGTCCTGCCTCTCCAGGAGGCATTAGCCAATGGGGCCTGTGGGTGTGGGTGTGGGTGTGTCTGGCCCTGTTGGCTGCTGCTTTACGGCAGAGGTTCCCAACTCCAGTCCTGGTGTGCCAAACACTGTTCGGGTTTTCATGCTGTCCCTCATGAATATGCATGGGATACATCTGCATACCATGGGGGTGGTGCATAGATATGCAGCACAGGCATCTTTATTAGAGGCAGCATGGAGCCTGAATGGTGTTTGACCCTCCAGGACTGCATTTGGGGGATTCTGCCGTAGGTAATGCACACTTCTATGGTGTTTGTGCTGTGTAGGGTAAAATAGAGGTTTTTGACCCATGCTTATGGTCTCAGCAATAACGGTTCAGTCTTTACTACCATGTTTTCTTCATGGGTAAAATAAGGGGACTGGGTTGGCAGGAGCCCCAGCTGGGATTTGAATCTGTGACCTTCTGGTCCTAAAGGCACTGGCTGTGTCTGCTGCACCACCGTCTTAGCACAAAAACAGTGCATTCCCTGGGGAGTCGATGGCTGTTTGTCAGACATGGCCTGTCTGTTGGAGGGCACTGCACCCACGTGAAGGGGGCTAGGCCACCGTCTGCTGTGGGCAGCAGCCACTGCCCCCTCCACCAACGGTACCCCTCTGCCACCATGCTGACATGGCCTTATATTGCTGACAGCATCACAGCTAAATGATATGTGGCCCTCCAGGACTGCATTGAGGGGACTGTGGTCTAGGTAATGTGCATGTTTCTGGTGTCTGTGCTCTGTAGGGTAAAATAGAGGTGTTTGGACCATGCTTATGTTATCTGCAAAAAAGGTTGGTCTTTACTATCATGGTTTAGTGGTGGGTAAAATATGGGGATTGGGTTTGCAGGAGCCCCAGCTGGGACTTGAACTGGTGATCTTTGGCTCCTGAACATACTGTCTGTGTTCACTGCACCACACAGACAGTGCAGTCCCTGGAGATAGGAAACCTGGCCAAAGGAGTCATAATCCCTGCTCTGCACAATTTCACTGTGGGATCATTCACCTTGTATGGGGACGGAGCGTAGACCCTTCTAAAATTCATATTTCTTTTTTGGGGCTTTCTTGGGAGTGATTTTTGATGTTTTCCATGACTATCACTGTTTCCCAGCTGGATTATAATTTTTTAGAATTTTGTTGTGGTCATTTTCACTTTTCATTTGCTATTTTGTTCTGTGCACATGTATCACACTGCTCACGTTTTGTAGGTTTCCCTGGTTTTGCTGTACATTGCTGACAGAAATGGTTTCTCTTCCCTTTAAATCGGCTCTAACGCGAGGTTTTCACTCGCGGTATTTTTTTCATCTAATTTCAGCCCCGCTCCTGTGCGGGGAGCCTTTCCCCTCCCACTCTCCACCCATTGACCCCGTCTCTCCACCCCTGGGGAGCCTTCCTCCGCCCTCCGGGAGCCTTTCCACGCCTCTATCGCTCATTTGCGCGACGCGCACAAGAGCGGGCCCGTTAGTGTGGCGCGCACGTGTGTGGGGCCCAAAAACGCATCATTAGCGTGCGCTAAGGTACCTTAGCGCACGCTCAAGTGCGCCCCGCACAGTAGCGCGGTTTAGTAAACATACCCCTAAGTAACTTACAGTTATCTAAACCTATTTTCTAAAGTCTACAAATACTTTTATTTGCAAAATAGTAGCTTTTACAGCATTATAAGCTACTTACTATTTTTTGTGATCTTTTTATGTTGAGCCACCAGTACCGTCAATATCATCAAACTTCGAATACCTATTAAACTAACTAGATCTCGGATAAAAAATCTGTATATAACACATTTTGACATAACGATAATAGCTAAACATAGTTCCATTGAATTTATAACCATTAATTAGTAAACAGTTGAGTAGTAAGTATGGAAACCTTATGTATGTAAAACATACACTGGTCCAAAACGGATTAAGGGTAGCAAGGGGGTGTAGTCTGGGTGAATTACAAGTAGAGTTCACAAATATGTGCATAAATTATACATCATTAATTTGTGTAGAAATTTACACCTACTCTGTAGCAGATGTAAATGTCCATACCTGCTTTCAAGGCACCTCTATGACTTAGGCTAGTACTTTATAAAAACACGTGGAGGCCAGTTCTGTTCTGGGCATCCCCCGCCTGTCCAGGCATCCAGAATTAGGACTTGCCCCAGATTTACTTGATTCTGATCCCACGGGGGCTATAAATGCCTGCAAGGTCAGAATCAGGTACAACTGGCAGGGTATGTAGATTGTGCCCTGATTCTGGGTACCCGGATGTCCAGCCTCTACCCAACTAGCCTAGCCAGGCTCCTACATGGAGCCGCAATGCCCTGGTGTCCAGTTGCCATGGCACTGAAGCTCCATGCAGGAGCCGCGATCCCTGGCAGCCATGTCAAAGTTCTTTTCCTTGCAGCCCAACCCTTGATTGGCTGCCATTGCCAGGGTCGGGCTGCGGGGAACACCCTGCACCCCCTCATCCTCCTCCATCCAAGGGGACGTATTCCACCTCCAAGATGGAGTAAGTCCCCCATGCAAATGGCCAACACTAGACGTACAGGGCCGACCCCGGAATTGGTACTGTACATCTGGGGTCAGGTTCCTGCCCACTCCCCGTCCTTGCTCCTCCTCTGGGCCACACCCTCCCACCCACAAACAGAGCTCCCCACACAACTTGCCTATATGTGCCAGGAGTACTGTCTTCCAGATTTGCAACCCAGCATTTAGCGAATCTGGACACGGATAAGAATAGACCCCATAGACACCTATGGGAATTAGTTAGAAGCCTCTGCAGGCAAAAATATAGCACTTACACCTGCAGGTCACCAACACGTGCAAACAGCAATTTTAAAAAGCTGCTGTTTAAATGTGGAGATCTACACCAGGCAAAGTAAGGGAGCCAATGAAGTTACTTGAGAAGAGGAGTAATATGGGCATGATGAGGATGGCGGAAGATTAGCCATGCAGCTCAGTGTTGGACAGATTGAGGGGGAGCGAGATGATTCAAAGGGAGACCAGCAAGGAGTAGGTTACAGTAGTCAAGATGGGAGGTGATTGAGGAGTGGATAAGTGTTTTAGTAGTGTGTTCATAAAGGAAGGGGCGGATTTTGCTAATGTTATAAAGAAAGAAATGGCAGGTCTTAGCTACGAGATGGATGTGTGTGGAGAAAGAGAGAGAGAAGTCAAAGACAACCCCCAAATTATGGTTCGAGGAAACAGGAAGGAGTACAGAGTTATCCACAGAGACTGAGAAAGGAGGAAGAGGAGAGGAGGTTTTAGGGGGAAAGATAAGAAGTTCAGTCTTGGCCATGTTCAATTTCAAGCGACGGTGAGACATCCAGGCAGCAATGTCAGAAAGGCAGGCAGAGATCTGAGTCTGCATTGCTGGGGAGAGTTTGGGTGTAGAGAGGTAGATCTGGGAGTCATCAGCATACAGATGGTACTAAAAGTCATGGGAAGAGATAAGCACATCAAGGGACTGGGTATAGAGAGAGAAAAGGAGCGGACCCAAGACAGATCCCTGGGGTACACCAACTGGGAGCGGGGTAGTGGAGAAGGAGGAGCCACCTGAACACACACTGAAGGAGCGATGGGAGAGATAGGAGGAGAACCAGGATAGTAAGGAGCCCTTGAAGCCAAGCAAGGACAGGGTGTCGAGGAGAAGGTTGTGGTCAATTGTGTCGAAAGCAGCAGAGAGGTCAAGAAGGATGAGGACAGAGTACAGGCCATTAGATTTAGCCAGGAACAAGTCACTGGAGACTTTGACAGGAGCCGTTTCAGTAGAGTGTAAAGGACGAAAGCCAGACTGTAAGGGATCTAGGAGGGCATGAAAGGAGAAGAAGTCAAGGCAGTGACGGTGAACTGCACATTCAAGTAGTTTAGAAATGAAGGGAAGGAGAGAGATAGGTCGATAGTTAGAAGGACAGGTAGGATCAAGTGAGGGTTTCTTGAGGAGAGGTGTGATCACAGCATTCTTGAAGTCTGCAGGGGCAGTTGCAGTGGAGAGTGAAAGGTTGAGAATATGAGAGATGCAGGGGATAACGGTGGAGGAGATGGAGCCTAGGAAGTGAATGGGGATAGGATCAGAGGAGCAGGTGGTAAGTTTGGAGGAAGAAAGAAGGTATGCAGTTTCCTCATCAGAGATGACAGGAAAGGAAGAGAGGGTAGCAAGGGAGGGGGGAGAGTTGGGAGTGGAAAGGGAGAGGAGGGGGAATAGCTGAGTTTATGGGGAATTGGAGGGTGATCTTGTGGATTTTGTCATGGAAATAGTCAGCTAGGGTTTGGGCAGAAAGTGAGGGAGGGATCGGAGGCGGAGGCACTTTAAGGAGAGAGCTGAGAGTAGTAAAGAGACAGCCAGGATCAGAGGCAATAGAGTTAGTCAGATGGACATAGTAGTCTTGTTTGGCAAGAGCTATGGCTGACTGGAAAGAGACAAGCATGAATATGAAGTGTAGACAATCTTCAGGGGAGCAGTATTTGAGCCAAGCACGCTCAGCAGAGCATGCACAGGAACATAGGTAGCAGGTAGTGGATGAAAGCCAGGGCTGGGGTAGAGAATGTCTCACAGGACATGAGGTGGGTGGAGCAAGAGCATCCAGAGCTGAAGAGAGTGCAGCATTATAGGAAGTTACTGCCTCATCGACAGACTTGGATGACATAGTGGAAGAAAGAGATGGAGAAATGGTAGAAGAGAGAGTCAAGGGATCAATAGCATGAAGGTTTCTAAAAAGGCTGGTGGAGACAGGATGGGGCTGAGGCGGTGGGAGATGAAATTAAAGCTTAAAAGGTGATGGTCAGATAAGGGAAGAACTGAACCACAGAGGTTTGAGGGTAGGGAACTAGAGAAAAATATCAGGTCCAGGCAGTGGCCATGCCGGTGAGTGGGTACAGTGGAACAAAGTTGGAAGTCAAACAAGGAGGTGAAGGAGAGGAGCTTTAGAGCATGAGGATCAGAGGGGTTATCGACATGAATGTTAAAATCCCCAAGAATAAGAGTGGGGGAAGAGGAGTCCAGAAAGAAAGAGAGCCATGAGTCAAAGTCAGAGAGAAAGGTAGAAGTAGGCTTGTCAGGAGGTCGATAAATAACAGCAACCCGGAAAGGAAGTGAAGAGGCGGATGGAGTGGACTTCAAAAGAGAGAAAAGAGTGAGACTGAGGCAGCAGGAGGGGTTGGAATTGTCAGGAGGGAGAAAGTAGAAACCCAATACCACCACCACGGCCAGTAGGATGAGGTGTATGGGAGAACTGATAGCTCCAAGGCAGAGGGCAGCAGGAGATGCAGTATCATCAGGGAGGAGCCAGGTCTCAGTTAGAGCAAGAAGGTGTAGAGCATTGGAGATAAAGAGATCATGAGTAAAAGCGAGTTTATTAGAGATAGAATGTGCATTCCATAAGGCACATGAGAAAGGGAGAGTGGAGGGGGAAAGGAGAGGGATATGGATAAGATTAGACAAATTGCATGAAGACCTCTTCTCAGAGTGAGACTGAAAACTAGGGAGGGGGCCAGGATTGGGGTTGATATCACCGGATGAGAGGAGGAGAAGGAGTAGCAGAGTATGGAGTAGAGAGGAGACAGTACGCCGGAAATGAGGGTGAGGTTGCCTTAATGAGAGAGGAGAAGGTTGGATGAGAGGGAGAAAGTGGTGAAGCTCAAGAGCTGATGATTGGTTAGAGGACAGAATGGAGGGGGAAGTGAGGGTGGTAAAGGGTGGTGAGGAAAGGAGGAGTGAGGGTGCAGGTAGGAGGGGAAACATTTGGGGAGTATGAAGAAAAGGAAGATAATGTGAAGTGGAGCCATGGAAGAGGAATAGAGAGGGGCTATGCAGCATACTGTATGTTATTTTACAAGCAGTGGGGTAGTGATGAGGTAGCAATGGAGTCTACACGCTATGCAGCGTATGTAATTTGCAAGCAATGAGGTAGCAATGAAGTCAACAGGCTATGTAGCAGATGTTATTTGCAAGCAGTGAGGTAGCAATGAAGTCTACAGGCTAAGCAGCAGATGCCATTTTGCAAGCAGTGAGGTAGCAATGGAGGTGGTAATGCAGTAGCAGTGGCATATACATGCTATGCATCATTGTTATATTTACCAGCAATGATTGGGTGTAGGAATTGTAGGAATACAACTAGAACCATATAAAAAGTGTTACATAAGCATGTTAAACATACCAAATATTCTACTAAAACATAAAAATGACCACTATAAGACAATAAAACAATATAATCAATAAAAATGAACAAATACAAAATATAAAAAACCTGATACTGATTGGTAATTCCAACACCATCTTGAGTTAGACTGGAGTTAACAAGACATACAGCTTTCTACTTTCTGGCTCCCACCTTATTGAGTAGTCTTCCACTGAATCTGTGCTTAGAAAGTTCAACAAAAAAAATGTAGAAAATGAATTATGGAATGATTCTTTAAATAAAACCTTCCTCCTTGAATGAGCAGTTGAGACTATCAATTAACTGTCTAATTCCATTGTATTCCCATTAATTGTATGCTGGCTGAAGATTACAGTAAGATTACAGCAAGATTGTTGTCTTATTTTTCCCTTTCTGGTTGTCTCTTGTGATAATTTATTTATGATTTTCATATCTTAATAGCTGGAATGAGCACACAAAGGAAATCTATTGTGTCAGTGTTTAATTTTCAAAAGGGAGACTGCAATAAAATGAGGAAAGTGGTCAGAGAAACTAAAAAGGAGTAGTCACAAAGGTCAAGAGATTACATCAGGCAAGGATGTTTAAAAATACAATATTGGAAGCCCAGACCAGATGTATCCCACGTAAGAAAGGTAGAAGGAAGGCCAAACTGCTAGCTAGGTTAAAATATGAAGTGAAAGGCTACTAGAGTCAAACAATATCTCACCGAAAATGGGAAAAGGAACCAAATGAGAAAAATAGGAAAAAGCATAGCTGCTGACAAGTTAAATGCAAGTAAAGCAAAAATAGAATTTGAAAAGAAGCTTGCCAAAGACAAACACAATAACAACTTTTCAGGCACATACAAAGCTGAGAAAAGATGACTGAGGGGTAAAAGGAGCACTCAGGGAGGACAAGATTGTGGTTGAGAGACAAAATGGGTCATTTTAGAAGTTATCCAAAACGCAGATATATCCAGAGGCATTTTAGAAGCCAGCTCTGGGGACATTCCCAGTGTAAGAATGTGCAAGTCTGAATGGGAGTGTGGTGGAGGCGTTCCCAGGAATCTGGATGTCCCCACCTGATTTCAGAAATGTCCAGTATCACGTCTGAGTTTAGGCAAGCAGACATCTGAAAATTGGTCATTTTTGGCTAGAAAACATCTAGGGGATGTTAAGGGACTCTGTCATCCTCAGTACTCATCACAATGACAACAACAGCAGCAGTGGGGTTTGAACCCTAGTTGTACTGGTCTTATCCCACTATGCTAGCCATTAGACTATTTTAGCTGTCTTGCTACTGAAATATGGTTCTGGGGATTTCTATGTAGATGCGCCCACAGACATCCATATTAGGCAGGTCCACATTTGTGAAATCATGTCTGTCCCTGGATGTGCCTGCATTTTTTTCAGATATTCTGGCTTAGATGTTCCAGATTGTACTTGGACGTCCATTCTAAAATTCCCCTCTAAATGAATTCTTTACTGAGGAAAATGTGGGAAACTACTCATGGCTGAATGAAATGGTATATATCCAAGAGTGTTGAGAGAACTCAAAGATGAAATTACAGATCTACAGAGGAAAGTGAATAGTGGAATACCCTAGGGATCTGTATTTTGATCGGTGCTTTTTAACATTTATAAATGATCTAGAATTGGGAACAACAACCAAGATGATTAAATTTGCAAATCACAACCAATAATTCAGTTGTTAAACTGTATGTGGATTATCAGAAACTGCAGGCAGGTCTTGGAAAATTGGAAGACAGGGCATCCAAATGGCAGATGAAATTTAATGTGGTCAAGTGTAAAGTGATGCATGAAGGGAAGAATAACTCAAAATATAGATATACAATGCTAGGTCCACATTAGGAGTTGCTAGCCAAGAAAAGAATCTGTGTGTGATCGTAGGCAATACTCTTCTGTTCAGTGTATGCCGATGGCCAAAAAAGCAAACAATGCTAGGAATCATTAGTGAAGGAAAATAAAATAAAACAAAAGATATCATAATGACTCTGTATCACTCCATGGTACAACTACACCTTGAGGACTGTGTACAATTCTGGTCACCACATCTCAAGAAAGCGTCATTAGAAAAGGTAGAGAGCAGCATGACAAAAATGATAGTGGATGGAATGACTCTCTCTTATGAGGAAAGGCTAAAGAAGTTGGGGCTCTTCAACCTGGAGAAGAGATGGTTGAGGGGACATATAGAGGTCTATAAAATCCTGAGTGGACTGGAACAGGTAAAAATGAATAGATTGTTTACCCTCTTAAAAAATGCAAGGACTAGGGGACATGCCATGAAGCTACAAAATAGTATATTTAATACAGATTGGAATTCATTGCCAGCAGATTTACTAAAAGCAGGTAGTGTAGCCGGTTTTGAAAAAAGGTTTGGACAAATTCCTGGTGAAAGTGCATAAACAGTTCTTAAAGAAGTCCAAAAGAGAACCACTGCTTATTTCTGGGGATAAGTAGCATAGAACCTGCTACTTTTGGGATATGTCAGGTGCTTATGACCTAGATTGGCCACTGTTGGAAATAGGACTCTGGGATTGATAGACCTTTGGTCTGACCCAGTATGACAAGTCTTATGTTTTTTATGCTAGAGGTCAGAGCTTCCATTTTCCACCCAGACAAGAGATGATTAGATGGAGAGCTGAGTCGAGCAGGTCCATAATCATATCAAATATATGACCTTCCTGGTAGGTAGGAAATGTGTTGACACATATCAAGGTCAGATAAAAGGGTACAGAAGAGTTTATCCCATGCTCTCAATGGACTATCAACATGAATATTAAAGTCGCCTAAGATGATCAACTGTGGGAAAGCAATGACGAACTCAGCCAGAGAGGATTGTAAGGACTCCCAGTTAGCAGTAGAGATCGAAGGTGGTCAGTATATCAGTAAGATGTGAAAACGAAGTCTGGAGTCCACTTTGTAGTAATAGTCTCTCTAAATAACCGAGTAAGGAGGAAATGTTTTGATATCTCTCCCCTTGAAGTGGGTTGCTTAGTGACCATTTTGGATTTTGTTTTTTCTATATTACTTTTATTTTTATTTCATAACATCCTGGATTTCTTGTTTTTTTTCCTTTGGATGGATAAATTCAAAAATCTTCAATAGGCTTTTAGAAGACTTCCCACCCGCTATGCAAGTAAATTTATGCATGTAGAACTTGTGTGCTTGCGCATTTACCTGGACTAAGTGAAAGTGTTCACAGGGCATGGTTGGTGGGAGGGGGTAGCACATATATGCACATTAACTAGGAAAATTGTATTTATTAGGCCCATGTCTTTCCAGTAGTAGTTTTGTGCATGTTAAAGAGCAGAAGTAAATGAAAGCACATACTGTAAATTTTCAGGGTAATTTTCAGAGCAGAAGTCTATGCCACCTTTCAAAAAGTGTTTGTACACAGTTATAAACTTGCCACATTAGCAAAAAGGGTCTTCAGGTTAGGAACGTAAACTATTTGAAAATTTGACCCACAGCACTCTCCAGTTTACTCAGGCTTTTCAAAGTCTAGTTACTGAAAACAAATGTATCTTCTCAGAAACTCTGCCCAAACTGGTGTAGAAGTCATTAAAACATACCATTAGAATTTTTTTCACCACAAAGAACCAATTTAAAAAAAAAAATCCTCTCATCTACTAAGTAAGGCATGCAGCTGAATAATAACTCAATTATGATAACCCAGATGCTGTGAGAAGTCATACCAACTATTAACTCAGTCTTAAGTTTCCTTCTGGGAAAAATTTCATTATGTACCAAACTGGCAATGTACATGTGTAAGCTTGTACTAAACCAGCCGATTTTCAAATACTAGGCTGTGTGTGAAAACTGGTTTGTTTGGCAACTAAAAATGGGGATAAATAATGATATAAAATGCATGTATTAGCAGCACACCTAGTTTTCTTGTGCATTATGGGGTTTTATTGGAAGATCTAGTCATGATTTGCACATCTAAAAATGTCAAGTCAGATGTGACAATCACATCCACATCCCAAAAGCAGTTTTAGAAAGAGATGAATTTATCTTTGTCTGGCACAATCATCTATTGCATGGGGGTGTGGAGGAGGCGTGCTGGGGTACTCTGTAAAAGATGTACATGTACGTCCAATTTTTAGAATGGCACCACACATTTTATGACCGCCAGCAGGCATATCTATGTCTATGCCTGCTCCGGGGCATCAATGGGTATTTGAAAAGTGCTCATTATGGCTAGCAAACAGTAGGGAGAAGAAGGGAAGGCTCTCAGAACCCCCCCCCCCCCCAATAATTTTCACCCTCTCAAAAAAGCATACAAGTGAAATGCTGAGCCACTGGAAGTCTCTGCTTGCAAAATGGCAGGCCAGGACATATATAGTATGTTGCGACAGACACATCTGCACATTCCAAAATACTATCTGGTTTTGCAGATGTATATATTTCACATGTGCATGTTTCTGAGAATGTCCGTTTCCCTGCATGTTGGTGGAGATGTTTATCTATGGGGTTAAAGAGAGGTTGATTTTAGAACATATATACACATAAAGGCACATTCCAATGTGGCTGTCCAGGCCCCTCTGCATCCGATTGGAATCGGGACGCCCAGAGGTAAACCCGATTCTGATCCCACAGGGGCTAGAATTGAGTCTAGGACCTGAACGTGCAGGCCAAGCCACAATTCTGATAAGCCTGCATGCACAGCAAATCCCCAGCTAACTAGGTCAGGCTCCTTCCTGAATGAAGCCGCAGTGCCATGGTGTCCCGTTGCCATGGCACTGCAATTTACTTCAATGGGTCAATGCATCATGCCTCACCCTCTCTTACCTCTGGAATGCCCCCCTCCCGCCCCTGTCTAAGCCTCCCCAGCAGGAGGGCAAATAGCAGGGATGGACATCCCAATGGGACATCCATCCCTGCTATTCATGGGGCAGAATGACCTCTCATACCCCTTAACCTTTCTGCCCCTCCCAAGGAATTTCAGATGTTCTGACTTTGACGTCCCAGATAGCATCTAAACAGCCTTTTTAAAATTCCACTTTACATGTGCATCCTCTGTATCCAATCATACCTCTAAAACACATTTTCCCACACCTTCCAAAATGCCTGTTTCCTTTGTGGCCAAAAATGCAAACATTATGAAAGTACACCTTTCTGTCGCATAAGACAATCAAACTGGATATGGAGTACGTGGGAGGAACATTTGTATTTAACCTTGTAAAAGGCATCTATGTCTTCTTGAAAATTTATCTCAGTATGATCTGTCATCTCTTTATCATTATCATCCAAGCAAAAATGTGTGGGCGGATAGTGTATTCTGCATACAGTATTAAACAGCAATGACAATTTGGATATGATGCAATGATAGCTCAATGTCATATAAACCTCTCCTATTTGTTTCTGTAAATACACCTAATCACCTTTATTTCAACTTACCTTTACAGTTGATTCACACAATATTATAGTAATGAATAGAGTTTTTTGCATTTTAATTTTTCTTCACAAAATTATCCTTCATTAGTTGAAAGAAGCAGAAATGGGTTGACTTCATCGTAAAACATTTCTGAAAATGGGAAAAGTCAGCTGCTTATGGAGACACTCTGGGGTATGTTTACTAAATGGCGGTAGTGGCTGCTGTGCAATATCGGAGCCATGGCTCCATTGAAATCGACTATATGCCCACTTTATGGAGCACTGCTGATGTTAAGGAGTACTCAATACTGGTTGCCACGCCATGTGGCCAACTTCCATTTGACCCCTGGCCAACCATTTAGTTAAACTGGGTACTTCAGCATCCCTTGACCCAAATAATGCAAGCAAGGTTTCCCCTTAGGCCCAAATGACATGCTCCTAATTTGTGGTGCCTGGTCCCCCTTCTTTGAAAACCAGCCCGAACACCCTGTTTATGGTGACTGAGCCCAGTTGTAACTTTCCTCTCTCCCTCTTTGCTTAGCTGGTTATGACCCTTTACCTTTTGCTCTGAGAATCCTCCCAGTTATCTCCAGCCCTCCTTACTGCATGAGATGGAGGGTTGGGCTTGCTTCTTCACTGAGCTCGTTTCCCCCATCTGCTTGCTCCCCTAATATCCAGGTCTATTGTACCCTTTCTGGGCTACCTTGTGGACCTAGCAGGGGACTCTACTAGCTTCTGCTGGCAGAAAATTTGATTTTCTTTTAATGGCAGCTTTGTGTCTCCCCCTCCCCCCACACACACCTTCCCACATGGCCAGGAGGCTCAGAGCCTGAGTGCCTAGCCTTAATTTCAGCTGGCCCCAAGTGGCCCAGCCTCCCCCTTCCATTTAGTTTGGGTCTCCTACTCAGCAGTTTTCAGACCGCTGATTAAAACAGGTAATGTTTTGGTACACACATAAATCTATACAACCTTCATACTTCTAGTAGCATCTTAGAAATGATAAACAATGAAAGTTATAATAAAATTGATTTCCTAGCGAGGGAACTCTCACTGTACAAGGCTTCTACTTACACCCAGCACATTCTTATACCACAATAAAAGAGCCTTCTTCAGACATTCTTAGCATGTTATTGTTCATGTAATTTCCTATTTCAAAATAAAATAAACACTTTCAATTTCATTCTTGTTACTTAGCCTGAGATACCACTTTCCATATGTGTGATCCAAAATCAACTTCAGGCACTATGGGGGTCTTTACTAAAGGACGATAGCTGGCAGCACATGTATGGTGCATGCTAAAAGTGTGCCTTGGACACACATTTACCAACATTTACCAGCGATCCGAGACCTTCTACAATTCCGGAAAGCCATTTTGCCCAAGCTGCCACCCCGACTCTAAGAAACCATCCCCCTTCCCCTACTAAAGACTCCTACACAACATAACGCTCAAGCCCTAAGCACTCACTTGTCAGTCCTGAAGCATCCTACGTACTTTCAGATCAAGTTTCAACTATTATGCCATATCTTTATGTATATAGTTTCAGGTATTCCTTAGCCATCCTGATATATGTCAATATATAAATAGTTTCCCATGTTCTCCAAGTTTTATTCCCTGTTATAATGTAAATTCAATCAGTCTTCTCTGATCTGAAAACTCTTTGTTAAATGTAAACCGCACTGATAACAAATAGTGCGGTATATAAGAATTGTTAAATAAATAAAAATAAATAAACTAGTGTGGGTCCATGACATTTAGCATGTGCCTATTCCCATGCACAACTTGGCCTGTATGTCACCACTCCACATAAATGCCATGTGGACTGACGTCTGTGGTTTGGCATCTGCTGCACACTGCTGTCTTGTCCTGGCCTGAACTCCCACCCTCCCTTCTGTGTCTCACTCACCTGCACAACCAGAGCTGGATTCCCATCCATACTGTAAAAATGATGCAGAGATTGGCTCTGTGGTGGCCCCTTGGGTAGAGTTCCCCTACCAAAATGCCAACCTTGCTAGGCCGCTGCCTCCTCATCAGAAAAAATTGTCTTTTATCTCTGGAATGGCATTTTGTTGTGTATCTGCATGTCCAGAAAGGACACCAGCACATAGAATGAGCCAATCAGGTGCTAGCTATCATAAGTGGTTATTGTGCATCCTACCATAACCAGTTAAGATATGATTAACTGACCACTGGCTGCTGCACTGATGTGATCCTCTTATGTGTTTATGTGACCTATTTCCAGTGATATTCCATTGTGTGCAGCCACCAGGCTGCAATCCAGTTATCTGCCTCCATCTCCAATGATATGCATTGCTATAGCGCCTCATGATATGATGCATGCTTTTTTGGCTGGGATCTGGTTAAATCACCTTATCCACCAATGTTTGATGTGGCACCAATTGCTTTGTTTGTTTGAATTTCCCTGCTGGGTGGATAGCTGATTTTAAGTGTCGCTATCCACCCACTCCTAACCGGGCATCTTCATAAACTAAGGGATTGTCTAGTTGCTAACTCACAATTCAAGCCCAATTTTGAACAGATTTCTTCAGGCACTTTTGGAGAACATGGCTGGCTTTCTGAATATCGACTACTCCATTCTTTGGTCAAGGGTATAATAATAGCTACCCTGCTCACTAGAACCTCCAATCAAGTTTAGTAATGGAAGTTTAAAAAGAGCTCTGAAGTGAGAGCTCGAGGCTCATCAATGGTGGTAGGCTGGAAGGGTCCGCCACCATGCCAAGTTCCATTTCTCACAGAATTGGATTGTTAGGAAGTGTATGTCAAAATGGGTAGCAGAACAAAGGCATATAACAAGCCAAAGGGACCCACAAAGCTGTAAAGCGAGAAGTGGATGAGGAGTGGCCCAGGAAAAAGCACACTGTTCACAGAGTCATGCAGTTGGAAGAGGGGTGATAAACTGATATAGCATTTTAAGAGATGTGCAAAGTGACCCAAGAAATAGCAATGCAATGAAGACATAGAGGCCCAGAGCCACTGTGTCCCTGACCCATGGAGAGCTACTGTGTCCCTGACCCATGGAGAGCGACTGTGTCCCTGACCCATGGACAGTCAGTACACTTCAACACAGGAATCGTCTGCTGGGCCCGTACTGTCCTATCTCCACTGCAAGTCTGTCCCCACATCCAAAAAAGAAAAGGGCAGATCAAGGAGAAAAAGATGGCTGTCACTCTGAGGAGAACGTCTCCTCCTGATCTAGAGGAGAGAAGCTGGGACCAGTAACAGAGCTGTTCCCTGTACAGGCATTCAGCAAAAGCAACAGTGTAGGAAGACTTCATTCAGCTATTCAACATTAAAAAGGTTGGGGTGAAACATACAGTATTTTGTTGCAGGCTACTACTACTACTACTATTCAGCACTTGTAAAGCACCACGCACGCAGCGCTGCACAGCTAACCTACAAGAGGTAGCCAACATTCAAGAGACAGTCCCTGCCCATCAGCGTCATACTCGTCGGAGCTTACAATCTAGGCTGTGGCAGCTTCCTCTGTTGGGTTTTGCCAGAAGTAATTGAGTTCCAGTGATTGATTCTTCCTGAGACTGTCTGGGGATCACATCTGGCCAACTGAATCCAAGGCTATGGGTTTGATCTGGTTTAATAGCAGCAGCAGCAGGGATTCCCCGGCCTATACCAGCAATCATAAATAGTGCACTGTGACAGTAACAGTATGAAGATGTACATTATATTTCTACCAGCCTTCCAACCAGTCTCATCTAAATGAGCTGACTTGGGGACCCAGGACAAGAAGTAATGTATAGCAGCCTGCTACTGGTACTCATCTTGTCTCAGAGCTCCTTGGCTTCTGCAAAGTGTAGGGTCTAATTATCTGATAATGAGAAGGATTCCCATTTTAAGAGCAGGCCATGAGGAAACTTCAGGTCTTATCTCCTGCCCAGAAGACCCAAAACAGACCAAAACAACTTTTACAGTTGTCCTGTGTGCCTCCAGACATTTGTCCCTTTGAGGAAGAGCTCCTGGGGCTGGAGAAGGAGCAGACACCCCATACTTGGATCTTCTCTGGTATAGCTCCCCTAATACAAAGATTCAATGAATTCTCTACCCTCTTTTTGGATCTTGGCCAGGGAGGTGCAGCAGAGGAAACCAACAGTTCATATTTACACGATGTGCTGTAGTCGCTTAGCAATAGTTTTCTGCTGACAGGACAACACTATGGCTCATCACCTCAGGTACCAGGGGGGGCCTCAGAGCATGAGGGACCAGCAGAATTCCAGAATGCAAAAGGGCCACCAGTGCCCTCTTATTGCAGTTTGCCAGGAAAGCTGCCTCCATGCCCTCTGGATCTTTTAGTCTGTAATAGTTATTTTTTTCTTGCTTTTTGATATTAAGCTTTAGCAGAGAAGGCTGAAAGGTAGCTACTTAAATTGGGCACAACTAGTACACATACATGATAATGAAGGGAAACCAAACAAGGGAAGGTTTATCTTCAGAAATACCAGCTTTTCTGTCAATTCTGGTCCTAACCATGAATGATGGGTAGCTACAATATCTCCTATCATAAAGAATATATGTTCACTGGGCACACTGGTTAGAGGGCAGGACAGGAAATGCTGTGGAACCTTGGCCAGGTCTTTGTGCTTGATATGCCAAGGGATCTACGTGCATGGTCTCAATGGATCCCTACATGGATTGCAGTGGTCCCCCTAGCTGGCAGAGCCCAACTTATGGCAGTCTTATTTTCTCTGTAGCTTAGCACTGTAGCTTGGGAGCCTCTGACTGGGAATCATGGGCTACAGGCATGTAAAGCCTAGGTGTGAGGAATGGTAGGTGATGGGCAAGCAAAACATTTTGCCAGAGTACCTGGTATTTCCCCTGCTGCATCACCACCACCATCTCCCACCTGCCTCTGGTGCTCCTTTTCCTTCACGTCACTTACCAGATTTTCCATCTAGTAAGTCAGTGAGCTGCAACACAGAGCAAACGTTCCTTTCATCCATGATTCAGAGTTCAGCTAGCATATAAGAATCATCTTTCATAAGGGGTTCCAAACTCTTTCCTACTTGACCATGCAAGAAGTCTACCATAATAAAATCCTCTGCTGTAAATCCCTGCTGCTGCTGCTGCTGAAAACCCTCTAACCTGGCTTGTAATATAATCATTATCAGGATGAGAAGGATCAAGATTGTCCTTGAGGAAGTTAGTTCCTCCTTTAAGGCTTTATGACTTCCATCTCTGTGATATATGCCCAGTCCTGGAGACCCATGAGCCTGTCAATGCCAATTTCTGTCTCTAATGGCATCTGATGTAGAGCATCCCATTGCCCACTAACCTCTCCAGCATGTCATAAGTGGAATTCTACCTGGCACTAACATCCTGCTTGAGCTGGTGCAAAGGTGTCCCTGTTGCTTTCTGTTTTTCATGCAGCTCCTGCCTACTCTTCACATTCTGGTGAAAATACCGAGCTCTTTTTAAGAACCTCTTGATTAGTTCCATCAAGTTTAGAGCTGCCACTTGCCTTGCTGTCCAGGCCTACAGAGTCTCTGAAAGGTGCAGCAAGTGTGCAAAGCATCTGATCCCATGAAAGCCCTTCTTCACTGCATCGACAATGTTCGTCCCACCATAGGTTACAAAGAAATCTGGATACCCTGAGCTCTGTTTGTGCCTTATGTGTCAGTCCTGCAGCATTGCCCTTTTTTCTTCTAAAATATGGATCCATGTATGTCTTCCTTCCATTACCTAGCTGTATAGCACTGTCCATCAGTATCCTCTTGCTCTTGCTCTTGCTCCACCATTAGACCTGCAGCCTGTTCCCTGCCTCAGCCGGCTGCTACCAGTGTGCTGTCAGGGAGAGATAGATATGTGCAGCATTCTGACTAGTCCAGATGTCAGTGATGAAATGCACACTTGTACCAACCACTGCTTTTGCCAGGTCTGCTGGCTGATGATGGCACAACTGATTAAGCTGTGGATCACCTGCCTACTAAAAGCTGTCCTACAGAGAACTCAGTAAGCAGGAGCTAAGGGATGCAGCAGCTTCTTAGACCTTACCTTCTCAACCATGTTCAGGGGATGGTTATCCAAGCTATCATTTTCAGGATACACAGGGTCCCCACACTTCATGCTGCCTGCTCCTTGACCGTGCTAACGAACACCATTCCATGTTTTCCATGGTGGCTTGCTTCGATATGCAACAAGCCTGCTGTCATGCCATGTGACTGGTAGGGGGCCCCACTTAGGAAATGGATTTTGTTTTTTCCTGTACTTTCTACCACTACTATTTCCATTCCTGGATGGAGTCCTTAGCCTAGGATCAGCCTCCTCCTTTGCACTAAGCTGGAAAGGGTGTTGTTTTTCTAAATGATGCAGCATGCCACTGGGATCCTAATTTGTGCCCTATTCTCAACTATATTTAGGAGCCTAAGTTTTCAACTGAAAAGTCATTTAAAATTTAGGAGCTTAAAATTTATGATCTTAAATTTAGGCCTGCCGTTCATTTGTCTAGATTTGAGCCTAATTTAGCTGCCTAGTGATGAAAATCAGTGCTAAGATCCTAACTTTTTCACTGCCCTATGTCCTGTTGTCACACACTTTTTATGCTCCTAAATTTAGTTTAGAGAAATTTAAAAAAATATATGTAGGCACTCGACCCTAAAAAAATGTGGAATGCAAATGAAAGGACACACCAAATTTTATTAAATAATATCACTCCAGCCAATGGCCCAACACAGGCCGTGTTTCGGAAAAGCCTTCTTCAGGGG
The DNA here is from genome assembly GCA_033557465.1 of Ichthyophis bannanicus. NCBI lineage: Eukaryota > Metazoa > Chordata > Amphibia > Gymnophiona > Ichthyophiidae > Ichthyophis > Ichthyophis bannanicus. Next base: position 1,470,318,701 of record CM066031.1, read on the forward strand.
CGTGTAGGCTAAAAGGATGAAGTATAATACACATAAACAATAAAATAATAAAGATAAAATCTAATTATTATAACAGAAATGGACATTAAGGACAAACATATTATATATTACTGAAGAGTAAGCAATCTTCTCAGCAGATGAAGTTTCTCTGCTCATTGTACCCAGAGCTGTATATTCTGCTGCAGCAGATGTACACCACAGGTCAGAAGTTTATAACTCCACCATCTGGTACTAGGGATGTCTGGGTCTGCAGCTGCTTAGCATCCTCTCCAGACACCTTATCATAATCAAAGGGAGATGGAGGTAAAAACTAGATGTCACCTCCCTCAATTTCATCTCCCACATCCACCAGAACATCAGCATGGTCCTTACCCTCAGCATCTTCAGCATGTTTAAACACCTGGTCTCCCACCTCAGTTTAGGTGTTACTACTACTACCACTTATCCTGGCAGCCAGAGAAGAGATGCTACCATCTTCCTTTGCTGCCATAGATTGTGTAAGGGGGTCCGTCCACTGTTTCCAATTCTGTTGATCTCCTATGGATATCCAGTTTCATTCTGTCCTGTAAGTAGGATATGAAATGAATTAATTTACTATAAATGGCATTTTAGAAAGGATGTTTAAGTCAAATCCAGAATGTCAAGGATGCAGCATGCATAAAAATGTCAGGAACATCTATGTTTCCGGCTGATTATAGTAACATGGACATCCCTTATATTGCTGCCCATGCCAGTAGCCACATAGATGCCCCCCTTAGGAAAGCATGGGGCAGGGACATCCATCTCATGCAAGCTAGGATAAGGGGATTTCCAGGGGCATAGCAAAATGAAAATATGAGCCACCATTCCCCATCAGTTCATTGTCGTATTGCAAGATAAAGGTGGTGTTAGTATAGTTCCTTCTCCATACCCTTCAGACAGACATTTGCCTGACAAAACAATCACTTTTCAGATACCTGTTAGGGCCTGGAGCAGGTATAGCCTTATAAATGACTCCGGATATCCATAATATTTCTGAGATCAGGAAGGGATTTCCACGTTCTTGGGAATTTTCTGGTTACGCCTCTGCCATGCCCTCATTCAGACTTGGAAATTGTCATGCTGGGAACAACCACAGACCTGTCTTCTAAAATGGCTGTGGAGACATCTCTGTGCTTTGGACATCTCTATGCCCATGTTCAGATGTCCAAAGCATGAATAGAACTTCTAATAATACCCCCCTATGTGTAAACCATATATCCAGCACACCCAGAGAGCAGAGGCAGGCCAGGGCCTTGTTATATAAATTTCTTCTGCACTGTGTGCTGATTGTTTGTTTGGTCTGAGGAGTTCTACCTTATAGTTTGTTTTGTGTTTGGACTTCTAAACCATTTATCCACCCATTGTGACATAACGAATGCATGCTCTTTGCTGCAATGATATCCCTTCTGGTGCAGATGTGTACAGTGTGTGACTGAGTATGGGATTCTTGGGAGTGCCCAGGACCCACTTAGCATCAATGATGCCCATGACTACGGATAAGGTCAAAGTTGTATGCAGACCTACAATGGCAAAGAGATGAAAGCTTTGACCTCCAATGCCACACACTATGCATATCCAAAGCACGCCATATGTTCTACAGTGCACACTGAGAGTTAGTGTTGCCAGAGTATTGTGATAGGAGGTGTAAAATGCACACAGCCTATCACCCATTTTTTTAAAAGGGTTCCAGGGGTGATCCTGGAAAATAGTAGAAACCACTATAAAGAACAAAATTACTGAACATATAGAAGTCATTGTTTAATGGGACAAGCCAAAATGGATTTATCCAAGGAAAAGCTTGATTCACTAACCAGCTATATTTTTTGAGGTGAGAATAAACAGGTAGATAAAGGTGAGTCGGTTGATATAGTGTATCTGGATTTTCAGAAAGCCTTTGAAAAGGTCCCACATGTGAGACTCTTGAGGAAATTAAAAAGTCATGGGATGGGAGGCAGTGCAAATTAGGAACTGATTAAAAGATAGAAATCAGACTAGGTCTAAATGGCCAATTTTATCAATTTAGAAAGGTGAATAGTGGAGTGCCCAGGAATCTGTGCTGGACTCGCTGCTTTTTTAGCATATTTATAAAAGAACTGGATATGGGAACAATGAGTGAGGTGATAAAATTTGCAAATGATGAAACATGATTCAGAGTTGTTAAAACACAAGAGAATTGTGAAAAATTGCATGAGGGCCTTGAAAAATTGGGAAACGGGGCATCCAAATGCCACAAAATTTAATATCGACAATTGCAAAGTTATGCACTGAGAACACAACCCAAATTAGGGTTACAAAATGCAAGGTTCCATATTATCAATCACGACCCAGGAAAAGAATCTAGGTGTCATTATGGATAATACTTTGAAACCCTCTGCTCAGTGTGTTGTGGCAGACAAGAAAGCAAGTAGAATGCTGGGAATCATAAGGAAAGGAATGGAGAATAAAACTAAGGACATGATAATGCCTCTGTATTGCTCCATGGTGCAACAGCACCTTGAATCAGGAAGGCCGCGGAGCCTCGTGCGTGCGACCGGATTTAACCGGGGGGGCGTCTGTCGTGTGCGCCCGGCTTGTCGGCTGCGTGAGAGCCGTCTGCGGCAGAAGGGCAAGTTTTAAAATGATTGGCTCCCGCTGGCGTGTTGACGACGCGGGAGCCGATCATGGCATTAGAGGCTTCGACAAGGTGGGCAGGGCAGAGCACGGCGCGGTCCTTTGCGGAACGGTAGTCGGAGGCGATGGTTGCTGTTTCTGGTCCGGAGAACATTTGAAGATGCTGAAGGAGTTTCCACTTGAGGTCTGGGATTTTGCAGTGCGAGCAGGGGATCGGTGTCTGGAGCCTTACGTGGGACGACAGTTCAGCGTCCAGGCGGCTTAACTCCAGGAGTCAGATTTGCGGTGGTCAGAGGAGCTCAGAGCACATGGTGGAGCTCGGTGCACGTAGCAGGTGGACGGGGCAGGCAAGTGTGTGCTGGGGTAGTGGGGCTGGAAGTATCAGCTGTGGGGGGAAGGTTTTTAATTGCCAGCGGATGCTCCAGTCAATTGGGGGGTTTCCTTGTCACTTGAAAAAAAAAAAAACTATTTTAACATGCGGCCTCAGAGAAGACAGGGTAAGGGAGTGCGACGCTGCAGGGGTACTGGTAGGGGGGTAGGGGTTGGGGAAGGTATGGGGAGGAGGAGCCTATGGCAGTGCCTTCTGTAGGGGAGCGAAGGGGCCAGAGGCGTGGGTCTGAGAGGCAAAGGGGGAGTGAGCGGGGGAGGAATGGACAAAGAAAGGAAAGGGGGAGACTCATGGCTAGGGGCAGTAGTGTGCAGGCGGGCAGCAGGCACGCGGATGTGCTGCCTCAGGTTCTGAGGGGGGTATTGAGGGCGGCACCGTTACGGAAGGGCCGGCGGGCCGTAGTATCCCTCGGGTTCGGGGTAGGGGATGTGTGAGGGGTACTGTTGGTCTGGGGGTGGGGCAGGAGGCTGAAGTGGACTCGGGTGTTGGTTCTGCTTCGGCTTGGGCGGAGCATGCAGCAGAGTGGATGGCTGGCAGAGCTGGGCCGGGGTACCCAGGTGTTTCTAATTGGCCTGGGGTGCTGGGTGTTGACTCCCCCTTGGCTTGGGAGCATTGGCGCGGGGGCAGGCAAGGCACTTCCCGGGCAGATTGGCTGGGGATGTGGCAGCCGCCCTGGGCCATGGCAGGTGTTTCTTCGCCTTTTGGTGTCTTCTCTCCTCAGGTTCCACCCGGATGGCAGTACATGGGAGATACAGAGCTGCGTGGCTCCCGCCAGCAGGGTGCGGTGTCATTGAGTGGAGACCGGAGCTGTCTTGAGGATGATTCGGGCATCGAGCATGCGGCTCCAGCTGTGCAGCGAGGGATCGGTTCATCTGAGGGGACGACCAGCGGTGTTGCAGGTGAGTTGGCTCTGAGCCCTACCGGGGAGGTGGGGAGTGGGGGTGACTTAGCGTCGGCACACAGTGTGGGGGAAGGTGGCAATATAGCGGTATCGGGGGGGGGTGGGCAAAAAGGCCAAAAGGAAACATAAGCATTCCTGTCGCCGGCATCGTAAGTCTGGTTCTTCTTCTGCGTCATCCGCTCAGTCATCGTCAACTTCATCTACGTCTGGGGAGAGCGAGAGGGGCGATCTTAGCAAGAGTTCGGTGCAGCTGATGTTGGCAGCTTTCTCTGAATTATGGGAGGGGGTGCTGAGGAAGTTGCGACAGAAAATCCGGAAACAGCGTTACATTGATATTTTCCGGTTGCTGGAGGGTAGAAAACGGACGGGGGACAGTCAGAAGAAGAGAAAAGAGGATGAGAAGGCTGGTCGGGTGTGGAAAGTAGCCAGGAATGTCGTTAATTGGACGAGGGCTTTCTTATGTCTTGCTAGTGTATGGGGGCATCTGCATCCTGAGCAGTATGGGATGCTATTGGCGTATATGGACTCCATTTTGGAGGCCTCTCAGTCGCATCCAGGTTGGGCCTGGCTCAACTATGATGAGAAGTTCCGTGATAAAATGGAGGAGAATCGGCTTTTGTCCTGGGGGACACAAGATATTAATTTATGGTTAACCCAGATGGCGGTTCGCCCGAGTGGGGGGTTGGTGAGTGGAGTGAAAGGAGGGGTAGGGGCTGTTGAAGGGGCGGGGCGGTCCTTTCGTGCGAGTGGGCTTCCGTCAGGACAGAGGGCAGCGGGGGGAGGCCCAGGAGATTTGTGTTGGCGCTTCAACAAGTCTTCGTGCCCCTTTCCGTACTGTAAGTTCTGGCACGCCTGTTCTATCTGCAGTGGAGGGCATTTGCAGTCAAGTGTGTTAAACGTGGGTCGGTCGGTCCCAGCTTGCCGGCTGCCAAGCAGTAAGGATGTCATGGGTTTAGCTCCGACCCCAATTCGGCTTTCTGTGAGAGGTATCCTAGGCGCAGGGCTGGGGGGGTGTTGGAGGCAGGGTTTCAAACGGGTTTTCCGATTCCTGTGGAGGGTACAGTGGTTTCGGGTATGGTTCGGAATGCGCCTTCGGTTTGGAGATTTCCCCATATTGTGCGGGATAAGCTGGCGGTAGAGCTACGGTTGGGTAGGGTCGCTGGCCCCTTTGCTGAGCCGCCCTTCTCCAACCTGGTAGTCTCACCGTTGGGGATCATTCCGAAGAAGGAGCCCGGGAAATACAGGTTGATTTATAATTTGTCTTTTCCTTCAGGCTCTTCCGTTAACGACCACATCCCGAAGGAGCATTGTACGGTTCGCTATGCGTCTTTTGATGCGGCAGTGGAGCTCTTACGGCAATGTGGTAGTGAGAGCCTTTTGGCCAAGGTGGATATTGAGTCGGCGTTTCGTCTGTTGCCGGTGCATCCTTCGGCTTTTCATTTGTTAGGGTTTTGCTTCGAGGACCAGTTCTATTATGATAAGTGCATGCCCATGGGTTGTTCGGTATCCTGTGCCTATTTCAAGCTATTTAGTACGTTTATGCATTGGGCTTTTGCGGAAGCGGCCGGCAGTGCGAATGTGGTGCATTACCTGGACGACTTCTTGTTTGTGGGGGAAGCACGGTCGTGGCAGTGTCAGGCTTTACTAGAGGGCTTCGTGCATTTAGCGCGGGAGTGGGGAGTTCCCTTGGCTGCGGAAAAAACAGCAGGCCCAGTGACAAGTATTACCTTTCTAGGCGTCTAACTGGATACGGTGGCAATGGTAGCGCGCTTGCCCCTCGATAAGGTGATTAAGTTGTGAGTGTTAGTTGCAAATGCGCTGGCCTCCAATAAGTTGACGCTGCAGGAGATGCAAGCGCTCATTGGCTCCTTGAACTTTGCGTGTCAGGTGATTCCTATGGGCATGGTGTTTTTGTGTCATTTTGCAGTGGCCACGATTGGTGTTACTAGACCTCATCATCGTATTCGGGTATCGCAGGGTATGCGAGCGGATTTGGGAATGTGGGATGACTTTTTGCAGGACTTTAATGGTACTACAGTCCTTATGGACTTGGAAATTACCAGTGGGGCGTTACAATTGTTTACGGACGCCGCTGGGGGCCTGGGTCTGGGTGTGTACTTCGGGGGTTCGTGGTGTGCAGAGCTGTGGCCGCAAGCGTGGCGGGTTGTGGGTCTAACCCGTAATGTCACTTTTTTGGAATTGTTCCCGATACTGGTGGTGCTGACGGTATGGCCGGACAGGATATGCAATCGCAAGGTGCTTTGGTGGTGTAACAATGCAGCCGTTGTTAGTGTTATTAATAACTATGCTCTGCGCTATGTGCAAGTGGCTGACCTGATGCATCAGGTAGTCTTAGCTTGTTTGCGACTAAATGTGGTTGTGAGGGCTAGGCATATCCCCGGGACTACTAACAGGATTGCTGATGCTCTTTCCCGTTTTAAGTGGGAGCTGTTTCGGACATTGGCGCCAGATGCGGACGAGGAGGGGGCATCGGTCCCGGAGCACTTATGGCGGATTGGTCTCCGGAGATGATGGAGTTGCTGAAGAGTTCAGTGTCGGCGGCAACGTGGGCTGCTTATCGATGGGGCTGCAGCAGTGTGGAGAACTTCCTCGCGGACCGCGGATGGCGGCAGGGACCGGTGTCGGATCAGCTAACGAGTCAGTATGTCCTTTCGGCTAAGGCGGCGGGGTTGTCGCGGACCGCGGTGCGTATGCAGTTGGCCGGGTTTCCTTTTTCTCAAAGGCGGTGGGGTGGGGGGCAGCTGGGGGGGGGGTTGACGCTCAGGCTGCTGCAGGGGTGGGAACACTCATTTCCATCGCCGGGAGATGGTAGGCGACCGATTACCCATGACTTGCTCGTGCGGCTATGCAGCACCTTGCCTCCCCCTATGAATCCGTGCTTTTTCAAGCGGTTTTTGCCGTGGCCTTTTTCGGTGCTTTTCGGATTGGGTAGTTGGTCGCGGAGTCAGGTCGCTCGTTGCGGGGTCGGGGCTTGCTATTACAGCAGGTGTTGTTGGTAGAGGGTGGGGTTCAGATTCGGTTAGCGCGTTCCAAGACGGATCCGACGGGAAAAGGGACGTGGGTGTTTTTGCGGGCGGTTGACGGGGCACCCACTTGTCCGGTTGCCTCACTACAGTCGTATTTGCGCGTGCGGCCTGGCGGGGCGGGCAGTCTTTTTATTCATGAGGATGGGCGGGTGTTAACGCGTTTTCATTTTACGGCGGTATTGCGGTTAGTGCTACGGTGGATGGGTGAGGACCCGAGTCTATTTGCGCCACACTCTTTTCGGATAGGGGCAGCGACCACTGCTGTGGTGGTAGGGTTACCTGAGAAGGAGATTCAGAGGATCGGTAGATGGAAGTCGCAGGATTTTCGGAGATATGTGCGGCTTTAAGAGATGTGGAGCGGCTAACTGTTCTTTTTGTTTTGCAGACGTGGGATCGGGATTGTGTAGCTGTTGGGTGATTGGCCACTCCTTTGTTTACTGGGCCGGTCGGTGAGCAGCGACACGGCCCGTAGGCCTGAACCTCGGCTTGGAACCTTCTATGGTGACCGTCTCATGGCTGGGCGAGCGCGGCCTTCGGTGGATCCAGCTCTTGCCTTTGCTTCGGCACCATGAGCGTCTGCGAGGGACACCTGACATCATCTTAATTCATCTTGGGGGCAACGATTTGGGGGCCTGGACTTGTCGTCAGTTGATACGTGCAGCTCAGAAAGATTTTGGGGAGTTATTACTTATGTTTCCGGATGTGGTTCTCGTCTGGTCGGATATCATTCCAAGGCCTGCTTCCTGGGGCCAGCAGCAGTGGTCCAGGGGGTTAACAAAAATCAATCGACAGATTGGTCAATGGGTGGGGGAGCACGGGGGGGGGGGGGTGCCAGATTTTCCATCCCTGGGCGGAGGTTGCCTGTGCGGGATTATACCGGCAGGATGGAGTACATCTGTCCCCAGTGGGGATGGACTTACTCCTGAACGATTGGCAGGAGGCCTTGGAGGATATTCTGCAGGAAAGCAGGGCTGGTCGCAGCTTAGCCTTGGGGGGCGGCTCAGGTTGAGGTTGTCCTGAGCCGTTGGCGGGATCCCAGAGGTTTCCGGGGTCCGGAGCCGGAGGCAATCCTTAGGGCGGGTGTGGGGTACCCCCGACCTGGACAATCCCTTGGGCTTTTGCTAATAATATGGCGAAGCCGGAAGAGGGAGGGATAAGAAAATAGCCAGGGCTTGGGCCCGGCGGAAGCGGAGACGGCGTCACCTTGCTACTGATATGGTTGGTGAGAGCTTGATCTGTGGGGGGAGGGGGGGTTAAGGTTGTTGGTTGTAAATATTGTTCAGTTATTGTTAAAAGGCTAATAAAGCTGTGACCAGTTTAATCCCAGAATAGGTGTTGTGTTTTATTGCATAATCTGGAAAATAAAGAGGGGGGAAAGCGGGGCGAGAGGCGACCAGGACGCCGTACCCGGTTAATTGTATGCAGTTGCCATATCTAAAAAAGGATACAGTGTAAATAGAAAAAGTACAGAGAAGAGCAACTAAAATGATAAAGGGAGGTGATGGCGGCAAATAGAGTGACTGAATTCAAAATGGCAACAGGATAAAATCAAAATAAATTTAACTGCCTCTGATATCTCAACAAGTAGAAGTGACCTGCACAGAGCGATGGATACACCCCTAAACAAAGGCATGGGGAGAGGTGACCTGCACGGAGAGGGCAGACTAGATGGACCATACTGGTCTTTATCTGCCATCATTTACTATGTTATTATGTTACTATGTAGTAAAATCTGTTAGTATAGCTAGGTTTAAGTTCCTGGATGAAAAGTCAATAAAGTGTTATTAAAGTGGACTGAGGAAATCCACTGCTTATCCCTGGGATAAGCTGCATGGAATCTGTCTACCTTTTGATAACCTGTACCAAGGCAGAAATGCACCCTGTGTGACTAACTAATCTGGTGCCCCCTCCCCCCTCCACTCAGCCACATTCAGTGACTCACTCATTTTGAGCTTCCGGGATACCCAGTGATGATATCAGTGCTCCCTTCTGCGCTTGCGCCCTCTGCAGATGCACTGCTCGCAAAGCCCTTGGTCCATCCTTACTGACAGGTACTTGTGACCTGGACTGGCCACTGTTGGAAACAGCATACTGGGTTTGAGGAATCTTTGGTCTGACCCAGTATGGCATTTCTTATGTTTTTCTGTGCCAATGTACATGCAGAAAAAGCTATTCCATTCTTTTTTTAAAATACGTTTTATGCAGTGTGTTTTTCCTAGAAAAAAAACAATTGCTGGTACTCATATGTAGGGCTCTTTCATTAAGAAATGAGGACCATCGGTCAATTTAGTAGGCAATTGAAAAAGTGCCGTACTCAGTACAACAACATACCCCCTGCTTTTATGTATTATACTTTGAGAATAATATTTGTTGTTTCTGTAATTTTTTTGTTTGAATTTTTTGCCACATGTTTTCCCTACTCCTTGCTGGTATTACATTATCTTGCAGAGGGTTGTTATTTCGGATATTTGTGCGCAATTTACCTTTTAATGGGCTAGTAACTTTGCATTAAGAGAGTAATTTTACGGTATTCTTGGCTTAACGTGTTTTAACACAAATATTTTGTACCTGTTACATAAAGTCAAGCACACATATACTTGACTTTATAAAACAGGGACATAAGTGTTTGAAAACACACATAAAATCTAGGCACCAGCACTTCACACCAGTGCAATGCCTGATGTGAATGTTTGCACATATCTAACGTGCATACATGCATATTCGCCCACTCCATTCATGTTATGCTCAACTTCGGCCAATGTGATCGCCCACAGTGAAAGTATGCACCTAGGCTTAATGCGCCTACTTTACTTATAGACTAGCGACTGGCTAAAATATGCACGCAAAGACCCATCTATGCACACTGAAACTAATGATTGATGCATGTAGATGGCATGTCATTTTCTGTGGCTCCTTATAAAATTATCACCTTAGTGCAAAACCTTTGCTTAATTTAGAAGAGCTGGACCTAGGAATGATTGTTTGATGATCCTATGGTGGCTAAACAGGTAGAAAAGTTGATGGTGAAAGACAGAAGGATACTTGGGTGCATAGGGAGAAGAATGGCCAGCAAGAAGGAGGTGATAATGCTTCTGTATAAATCTTTGGTGAGACATAATTTAGAGTATTATGTGCAATTCTGGAGACCACACCTTCAAAAGGATATAAACAGAACTGAGTTGGTGCAAGGGGGTGGCTACTAAAATGGTCAGTGTGTTTCGCAATATGGAATATGGGGGGACAGACTTAAAAATCTCAGTTTGGGAGAAAGATGGGAAAGGGGAGTTATGATACAGACATTTAAATTCCTTCTTGGCATAAATGCACAGGAGAGCCTATTTCAATTTAAAGAAAGTTTTGCAATGAGGGGTCATAAGATGAAGGTGAAAGGAGATATTTGTGGAAATATTTCTTTACGGAAAGAGTGGTAGATGCATGGAATAGTCTCCCAGTGGAGGTAGTAGAGACAAAAACTGTATCTAAATTCAAGAAAGCATGGGACAAACACAAAAGATCTCTAAAGGAAAAAGGGACTGTAGAGCTTAGTAATTTATATGGAAGGGCAGACTGGCTAGACCATATGGTCTTTATTTGATATCATGTTTCTATGTTTCTACTGTAGTCTTATTGAACAACTGCACCGCCACATTTTAAACCATCTGTAAATGCTTCAAGTATTCAATTTTTTGTTTAGTAGATCATCCAAGCAGGTTCTATATCCTGATCTTCCAAAACTAAGAGGTAAATTAACCCATTTGCAAGCTATTAAAAAGGACTGACACAAAAACAATGAAACTGATTATGTATAAGAAAGTGGATATTATCCAAATTTTCCATAGCACAACTATTACTCCATGGGGTAGTTTAATCAAGCTATGTTTGTGCATATGTGACAATATCCACGCCTATAATTGCTCTTATAAAATTACCCCATGCATAAAAGCATCCATAATAGCATGAATTTGGGCACTTTTACTGAAGACATAGCTGGAGCTGCTAGCTGGGTACATTATGGGTGGAGTCACAAACTGCCCGCACTGATTATAAAAACACGAAAAGCACAGTTATTTGCCTGTAACAGGTGATCTCTGGGAACAGCAGTAATAAGTCTTCACATATGGGTATCGTCGGTACCGACGGAGCCTGCGCGGGAACGCTCCCCAGTGTCCAAAAGGAAAGCTTTTGGGAGCATCCCACAGCGCCTGCGTGCTGCCTTCCCGCCTTTCCCAACTGCCTCTCTCCAGTTTGAGTTTTAAAGCTGAGACAAAGAGAGAGAGAGAGAGAGAGAGAGAGGAAAGGAAAGAGAGATAGAGAGATACAACTCCCAGGGGAGGTGGGTGGGTTGTGAAGACTTATTCCTGCTGTTCCCAGAGATCACCTGTTCAAGGTAAGTAACTGTGCTATCTCCAGGAACAAGCAGGAATGAGTCTTCACATATGGGGACTCCCCAGCTAGAGATGCCTGGGAGAACACCCAGATTGTGAGTCCCTGGGAAGGGCTCCACCTCCACCCATGAATCTCAGGCATCCAGTCAGGGATGGAGGGTAGGAGTTGATTAGGTATGGAACAGGTGTTTGAGAACAGCCTGACCAAACAAGGCATCCCGGCGGGAGTCCTTGTCCAAGCAGTAATGGGCTGTGAAGGTATGAACAGATGCCCAGGTGGCCGCTCGACAGATCTGGTCGATGGACACAGAGTTTAGATGAGCCATAGAGGTTGCCATGGCCATCACATTGTGAGCTGTGACATGGCCCTCCAGAGAAAGGTTCTTACTCTGGTAGGCAAAGGAAATACACTGAGCAATCCAATTGGATAGAGTTCTCTTAGAGACTGGAAGTCCTAAATGAGAAGGATCAAAAGCAACAAAAAGTTGAGAGGACTTTCTATGTTGCTGTGTCCTTTGTAAGTAGAAAGCAAGTGCTCTTTTGCAATCCAGGGTATGAAGATTCCTCTCTGCACTTGATGCATGAGGTCCTGGAAAAAAAGGTAAATATACCTCCTGGTTCAGATGAAAAGGTGAGACCACTTTAGGCATAAAGTGTGGATTAGTTCTGAGGACTACCTTGTCATGATGGAACCTTGTATAAGGAGGATTAGCCACTAAAGCTTGCAACTCACTGATACGGCGAGCTGAGGTGACTGCAATGAGAAAAATAACCTTCCAGGAAAGGAATTTCAAGGAGGTAGTGGCTAAGGGTTCAAAGGGTGGCTTCATAAGCTGGCCAAGAACCAGATTCAAGTCCCATGCCACTGGAGGTGGTCTAATGGGAGGTTTAGTCAAAAGAAGGCCTCTCATGAATCTTGCTATAAGAGGATGAGAGGAAATAGGTTGTCCATTGAGAGGCTTAAGGGATGCTGCAATAGCACTCAAATGGACTCTGATTGAATTTGTTTTAAGGCCTGCATGGGATAAATGCAGCAAATAGTCTAGTAAAGAATTCAAAGGTATTGCAAGAGGGTTGAGACCCTTCTCTGCACACCAAATGGAAAACCTTTTCCATTTAAAAGCATATGAATGTCTGGTGGAAGGCTTTCTGGAAGCATGAAGGATATCCTCCACTTGCTGAGAAAGGTGTAAATATTGAAGGTCTAGGCCTTCAGCAACCAGGCCCTGAGATGAAGAGACTGAGGATTTGGGTGCCACAAGGTTCCCTCCTCCTGGGAGAGGAGATCTGGAGCAGACCCCAGGTCTAGGGAGGGAGCTTGAGAGAGATGCAGAAGTAGAGGGTACCACACTTGGCGTGGCCAAAGTGGTGCTATGAAGATCATAGACCCCTTGTCTCTCTGATGCTTGAACAGAGTTTTGGGGATGAGGGGAATAGGTGGAAAGGCATAGAGGAAGTCTTGCCCCCAATGAAGGAGGAAGGCATCCCTGGCCTGAACTCCCTGACATGGAATCCTGGAACAGAACCGGGGAAGGTTGGCATTCCACGGACTCGCAAACAGGTCTATGTCTGGGGTACCCCAAATCCGAAAAATCTTGGCTATCTGGTCCCCATGGAGGGACCATTCGTGCGGAAGCAGAACTCGACTGAGTCTGTCTGCCCAAGAGTTTTGAACCCCTGGAAGATACACTGCCATGAGATGGATTTGATGCTCTCTGGCGAAGGCCCACAATCTCAGAGCTTCATTGCAAAGCGACAGAGAGCCAGTCCCTCCCTGCTTGTTCACGTAGAACATGGCTACCTGGTTGTCCGTGTGGATGAGGACTGTCTTCTAGCTGAGCAGGGTGTGGAAGACTCTGAGAGTCAGAAAGATTGCTCTGAGCTCTAAGAGGTTGATATGAAGAGATGTCTCCTGTGGAGACCAGATGCCCTGGGTTGAGAGATCTTGTAGATGAGCCCCCCAACCCTTTGGAGAGGCATCTGTTGTAAGGGTTGCTTGGGGTAACACCTGTTGAAAGGGGGACCCCAGCAACAGATTCTGAGTGGACTTCCACCAGTGGAGGGACCAAAATAGGCGACTGGAGGTTGCTATTTTGTCTGACAGGCAACCTGATGCCTGGGTCCATTGGGTGGATAGGGTCCACTGAGCTGCTCTCATGTGAAGGCGAGCATAGGGAACCACATGCACCGTGGATGCCATGTAGCCTAAGAGTTGCAACATCTCTCGAGCAGTTAAATGGGATTTTAACTGAATCTGGGAGGCTAACTGCACCAAGCGTAGGCAACGGGCCTGGGGAAGATAGGCCCTTGCAGTTGTGGTATCCAGTAAGGCCCCTATGAACTCTAGAGACTGAGTAGGGGTAAGATGGGATTTTGGAATGTTGATTACCAGTCCCAGATACTGAAGAACACGCCTTGTGCAGGCTAGGGAAGTCTGGGCCTCTGACTGGGTTGGAGCTCGGATGAGCCAGTCGTCCAGATATGGGAATACGAATATTCCTAGAGTGCTTAGGAATGCAGCTACTACTGCCATGCATTTTGTAAACACTCTTGGAGCAGAGGCCAGACCGAAAGGAAGCACTTTGTATTGGTAGTGCTTTCCTTGGTAAAGGAAGCGAAGGAATCTTCTGTGTGTTGGATGGATGAGAACATGGGTGTACGTATCCTTGAGATCTAGAGAGAAGTCATCTTGAATTTCTCCTTGCATAGAAACTTGTTCAATTCTCTGAGATCTAATATGGGTCTGTAGCCCCCTGTTTTCTTTGGAATGAGAAAATAGGGGGAGTAGAACCCTGAGCCCTGTTGAAGAAGGGGTACTTCTTCTATTGCCCCTTGGGCAAGAAGGGTAGCAATCTCTTGACCTAGAAGGTTGAGGAGAGATGTTGGAGAATTGAACTGTTTCACCATGGTGTGAGGAGGAATGTTTAAGAAATGAAGTTTGTACTCTTCCCTTATGATGGAGAGGGTCCACTGCTCTGCTGTGATTTGTTCCCATCTGGGAGCAAAGTGAGCTAACCTTCCTGGGATGGTGAGAGGCTCTGGATGTTCTAGAGCCAGAAAGGCTAAGTTCTCTAGTGGAAAGTCAAAGGCCCTGAGGAGGCTGAGGCTGTTGGGCCGTAGCAGTCCTCGCAGCCTGGGTTTTGGCCTGTTTTGGTTGTTGCTGTCTCTTTGTAGCAAAACGACCTTGAGAAGAGGCCTGACCATAAGAAGAAAATTTCCCTTTCTTTGGGAAAGATCCCTTTTGAACAACCTCTTTTTAAAAGGAGCAGTAGTAGACTTTGAAAGTCTATCTAAAGCAAAATTTTCAGCATCCATCTGGTTGGCCTTTGCTTGCCAATCTTTGCCAAACAGGTTTTTGCCTGTACAGGGAAGGTTACCTAGACCATCCTGTACCCAGGATTCAAAATCAGAGGCTTGCAACCAAGCAACTCTGCGTGCACCTATGGCAATAGCCGAGGCTCTACTGGCCCCCTCAAAAGAGTCAAAGGCTGCACGGTTGGAAAACTTGGATACATCCTGTGCATGTTTAAGCCAGGTGATATATTCTTCTCTCTTATCTTCTGACATAAAAGGAGATAAGGTTTGCACATGATCTGTAACTTCTTTTAGAAACATCCCCATATAGAGACTATAGGAGTTGATTCTGGCTACAAGCATACTGGCCTGGAAGATTTTCCTGCCAAAGGCATCTAGGGTTCTGCATTATCTTCCTGGAGGAGCAGAGGAGTGCCTTTTTGTACTCTTGATCTTTTTCATAGCAGACTCTACCACAATGGAGTGGTGAGGAAGCTGAGTCTTATGAAACCCAGGACAAGGAGGAACACGATACATGGTGTCCAACCTTCTGAAATGAGGGGAGGTGGAAAGAGGAGTCTCCCATATGCCCAACATGTGTTTCATAAAGAATCTCATGTATTGGTAAGGTGGCTGCCTCTTTAGGAGCCTTAGGATATTGTAGGATATCTAATTTTTTGGCTCTAGGTTCAGTTTCAGAGGTCACTGAGATGGACAGGCCTTTGGCCACCTCCCTAATGAAGTCCTGAAAAGACAAGTCTTCAGGAGGAGACATTCTCCTTTTTGGAGAAGAGGGTTCCTGAGGAAGGATCCCCGATGCTTCAATTGAGGCCTCTGAAGAATCAGAGTCTTCAGAGGAATCGAAGTATCGACTGTCTGGATGCTCTCGTAGAGCCCGATACGCGTACCGGGAGGTATTGACATTGGGAGTAATCGGTACCGGGTCGGTACTGATGGGCATCACTGGATAGCGTACCGCTGCCATCGATGCTGATGTCGATGCAAGCGGTACTGGTATCGGGACCAATATCGGGTCCGGTACCGGAATCGGTACAGGTACCGACAACAGGGTTTGTTGCGGTACCGTAGGCATCGTAGCTTGTATGAATGCCGTGATGGCAAGCTGCATGGTCAGGATATTCTGATCCATTGATGCCACCAATGTCTGGATGTCGGTACCGGTGGAGACCACCGGTACCCCAGAACATTGTAACAGGTGATCGGTCGAGGCCGAGCCATCGATGTCAACCTGTGACCCCATAGGTAGTGCTTTGGAAGCTGGAGCCTCCCGCCGGGGTAATTTTGCCGGTGTGGGTTCCTCAAGAGTAAGCCCGGGGGCATCTCGATACTTAGAGGGAGATGAACTCTTTGAGGATCGGCCAAATTTAAGTTTGGTTACCTGAGATCCATGGGATGAAGAAGAAGCCCTGGAAGACGTTGATGCCACAGAAGCTGCATCGGAGGGAAACAGGGTACTGAGCTTGGCTGCCCGATTCTGTAACCCTCTCTTAGACATCATGGAACAAGACTCACAATCCGCAATGGAGTGGTCAGGACCTAAACATTTTAGACACCAGTCATGGGTGTCAGTGACAGAAATAGTGCTACTGCACTTCGTGCACTTTTTAAACCCGGAGGCGGGTTTTTCCATGAGGAAAAATATATCTGTAGGCCTAAGGCCCCAGAAGAAAAAATGCACCGAAGAGAGTAGAATTTTTTTTGTTTGTTTTTTTTTTAAAGAAAGAAAAAAGACCGGTGGTACCGGTTCGGAATCGAGAAGGCAGACACGCGACTAAAGAAAAATAAAAGAAAATAAGAAATTCTTCAGCGGTGACAGGAAACACGACCTGCTGGCTCCGCGGAAAAGAAGAACTGGAGAGAGGCAGTTGGGAAAGGCGGGAAGGCAGCGTGCAGGCGCTGTGGGATGCTCCCAAAAGCTTTCCTTTTGGACGCTGGGGAGTGTTCCTGCGCAGGCTCCGTCGGTACCGACGATACCCATATGTGAAGACTAATTCCTGCTTGTTCCTGGAGATCTATACATACTTTATGCATGTAAATTTATACCTGCTCCCTTTTTGTGTTAAGCTACAAAGCAGTCAACAGATAGCAACATTCAGGCGCTATTTTTGAGGGGACACCTGGTGGTACTGAGTACTGACACATTTTTTATTGCCTGCTAAACTGGATCCATGTTCCTCATGTATTAATGAAAGAACCCTGCATATGAGTACTGGCACCTTTTTTTGCTAGGAAAAATGCACTGGAAGCATGTGTATTAAAAAGAACACTGACACAAAGATTATACCCTTGCCTATAATCTTTAGGTGTTGCTGTTTTAAAGCAAAAGGTAATATGCTAATTAGAATTTAACTTCTGGTTAAAACTTTCTAAATTGTTGCATATTTTTCATCTGAAATTTTGGCATTAATAATCATGATGACTAATTATGCATTGCATTACTAAATTGGAACAGACCTATCAAAGAAAAATGATTAATTATACCTTTCAATGAAGTCCTGCTGGATTTGAAAAACTGAAAATATTATCAAGCCAACAGAAAAAGGTATTGCTATAGTCCTACAAGACCAGTGAAATTATTACCAAAGGCTTTTGAAACATAAGAACATAACATAATATACCATAAAACATAAGAAATTCTATACTGGGTCAGACCAAGATCCATCAAACCCACTATCCTGTTTCCAAAAGTGGCCAATCCAGGTCACAAGTACCTGGCAGATTCCCAGAAAGGCACACAAGTTCCACAATGCTCGTCCCAGAGTAAGCAGTGGATTTCCCGGGTTCTCTTGGTTTATAGACCTTTCCACCTACACCTTCTGTGTTCGTCTTGACTAGATTGTAAGCTCTGATGAGCAGAGATGGTCTCTTATATGTCTGTGCAGCGCTTCATACGACTTGTAGCGCTATACAAATGCTCAGTAGTAGTAGTACTAGTAAATGCAACTGAATGGGATATTCAAATGCTCAAAGATGGTTATTGCCACTGAATATTCCCAACTAATGCCACTATATGCCTCTCTACTAACCGCTTAGCATCGGGCCATGTCGTGGGCATTCTGGGGCATGTTGTGGGTGTTGACAGGTAGGAGTGATATTGCACTGCTATCCAATTAGCAACCTGTGGGTAAAATTAGGTGAAGCAAAAGCTGGCCTAGGTTTACCCGCAAGAGCTAACCGGGTAGCAGTGCAATATCGCTGCTACCCAGTTAGCTTCTGTGGTGTTGGAGACTGTGCAGTGACTCCGGATATTCAATACCAGGTTTGTATATGACCCTGGCATTGAATATCTGGGGTCAGAGATTGTCGGCAATGGCTATGTGTCGTAGCAGGACATAGCTGTCCCAATCGGACCCTTAACTTATAAAAAAAATACAATACAATAACCATTAAATAAATGTAATAAATAATTTAAAATCAACAATATTATAAAGGCGCACCTACTTTGACAGTGATGATTCACAGCAACTAAAGCTTGCCACTGTAAATCTAGATTATCTAAAAGAATATTTTGACAAAATTTAAGAACAAATCACCAGGAATAGAAAGCATCCACCTAAAATTCTAAAAGAGCTCAAAGATGAAATTGCAGGCCTGTAATTTTGTAAGTAGAAGGTGAACAGTGCAATGAGGCAGTAAACTATGGACTGATGAGTCTGACATTGATTCTGGGTAAAACAAAATTGGTGAAAGCTTAATGGGAATGAGCCAGCATGGCTTTAGCAAAAGGAAGTCTATGCCTTTACCAATTTATTAGATTTTGTTGAAGATGTAAACAAAGATGTGGATAAATGTGAGTCCCCCATGAGAGATTCCTCAGGAAATTAAAAAGTCATGGGGTAGGAGAAAAAAACCTGTTGTGCATTAGATATTGACTAAAAGCCAGGAAAGAGAATGTAGAACTAAATGGTCAGTTTTACAAATGGATAAAAAGTGGAGTGCCCCCAAAGGTCATGAAGAGGGTGGAAAGAAGATGTGGTCAAGATGACTGACATAGCAGGATACAAGAGGTTGGACACATTTCTACTGAAAAAGTTGATGCAATAGCATTGAAGGAGAGTTGGGAAAACAATGAGAGATGAAAAAATTGATCCATTTTTTAGGATCTGCCAGATACTTGTGACTGACTGGCCACTGTTTGAAACATAGCATGGCTTATCGTATGCTCTTATAGAAGAAAAAAAAGGAATCTCTAATTATCAGACTATTTTGTTGTTGGATGTTCAAGTTCAATTGTATGTAATATGCCACAAATCAAAATAAAAGGATCCTGTTAATAATGCTTATCAACCATACTGTATGGCCTACTTTATTCTTATGGGCCCAGAGGCAGATAGTGTGTTCTGAGCATTAGCAAAAGGGATCCAAAATGTCTAAGTAGTATACAGCTGTAAAATAAAACGCAATGATAATAAAGCAGGTTGGACATAAACAATTTAAAAATAAGGCAATGCTAACAAACCAAAATGATAGCAGGCCAATGATCTAACTGTTGGCCCCATCTCACCCTTTCCTAGGACCCCAGTAGCATACCTTTATGTGTAAAGAGAAAAATCTTCCCTAATAAGGACAGGTCCTTTAGCATCTAACCAGTTGCATAATGTATTTTAAACTCACAAAGGCAATGATGAAATAAGCCATCAGATTGGCCTTAGTTTAAATTAATAATGACACTTATATTCCGCCTTTAAAAATGCAAGAATGTTCAAGGTAGATCACAATAATGAAACTAAAAGTAAAATTGCATAAATGCTAAAAACCAAAATGATATAAATAAAACAAAATATAGTCTAAAAAAAGCAGAAAACATTGTGTTCAAACAAATGCAAATAATCAGGATACAACTAAACATAACAGAAAAGTAAAATAATTCTCCAAAATTATAAAAACTCAACATCCTATTACTCAAAACCTTAAAAGGTCTTGCTTGCAATTTGCAACAAAATAGTACATAATCAGTTAAATTGCTTGTATTCCATGAGATGTAGAAAGAAATGATCTCTATGGACAATATTTAATATTTTTGAAAGATATTTAGGAGCAATCCCCTGAAGGGCCTTAAAAGATAAACACAGCGCCTTAAATCTAATTCTCATCTCCAATGGCAGCCAGTGCAACTGACTTAATGGAGTCACCACCTCTAAATGAGCTACATGTAATGACCTTTGCTGCTAAACTCTACACACAGTGAAGTCTCTCATGCAAGAGTTTAGATAATAAAGAATACTGCAGTAGTCTAGGTGACTTAAAACTGTAAGATGAACTATTGTACAATAATCTTGTGCACATAAATGTACATAATAATCTTGTGCACATAATGTGTAGTATATCAAGCTTTTTACACCACACAGTCCTGTGTTTCCAAGTTAACTGTGAATCTACAGTTATGCCTAAAGTGCAAACTTCATGCAACATTGATAATGTGTGACCTAAAATCACTATTGATTTCTGAATTAATGCTAACCAGGTAAGGCGGACATGGCCCTCACTCCCCTCCCCCCCCCACACACTACCCACCCCCCCTCCCCACTTCCCCTTCCCATAAACACCACGTACTCGCTATTTTGGCAGATCAACTGGTCGCAGCTTTATTAAACAAGCAGAACATAAATTACAACCATAACTGCATTAACTTACGGCTCCGGCAGCGGGACAATCCCTCACCAGCCATATGGGTAGCAAGGTGAGTTCCTTCCCGCCTCCGCCGAGAACCGTCCCTGGCAATTCCATCCCCCTCTTCCGGCCTCGCCATATTACTAGCAAAAGCCGAGGGCTTCTCCGGGTCGGGGGTACCCCCACCCCCGCCCTGCATATTGCCATGCCTCCGGACCCTGGACACCTCCGGGATCCCGCCACAGGCTCAGTGACACCTGTCCCTGAGCCCCCCCCACCAGAATCAAAGCTGCGACCAGCCATCACGCCCAACATACTCCAAGGCCTCCTGCCAATCATTCAGGAGTAAATCCATCCCCACCGGGGACAGATGTACCCCATCCGAACGATACAGGCCCGCGCACTCTACCTCCACCCAAGAATGCAAAATCTGATACCCCCCGTGTACCAGAACCCAACGGCCAATTTGCCGATTAATTTTTGCTAACCCACGGGACCACCGCCGATTGCCCCAGCAAGCAGGCCTGGGAACTATGTCAGACCATAACAAAACTACACTGGGGAAGATTTAATAACACTTCCCCCAAATCCTGCTGAACCGCCCTGATGAGCTGCTTCACAGTCCATGACGCCAAATCATTGCCGCCCAGATGCAGCAATAAGACCTCCGGGGATCCGCTGACGCGCTGATGGTGCCGTAGCAAGGGCAACAGTTGTAACCATCGCAGACCGCGCTCACCCAGCCATGATAACACCACGTCGTCAGCCTGCAGTCCCAGGTTCGCCCCAAGCGGCCGTGAAGCGGCCTGCTGGCCGGCCCAGTGCACAAAGGAATGGCCGACGATCCAGCAGGCACGGGGCAACCGAATCCCATCTAAAAGAAAAAACACAGTTAATACCCCCAATACACCACCCATCCCACTCACAAACGTATATAGCCCTTAAAGGCATTGGAGCGCCAGCGGCCGATCCGCTGAATCTCGACCCCCTGGAAACCAGCCAGCGCCGCACTAGTAGCGGCCCCAATCCGGAAGGAATGCGGCGCGAAGTCGCCAGGGGAGAGGCCAATCTGTGACACTACCATCCGCAGAACCGCGGTAAACTGAAACCGCGTCAGACACTGCGCATCCGCATGCACAAAGAGCAGCTCCCCGCCCGAAGGACGCGCCTGCAAGTACTCAGCCATAGCCGCCACCGGACAGATCGTCGAAGCCGGAAGCGGCCTTAAATGCACCCACATACCCCTCCCCCTCTGGGTCGGTTTTCGACCGCGACAACCATAGACTCAGCTGGCCTTGTGCCAAACGCACGTGACGGAGTTGCAGAGCCGCACCGCCAGACCGCCTGCTGGACGCCACCAATTCCCCCGACCGGAAAGCCCCAAAGAAGGCCACACAAAACACAGCCCGGAACAGCAGAGCCTCATAAGCGGACTCCACCACTACCGGTAAAGCCGCGTTCATCCGAGCCAACAGATCGGGGGTAATTGGACGCCGACTGTCCAACAGAGGAGGCGTAGCGCGCTCCCACCCAAGTAAAAGCCGGCGAGAAAGAAACCCCCAGCCATGCACCGCCCACCCGACCGCCTTAGAGAAAAAGGCAAAGCCGGCCAGGCGGGCCCGCACCGAGGAGAGGGCCACCCCCGCCGCCTTTTCCGCCAGAATGTATTCACCAATAAGGTGATCAGGCACCGGCCCTAGCCGCCATCCACGAGGCACCAAGAAGGCCACCACACTGTCGCAGCCCTTGCAGTAAGAACGCCACGTCGCTGCTGAAACCGAACACCTCAGCAAGCTCAGGACACCAGGAGGCCAAGTTTCCATAAACGCTCGGGGACCGACTGCCCCACGGGGTCCGCTTCCGGTGCCAGTCGCCGAAACAAGTCCCACTTGAAACGAGAAAGAGCATCGGCAACTTGGTTAGCATATCCCGGAACATGTCGAGCCCGCACTACCAAATTAAGTTTTAAACAAGCAAAAACCACCTCCCTCATCAAAGCCGCCACCCCGCGCGCAACGAGGCACATAACGATTAATAACATGCACCACCGCCTCATTGTCGCACCACCACAACAGTTGCCTATTACGGAGCTGATCTGGCCACAATTCCACAACCACCAAAATGGGGAACAGCTCCAAAAACGTGATACTGTCAGTTAACAACCCCGCCGCCCTCCAGGCCGACGGCCAGGGCTCCGCGCACCATGCCCCCCCGAAATAAACGCCCAGTCCCAGACCCCCCGCCGCATCCGTAAAAATCTGTAAATCGAAGGACGACACCTCCCTCTCAAGCAGGACCGTAATGCCATTAAAATCTCTCAGAAACTGGTCCCAAACCCCAAGGTCCGCCCTCATGCTCCGGGAGACCCGGATGCGATGATGAGGTCGCCGCACCCCCGCTGTAGCCGCCGCCAGACGCCGGAGGAACACCCGGCCCATAGGGATAACCCGGCAGGCAAAGTTCAGGGAGCCCAACAAAGCCTGCATCTCCCGCAATGTAACCTTGCCCGCTCCCAGCACGTTTGCCACTAATACCCGCAAACGCACCACCTTGGCTGGAGGCAGGCGCGCCACCATAGCAACTGAATCCAATTCGACTCCCAAAAACGTGATGCGCGTGGCCGGACCCTCGGTCTTGTCCGCCGCGAGGGGAACCCCCCACTCCCGTGCCAACCGCATGAACCCCTCCAGCAGCTCCTGACAGAGCCCGGACGTCGCCGAACCGACAAATAGGAAGTCATCCAAGTAGTGGACCACATTCCGTGATCCGACTGACGCCACCAGAACCCAGTGCATGAAGGAACTGAACATTTCAAAGTACCGACACGATACCGAGCAGCCCATCGGCAGGCACTTGTCGAAGTAATAGTGGCCTTCAAACGCAAAACCCAATAAGTGGAAGGAAGCAGGATGCACCGGCAAGAGGCGAAAAGCGGACTCAATGTCCACTTTCGCCAGCAAACACCCACGCCCGCACTCACGCACCAGCCGCACAGCCTCATCGAATGACGCATACCGCACCGCGCACAATTGGCGGGGAATGAGATCATTCACCGAGGCCCCTTCCGGGAAGGACAAGTTATGAATGAGCCTGAATTTCCCGGGTTCCTTCTTAGGCACAATGCCCAGAGGAGAAACCACAAAATTCCGGCATGGCCGGTCCACAAAAGGCCCAGCCACCCTGCCGAGAAGCAATTCAGCGGCCAATTTACTGCGGACTACCGACGCTAGGCGCTTCACCGATGGAGCATTGCGCGCCGTCACCGGGCCCCCCTCCCCCACCACGGGTATGGGGAACCCGTACTGGAAGCCCCCCTTCCAAAACCCGCCGAACCTTAATCCGCTTATACCGCCTCAACCATGGCCGGAGAGCCGAAAATTTTATCGGGGTAGGGGCTAACTCCATCGAACCCTCACTGCTTCGCAGCCGGGGGGGTGGGGCCTTTCTTGCCGCAACGGAGAGCGGAGTGTCCTCCCCCACAGAGGGAGCAACTATGCCGGAACTTACAGTCCGGGAAGGGGCAAGACGACTTATTAAAGCGCCAACAGATGTCCCCGACCCCCTCACCGGCGCCTTTCGGAAAACCGGGAGTCGGGCCGCTCCGAAACGGCCGCCCCGCACTTGCCGATGCACCGGCGACCCCTTTTTGCCCCCCCGCCCCAGCACCCCCTTTTGCCGACATCTGCGTTAACCATAGACCGATATCCTGTGTCCCCCAAGACAAGGAGCGATTCTCCTCCATCTTGTCACGAAACTTTTCATCATAGTTGAGCCATGCCCAACCATCATGAGTTTGCGCCGCCTCCAGAATCGAGTCGGCAGACGCAAGCAAGCATCCCGTACTGCCCAGGGAAACGCTGACCCCCATACGCTCGCTAACCGAAGAAAAGATCTCGTCCAGTTAAGAACGTTTTGTGAGGCCCTTTTTACCCTACCCCGCCTTCTCGTCCGCCTTCCTTTTGCGCCTACTGTCCCCCGAACGCTTCCTACCTTCCAGGAGGCGGAAAATATCGATGTATTTTCGCTTCCAGATCTTGCGCCTAAGCTTGCGGGGCACCCCTTCCCACAGCTCAGAAAACGAAGCCAATGTAGCACCCCCCCCGCCCCCACCCACCCCGCCCCCACCCCCGACGGATTGCCCACCAAATCCCCCAACCGACGAGGACGATGACGATGAACGCGAAGACGAGCTCCCCCTCCTATGCCGCTTCCGCGAGCTACGACTCTTCTTTTTTGCCTTGCCCCCCACCGCTACCTGGGTAACCACCGCGCCCTGCTCACCCCCATTGTCATGTGACTCACCATCAGCCGAAGTCCCGGGTTGGACCACCTCTGGTTGGACAACCTCTGGTAGGGTAGACGCCGACGTCGGAAGCACCTCCTGCAGATCCTCACGCTGTGCCATTGGGACCGCCTCTGCGGCCCGTCCAGAGCTGCTCAGTGTCATCCTCCCCCTGTCTCCGGTCGGCACCTGTGGGGACACCGGAAAAAAGGAAGAGGCACCTGACCAGCCCCAGGGTAGCTGCCAAGGCCCCGACCAATCCGCCCCGGAGGAACCCTGCCCCCTCCTTGCCAATAGTCCCAACCCGGGAGGCCCCCACCCCCCGGCACCATATGCCAGCCCCATGGGCCCCCCCGAACCCGGCCCTCCTGACCCCCAGCCGTACCCTGCCACCCCACCGGCAACTGAGAAGCCCCCCCTACCCCCGAAGAGTCCCCCACCGGAGGAAAAAGAGCTGAACTGCCTGCCGCTCCCCCAATAGACCCTGCCCCCATAACCCCACTGGGTACTGGCCCATCCGGCGCCCTTGCAGCCACCGCCTGGCCACGGCCAACCCTTCTCCCCCTGGATCCCCCGGAACTGGCAGGAGGTACTGCAGCCGCTCCCCTACCCGGGACCCTGCGCCCAGCCTGCCGTGACACCCCTGCCTGGCCCCTGGCCCGGCCTACCGAGCCCCTAGGAGCCCGCCCGGTGGGGCGCCCCTCGCCCCTCCTGCCCATGCCCCTCTTCCCTTTTCCTCCTTGGCCCCCCATCTCACCGTGGCACAGCAGAAAATAAAATTGTGCCCGAGTGAAGACAGCCGACTCAGCAGCCGCCCCCCCTCCCCCCCCCTTTTCACAAACCCCCCTCCCCCCGACAGCACCTGGTATCCGGAGTCACCTGCTCCCGCCTCTCACTGCGCGGTTGACGCTGACGGCTACAGGCCTTCAGCGCTGCCTGGCTCCCCCGTCCAACGCAGCACTCCGCAGCAAGCAGGGGAGAAAAGAAAAACAGGAGCCGCACGCAGCCTCTCCAGCAGCGATAGAGGTATGCAGCCCTCCTTTTCAACCGACCGGGAAAACGAGCGCCGCCATTCAAGATGCCAACGCCGGGCAGAATTCACCTCACCGCACCGCCACGGAGCAGCAGTCAAACGCCTGTCCTTTCCCCGCAAACGCTGAGGACTGGCGTCTGACCGCTCGCTCCCCGCCGAGACCTCCTTTCCCCTCATTGGCTCCCGCCGCCACCTGGGCATGCGGGAGCCAATGGATTTAAAACATAACCCCCAGGGAGCGCGCCTTACGTCGCGGAATGGGGGGGGGTTTCGGGCCACCCCGCCCCCCCGGTTACCGCCGGCCGCCGGGCACGTGGGCCCACGGCCTTTTAATTCTGGAAAATTGCCCACCCAGAGAAGCTCGATTTTATCCATATGCAATTCATCACTAAAAAGCCAGAGTCCTAGATTCTGTATAACATCATTCAGTTGATCCATTAGTTCCTGAAAAGCACCCATCATAGGGACACAAAATTGCACATCTGCATAAATGTATGGTTTAAGACCAAACTTCCTAATCTGCTCTTCAAAAGGACTAAAATATAAACTAAGCACGATAGGGGATAAACATGAAACATACAATACCCCCATATCGTAGGTCTTAACTGAAGAGAAATGTTCTTAAAAGAACAGCCTAAAGGATTTGTTGTTTTGCAATGGTTTTGACCTTCTTTTTTAATGCTAAACTCTGTATTCCAGTCTTCTGTAATTTAGATAGTAGAATTTTGTGACTGATGTTATCAAATGTACTCCATACTAAAAGCTGAGCGGAAGCTGATTGCACTTCATCTAATCCTCCCTTTCTGCCAAGTAACCCTGAAGCTGAAAAGTAACATGCATCTCAATAATTTTTGCCAGCATAGGCAAATTTCACACTGTTGTTTATTTATTTTTATTTATTTAAAGGGTATTTCTATCCTGCCTTATCCTTCAATCAAGGCGGTGTACACAGCAAACAATCAAAGTCAGTGGAGTTTATGTTGGATCAGTCTATGCACAGTGAGGGTGCGTGGGTGCAGGTGTGCTAATTAGTGTGAGCTATTTACAATGAGGGCTCTTTACAGCTATATACAAGATTTGCTGGATCCACAGCATGCTGTGATTTGTCTTCATGGAGTCTGAGGTTGGCACAAGTTTGTGGAGTTTGATTATGTGCTTGTGCCGTAGTGCTCAGTGAAGAGTATTGTCTTTAGGAGTTTCCGGAAGTCCTTCTGATCTTCAGTTGATCGCAGGTCGTCTGGGAGTTGTGATGTTTGCAGATGAAAGTCTAGAGTCGATGCATTCCATAACTGAGGAGTGATGACCAACATTCCCACAGAGCTGTGGGACAGTCTTCCCCCTATACTGCTTCCAGTGTGTGTGTGTGTGTGTGGGGGGGGGGGGATGCTGTGATATCTCATTTTCAGACATAAAGGTTAGTACCTTCCCCCAACAGCAGCAGTATGAGCAAATGACCCCCATGAGCTTTTGCAGGAATGTTGGTCGTAACTGCAAAAATGGTCCACCTAGTAGTCTTGAGTTGCACCTTTGGAAAAGTGAGAATCACTAACAAGTTCTCCTGCAGTAAATATAGAAAAATTTGAAGGAGTGTGTGTAATAAGTATGTCTGAGAGAAAAGTAGGTAGATCATGTAAAAAAAAATTTTGTGGGTCAACACAAGGATTTTACATCCAATTTGACACTTCATTGGTAACTATTGTTCATCTCCGAGAAACAGTGTGAAATGGTTGAAACATTTAGCAACTGTAATAAGCTTTAAAGCTGTACTTTGAAATATCATAGCCTCTGGGTGACAGACCTTGCAAAAGAGCATTACAGTAGTCTAATCTACTAGTAACAAGGTGATGAATAAGGGTTTGAGTAGCAGATGTACAGAATGCACAGACTGACCGAACTAACTTCATAGCAAAGAAACCTCTCTTTCCTATATTGGAAACATGTTGAAAAAGTAAGTCACAGTCACAAATAGTTGCAATATCTTTATAGATCATCTTATTGGGATATCAGTGACTTGGATAGTTAATTTACCTGGCAGGAAGGGATGCCAGATTGAGAAAATTATATGGTGAGTATAGTATTGTGTTTAGAAATGTTTTTGTATTTTAACTAAATGGTTATTTGATTATTTTGTAAATAATACATTTTCTAGCATTTTATTCCTTGCCATACTCATCTCTATCACTTCTTCTGTCTTACTTCATCCTTGAGATGGTATGGCTCTCCATTTGTCTAGTCTATAAATCAGGATGTGCCCACATTTTACAGTGAAGGAGCCAATGATACCAATGTTCTTTACTTATCAAATGTACATAGCTTTGCAAATATCACCAGTAAAATGTATTTTATCTAGTGTAGGTTTTGTTTTGGAGTGTTTAATATAATTTGACAGCATGTCTTGCTTAAATTTTAAAAGCAGTATTCCTAGTTCAGATTTCATTAATTGTTAACTCTTAGGATAGTCTACCAGTTCTATCAAATTTAGGACTAGTCCTCTTGACTACAGGAATTCTCTACATCTGGATTTCCTATTTGCAGCTCTTTATTTAGACAATGAAATGGTAGAACAAAGTAAGAAAACATTGTTATTTATATGTTAATGAATAGAGGAATTGCAAGGAAGAGATTGTAAGAATGGGAGGTAAAGGAGAGGACGAGAAAGAGACTGGAAATTAAACTGAAATACGAAATAGGTAATTTATACAGCAAGATGCATTTGTTGGAGAACCACAGATAAATGGCAGATATAAAATGGAAATAGTAGTAAATTCCAGTCCATTTACAGAAGAGAGAGCTCACATAAAACTAGCAAAACAAAGTAGACAAGGCCAAATGAAATGCAGCCTAAGATACTGATAAATCTTAAGGAGATGTTGGCAGCTCAATAATTGTTCTGCTCAATCATTCTTTGGAGACAAGCATGGCTCCAGTGTACTGGATAGGAACAGATGTAGTTCATCTTTACTAAAGTGAAAGCGGGAAGGAGACTGGTCACTACATGTCAGTTAGCTTTAACTCTGTGGTGGGGGGAATTAATGGAATAACTACTGAAGTGAAAGGAAAATGGATTGTTTTGAATTCTGACCATAAAATAACTGCAAGGAAGGGAAATACAATATTCAAAAAAACACCAACCTTCCTTAACTCCAACCTTCCTTAATACATAATACTAAAATAGATCACCAATTTGCCTTTGTGAATTGGTGATTTGTTTTGAATTCTGCCCATTTAGAAAATCTGATCACTTTTTTGATTGATTATTATGTATGGTGCACTTAAGTAATCAATATGTATTCAGCAGTATTCCATGTAGGTGCCTTATTAGCAAACCGAGAAGCTTAGAGGAGATTCTAAGGTGGGGCCATGGCTCTGATATAGCACGGAGGCCGCTACTGCAGCTTTGTAAATATACCCCTGAGTTAGAGGCTAAAGAGTGATAGACAAAGAAAAAGAAGCTGCGGAAGAGGATGAGATAGATTCAGACTCAGGAGCAACATCAGGAGATCATTTTTATGGAAAGGATGGCGGATGCCTGGAATATCCTCTTGGAGGAAGTAGTACAGACAATACTGGTGCTAAAAGTATAAAAGGCATGGAATAACACAAACGATTACTAAGAGGGTGTTTACTAAATGGCGGTAGCGGACTCCGTGCGATATTGGAGCCACAGCCCCATTGATTTTAATGGGGCCATGGCTCCGATATCACACAGACTTCGCTACCGCCATTTAGTAAACACCCCCCCTAAATGGCAAAAGGATAGAAACCAAACTTTGAGGTATCCTGCACAGATATGTGCTTCAGCTCAGAATAACAGTTGAATAGCTTTAATGTGCTTTCAAGATGTTGGGGATAACATACAAGGAGAAGCAATTACAACCCTAATAAAGATATGGAGGCTAACCTGCACAGAGCGCAGTACAAACACTAAATGAAGAGTAACCTCCATAGACCATCAATTACAAGTACAATCCTAATTATTAGCATGTGCATTATTTTTTGTACAAATGATAAAATGATGAAAATCATGATTTTCGTCTTCTCCCAGCATCAACCAAGTTTGCATGCTCGGAACATTTTTATGAATAGCCATTCATGAACTTTGCTTTTGTCATGCATGAACTTGTGCCCAGACTCACTGTAGCCAATCTGGGAGGATGAGGAAGTCGAGAAGTAGCTTGCAATAGCCAGCATGAGGCACTTCAGCCACTCAACGGAGTTACTTACCTGTAACTGGAGTTCTCTGGGGACAGCAGGATAAGTCAGCCACAATTGGTGGTGACGTCATCCGACGGCGCTGAGACGGAAGTACTCTCCATAGCTCAGAAGGGCTTTCGCCCTTCTGAGCATGGGCCAAATGGCCCCACCCCCCTGCCCGCCCCTAGCTAACCAGTATGTCCCTAGCTGAGCCCTTGCCGCTAGGAGGCGGGCACCAGGACGGAGGTCGACCCCTTTCTAGGGGAGGTGGGCGGGATGTGTGGCTGACTTATCCTGCTGTCCCTGGAGAACTCCAGTTACAGGTAAGTAACTCTGTTTTCTCCTAGGACAAGCAGGATGAGTCAGACACAATTGGTGCCTTCCCAGCTGCCATGAGCTGTGGTAGAAAGGGGGAAGGCCGAGGCACTTCTCCGGGAGACTAGAGGCTAGGCTAGAAGGCAGCCTGTGGTGCAGCATGTTGCCACCAGAGCATGTAGGCCCGTAGTGGTATGAAGACGCGAAGCACGTACATGCAGATAGAGGGTGCAGTACAAGGCACACTTGTGAGGTAATCAAGACACACTTGCAGAGGGTGCAGTACAAGGCACCTTAGTGAAACACACTTGTGAGATGACCAAGACATAGGCCCATCGGGCAGTCTGAAGAAGACCAGCCACAATAGTGCTGGGTACGAGAATGGAGTGAGCGGTGCAAGCGGGGCGAGAATGCCCCACTAATAAGAGAGGCACCTCTTAATATTATTTATTCAGAATTGTCGAGACCCATTGGCGAAGCAGGGTATCGGGGCGGCACCTCTTAATGTTATTTATTCAGAATTGGCGAGAACCATTGGCGAAGCAGGGTATCGGGGCCCGGAGATTGCCGCTGGATCCAGGCTTGTGGAACTTGTGGGAACTTTCTCTGGTCAGTGTTGGACGCGACCTGCGTTGGTCACTGTTGGGACGGATTGCCGTGCACCGCCATGCTACAGGCTTGGCAGTCCAGTCATACCCTGCATTCAGGGTGTGAGTCCTCAATCCCTGCATGCTTGCGTATCTCCGTCGGCATCTGCATTCTGGTCAACCGCTCACACAGCCAGGTTGGGACTACAGACGCAAGTGTGGTGCAGGATCGGAAGGGCGGGGGCTCCTATCGGTCTAGGCAGAAAGGTGCTGCTGTAGGCCGTTTCCTTGGTGGAGGGCGCTCGGAACAGAAGAGTCAAAGAGCCCAGGTTGGGGCCCGCTGACATTGGGCATTATCCCTTGTCGGTGGGCGAATTACGGGGACTGTGTTGGTGGGGACCACAGCTGGGACTCAACTTTTGACCTTCATTGGCTGTGCGTACAGCACCACACTTTTGCCACTGAAAGGAGGGCTGGAGGGGGGGGGCACCTGGGTGCAAACCAGGGACCTCTTGATCTGTAGTTAAATGCTCTTCCCCTAAGCTGTGCTCCCACAAGGATGAGGGGCCAGATGCAGTGTCTCTGAGACTGGGATGGGGTTCAGTTAGTAGATGCACAGGGCCCTGATGCAGTCCAGGGTGTGGAGTCCTCTTCCTCCAAGAAGCGAGGGGTGCTCTTGATTTGGGAGGCGGCTCAGTCCTGGAGGGACTGCGCAGAAAAAAATGAGTACACCATAGGGTGTGTGGTTTCGCGACACTCTGTTGTCGGGATAGGAGACTGGTCTAAGGGGAATCATTCCGCAGGTAATATGATTAGAGGGTGGGCATCCTGCCCGTGAAGGTAGAGAGGCAGCAACGGGATGGAGCAATACAGTCGCGGTGGTTATGAAAATGCCGCTAGCGGCACTGCTTTATAGTAAAGGGTAATGCCTCAGACAGCCTTACTCATTAATCCCAATGGGGGATTGAACTCATGACCTCTGGTTCAGTAGTCCATGTATTAACCATTGCGCTACCCCTCTCTTGTTGCTGCTGATGGGCCGCCCGAGGAGCGAGCAAAGACTATCTGGCCTGGTTTGCGCTGCAGAGATTGAGGCGATATTAGCCCATGCTAGGACACTCCGGGTGGTCTACATGAGAGGCGAGTGAGTGGTTCATAGGAGGGGACCGTTTGGTGCAAAGAGGTCCAGTTCAGGTTGGTGCTACCCGACAGGAGAAGACGTCCAGTCAAGGGCGGAGGAAACGAAGGGTTCGTGGAAGGGGTCCAGTTGGTGCAGCTTTTTCTGTCATCATGTTTCTATGTTTCTAGTGCGACGAGGGGACATGGGATGAGGGTGAAGGGAGGTAGATTCAGGAATGATATGCGGAAATATTCCTTTACGGAAAGAGTAGTGGATCCATGGAATAGTCTCCCAGTGGAGGTGGTAGAGATGAGGACAGTAACTGAATTCAAAAAAGCATGGGACCAACACAGAGGATCTCTAAAGGTAAAAAGTGGACTGTTGTAGTTGTTGTTATGGAAGGACAGACTAGATGGGCCTTGTGGTCTTTTTCTGTCATCATGTTTCTATGTAAATACAGCTGATGCTCTAAATATGGGGACTGGGTTGGCCGGAGCCGCAGCTGGGATTGGAACCTGTGACACTTGGCTCCTGAACACACCGTCTGCGTTCACTACGCCAACCTGTGGCTGCGGTATTACCATGCCAGGCAGGGATGGCTTCTTAGTGTGAGGGCTGGTGATAGGACGAGTTGTAGCTCTGACCCCTGATCTTTCACGGTCCGTAGCATGAGGTGACTAGCTGACCGTAAGGAGCACCAGCGGGCTTGCGCTTGAGCGGGATTGAACCCTTGATCGATCATGCCCCGGGCACGGGTTCAAGATGCTGGGCAAGTGAAGGTCTGCCCTGAGAGAAATTGGTCTAGGCAATGCAGGACGACAGGTGCTTCTGCGACCACCTCTGATAGGTGTCGATCTAGGATATCAGCACTAGGGAGACAGGGAGGGAGCCCTACTTGCCAACCTGGTGCCAGTACCAGTGATTCGCACTGTCCGGGTGGTGATATTCCACCATCAGTTGGGTCCTATCCTGCCCTCAGTCGGGTCCTGGTGTTAGTACACCCCAGTCGGTCACCGTCAGAGGGGACAGGTGAGTCGGGCTACTAGATGGCCTTGTTATGTATATTTCTTATATACTGTGCTAGTCAGCATCAGTGTGGTTTACATTGAACAACTGAATTACATTGAGCATGGCATTACAACTTGGCAGACAACTCTTGCACCGTGGATGTGGGCTATGGTGGGTTGAGAGGCTTGCCCTAGAGCACAAGGAGTGACGGTGGGACTAGGACCCCAGTCCTTCCGGGCCAAGGTTGCTGTCCTCAAGCAGGACTTGAACCCCCAATTTTTTGTTTATTTTGTTTTTGAAGTACATTCCCCTAACCACTAGGCCATTCCTCCACTCATGCTGGGTGGCTTAAGGATATATTAATATATATATATATATATATACACACATATATATAGTGTGTATGAGTCATATTGTGTTGAAGTCGTTTCGAGACACTGGGTGGCTTGTGCAGGGTTTGGAGGCACTGAGTGGCCGAGCTCATTGATGGCAAAGGCTGGCACCAACTTGACCTGAGGGGTTTGCCCCTTGCTGAACCGGTGCCGATTGTAGCCTTTAGAATCTGAATAATCGGCTATCTGGATTGAGCCGGATAGGAGGCGGGTCTGAGACCTTTCTTTCTACTTTTCTCATTGCCCTGCCCAGACCTTGGGCTCCGGCCGGGGGTAGAGAAATGGAAAATAAATTGCCCCCTACAGCACTCATCCCCATAATACGTACTGCCTCAGTGAGCCTTCTTTATTGGGCACTGTGGGGGATTGAACCTCTGATCCCTGCACCATCGGTCAGTGTCTTAACCATTGTACTGTGGCTCTATTCAGAGTAATGTGGACGGGGTCTTAATTCCTGCACTATCTCAGCGGTCTAGGTCGCAGTGGTTGGGGATGCAGGACATAAGATGAGGGCCTCTACCCCGCCGCCGCCCTTTGAGGGCACCTGGTTTTGAGCGGTTGCTCGAACCCTAGGCTGATAGTCCAACCTTGGTTAGACTGCACATGCAGGGGAACCGGGAATGTGGCCGTACGGCTGATGTCTGGTAAGTACCAGTAAAAAGCTTTTAGAAGAGGAAATGTGAGTACCCCATAAGGTAAATTAAATGGGGAGGGGGTGCACTGCCATTCACGGCAAACCTCGCCATTCACCGCAACATACCTGCTACTGGACCTTAGGGCAACTGTAGGGGAGAGCTCATTGATGGGATCACTGTTGTCGCTATCAGCTTTAGCATTGTCAGCACCAGAGGTTCACCATTGTTTAAGTATGTGGATTGGATTGGCAGTAGCCCCAGCCGGGCTGGGCTTGAACCTGTGACCCTCTGTTATTGCACACACTGTCTGTGTGCACTGCGCTGCCGTGTTGCAACTGTAATCAGAGTCTTAGAGCTGGTTGGGCTCTCGGTTAACTTGAAGCAGATGTGGGATGGCTTGCAGCAATTTAGGGTTGTCCAAAATGAAGGACCAACAAGCAGACTTTGGGCCGGGCCAGCAATGTACGTTGCTATGGCTTGAGTGTTAGTGTGCAGCGCAGCCATTTATTATTCAGAGTGTCTGACCTGAGCTTTCAGGGAAAGCGGAAAGGATTCCTAGCGCTTCTAAGCAGGGATCACAATACATCCCCTGCTCACAAGGGTTTTACAGAGCCCGCTTCGCCGCCCTCCTTTCCATCACGCGTCTCAGCCTCTTCGCTGCTGTCGGAACAGGAAATTTGTCTTCGGAGCCGAATGGTGGGAGTGTCCGCTGAAGGGCTGGACTCACTTTGATGTGCGCTGACCAATGGCACTGCAGCGGAGGGGCCGTGATGGCCGTGGGCCGACCTGGGGCGACTCAGCACCGAAGAACGATGTCCTGCACTGTGCAGAGACGAAGAGACGGGCGATCAGGCCTCCTTCCTGGCCGGAGCTGCGCCGACACTGTGGGAGTAGGGGGGGAGCCATAGGAGTCAGGCAGCAGATTGGTTGGCGCCGGCCAATGGCGCCACAGGGGGGAGGAGCCCAGAGCCGTGATGCCACCGGCTATATGGGTGCCTGCGCCGAATAACCATCGGCGCCGACGGAGGAGAAGCCCCTCCTTTCTGGGGAAGCCTCCGCATGAGAACCCCATGGCGCTGAGAGAGAGGAGGGTCCGAGAAGTCCTCTGTGCCTGGATCTACGCCGACCAATGGCACGGAGGGGGGAGGAGCCTCGCCCGTAGTGACACCAGGTAATGAATCCGCGGCGGAGAGGTGGAGCCAGGTGCTGCGCCGGGTTCAATCCGGCAGAGGGGGCGCGGCTTCGTGCAAGAGGAGCAGGAAAATGGCGGCCCCCATAGTTCACCCACGTGCGAGGGGGCCCGACAGGAGGCTCCGGCAGCCGTAGGGGTTCTCAACCGGGGGAGCTGCTCCTGGTTCAATCGTGCTTGACGATCCAAGCTCGCTGCGGGTTGGAGGCCTCCAGGCACAAACCAAGCGGCGGCCGAGCTGGCGGACCAAGCCTGCGGCTGGGGTGGAGGCCCGAGGGCGCACCTGGAGCGGCGGCAGAGCTGGCGGACCAAGCCTGCAGCTGGGGTGGAGGCCCGAAGGCGCACCCAGAGCGGCGGCAGAGCTGGCGGAGTGCAGGGGAGGTCCCATGAAGGTCCGCGAGCAGCGAACTGCACCAGGGCTGCAAGTGGCTGAAACCTTGAAAAACTGAGTGCCTGACAAGAACAGGAGCCCAAGGGCAGCCCCGCAATCTGAAACAGAGCCTGGAAGAGCATCAATGTAAGTTTGAACTGCAAGGACACATGCAAGTAAGTTTAAACAGCAATAATAGAAACAGAACGCAAGTTGAAAACTGATCAACGGAGGGAGAATATTTTCCCAGAGTCTGGAAGCACATGGCCCGCGGAAAAAGTCCCGCTGGGCCAGCTCCGAGGAAGATTGGGAACATCAAGACAAGCAAAACATCAAGACAAGTAAAAACCGCTATATACACACGATTAGGAGGATTAGAGTTCTCAAAGTCAATTTTTTTTTTCTTTTTTGGTGGAGAGTAGAAAAGTCCGTCTTGCTGGCAAGGCGGAAGACTGAAAAAACTGGTTAGCTAGGGGCGGGCAGGGGCCCTTCTGAGCTATGGAGAGTACTTCCGTCTTGGCGCCGTCGGATGACGTCACCACCAATTGTGGCTGACTCATCCTGCTTGTCCTAGGAGAACTGCTTCAAATGCTTGACAGGCAGTCAGAGAAACTAATCCCTGTCTAATTTCTACAAATCCCATGCCTGATGAGATTACAGCAGGGCTGCAATTTACAGCAATCATTTTGGTTCTGATTGTCAAGGGGTGGGGTGGAGTGTTGGTGCAGGTTTTAGGGTTCTAAGGGAGAGACTGGAGTTTGGCTGTGACAGGGATAGGATTGTAAAGAAAACGGAGTTACTTACCTGTAACATGAGTTCTCCGTGGACAGCAGGATAAGTCAGCCACACTTGGTGGTGACGTCATCCGACGGCGCCGAGATGGAAGTACTCTCCATAGCTCAGAAGGGCTTTCGCCCTTCTGAGCATGGGCCAACTGGCCCTGCCCCCGGCCCGCCCCTAGCTAGCCAGTTCGTCACTAGCTGAGCCTTAGCCGCTAGGAGGCGGGCACTGGTCATAGGCCGAGCCCCTTCCAAGGGGAGGTGGGCGGGTATGTGTGGCTGACTTATCCTGCTGTCCACGGAGAACTCATGTTACAGGTAAGTAACTCCGTTTTCTCCTAGGACAAGCAGGATGAGTCAGCCACACTTGGTGCCTCCCAAGCTGACATGTGTTGTGGTGGAAAGGGAGAGGCCGAGATCAGGTCCAGGTGACTCTTTATCAGGGCTGGATGCTTTTAAAGGTGTGCCCTGGGTAAAGGTGTACCTTGGGTAAAGGTGTACCTTGGGTAATTGGTGGCAGTGGCAATGTGCAAACGTGCAGGGTGCACGCGCACACTGTAGAATGTGCAGAATGCAGCGCTGTGTGGAGCACCATGCAGACATGCGGCCCCGTTGTGCAGGCATGCCGTCCCATATCGCACCCATGCGGCAGCTATTGTGAGAGTATAAGGTCTCAGTGGGTAGCTGCAGAATAATGGTCTCAGCAATAGAGGATGCACAGCAGAGGAAGTGAGGGAGTCCAGAGGGTGGTCATAGACGACGCGGCCACAGAGGGAGTCCCCTTCCCCCCCTTCCCCCCAGCAGTAGCATTGAGTTACCTACTGCGAGCAGGGATAGCCACGGTAGCAATGAAGAAAAGCTGCAAGAGTGGTGCAAGATTGGAACAGCGCTGCAATATCCACAGTGGACTAGCAACAATATCGACAGTGCTAACGGAAGATGCAATTGGAGGCATTAACATCGCAAAGGACCTGAGCCATGCATCAGAACCTGGTCAGATGTGTCCTTGAGACCGCTAGAACATAAGAATATAAGTTATGCCATACTGGGACAGACCAAGGTCCATCAAGTCCAGTATCCTGTTTCCAAAGTGGCCAATCTAGGTCATATGTACCTGGCAGTATCCCCCAGAGACACAGGTTCCACCATGCTTGAATTGGGTCAAGCATTTTAAATTCGGCTACACTACCAGCTCTTACTACATCCTCCGGTAACAATCCCAGAGTTTGATTACACGTTGAGTGTCTGTTCATGTTGCGTGTGTTGTGTTGCATGCAGTGTGAGCTGGTGTCCCTACAACAAGTATGGGCCACAACAGGTTGACGAAGGAACCTTTGGCAGGCTGTCGACGGATGCTTTGGCAGCACTAGAGCACAGTGCTTGCCGTTGGCTTGGCTTGAGGCTCTGTCTGCACCCATGGCTGAACCGATGGTGGAGCATGCATGCGGTCACAAGAATCATGGATGAGATATCCAGCTGATGCGCGTGGTCACACGAATCATGTTAAACTGTTCGGCTGGAATAATGGA
The DNA here is from genome assembly GCA_033557465.1 of Ichthyophis bannanicus. Taxonomy (NCBI): domain Eukaryota; kingdom Metazoa; phylum Chordata; class Amphibia; order Gymnophiona; family Ichthyophiidae; genus Ichthyophis; species Ichthyophis bannanicus. Next base: position 1,470,356,411 of record CM066031.1, read on the forward strand.
CAAGCTGGCCGGATGTCCAGGCTAAAGGAAGGCACTGAGGACGGATTATGGACTGAAGCTGGGGCAATAGCTGTCGAAGAGTCATGTGTTGTATGGACTGAAGCTGGGGCGATAGCTGTCGAAGGGTCCTGAGTTGTAGAGCCAGCTGATTGGTAACACTGGTGCCAACCGGTGAGTGATGACTGGTTATTGATGAGGAAAGCCACGAGTTATGCCCCTAATAACCGCACATCGTGTGTGCAGGGGGGTGACTGTTACCGAAGAGTAGAGTTCCAACCATCAGGTTGGTCGGGCAGTTGATCCCGCTTTCCAGTACTGCCTGTGCTACAGAGGGTGGGCACAGCCTGGATCACTGGTGCTACAGGGGTGGGCACAGCCCTGATCATTGGTACAGCTTGGCTTGGTCTCCCTGCAGGGGTGGGGTGCGCTGGTGAGGCCAACGGTTTACCTAGTTGACTGTCCACACATCTGTTCCTTCACCGACCGCGTGCTGAAGCATTGCGGCGCCGAGGTGATACGTAGTAATTCCCACCTGATCCTCAGTCAGGCCTTGAAGCTGTGACCTTCCGGTCAGATACACCTCGTTGTGCGGTGAACCAGAGTGATGACTTTGGTTGACCATGAGGAAAATTGAAGACTGGTGATTCCCCGGCTGGCTTGGGGCCTGACGTTCTGCGTTCGTGCCCGCAGTGCTATCATGCACGATGGCGCCTGCCTATTTAGTGCGAAGCTCTCTCCGCAGGGTTGTAGTGCCCATCTCCAGCTCCTCTATGAGGTATGGGATGGTCAGTGTCCTCTCTGCAGAGGCGTGCAGCTATCACATGTTCGTGAGGAGCACATGTGGTATGCAGTATGCACCCTGTGTTGACGGCTATAATCTGAACACGTAGCCCGAGTCTGATAAATAGATCTGATCATGCAATCCCAGTATGATCACGTAGCCCAAGTCAGTAAGAGAGCAGCAGCCCTAGGCCGCGCTGCAGTGCTAGAGCAGCTACCCTTCGGCCATGCTGCTGCGCTGTGGGGCCGCGAAGGAGAAGAGGCCTAGGGTTTGGGGGTTTTTTTTGTTTTTTTTGGGGGGGGGGTTAGTCTATGCAGGGGAGAGCAGGATCATGACCATGCAGGGGAAAACAGTGTTGCGACCAAGTAGGTGGCACTGTGAGGCAGGTGGCCCCACCAGGGTCTCAGGGGTGCCAGGGCTGTCTAGATGCTGAACCATCTGCCTTGTTCTGGGAGCCGTGTGTGCACAAACAAGGGGGCTTTGGAGGACTTCACCTGTACGCCCATGCACCGACGAGGGGCCCAAAGGGCACCCTCTGTGCCTGAGGAGTTGAGAATGCCATCTTTCATATTTTTAAGTGCTGTTGGTTCTTTCTCCATGCCTGAGGCGTTGTGAGTATCCTCTTACATATTCGTACCCTGTCGTCAATGTGGGTAGCTCCTGATTCCTTGGCTGTGCAATCGGAGGGAGATTGCACAGCCCTGGCTCCTGAAAGTTGGCTGCGCAATCAGAGGGAGATTGCCCAGCCTTTACTCGGAGGTAAAGAGGAGCGCATCTCATTGACATCTGCGCATGTCTCCTGATTCTCTGGGTTGTGTAATCGGAGAGGAATTGTCAACGTCGCATCCACATCTGGTGGATTGTTGAATGGAGTTGTGAGATTGGCAGGTTTCCTTCGGAGGCACACAAGGAGTGTGTGTTCTGTCCACGGTTGATGGGTGTCGCGCCCCTTTGGGGCTTCCCATCCATGTCATCCATTGGAGGCCCATAAGGGGTGCATCTCACTCAAAGTCCTTAGTCGTTGGAATATTGTTCTGACGACATGGCCGGCACTCAAGTCCCGACCGAGTGGCCTGTGCACTCCAGATCAGGTGGCCTGTGCATTCCCTTAGAGGATTGTGAGACTGGGAGCAATGCATGCTTCAGGACTGTGTTGACTCCTGGTGACCAGGAGCTCGGAACGTGTGATGATATGATATCTATCATCAGTTCGGGGTCCGACATGGGGTTGAGGCAAAGGAGGGTAAGAGACTTGCCAAGGGCCACAATGAGTGCTAGGTGGAAGTGAACTCTCATCTCTTGATCCAAGCCAGTGCTCTAACCATAGGCTACTCCTCCACTCCATTCAATAACCCCACTGTGGGTTGGAACCCGTGACCTCTGGTTCCACAGGCAGAGAAGTGACCAGTGGCTACAGCACTACTGCGCCGTTGTTTCTGTGTGGGACTGGGTGATTGGGAAAATTGGGGACATAGTCTGTAGGAGTCCCAGCAGAGGCTTGAACCTGTGACCTTCAGATCCTGAACACACTGCTGTGTGTACTGCACCACACAGTTGCTACTGTTCTTGGGTTTTGCAGCAGTGTAAGTGGAGTAGGTTAAGAGACTGTGTCCAAGTCACATTCTCGGAAGTTCTGCATTGTAACTGAATTTCAGGCTGTCCTTTATAGGCACTAGGGTTAAGTGTGCAAGGACACCCTCTTAGGAGGCTGTGCAAGGCGCCCTGGAGAATGACAGGTTCGCAGTTGCCGATTTCAAGGGATGCTTGCCTAGGCACAGATACTCCAGGACACATGGAGCATCAGATTGGGAATTGAAACTGATGAGTGATGGTTGCCTGTCCCATCCTCAACTGTCCTATTCCATCTACTCCCCGGCCCTATTTCCATACATGCTGATGTATGGGTAACTTTCAGCCATTGAGCTTCACTTGCTGTAAGCGGTGTGACAGCGTGGAGGATCTGCCCAGGAGGCAGAAGAGTGATATTAAGATATCTGCCTGCCGTCGGGAGGATGCAAAAGCGGCCGCCGTGTGCGCCATTCTACGCCCCCGAATGTGTCGATCCTCGGTGCAGCACCCTGAGGAGGCACTGAGTGCACTGAAGATGATCTAGCTCTCCGGCACTTTGTGTAATGGGGCGAAGAAAGGTGGGGAGCCATCTGATCCTGTCATGTGGTTAGAAGAAGGTCGTTCAGCAGCTTCTCCAAATTGGCTCCAAAGACGCTTCCTTTTAAAGCCAGTTGAGCCAACACAGAATTTTGCGCAGACACTGGCAAGGCAGTGAGGCAGGGTCAGGCGCAGATGCTTCAAGAGTGCCTGATCTTTTTCCATCTGTTAATGGGGTCCAATTGCGGCGGTCTAACTGCAGTGACGATCGGGACAGTTTGGCTCGGCGCAAAGTTTCCTCTTCGGAAGGCACGGGTAGGTGGGATGCACCATGCCCCGGATGACAGGGACCTTCTCCCTCTCAGAAGCATCATCAATTGAGTTTCAGCGCGAGGCTCAGCAAAAGACCTACCCGGAGGCTGAGAAGTGCCAGGAGCAGGGTCATGCAGGCAAACATCGGGGCCCTTCCGCTCCACTTTCGGCACCAAAACCCCAAGGCTGCGGCTCATCCATCCCGGCGGTGCAGTGAAGAGGAGCTTCTCAGCGCTGCTGCCGGCCCCCTAGGCGGCGCCATGACAACGTGGCGCCGATCTGCTATCCCCGGCAGCGCAGTGAAGAGGAGCTTCTCAGTGCCGCCGCCGGTCCCTTAGGCGGCGCCATGACGTGGCGCCGATCTGCGAATCCAGGCCTTCTCTTTCATGCCCGGCCCTTGCACTGGCTTAATCGTGGAGGCGCTCCTTGTCAGCGCCGAAGAAGCAGAGCCTAGACCATTAGTAGGGTGGAGAGAGGCTGCAGGCTTCAGCGGGGGCCAATGGCGTCCCGGGGCGGAGTTAGACATCCGCCAATGGCGTCATAGGAGTAGAGTTGCTGACCTCACCTCTAGGCAGGAAATGGGCAGCACGCTCTGACAAGATGGCTGCCCCCATGGTCAGCACATGCAGGATGGCTTCCCGGAGGACGGAGGAGAAGAGGAAGGCAGGCCAGGGACGGAGGCCCTCCCAGGCACGTCCTGGCTTGCCACAGGCTACTGCCTCACTGGGAGCTGCTTTCAACCGGCCACACGTGCAAGGAAGGTTCCCGGATCGACGGAGGAGCAGAGGAAGGCTGGCCGGGGACGGAGGCCTTCTCAGGCACGTCCCGGGCTGCCACGAGGGCTTCTGCCTTACTGGATCCGTCTTTTTAAAAGCCATTTCTCCGGAATCCTTTCCTTCTGCCGCTGGAGAAAGAGGTAGGAGTTCAAACAGAAGGCTGGCCGGGGACGGAGGCCTTATTAGGCCCGTCCTGGGCTGCCGAGCTTCTTCTTCAGGTATTTATTGCCGTTGCTCATCCTGGATCTCTTCTTTTTTTTTTTTTTTCAGGAATTCAGATATATATATATATATATATCTTTTGTAACAATCTAGAAGAAAACATCAGAGACAGTGTTAGAATTTAGAAAGAAGTTAAGCAAAGAGGAGGATTTTCTCTTTTTCTTCAGAAATGTGTAATTTCAGTTGGAGAGTAGAGAGATCCGTCTTGCTGGCAAGGCGGAAGAACTGAAACTGGCTAGCTAGGGGCGGGCCGGGGGCAGGGCCAGTTGGCCCATGCTCAGAAGGGCGAAAGCCCTTCTGAGCTATGGAGAGTACTTCCGTCTCGGCGCCGTCGGATGACGTCACCACCAAGTGTGGCTGACTCATCCTGCTTGTCCTAGGAGAAAAAGAAATTACTGGTTTTGCTAGCAGCACTGGTGCAAAGGAGGACTGGGGCAAAGGAGGACTTCAAAGCTGAGTAACCCAAAGAACGTCAAGCTTGACTTGTGCCTGTGGTCTCTTTGCCTTGCTATATCACAGCACACACAGAAGAGATTCAAGCTATTTTTTTTTTTTTGCAAAAAGTGTTTTTATCTTTCTTTTGCTTAGGCAGAACATAGTATGAGTGGCAGAAGTTACTTTATCATAATGTATTCCACTGCAGAAGCCTGAGATACAGAGCAACAGTATTTCTTGCAACAATCTCTTTTGTATATTGTCTATGGCGGCAGCTGGGAGGCTGGCAGGGAACAGGGCACCTTATGGTACTATAACTATTTCATTGCATTGTTCATAGAACAGTAAACTTTGAAACTAAAAATATACATTTTAAAGTAAAAAAGTTGCAATAGAGGAACAATGTGAGAATCCACCAGTGCCATTGGAGCTTTATAGTTTCAAGTGCAGCACAGTTGGTATGCAATAGGCAAACACATATGCCCTCCCCTTGGTCCTTTCAAAAGTGTCAGCAGAGGCACACAGTCTTAGAGGAAGTACAGGACTGAGCTGAGACATTTCATAATGCTGGAGAAGGGTGTATCTAGAAAATTAAATGGTTGTAGAAAAAGAGGAAGGGAGGAAAGACGAGAGGAGTACTGGCACATGTGTGCAGAAAGTGTTATGGGCATCTCTGATCCACCATCCAAACTAAAGAAAGATGTCTTTACATAGACCTGTGTCCAGTGCCATCTTCACGGGGAGGGGGATGGAATGTAGTTGACAGTGCAGGGTTAGGGGGACACAAGAGAAGCAGCAGGTGAAGACAAATCAGCCTTGCAGCAAGTGCACTCTATTCCCTGCTGAAAAGTGTGAAGAGATGGTGTTGACTGTTACAGAATCTGAGGGATCCACATGGATGAAATTTACATCTGGATCATCAGATGTTTTCAAAGTGTACTGGCTGAAGAGACTGTTGGAGAAGTCGTTAGCCTATTAACCGATGAAGAGGTAGAAAGTGATCCAGAAAGGGCCAAAGCTAAGAACGTCATGCAAGTTGAGGGGGCAGAAGAGTGGAAAGGAATGCCGCTTGCCCTTCATCCTTTCCTCTGCCCCAGTCATGGGTCCAGCAGCAGCACAAACAGCAGCAACCCTCCCCCCCCCCTCCCCCAGGAAACAAAAGAAGTATAGTAAACTTCATACACACATGAAAGCATTTTAAAGCTCTTGATGACTCGTGGATTGCAGAATGCAATTACTGTAGGCAGCAAATGGAGGGAAGATGATAGGTCATCTAAAGAGTGGACCTGATAGTCAAAGGATTTATGTGCTTAATTGAGAGTTTATTTTAAAAATCTTCTAGTCTGCCATATGCAAACACTTTCAAATTATGCTCCTAAATTGGCCTCTTTGAAAATGTATTAGGGTCGAGTGCCGCTAACAGGAGTCCAACACCAAGCACGGATCCACGTGCAAAGAACCACCCAATAAAAACGTGGAATGCAAATGAAAGGACACACCAAATTGTATTAAATAATATCACTCCAGCCAATGACTCAACACAGGCCGTGTTTCGGAAAAGCCTTCTTCAGGGGCGTGTAGGCTAAAAGGATGAAGTATAATACACATCAACAATAAAATAATAAAGAAAATATCAATGTAACGCCGTTTCCGGATTTTCCGTCGCAACTTCCTCAGCACCCCCTCCCATAATTCAGAGAAAGCTGCCAACATAAGCTGCACCGAACTCTTGCTAAGATCGCCCCTCTCGCTCTCCCCAGACGTAGATGAAGTTGACGATGACTGAGCGGATGACGCAGAAGAAGAACCAGACTTACGACGCCGGCGACAAGAATGCTTATGTTTCCTTTTGGCCTTTTTGCCCACCCCCCCCCCCCGATACCACTATATTGCCACCTTCCCCCACACTGTGTGCCGACGCTAAGTCACCCCCACTCCCCACCTCCCCGGTAGGGCTCAGAGCCAACTCACCTGCAACACCGCTGGTCGTCCCCTCAGATGAACCGATCCCTCGCTGCACAGCTGGAGCCGCATGCTCGATGCCCGAATCATCCTCAAGACAGCTCCGATCTCCACTCAATGACACCGCACCCTGCTGGCGGGAGCCACGCAGCTCTGTATCTCCCCTGTACTGCCATCCGGGTGGAACCTGAGGAGAGAAGACACCAAAAGGCGAAGAAACACCTGCCATGGCCCAGGGCGGCTGCCACATCCCCAGCCAATCTGCCCGGGAAGTGCCTTGCCCGCCCCCGCGCCAATGCTCCCAAGCCAAGGGGGAGTCAACACCCAGCACCCCAGGCCAATTAGAAACACCTGGGTACCCCGGCCCAGCTCTCCCAGCCATCCACTCTGCTGCATGCTCCCCCAAGCCGAAGCAGAACCAACACCCGAGTCCACTTCAGCCTCCTGCCCCACCCCCAGACCAACAGTACCCCTCACACATCCCCTACCCCGAACCCGAGGGATACTAGGGCCCGCCGGCCCTTCCGTAATGGTGCCGCCCTCAATATCCCCCTCAGAACCTGAGGCAGCACATCCGTGTGCCTGCTGCCCGCCTGCACACTACTGCCCCTAGCCATGAGTCTCCCCCTTTCCTTTCTTTGTCCATTCCTCCCCCGCTCACTCCCCCTTTGCCTCACAGACCCACGCCTCTGGCCCCTTTGCTCCCCTACAGAAGGCACTGCCATAGGCTCCTCCTCCCCATACCTTCCCCAACCCATACCCCCCTACCAGTACCCCTGCCGCGTCGCACTCCCTTACCCTGTCTTCTCTGAGGCCGCATGTTAAAATAGCTTTTTTTTTTTTGAAGTGACAAGGAAAGCCCCCAATTGACTGGAGCATCCGCTGGCAATTAAAGACCTTCCCTCCACAGCTGATACTTCCAGCCCCACTACCCCAGCACACACTTGCCTGCCCCGTCCACCTGCTACGTGCACCAAGCTCCACCATGTGCTCTGAGCTCCTCTGACCACCGCAAATCTGACTCCTGGAGTTAAGCCGCCTGGACGCTGAACTGTCGTCCCACGTAAGGCTCCAGACACCGATCCCCTGCTCACACCGCAAAATCCCAGACCTCAAGTGGAAACTCCTTCAGCATCTTCAAATGTTCTCCGGACCAGAAACAGCAACCATCGCCTCCGACTACCGTTCCGCAAAGGACCGCGCCGTGCTCTGCCCTGCCCACCTTGTCGAAGCCTCTAATGCCATGATTGGCTCCCACGTCGTCAACACGCCAGCGGGAGCCAATCATTTTAAAACTTGCCCTTCTGCCGCAGACGGCTCTCACGCAGCCGACAAGCCGGGTGCACACGACAGACGCCCCCCCGGTTAAATCCGGTCGCACGCACGAGGCTCCGCGGCCTTCCTGATTCAAGGTGCTGTTGCACCATGGAGCAAAACAGAGGCATTATCATGTCCTTGGTTTTATTCTCCATTCCTTTCCTTATGATTCCCAGCATTCTACTTGCTTTCTTGTCTGCCACAACACACTGGGCAGAGGGTTTCAAAGTATTATCCATAATGACACCTAGATTCTTTTCCTGGGTCGTGATTCATAATATGGAACCTTGCATCTTGTAACCCTAATTTGGGTTGTGTTCTAAGTGCATAACTTTGCAATTGTCCATATTAAATTTTGTGGCATTTGGATGCCCCGTTTCCCAATTTTTCAAGGCCCTCATGCAATTTTTCACAATTCTCTTGTGTTTTAACAACTCTGAATCACGTTTCATCATTTGCAAATTTTATCACCTCACTCATTGTTCCCATATCCAGTTCTTTTATAAATATGCTAAAAAGCAGCGAGTCCAGCACAGATTCCTGGGCACTCCACTATTCACCTTTCTAAATTGATAAAATTGGCCATTTAGACCTAGTCTGATTTCTATCTTTTAATCAGTTCCTAATTTGCACTGCCTCCCATCCCATGACTTTTTAATTTCCTCAAGAGTCTCACATGTGGGACCTTTTCAAAGGCTTTCTGAAAATCCAGATACACTATATCAACCGACTCACCTTTATCTACCTGTTTATTCTCACCTCAAAAAATATAGCTGGTTAGTGAATCAAGCTTTTCCCTTGGATAAACCATCCCATTTTGGCTTGTCCCATTAAACAATGACTTCTATATGTTCAGTAATTTTGTTCTTTATAGTGGTTTCTACTATTTTCCAGGATCACCCCTGGAACCCTTTTAAAAAAATGGGTGATAGGCTGTGTGTATTTTACACCTCCTATCACAATACTCTGGCAACACTAACTCTCAGTGTGCACTGTAGAACATGTGGCGTGCTTTGGATATGCATAGTGTGTGGCATTGGAGGTCAAAGCTTTCATCTCTTTGCCATTGTAGGTCTGCATACAACTTTGATCTTATCCGTAGTCATGGGCATCATTGATCCTAAGTGGGTCCTGGGCACTCCCAAGAATCCCATACTCAGTCACACACTGTACACATCTGCACCAGAAGGGATATCATTGCAGCAAAGAGCATGCATTCGTTATGTCACAATGGGTGGATATATGGTTTAGAAGTCCAAACACAAAACAAACTATAAGGTAGAACTCCTCAGACCAAACAAACAATCAGCACACAGTGCAAAAGAAATTTGTATAACAAGGCCCTGGCCTGCCTCTGCTCTCTGGGTGTGCTGGATATATGGTTTACACATAGGGGGGTATTATTAGAAGTTCTATTCATGCTTTGGACATCTGAACATGGGCATAGAGATGTCCAAAGCACAGAGATGTCTCCACAGCCATTTTAGAAGACAGGTCTGTGGTTGTTCCCAGCATGACAATTTCCAAATCTGAATGAGGGCATGGCAGAGGCGTAACCAGAAAATTCCCAAGAACGTGGAAATCCCTTCCTGATCTCAGAAATATTATGGATATCCGGAGTCATTTATAAGGCTATACCTGCTCCAGGCCCTAACAGGTATCTGAAAAGTGATTGTTTTGTCAGGCAAATGTCTGTCTGAAGGGTATGGAGAAGGAACTATACTAACACCACCTTTATCTTGCAATACGACAATGAACTGATGGGGAATGGTGGCTCATATTTTCATTTTGCTATGCCCCTGGAAATCCCCTTATCCTAGCTTGCATGAGATGGATGTCCCTGCCCCATGCTTTCCTAAGGGGGGCATCTATGTGGCTGCTGGCATGGGCAGCAATATAAGGGATGTCCATGTTACTAAAATCAGCCGGAAACATAGATGTTCCTGACATTTTTATGCATGCTGCATCCTTGACATTCTGGATTTGACTTAAACATCCTTTCTAAAATGCCATTTATAGTAAATTAATGCATTTCATATCCTACTTACAGGACAGAATGAAACTGGATATCCATAGGAGATCAACAGAATTGGAAACAGTGGACAGACCCTGGAGAGGATCCCCTTACACAATCTATGGCAGCAAAGGAAGATGGTAGCATCTCTTCTCTGGCTGCCAGGATAAGTGGTAGTAGTAGTAACACCTAAACTGAGGTGGGAGACCAGGTGTTTAAACATGCTGAAGATGCTGAGGGTAAGGACCATGCTGATGTTCTGGTGGATGGGGGAGATGAAATTGAGGGAGGTGACATCTAGTTTTTACCTCCATCTCCCTTTGATTATGATAAGGTGTCTGGAGAGGATGCTAAGCAGCTGCAGACCCAGACATCCCTAGTACCAGATGGTAGAGTTATAAACTTCTGACCTGTGGTGTACATCTGCTGCAGCAGAATATACAGCTCTGAGTACAATGAGCAGAGAAACTTCATCTGCTGAGAAGATTGCTTACTCTTCAGTAATATAGCGTCCCCAAGTATGATCAATACCTAATAATATCCGCTCTCATTTCATTTGTACATATATATAGTTACCCTGTTCAATGCACCTGCATATGTATATAGTTTACCCTGTTCTCCAAGTTACTTTTTCCTGTTCAATGTAATGACCTGACTTTTACTTATTGTCGGATACTGTTTTGTTTTATGTAAACCGCGCTAATCGCAAATAGTGCGGTATATAAGAAATGCAAATAAATAAAATAAATAAATAAATAAATATCTACCTGGAAGGGAAACAGCTGTAGGCAACAGCTGCACCATTTCATGGAGCAACATGCCATGATCCACTTGTAGCTGGGTATACTGCCACAGCACCATGTGCTCCTCCATGTCTCATTTCACACATGCTTCAAAAATGAGGGCACCATCACCCTACCTTCTCTACCACAGGCTCAGGCACATCAGCACAGTTGCATGTCCTGGCAACACAATTCTCTTCCCACATTTTGGGATCTATGTCCTGTGGAAGAGGAGTACCTCTTTGATTTCCACCTGTTCAGAAGGCCACCCATCACTCTGGTTGCTGGATGATGTCTCTGAAAACCCCTCAGAGCAGTGAGACATCTAGCATACTATTGCACCACCATATTCAGGATGGGAGCAGGGATCAAGGTAAAGTGCCAGGGAGGAATGGAGGAAGAATGCAGGAAGACGTGACTCTTCCATCATATGTGCACCTTTATGAGAGAAAAGAGGAAGGATGTGTATCAATAAGCTATAACCACTGATTGTGAAAAAGCCACTTTGCAGAGAAACCATTGGCTGTGGTCACCTGGCTGGTGTAAACCGTCATTTGTAATCTGATTTAATGCCTGGAGAAGTCAGTGCCTGCAAATCAAGTTGGGTATGCTATGAGTAATATAGTTTATGTTTAAAAAGAAAGAAGCACTTTACTCTTGGTCAAGTTTGATGTTTTGTCAATTGGGGGCAATGATGATAGTTTGTGAGTGGCGTGCAGTAGTTTGCTGCTGTCAGTCAGTGGATTGAGCCCCAAATGTTTAATAGAAGAATTCCACATTTTATAAAGACATATTGAGTGGGTTTCAATCAGCTGTTATTCTAGCTACAGAGAGTTGACAGGACTTCACAGAATGCCAGTAAGACATCACTGGGGACTATGGGCCATCTCACTAATGTCACACATACCCTTTGAAAGATATTCCCATGATGGGAGATGTCTGTGAGATGAGGGTGATTGGTGACCTCAAGATCCAACATTAGAACCCAGTGAAGGAGATAGCAACAATAGGTGGCAAAGCATGCAAGGAAAGGTAAGGTATAGGAAGGTATGCTAGAGATACTTACTCTGTGTACGTGGGATCCCTTGAGGAATCCAGGTCTCCTAGTCCCTCACTGTCTCTTTAGTTTTCAGCACCTGCCACTCAAAGTTACTGAGGGACTGTGGCTGCACATAAAGGAGGGGTGGGGAATGTTCATTACATGCTTTTATCTATTGCTCTATCTATATGCTTACCAGCTCATTCTAACCCATACAAAGGGGTGAGAGACCAGATTTTTTTTGGTTGTTTAAATGTACCATGCCCACTGTTTTATGCCTATACTTCAGAAGTGAAAGTCATGCCATTTGTTTGGTTTGCTTTCACTACTACTATATTCCTAAGAAAACATGCAACTTGAACTCACACATGGGAGGTGAGCTGATATCTTCAGGTATGCATGTGAGTTTGCATATAAAGCAATGTGCCAACTGCCATAGGTGATGGTGTAGGTCTGCATATGTCCTGGATTAACATGGCCTGCAAAAAGTGGCACAGCTCTCTAAGCCAAGAGGAACTGAGGAATTTAGTGGCAGGAGCCATGAGGAACACTTTTTTTAATTTGGTGGGTTGGGGGCTACATCAGGGTCCATACTGGTCTGCTTACATATAGAGCCTGATTCAGCAATGGGCATGTCTGGGCTGTCTGGATGGCCCCAAGCAGGACAGGCCCATTAGGACCCGATTCTGCACTGTGGGAGCTGCTTATTTCACCTTTATCTTTATCTTTATTGCAACACTTGATATACTACCCAAGCAAAGTGTCAGGGCAGTGTACAATCAATATGGCTGTGGGTAATAGTAAAGAAAGAAAGGAGCGCCATTGATTAGACAGGAAAGCGATAGATGGAGGGACAGACAGAAAGCGAAAGAATAGGTGCACCAGACACATGGAAAGGGAGGGGGGATAAGCAGCACGTCCCCCCATGACCCACAGGACATACAGGGCCATGACCTGAATCAGCCCTGTATGTTCTGCCACCTCAGCCCACCCCAACTCCACCCACACTTTGCCCCCTCCCGCCAGCTTTGCCCGTACTGCTGCTCTGGCTGGGCAATGCAGCCCTGCAAGTCGCCTTGCAGGATCGGGGCCATGGTCTCTGTATGGTAATACAGTCCAGTCAGTAGGATCTTCACAGCTTCCTCTGGCCTATATTCTGGGGGAATGATATGACATCTGACATGTTGGCCTTGCTCATGAAGATGTTGATATGCCTTTATTGACACCGAGGGCCCCTGACATGCACCAGCTTCCACAGAGTTGCACATCCAATGTACTATCCAGCAGATCATGGGAGAACTCCAGGGAACACAGTGGTGTGTAATGGTGATGGTATGTCCATCTCAATCATGCAGACACAAATTGACAGGTCAGTTGCTAAATATGTAAAAATAGGTACTGTAGCTAAAATCTCTACATCAAGTTGGCTAAAATGTTAATGTGTTTTAATGGAGCACTTGTACGAAGCTACTAGTGTTGCCATTGCTGGCACCTAGTTAAAGATAGAGCTGGTCACTCCTGAGGAGCCACATTGCTACCTGTAGGCTCTGTGGAGTGGCCGTACAGATGTTGCAGCAAATAGCTATGGACATGTGTTTCCTGCTAGGACAAGGCAGACATATAGGCATAGCACCTGAAGCACATTGCAGCAGTCAACACACTGCTGGATCTTATCTTGTGAAAGGGATCCCATATAGGGTACCTATGTATGAGCATGTTTCTAGCTATAGGCCCCAGACACAAGGGATAGCATCAAGTAGAGGGGATGGAGATAAGTGAGAGAGATAAATGTAATAGACAAATGCAATGGAGACCAACTGCTTTGCTATTAATGCATCAACAGGGCTGGTAATATGCACAGTGATAAGGTTTCCCCTCACATTACAAGGTATCCCACAATACTATGTGCCTCTTCTCCCTCTCTTTGTGGACCGAAGGGACAGAGATACATGCCAGCAACTGCTGTAACACTTTTAGGATGGCATGCTCCTCTGCCCGTTTGCTCTCCAAGGGTCACTTTTAGACCCATGGAGTTCTGAAGATTCACAGATCCCTGCTGTATCTCATGTCACATGGGCATGATCTACAGCAGGACGTCAGGGCCCTCAAATGCCACTGGCAACTCGTAGGTCCCTTTTGCTTAAGCAAGGAGGCAGAGTGGATAGACTGAGTGGTTAGCAACTACAGTGGGGCCTCAGGCTGTCATTCTGTCACCTCCCCTCCCTCCCTACTCCCACGTTTTTCCTCCATCTCTACCTCCTCCTCCTCCTGCACTGTTACTGCTACAGCCTTGTGCATAGGAGGCACTGGTGGCTCAAACCATACGGCCATGGGGCTGCTGTTGCAGTGGAGACGCTATTGGCTGGGACGTGGAACAGGCACTGGGAACTGCTGTTTCTGTTGTTGTGGAGACATCACTCGATCAGAGCGTGGAGCAAGAACAGAGGCCTTCTGCTGCTGCAGAAGGGATGAACATAAGAACATAAGATATGCCATACTGGGTCAGATCAAGGTCCAGCAATCCAGGTCACAAGTACCTGTTAGGTTACCAAAAAGGTACACAGATTCCACGTTGCTTATCCTGGGGTTAACAGTGGATTTCCCTGATCCTTTCTGATGGTTTATGGACTTTTTGTTCAGTAACTCGCTCAAACCATTTTTAAACCTAGCTACACTAACAGCTTTTACTACATCCTCTATAATGAATTCCATAGTTTGATTACATGTTGAGAGACAAATAGTTTCTCCTATTAGTCTTAAATGGGCTACATTGTAGCTTTATTGTGTGTCCCCTAGTTTTTATACTTTTTAAAGGAGTAAACAACTGATCTATGTTTACCCGTTCGATTTAATTCATTATTTTATAGATCTCTATCATATCTCCCCTTAGCCTTCCTTATCATATTGGCCACTCTTCTCTGTACCTTTTCTAATTCTGCTATATCTTTTTAAAGATACAGCGACCAGAATTACACACAATATTCAATGTGCGGTCGCACCATGGAGCAATAGAGAAGCATTATTCTTCATTCCTTTCCTTATGATTTCTAGCATTCTATTTGCTTTCTTGGCCACCACTGCACACTGGATGGAGGGTTTCAATGTATTATTCATGATGATGCCTAAATCTTTTTCCTGGGTGGTGGTTCCTAATGTGGAACCTTGCATCATCTAACCATAGTTTGGGTTGTTCTTCCCTAAGAACATAACTTTGCACTTGTCCACATTAAATTCCATCTGCCATTTGGATGTCCAGTCTTCCAATTTATCAAAAACTTCTTGCAAATTTTTCACAATTCTCTTGTGTTTTAAGAACTTTGAATAATTTTGTGTCATCTGCAGATTTGATCAGCTCACTTGTTATTCCCATTTCTGAGTCATTTATGAATGTTAAAAAGCAGTAGGCCCAGCACAGATCCCTAGGGTACTCCACTATTCACCTTTCTTCATAGCGAAAATTGGCCATTTCGACTTATTCTCTGGTTTCTATCTTTTAACCATTTCCTGATCCATAATACTACATTGCCTCCTATTCCATGACTTTTTAATTTTGCCAAGAGTCTCTCATGAGGGACCTTGTCAAAGGTTTTCTGAAAATCCAGACACACTATATCAACCGGCTCACCTTTGTCCATTTATTCATACCTTCAAAAAATTATAAGAGATTAGTGAGACAAGACTTCCCTTGGTTAAATCTATGATGGCTTTATCCCATTAAACCTTGACTATATACATGTTCAGTAATTTTATTCTTCATAATGGTTTCTAACATTTTTCCTGGTACTGATGTCAAGCTCACTGGTCTGTAGTTTCCCGGATTACCCTGGAACCCTTTTTAAAAATTGGCGTTACATTGGCCATTCTCCAATCTTCAGGTACTACTGATGATTTTAATGATAGTTCACAGATTACTAATGGTAAATCTGCAGTCTCATATTTCAGTTCTTTCAGCACCCATGGATGTATACCATCTGGTGCAGGTGATTTGCTACTCTTCAGTTTTATCAAATATTTGCAATACGTCTTCCTGGTTTATCAATATTTCTTTCCATTCTTCTAATACATCACCTTTAAATACCATTTCAAACATGGGTAACCTCCCTACATCTTCTTCAGTAAAGACCGAAGCATTAATTCTCTCTGCTATAGCCTTGTCCTCCCTTAGTGCCCCTTTTATTCCTTTATCATCTAGTGGTCAAACTGACTCTCACAGTTTTTTTGCTAAGAATGCATGTGAAAACGTTTTTATTATGTGTTTTTGCTTCCATGGCATGCTTTTTTTCAAATTCTCTCTTTGCCTGCCTTATCAGTGCCTTGGATCTAATTTGCCAGTGCTTATGTTTCCCGTTTTTGACATTTGACGCCTTTTTTCATTTCCTGAAAGATGCTTATCAATGCCTTGAATCTAACTTCCAGTGCTTATGTTTCCCATTTTCATCATTTGGCTCCTTTTTTCATTTCCTGAAAGATGCTTTTTTGGCTATAATAGTCTCTCTAACCTTACTTTTAAACCATGCTGGCAGTATTTTGGCCTTCCTTCCATTTTTTTTAAAGCTTGGAATACATCTTGTCTGGGCTTCCAAGATAGTATTTTTAAACATCCATGCTTGATGCAAATCTTTAACCTTTGTAGCTTCTCCGCTTAATTTTATCTTAACTATTTTCCTCATTTTATCATAGTCTCCCTTTTGAAAGTTAAAAGGTAATACCATGGATTTCTTTGCCATTCTCCTTCCATTTATTAAATCAAATGTGATCATGCTGTGATCACTATTACCAAGTGGTCCCATTACCCCTATCTCTTGCACTAGATCGTGTGTTCCACTAAGGATTAGGGCAAAATAACTTCCCCTCTTCAGTTCATGAACCAGTTGCTCCAAGAAATAGTAATTTATTTAATCTAGAAACTTCATCTCTTTAGCATGTCCTGCTGTGACATTGACCCAGTCAATACTGGGGTATTTGAAATCACCTATTATTTCTATGTTGTTGTATTTTTTTAGCTTCCCTGATTTCTTTTTAGCATGTCATCCTCCGTCTGTTCATTCTGGACATGTGGATGATAGTACACCCCCACTGCCATTGCCTTCTCCTTTCTACCTGGAATTTCTATGCATAAGAGATTCTACAATGTATTTTGTTTCCAGTGGCTCAAGCCATGGGGCAGTTGGTTGCAGATGGGACTGCTTCTCCTCCTCCCCCCTCATCTTCCCTGTGAAGGACTGCAGTTCTAGCAGATTAATGAAATCAAATATACAATCATGAGGATAACATGGTGGAAATGGTGATGGTTGTGGGGGAGGGGGACTGGAGGACATATTCATAACATAGGGCATCTGGGTATTGATGTTTTCAACTGAGCAACCATTCTCAGACTCCCCATGTACAACCACAGTACTGTTATGAGGGGAAGGGACAGACCCTATATAGATTCACACAGAGGGCTGTGGGTGACAACTGTGGCCTCTTGTTGCAGGGTTCGGGGTTAGGAATGGGTTAGGGTGAATGTCTCTATTATTAAGCAAGTGTGTGTGGGATGGCACAGTCACAGATAGAATAATTTGAGAAAATATTCCTTTTAGTTTAGATAGTAGCTTTTCTTTCTCAAAACTTATCAATGTGATGTTTCTTTTTACTGCAAATTAACATTTAACTTTAGCACAACAATTTTCTGTTTCTTCTGGCTTTTTACTAACAACGTTTCAAGTTAGCATCAGACAAGCTGCATACCTCTTTGGTATTACATTTATCATCAGTTTACTTTGGGATATGTTTATTATTAGCACATGATATGCTGCATAGAAAATGTGCCATGCTAGCAATTAGCATGGGCCCCACACTAAAAATCCTGTGTTAGTAGGATAGTGGGTAGGGGACTGGGTAGGTAAGGAGTAGAAAATGGGCACTGATGTTTCATCGCAGTTAGTGCAGGCATTTTGGGCACTCGCTAACTGCAAATGTTACCATAACTGCTGGTGCACTTAACGTTTCATCAAGTGTACCCATGTGCCAGTTAGCACAGTGCAACATGCTAATGGCAGGATGATGGGTGCACACATACCAAAAAATTCATACAGGCCTCCGTGCTAGTTTTACAGCTCAAATGCGCACTACCAGTGTGCCCTTTAGTAAACATTACTAACACTACTGGTAAGTTACTTTAGCAGTTAGCTTCCAAGAAATACTGATGATGTGGTTTCTCTCTTGTCTTTTGGGAACTTGAGAATTTATCTCTTCAGGAACAGGTATGCGCTGTGTGTTCTGTATGTTTGTGTTCTCTGTAAATGTTTTACCAAATTTCTCCCAAAGCATTCAGTCTCAACAAAATATAAAACAAACATAGAAGCATGATGCCAGATAAACACTATGGGGGTCATTCTGGTCTTTGTTTAACGTGTCTGGACATCCGATCAGGACATCCAGACTCACTAAATGGCTAGAGCTCTCTAGTGGCTGCAGAGATCCCCACACGTACAGGATACTTGTGTGAGGAGTTCTGTTTGTGGGTGGGTCGGGAGAGGAGTGAGGGCAGACGGCAGGTGGAGCTGCAACCCTGGATGTACAGGGCCAATTCTGAGGTCAGCCCTGTACGTCCAGGGTCACACAGTTAGACGGGGTGTGTATTCCACTTCGGAGGTGGATTATGTCCTCCTGGGTGTGGGTAGACAACAGAGGCCGGAGAAGACAGAAAGGTGAGGAGTGTAGCAGGTTCCCGTAGCCTGACCCTGGCCACAGAAGGCTGGATCAGGGGTCAGGCTTTGGGGAAAGAATCTTCTTGGAGGTGGCCAGTTATCGCAGCTCCATTCAGGAGCCGCGGTGTCATGGGGACGGGATGCCATGGCACTGTGGCTCCATTCAGAAGCCTGGCTGAATTAGCTGGGTAGCTGCCAGAAATGCGGCTGATCAGAATTGGGGCCTGGCCTGCATGTCTAGCTCTCGCAGGATCAGAATTGAATGCTACCACTGCACGCCCTGATTTTGACCGGCCATACAGGTGCAGGATGTCTACAACTGAAATGGCCCCCACATGGATTTTCCAGTTGCCTGTCCATTACCAACTACCACAGTCCCTTTTTTTCCTTTAGAGATCTTCTGTGTTTGTCCCTTGCTTTCTTGAATTCAGATGCAATCCTGGTCTCTACTATCTCCACTGAGAGACTATTCCATGCATCTACCTCTGGGCCGAGGGTTTTAACCTCTTTATATCCTTTTGATGTGGTCTAAAGAAGTGCACACAATACTGCACATGAGGTCTCACCAAAGACATATACAGAGGTACTATCATCATCTCCTGACTGCTGGCCATTCCTTTCCCTATTCACCTAAGCATCCTTCTGGTTTTTGCTATTGCTTCTTCTACCTGTTAAGCCACTTAAGATCATCAGAAACAATCATGTCCATATCCTGCTCTTCTTCCATGATCAGAAATACTTCATTTATGATCTTAAGTCCTCAGCAAGAATGAAGTTACTCTAGCCTTTAGTCAAAAAATTAAGTTCCTCTTATTTCCCAAAAAATAATTTCTTTAAAACTTTCTAAAAAATTACTGGCCTGGGTGTTGCACTTGTTTTGATGTGTACTTATTTTTGTTCCTTTTCTCTGTACCCTTGTTGCCCCCTTCTCTGGTCCTCATGGCATTGTCTGACCTCCCAGTCCCAGTTGTAGTTTCCTATTGCCTGACTTCAAATAACTCAAAAGAAAAGAAAACCCTGACTAGGTTCTACTTAAGCAGATTTCACTGATTAAGTTTTTAACTCTCACTCTTACTTTGAGCCTGATTAGAAGACAGGTTCTTATAGCCCCCTATACTGTCCTCGACTAGCATACAATTAAAAGATAATTAGTTACGGGGGCAGAGCCTGAAGGAGTGGAAGATGGCCGCTTGATTTTTCTCGCTCCCGAAGATCCTGCTATAATTCCTATTTTCCCCAAGCAAAACGACACAGAAGGTTCTCCCAAAGCATAAAATTGGCAAAATAGCTGCAGGCAAGCCTACCCGGCTGGAATATACTGCCAATACAAATGCCTGCTTTAAGAGATAGAAGTCTGATCCCCCCTCGCCACAAAAGACGGCGGGCATGCGTGAAAGCATGGAGGGCATGCAAGAGATTCTTGTGGAGATCTGGGCGGTAACAGAGATGGTCATAGCAAATGGGGAGACGCTGTGTGGAGTACAGGCCGATATTTTAGAGCTAAAGGATTTAAAAGAACAGATTCATGTTTTATCAGAAAAGATGGCTGGGATTGAGGCTAAAGTTGAGGCTCATGAGGAACGTCTAAAACAGACCTTGATTAACTGCAAGCGTATCTTCACGCTAGAGCGCAACCTGGAAGACCTCAACAATAGAACCCGCAGGAACAACATCCGATTAGTTGGAATGCCGGAGGGGCAGAAGGAGGAAACATGATGACTTTCCTGGAGAAAAACATACCAAAACTGTTGCAGCTGGAATTCGAACTACCGTTTGAGATTGAATGGGCACATCGTGTTCCTACACAGATAGGCCCTCAAACGCATTCCCTGAGGCCAATTATCATGCGTATACTGTGCCATCAACAAGTGGTCCAAATAACGGCCACGGCAAATGTCCTGGTGCCAATGAAGTTTGAAGGCTTTCTTTCCGGACTTCAACAAAGCAACTGTAGAGAGACAGAAGTGAATGTTGGCTCTTAGACCGCGTCTTCAACAACTGCAGGCCCGGTATGGGTTGTTTTTCCCCGCAAGGCTCAGGGTGACATTGCATAACCAGACCAGAACATTTGAAGATCCTCAGGCCTTGCTCTCATTCATAGAGGAACAAGAAGCCATGCTGATGCACTGAGTCCCGACGGAGAAAACAGGAGACAGAAAGCAGACATTGGGATGATCTCTTTAAGAGAAGTTTCTGATTTGGCAAGCTGGAAGAACAGAAGTTCTCTGTTGACTCAACTTGATGTTTATTGATAATATATTCATTGTTTCAGTGAGTTGCAGGGGGTGGCTGGGGGTGAAGCATTAAGTAGGTGTCTTCCTATTTGATCTTGCTTTTTCAAAGGGGGGAGGTATGAGGGTAAAAATGTATATTATATGTATATATATATATATATAGGAAGGGAATTGTTTATATAACATAAGAACATAAGATATGCTATACTGGGTCATACCAAGGTCCATCAAGCCCAGTATCCTGTTTCCAACAGTGGCCAATCTAGCTCATACATACCTAGCAGTTTCCCCAAAAGACACAGGTTGCGCAATGCTTGTACTGGGTCTAGCATTGATATCCTGGGTCCCTTCTTAATAATGGTTTATGGACCTTTCCTCCAGGAACTTGTCCAAACCTTTTTTAAACCCAGCTACACTAACAGCATTTACTACATCCTCCGGTAACAAATTCCAGAGTTTGATTACACGTTGAGTGAAAAAATATTTTATTAGTCTTAAATAGTTTACCCTGTAGCTTCATTGTATGTCCCCTAGTCTTTCTATATTCTGATAATGTAAACAATCGATCTACGTTTACCCGTTCCACTCCGTTCATTAATTTATAGACTTCTATCATATCTCCCCTCAGCCGTCTCTTTTCCAGGTTAAAGAGCCCTAACCTTTTTAGCCTTTCTTCACAGGAGTATCCTTCCATCCCCTTTACCATTTTGGTGGCTCTTCTCTGATCCTTTTCTAATAACGCTATATCCTTTTTAAGATACGGCGACCAGAATTGCACACAATATTCAAGGTGCGGTCTCACCATGGAACGGTATAGAGGCATTATAATATCTTTTGTTTATTTTCCTTTCCTTATGATACCTAGCATTCTATTTGCTCTCTTGGCTGCCGCTGCACACTGGGCCGAGGGTTTTAACACAATGATGCCTAAATCTTTTTCCTGGGTGGTGGTTCCTAATGTGGAACCTTGCATTGTGTAACCATAGTTTGGGTTGTTCTTCCCTAGGTACATAACTTTGCACTTGTCCACATTAAATTTCATCTGCCATTTTGATGCCCAGTCTTCCAATTTATCAAGATCCTCTTGCAATTTTCCACAATCCTCCTGGGTTTTAACAACTTTAAATAGTTTTGTGTCATCTGCAAATTTGATAACCTCACTCGTTATTCCACTTTCCAGGTCATTTATGAATATGTCAAAAAGCAGCGGACCCAGCACAGATCCCTGGGGTACACCACTATTCACCTTTCTCCATTGGGAAAATTGGCCATTTAGCCCAACCCTCTGCTTTCTATCTTTTAACCAGTTCCTGATCCACAGTAGTACACTGCCTCCTATCCCATGACTCTTTAGTTTTGCCAAAAGTCTCTGATGAGGGACCTTGTCAAAGGCTTTCTGAAAGTTCAGATACACTATATCAACTGACTCACCTTTGTTCACCTGTTTATTCACACTTTCAAAAAAACATAACAGATTAGTAAGACAAGATCTTCCTTGTCTAAAGCCATGTTGGCTGTCTCCCATTAGGCCATGACTATCTACATGCTGAGTAATTTTATTCTTTATGATGGTTTCTACCATTTTTCCCGGTACTGACTTGAGGCTCACCGGTCTGTAGTTTCCTGGATCACCCCTGGAACCCTTTTTAAAAATTGGTGTTACATTGGCGATCCTCCAGACTTCAGGTATTAGAGATGATTTTAATGATAGTTCACAGATTACTAATAGCAGGTCTGCAATCTCATATTTCAGTTCTTTCAACACCCTTGGATGTATACCATCCAGCCCAGGTGATTTGCTACTCTTCAGTTTATTTAATAGTTGTAATACATCTTCCCGATGTATCGATATTTCCTTCAATTCTTCAGCACCTTTAAATACCACTTCAGTCATGGGTAACATCTCTACATCTTCCTCAGTAAAGACCGAAGCAAAGCATTCATTCAGTCTCTCCGCTATTGCCTTGTCGCCTCTTAGTGCCCCTGTAACTCCTCTATCATCTAATGGACTAACTGACTCTCTCACAGGTTTTTTGCTACGAATGTACTTGAAAAAATCTTTATTTCACGTTTTTGCTTCCACAGCAAGCTTCTTCTCAAATTCTCCCTTTGCCTGCTTTATCAATGCCTTGCATTTGACTTGCCAGTGCTTGTGCTGTTTCCAGGTTTTGTTGTTTGGCTCTTTTTTCCATTTCCAGAAAGATGTTTTTTTGGCAACAACAGCCTCTCTTACCTCACCTTTAAACCATGCTGGCAGTTTATTGGACTTCCTTCCACTTTTCTTAAAGCGTGGAATACAGCTGGTCTGGGCTTCCAAGATAGTAGTTTTCAACAACACCCAAGCTTGATGTAAGTCTTTTACCTTTGCAACTGCTCCTTTTAGTTTTTTCTTAACTATTTTCCTCATTTTATCATAGTCTCCCTTTCGAAAGTTAAAAGGTAGTACTGTGGATTTCCTTACTATCCCTCTTCCACTAATTAAATCAAAGGTGATCATGCTATAATCACTATTGCCAAGTGGCCCCAACACCCTTATCTCCTGCACTAGATCTGGTGTTCCATTAAGGGCTAGGCCTAATATGGCTTCCCCTCTGGTCGGTTCATGAACCAGCTGCTCCAAGAAGCAGTCATTTATGTCATCTAGGAACTTTATCTCCCTAACATGTCCTACCTTGACACTGACCCAGTCGATACCGGGGTAATTGAAATCACCCATTATTATTACTGCGCTGTAACTTTTGTTAGCTTCCTTGATTTCTTTGAGCATTTCATCATCCATTTGTTCATTCTGGCCAGGCGGTCGATAGTACACCCCCACTGCCATCGCCTTCCCCTTTTTCATGGAATTTCAATCCATAGAGATTCTACAGCAAATTTTGTTTCCGTACGTTATAATTTGTACCCAGGTATCACAGTGTCTCACTGGTTGTCCTCCTTCCACCATGTCTCTGATATTCCAATCATATCTAACCTCTCATTTAGTGCTATATATTCTAACTCTCCCATCTTATTTTTTAGACTTCTAGCATTTGCATACAAGCATTTTAGAGACTGTATTTTATTCATATTAATTTGGCTATTGGTAGACATGGGTAATTTGGGATCTTTAAGCTCTGTCTGCTCCATACTCGAGGGCATTTGGGCTACTTTACTCTTTTTTGGAACCTCTCTGCTTTTGGTAGTACCCTTCAAGGATACATTCTTCCGAACCATCCGCTCTTGGGCGACTTTCGGCTTTCCCCTATTATCTAGTTTAAAAGCTGCTCTATCTCCTTTTTAAAGGTTAATGCCAGCAGCCTGGTTCCATCCCGGTTAAGGTGAAGCCCATCCCTTCGGATGAGCCCCTCCTTTCCCCAGAATGTACCTCAGTTCCTAACAAATCCAAACCCCTCATCTCTGCACCATTGTCTCATCCACGCATTGAGACTCCGGAGCTCTGCCTGCCTTTTGGGTCCTGCACCTTTTGGGTGTTTTCTGAGGTCCTGCTCCTGGTTCTTCATCTGTGAACACAGAACAGAAATATTTGTTAAGCACTTCTGCTTATATGCTTGGGGAGGGAATCAATGGGTACAATAGAGGGGAGGTCAAGTGGTAGTCCTGCAACTTGATGGCTCATTTAAGGTTTACCTTGATGTTTAGGTTGGGGTTGTCTCCATGGTGGTATGTTTGGAACAAGATACAAAATATGATTTCTGAACCTACTGTTTATAGCCTGTTTGAGTTCATGTATATGGGCTTACTTAAGGTGCTTTCTCTGAACGTAAAGGGAATCAATAATCCGATTAAATGAAAATAAATCCTATTATATTGTAAAAAAGAAGGAGCAGATGTAGTCCTACTTCAGGAGACTCATCTGTCAGACGATGAAGCAAGGAAGCTGGGAACAGGGCAATATATGCTTGCAGGCTATGCTGCGGCATACCAAAAGAAGAATGGGGTAATAATCTTAGTGTGGGAGTCGTTACAGCCGACGTTTGAATACTCCCGGGCTGATCCTGGTGGGAGATGGGCAAAAGTCCTAGTACAAATTGGGGAACAAAAGATTGGCATAATAAATGTATATGGCCCCAACTGTGATGATGTTTCCTTATATCAAAAGATTGCATAGGAAGTGCACGAGCTGGCTAATTATGAGATCATATTGGGGGGAGATTTTAATCTGGTCTTGGACCCTTTGATAGACAGACAACCCTATAGGTCCCATAGGTCGAGTCGAGCTCCTGCTGTGGTCTCATCTTTAGCTCAAGAGAACGGCCTTTCAGACATTTGGCACTTATTGCATCCCACTGAAAAGGGATTCACCTTCTTCTCCCTGCCTCATGGGTCGCATTCACGGATTGACTTCTTCCTGATCTCGAAGTCCCTTGTCGCATCAGTGGTGGAGGCGGAAATTGATGGCACTATACTTTCGGACCATGCACCTGTATCCTTGACTTTGGATTTAGGAACAGGGTCTTCAAAGGATTCTGGATGGTTCTTTCAAAGAACTTTGCCAGAGGACTTGGCCTTTCGAGAATATATCAAACAGGTGATTAAAGAGTATTTCACCATAAACCTCCTGGAAGATACGGCAGGGTGGGCCTGGTGGGAGGCTTTTAAAGCCTTCATTCGTGCCAAGATAACTAGTTTTGCAATAAACCAGGCCAGACAGAAGAAAGCAAAATTGAGTGAGCTTGAATCTCAAATTTTAGCTGGAGAGTGACTCCTACGGACAAGATCTGATCCCTGCATTTTGCTCCGCCTACAGAGGCTAAGGTATCAATATAATAATATTCTAAGTACAGAGGCTAAAAAAATAATACATGCTCAAAAAGCAAGGTATTATTTGGAGCAAAATAGGGCAGGTGACTTATTGGCCTCAATTCTAAATCCACGTGCCTAGAAAACAAAAATTGAAGCAATCTGGAATGACCATTTTGGTCTCCATACTAAGGCTAATGACATAGCGGAAGCCTTCAGGCTATTCTATTCGGGACTGTACTCTTCTGACGGTGAGGAGAACAAAAAAGCATATCAGAAGTTTTTGGAACACATACCTCATCCTGTGCTCACAGCACAACAAGCAGCGGAATTAGAGGAACAATTCACAGAAAGTGAACTCCGTGCCGTTCTTAAAGATTCAAAAAAGGGGAAAGCGTCAGGACCGGATGGTATACCCACTGAATTTTATCAAGTATTCCAGGAGGACATAGTTCCCTATCTCATTAGATACTTTTGTCTTCTCTATGATCAAGCTCCAGCGGCAACAATTGTGGTCTTAGAAAAGGCAGGGAGAGATCCGCTTAAAGTAGAGAATTACACAGGTACACTACCAAAAAACTGCCTCCAGTTTTGCAACTGATTCCTATAGATTTTGGGGTGCTGAATCCAGGAAAAATAGCCAAAATGTTCCATCACGTCACGTTTTCTTGCAAAATTAGATTTCTTACCCATATAAGGAATGTTCACATAATTTCTTTTTAGCCGACTGCAGTTTATTTTCTTGGCCCAAGATAGAGGTTGTAATGGTTAACTAACTAGAAACACTCCCTCATGATATTTTAGAGTGTTTTGTATTCATTTTATACATTAACAGGACAATTGGGAGGCGGGGGTCTAAATCCAGTACTCGCGCTGGCGCATGTTCTTTCCTGTTCGCCTCGCCTCGTTTGCTCGCTCAGACACGGTGGTTGCGACATGAACGTTCCTGTCAAATTTCAGTTTCTTGCAAGTTCATTATTACCTTTTGTTTGCTCAGTCGTAATCCAGCTTTATTCCGAAGTGGTTCACTACAGTTGTAGTTTGCAGTGCTGTGTATTTGTGATGGCTCACAGAGCCAGAGGTTGCGTCAACTCTCCGGACAGAGGAACATTTCTGCATTTATTAAAAAAGTATATTTCGCCTATTTCGGTTTGAAGTTAGGCGATCAAGACAAACCGTGGGCTCCTCACAAAGTGTGCAAGACATGTGAGGAAGATCTACGCTTATGGATGAAAGGTAAAAAACAAGCATTTCGTTTCGGAATACCTATGATGTGGCGTGAACAAAGAGACCACAGCAGTGACTGCTATTTTTGCTCTTGCATTGTGAAGGGATACAACTTAAAAAATAAGAACGTAATAAGTTACCCCAACCTTCCCTCAGCAATTAGGCCTATGCCTCATAGCAACGAAGTACCTGTGCCTGAACCACCAAAATCTTTGGATCATATTTGTGTGGACGGTTTCTGATCATGATGAGACTCATCAGATGGCTTTTCCCGATGAGTCCAGTACTTCCGAGTTTGAAACTGAACCAGATCCAAAACCTGAACTTTTCTCTCAAGCTGAATTGAATGATTTAGTCCGGGATTTAGGACTCCCAAAAGATGCTGCCCAACTGCTAGGTTCTCGGCTTAAACAGAAAAATCTATTGTCACCAGGAACAACTTTTTATTGGTACCGCAACCGCGAGACACAATTTTTGAAGTATTTCAGCAAAGAGGAAGATTTGGTATTTTGCAACGATATATACGGAGTGATGGAAAAGTTTAAACTCAAGTATGATCCTGCTGAATGGCGGCTGTTCATTGATTCGTCAAAAGACAGCATAAAAGGTGTTCTTCTTCATATTGGCAACACATTCACTTCAGTTCCTATTGCTCACTCTGTTATTCTCCAAGAAAAATACGAGAATTTGGCCCTGATTCTTCAGAAGATTTGTTATGATGAGCATAAGTGGATGATTTGTGGAGACTTTAAAATTCTATCCATGCTATTAGGGCAGCAATCCGGTTTCACACCAAATATCCCTGCTTCCTTTGCTTGTGGGATAGCCGGGCCCGCGACCTACACTGGGGGAAAAAAGACTGGCCAATTCGGGAGTATTTGAGACCCGGTGAGAAAAATGTTCTTCATGAGAGCTTGGTACCTCGTGATAAAATTCTATTACCACCTCTCCACATTAAGTTGGGTCTCATTAAGCAATTCATCAAGTCCCTTCCAAAAGATGGTGAGTGCTTTCGGTACCTTTGCTCAAAGTTCCCCCGACTTTCTGAAGCAAAGCTAAAGGAAGGAGTGTTTGTTGGCCCTGATATAAGGAAACTCATTTCAGATGGAGCATTCGCTGAAACGATGTCTGAGAAGGAAAAAGAAGCCTGGGATTCCTTCAAGGATGTTGTTCTCAAATTCTTGGGGAGCAGGCGGGATGAGAACTATAAGGATATTGTTGCCAGGATGCTCAATGCCTTCAAAGAACAAGGCTGTAACATGAGCCTGAAAGTCCATTTCTTGCACTCCCATGTGAACTACTTTCCCGAAAACTTGGGGGCGTACAGTGAAGAACAAGGTGAAAGGTTTCATCAGGACATCAAGGACGCAGAGAGAAGGTACCAAGGAAGATGGAACACCACTATGATGGCTGATTTCTGCTGGTTGCTGCTGCGGGAAACCCCAGATGAAAAATACGCCAAGCAGCGCACCAAGAGAAGCATTCGGGGGAAGAAGAAACGGGCCCACCAGGAGATTGATTGACCCAAGAATGACTTTTAAATCTAAACTGTGTTGACAAATATCGTGTTTTTACTAAACTTTGAAATAAAAATTTGCTAGTTATTACCACAGTGTCGGATCTCATTTATTAGAATTTTATTTTCACACCATCGGGTGTTTGTCTTCATGTATTGCAATGGTGCGGTTTGCGTTTTCTATTCTTACATAATACCTGTACAACATTTTTTGCACATTTCTTTGCTTTGCTTTGTGTCTAACCTCGCTCTTATATGCTCAATGTTTGTGCACATGTATGTGGCTGTTTTAAGTGCAGACAATTTTGCTACCATCACAGTGTGTTTTGTTGACATTACTCTATTCTTATGTGCTGCCTTGTTACAATTTTCTTTATTCTTATTTGAATAACTACTAAACAATTAGTATAAAGAATTCATCCAAGAAACTTTTATCTCAATCGCACTCAATCTGAAACGTTCACCTCAAACTGCTAACCCAATGTAGCAAAAAATCTGTACGTGATGGAGCAAATTGGTTACCAGATTTGGATTCAGCGCACCAAAAAACGTAAAAATCAATCGAAACATTAGAGGCAGTTTAAAAAAAAAAATTTTTAGTGTACCTGTGTTATAGAACGATTTTGCTACTGAACGCAGATTATAAGTTATTTGCTTCAATATTGGCATGGAGGCTAGAAAACGTAACATCTGACCTCATCCATCCTGACCAATGTGGCTTCATGGCAGGGTGCTCGACGTCAGATAATGCTTGTTTGCTCATGAATATCCTGGCTATAACGGACCAGGCAGATGTCCCTGCGATTGGGCTTTCCTTGGATGCAGAAAAGGCCTTCGATAGTCTGGAGTGGGCCTTTCTGTTACGGGTTCTACGCTGGTTTGGTTTTGGGGATGCTATCATCAGACAGATTCAAGTGTTATATGCCAACCCACAAGCACGCATATTGGCTAATGGGCAACTGTCCGTCCACTTTTCACTTTATCGTGGGACCAAACAGGGATGTCCACTATCTCCAACACTGTTCAATTTAGCTCATCCAGGGCATCATGGTTGGGGATCTACAGGTAAAATTGTCTGCTTATGCGGATGATCTACTATTATTTATCCAACCCAATTCTGTGGTAGAGGTGTTAGAGATAATGGGGAAATACTTAAAAATTTCCGGCTATAAGATAAACTGGAACAAAGTCTGTGGCATTCCCAATGAATAAGGCCACTTTTTCAGACTCTAAAGGATTATCCCTTTGAATGGGAAGCAAAAGCCATCAAATATTTGGGGGTCAAGTACTGTTCATCACTGGATGAGACTATATCTCTTAATAGTATATATATTGAGGAACAGATTAAGTCCTTCACGCTAAATGGTCTCCATTATACTTGTCTTGGTGGGGCAGGCTTGACTCAATAAAAATGGTCTTGACTCCCAAGGTGAACTATATCCTTGAGATGCTGCCAGTTTCTTTACCCTCAAAGATATATAAAGGAGGGGGGGGAGGTGCAATTTCCAGACTTTAGGTGGTACCATCAGGCTCTTTTGCTCAAACAAGGAGCACTCTATTGCATGGATGAGGTCAAAGGTTGGAGGCCGATGTGGGGTAGAGGTAGAAGCACGGCTGGTCTCACCAATACCACTTCCCCTACTGATGGGCAGAGGTTTCCTGACTCCTCTGAGGCTCTCAGGGTGATAGTTACAACGCAAGATGCCTATAATTACTGGGAGGGGTATATGGGTGAAGACAATCCTCCTTCTTTACTGATGCCCATATGGTGTAATCCTAAATTCAAAATTGGCTATAGAGTAATATCATGGAGAAAATGGCAGAGTAAAGGGGTCTGGACCCTAAGGCAGTTAACCCGCTCGCGTTGTTGGAAGACTTTTGCTGAATTATAAGCAGAGTTCGAATTACCTGATTGCTGCCTATTCCAATGGGTACAGTTAAAGAACTGTCTAATAAAATCAAATATCAATGTTAAAAACCTTTCGGAAGACTGGGGTTTACAGAAGACTGCTGTCTCCTGTGCAAGCAAGGCTGGAATGATTACAAAGTTCTACGCATTACTAAGATATGGATGTTTACAGTTGACAGCAGGACCGAGGGAAAGATGGGAGGAAGACTTAGGCCTTCCCATTTCACTGCATCAGTGGCCTCTGTTATGGACCAAAGTAAACAGAATTTCCAGGGCTGCAGCCTTAACCCATACTCTATACTTTCTGTTACATTGTGCGTACATCACTCCCAGTCGGCTTTATAGATGGGATCCTGGAGTAGGAAATAAATGCTGGTCATGTTTGGTGCATCTGGGCACATTAAAACATATGCTATTCGAATGCCTTTATGTTCAGAGATTTTGGACTCTGGTCTGGGACAGGATCCAAAATATTCTAAATTTTCAGGCACCCTTATCTTGGCAGGCTGTGATTTTACGCTCTACATATCATAACCTCCCAGTAGAGAAAGGAAACCATTTCTTGTTCAATTTTTTTAGTTGCGATAGCTTTAAAGTTAATTATGGTCTGTTGGAAAGACTCTAGCAGTTTGGATGTCCTTCACTGGTGGAATTTAGTCTGCCTATATGCTACCTATGAAAAAGCGCAGGATGCAGTATACACACTGAGATGCCCAAAAAAAAGGATGGGATCCTTCCTGACTAATTCCCAGGAAAGCACAGAAGGTTCGGGAACAATAGAAAATAAGTGAAAATGTCTAGATGATTATGTGGCAAAAGCAAAGATGAGTGTGTGATATTTTGATTTTGTACTAAGGTTTCAGAAAGTTATGGGGTAGCACTGTAGGTCATGAATAGGAAATGACCACATGGAGACGGGAGAGGGTGGGGGGCACTGTTCCCTCTAAGCTGTGCGCGTGTGCGCGCGCACACACCTCGCCGAGCGAGCGCACATACTTTACAACAGAGCGCACAAAAATTACAGCTCTGATTCTGATAGAAAACAACACAGATGTCTTAAAATTAAAAGTTATGATTGTAATTACTAGAAATTTCCCGCTTCATTTAGTAATCGTCTATTTTCATTTAATTTGATTAAAATCAATGTGGTGTACATACTGTATTCTGACGTGTAGTCAAATTTTAAAGTATATAACTCTGAGTGTCATTATGTGGAGCACAAAAATTTAACCTTCCTTCAAAAGCTGCACACAACTATTTTATGCGCACACAGCCTACAGAAAATTAGAGGGAACATTGGTGGGGGGTTGGGGAGGGGAGTGACTTCTAAATTTGTGTAATGACATGTGTGTGGTGTTGTTGTTTGTTGTTAGATGTTGGTGGAAAATAAAATAAAATATTAAAAAAAAAGATAATTAGTTACTCTAACTAATGGAGATCAGTTTAGAGATCATTCAATCACTGTTTCCTTTCTTTCACACTTTACATTCTAAATCAATTTCACACTGGCTTAAGTTCCAATATATTTATATTAGCAAGCCCGTTTTAGTTCTGTGACAATGTTATCCCCTAGCCCCCCATGCCTTCTTCCAAGAGGCTTCCATCTCAGGGTTTCCAATTTTCGACCCTGCTTTTGGGAGAAGTTAGCTTGGTACCCAAATGGCTCCAGCTCTGTCTTAGCCAGTGAATTAAGCCAATATATTACAATACTCAGCTTTTATCACTACTGCCTTTAACTTCACCTCAAAGAAATATTCTTCACTGACTCCTAGAGAATCTCTAGAGTGTGATCGTTTTTTAAAGTTACTACTTTCACACAATCAAGTTATAAAAAGATCACTTTCCTGAATTGTTTCTCATTTTCAAGCCTCAGCCATCAGATGCTCAGAGAGGTCTGACTCTCTTGACAGTCTCAGGTGATTTCCACCTGTAAATAGTTGGTCTGCCCTGGTGACCTCATCTCTCACCACTCTTCCCATCTGGGAGTTGCTATGGCATCACTGTGGTCACAGCAGTGATGCCATAGCCCTTTGTCTTTGATCTTTGCTTGGGATAAGCAAAATTCTAAGCTACATACCCTGGAATTTTTAGGAGCTTTGAATATTTTTATAATGGAAATGGTTAACTTCATTAAAACCATTGGCAAACCCAATTACATAAAAATCACAGAAACCTCCCAAAAATGATTGCTAAGACTGCGCCGGTTATGCAGTAGTCACTCAACATGAAGTCGTTGAATCATCAGCCCTTGCATCAGGCACATCAGCCCAGAAAGCAGAATTAATAGCACTTACTCGAGCATTACACCAAGGTGCAAAACTTGTGTTAAATATATACAGACTCTAAGTAGGCCTTCACCACCCTACATGCCCATGGAGCTCTCTATAAAGAACGAGGGCTCATCACGTCCGGAGGAAAATCAGTCAAGTATGGCCCAGAAATACTAATGTTACTTGATGCAGTATGGGCCCCAACTCGTGTAGCTGTCATGCACTGTAGAGGACATCAAGCGGGAAAAGGAGAAGTTGCTCGAGGAAATAGGTTTGCAGATGCCTCAGCACGACAAGCAGCCATGACAGGACAAATTACACCACAAGCCATGCCAATGCAGGCAGCATTGTTTCCAGTACCCTTGAACTTATGGACACCACGATATACCACCAAGAATTAGATTACTACTGTAACTGTGGCAGGTGGAGGCCTGTGATCCACAGTGTCTGACATAAGCAAGCAAGCCTAACTAGCTTGACCTGTAAATGGAGCTTGTGAAGAGGCCCATAGGAATTGCACATCCCCCAATATGCTACTGTAGAATTAGGATCCAGTAAAAGTATTGAATTAGCTTAGGCAAGCAGAACAGATGGAAAAATACAGAAATTCATGTTTAAAACTGCTGACAGAGAAGTTATAGAGCCCTGCTTCCCCACACGTACAAACTGGCTCAATGGCCTTGAGAGAAGGAAAGTAACAAGTTGGTGAACAGGCCATTGTAATTGGGACTAGAAGGGGGGTAAGCAGGTGCTAAGCCCACTGAAGGAACATAATTGGATAATCATATCAGTACCGGGACCAATAGAAGAGGTACGGGAGGTACGGGAGGTTACCGGGACCAATGAAATGTTTTCCTATACCTAGAATGAAGCTAAAGTCTATAAAAGTTGTTGTATTGCCAGAGAACTTTGCTCAGCCATTTTGAAATTGACTTTGCTTGAGACTTGTGCACAAATAAATGATTTGGACCTTCTGAACAGACTCCTGGTATCATTGGTTTGTCCTGCGCTCTGCTGCTACATATTCTTGGTGCGTTGGCCGGGAAGTTGTGGAATCAGAGTGTATATAGGGCAATATACCACGACTTTCCGCCTCTACAGGCTTGGTCCTGCCGGGATCGCGCCCTTCCGACGGGGGCTGCTCCCTGGCCCCGCCGGTCCCTTGCATTGGAGGGAGCTGGCCAATGCCTCGAACCCGAGTGAGGGGAGTCCGAGGTCCAACTCATGCACCTGCTTGGGAAGTTTGAGGACCGGATCCGGTGAGTATAGTTTTGATTTGTTATGTCTAGACAGATAAGAAAGAGCAGTGCTGCCATTTGAACTTGGAACTTGGAAATTGGTAAGAGAGCTTGATCACCTCTCAAAGACGGGCCGAGTAACCCCGCATGAGTATTCGCAGGGCGAAACCCCCATCTTCTTGTATTTTGGAAATTGAATAAGACTAGTCAGAATAGATAGAAACGAATGCATTCTGGGATACGTTGCTAGCATGATTGTGTGAATGACGTGTGGATGAGAGGTCTGGCAGCACGGACCAAGCGAAGGCGGACCCCTGACTAGCGCATTTCCTGACCGGGCGACCGCGTTCAGGTCGCGAAAAGGGGGAAGCGATTGTCGTCTTGTCTTGTTATTTGTTCTCCTGATACGTTTCCAGGGCCGTGAGGACCCCTTACCCACGGTCCGCCCTCCTTTTCCCTTTTGTTTGTTGTTGCGCGCACACATCGAAATGGGAGGGGCGGGGTCTACTAGGAACACTCCATTAGAATGTATGATCGCACATTTTAAAGAAGGATATTCTGGAGATTATGGTATTAAAATGACTGCAGCCCGTTTACAGATTTTGTGTACTAGGGAGTGGCCCGATCTAGACCCTACCTGGCCCCGAGAGGGAACCTTTAATGTAGGAATTATCCAGTTAGTGCACCGTAGAGTGCGGATAGCGCACCCCGATCAGTACCCCTATATAGATTCCTGGTTAAGTATTTGTGAAGATCCGCCCCCTTGGGCGCAGCGCTGTTATGAAGAACAGTGCAGAATAATGTTAGCGAAGACAGATTATAGTCAGAAAATAGAACAGCCTAGAATGAAAAGGAAGGATAAGAAGTCCAGGAAGAAGCCCATCCTGGTAGATCCTGATTCCCCAGAAATGGTTCCCCGACAGCCTCAAACCCCGGGCCCAGTAAGAGTAGCCCGGCGTCCCGCCCCAGAAACCCCTGAGACAGCGGGAACGGGACCCAACCCCTGAGCTATTACCCAAAGAGCAGGAAGATGAGCTCCTTTTACTTGAAGGTGATTCTTCCGAGACAGAAAGAGGAGAGTCAGACACAGAAACAGAGCAAGGAGGAACTGAAACTTCCCTAAGCGATGCAGATAGTGTAAAAATGGTTGCCAGTACTAGCTTGCCAGTAAAATGTACATCTAAAGTGAAACACGTAGAAAAGAAGAAGGTGACCCCTGACAGGACAGTTACGAAAATATCCCTAAGATCCCAATAGACATCTACTGCCAATTTGCTGCCCTTACGGAAAGTCCCGGGGGTGACTGTAAAGAATGATGACGACGTTGTGGTAGCGGGACGCATAAGTTTTGTGTATTTCCCTTTCTCTACAACTGATTTGTTAAATTGGAGGACACATTATGCCTCCTATACCAATAAACCCTTAGAACTTACAGAATTAGTGAATACTATTATGGAAACCCACCAACCAACTTGGGCAGATTGCCGCCAACTCCTGACCACTCTATTTACGACAGAGGAGCGGGCACGAATTAGAAAAGCAGCTATTGATTGGCTGGCGGATAACCCTGTAGCTCCGGGACCAGGGACGGAAAGAATAGACAATCGGGAAGCGGCCCAGAGAGAATTCCCGAATGAAGACCCCCGATGGGATCCAAATACAGACAGAGGATCCAGAGCCCTAGCCCGTTTTCGCCAAGGCTTTTTACAAGGTCTGAAAAGGGGGGGCCAGAAAGCTATGAACCTTTCCAAAGTTGCAGGAGTTATCCAAGGTATAGATGAGAGCCCAGCAGAATTTCATGAAAGATTAACTGAAGCATACAGAATGTATACTCCCTATGATCCCTATGCACCAGGAAGTTTATGCATGGTGAATTCTGCTTTTGTAAATCAGTCTCAACCAGACATTAGACGTAAATTACAAAAACTAGATGGGTTTGCGGGCATGAATACAACTCAGTTATTGGAAGTCGCTCATAAAGTGTATGTGAATCGTGATAATGAAAGGCAGAGAGAATGTGATCGAAAGATGAAGAAGAAAGCTGATTTTTTGGCTGCGGCCATAGTTGAACAGAAAAGGGGAGGTGCCCCTAGTCGATGGAGCAGAGGAAGGGGGCGGGGCCGAAGTGGAGGTCGGCCCCAACTAGGCGTAAACCAATGCGCCTATTGCAGAGAGGAAGGACATTGGAGAGATGCATGCCCGCAACTCGAAGACGCCCAGCAAGATGACGAAAACAATCATCAGTGGAGAGAAGAAAGACGAGGCCGTCCCCGAAACCGCGGAGGAGCCAATCGAGAACAATTCCAGCGAGAAAGAGGAGGAGCCATACAAGCGAAGATGACGTGGATTAGGACAGACCGGGCTCCGAGTTTGCTTTAGGTCTCCAGGAGCCTATGGTCGGAATACAAATAGGAGACCAAGTTATGAACTTTATGGTTGATACTGGAGCAGAACATTCAGTAGTAGATAAAATGATAGCCCCATTTTCTACAAAAGCAGTCACCATTGTAGGAGCAACTGGTGCCAAAGCTACAAAATCTTTCCTTCAGAATCGTATATGCAGTCTAGGAGGACAGCAAATAACTCATCAATTCCTTTACATGCCTGAATGTCCAGTGTCACTACTGGGACGAGATATGTTAGCCAAGCTACAAGCCCAAATATCCTTCTCCGAAAGAGGAGAAATGCAAATGACAGTAAATCCCCAAGCCAAACCAGCAGGAATAATGCTGCTTACAGTTCCCCGAGAAGAAGAATGGAGATATTACATTGATGATTCTGTCCAAGACACTTATTTTGAACAAACTTTAAAGAACATTGATGCACCACCTGGAGTATGGGCAGAAGGCAGTCCTCCAGGCCTAGCCAAACATATAGCTCCAGTAATTGTAACCCTTAAGCCTAGTGCTACACCAGTACATGTCAAACAGTACCCTCTCCCAAGAGCTGCAATTGAAGGCATTCATCGCCACTTGCAAAGATTACTAGAATATGGCCTACTAAAAGTATGTCAATCCCCATGGAACACTCCACTTTTGCCAGTAAAGAAACCTGGAACGGAAGATTACCGCCCAGTGCAAGATCTAAGGAGAGTGAATGAAGCAGTTGAAACTATACATCCAGTTGTACCCAATCCTTACACTCTTTTAGGACTGATACCTGCTGAAGCTACCCACTTTACTGTACTAGATCTAAAAGATGCATTCTTTTGCATAAGATTAGCCCCTGTAAGTCAAATATTGTTTACATTTAGGACCCCATCTCCGGAAGAGGGGGCCAGCTCACATGGACACGATTACCCCAAGGATTCAAGAATTCGCCTACCATCTTTAGTGCTGCACTGAATCAAGACCTTTCAAGCTATCCAGTGGCCCCGGGGAAGAGAGTGCTTCTCCAATACGTGGACGATCTGCTGATAGCTGCCGTATCAGAAAGTGAATGTATACAAGCCACCAAAGATCTCTTGCAGTTACTAGATGAAGCTGGATACAAAGTTTCCAGAGCAAAAGCACAACTATGCCAAAAAGAAGTGAAATACTTGGGTTTTCGTATAACCCAAGGAAGCCGAAAATTAGGCAGAGAGAGAAAAGAAGCAGTATGCAGAATTCCAACCCCAGCAACCAGGAAGCAAGTCAGAGCCTTTCTGGGAGCGGCAGGATATTGCCGAATCTGGATACCCAACTTTGCCCAAATTGCCAAACCACTGTATGAAGCCACAAAAGGAGAAGAAAAGTCGCCACTGGAGTGGGGACTTGAGCAGGAGACAGCCTTCAAGAAGTTAAAGGAAGAATTAATGTCATCACCAGCACTTGGACTACCAGATGTTCACAAGCCTTTCCACTTGTTTGTACATGAAGCACAGGGAAACGCCTTAGGCATGTTGACTCAGAAATTGGGAAATTGGGAGCGACCTGTAGCATACCTATCAAAACAATTGGACACTGTGGCCAAGGGATGGCCACCTTGCCTGAGAGCAGTCGCAGCTACAGCATTATTAGTGAGTGAAGCAGACAAGCTCACATTAGGACAGAGTCTACGAGTCACTGTGCCACATGCAGTCCTTGCCCTCATGGAACAGAAAGCAAATTATTGGCTCACCAATTCCCGAATGTTGAAATATCAGAGCATGTTATGTGAAAACCCACAGATACAACTGGAAGTGAGTCATGCCTTGAATCCAGCCACATTGATACCTATTAGTGAAGAACTCCCAGAACATGACTGTATCGAAGTCATGGACACTGTATTCTCCAGTCGACCTGACCTGACAGATGTGCCCATAGACAATTCTGACCAAATTTATTATGTTGATGGGAGCAGTCTCATCCTCAATGGACGACGCTGTGCCGGATATGCAGTTGTCACTCAACATGAAGTAGTTGAGTCATCAGCTCTAGCCGCAGGCACATCAGCCCAGAAAGCCGAGTTGATAGCACTCACCCGAGGACTATTACTAGGAGCGAAACTTGTGTTAAATGTATATACAGATTCCAAATATGCTTTTACTACCCTACAAGCCCATGGAGCTCTCTATAAGGAACGAGGGCTCATCACATCCGGAGGAAAATCAGTCAAGTATGGCCCCGAGATACTGATGTTACTTGATGCAGTATGGGCCCCAACTCGTGTAGCTGTCATGCATTGTAGAGGACATCAAGCAGGAAAAGGAGAAGTTGCCCGAGGGAATAGGCTTGCGGATGCCTCAGCACGACAAGCAGCCATGACAGGACAAATTACACCACAAGCCATGCCAATGCAAGCAGCATTGTTTCCGGTACCTTTGAACTTATGGACACCACGATATACCACCAAAGAATTAGATTACTACTGTAACAAGGAAGATGGAGTACTGAAAGATGGATGGATTGAGCTGCCACCAGCGGAGGGCAGTCAACCCCCTGGACGAATAGTAATTCCCGAACTGTTAGGACCATCCTTTATCAAAGCCTTTCACGAAGCCACCCACTATGGGAAAAGTGCTATGGAAAAAGCACTCAGACCACATTTCTACATTACTCTGTTGACAACCATATCAGCTTCAGTAGCACGCCAATGTCTAATTTGTGCCAAAAATAATGCCAAGCAAGGCCTTATAACGGCACCACGAGTTCAGTCAGGAGGGGTAACCCCCATGCACCACCTACAAATTGATTTTACCGAAATGCCAAGAGCCAATGGATATCATTACATATTAGTATTAGTCTGTACTTTCTCTGGGTGGGTAGAAGCCTTCCCAAACAGAACTGAGAAAGCCCGAGAAGTTACCAAAGTCTTGATGAGAGAGATTGTCCCTAGGTTTGGAATTCCAGCAGTAATAGGGTCAGACAATGGACCCTCATTTGTCTCCCAGATTACTCAACAGTTAGCAAAGGCTTTGCAGATACAATGGAAGCTCCACACTGCATATAGACCCCAGAGTTCAGGGAAAGTTGAGCGAATGAATCGTACCCTAAAAGCCCAAATGTCTAAGCTTTGTCAGGAGACACACCTAAAGTGGCCCCAAGTGCTCCCAATAGCTTTACTCAGAATACGCTCAGCTCCTGTAAAGTCAACAGGTTTTTCCCCTTTTGAAGTTCTGTATGGTAAACCCCCACCAATACTGCAGGGAATTAAAGGAAGTCTAGCCCAAATTGGTTCAGAAATAACCAGGCAAGAACTCCTAGCTCTTAGTTTTGTTCTGCAGACTCTCCATGCGTGGATCCAAGACCAGTTGCCTATCAACTTGATGGAACCTTTGCATCCCTACCAGCCTGGTACCTCGGTGTGGATCAAAGATTGGAAGAAGACACCGTTGGAACCCCATTGGAAGGGACCATACACCGTCATCCTGTCTACCCCAACTGCAGTAAAGGTAGCAGAAATCGATTCCTGGATCCACCACAGCAGAGTCAAGCCCGCAGCTGATCCTGAACCTGAGCAGTGGACAACAGAACAGCATCCTGATGCCCCTTTGCGAGTTACTCTGAGACGGCAACCAGCAGCTTAGCCACTGTGTCACAGTGCCTTGCAGTAGCCAAGTCTTTCGAAGAGGATTGCTGTTTTCTATACAGCAAGAGTTTGTTTTTAACGAACCTCATGTGTGTGTTTTTACACACTACTTTGATGCTACATTGATTGACCATACTTCAAAAGCCAACTGAATTTGCTAAGTTGGTTAAAGTATGATGGACAACTTGAGGATCTTCAATCAACACTCAGCACCAGTTGAATTGCTTCATTAGCGAACGGGACGAAGAAAAGAACGTCGTGGTCAAGATCTGCAAGCTGAGGATTCAGAAGGACTCCAATCAACATGTATCTTTACCTTTGCTTTGCCCTGGTTGCCTGTTTTGGAGGCTTTGAACTGACTTATGCCTTACCTCCATGCACTGCCTGCATTACTTCTACTCGAACTGGACTGAAAGTAACTCAGACTTTGATTTACCATTCTTATTATACCTGCACTGGTAAAGTGACTCGGTGTATATATAACACCACTGAACTAAATGTTTGCACTAATGGTAAATCTAGAGTATGCTATAATCCGCATCAGAATCCATCCTATTACACATTGGAAATACGGTGGAAGGATGCAGATGGACCTATAATAACTGCTACACAACCACTTAAAGATACTAGTAGACCTGTTGTTTTGACTTTCGATGCCTGTAATGTTATAAATAGAGATAGCCACTCCAACTGTGGTACCTGGGAAAAAGCGTATCGAAATGACCATAAGTATATGTGCCCAGAAGGTGCCATAGGATGGAGAAAGTGTACAGGTAAAAAGGATCCAGGCTATAGTACTGCCCCAGCAGCAGACTACTACTGCCCCAATTGGGAATGTGTTTTTTATGCTACATGGAATGATGGTATAGTTGACGAGAAGATAGATAAACGAATGGCCACTCTAACCAAGTCAACAACAGATGACAAATGTCAGAAAGATGCTTGTAACCCCTTACACTTACGGATACGTGACCCTAGTGTATGGAAACAAGGATACAAATTTGGTCTACGTATCGCAGGTACTGGATCAGATCCAGGAACCATTGTGTATATAAGATTGAATACCCAAGCCCACAAGTCATCTAAATATCACATCCATAACACCTTCTATGAGGCCATGCATGTAAATAAGTTCGAGATCCCTCATCCTTCTCAGAATTTATTTTTAGAATTAGCCGGAGCAGTAGTATCTAGTCTCAAAATCTCAGATTGTTATTTCTGTGGCGGAACCCAAATGGGTGACCAGTGGCCACGGGAAGCTCAAGAATTAAATTATTCCCTGACTTACAATCAGACTGAATTACACAAGACTACTAGCGAATGGGTGTTAGCGCACTCAATTGTTCGACGTCTTTGCTATACCAGAACTGGACCTCAGTTCACCCAACAGGTAGGACAGCTGGTCTGTCTTAGCCAGAAATTCTATAATGCCACTACCAAAAAGACGTCATGGTGGTCAGGAAGCAAACACCCTGAACCTCCTAACCCATTAGCCAGATTTCCTGAACTTGCTGATTTATGGACTAATCTTGCCAAAACCCATGCTTGGCAAGCCCCACCTGGCCTATATTGGATCTGTGGAAACCGAGCGTATGCTCGACTCCCGCCACAGTGGGGAGGAGCATGTGTCTTAGGGACCATCAGACCTTCTTTCTTCCTGTTAAACACTGAACATGGAGAACAATTAGGATACCCAGTAT
This sequence comes from Ichthyophis bannanicus, assembly GCA_033557465.1. Classification (NCBI taxonomy): domain Eukaryota; kingdom Metazoa; phylum Chordata; class Amphibia; order Gymnophiona; family Ichthyophiidae; genus Ichthyophis; species Ichthyophis bannanicus. The sequence goes on from CM066031.1 coordinate 1,470,397,671, forward strand.
ACACTACCCACAGACACAAAAGAGCACTGCGACAGAAGAGATCACCCCTCCAAGTAGGCAAGTGGGAGAAGTGGAAGGGTGATGATTGGCCACCAGAGAGAATCATTGAGTATTATGGGCCTGCCACGTGGAATGATGATGGTATGTATGGTTATCGAACCCCAGTCTATATGATTAATCGTATTATTCGCTTACAAGCAGTAGTTGAAATAATAACCAATGAAACTAGCCAGGCTCTTACACTTTTAGCTAGACAAAGTACTCAGATGCGCACTGCTATATATCAGAATCGCTTAGCACTTGATTATTTGTTAGCAGCTGAAGGAGGAGTATGTGGTAAGCTGAATTTAACCAATTGTTGTCTAAAAATAGATGATAAGGGTCAAGTAGTTGAAGAAATTGCTAAGGATATGCAGAGACATGCTTATGTGCCAGTACAGACTTGGCACTCATTGAAATTCCCTAACTGGTTTGCTAACCTTTTCTCATGGCTGGGAGGACTTAAAACTTTCCTGATATTAGTACTAATAGTTATTGCTGTTATTTTGCTGTTACCATGTATAATCCCATGTTGTATGCGTTCTATTCATAGTGCTATTGAAAGTACAGTAGAGCGGAAGACCGCAACTAAGATTATGGCCTTATACCAACCAAAACCTCCTGCATATAGTCGGAATCCTATGACCATAGTATAACTATTTTGAAGTGATTTAATTCTCACACCTTATTCAGTAATAGGGTGAGAATAATCAAAGGGGGGAATGTGGCAGGTGAAGGCCTGTGATCCACATTGTCTGATATAAGCAAGCAAGCCTAGCTAGCTTGACCTGTAAATGAAGCTAGTGAAGAGGCCCATAGGAATTGCACATCCCCCAATATGCTCCTGTAGAACTGGAACTTAGTAAAAGTATTGGATTAGCTTAGAAAAGCAGAACTGAAAGATGGAAAAATACAGAAAAATATGTTTAAAAGTCACTGATAAGAGAATACAGCTGTAAGGGATTTAATTAAAGCTGCTGACAGATAAGTTACAGAGCCCTGCTCCCTACACGTACAAACTGGCTCAATGGCCTTGAAAGTAGGAAAGTAACAAGTTGGTGAACAGGCCATTGTAATTGGGACTAGACTCCCCTTAACAACTGCCTCACTGCTGTCACCTACTGGTTAACCCAAAACTGCCTTCACCTGAATCTGGCCAAAACCACTGCTATTTGGTTCCCTCACAGTCACCCCTCCCCCTCGTTAGCTCCTTCCTTGTCTAACACTCCCATATCCTTAGTCACTACCTTCCGCTATCTTGGTGTTCTCTTTGATTCAGATCTTTCCTTTCACGCCCATATCTCACATATTACTAAAACTTCCTTCTATTTCCTGCGTCAAATCCGTGCTGTCCGTCCTTTTCTTTCTCCTTCTGCCCTATCTACCCTCCTTCTCTCTCTTGTCATGTCCAGGGTTGATTTTGCTAACTCTATCCTTATTGGCCTGCCTTCTTCTCATTTACACCGCCTTCAAAGAATCCAGCATACCGCAGCCCGCCTTCTTTCACACTCTTCTCATTCGCACCATATAACTCCTCTTCTTATCCATCTACACTGGTTGCCTCTTCCCTTCCGCTCTCAATACAAACTACTTACTTTGGTTCACAAGGCCCTCCACACCAACTCCCCACAATACCTAGCCAATTTAATTCACTTCCACACTCCCAGATATACCCCCCGTTCATTTCACTTAAACCGGCTTACCCTTCCCCCCCCCTCTGCCGCCCACTTGCAATCCACCCGCTCTTCAGCTTTTTTCTTTATAGGCCCCGCACTATGGAACTCCCTTCCCTCTTCTATCCGTTTAGAACCCTCCCACTCAGCATTTAAACAGCAGCTAAAAACCTACCTCTTTTCCCTAGCCTTTAACCTCCCTACTTCTCCCCCCTCTCTATAATCTCACTCCTCCCCTCCCACTTTCTCCTGCCCTTTCTGTTCTTCCTCTTTCTTTTTATGAAATGTAACTTCTTTTCCTTTTACTGGCCTTGTGCCCTATTTTAAAGGTTTTTATATGTTGTAAACCGCTCTGATTTTATTGTGAAGGGCGGTCTATCAAGTTTTATTAAGCATAAACATAAACATAGAAGGGGGGTAAGCAGGTGCTGAGCCCACTGAAAGAACATAATTGGATAATCATATCAGTACCGGGACCAATAGAAGGGGTACGGGAGGTACGGGAGGTTACCGGGACCAATGAAATGTCTTGCTATACCTAGAATAGAGCTAAAGTCTATAAAAGTTGTTGTATTGCCAGAAAACTTTGCTCAGCCATTTTGAAATTGACTTTGCTTGAGACTTGTGCACAAATAAATGATTTGGACCTTCTGAACAGACTCCTGGTATCATTGGTTTGTCTGCGCTCTGCTGCTACACAACCACTAGGCCACTCCTCCACTCCATACAACACTCTTGCCCCAGGGTCGTTCTGAAAAATGCAGAGGCTGGATGTGGTGGGCTGATGGAGACATGCCCCAATAGACTTGCATCTTGTGGCACATCAGGGGCAGCCGCAACAACCTCATGACCCTGGATAGTGTATACACATGCACTCACCTTATATTTTTTTCTAAGGTGCACATACTTGCAGTTACAGAAGTGACAAAGTTATGGAAACCTCACACCTCCTAGTTCATGGCAATGTTGAGTACTACACATGCTATTATCCCCTGTACTTTTGCATGGCTATCTATATGTTCCCTCACCTAAGGTCACGCTACACTATCATGTACAGCTGATCACCTCACAATTCTGAGACTAGACCCTCTGTATGTTTGGTGTGCCCAGTAGATGATGTGTGTTGCCTACAACCTGCTATGTTGAGCTAAGTTGTGTTACCTGTCCCCATGTACTTACCTCTCGTGGGTATTCAGACTGTGCATTGAAGCACCTCTGGAGGTGGTGCAAGGCGCGCTTGACCCTAAACAAATCCTGCCTGATGCTGGAGGAGGGAAAAAGTTGCCTTTGCCGGGCAGCAGATCAGCCTGCCAAGAAGTTCCAGGTCAGCTGTGGAGAAGCTGGGCTTATGTGAATAGACAGCCATTTTTTCTCATGGTATTATTGGAAGACATCATGGGCTTGTGGTGTCTCCACAGCACATCCTACAGCAGGTTGCATCAAAGCACCTTACTGTTCTGTGTGGACAACTAACCTTTCTTCATGGCACCTTACTCTTCTAGCCAGTGCAAGGAACCTTACACTACTGAGCCCCACAAGGTACCTTATGCTTACAAGGCCATGATGCAAAATCCTGAACCTGTGCAATTTTTATGCACAGGTTTTCCATGTTGTACTGTTTTTTCCAGTGTTGTGTCCTGGAGAGTGAGATGACTGTGCATTTCCCTGAACACATTGATAAGTGTTACAGATCAGCAAAAAGGCAAACCTTACCCGACAGCCCTTCAGCTATATCACTAACAAAGATGTTAAAAAGCATTGGACCAAGGACAGATCCCTGGGGCAATTCTCCTCAGAGTGAGCTGCATTTACCTGTACCCTTTGTCGCCTCCCACTCAACCAATTTCCAACCCAAGCAGTAACTTTAGGGTCCATCCCTAGGGTGCTCAGTTTGTTTATAAGTCGTCTGTGAGGAACAGTGTCAAAGGTTTTACTGAAATCTAAATACACCACATCTAGGGCTCTCCCTCGGTCCAACTCCCTGGTAACCCAGTCAAAGAAATCAATCAGATTTGTCTGACAAGACCTGCCTCTGGTGAATCCATGCTGCCTCGGATCCTGCAAGCCGCTGGACTCCAGAAACCTGACTTTTTTCTCTTTCAGCAGCGTTTCCAATAATTTACTCACCACTGAAGTTAAATTAACTAACCTATAGTTTTCAATCAAATCCTTACTTCCGCTTTTGTGTAAAGGGACCACATGTGCCTCTCTCCAGTCCTTTGGCACCACTCCCGACTCCAACGAGGCATTGAAAAGGTCAGTCAGTGGAGCTGCTAGAAAGTCCTCAAGTTCCCTCAGTATTCTAGGGTGTACCCCATCCGGTCCCATTGCTTTGTCTACTTTAAGTTTAGCTAGTTTCTCACAAACACAGTCTTTTGAAAATTGTTCAAGATGACCCTCACTTCTGTTCCTGTTTGTGGGTGTTTTCTGAGGTCCTGCTCCTGGTTCTTCATCTGTGAACACAGAACAGAAATAGTTGTCAAGCAATTCTGCTTTATCCTCATCAGCTTCTACATATTTCTCCCCTTCACCCTTGAGTCTGACAATACCACTTTTGCCCTTCCTCGTCTCACTAACATATCTGAAAAATGTCTTATTTCCCCATTTTATTGCATTGACTATTTCCTCCTCTTTTTGAATCCTTGCTTTCCTGACTACTTTTCTAGCTTCTCTAAGCTTTTCCAAATATAGATGCCTGTGTTTCTCTCTCTGTGATCTCTTGTATTTCATAAAGACCTCCCTCTTTTTCTTCAACTTTTCAGCTACTTCTTTTTAAGACCATAGTGGTCTCCTTTTCCTTTTACCTTTATTTACAATTTTAACAAAAAGGTTGGTTGCCCTTAAAATATCCCTTGTCAGTTATGCCCACTGTTTTTTTACATCCCCCAGCTGTTCCCATCCAGCTAATGACTCCCTGAAGTATTGGCCCATCTTGACAAAGTTAGTTTCCCTAAAGTCTAAGACCCTTGCTTTTGAATGGATTCTAACAGCCCTAGTCCTAATACTGAACCATCTGGTGATCACTGGATGCAAAATGATCTCCCACTATAACATCAGAAACACTTTCACCATTGGTAATCACCAAGTCCAGTATGGCCCCTTCACTTGTGGGTTCTGTTACCAATTGCCTGAATCCAGGATCTCCTTACTTCTAGATCAGGGGTGGGCAATTTACGGCCCGCGGGCCACTTGTGGCCCGCCACAGAGCTTTCTGCGGCCCGCGGAAGCATTCAGTAAAAAAATTGCCGGCAATTCTGTCTCATGTCAGTTTCGTTGTTTGTTTGTAATGATGAATGTGTCATCATCTGCTGAATTTAAAATTATTCTTTATGAATCAGTTTATGCACACTTAGGCAATCTGCTTCTTAGGCAATTTGAAGTTTTATTTTATTTTATAATTCTCCTGGTCGCAACGCCCCTGGTAACATCATCTTTGACCTCCTTTAGGCGCGCTTTCTCAGAACAGTTTAAAAATCTGCAACAGCATACTACTACTATTCTTCATGATATGCTGTGAGTTTTTGCAAATTCCTTTGGGCCATAAAGGTATGTGTATGACTCCGATTAAGAATTTAACTGCACTATGATTCAAGATGTTACTTGTTCAAAAGTTTCTTTGCGATGTTACGCGTTCCTGATTTCTCGAAGCACCGCTTCATGTATATTTTAAACGGCACCATCGGGCTTCTATATATCTGCATTAGTTTCGCACAGCTTTTACTATTAATTTCCATAATCTCTTTATAAGAAATAAATGTGGAAGATGGCAACTGTTGGCTGTTCAGAGTGAGAGCGTTTTTTTCTATGGGTCAAAAGCGCAAAGGGAAGGGAGGGTTGGTTACCTCTCCCCCCTCCTAGACCTCAACGAAGGTTTCCGAGCCTCGTGGTGTTGCGCGAGGACCATTGGATTCCTTTGTGCAGCGCTCTGTTCGACAACCTGCTGGTACTGGAGGAGCCGATCGAGCTTTGAAGCTACCGGAGCCGGATGACTCGGTGGCTCTGTCGATTTCATCTGTCTCACCAGTAAGCCCGCCGCCGAAGGCTCTTCGGGGGCAGCCCCTGCCTGAAGAGTTCCTGTGGCTCCCGTTATCTCCAGAGAAGGAGGAAGTCGGCGGTTTGAGAGGTACAGGAACAGGGGGGCTGCCGGATCCGGTGTGTGAGGCTACGGGGCAGGATAGCCCCTTGGCTGCTTCGACGGTGAATGGTGGAAAATATCCGGGGCAGGGAATCCCTGAGCAACGTGGTGGCGTTATGTCTGGTGGGATGGGAGCTGTTATACCAATGACAGATCTGAGTTTGGCATTATCGCTTCAACATCCGGCAAACTTCACGTTGGAAACTATCTGGCCAGCGATTGTATCCTTGGGGGAAGTCTTAGTTCCACAGATGACATCGTTAGCACAAAAAGTTGAGAAGTCTGAGAATAATGTAAAAGTGATGGAGCATTCTATTCTGAAACATCATTCGGAAGTCCTGGAGCTACAAAGAAAAGTGGATACCATAGAAGAGCAGAATGATGCATATCGGAAGAACTTTTCTGCGGTACAGTTTAAGCTAGAATATTTGGATAATGACTCTAGGGCTCATAATTTAAGATTGATAAACTTTCCGAGACTTGCAACAATGTCTCCTAGAGACATGTTCTCTCAGTATTTGAGGGATGTATTGGGGGTTTCCCCGAAGTTGATCCCCCCATTGGTAAAAAGTTATTATTTGCCTAGGGCTAAATTAGAATCTGGTGCTGTTAATGGTCGAGGAGAGCAAGAAAATGTTCTGAATGTAACTGATTTGTTAGAACGGTCAGATGAAGGAAGTATTGTTCCATCTACATTGTTAATAACCTTTGCTTTATTATCAGACAAAGAATGGTTATTGAAACTTTTCTTTAGGAAACACAATTTGGAGTTCAAGGGATTATTAGTACGTATTTATCCAGATCTAGCTAAAGACACTCAGCGCCATCGCAGAGCTTTTCTTCTGCTGCGGCCTGGTGTCTTGCAATTGGGGGGGCTTTTTTTCCTCAAGCATCCATGCAAATGCATGGTGAAGTATAAATCTGTTTCTTATATATTTTACGAGCCCTCACAATTAACAGCTTTCATTTCTGCCAGGCAGTTATAGGCCTCCACTGATGCTACGCCTGAGCTTTAAAGGATGGAGCAGGTTGTTTAGCCAGTAGTTTGATTTCTGTATAACTTGGGTGGGGTTTTTGTTTCTTTTTTTTGGAAGTTTTCCTCCCCCTCCTCGGTGATTTGTGGGCTGGTGTGAACCGATATGTTGTAAAAAATTGCTTTCTTTTTGATTTCTTATTATAGTTTTCTCTTTTTGTATAGCGGGACTATTTCTGCAAGATTGTGATGTAACATTCTTGTTTATAATTTGAAAACTGTATAAATAAAAAATTAAAAAAAAAAAGAAATAAATGTGATCTCAAAATATTTTTGTATATAGATATCTGTTTGCTCCTTTTTGTCAGAGTTCCTTTATGACCACTTTTGGAGCCATTAAAGATTAGCAGCGTGGCACCACCGGAGCTATCGCTGTCAGTTGTTTTAAGTGAGTACTTTTATTTTTGTCTAAGGGGTATGTTTATTAAACCGTCTTAATGTCGCAGCAGTGGCATTATCGCGCGATAAGTGATGTTATCGTGCAATAATGTAACACCATATTTGGGTGTCACTTATCGCGTCATAAGGCAGCGGCGGCGTTAAGGCATACTAACGCTGTGAAATCCGGGCCTGAAGGGTGGAGTAAGGCTTCCCAGAGGGCGGAGAGAAGGGGTCAATTGGCAGAGAGTGGGCAGGGAGAGGTTCCATGCACACTAATGCCGTGAAAATTAGCTCCAGTGATAACCTCGCACTAGAGGCACATTTGCAGGAGAGAGAAACCATTTCAGTCAGCAATGTGCAGCAAAGGTACAGAAACCCAGAAAAGTGATAGTTATGATAAATGTGCAGGGACCAAAAAAGCAAATAAAGATATAAAATGTATGTATGTATAAGATATAAAAGTGATAGTTATGATAAATGTGCAGGGACCAAAAAAGCAAATAAAGATATAAAATGTATGTATTTAACCATTACACTGTTCGGCTACGTATTTAACTATTACATTGTTTTCTGCCAAATATTGTTCCATGTAAAACAAGCACTGCTTTGTTGACTGTTGTTCAATTGTAAACCGCACCTGAACTTCTGGAAGATGCGGGATATAAATGATTGTTAAATAAATAAATAAAATTAAATAAAATAAAATGACCAGAACCACATCTTAAATACCAATAACCAAGCTGGCCAATTGTGATATTAATGATAAACATAAAGCAACACTACTGACAAAGCGTATAAATTAAGATATCATGTTTGGAAGGGTCTATGCTCTGTCCCGTTACAAAGTGAATGATCCCACATTGAAATAGCGCTGATCAGGGTTTCTGTCATTTAGATTGGGCAGGTTTGTTATGGCGTGCGCATGTGCAGCAACAGCAGAGTGGGCACATAGGAAAGGGCAACTGTACTGATGCTGTAAATAGGATACAGGGGGCTGCAGGCGGCACATGCTGTGGTTCAGCTGGGGCACAGTGCGGGCTAGGCAGATGCCCAGGTGGTACATAGGAATGCCGAAACTGTAAAGCAGCAAGACATCAACTGACAAGGGTCCAACATGGGCACGAGTGTGTGTCCCACAGTGTCACAGGGAATATTACCCAGCAGATATCCCCAAGGGCACATAACATTGGCAGGCGGTGCCGGGGGAAAGCATGCATGTCCATGTAGGCACCCCTACCTGAGAACCCACACCATAGGCAGCTGCCTACCAGCACTCTGGATGGCCTGGGACTGCGCACCACCAGCACCACTGGCATAATGGCATGGCAGCATGGTGGCGAAGGGGTGCTGGTGGTGGAGGGGGCAATGGCATCTGCCCACAGCAGACCATGGCCAAGCCCCGTTTAGGTGGGTGCCGTGCACTGCAACAGACAGGGTCTGTCTGATGAACAGTCATGGTATCCCCATGGTATCCCCAGGGAATGATCTGTTCCTGTGGCAACAGTGTGGTGCAGTACACACAGCCAGTGTGCTCAGGAGGTCACAAGCTCAAGTCCCAGCTGTGGCTCCTGCCAACCCCATTCCCATATTTTACCCAGTACTAAACCATGGTAATTAAGATGGAAACTTTATTGCAGATAAAATAAACATGCCTGAAACGCCTATATTATACCCTACAGAGCACAGACACCATAAACATGTGCAATCCCTAGAGCAGAGTTTCCCAACTGCAGTCCTGGAGGGCCAAACACCATTCAGGTTTTATGCTGACCCTAATAAATATGCCTATGCTGCATTTGTATGCACTGCCCCCATTGTATGCAAATGTATCTCATGCATATTCATTAGGGACAGCATGAAAACCTGAACAGTGTTTGGCCCACCAGGACCGGAGTTGGGAACCTCTGCCTTAGAGCAGCGGCCAACAAGGGCATAAACACCCACACCCACAGGCTTCACTATCCAAAGCCTCATGGAGAGTCAGGCTGTTGGGCCCTGCGTGGAGCAGCATCTCCCAATACTGGCACCTGCATACCTTAGCAATGCCGTCCTAAACTTGGGAACACATTCCACAGATATCAAAAGGTTGCTATGATTATTGTCAGCTAACAAATCCTAAGTTAAACACAATTTGTTGATAGAGATTCATCATAGCAACCTTTCTGATATCTGTGGAGTGTGTTTCAGTTATTGATTCTGACAGTGTTTACCACCCCGGGGCATGACCCTAACAGTATTGCGTACCATAGCAATGCCCGCACTGTGCCCAGGACTGGTGTGGCAGCCAGGGCTGCCACAAACCTCTATATTTGCACAATGCTGGCATAGGTGTGGGAGTGTGTGTCTGTCTATCCAGCATGTTGTGGCTGCCTACACCTTATTGAGCCCACATTGCTTACACTGTTTCCAGTGTTAGCCTGCCAATGTGCATAATGAGGAGCAAGGTACTGTGGGTATGGCCCGGACAGGGTGGCATGGGCAGGATGCATTTGCACAGGGTATAGGGTAATGGCTGGGACATTGTAGGGCCCGACTACCACCACCTGCACGGACAGGGTGACCACAGCATGTCATGCTGGGAGGTCGCTCTCACCCTGACTGAGCAGTGACCATGGCATGGCTAGGTTCCCCCATAGTGCTATGCAGTATTTTTCTCAAGTGATATTTATGGGTTCTTTTTTCTGGGGCCCAATCACTGATATATCTGTGTGGTGTGTGTGTGCTGACGTCCCAGTTTTGGGTGCACGCAGTTCTTCCAGGAACATGCACTATGTACTAGCTATCAGACTGTCTGCAGTTAGCATCTGTATGGCTGCACCACCTTGCAGGATGCAGCAGGTGCACACTGACTGCTCTCTGCTGGTGAATGTCAGATCGTAGTGGGGGGCAGATAAGCTAACTGGGCCCACTCCCTCTCTGCCTGTGGCCCTGTCTCAAGTGCAGATCCTTAGCAGCTGTCTGTTCACCACCAGGACTGGGGTTGCTGGTCCAACAGCCTGTCCTCATGTACCTCCACTGTCCCCGTTGCAAAGGGGTGAGAGTGTGGGTCTGTTGGGGGGGGGGGGGGTAGAGTGTGGGTCTGTTGGGGGGTAGAGTGTGGGTCTGTTGGGGGGTAGAGTGTGGGTCTGTTGGGGGGGCAGATCATTTCCCCCCCCCCCACACCAGGCAGTTCACTAAGTACATTGTCGCCATGTGAGCACTGACACACCCCTGCTCCCTAAACAGGTGACAATAGCAAGCACAGTGGCACTATGTTGTGTACATCATGGTCCACAAGGGCCAGACATGACTGGCAATTACAAATGGACACAGAGACCTCCTAAAGGTGTCTGCAACAAATACCCGTCACACACTGGCACTGATAGAGACCTGCAGCACAGTCCACCTCAACCAACCCGGGTACTGCTGGCCACTCCACCTCACCCTCAGGATGAGCACAGAACACGCACATTGGCATGGCCTGTGGGTACTCTGTGCCAGTAACATGCATGGTCATTCCCCCCTACCAAGCTGACATGCTGTAGAGGTGCATACCCCATCTGGCGAGCAGATGTAGACTGCTGTTCTGCATGTGAATTGCATTATGGGTACTGTTGGTTCTACCCTATCCTGGTAGCCACAGCAGACAGTTTTATGGTGATGTGCACTCTTTCTGTAGCCAGCCATTGGTGTGATAGCTCCTATAGTGATGTAGCACAATGGTTAATGCAATGACTTCCGTAGCAGAAGTCATGGGTTTGATTCCTCTCTGTTCCCCTTTTTTTTTATGGCTGTCCTACACAACTACATTTCATTCGTGTAACAGTCATATCTGTGAAGATCTGTGCTGCCGCCACATTATACCCTCATCACTGTTGCCATCCATCCTTCTGTCCGTCTATGTGTGTGTGCCAGCTGTGTGGCGTCCTGCCCTAATGTGCAGGCTGCTACCCCATGTCCTGCACTAGCACACTTTTCTGCATTGCGGCTCGTCATGCTTGCCTCTCCTCTGTCTGCTCTGCATGGCACTGATCTCCTCTGTCCTCCTGTCATTTCACTTATCCTGCCACCTCTACCTCCTCTGCTGGACACGTATCCCCATCCTCTGCCACACACTGTCATTGTTGCACTGTACATTACCATCACCCTGTACATCGGTACAGCTGCCCCCGATATGTTTGTCTACTTTACCTGCTGCCACATGGGCTGCACGCAGATTTGGCTGGTCCATGAGCTCCGTCATCTACTTCCTTCCATCACTTGTTCATTGCCTTTCCTTGGTGCTCTGTGCAGTGTTATGGTTACATCTGTGTTTGAGCCATACATTTCATGCTTGTGACTTTGGGACACCTTTGTGCCCCTGGGAACCATCTCCTGTGTCACCTTGGCATCCCCGGGGCATCTTTCACCGCACCTTAGGTTTGGCCAGCTTATATGCTGCCTTGGAGGGTGCCAACCTTTCCTGCTGCCCTCTGGGTCACATTATGACCTGCCTTGGATGACGTGGTGCTTTATGATGTGCCTTATGGTGCGCCCTAAAAGGTGCATTAGGTTGCGGCACTGGGGTGAGGCTTTTTTGGCTGGCAGTGCAAATTGTTGGGATGTGTCTGACTGTTACAAGCAGGAAAAGGGATTACCTCAGACAGTCTTTTAACTGAGCCCACTGGGGATCAAACTCATGACCACTATATCAGCAGTAAATGTATTAACCATTGTGCTACACCTCTGTTGCTGTGTTTGTAGGTCAGCGCGCCTAATTAAGGCTAACGCGCGTTAACGTGCCACGGCTCCCTCTATCGCACGATAATGGACTTTATCGTGCGATAACCCGAAATGCTACCTTAAGACCGGAACGCCCACTCCTTATATGGCATTCTTCACATTATCGCTGGAGCTAGCGCCGGGAACATTAAGACGGTTTAGTAAACATACTCCTAAGTTTCACTTTTATCATTATTTCTTGATTTTAACATGCTCCATTCTGCATTGGTCCGTTGGTCCATGAATTTTGGGGTCAAGCCCATAATATAAAAATTATGTACACAAGAGTAACACATTAAAATATAGTGTATTTTTACCTTTTACTTCAAATGCAATTGATAGTTCTACGGTTGTTTTAGAATAAACATCATTTCATAAGGTTTTAGGTTCAATTTAACACTGAGTTTACCATACATAGCAATTTTGGATCACTCTCAATTTTTGTTTGTACATATATAAAATTATTATATATATGTTTTTTAAAAAAATATAATAATGTACATTATTTTAAAATATCTTTTATTTATTTGTTTAATTGTTACTCTAGTAAAGAGCTACAATACTATACCAGTGGTCTCTCAAGGAGTCTTTAGAGTCCCTAAGTGAGTACTGTCTTTTAATTATTGAGCACAGAACTGATACCCTATCTTTCTGCGGCCCGCGGAAGCATTCAGTAAAAAAATTGACGGCAATTTTGTCTCATGTCAGTTTCGTCTTTGCAACAGTAAGATCTGTAACGTTCTGACCTGAGAGAACCATGGGCCCTCCTAAAAAGCGCAAAATCAAAAAAGAATGCCGTGCGTTCAATGAAGACTGGACACACAAATATTTCTTCAGTAATTCAGGGAATAAGGCAGTGTGTTTACTGTGTCACGAGATGGTTGCCATATTCAAGGAATACAATTTGAAACGACACCACCAAATAAAACATGGTGAGTTTGGTAGCGAAATGTCCGAGGAATAACGCAGGAAAAAAGCTGCAGAGTGTGATACGAAGCTGAAGAAGCAACAGACCATATTTACAAAGCAATCAACACTTCAGGATAGTGCTACAGAGGCAAGCTTCATGGTAGCATACAACCTTGCTAAAAACAACAAGCCATTTTCTGATGACGAGTTTGTTAAGCAGTGCTTGGTAGATTGTGCAAGCGTCCTGTGCCCTGATGTGAGAAGCAAATTCAAAACCATTTCATTATCAAGAAGGACTATAGTGCGGCGCATAGACTTAATCAGTGACGAACTAACAGAACAGCTGAACACTGCGAGCAAAGATTTTGTTTGGTTTTCTTTGGCACTGGATGAGAGCACCGATAACCAAGATACTGCACAGTTACTTATCTTTATCCGTGGAATTGATGAAAGTTTCATCATCACAGAGGAACTACTTGGTTTGGAATCGATGAAAAATACAACCACTGGTCAGGACTTGTTTGAGTGTGTTGTGGATTGTGTGGAGAAAAGTGCCTTGTCATGGAATAGAATGGCAAGCATTACAACAGAAAGGGCCAGAGCATTTACTGGAAAAAATGTAGGTATGATTAAATTTTTAGAGAACAAGTTAAAAGCAGAACACCCAGACAATGATATCTTGTCTTTTCATTGTATTTTGCATCAGGAAAGCCTTTGTAAAGCCACACTGGACCTAAAGCATGTGTTGGATCCTGTAGTGAGCGTGGTGAACACAATCAGAGCAAGGGCACTCAACCATCGACAATTTAAATCTCTGCTTGAGGATATAGAGGCAGAGTATAGAGATGTGATTTACCACAACAGTGTTCGGTGGTTGAGCCTGGGCAAAGTCCTAAAACGGGTTTGGGGATTACAAAATGAAATTCTCCTCTTTCTGGACATGAAGGGGATTTCATGTGATTTTGTGACCAAAATGGGATGTGAGGAGTGGAGATATGAGATGATGTTTGCAGCTGATATGTTTGAGAAATTAAATGAATTGAATATGACATTGCAGGGAAAGGGTTTGTTTGCACATGAAATGTTGAGGCATGTGAGATCATTCAAAACAAAACCAGGTCTATTTGCAAGGCAAGCAGGTGAGGGCAAGTTTTGTCATTTCCCTTTATTAGGAAAACAGAAAGTGCCTGCAAGTGTTTCTTCCAAGATTAGGGATCATTTGCTGAGTTTGGAGAATGAGGTCACAAGAAGATTTCAGGACTTCAAGAAAATTGAGCCGGAATTCAAATTGTTATCTTATCCTTTCACTGATGATATTGATACAGTACCTAAGGAGGTGCAGCTTGAACTAATTGACATGCAGTCAGTTCACACGCTGAAAGAAATGTTTAATTCTGTGACAATGATAGAATTTTACAAATCTCTGTCTACTGACAAATTTCCATATGTGAAGAAATTTGCTGGGAAAATGTTTTCTATTTTTGGATCCACAAAGTAAGCAAAATTTTTCTTGCATGAAAATCAACAAGAGTAAAAATAGATCTTCTATGACTGACATAAATTTGCAGGCAATGCAACAAGCAACCTCACTCCTGATTTTAAAAGAATTGTAAAAAAGTGTGAGAGGTTACATTTGTTCTCATTAAATTACTTGTGCTGGCTGATGTGTAATTTGCACATAAATAAATTCAATGAAACCTTTTCTGTGTACCACTATTGTTTTAGTTTTATTTATTTATTTATTATTATTATGTAATTTACACTTCACATTAAAATAAATGTAATGTTATCTAATGAATACAATAAGTTTTAGAAGGTGCAGCCCTCCACTAACCATGGCCCTCTCAAAGTGGCCCCCGAGCCAAAACAATTGCCCACCCCTGTTCTAGATGATACTGCAGCCGGAATGTGCCAATCAACATATGGCATATTGAAATCCCCTATCAGTAGCACTTCCCCTTTCCTAGCAATGCTGCATATGTCTTCAATTAACTCTCTGTCCACCTCTTCCTCCTGTGAGGGAGGGCTGCATATCATGCCAATGCAAATAGATTTCTCTTTCCCTCTTTCTAGTTTAACCCACAGTGCCTCCTCTCTCCCTTTTAAGCTCTGTAGTTCCAAAGCATTAATATTATTTTTTACAAATAGTGCCAATCTTCCTCCCCTTCTTCCTACCCTGTCCTTTCTGAATAAAGTATAGCCTGGTATAGTTTCATCCCAGTCATGGTTTTCTGTGAACCATGTTTCTGTATCTGCCACTAAATCCAAGTCAGCCTCTCCCATTAAAGCTTTAACATCTGGGATCTTATTTCCCATGCTATGGGCATTTATACACGCAGCTTTCCATATGTTGCCCCTTTTACCCATCTGCACCGTGAGGGGAGGTATTTAATGTTTCACTTACCTGGGGGCTTTCACTTACCTTGGGGCTTTCTTCACCCATCCCCAACGAATCTAGTTTAAAGCCCTCTTCAGTAGATTACCAGTCTGCTACTGAAGACATGTCTACCTTTCTTGGACAGATGAACACAATCTCTGCTCTGCAACCCTTGGAAGAGCATCCCATGGTCCAGGAAACCAAAACGCTCTCGATGACACCATCCACGCAGCCATGCATTCATCTCCAGGATGCAAGCTTCTCTGCCTTGGCCTTTGCCCTCAACAGGGAGGATTGAAGAGAGCACCACCTGTGCCCCATCTGCTTCACCCTCTGTCCCAGAGCCATGAAGTCACTTTTGATATGCTCAGTATCATTTGTGCCGACATGGATTAGCAACGTTGGGTAATAGTCAGTGGGCTTGATGAGTTTGGGCAAACTCTCCATAAGATCTCGGATTTTGGCACCTGGCAGACAGCATACCTCTCTGGACATCAAGTCTGGTTGGCAGATGGATGCCTCAGTACCCCTCAGAAGAGTTACCAATCACCACTACCCTTCACTTCCTTGTGGTCACTGTTTCTGTAATTTTGGGGCACTTGAGCTCTGGTTCTTCCCTTTCCAGGAATGCTTTCACCTTCTCCACTTCCAGGGCTGCATAATAGTTCTTCAGTTCAAGGGCTGGAGAAGTTGGATTGGTGATTCTGCAGGCCCTGGTGACTTGTGTCCAACCTTCGTCATTCTGTAGACACCCATCTTCTCCTCTGTTGGAGAGCTTGAATGTTGCAAGAAGCATCTTATCAATGTACTTCTCACTGTTTTGAATGCTCCTCAGCCTCGCCACCTCCTCTCTGAGTTCCTCCACTTGTTTCCTGAGAGCTTCAGCATGCAGGCATCCTGCACATGGAACCGGTCCTGCAACTGGCATTGGGACCTCTTTCTGGACAGAGGCGGAAGTAGTAAAGGGGCAACAGCTTTAGAGATACAATTTTTCCCAGCCATTGTTCATTTCGTGGAGTTTAGGTATCTGTTAAAGCTGGTTTCCCAGCTGTCCTTTCAGAGAAAAAGCAGTTAAATCTCTTCAAGTGTGTTCAAAATATGCTGTTACAAGTCCCTCTTTGCAGTTACTTGGGGAGGTGCCCTATAAAGTTCACACCCATCGCTGCAGCTATGGCCATCATCACTCTGATGAGCCAATCGGACACAACTGAAACTGTCAGGCTGCATGTATCAACATATCCTGGGACATTAAGTGTGTACACAGCCCAGTTGTCCCATGTGCTCAGTGTAGTCAGTGTTTCTGAAAAATCTCACAGACCTGAGATACCAGACAAACAACTGCAGCTTTAACCTATGTGTAACACAATGTGGCTACATAGCCAAGCCAGAGTAACATCACAGTCAGGGTGATAATGGCCTATCAGCATTCTCTGGCTGATGGCTATCACATGTTCACCCATCTCTTCCATATACATTCCCTCTCGCATATGTGCATCCTGTGTTAATGATGCTGTTTCATGTATTTCCCAGCATCCTCTCCCCTTCATTTGTATTACATTCTACTGTGGGACTGTGCTGTGGGACTGCAGTGCATAGTGGACTGGCAGCTGTGCTTCATTCATGCTGCAGATGCATTCTGCATCACAGCAAACTACATCTGCCATGTTCCCAGTTGCTGTGTGCCCCTACTCTGCCTGTGGCGGTGAGCAAGACATCAGCAACTGTGCCTTTGTTCATCCATCCTGTTTTCTCCCTGCCACAAGACCGTGTAGCCATGGCATGAGAGACAAATGCAGTCACTCCCACTGCTGGTGCAGTGGGCACCACCATGGGTAGCAACATGTACTGGGCCTGTGCACAGTATGTACATTTGGGGAGTGGGAGCCTAGCAGCACATTGAAAATCTGATCATACTGCTAGACCATTACATGCATGCATACAGGATAACTGCATCTCACATTCCATGGGGCACACTGCCCCCCCCCCACCACATACTGTCTAGACTCTTAGGAATGTTGTTCAACATATGCTTGTTAAATACCCATGGACTGCATGTGGCTGCACACTATGCATACATTATTGCAACTCACTTCACAGTACATGCACTTGCCAGAGCCATCCCACCGTAAATTCTCAATTTGTGGGATTTGCCATCATGCCTTACATTGGCCGTTTACTCCTTTTTAACTCTGCATATGGGGATCCCTGTCTGCTGTGAGGTGGTAGGTTGCACCTACTTCCCCTGGTCACAGCTGCTCTGGTACAGCCATGACAGTTGTTTCTATCATTGTTAATACACATGTTGGCCTTGCTCCTGCATCCCCTAACTCATTCGCACACGGACCTTGTGCTTGGAATAACAGAGCTGCTCTATATTTCTTTGTCATAATATTTGGATGTCCATTGTCAGGGTTCATGTGGGCCTGACATCATGTGTGCATATGTGCACCTAGCTGTCTGAAGGCGATTGTCAGGCCATAGTTTGGGTACATGAGGGTCAGCATAGATAACATTCTGGGTGCAGGGTCTGTGACTGGGCTGAGAGGCACAGATGGTGACTTGGTTAGAGTACAGACAGAGTGTGCTTCCTTCCTTACTGATTGTGACAGTGGGCGATGGCTGACTGGGGTGCAGGGTGGGTTGGATGATGAGGGACAGGGGTGTACGTGTCAGAGTTCACAATGACTGAGGTGGATCTTGTGACTGCAGTGAGCCATGCATGCCATTGAGAGGGGGAGGGGAGAATGAGACCCACAGATCATGCCCTAGGATGGTATGCTGACATAAAAGGAATTGAGTCTAGCTATGACCTTGGACCTGCCACCCTACAGTAATGCACAAAGTGACCTTAGATTTTGGGCCATGGTGCTGCCGGATACAAGGTCCATACAGGTATACTTAGGTGTTCCATACTAGGTGCTTGTGGGCAGGTGTTGGTGTATTCCTATGTGGATGTAGCTGACTGCTACCTCTGTGACATGCTGACAGACATACACACACACACGCACAGTAACAGTCGTATTGATGCACCGTGCAAAAATGGGGCTAGTCTACTTGATATACTGTCATAGACTATCTTAAAATGTTAGTATTCTTGCCTGTTACTCAGGATCTGAACCTGTGACCCTCTGCTTCTCTACACACAGTGTGTGTGGTGCACTGCAGTGCTGCCACATTTCTACCACCTGCCATGGCGACTGCATTCTTCCCATCAGACAGACCTTGGCAGATGTTGTAATGCAAATGGCACACTGAATCTGGCCATGGCTTTTGTTTGCTGCAGGCGGGTGACGTTCCCTCCCCCCTTACCCCGCATGCCATGCTGATATGCCTATGTGCCATCAGTGTTGGAGGTGCCTGGTCCCAGGCCCGTCAATGTGCGGATAGGTGGGTACCTAGGGCGCAGACTCCGTGAGGGGCAGAGGCATACATGGACAGATACACATCCTCCCCACATCAATCTGCCTCTCCAGGTTCCCCTTCACCAAATGGCAATGTTATTCTCTTTGACCTGGGGAAGGGACAGCTGTGCGGTATTAGGCTAGAGGTCTGGGGAATATTGTCTGCAGTGGGAGAGGTAATTGTTGTTCAATTGTCTATACCATCTGAATGTTGTAGGACTAGGGGACATGCAATGCAGCTGCAGTGTAGGCCATTCTGGACCACTATGTGAACATATGTTGTACTTCCACACATCATCACACCCTGCACTCCATGATGTAGTAAAAGCTGCTAGTGTATGGGGTTTAAAATATGTTTGGCCAGGTTCCTGGGGAAGGTCCCTAAAGCATTGTTAGTGAGGACCCCAAATTTGCACTGCATGCCCCATTGCAAGCATTGTGGATCATGTGTGTCTTTTGGTGTACCTACTAGGTACCTGTGCCCTAGTTTGGACACTGTTGGTCACAGGATACTGGGCATGATGGACCTTGGTCAGACACAGTCTTACTTATTTACAGGTCTTCTATTCGTAAGTGCCACCTAGGCAGTCGCTGGTCTGCCCTGTGTCCCCGCGGCCCCCACTGCATGATCCACATGAACCCTCCTATGCCCCATTTGCACCATCAACATATTGCCCTTTCATACCTGGGCACTATGCTGTTGCTGCAAATAGAGTACTACTATCACCTTCTTGGGCTCACCTGGTTGTGCAGCACATTACAGACGTTTAAATAGGCTTTCTCTTCTCAAGCTGCACCTTCAACGACAGGTTTTCACTTGTGTTAATGTTCCTGATGTTAAGGTGGCAGCATTAAGGGAGCCGGGCCTTGTTCCCACCCACTCCCCGCCCATTGACCCCTACTCTCTGCCCATAGGGTGCTTTATGCTGCTGGTCCCGTTAGCGCGTGCTAATGCAGCGTTTTACGCGTTAGGGGTGCAATTGTGCTGTTAGCGCATGCTAATGGCACACTTGCTCCTTTACCATGGTTTTGTAAACATACTCCATAGACTCCCTTCTGTGCCAAAAATACTATATATCAGAAATGTGTGAAAGGTGTAGCAACACAAGATGGAATCTGGCAAATTAAAGGACTTTCACTACTGCAAAATACTGTCTAGAGTCCACTAATGCCTTTGTATAGCAGTGTTTCATCATTTACCTCAAATATGTGGTGTATATGTGTACAGGGAATACTAAATAAAGTTTTTAATCAAAAATACCAGTTAAATAAAAAATCAAACACAAAAATAGCAAAAATATTTTCTCAAGGCACAAAAGTCCAAGTAGCTCTTCATCACAGAAAATCCTAGCAATATCTATGTTGGACAATATGGCATTGTTCACAGTTTCTAAAAATGTATTCTTCACAGCCACTCCCATTTCGAAGAGCAATGTCCAAACATTCTGCATTTTAGTGCACTGGTACCAGCTAATGGATCAGCTAGTATGTATTTCTCTCCACAACCTCTTGGGTTCTACTGAAAAGAACATGTTCCATCAAATGCAGATGAAAGGTCTATTTCACTGTCTGTGAAAGGATGACAGAAGAAATGCTGAACATTTTGTGCTCTGGTGGCTGGTTTCTTCTCTGTTGCTCTAATGATACAGAAATGAACACCCCCTCACACTGTTGTGACTGTGCTAAACTTTGGTTTAGAGTTGTGAGCAAGTTTTGTGTGTGACAATTGCAGAGATGTTCTCTGAAGTTCCCACTGCTTTGCAATCTATTAAAATGACTACATGGGTCTTTTCATTTAAGAAATCTTCAATAAACATACTTTGTTATTATTATTTCTTTATATTTATACTTCTCAACTCCTCCCTCAATTCCCACAGCTTCCATATCTTATGTGGTATAAAGCTTCTCATGTCTGGTGCCCATGGCAACACCAATAGGTGAACTGTTACCACTGGATTCTCTGGAGCCCTTCGGAACTGAGCTATTGATTGTGTAACCTATGCATATCTAACCACTTATGAAGAGCTCATAACCTGACCCTTAGTGTCAGCATCAAATTAAAGCAAATACATTCAAGCTGGCTGCCTCTCAACTAGGCTGTCTGTCTTGGGCATCTTCACTGATTAAGAAAGCACCATTTGATACACAGAATGTGATGCTTTGCAATGATCATGTGAATATGCACCTGCACGACTAGGACTTCTTGGTCATTAGGCTGTTGACTGATATCAAAGGCAATTCTTGATTTTTATCTGATATTAGTTAAGGAATGGATTCATTGTACCGCAGACTCAGAATATGTAGGGCTATCTGATTACACTTATTTTATTTTTCAGAACAGACTGATCCAGTATTGGTTTTTAGTCCAGCTTGTATTGGGAAATAAGAACTACAAGTCATGCAGTGGGGCTAAAACTGAACTGAATCAACCTGTCTGGGAAAAACCTGGAGCCACTTAATAACTAACTCTTTCAACTTTTGCCAAGTTCTAATCAAAAGAAATAATATCTGCTAAATCTGGCAAATGTTTGCAAATTTTCACTTTTTTTTTTTCAAAATTTTATTTATAAACCATCAAACATAAACGGCAAATACATAACTAATAACGTTCGCTCCCTGGGGTGGACTCTGATCCCCAGAGGGAGCAGAACACATGGATGGTTACATAGTTTTTGAAAACGTTTTCCCCATTTCCCCTCCCCCACCCAGTCTCCCCCCAGTAACTCCCCCCCCCCCACCACGCCAAGGCATTACCAAACAGGACCAGTGTATACACCCTTATAGGACATCCATAGGTCTCCACATGCCATTATGGCTATCAATAGCCTAGTTGCAGAATGACATTGCGAGTCCGAGGACTTAGATTTTGAATATAGGGCTCCCACAGTAGCCAGAAAGTGGACCATCGCTTAACATGGCCTCGGGCAGCCCTACACTCCAGGAGCATAAGTTGATGGAAGGAGTTCCGCCACTCCCAAAAGGAGGGAGGGTGACTGTCCCTCCACCCACATAGAATTGGCCCTTTACCCACCAGACATGCCTTCCGCACCAGCCAGCGACTCCATTTCCCCTTCGGAGAGGTAAGGCCCATGAGGTCTAGTACGGTCAAGGCAGCATCCCAGTAAACAGGTTGGCCAAGGAGGTCAGCCATATATGAGGCAATTCTCTGCCAGTAGGGGCGTATCCGTCGGCAGCCCCACCACATATGGTACAGCATCGCCATAGGCTCTGCACACCGCGGGCAGCGACCATCCGCAGTCAAGTGGCAGCGAAGGGCCCGCCGCGGGGAGAAGTGAACCCTAGTCAAACACTTGAGCTGGATTTCCCGCCAGCGGGCGCCGTCCGCCAGGCTCGCCACTCTCCGAAGGGCCACCAGTATCGTATCAGGGGGGATCTCCCGCCCCATTTCTGCCCCTCAAGCCCGTTCCACATCGCGTTAGTCCAGCTGCGGTCGAAGCTGCTCCAACTTAAGGTGAAAGGTCCGAATGGAGGGCCGTTCGACCTCTCTGAAACCAAAGAACGCTATTATCTGGGCCGAACGGTCGCTGCAAAGTTCCGTCCGTGAAAGGGAAGCCACGTAGTGGGCCACTTGCATGTACGCAAAAAACTGCCGGGGCCCCAACTCGTACTCGCGGGATAATGCGAGAAAAGGCTTAGGTTTGCCCGCCAAGTCCACCACATGGCCCAAAGTATGTATACCTCTCTCCTCCCCCCACAGACGGAACGCGGCGGTTTCAGTGCCCGGGGTGAAATTGGCATTGCCTTGAATGGGTAACCAGCTCGACACCTGCCAACGACGACCCCAATATGCATTCAAATGCCGCCAAGTCTTACAAATCGGTGCCAATAACATGCTGTCCGCCAAATGCGCAGGCCACCTACGTACCTCCAAATGTAAAAGGGCTCTGAGGGAGTGGGGTGCCACGTATGCCTCCTCAAAGGCCCGAGGGGTATAAAGATCGGAGTCACCCAGCCAGTCCCCCAGGCATAAGCACCAAGGTCTGGGAGCCCCCACCCCCCACCGCGCACCCTCCCCACTAGTCGACGATAGGAGATACGAGCTCTCGACCCCCCCCAGAGAAGGCCCCGAAACTCCGCCTCAAAGCGCCGAATATCCCGCCGGAGGAGCCAAACAGGGAGGGTCTGTAGCCAGTATAATATCCGCGGCAGAATGACCAGTTTAATCGCCGCGATTCTCCCCATAAGGGACAGGGGGAGAGGCAGCCAGGCCTGCAACTGAGTTCTCACCTTGTTCAACATCCGTCGCAAGTTACTCCCATATAGTTGACCCGGCTGACAGGACAGTATAATCCCCAGGTATATGAACTGGCGCTCAGCCCACCGGAGGGGGAACTCACCCGACCAGCTGCTCCGAAGTCGGCCAGAAACATCCAGGGCTTCGGATTTATCCCCGTTAATACTAAACCCTGCAAACTGCCCGAAGGCTCGAAACTCCTGTAAAAGAAGAGGCAGGGAATCCCCAGGGGAAAGCAAGTGCACCAATAAATCATCGGCAAAGGCTGAAATCTTAAATTCTTGATTGCCAATACCTACTCCCTGAATTGTTCGCAGACCCGCCACCCGCCGCAGGAGGGGATCCAGCGAGAGAACGAAAAGAAGAGGAGAAAGGGGGCAGCCCTGGCGAGTCCCCCTTTGCAGCGGAAAGTTCTCTGATACTACCCCATTACAAAGTATCGCTGCGGTCGGATTGGCATACAAACTCGCGACCATATTACAAAACAACGGCCCTATACCATATTGTGGGAGGATAAATTTCAGATATTTCCAATCCACCCTGTCAAAAGCTTTTTCTGCGTCGAAGCTAACCAAGAGAGAGGACAGACGTCTATGCTGGACCCACTCTAGGGACGCAATGATCTTACGTAAGTTACGGACCGCGTATCGCCCCTTAACGAAACCGACCTGTGACTCGTGGACCAGCTGCCCCAAGAACTCCGCCAGACGATCTGCCAAGATCTTAGCCATTAATTTAAGGTCGAAATTGAGTAAAGAGATAGGACGATATGAGGCCGCAGAGAGAGGGTCCTTTGCCGGTTTAGGGATAAGAACAATGTGAGCATGATTAGCCCCCCACCGAAAGTAGCCTTGCTGTGCTCTCCGATTATGTACGGCGGCCAGCGTTGGGGAAATCTGTTCGTTAAGAATTTTGTAGAGTTCGGCACCCAGGCCATCGGATCCAGGGGATTTATAGCAACTAGCTTTTGAGATAGCCCCCTGCAACTCAGCCACCGTAATTGGCCGGTCCAGCTGTGCTCTTTGCTCTATGGATAGGTGAGGTAGGTCCAGTCCCCTCACATATTCCGCCATCCGCGGGCGGGAGGTCTCCTCCGCAGCATATAGGTTCTGAAAAAAGGAACGGAAAATACGCACTATTGCCGGGCTCTCCCTATGTAAGGTCCCCAGTTCATCTCGCAAGGCTGGTACCAGTTTAGAGCCCCTGGGTCCCCGAAGGCACCGAGCCAATAACTTCCCGGGCTTGTCCCCATATCGGTACAATTGGTAGCGGTAATATATTACGGACTTCTTAGCCCTCTGGTGTAGGAGTTCATTTAATTCTGTTTGAGAGTCCCATAACTGCTTTTTAAACCCTGCGGTGGGAGTTTGGGCCCAGCGGCGTCTCAGCTTCGTCACCAATCTCTCTAGGTCCATGATACGTTCGGCCCTCAATCTTCTTTTCTGGGCCAGGAACCCGATTATATCTCCCCGCAGTACGACCTTCGCCGTTTCCCAAAGCAACTCTGGGTCATCCTGATGACCCCTGTGATCAGCTTCAAATTCCTGCCACCGCCTCTGAATAAAGGAACGAAATTGCGCGTCTCTATATAATTCCAGTGGAAAACGCCATTGAAAGGCTTGAGGAGTACTCCCACTCCAGAAGACCTCCAGCCAAACAAAAGCATGATCGGATATCTCTACGGGCCCTATCTGGGCATCCCCGACGTTGGCAAACAGCCCGGTGGACAGCAACAGATAATCTATACGTGCGCTCATGCCATGAGCCCGGGACTGATGCGTGTAATCCTGCTCGGCTGGGTGTAGTAATCGCCATGGGTCTATCAGCCCCAGCCTGGAGCAGAGACGTCGTAATGCCCGAACCGTCGCCATCCTGTCTCTTTGCTCCCCCTCTTTTGAAGTATCGAGGTCAACATCCATGACCCCATTGAAATCTCCCCCCAGGATAATGGGGATCTCCGGCAACGTCTCAATTTTAGAGGCAAGGCGCGCATAGAGGGACAGATCTAGCACATTGGGGCAACACACGTTACCGAGAATTACAGGCCACCCCTCAAGGACTCCCTGCACCAGAACAAATCTGCCCGACGGATCAACCAAGTCCTTCACCACCTCCATCCTGACGCGTTTGTGTATCAAAAGTGCTACCCCTCCCTTCTTACCAAGGGCCGGGGCCCCCCAGACCTGTCCCACCCACTCCCGGCAAAGTTTACGGTGCTCTTCGGCAGTCTGGTGGGTTTCCTGGAGCATAGCGATGTCCGCCCCCTGCCTTGCCAGGGCCTGCAAAACTTTTGCCCGTTTAATCGGACTGCCCATGCCACACACATTCCAAGAAATGATCTTAAGCGGCATGTATTACTAGACTTGGCCCAATAGTTTATGTGGTGTACCATACAGAATATAGGAAAGACACCCCCCCAGCCTGAGGTCCTCCCCCACTTCCCTCCCAATATAATCCTCGCACCATCCCCTCCTCAACTGGTCCCCTAAGATACAACTCATCTTCTCCTCCCCCTCCCCCTCTCTCCCACTCCCCCTCTCTACCCCCCTATCCCCTCCCTCCCCCCTCCTAGCCCACCCCCTCCCCCTCTCTTCCCCACTCCAATTCCTTATTCCTTTTACCATCCTCCTCCCCTCCTCTATGTATTCCTAGATGCGTGAGGTACCCCCCCCCACCCCTCCATTGTGCCGGTTCTGCTACAGATCGTCCGGGGATCCCCCCGGAGCCTCCCCCCCCCAGATTCATTCCCCCTCCCCACTCCCCCCCCCCCCCGCAAAACACCCCCAACTATTCGGGCCGTCCCCTGCCCGCCTCCTGCACCCAAAGGAAACAGCCAACCCCACTTAAAAGTAATTTGAACAGACCCCGTACCCCCCCTCCCCCACCCCGGTTACCATCACCATCTCTTTAAAGTCCAAAGTGGAGACTCCTGGCTTGTTCTTCACATCAATAGTCCTCCCCTCCGGGCCTCAGGACTCGACCGCCACTGCAGCCCTCCGCCGTATCTCCTCCACGTAGGGCGTTGCTGCTGTCGCGGAGTCAAAGGACCGACGGGTCCCCCCATAAGTGAAGATCAACCGGGCAGGGTATTGCACCATAAATTTGATATTATTATCTATCAGGATCTGGCACAAGGGTCCGGACTCTCGTCGTCGCTGTCCCAGAGCCGCTGAGTAATCCTGGACGATACGTAGCCGGACATTGTCTTTTTGAATGGTCCCTTTCTTTCGCGCAGCACGCAAGACTGCTTCTTTCTGTTGGAATCTCAGGAACCGTGCTAGGACCACCCTAGGTCGGCCGTCACTGGTTCTCCTAGGCACGACCCGGTGTGCCCTCTCAATTTGCACTAAGGTGCCTTCAGGATCGTTCGCCAGGATTTGTTTCACCAGGTCCTCTACGTAGGGTTGTAGGTCCCGATCCTCTATGGCATCCGGAATCCCAAGAAATCTCAGGTTATTACGGCGGGACCTATTTTCAAGGTCGTCTAGCTTGGCTTCCTGCCCCTGGAGTAACTTTTTCACCCGGGCCATCTCCTGCTGTAGCTCCAACACATGCTCCTCTGACCTCTCTATCTGGTGCTCTGCCTCCTGCAGTCGGCCGCCCAGGACCTCCACTGAAGTTTGGATTAGGTCCATGCGGCCCCGCAGGTCTTCAAACTGCGCAGACAGCGCCCCTGCCACGGCCATGGAGATTTCGTCCACCATCCCCGCCGTGGCCTTAGCCTCCCCCTTCAGTGGCGAGGATTGCTCCCCCCCCTTGGCGGCAGGGGGGTCTTCTCCTTCTCCACCCGGCGGCCTCCCTTTGCTGCCATCGCCAAGGCCGCTGTTGTGCCCAAGTCCCAGAGATGCCTGTGGCTGCTGTACAGGAACAAACAGAGGGAGAGGATGTGTGACAAGGAGGCATGTGCATGTCCAATCTGTCCCACCTCTACTGTCATCACCAGTGCCAAAGAACTCTTATGCCATCTATGTCCCTGATACACCTCCCAGATAGGGATGTACTGACACCAGCATGAACATGCATGTGGTAAAGTAGTTTAACACATCACCCAAAAGAAGCTACAAAGGGAAACATGAGCTGACATGCAACTTAGCTAGCCCATGTGTGGTAAGAATGTAGCTTTGTTACAAGGCAATACCTATGTTAATATCTGTGAAACCATCTGTGGGCAAGAATGCAGCAGCACAGTGTTGGAGACACCACACTATGCCACATTCCCTGACAATATGGGGCCCCGCTGCATCAGCTGTGATTGTGCCTCATATGGACATGAATATCGTGGCACTGGAATGGATGTAGCGTATAAGAGTTGCAATATCTACCTGTACGCACAATGTATGCCTCTGGTGTCAGATCACACCTAACTAAAGAGACCACTCAATAGAGAAAGAATTTTTTGTCGGAACTACTGCCATGAAAACTTGCGTCCTCTCGAAGCAGACTGTTCCTTTTAATCAAGAAATTGAAAAGGGATAACAACCCCCAAAGTACCCAAAAGGATATCATAAACCCATGGGGTACAAACTAAACGTGTAAGTGAGTTCTGTGTTTCATTTAAAAAGAAGCTTTTTCTTTCACTCCCCAATTCAGCTGCAACGAATAACCAAGGGTACTTAGCTCAAGTCCAGGCTCCCAGGGCTCGATAAAAATTTCAAAGCAGCAGGAGTGACACAATTGTGGGATACACTTTTAGGTTTACTTCTGGTGTCAGATCGGCACCGTTTGCAGTATGTTATGATAAAGAGTGGCTGTACAGAGTTCTAATGACAGACATTTCCCAAATTGCCATGTGTGTGTCCTATACAATGTAAGGGCAGTATGCATGTCAAACTAATACAGTGATGGTCACATACATGGTGCAGTCCACACAGCTTGCAGTGGGGGATGGGTGTGTGCAGTGCTGCATGCAACCACCTGGGTCTCCCCAGGTGGTGCATCCCTCACTGTCACAGGAAGGGACCTGTTTGTTGCTATGTCCTACACACTGGACCCACATGCCTGGTGCCCAGGACATGCCTATGAGTGCACACATGGCACAGTGGACAGGAAATTAGAAAAGCCCTGACAGAGCTATGGAATACAGGAATATATGGTGTGCCAGGGGTAGGTGTGGTGCAATGCGATGACCCACTGCTGTGGTGAGGGGTCACTCAGAGGGTACAGGTGTGCAGCAGTGGGCCTGCAATACCGATCCATGTATGGTCCTGGGGGATAGTTGTGGCAGAAACATGTCAAGCCTACTCCACAGGCAACAAATAGGGTGCACATTGTAAGGGTGGAAGACTCCCACAGAAGCGGGTGATTACATGTGCACAGGTAATGTGTGCTACCCATGCCACCGTGAGCATGTTCCCTGGGTAAATGATGGTGATACCTGTGTTGTGACATGAGCCATGGGTCACATATGTGAAGGATAGGTGGGGATGTGCTGTTGAACATCTGATGTGAGGGCACACATGACATTTATATGAGGTACGTGTACACCCAGATACACAGCAGGTAGGGGCCCATCCAAGTACCTTGCCATGGTCATGATAAAGAAAACCACACATGTCAGTCTACTATCCCTACTGCTACTAATGAGCATATGTATCGCAGTACAGGATGTGTGCGGCACTGTACACACAGGTGTCTGACATACCCTGCTCTGCAAAGCCTAACATCTAGTACTGACCGACAACACAGATGGCGTGGACACACACAAAACATGGGTGATTGCTAAATAAAACCAGGAGAACATGAGAGGCATGAAACAAAAGCTTCTGCATAGATTTGAGTGCTCAGACAGCATATGAACGGTGTCAGGTAAGGGCCCTAGGGTGCTGCCACAGGCATCTTGTAATATGCAAAGGTGAAGCTGGGTAAATGGGTCAAATTATGGATCTACAAATATAACAGAAGGGCACAAATAGAGTCTATAAGACCAAAGGACACATTTCCCAAAGGGTTTAGGGTTATGGACATAACAGATTGGAAAGGTAGTAAGGAGCTGCTGTACAAATCCATGTGAAGGTCACCAGGTGGCCCTCAAAATGGCTGCAGACATATATATCTGGGGTCACTAAGGTGGCATGAGAAGGGGTCTGCCAGGCAGAACATTACTTGTGGGAGACATGTCACACAGAGGAGGGTTGTACATATCTAAGGGGAAACAGATGATACCCATGGAGACCATCCAGTAATCAGTTACAGGTGTATGTATGTGATGTGGGTGAGGAGTGGGTATGTGACTATGTGGTGTGGTCACAGAGGTAGCCCCATAACCTGTCTCTGTCAGAGAACAACAAATGGCATGTCCAAGCTATCACATGGATGTTGTGGGGAAGGTGTGATGTGCCCAGGCCAAGACAGGGCCCTGAATACAGGAACAGGGAGGAAACATCACTCACCCACAGATACTGGGAATGGGGACTGGGAATGCAAGAGCATATGGTGTACCTCACCAGGGGGAAGGGGTTTGTGTCTGAGGTAAAGATATGTCTGATTAAATATGATAGAACACCCAGCAACAATGGACACTTGGCTATAAGAGGTAGTGAAGTAAGTAAAGTTTATTTACATGCCACCAATAGCAGCTCTACCCAGGACTACTGCCTGCATGGGCGCCCACATCCATGCCAACCTGGCCCCCTAGCACCCCTTGCTGCTGGCTGCTGTCACCCTGCAGACATGGCTTCCATTACATTTGTCTGGTGGTTGATTGCTGCCACCATGGCCCTGAAAGCCTCAGCCAGTGATTCTGTCCCCTGGGCCCTTGAGCGATTCTGCTCCCACTCCTGGGCCATGTATTGGCATAGACCCTGGAGTTTCTGCCAGATACCTGTGGAATAATGGTTGGGAATAGTGATGCACTGTTCACACACCAGCCATGACAACACATGCAGCTGTGGGCTCAGGGATGACAGAGACATGACATCAGAACAATATAGCTTGACAATAGTAAGTGAAGGTCACATGTTGGCCCATGTTGGGAACCATAGTGTGTGCATACTGTGTGGACCAAGGAGGGGATTCTGTTGGGCAAACAGATATCACCATCTCCTCACCCCTGCAAGAGGAGAACATATCCTTGCAAACTAGCACATATACAGGGAGGGCCTTCCATATCATCCCAATAAAACACAACTCATGCTGATCAAACTCATACCTGGTACAGAATTTCCCATACTTTCCCTTATCAAAACACCACCTTAATTTCCTTCCTACATCACAGGAGCAGCTATATAGGACGCACAATCAAACAAGCTACATGCAAAGGAACGTGGGGAACCCCCTCACCCTCTTCACACAGGTTTACAGCAATGAAGTCATTATGTGATTTTCTACCCATCCACAGATCCTAGCACAGTGAATAAGACGGATATATGGTTTCTAACTACACCCAAGGAGAAACTAAGGGAAACCTCTCACACAGCACAAAGGCTCAGGATCATGCACACTTACTCATTAGCAGACATGCTGTGGAATATTGCATACTATCTTCTTAAGAAATGTGTGGTGTCAATAGCCAATCATTGAAAGTTCTGGCCTGTAATATAGATTTCCTTTTCAACTCGGTCTCTTCACTTATCCCCATTGCTTTTGAGTTCCGGCATCTGGATTCTCTCTTTCATTCCTTCCTTTGTCCTGTCATGTCTGCAGTCCCATTCTTGCTGAACTGCTGACTCGTATGGCCCTGTGTATGAGCATGTGCTCAGGCCTTTGTCAGATGTATTCCCTGTTATCTGACCCGTTTCCCATCTATGCAACATTCCACTTGGGTTGTCTTTCTATCGCTTATTTTCAATAGAGCTACCATATATACGTTTTGCTTCTTAGTTCTCTAATCCTCTGATACTTTCCACACTAGGCCTCATTAGGCACCATGCCAAACTGCTGTACAGATGCTAATGATACCTTCTGTGTCCTGTGCTCCGTATATAAGTTTTTATATGTCACATTTATTCCATCCGATGTCACCTAATACCCCTAGCATCCCACGATGCACATGCAGTACAAATGTCAGCATGTTGCATACATGTTAGATGTTGTTTGCATTACCCCTTCCCTTCTGGCTCTCACATTGAACCCCCCCCCCCACCAACGGTGACTGTACCCTATCACACCATGTGCTACAACATGCCACGCTATGGCTTGTCACCCACCTGCAAGGTCTGCATGGGTTGTGTCCGTGTAGTGATGCAACTCTTGCATCATCTCCCTCATCAGACGTTGGGAAGTGGCAGCCTGAGACGACCCTGGGGCAGGGCATGGTCCACTCCGCAGCTCTGTTTGTGTTGTTTTGGTGCTTGTCCCCTCATCAGTGCTGCTGCTGCCTATGAGGTGTAGATGTATGTCATCTTCCACCTACTCACACACATCCTCTCCCTCTGTTTGTTCCTGTACAGCAGCCACAGGCATCTCTGCCCCTGTGTCAGCAGTTGGTTGTGTTGCCACATGGGCCCCATCACCCCCCATTGGGATGTCAGTGTGGCACACCTCTGCCATGGCACTATCATCCTGGTCCTCAACCTCCAACTACTGTGTGTCACCTGGGGAAAGCCAACATACACTCAGTAGAGTTCACATGCTGGTACATGGGCATATAGAGACACTTTCGCATTGTAAGGTAACATGCTGTCCCGGGGGCCACTCAGGACAGGTCAGAAACAAGCTAGAAATTCACTCTGGTTGTCATTGAGGGAGCTGCACGGGTCCATGCATGCAGCAATCACACAGGCCATAGGGTCACACATGTAGCTAGGTGCATACACGGTATATGTGTGGCCATATGGCCATCCATATTGTGATACTGCGGACCCTCTGGCAGAAAGAAAAGAAGTTTTAAATCTTGGAAAAAACAAGATTTACATGCAATTTCCTGAAGGTCCACATAGAGGGAGCAGGAGAGCAAGCCTGGAAGCAGAGGAACCACGCCTCTATGGGCAGGACCTTGAATCAGTTAGTCCCGATTTAAGGAGGGACAGAGCTGAATCATGCAGAGCAGATCGGAGAGACAGAGACGGCGCCAGAGTGAGCGTCAAAGCCGGACTGGAAAGAGCAGCTTGGAGAGATGGAGTCACTGTCAGACCTAGAACAGCTCAAGGAGTTGAAGCAGCTTGGAGAGCAGGCCAGAGAGTAGGCCGAGAAGCAGACCAAGGGATAACTCATAGAGCAGGCCGAGGTGAAGGCCCAAGAGCAGGCCTAGAGGAAGGCCAGCTACAACTGGAAGGAGCAGCATTGCAGAGAGCAGCCAAGGAAGGAGGTGCTCTCCCTTCCAGCCTGAAAGGAAGCCCTATCCAGGGAGAAGGACTGGGATACAAGCTAAGGTGTAGCAGCAAAGCGCAGACAAACCAATGATACCAGGAGTCTGTTCAAAAGGTCCAAATCATTTATTTGTGCACAAGTCTCGAACCAGTCAATTTCAAAATGGCTGAGCAAAGTTTTCAAGCATTACAACAACTTTTATAGACTTCTGTTCCATTCTGGGTATAGCAAAACATTTCATTGGTCCCGGTAACCTCCCGTACCTCCCGTACCCCTTCCATTGGTCCCGGTACTGATAAGTTTATCCAATTATGTCCCTTCAGTGGGCATGACACCTGCATACCCCCCTTCTAGTCCCAATTACAATGGTCAGTTCATCAATCTGTAATCAAACCGCTGCTGATCGCTGGAAGTAGCGGTATACAAATGTATACTAAATAAAAATAATAAATAAACTTGTTACTTTCACACTCTCAAGGCCATATAGCCAATTTGTGCATGCAGAGGAGCAGGGCTCTGCAACTCATCTGTCAGCACTCCCAATTATTTCTTTGCAGATGTACTTTTTCTTATCAGTAACTTTTAAACATGTTTTTCTGTATTTTTCCATCTCTCGGTTCTGCTTACCTAAGCTAATTCAATACTTCTACTGAGTTCTATCTTATAATAGCAGCATATTGGGGGATGTGCAATCCTATGGGCCTCTCCACAGGCTTCACTTACAGGTCAAGCTAGCCATGCTGGCCTGCTTATGTCGGACACCGTGGATCACAGGCCTTTACCTGCCACATTCCCCCCTTTGATTAATCTCACCCTATTACTTAATAAGGTGTGAGAATTAAATCACCTTTTGAAGAATCACATCATGATTGAAGGATTTCGACTAGGACTAGCTTTGTATAAAACCATTATTTTAGTTGCGGTCTTCCGCTCTACTGTACTATCAATAGTGTTATGAATGGAACGCATACAACATGGGATTAAACATGGTAATAAGAAGATAACAGCAACAAGGATTAGTACTAGAACAATAAAAGTCTTAAATCCTCCCACCCATGAAAAGAGGTTAGCAAACCAGTTAGGAAATTTCAATGAGTGCCAAGTCTGTACTGGCACATAAGCATGTCTTTGCATATCTTTAGCAATTTCTTCAACTACTTGACCTTTATCATCTATTTTCAAACAGCAATTAGTTAAATTCAGTTTACCACATACTCCTCCTTCAGCTGCTAACAAATAATCAAGTGCTAAGCGGTTCTGGTATATAGCAGTGCGCATCTGAGTACTTTGTCTAGCTAAGAGCGTAAGAGCATGACTAGTTTCATTGGTTATTATTTCAACTACTGCTTGTAAGCGAATAATACGATTAATCATATAGATTGGAGTACGATAACCATACATACCATCATCATTCCAAGTGGCAGGCCCATAATACTCAATGATTCTTTCTGGTGGCCAATCATCACCTTGCCACTTCTCCCACTTGCCTATCTGTAAGGCTTCTCTCTTCTGTCTTAATGCTCTCTTGTGTCGGTGGGTAGTGTAAACAGGGTATCCTAATTGTTCTCCATGTTCAGTGTTTAAAAGAAAGAAGGAAGGTCTGATGGTTCCTAAGACACATGCTCCTCCCCAGTGTGGCGGGAGTTGTACATATGCTCGGTTTCCACAGATCCAATATAGGCCAGGTGGGGCTTGCCAGGCTTGGACTTTGGCAAGGTTAGTCCATAAACCAGCAAGTTCAGGAAATCTGGCTAATGGGTTAGGAGGTTCAGGGTGTCTGATTCCTGACCACCATGCTGTCTTTTTGGTCGTGGCATTATAGTACTTCTGGCTAAGACAGACCAGCTGTCCTACCTTTTGGGTGAACTGGGGTCCAGTTCTGGCATAGCAAAGACGTCCAACGATTGAGTGCGCTAACACCCATTCACTGGTAGTCTTGTGTAATTCTGTCTGATTGTAAACTAAAGAATAATTCAATTCTTGGGCTTCCCATGGCCATTGGTCTCCCATTTGGGTTCCGCCACAGAAATAGCAATCTGAGATCTTAAGACTAGATACTACTGCTCCAGCTAATTCTAGAAATAAATTCTGTGAAGGATGAGGGATCTCAAACTTATTTACATGCATGGCTTCATAAAAGGTATTATGAATATGATATTTGGATGACTTGTGGGCTTGGGTATTCAATCTGATATACACAATGGTTCCTGGATCTATTGCCCCTCCAGCAATACGTAAACCAAACTTGTATCCTTGTTTCCAAGCATAGGGATTGTGTATACGTAAATGTAAGGGGTTGCAAGCATCTTTCTGACATTTATCATTTGTGGTTGGCTTGGTTAAAGTAGCCATTCGTTTATCTATTTTCTCATCAGTTACACCAGTATTCCAGGTAGCATAAAAAAACACATTCCCAATACGGGCAATAGTAGTCTGCTGCTGGGGCAGTACTATAGCCTGGTTCCTTTTTACCTGTACACTTTCTCCATCCTGTGGCACCTTCTGGACACATATACTTATGGTCATTTCGATACGCTTTCTCCCATGTACCACAGGTGGAATAACTATCTCTATTAATAGCATTACATGCATCAAAATTCAAAACAGCAGGTTTAGTAATGTCCTTAAGTGGTGGCGTAGCAGCTAATATAGGTCCATCTGCATCCTTCCATCTTATTTCCAACGTGTAATAGGATGGATTTTGATGCGGATTATAGCATGCTTTGATTTTGCCATGAGTGCAAACATTTAGTTCAGTGGTGTTATAGATACACCGAGTTACTGTTCCCTTGCAGGTATAGTAAGAATGATAGAGCAAAGTCTGAGTTACTTTCAGTCCAGTTCGAGTAGAAGTAATGCAGGCAGTGCATGGAGGTAGAGCATAAGTCAGTTCAAAACCTCCAAAGAAGGCAACCAAGGCAAAGCAAAAGTAAAGATGCATGTTGATGTTGATTGGAGTTCTTCTGAATCCTCAGCTTGCTGATCTTGATCACGACGGTCTTTTATTCTTCGTCCCGTTTGCTAATGAAGCAATTTAACGGGTGCTGAGTGTTGATTGAAGATCCTCAAGTTGTCCAGTACACATTAACCAACTTATTAGCAACTTCAGTTCGCTGGTGAAGTCTGGTTTAGTCAATGTAGTCTCAAAGTGGTGTGTCAAATCACACACAAATTGGGTTCGTTGAAACAAAGCTGTTGCTGCATGGAAAACAGCAATCCTCTTCGAAAGACTTGGCTACTGCAAAGCACTTGTGATGAAGTGTCTAAGCTGCTGGTTGCCGTCTCAGAGTAACTCGCAAGGGTGCATCAAGATGCTGTTCTGCTGTCCACTGCTCTGGTTCAGGATCAGCGGCGGGCTTGACTCTGCTGTGGTGGATCCAGGCGTCGATCTCGGCTACCTTTACTGCAGTTGGGGTAGACAGGATGACGGTGTACGGTCCTTTCCAATGGGGTTCCAACGGTGTCTTCTTCCAATCTTTGATCCACACCGAAGTACCAGGCTGATAGGGATGCAAGGGTTCCGTCAAGTTGATAGGCAACTGGTCTTGGATCCACGTATGGAGAGTCTGCAGAACAAAACTAGGAGCTAGGAGTTCTTGTCTGGTTACTTCTGAACCAATCTGGGCTAAACTTCCTTTGACTCCCTGCACTATTGGTGGGGGTTTACCATACAAAACTTCAAAAGGGGAAAATCCTGTTGACTTTACAGGAGCTGAGCGTATTCTGAGTAAAGCTATGGGGCGCACTTGGGGCCATTTCAAGTGTGTCTCCTGACAAAGCTTGGACATTTGGGCTTTTAGAGTACGATTCATTCGCTCAACTTTCCCTGAACTCTGGGGTCTGTATGCAGTGTGGAGTTTCCATTGTATCTGCAAAGCTTTTGCTAACTGCTGAGTAACTTGGGAGACAAATGAGGGTCCATTGTCTGACCCTATTACTGCTGGAATTCCGAACCTAGGGACAATCTCTCTCATTAAGACTTTGGTAACTTCTCGGGCTTTCTCAGTTCTGGTTGGGAATGCTTCTACCCACCCAGAGAAGGTACAAACTAATACTAATAGGTAATGGTATCCATTGGCTCTTGGCATTTCGGTAAATCAACTTGGAGGTTGTGCATGGGGGTGACACCTCCTGACTGAACTCGGGGTGCCGTTATAAGGCCTTGCTTGGCATTATTTTTGGCACAGGTTAGACATTGACGTGCTACTGAGGCTGATATGGTTGTCAACAAAGGGATGTAGAAATGTGGTCTGAGTGCTTTCTCCATAGCACTCTTCCCATAGTGGGTAGCTTCGTGGAAAGCTTTGACAAAGGATGGTCCTAACAGTTCAGGAATTACTATTCGTCCAGGAGGTTGACTGCCCTCTTCTGGTGGCAGCTCAATCCATCCATCTTTCAGTATTCCATCTTCTCTGTTACAGTAGTAATTCAATTCTTTGGTGGTATATCGTGGTGTCCATAGATTCAAAGGTACTGGAAACAATGCTGCTTGCATTGGCATAGCTTGTGGGGCAATCTGTCCTGTCATAGCTGCTTGTCATGCTGAGGCATCTGCAAATCTATTTCCTCGGGCAACTTCTCCTTTTCCTGCTTGATGTCCTCTACAATGCATGACAGCTACATGTTTTGGGGCCCAAACTGCATCAAGTAACATCAATATCTCGGGACCATACTTGACTGATTTTCCTCCGGATGTGATGAGTCCTCTTTCTTTATAGAGAGCTCCATGGGCATGCAAGGTAGTGAAGGCATATTTGGAATCTGTATATACATTTAGCACAAGTTTTTCTCCTAACAACAGTGCTCTGGTGAGTGCTATCAATTCGGCTTTCTGGGCTGATGTGCCTGAGGCTAGAGCTGATGATTCAACTACTTCGTGTTGAGTGACGACTGCATATCCGGCACAGCGTCATCCATCGAGGATGAGACTGCTCCCATCAACATAATAGATTTGGTCAGGATTGTCTATGGGCACATCTGTCAAGTCGGGTCGACTGGAGAACACAGTTTCCATGACTTCGATACAGTCATGTTCTGGGAGTTCTTCACTGATGGGTATCAAGGTGGCTGGATTCAAGGCATGGCTCACTTCAAGTTGTATCTGTGGGTTTTCACATAACATGCTCTGGTACTTCAACATTCGGGAATTGGTGAGCCAATAATTTGCTTTCTGTTCCATGAGAGCAAGGACTGCATGTGGCACAGTGACTCGTATGTTCTGTCCTAGTGTGAGCTTGTCTGCTTCGCTCACTAGTAGCGCTGTAGCTGCAACTGCTCTCAAGCAAGGTGGCCATCCTTTGGCCACAGGGTCCAATTGTTTCGATAGGTATGCTACAGGTCGCTCCCAATTTCCCAATTTCTGAGTCAACATGCCTAAGGCATTTCCCTGTGCTTCATGTACAAACAAGTGGAAAGGTTTGTGGACATCTGGTAGTCCAAGTGCTGGTGATGACATCAATTCTTCCTTTAACGTCTTGAAGGCTGTATCCTGCTCAAGTCCCCACTCCAGTGGCGACTTTCTCTTCTCCTTTTGTGGCTTCATACAGTGGTTTGGCAATTTGGGCAAAGTTGGGTATCCAGATTCGGCAATATCCTGCCGCTCCCAGAAAGGCTCTGACTTGCTTTCTGGTTGTTGGAGTTGGAATTCTACATACTGCTTCTTTTCTTTCTCTGCCTAATCTTCTGCTTCCTTGGGTAATACGAAAACCCAAGTATTTCACTTCTTTTTGGCATAGCTGTGCTTTGGCTCTGGAAACTTTGTATCCAGCTTCATCTAGTAACTGCAAGAGGTCTTTGGTGGCTAGTATGCATTCATTTTCTGATATGGCAGCTATCAACAGATCATCCACGTATTGGAGAAGCACTCTCTTCCCCGGGGCTACTGGATAGCTTGAAAGGTCTTGATTCAGTGCAGCACTAAAGATGGTAGGCGAATTCTTGAATCCTTGGGGTAATCTTGTCCAGGTGAGTTGGCCCCTCTTCCAGAGATGGGGTCCTGCCATTCGAATGCAAACAATATTTGACTTATAGGGGCTAATCTTATGCAAAAGAATGCATCTTTCAAATCCAGTACAGTGAAATGGGTAGCTTCAGCAGGTATCAGTCCTAGAAGAGTGTAAGGATTGGGTACAACTGGATGTATAGTTTCAACTGCATCATTTACTCTTCTTAAGTCTTGTACTGGGCGGTAATCCTCCGTCCCAGGTTTCTTTACTGGCAAAAGTGGAGTGTTCCATGGGGATTGACATACTTTTAGTAGGCCATACTCGAGCAATCTTTGTAAGTGGCGATGAATGCCTTCAATTGCAGCTCTTGGGAGAGGGTACTGTTTGACGTGCACTGGTGTAGCACTAGGCTTGAGGGTTACAATCACTGGAGCTATATGCTTGGCTAGGCCTGGGGGACTGCCTTCTGCCCATACTCCAGGTGGTGCATCAATACTTTTCAAAGTTTGTTCAAAATAGGTGTCTTGGACAGAATCATCAATGTAGTATCTCCATTCTTCTTCTCGGGGAACTGTCAGCAGCATTATTCCTGCTGGTTTGGCTTGGGGATTTACTGTCATTTGCATTTCTCCTTGTTCAGAGAAGGATATTTGTGCTTGAAGCTTGGCTAACATATCTCGTCCCAGTAGTGGCACTGGACATTCGGGCATGTAAAGGAATTGATGAGTTATTTGCTGTCCTCCTAGACTGCATATTCGATTTTGGAGAAAAGATTTTGTGGCTTTGGCACCAGTTGCTCCTATAATGGTGACTGCTTTTGTAGAAAATGGGGCTATCTTTTTGTCTACTACTGAATGTTGTGCTCCAGTATCAACCATAAAGTCCATAATTTGGTCTCCTATCTGTATTCCGACCATAGGCTCCTGGAGACCTAAAGCAAACTGGGAGCCCGGTCTGTCCTAATCCACGTCATTTTCATCATGGGTCGTTGTGGCCAATGCTTGAATGGCTCCTCCTCCTCTTTCTCGCTGGAATTGTTCTCGCCACTGATGACTGCTGTCGTCATCTTGCTGGGCGTCTTCGAGTTGCGGGCACGTATCTCTCCAATGTCCTTCCTCTCTGCAGTAGGCGCATTGGTTCACGCCTAGCCTCTGGGTCCGGCCTCCGCCTTGACCCCGCCCTCTTCCTCTGCTCCTTCGACTAGGGACACCTCCCCTTTTCTGTTCAACTATGGCCGCAGCCAAAAAAATCAGCTTTCTTCTTCATCTTTCTATCACATTCTCTCTGTCTTTCATTATCACGATTCACATACACTTTATGAGCGACTTCCAATAACTGTGTTGCATTCATGCCCGCAAACCCTTCTAATTTCTGTAATTTACGTCTAATGTCTGGTTGAGACTGGTTTACAAAAGCAGAATTCACCATACATAAACTTCCTGGTGCCTCGGGATCATAGGGAGTATACATTCTGTATGCTTCAGTTAATCTTTCATGAAAATCTGCTGGGCTCTCATCTATACCTTGGATAACTCCTGCAACTTTGGAAAGGTTCATAGCTTTTTGGCCCCTCTTTTCAGGCCTTGTAAAAAGCCTTGGCGAAAACGAGCTAGGGCTGTGGTTCCTTCTTCTGTATTTGGATCCCAATGGGGGTCCTCATTCGGGAATTCTCTCTGGGCTGCTTCCCGACGGTCTATTATATTCTGCCCTGGTCCCGGAGCTACGGGGTTCTCTGCCATCCATTCAATAGCTGCTTTTCTAATTCGTGCTCGCTCTTCTGTCGTGAATAGGGTAGTCAGGAGCTGGCAACAATCTGGCCAAGTGGGTTGGTGAGTTTCCATAATAGTAGTTACTAATTCTGTCAGCTCCTGGGGCTTACTAGTATAGGAGGCATAATGCGACCTCCAATTTAATAAATCAGTTGTAGAGAAAGGGATATACACATAAGTTAGGGGTCCCGCTACCACCTCATCATTATCATTCTTTACGGGCACTCCCGGGACTTGCCGTAAGGGAAACATTTTGGCCGCTGTAGGTGTCTTTTGGGATCTAAGGGTTATTGTTGTAATTGTCTTTGAAGGGGTCACTTTCTTTTTCCCAACAGGTTTCACTTTGGGTATATCTTTTACTGGCGTGCTGGTGCTAGCAATCGCTTGTACACTGTCCTCCTCATCTGGGGCATTCTCTTTTTCTCCTTCTTCTACCTCCGCTTCTAACTCACTTTTTATAACCTCCTCTTCTTCTCTTTCAGCTAATAATTCTTCCTCTTCCTCCCCTCCGGGAGGTGGGTCAGGGGTTGGGTCCCGCTCCTGCTCCGGCCGTCTCTGGGGTACTGGGGCAGGACGCCGGGCTACTCTTATTGGACCTGGGGTTCGGGGCTGCCTGAGAATTATTTCTGGGGAATCAGGATCTACCAGGATGGGCTTCTTTCTGGCTTTCTTATCCTGCTCTTTCATTTTAGGCTGTTCCGTTTTCTGTCTAGAATCTGTTTTAGCTAACATTATTCTGCACTGTTCCTCATAACAGCGCTGCGCCCAGGGGGGCGGATCTTCACAAATACTTAACCAGGAATCTATATAGGGGTACTGATCGGGGTGCGCTATCCGCACTCTACGGTGTATTGACTGAATAATCTCTACATTGAACGTTCCCTCTCGGGGCCAGATGGGGTCTAGATCGGGCCACTCCCTAGTACACAGAATCTGCAAACGGGCTGCTGTCATTTTAATACCATAATCTCCTGAATATCCCTCTTTAAAATGTGCGATCATACATTCTAATGGAGTGTTTCTAGTAGACCCCGCCCCTCCCATTTCGATGTGTGCGCGCAACAACAGACAAAAGGGAAAAGGAGGTCGGACCGTGGGTAAGGGGTCCTCACGGCCCTAGAAACGTATAAGGAATACAAATAACAAGACAAGACGACAATCGCTTCCCCTTTTCGCGACCTGAACGCGGTCGCCCGGTCAGGAAATGCGCTACTCAGGGGTCCGCCTTCACTTGGTCCGTGCTGCCAGACCTCTCATTCACACTTCGTTCACACAATCATGCTAGCAACGTATCCCAGAATGCATTCGTTTCTATCTATTCTGACTAGTCTTCTCCCAATTACAAAAAGGATGGGGGTTTCACCCGGCGAATTCCCATGCGGGGTTACTCGGCCCTTCCTTGAGAGGTGATCAAGCTCTCTTACCAATTCCCAATATCTCGAGATTACAAATTCCAAATTCCAAGTTCCAATGGCAGTACTGCTATTTCTATTTCCGTCTAGACACCAAATCAAAACTATACTCACCGGATCCGGTCCTCAAACTTCCCAAGCAGGCGCATGAGTTGGACCTCGGACTCCCCTCACTCGGGTTCGAGGCGTTGGCTCCAACCGGGCCCGGCACCCGCCGAGGTCCGACCAGCTCCCTCCGATACAAGGGACCGGTGGCGCCAGGGAGCAGCCCTCGTCGGAAGGGCGCGATCCCGGCAGGACCAAGCCTATAGAGGCGGAAAGTCGTGGTATATTGCCCTATATACACTTTGATTCCACAACTTCCCGGCCAATGCACCAAGAATATGTAGCAGCAAAGCGCAGACAAACCAATGATACCAGGAGTCTGTTCAAAAGGTCCAAATCATTTATTTGTGCACAAGTCTCGAACCAGTCAATTTCAAAATGGCTGAGCAAAGTTTTCAAGCATTACAACAACTTTTATAGACTTCTGTTCCATTCTGGGTATAGCAAAACATTTCATTGGTCCCGGTAACCTCCCGTACCTCCCGTACCCCTTCCATTGGTCCCGGTACTGATAAGTTTATCCAATTATGTCCCTTCAGTGGGCATGACACCTGCATACCCCCCTTCTAGTCCCAATTACAATGGTCAGTTCATCAACTTGTTACTTTCACACTCTCAAGGCCATATAGCCAATTTGTGCATGCAGAGGAGCAGGGCTCTGCAACTCATCTGTCAGCACTCCCAATTATTTCTTTGCAGATGTACTTTTTCTTATCAGTAACTTTTAAAAATGTTTTTCTGTATTTTTCCATCTCTCGGTTCTGCTTACCTAAGCTAATTCAATACTTCTACTGAGTTCTATCTTACAATAGCAGCATATTGGGGGATGTGCAATCCTATGGGCCTCTCCACAGGCTTCACTTACAGGTCAAGCTAGCCATGCTGGCCTGCTTATGTCGGACACCGTGGATCACAGGCCTTCACCTGCCACAAAGGAAGAGTTATCCGGTGGCAAGGAATACCCAAGGAGAAAAAGGTACTTTTAAAAGTTTTTATAAAAGTAACCTGAAAGAGGAATGGAAAACTCAGAGGCCTGGGGAACAGGGAAGTGCTGAGAGGGCGCGGCCAGTAGCCAACTGCCACAGGGGTGGAAGTGGAGAACAAGCGCCTCAGCAGCAGCCATGCCTCAGAGGAGTTACTCCCCATTCTAAAGGAGGAAAGACACCCAGGGAACACTTGAGCCTGCAAGAAGTGGAGGACATTCAGGCTAGGCCTCAAGCCTTTCCCAAAAGAGACTGCAGGGAGTTTAAAGGTGGAACAGTGGTTGCCTGCAAGTGCTTACCTAAGCCTAGCACAAGAGAGAAACAAAGGAATAACTTTTATCTGTATGATAAGGACACTTTTATGTCAAAAGTACCAGATAATCTCTCTAGGAAAAAGGCTAGTAATACTAGAAGCTGGGATAAGCGAACTTTTAATCCTGTAGCAGAAGAAAATCCAGGGTTCTACAATATAGCTAAAAACCGACGCCCCAAACTGACAAGCCAACATTGGAACACAGTATGGCATGCTTTTAGAAAGCCTGAATTCAGCCTTCCGGAGGTTTCAGATTCAGACCCCTCAGAGATGGAGTGGATGCCAGGGGAATCTGAGGTTAATGAGGCCGTGGAACCCATGGATTGTAATTATT
This sequence comes from Ichthyophis bannanicus, assembly GCA_033557465.1. Taxonomy (NCBI): domain Eukaryota; kingdom Metazoa; phylum Chordata; class Amphibia; order Gymnophiona; family Ichthyophiidae; genus Ichthyophis; species Ichthyophis bannanicus. The sequence continues at coordinate 1,470,440,721 of CM066031.1, forward strand.
GCACAATAGGAAAGTTTTAAGTTACTTGGAGCAACCAAATGTATGAAGAGAATACAGGATGCCTTATGTTTTGAGTTTGTGAAGATTAACAATGTTACGTTGAATGTTTTTGTGAATTGCACTTGATACAAGCAATGATACAGCCCTGTTATTTTTCTTAACCGCATATTTTGAACCGTTTGCGTAAAGGTGAAATAAATGCCTTTTCTTTTTCCCTACACTTGGCTAAATGTTGCTTTATTGGGAAGTTGACCACGAGGCTGACACAGAGGGCCGCTACCTCATGACCCTCGGAACAGGTCAACCCTAATACCCCTATTCTTATGAGCTCCCCAGCCCCGTGGAACCACTACGCCGCCACCAGAGGGGGCTGCGGGGGACATAAGTGGCGTAGTTTTGAGGATTTTTGCGGTACCCTTGAGTGTACAGGACTGTATTGGTAACTACACAAAAGAAAAGTAGAAGCTTTTTCCTTTTTGAAAAAAAAAAAAGAACTGAAAGTAAAACCCGGACCGTCCTGCATAAAGAAACTGGATTGGAAGAAAAACCAGGAGCGGAGCGGTTACAAAGGCCTGGACCGGAGTTAAAAGCAAGGAACGGAGTCCTGAAATCCGGACCGGAGCTGAAAAAAAAAAAAAGAGAAAAAAATCCATGAAGGTGGGAGATCCTCTGGTGAATCCAGGAATGGTGGAGCAACCCCTGGACGAGTGCATAGATTCCCCAAAGCTGATGCAACACTAGAGCAAGGTAAGGGGTATATAAACCTACCTAGTGTTGGATACCTGGGGAAGTCAAAAAAAGAAAAAAAAAAAAAAAAGAGAGGGTGTGAAAAAATATTGTGAAGAGCCGCACTTGGGTTTGTCTCTGTTTATTCCAACAGGTACGATGGAGCCCAAGGAACTGTGTGCCTGGATGGCACACCAGTTCAGCAAACAGGCTGAGCTGGCACAACAGAGCCAGGAGCAGGCGCTGAAGGCGGGTGAAAGAGCAGCAAATGCCAGTCATAGAAACTATGAACGCATGGCTTGCGCAACAGCGGGAGGAACTGGCTCGGAGCAAAGAGGAAAAGACATCACTCGCCGGAGGGTAAACCCTGAACACGGACACTGGTCTTGTTCAGACTTGATGATAGGGAAACTCAGTCCGAGCGATGACATTGATGACTTTTTAGACACTTTTGCTAGGATTGCGAATTCGGCTAAGTGGCCTGAGGAGCAGTGGGCAATACGCCTAGCCGCATCACTCACGGGTGAAGCGCTGGCGGCCTACAGGTTGATGCCCCCAGAACTAGCGAATTCATATCATGATGTGGTAACAGCGATTAGAGATCGTGTTGGTCTTACGCCCGTAGCGTATAATAAAATGTTTAGAGCTACCGTGCTTAAGGCAAATGAGACACCTAAGGCACTAGGCCACAGGTTACGTAGCCTTGCTTATAAGTGGTTACAACCCGAAAAGAGAAGCATAGGTACACTCATGGATGCTATAATTTTGGAGCAGTATATGAATGCACTACCTAATAGAGTGCAAAACTTTTTGATGCTCCAGAATTGTGGCAATACCACGGACGCCATAGTATTCACGGAGAGATACTTAGAGGCTGAGAAAGTGACACAGCCTAGTGCAAGCCCACGAATTGCCATGGGATTGGAGGCACAAGGAAGGGGAAGTCCCTCACGTCCTCCAGGTGGTAGGTGGCAGAGTAGTAAGCCCCTAGACAAAATGAATACGAGAAAATGTTTTGCTTGTGGTCAGAAGGGACATGTACAATACGAATGTCATGCACGAACTGCCTTGGTAGGAGAGTCACCAAGACTAATGCATGATGGGTTTTTGATCAATGTAAAAATACATGGTATAAGTGTACAAGCATTGTTAGATTCTGGAGCCGACCAGACCATGCTTTCTAAGAAGTTATGGTCGACCATCCAGGATCATGGACTCTCGGTTCCAGAATCACCCGAAGGATATGTGAAAATTAAGTGCGTGCATGGAGCAGCCACACGCTACCCCATTTATAAGTTGTGGATAAAGGGGATGGGCATTGTAAAAGAGATGCCAATGGCAGTGGTGCCAAAGTTACCGCAGGACTTGGTCCTGGGCCGAGATTGGCCACAATTTAGAAAAACGTTGAAGGAAGAGTTTTTGCCTCAAGTTAAACCAGATTCCACTGGCATGCAACCTAACCTTATTGAAAACTCTAGAGTACAGCGGAGTAGCCTTGCTGCTGCTACGGATACTATGATCCCTAGCCCACTGTGGGAGAAACCCCCGAAGGCCGTTGTGAAGGATCGGTCACAGCCGCCGCTCAAAAAAGTTTGTGCTCCGGTACTGTAAAACCTCCGCAAGAGCGCGGACGCCTCAAAGAGCATCGGCACAAGCTGCAGGCTATGACCTCCATAGTGCCGTGGATATTGTCATACCAAAGCGAGGGAGAACATTAGTGACCACGGACTTACAAATTGAGCTGCCGCCGGGATGTTATGGAAGAATAGCCCCAAGGTCCGGACTGGCCGCCAAATACAACGTTGATGTGGCTGCAGGAGTCGTGGACCCTGATTATAGGGGCGTCCTAAAGGTCCTCTTATGCAACTTTTCAGAAAAGGACTACGAGGTTCAAGCCGGCGACAGAGTGGCACAGCTCATTTGTGAGCGGGTAGGATTTCCTGATCTGGAGGAAGTCGCTATGCTAAATCCCACAAGCCGAGGAGTGGGAGGTTTCGGCTCAACGGGGAGAGCAGAAGTGGAAAATTTAATGGCCATAGGGACTGATCCACCCGAGGAGGACTTGGGCCCTCGCCTGGAGGATTGCAAAGAAAGCTCTACCCCAAAGCTAGGAGAGGAACTCTCAGTAAAACAAAAGGAAGATTTGGCCCGATTGTTGAATAAATATAAGGATGTCTTGACTCCAATGCCTGGAGAGACCTCGTTGGTGGCGCACGAAATTCATACTCCTCCTGGTAAAATTATCTGACAGCGTCCATACCGACTGCCGGAGGCAAAAAAACAGGAGGTCATTAACCAGGTGCAAGAAATGCTACAAATGGAGATAATAGAAGAGTCACACAGTCCCTGGTGCAGCCCGGTGGTGTTAGTACCAAAGCCAGATGGGTCTATGCGTTTCTGCATAGACTTTCAGCAAGTCAACGCGATTTCCACCTTCGACGCGTACCCGATGCCGCGTATCGAGGAGTTATTAGACCGGCTCGGGCAAGCAAAATACCTAACACATTGGACATGACCAAAGGATATTGGCAGGTCCCTTTAACGCGAGATGCCAAGCCGAAAACTGCCTTCAGTACACCATTGGGGCTCTACCAGTTTAAAAGAATGCCTTTTGGCTTACATGGGGCAGCCGCCACATGCCAGCGGTTAATGGATGTGATTCTTCGACCGTATCAAAATTTTGCGACTGCATATATGGATGATGTGGTGATCCACAGCGCCACGTGGACGGAACATCTCCATCAGATAGGCACCATATTAGAGGCTATGAGGAGAGCGGGCCTCACCCTTAATCCTAAGAAATGTACTTTCGCAGCGGAAGAAGTCAAGTACCTGGGTCATCTGGTAGGCCGGGGAACCGTATGGCCATTATTGGATAAAGTCGAGAGTGTCAGGAACTTTCCAGTTCCACGGAATAAGAAGCAGCTGAGAAGCTTCCTCGGGCTCATAGGTTATTATCGTCGGTTCATACCGCACTTTGCCGAAGAGAGCAACATCTTTACAGAGATGCTCAGAAAAAATGCCCCGAATATAGTACAATGGACGCCCGAAGCAGAAGCTGCTTTCCAAAGATTAAAAGGGAAGTTGTGCCAGGCCCCCGTTCTGCGCGGGGTAGATTTTCAGCAAACTTTCCTGCTACAAACTGATGCCTCAGAAACCGGGCTGGGTGCCGTTTTATCCCAGGTACAAGAAGGAGCAGAACATCCTATTCTGTTCCTTAGCAGAAAACTCTCATTAGCGGAAAGAGAAAATATGCCACAATTGAACGCGAATGCCTCGCTATCAAGTGGGCCATTGAGGCATTAAAATTTTACCTCACCAGGAGGAAGTTTGTCCTCATTACAGACCATGCCCCCCTGAAATGGCTGCATACCATGAGGAACGAAAATGCCAGGCTAACCCGGTGGTATATGGCTTTACAGCCTTACGACTTTCGTGTGGAGCATAGAGCTGGGAAGCTACATTGTAACGCTGACACCATGTCTCGTATTACGTGCTGCGGTTGAAGAGTTTCCCCCAGCCCGTAATATTTTGAGAAGGGGGATATGTGATACTGCGGACCCTCTGGCAGAAAGAAAAGAAGTTTTAAATCTTGAAAAAAAAACAAGATTTACATGCAATTTCCTGAAGGTCCACATAGAGGGAGCAGGAGAGCAAGCCTGGAAGCAGAGGAACCACGCCTCTATGGGCAGGACCTTGAATCAGTTAGTCCCGATTTAAGGAGGGACAGAGCTGAATCATGCAGAGCAGATCGGAGAGATAGAGACGGCGCCAGAGTGAGCGTCAAAGCCGGACTGGAAAGAGCAGCTTGGAGAGATGGAGTCACTGTCAGACCTAGAACAGCTCAAGGAGTTGAAGCAGCTTGGAGAGCAGGCCAGAGAGTAGGCCGAGAAGCAGACCAAGGGATAACTCATAGAGCAGGCCGAGGTGAAGGCCCAAGAGCAGGCCTAGAGGAAGGCCAGCTACAACTGGAAGGAGCAGCATTGCAGAGAGCAGCCAAGGAAGGAGGTGCTCTCCCTTCCAGCCTGAAAGGAAGCCCTATCCAGGGAGAAGGACTGGGATACAAGCTAAGGAAGAGATATCCGGTGGCAAGGAATACCCAAGGAGAAAAAGGTACTTTTAAAAGTTTTTATAAAAGTAACCTGAAAGAGGAATGGAAAACTCAGAGGCCTGGGGAACAGGGAAGTGCTGAGAGGGCGCGGCCAGTAGCCAACTGCCACAGGGGTGGAAGTGGAGAACAAGCGCCTCAGCAGCAGCCAAGCATCAGAGGAGTTACTCCCCATTCTAAAGGAGGAAAGACACCCAGGGAACACTTGAGCCTGCAAGAAGTGGAGGACATTCAGGCTAGGCCTCAAGCCTTTCCCAAAAGAGACTGCAGGGAGTTTAAAGGTGGAACAGTGGTTGCCTGCAAGTGCTTACCTAAGCCTAGCACAAGAGAGAAACAAAGAAATAACTTTTATCTGTATGATAAGGACACTTTTATGCCAAAAGTACCAGATAATCTCTCTAGGAAAAAGGCTAGTAATACTAAAAGCTGGGATAAGCGAACTTTTAATCCTGTAGCAGAAGAAAATCCAGGGTTCTACAATATAGCTAAAAACCGACGCCCCAAACTGACAAGCCAACATTGGAACACAGTATGGCATGCTTTTAGAAAGCCTGAATTCAGCCTTCCGGAGGTTTCAGATTCAGACCCCTCAGAGATGGAGTGGATGCCAGGGGAATCTGAGGTTAATGAGGCCGTGGAACCCATGGATTGTAATTATTGCACAATAGGAAAGTTTTAAGTTACTTGGAGCAACCAAATGTATGAAGAGAATACAGGATGCCTTATGTTTGAGTTTGTGAAGATTAACAATGTTACGTTGAATGTTTTTGTGAATTGCACTTGATACAAGCAATGATACAGCCCTGTTATTTTTCTTAACCGCATATTTTGAACCGTTTGCGTAAAGGTGAAATAAATGCCTTTTCTTTTTCCCTACACTTGGCTAAATGTTGCTTTATTGGGAAGTTGACCACGAGGCTGACACAGAGGGCCGCTACCTCATGACCCTCGGAACAGGTCAACCCTAATACCCCTATTCTTATGAGCTCCCCAGCCCCGTGGAACCACTACGCCGCCACCAGAGGGGGCTGCGGGGGACAATATCTACAGGATGTGTCAGTTGCTTGCAGAGGACAGCATGTGGGCTTGATTAACAGAGTTGCATTTCACACATGAGTCACATGTGTATGGTAAGCTTTTTTTTAATGTTTCTTGTTACCCCCTCAGCAATAAGAACATGCACCCAGACCACGAAGAATCGTGCCTTTTCCCTATATGCAACAAACCTTTGGAACGCCCTACCTCCAGCAATCTGGGCCATCTCAGACCAGTCAGCCTTTAGGAAGGCCTTAAAGACATACTTATTTCAACTAACATAGAACCATCCACCCTAAACAAGGCCTGGTGCTATGACTCCACTGTCCAGCTTTCCATCAGTTCTCCCTCTTGCTCATTCTAAGTCATGCCCCCGTTTAACATTTAATGTTATAGCCACCTGTTCTTAATACCTGTATTATACAGTTCTATGTAATTTCCTGTTCTATATAAATTGTTCAATTGTTATTGTTTCATGTTAAATGTAAACCGTGCTGATCTTAAAGAGTGCGGTATATAAAAGCAAATAAATAAATAAATTCTTGGGACTCTAGCTATACTGCGTCATCATTACACCATGGCAAAGTACTTTCTACTATGGGTGAATGGGCAAAGACCAATATTGTGACTGTGATCAAATGTCTGATAGGGGAGCAGCAGTACAGGATACAGACGACATGTTATGAGGGGGAAAGGCACGTACATTTATCAATTAGGTAGATGGTGTGATGTCACATTTATACACTTACCAGTACTTGGGTAGGCTGTGTCCAGCTCTGGGGGAAGTCCATGTATGTAGATGGACCCCACTCTCTCTGCCAACTGTTGCTCAAGGGCAGAAAGTTCTGCCCCACTGGGTCCGTCACCACCTGTGCCCAATGCATGCTGGCGCTCCGCTGTGAGGTGTACTCGTACACCACATTTTATATCATTGTACCTCTTTCTGAGGCTCTCAATGTCCCTGGGTGGTCCACCAGCCTCACCAACTGCTTCCCGGATCTCCTCCCAGACCATGTTTCTTGTGTTCAGAGGTGTTTTGCACTGAGGTGCCCATAGAGCACATCATAATTTTCCAAAACATTGGCCAGAAGGATGTCATTTTCCTGCTGGGTGAACTGCATCACCCTCTTGCGCATCTCTATAGGGACACACTTCCTTTTCCTTTTGCCAGGTAGGGGCTTGTCATGGTGCTCTTGTGTTTGTTGAACCACACCAGATGGCCCAGCCTGTTCCTCTTCTGGGTTCTGGACCCCAGACTGCTCAAGGGGCTGCTCTTCATGTGTTTTGTTACCTTGGTCGGTTAATATCCCCTCTTGCTGCATATTTCACCTAGTTAAGAGCAGTAGCACGTCTCCAGACTGAACACTGACTTCCACCACGTGTCGCTCCTACACTATGCTCTACACCGTTTGCGCATGAGCAGCATGCCTCGTGCACGTGCAGGGTGTGGTGCGCATGTGCAGGGCGTGGTGTGCACTTGCAGGGTGCATACGTACAGAGCGCCCTTCCGCGTGCACATGCTGGGGGTGATGTGCATGTAAATTGCACTCTATGCATGTGCAACGTGCCCTGCATGTGCGCTGTCATCACCCTAGACTGGGCCAAAGGCCTAAAGGTGCAGGGCTGCCAATGTTAGTCCTTAAATAAAGAATTATACTACTCTTGTCCACAGCTTGGACTTCTGGGACTTGTAGTTGTTTCTCCTTATTTAAAGACAGTAGTGTGAAACCGATGGTTCTTTTTAAAGGCAAACAAGAAATTTATTTATCTTCCCCAAAAGCACTAAGGCTCAACACAAACGTTAGGATTCTTCTCCAAGCAATACCATCAGGAAATTATACACAAACTAGAATGGAAACGGCTTCATAAGCCTTTTAACATGTGTAGCTGTTTTCATCAAATGTTCAGCAAACAAAACATAGCTTCTTCCTTCAAGCAAAGCAACATGTCCATTTTTGTTGTCTTCTGCTTCTTTAGTAATTCGAATACAAATTATACAAGCATCCTTTCTTATTAGAAGCGGTTCCTAGCATTAACCCAGATAGGTTAACTCACCCTGTTTCTTCAGTGTTTTCTTGGTTAAAGACTTTTTATCAGAAAGCTTTCAATCTGTCTTCTGGCACAATGAAAAGTCCATTGCTAATTCCTCAGTTATAGAATCCTGCTCAGGACAGTCTACCTGCATCTCTTCCTGCTCTACAGCATGTACGTCTGACTCTGAGCTTTCAGGAACTGTTTCTGGCTTAATGCTCTGTAAGAGCTCCTGGACTTCTCTCCACAGGTGCTCTCCACAATAAGGAATGTTTGTACCTGGAATGTGAGGATTCCTTCTCTGGATCAACTGCCTCAGTTCTTCTAACTTGTTCAGCCCTGGTTCTTTCCAACAAGCTGGGTTCTGGTCACTTCTAGCTGTGAGTTTGTCCACCCTCCTTTTGGCAGCCTGAACTCTTTCAGCTGGTCCACGTACCGTTTGAACTGCAGCCTGACCCTCATCAGCAATTCTCCTAGCCACACCTTGGCTGGCTTCAGGACTAACAGCCCTCCTCCTGTAAGCTTGGCTTTCTTTATGGCTGCTACTTTCACTGCTGAGCTCCTCAACGAAAGCTTCACCGTTCTCCTCCCCGGTGATCTCCTTTCTGCTCCCCGGTGCTGGCCCTTTCCTTTTGCTCCCCTGGGTTTATAAGGCTGTTTCTTAACTAGCGTACACTGCTTCCTACTCAGGTGTTTTTCATTACTCCCCAAGCCTGCACTTAGATTAGCAGAGCTTGGGTGTGGCCTGACTTCAGTGACTGTGTGTTTTCTTCCTTTACCTGCACTCTGAAAGCTGTGAATTCCCTGCCTTCTCTCTCCTTAAAGGTATATTTACAATTTTCCTCTATTTCCATGGGCTCAGCAGAGCTCTCCTCATCACAGTGCACAGCGCCTTCCATGGCCAAGAGGCGCCATTCGCATCAGAATACACATTGAGGTGCATTCTAGGTGTGACACGTGGTGCATAGACTAATAATGTCCGCACATATGCCAGTACTCCAACCTATGGAAAAATTATGCTGCGAGAGGGTGACAATAACAGCAGGCCCATGATCAGTCGAGCGGCGCACTATGCCTGCGGAGTGCACACACCACACGTGTAGGGTTCCTCGTTCATGTGCAGTGTACCTCGCCCATGTTCATGGTGCTATGCACATGCGCATGGCATTTCATGCAGATGCAAGGCGCCCTGCGCATATGCAGGACACGTAACGCATGTACAGTATGTCTTGCACATTTGGGCGACATCATGCTCATATGCAAATGGGGTTATTCAGGTTTTATGTGTACCACAGGCTGCAAACCTTATTTCTATCCAGACATGTACTTGTGCTATTAAGTACTGCAATGATTCTCATAGAGCGAATTGCAGGCGACAATACCAACACATGGACAGCAAGTCTGTGAGCAGTTGCAAGTCGCTGTGAAACTCAGGTAGGTGTGGGACGCAAGTGCATGCCGTGTTGCACCTCTGTTCCACACCTTACACATACGGAAGGCACCTTGCATCTGTGTTCCACACATGCGCATGCGTAAGGTGTGAAACGCAAATGCAAGGCGCATTGCGCCTGGGTTCCGCTCCTTCCACATGCACAGGCATGTTGTGCCTGCATTCTGTTTCTTCTGCATGCGCATGGCACTGGAGGGGCCCTCACAGAATCGACTTAGCGACACTGCTCATGTGCGATGCGTTATGCACAGGTGTGTAGTGTTTGTTGTGATCATTTCTCCATCTCCTTCCTATCTGAGGCAGTGTGCATTTGCAGAAGCTGTCATCCATGATGGCTCACCTTGTCTTTGCTGCAAGTGCTGTTCAGTGGTTGCATGGTGAAGGAGAACTGCGGTTGCCTGAGGAGGGAGATGGTGTCCAAGGGAGGGTAGCAATGGGCAAGGGTCCAGTCCCGCAGCAACACAGACCTGTAACTGTGGAGGATTCACAGGCCGGAGATGGGGCACCATGTTGCCATAGGCATGCAAAAGTGCGCCCCCGACAGCCTCATCTCTACAGGCCCAGGGCCATGCTCCAGGGCATGTGTGAGGACCAGGTCATCTCCCTCTACCATCTGAGCACAGCAGCAGAGAGCTCTATGAGGATCTAAGATCTGACCTCGAGCCTCAGACTGGCTAGTCTCATGCCATATCAGGGTTGGTCAAGCTCCTGAGTGCCCTACATTTCTTTGCCTCTGGCTGCTTCCAGACATCAGTGGCTGCAGTAGGTGGAATGAGCCAGTCCACCTTCTCACGCTGTCACCACCAGGTACTGCAAGCCATCATCAGCCGGGTAAGGAATTACTTTGTATTTCCTAAAAGTAGGCAACAGTGGGGGGCCATGAACCAGGCATTTGAGCAGATTACAGGTATACCACATGTGATGGGAGCTATTGATTGCACACATATTGCCCTGGTCCCACCCAGAGACAGGGAGGAAGTGTTCTGCAACCGCAAACACTACCATTCCCTGAATATGCAGGTTGTATGTGATGCAAATATGTATATTCTGAATGTGGTTCCTAGGTTTCCAGGGTTCACCCATGATTCCTATATCCTGCATCATTCAGCACTATTCCAACAGTTTTAGAGTGGACAGTATGGGGAATGTGTCCTGCTGGGTGGGTATCTTTTCTTTCTACTATGCGCATGCTGTCAAGGTGATCTGGGGTGCATGACCACTATCACAGATGGGCCAGGGTCACAGGTGGTTTTGGGTGGCACCTTTATGTCTGCGTATCTCATGCTGCAGACAACACATGGCCTATTGTAGGAGCACTGCAATTTTCTATGACATTCTACACACTCATATTTCTGCAATGGCACATCACAGCACAGCCATAGCATCCATGACTTTCTGTGGCTGGGCAGCAGTTGCACATGGTACCCCCTTGTTCCCTTATTTAAGTTTTGGTGGTGGTAATCTCCAATGTCTGGTACCTGTGACTACTATCTCAGCATGTCACTCTCTGCAGAATGATGTTCACATCCCTTTTTGTGTTTTAACATTGACATCTGTCTGGCATTTGTTGTGACTCTTCTATTTGTGATACCATGCACCCATGATGTTTATATCGATATTCCTCTCTGCTGCTCTATTTGACAGTCATTTTAGCCTGTGCAGATATCTGCACATGTGCTGTGCTCATCATGTCCTATTCAGCAGCATGTTGTCAGCAGCACATCTGCTGGTTACACCTCGCATGACCTGGATACCCACGTATACATCTGATAGATTTGGTGGTGTATCTCTAATTGTTCTAGGTATGGTTCTGTCCTTCATAGCTGGTGTTCATGCATTTTATGTTTGGCAGGTCATTTATGTGTTGGTGATGGGCATGTATATGTATGTTGCCATCATTACTTCTTATCTCTGGTATGTCTCGTGTTCGTCTGAGAGGCGGTGGATATGGGACACATGCCATCAAAAACTGCTATGTGTTTATATAATTATTGAATATCTTTGATGTTACAGCTGCATAATTTGTGTGTGTGTGTGTGTGTGTGTGTGTGTGTGTGTGTGTGTGTGTGATGGGGAAGGGCAAGCTGCAATGGAGAGATACCAACATGTACATACAGACATTGTGTTTAAACATATGTTATTTGTACTTTCTACTTTTCTTCCTGCAGGTGATGCTGAATATGGGTGTCGGGCATGGTTGCTGATCCTGTGTGTTTTCTATGGTCACTTGCAGAAATGAGATACAATGAGACCCATGCCTCCAGCCGCTCTGTCATCGAGCGCACCTTTGGCGTGTTAAAGAATCGCTTCAGGTGTCTGGATAAGACCTGCGGGACCATACAATACCAACCCATGACTATGGCACAGATAATTCTGGCCTCTTGCATCCTGCACAACATTGCTCTCAGGTACAATATCCCAGTCAACATTAATCTGGATCTGAAAGATGATTCAGCGTGCCCTCCTGTACATGGGTGTGGAAACACACGTGTGGGCACAGCAATCTGGCAACGTCTGATTGAGGAGCTCTTTTCATGTAAGTACTATGTACGCAGGGAGATGCATATGTGTACCAATGTGCATGCTAGCCTGTGTGCTTCAGGACGACATCCTAACATATGTTGTTTGTGACTATATAGAATATGCTTGCCAGACTGTCACTCCTGCTGGTGTGGTGAGGTAACTACTTTGGGCAAGTGGATCTACATTCAGCCAACTGTATTACAGATCCATACAGATGACAACATGGCAGTTACGTGTGACTGGTACATCATACACAGTCGGATCAGAGGTATGCATTTAACATAACATACATGCATAGGTTCCACAAACATAACTGCCTTCTGTGCTGATGCTGTTGTGTCACTTGCCATGCATACACTCTGGGCACAGGACAACATTTGACATTTTATTTATTTATTTTTATTTATTTTCAGTCTCTTTTATAACGCGCTATTCTACATCAGTGCGGTTTACAATGAACATAAGAGTTGCACATCTCAATTTCGTGATTTGTGCTTACAGTGAAACAGGTATAATAACTTGGGTATACATTAAACAGGAAAATTAAACTTGGGTATGCATTAAGCAGGTATAACAGGTAAAATAGGGTATAAATAACCAGTCCCTTAACAAGGAGACACGATGAATAAATACAGTCTACTTTATGCAACAATATAATGACATGTGTGATGTTACCTTGTATTACGACCTATATTGCTCTAAAACTATATGGCATGCAGACATATACCCCATATCTATAAATTAACATCTATATGGTCATCTTTATTTCAGCAGTTGTTAATTTGACACCTTCGTTTGGCGGACATTACCAACTAAGATGTGGGTGTACAGAACGGATAGGAGTTGTAGTGTTGAATATTGCATACACTTTTTCATTACATTGTGGAGGCAGCCAACATAATTGTATTCTTGCATCGGCTGATGCCATTGCTCCCACTAACCTCAAATTTGTGACAGACAGGGAGAATGCTACCAGGTGCATATGTGTTTTACATTACAGAGTGTATGGATTATGAGTCACATTGTACTGATATACTGTGCAGGCATATGTGCAGTATTTATTCCTGGGATGAGGTCTGATCAGCTCTTTACAGATGACCACAGTGCTTTTGGTACATTTCAGATGCTGCCCTGTGACTGATGTGACATGTCATGCATTGTGTTTTGTGCTGATAAATGACATACGCTTTGTCTGATGGCAAATCTGAATGCCTTAGCATTCATGTTTGCCACAGGACAGTATAGTTTTTACAAAAGGCAATGATGGTTTCAAATGCAGAAAGACTACTGCAACACATTTCTAAAACCACATCTGTGTGTGGGATGACAGCTTGGACACAATAACATCTTCAACCAGTCCCTGTCCAACACATGCACCACACAGAAGATGGGCTACAAATTTGACCATGTGTGACTAATATCATCATGCATCTTGTATGTGATTTGCTGGTTTGGTACTCAGAGTTCATTGAGAGGTCAGTATCTGGTAGCACTGATAGACATGATGGGGACCTATGACATACCTGTAATACGTGCCCATGGACATGTCTATGTGCATGTGCAGATGTGAATATACTCTGTACTGATAGTTTGTAATGTCCTACACCTTCAGTGTGAGCTATGTTATGGAAATGTCATGGTTGAATGTTAGACATTTCCTACTTGACATATTAATGTTGCTGTCACTGGGATAGTACCTCATGATGTGTGATGTATGTCCTAAATACCTTCCTATTCCTTTTTCCACAGAGCATCGCCCACACACAACAAAAGTGAACTACAGTGCATCTGTGGTCACCATCACCCGCATGTTGGAAGGCAAAGCAACAACATGAGATGATCCCTGAGAAGGAGTGGCATACAGTGATGGAACTTAGGTTGAGGAGCACATGCCTATGCTGGACATTGGTATTCAAGTGGGGAATTGGTGCATGCAGAGGGTGCACACTAACCTGGTGATAGGATCCACTGCCTGGGTGGCGTGACTCCTTGCCACAAACAAGTTTTATCATTCGCTGACTATGGATTCTCCCATCATCATCATAAGACGTCACACCTCAATGTGCACACCCATGGATACATAAACAGACTTTGAGAGAGCTGTGATGGTGCACACACCATTTGAGATGTGGAGACGGACTACTGGTAGCTAAATGTCCAGTAGGGGAAACACTATCCACTGAGTCCTGCCACTCCAGATTGTCATCTACCTTTTGATTGTTTTACCATATCACTGCCATGCCTCTATGGATGACCTCTAATGTTTTGGCCCAACAGAGAATCAAACTGGGTGTGTCGCAGCAGAGAGACATTGTATATGTGTTCTATTATTTCCTTGTCACCCTTGCACTTGGCTGTGACACACTGTTGCACATCCTCACAAGGTGGACCACAGCAACATCTTTGATTTGTGTTTGTCTATAGGCAGGAGTGATACTATGCATATAAGGTATCACTGTGTCATGTTGTGAATTACACTGTGCATATGCATGTGCATAAATATGTTGTGACACAGTGACATGTGATGATGTGCATTTTGTGATGCTTACTGCACCATAGTTTTCATGTTTGTACACCTCACAAAACATTTGGTCCAATAAAGATGTGATTTGCTTACAACTTACACAGTCGCATGTGTGCTCCATCCTATGTCTCTCATAACAATGTGCCACACACATAGCAAGACCAATTTTCTGATGTAGCTTGAATTGTGCATTGCATTTAGATTCTTGTACCTGTACAGCTCATGGACATACGGCTAACGTTACCTCAGAGCTATTGTAGTCTGCTGCCTCAGCGCCTTTGAGAAACATTTTTTGGACTACTGTGCCAACACGTGCTTCTCTTACCTACTTCCATGTCATCATTCTAGATTGTGTCCCTGATTTTTGAGGCCATTTCTACAGTAAACTGGGCTAGTTACCAGTGTAAATGGCTTCTGGTTGTTTTTGCCACAGCACATACTCATGTGCAGGCCGCCTACAATGCTGTTTAACCCACTAACACGCGCATATGCTATATGACTGCCATCAGGTGTGTTGGGGGCATTGTGTGGTAGGGCATGGGCACATAACATTGTTGGCATGTGTCAATGTTTTGCTATGCTGTGCATGGCAGCTTGGCCCTACTTTTCACCATTTATCTTTCTGCCATTATATCTTAGCAGTTATCAGGTTCATCTTAGCTGCCTAGATCCTGCTCCCTCTCAGTTGTGTGGGCAGACACATATGTCAGGGCTGGCCCACATATGACCACAGCATTGACATCAGGGTTAGACAGTTTCCGGTCATAGAACATAAGAGCATATCACTTTGCCCCACCTAGATCAAAATCCTTGAAACATACATGTCTGAGAATGACATCTATACATGTGCAAACATTCCATGCAGGTATGTTGGAACATCAGCCATGTGCCATCTGCAATTTTGGAATTCCAGTGCTGATGCAGGACACTTCCTTGCATACCCTCATGCTCAGTCACCACACTGACACCCCAGATCACCAATGTCAGTACTGGCCAGTGTGGAGCTATCTGTTACAGAGATTTGTGTGAGCAGCACAATTGAACAAATATGTTATCCATATTTCAGTCATTTGTGTGACACAACATGTACATAAAGATGCACACCACTGATGTCTAGATGTGTGTGCAATGTATTTGTTCATGGTGCGACTGCACCTTGAATATTGTGTGCAATTCTGGTCACTGTATCTTAAAAAGGATATAGCGTTATTAGAAAAGGTACAGAGAAGAGCCATCAAAATGGTAAAGGGGATGAAGGATACTCCTATGAAGAGATGCTAAAAGGTTTAGGGCTCTTCAACCTGGAAAAGAGATGGCTGAGGGGAGATATGATAGAGGTCTATAAATTAATGAATGGAATGGAACGGGTAAACGTAGATCAATTGTTTATGTCATCAGAATATAAAAAGACTAGGGGACATGCATTGAAGCTACAGGGTAACCTATTTAAGACTAATAAGAGAAAATATTTTTTCACTCAACGTGTAATCAAACTCTAGAATTTGTTACCTGAGGATGTAGTAAAAGCTGTTAGTGTAGCTGGGTTTAAAAAAGGTTTGGACAAGTTCCTAGAGGAAAGGTCCATAAACCATTATTAAAAGGGACCCAGGATATCACTTCTTGACCCAATACAAGCATTGAGGAACCTATGTCTTTTGGGGAGACTGATAGGTACTTATGATCTAGATTGCCACTGTTGGAAACAGGCTACTGGGCTTGATGGACCTTGGTCTAACCCAGTATGGCATATCTTATGTTCTTATATTCAGGGAGTCCCAGCCATTGGGAAGGCACATCATTTGTCTTTCACCTTGTCCTTTCTCAGAGGTAGCTGTGAAGTGCATATATATCCACACACATCATACACCTACATAGTCTTAAAGAATGCTTTATGACCTGTGGTTCACTCAGTGCTCCATGATAGAATGTAACCGTTGGCAGCTAGGTAACACAGTGTCTGTGGCATACATGGCATGTGTACATTCTGTTGAGCCACCTATTTGTTGTACACGATCCATAGCCCTGTGACACGTGTGATTGTCAGCAGCACCCCTGGTGCACATGGGCAACACCTATACTGGAAAATTAGCTTTACACTTACATTTGACTCTTGCATAATATACCAGATGTCATACAGGGCCAATGGAGGCCTATTCTACATGTTTAATTAACAACACCACTGCATTGATTTGAAGTTCCTACTGCCCTCACATTGTCTATGACTCACACATAGCGACTCGGTGCATGTTACTCATCCAGACCCTCTACAGCTACTCTTCTTCATAACATACTGCAAACGGTGCAATAGTGACACAGCAGGTGTACGTTGTGTGTACATGTACAGTACATATTGGGCCTCACAAACACTAAATGCATTCCAATGGCCCAGTCTTCATGATGTCCACATTAGGTACACTCACAGGTGATGCAGCAGTGCCCCATATTGTTAGGGGATGTTGCATGGGGTGATGTCTCCACCACTGTGCTGCTGCATTATGGCCCACAGATCCAAGCAGAGAAAACAACATAGGTGTTGCGGTGCTAGCAAAGCCACATTCTAGCGGCCCATGGCACGGGTCCAGCTACATGTCAGCTCCTGCATCCCTTTCTGGCTTGTTTTCATGATGTGCACAAATAGTATGCCACAGCCAGGTTCACCTGAGATAACGTACTGGTAGCATTACATCCCCATCTGTGAGGGCTATCAGGGACATCGATGGCCTAAGAAGTATTTGGCACTGGAGATCACGGTAGAGGTGCAACAGATTGGTCCCACATGTGCCTCCATGGAAACACACCATCCAAAATGCATCTGATGCTCTCTATACACCTGCACTGTTTTTGCACAGTATGCATGTGCTGGATTGTATGGCTTATACTAACAGGCAGGTATGTGATAGAGGGCTTGTCATGGATGACGTGTGTTGGTTGCCTCATAATACAAAATGTACTGTCTAGACACACTCACATGTGAATCAGGCCTGCAGAGCCTAGGAATGCATTGGGGGACATACTGAACAATGCACACAATGCAGCTCCTAGACAGGATCTGTCCTGCGGATGAGCTGTAGACATAGCAGTGAATGTACATGGGACATGTTGGAAACATACTTGTCTCAGCTGCTGCATCTCCACACTCAACATAGTCTACTCTGGCATAATCATGATGACCATAGCTCACTTGTCCATCAGTTCCTGAAAGGAAGAAGCAGGTTGGACTGCAAATAAGCTGAAACATCACAGGGAGATACAAATATACATACATATGTTCCCTTTATTGGAAAGTACTTCCATTACAGTTGCTGTGCAAGGTTAGCATAGTGGTTAGAGCCGTGTGTTTGGACACATTAGAGTTCAATTCCCACAAGTTGCTTTCCATTATTTTTCTTCTGTGCTGCTGCAAATACCATACAAAGGTATGCAACTTCAGCACTGCACCAAACACCCTTGTATCTCTTCAGTGTGCACTACATTATGCACTCCATCCAGGCTACCTGTCATGCATTGAGCGCAGCCTCAGCTGAGGCGCATTGGTGTGTGTTGGTAATATGAACGCAGTAGATGCATAACCCGCACAGTGCGCAGTCTTGGGGAGACTGAGCCCTGACTGTGTGTGTCAGTCTGGGCCTCCATCGCAGATATATTTTACATACAGCCACATCCTACAGGGGTGACGTGGTTCTCTCAACCTGCTTCGACATTGTTAGCAGATAACTCCTTAACTAGCAGATAACTTCGTAACTCCTGGCATAGCAGATGTCTTGCAGTGTTAGCATATTTGTTTGTGCACTGTGTTTGGACACCACAGAGGGCCAGTTCAATTCACACATGTTCTTTCTTAAGAACATAAGAACATAAGAAATGCCATACTGGGTCAGACCGAGGTCCATCAAGCCCAGTATCCTGTTTCCAACAGTGGCCAATCTAGGTCATATGTACCTAGCAGTTTCCCCAAAAGACACAGGTTCTGCAGTGCTTGTACTAGGCCAAGCATTGATATCCTGGGTCCCTTTTTAATAGTGGTTTATGGACCTTTCCTCCAGGAACTTGTCCAAACCTTTTTTAAACCCAGCTATACTAACAGCCCTTACTACATCCTCCGGTAACAGATTCC
This sequence comes from Ichthyophis bannanicus, assembly GCA_033557465.1. Lineage (NCBI taxonomy): Eukaryota > Metazoa > Chordata > Amphibia > Gymnophiona > Ichthyophiidae > Ichthyophis > Ichthyophis bannanicus. Next base: position 1,470,459,232 of record CM066031.1, read on the forward strand.
AGAGTTTGATTACACGTTGAGAGAAGAAATATTTTCTCCTATTTGTCTTAAATAGTTTACCCTGTAGCTTCATTACATGCCCCCTAGTCCTTCTATATTCTGATAGCGTAAACAATTTATCCACGTTTATCCGTTCCACTCCATTCATTAATTTATACACCTCTATCATATCTCCCCTCAGCCGCCTCTTTTCTAGGTTAAAGAGCCCTAACCTTTTTAGCCTCTCTTCATAGGAGTAGCCTTCCATCCCCTTCACCAATTTGGTGGCTCTTCTCTGTACTTTTTCTAATAACTCTATGTCCTTTTTAAGATACGGTGACCAGAATTGCACACAATATTCAAGGTGCGGTCGTACCATGGAGCGATACAGAGGCATTATAATATCCTTTGTTTTATTCTCCATCCCTTTCCTTATGATACCTAGCATTCTATTTGCTTTCTTGGCCGCCGCTGCACACTGGGCGGAGGGTTTTAACATGTTATCCACGATGACTCCTAAATCTTTTTCCTGGGTGGTGGTTTCTAATGTGGAGCCTTGCATCTTGTAACTATAGTGTGGGTTGTTCTTTCCTAGGTGCATAACTTTGCACTTGTCCACATTAAATTTCATCTGCCATTTGGATGCCCAGTCTTCCAATTTATCCAGATCCTCCTGCAGTTTTTCCATTCTGCTCTGGTACACATACCATCCAAAAGGGTGCGGGTTCAGTCAAGCCCCGGGCACCCTTGCATATATTTTGTGTTAGCTTTCTTATGTATGCTGTTTTCAATCCAGGCAATCTAATGGTCTGAGTGTGTGACCTAAGCTGTGGCTCACATCCCACTTACCGACTACAATATCAGCTGGCAAAGATCTATCACCTAATGCCTGTACATCCATCAATCTTGGGGCACCATACATATTAGGTCCTCAGGGCGTCTTATACTGTCAGAGCACCTTCGATTGCGGCCCTTATAGACCTTTGGCGCGTTGATGCTTGTCGCCTTGCCATTGGATGTTACGTTACCGCACGGTAAGTGGCCAGCGTGCCCTGTACCACACGGTACTTGGCCGGAGCACCCTGTACTACACGGTATTGACCAGGGTGCCTGTACCATATGTTATGTGGCTAGGGTGCCCTGTATCGTGAGCTAAATGGCCTATGGATACCTTTACGCCGCACTGCCCACATCCTTATATGATATCGGTGACATTAGTGCTGCGCTTACTGCTGGTGACGTTAACGCCGCTTAGTAAACATACCTACAAATGAGTTTGCACCAAAGACTTATTCAGAGGCACTATCACCGCCTTTCTTCGGATGGCCATTCCTCTCCCTATGCACCCAAGCATCCTTCTAGCTTTTGCTGTCACCTTTTCTATCTGTTTAGCTACCTTAAGATCATCAGACACAATGACGCCTAGGTACCGCTTTCTTTTGTGGACAGAAGTACTTCATCCTCTATACTATATCGCTACCTTGGATTGCTGAAGCCCAAATGCATGATCTTGCATTTTTTAACCTTAAATCTCAGCTGCCAAATTCTAGACCATTCTTCAAGCTGAGCTCCCTCCTCATGTTATCTAACCCTTCCTGGGTGTCTTCTCTATTGCAGATTTTGGTATCATCCACAAAGAGGCAAACGTTACCCAACAACCCTTCCACAATATCACCAACAAAGATGTTGAAAAGAATGGACCTGGGGCACACCACTGGTAACCTCCTTCTCCTCAGAGTGAGCTCCATTTATCTGTACCCTTTGTTGCCTCCCACTCAACCAATTTCTAACCCAAGCAGTAACTTTAGGGTTCATCCCTAGGATGCTCAGTTTGTTTATAAGTCACTTGTGCGGAACAGTGTCAAAGGCTTTACTGAAACCTAAAGACACCACATCTAGGGCTCTCCCTCAGTCCATCTCCTTGGCCACCCAGTCAAAGAAACCAATCAGATTTGTCTGAAAAGACCTGCCTCTGTTGAATCCATACCTGCCTTGGATCCGGTAATCCATTGGACTCCAGAAACCTCACTATTTTCTGTTTCAGCAGCGCTTACAATATTTTACTCACCACCGAGGTTAATCTAACCAGCCTGTAGTTTTCAACCACATCCATACTTCCGCTTTTGTGTAAAGGGACCATATGTGCCTCTCTCCAGACCTCTGGCACCACTCCAATGAGGCATTGAAAAGGTCAGTCAATGGAGCTGCTGGAATGTCCCCAGGTTCCCTCAGTATTCTCAGGTGTATCCCATCTGGTCTCATCACTTTGTCTACTTTAAGTTTAGCTTGTTCCTCATGAACACAGTCTTCTGAAAATCGTTCAAGATGCCCCGTTGCTTCTGTTCCTGTTTGTGGGTGTTTTCTGAGATCCTGCTCCTGGCTCTTCATCTGTGAATACAGAACAGAAATATTTGTTAAGCAATTCCGCTTTATCCTCATCAACTTCTATATATTCCACCCCTTCACCCTTGAGTATGACAATACCACTTTTGCCCTTCCTCTACTCACTAACATATCTGAAAAATGTCTTATCCCCCCCATTTTATTGCATTGGTTATTTCCGCCTCTTTTTGAACTTTTGCTTTCCTGACTACTTTGCTAGCTTCTCTAAGTTTTTCCAAATATAGATACCTGTCTTCCTCTCTCTGTGATTTCTTGTATTTCATGAAGGCCTCCCTCTTTTTCTTCACCTTTTCCACTACCTCTTTAAAAAACCATAGTGGTCTCCTTTTCCTTACTTACCATTGCCCTTAAAATATCCCCTTTCAGATTTGCCCACTGTTTTTCTACACCGCTCAGCTGTTCCTCCTTGTGGTATTGGCCCATATTGGCAAAACTGGTTTTCCTAAAGTCTAAGACCCTCACTTTTGAATGGATTTTATCAGCTCTAGTACTAATATTGAACTACATCATCTGGTGATCACTGGATGAGAGATGATCTCCCACTATTACTTCAGAAACGCTTTCACCATTGGTAAGCACCAAGTCCAGTATGGCCCCTTCATGTGTGGGTTCTGTTACCAGTTGCCTGAATAGTTCTTCCTGTAGAGAATCCAGGATTTCCTTATTTCTAGATAATACTGCAGCAGGGATGTTCCAATCAACATCTGGCATATTGAAATCCCCTATCATTAGCACTTACCCTTTCCTGGCAATGCTGCATATGTCTTCTATTAACTCTCTGTCCTCCTCCTCTCCCAGTTAGGGAGGACTGTATATCACACCACTGCAAATAGATTTCTCTTTCCTTCTTTCTAGTTTAACCCACAGTGCCTCCTCTCTCCATTTTAAGCCCTGTATTTCCATAGCTTTAATATTATTTTTTTTAATTATTTATTTATGAAATTCCCAAAATATATCAAGAAAGGTTACACCACCTATTCTTGAAGCAATAGAAAGGCATACAGAAATAATCCAGAAAGATTCAGGATACAAACAAGAAAAATTATCAATACAGAAGAACACAATGCCTATTCTCTCTAGCCCACAAAAAGGGGGAATTCCATAGAAAACAAACTCAAATACAAGAAGAACTATGCATGCAGTCATATCTCGAAACCAAAAATCTATGAGCCCAAAGGAGTATTCTGACGCTTGGTGTTGATGAAGGCCAGCAACTGGGAGGGCTCAAAAAAAACCTAAGAAAAGGTTTGGTATTTCACCAAGCACTTGCATGGATGCTTAAGAAAAAAAAGCCCTCCCAGTTGCAAAACCCCTGGCCGAAGCAACAAAAACTCCCTACATCGTTTCTGCGTTTCTCTGGATAAATCAGGATAAATATGTACTGAAAGCCCACGAAACAAAAGTTTACCCTTCTGAAAGAACAATTTCAATAACCATTCTTTGTCAGACAATAAAGCGAAAGTAATCAACAATGTAGATGGTACTTGCGACTCCAATCCCGAATTTTCTATAATATCCGAAAGCTCTAATATGTCCCCCTGAATTTGATTCCCACCCGTCTCATTATGGGTCGAAGCCCGCCTAGCAGTTGGTAAATAATAAATTTTAACCAAAGGGGGGACCAGCTCAGGGGACACCCCTAATGTCTCTATGAGATATTTTACAAACATATCTCTAGGAGAAATTGTAGGCACTTTAGGAAAGTTAATAATCCTCAAATTGTTAGCCCGTGTTAAATTGTCCAAATGTTCAATCTTCATCTGTAAGGACAAAACAGTTTTCCTATGACCCTCAGAATATTCCTCCAAACTTATGACTTTATCAGAAACAGCCACACAGTCTGTTTGAAGCGCAGAGACTTTTCCTTCCAATACAGCCAGCGAAGCTGAAGATGTATTCACCTTAGTAGCCAGCAAAGAAACTTGTGGAAGTAAAACTTCACCCAGGGAAACAATTGCATTCCATATAGCTTCCAGTGTAAAATTCTGCAGTCTTTGTAAAGAGAAACCCTCTCCTAAATGAGCAGGGGACACAGTAGGCTCCATAAATGCCACGAGACTATCGGCACCCAGGGACGGAGACAACCTCTCCAACCGTGCCTCTCCAAACGCCGACGTGGATCTTAGTGAGCAAAGTTCACCTGATAACTCACTCTCCAACTCAGCAACCACAGCCGAACCTGTCCCTTGTGAGCACTTGCCGCCCACCTCGAAAGGAAGAGGCGATAACTCCAGGAAGCCGGGTGGCAAAGGCTGGTTGCGAGTCAACGAGGGCGCCGAGCTCAATATGGGGGAGACAGATGAAATGGATGCCGACACCGGGCACTCCGACTCCGGCAAGACGGCTGGCCCAACAGCTCCTCCCGTTCCTTCTGAGACCCAGGCAGTGCTGACAAGAAAAGGATCCAACGGACCCGTAACAGAAGACCATTTCGGCATAGAGGTGTCTGCAGGCTGTGACGGCAACGGCCCCGACTTCCCCTTTCGCTTCCTCCCCATTCAGAACAGCACATACACGGAGCAGACTGCTGCCGTGGCCATCTTGGGAACGCCCGCTGATATTATTTTTTATATATAGTGCCATTCCTCCTCCCCTTCTTCTTACCCTGTCCTTTCTGAATAAAGTATAGCCTGGTATTGTCTGTGAACCATGTCTCTGTTACTGCCACTAAATCCAAGTCAGCCTCTCCCATTAAAGCCTCAATATCTTGGATCTTATTTCCCATGCTACGGGCATTTATACAAATGGCTTTCCATAAGTTGCCTCTTTTACTCATTTCCATAAAGGTATTTAGTTTCACTTACCTAGAATGGCCATCCAAACCCTTTCCTCATGGACACATGTCCCTGGAGACACCTCCTCAGTGTGAGAGGGTTTTACATCACCTGGAGGACAGGTCCTAGCTACAGGATTACTTCCTACCACACCAAGGTGATGCTCTCCTTTCAGGTGACCTTTCTCCTCCATGGCAGCAGAGGTGGCCAGACTGGAGGTAGGACTTCAGTACTATGTCCTTGTAGATCTCGTCTATATACCTCTCTGTCTTCCTTAGCTCCTCCAGATCTGCTACTCTTGCCTCCAGAGATCAGATTCATTCCCTGAGAGCAAAGAGCTCCTTGAACCTAGTGCACATGTAAGACCCCTCACCAAATGGGAGAAAATTGTACATGTGAAACTCAATGCAAAATTTATTTATTTTATTTATTTATTTTATTGCTTTTATATACCGCACTCTTTAAAATCAGTGCAGTTTACAGATAACAGTTTTGTGCAGAACAAGGGGACTGTTATGCACTTACATTGAACGGGTGATACAACTTGGTTTACAACTGGGGGAGCTATCTACAGCTATCTACAACTATCTACAATATAAACATGAGATGACTGTCTACACAAGTGTTGTCTGAAACTTACAATTGTCCAGTAGGGTATATGGTGAGTGAGTTTGAGTTGCTGGGTTGTGAGTAGCCATGTCCTGGTCCTGTGTACTGCAAAAGACTGGATAGCCCCCATCTCACTGCTGGACTGCTGTCTGCATCTTTGTTTTAAGGTTTTCTTAAGATATTTAAGTTGTTTATTTACTTAAAGCAATACCTGATGAGGATAACCAGCTATACCTGAAAGTGAATTTGATTACCTCTGTCCCTGTAAGAGCTGATAAATCTAAGATTAGGGATGGGATGGGAGTCGGGGTAGGCAGGAGGGAAGGAAACACTTAATAGAAGCTGGCTTACTAACCCAGTGCCCTGACTGAGTCTTAGGGGTATGTTTACTAAACTGCGGTAATCGTGAATACCGCGCGTAATGTACGACTAACGACCGTTCGCACATCCCAACGCGCGTTCCAACGTGCGAACGACCGTTAACCGTACACTACACGCGTAACCCGCATTTAACGATCGTAAACCCCCGCGGCGCGTTAAAACAGTGCGGAAGGTGGAGAGTGGGCGGAGAGAAGGGGTCAATGGGCGGAGAGTGGGCGGAGAGTGGGCGGGGAGAGGCTCCCCCAACACCAACGCACTGATTATGTGAGCAGAATCCCAACGCGAATGAAAACCTGCCGTTAAAGGCATACTAAAGGGAAGAGAAACAATTTCCATCAGCAATGTACAGCAAAACCGGGGAAACCTACAAAAACGTGAGCATTGTGATACATGTGCACAGAACAAAATAGCAAACAGAAATGTAAAAAGAACATAACAAAAGCCAAAAGAAAGTATAAACCAGCTGTGCAGCAGAGATATCAGTAGGCAACTGTAAAAACAAAGTCCTGGGAAGCTACAAAAAACCAAATATGATTTTTGCAAGGGTCTATGGAGCGTACAGCCGTCCACAAATCATTCCTCAGTCAGCCCTGCCCTAAGTCCCCCTGGGACTGTCTGCTATGGTTGCCCCCTACTATCACCATTGGCCAGTTTGGTGAGGGTCCATCCCCGTATCCCGAGGTCAAGTGTGGGGTCTATGTGCACGTGTATCGCAATACAAGGTGAATGAGCTGACAGTAAACATGTGCAGAGCAGGGTGTCCGACTCACTTTGCCAGGTCTCCCATCTCCAGGGACCTCACTGTTCCTGTGGCTACAGTGTGGTGAAGCGGACACAGCCAGTACCTGCAAGACCAGAAGATCACGGGTTCAAACCCCAACTGGAGCACCCACCAACCCTGTTCCCACATTTTACCCACCACACAACAGAGATAGTAAAGACACCCCCTTATCCCTGAGAACCTAGGACAAACACCTATATTTTACCCGCCCACCCCCCCTAACCATGGGCAGTTCCCACAGCCGAGTCCCACAAATGCAGTCCCGGAGTGCGACACCTTAGCAGCTCATAGGCATTTGCCAAGAGAACGACATGTCAGCATGTTGGTGGAAGGGTACAGGTGGTGGAGGGGCCAGTGGCTGTTAGCCACAGCAGACAGTTGCCCAGCCATGTGCAGGCTGTCACGCCCACCGCAACACACAGGCCCTGTCGGATGTACAGTCATGGACTCCCTAGGGAATACAGCCTATCTGTGGCAACACAGTGGTGCAGTGCACACACACACAGTGTGTGCAAGAACAGAAGGTCACAGGTTCAAAGCCCAGCTGGGGCTACTGCCAATCTAGTACCCATATTTTGCCACAAATAAACCGTGATAGTAAGGACTAATCATTAATGCTGATAATATACGCATGGTTAATACGCCAATATTTAACCGCACTGAGCACAGACACCATAAACTGGTGCATAACCCAGAGCATAGTCCCCAAAATGCAGTCCTGGAGGGCCACACAACGGGCAGTTTCACAGATGCCCTAACTTATGCATAATGAGGAGCAAGGTACCATGGGTATAGCCCAGACAGTGTGGCCTGGCCAGGCTGCATCTGCACAGCGCATAGGGCAGTGACTGACATAGCAGTGCCAGGCCACCATCTACACAGACAGGGCGGCCGCTGTATGCCCTGCAGGGAGATCAATCTCACCCTGACTGTGCAGTGACCATGGCATGGCTAGGCATCCCCATAGTACCTCTGTTATGTGATATGTATGTGTCCCCGTGTGGGGGCCAGTCACTGACTGAACTGCGTCGTGTGTCTGCTGCCATCCCAGGTCTGGGTGCACGCATGTCCAACTAGATGATGCAGTAATGGACAAACTAGCAGACTGTCTGCAGCTGGTATGTGTCTCGATTGAATGCATAGCAGGGTGCAGTGGCTGAAGGGCTACCGTATTAAAATATCAGATAGTGTCTGGGTGCAGCCTAGCATAGACAGGCCTCCCAGTTGTCTGCCCCTGTGCCATGGATATGTAGAGCGCTGCAGTGACTGCACTGTAGGGTGTGATATCCACAGCATAACTGAGTTTGATGGTCACCCCTACTACCCTCATTGCAGGGAGGCGGAATGTGGATCTGAGGAGGATATGAGGAGCCCATCCCCTATCCCTGTGCTATGGATACAGGCCTTGTTAATGCTCACAAGGACCAGGCCAGAGCCCAAGGATGCTGAGGATCCCATATGAGGAGCCCATCCCCTGTCCCTGTGCTATGGATACAGGCCTTGTTAGTGCTCACAAGGACCAGGCCAGAGCCCAAGGATGCTGAGGATCCCATATGAGGAGCCCATCCCCTGTCCCTGTGCTATGGATACAGGCCTTGTTAGTGCTCACAAGGACCAGGCCAGAGCCCAAGGATGCTGAGGATCCCATATGAGGAGCCCATCCCCTGTCCCTGTGCTATGGATACAGGCCTTGTTAGTGCTCACAAGGACCAGGCCAGAGCCCAAGGATGCTGAGGATCCCATATGAGGAGCCCATCCCCTGTCCCTGTGCTATGGATACAGGCCTTGTTAGTGCTCACAAGGACCAGGCCAGAGCCCAAGGATGCTGAGGATCCCATATGAGGAGCCCATCCGCTGTCCCTGTGCTATGGATACAGGCCTTGTTAATGCTCACAAGGACCAGGCCAGAGCCCAAGGATGCTGAGGATCCCATATGAGGAGCCCATCCCCTGTCCCTGTGCTATGGATACAGGCCTTGTTAGTGCTCACAAGGACCAGGCCAGAGCCCAAGGATGCTGAGGATCCCATATGAGGAGCCCATCCCCTGTCCCTGTGCTATGTTAGCTGGGCCTGGTTGTGACTACGGTAGCAACACACATCCCCAGGATGCAGTAGGCCTCACCTCAGAGCGTAGCCCTCATCCTGGTGGTGTGGGGGATGCCCCAGACAGTCAATACAGGAGGCAAACCAGATCCCCAGGATGCAGTAGGCCTCACCTCAGAGCCCTAGCCCTCATCCTGGTGGTGTGGGGGATGCCCCAGACAGTCAATACAGGAGGCAAACCAGATCCCCAGGATGCAGTAGGCCTCACCTCAGAGCCCTAGCCCTCATCCTGGTGGTGTGGGGGATGCCCCAGACAGTCAATACAGGAGGCAAACCAGATCCCCAGGATGCAGTAGGCCTCACCTCAGAGCTCTAGCCTTCATCCTGGTGGTGTGGGGGATGCCCAAGACAGTCAATACAGGAGGCAAACCAGATCCCCAGGATGCAGTAGGCCTCACCTCAGAGCCCTACCCTTCATCCTGGTGGGCCTGGAAGAGCCCAGTGTTGTGACTCATTGGGTCATACCTTAGTGTACACAGATAAATGTATATGTGTATCGGCAGAGGCCACCAAAGGGTGACAGACCACTAATGTCAAAATGTGTTCCCACCCTAATAGGTTGAGGATCTCCGCAAGAAGGCACGGGAGCTAAGGGCAAGTTATCCACGTTTTGTGCAGCGAGTGCAGAGGGAGCGGCTGGCCCAACGGACAGTGAGGGCTGCAACATGGCCCTGTTGGCCAGTGGCTGACATGAACACTGGTTGTAAGTCACTGCGTTAACACATGTGTGAACATGGGATTGACACGTGTCCCCCTCTCCCACAGTGGATGCACGCGGTGCGGAGGAACAGGTGGCTCAGGACGACGGGGACGGTGATCTGCAAGAAGCAGAAGAGATGGATGCGATGCCTGGCCCTGAGGAGATGCTGTTGGAGCGCCACACACCACCTTAGGGGACTGACGACTCCCCGGAAGCAGAGGCGGGGGAGGAGGATGTGGGGCAGGGTGGGGGGCCGGCTGAGGTGGACCTGGAGCTGCCCCGTGCTGATACGGGGGGGAGGAGGAGGGGATGGGGGAGGGCAGAGGTGCTGGGGGGGCAGGGGGAGGAGGGGCAGGTGCAGGTGGCTCGGGCGGGCAGGGGCCCTGCAGAGGGTGACCAGCACAATGTGGCGCAGGTGGGGGATGGCTTGGGGGAGTGGGCTATGGGGGCGCCAGTGACCTGCACCATGGTGATGGCGGCACACACACCGTGGACGTGGGCATGGCACACATAGCTGAGGACATGCGCACCGTGGATGCAGCCACACAGACACGGGGAGACCTGTGTCTGTGTGGCTGCATGTGCGGGCTGCACGTGGCCACGGCTGTGCGTGCACATGCACACGCTCAGAGGCAGAACGCCCTTATCATGGGTCAGGTCCTGGCGACCCTGACCATGGTGGCTGACCGGCTACGCTTGCTGGAGGAGCGTGTAGCTGGGGGCGCGCCGGAACAGCCACTATGTGACAGGGGTCCCCGGGGTGTGCAGCGCGTGGATACGCAGTGCACACCCGCCCTGTGACAGCCCATGCCATGGCCTTCCCCACAGACGGAGGGCAGTGAGGACGTGAGGGAGGAGTGGTCTAGTGGTTAGGACAAGGTACTTCAGGCCAGAGGGCCGGTGGTTCAAGTCCCACCTGGGGACAGCAATCTCAGGCCGGAGGGACTGGGATTTCTAGTCCTATAGGCACTCCTTGTGGTCTTGGGCAAGCCACTTAACCCTCCATTGCCCATGCTCCCTGTAAGTATTAGTGTATGTGTCTCATATTCCCTCGTGTTAAATGTATCCCCCAATTGACCGCTTTGACCCGGTGAAAAGCGGGATATAAATACAGCTAAATAAATAAATAAATAATAAATAAATAAATAAATAAATAGGTCCGCCTGATTGGGATTGTTGCATGTTGGCCAATGAAAAGCCACACCGCCAATTTGTAATGTAAATAAAGTTTGACATTATTGCCTGTTAACTGTGCTGTCCAGATATCCCTCTGTGCTATGGGTGAGTGTTGTGTGAGAGACACATGAGGACACACACATGTGTGTCAGTGTAAGATACAAAGGGTGCGTGCAGGGTACTCCACACGTGTCATGCGTCTAGCAATACTACGCCCATTACATGGGCTGGTGCCACACATGTAGCACTGCACTTACATGTAACTGTGCCCTGGGGTCAGCAGTGGTGGCACCTGCAAGGCTATGTGCAGCATCTGTGATGGGTGCAGACCATGGTGGTGGATGGCATGGACACAGCAGGTGGGCTAATGGACACTGCCCACGTAAAACCATTTGCTAACCCGCTGTATCGTAACAGAGATCTCAGGCCTCACTAAGCACCATACTCCACAATTCAAAAGTTAACCATGAGGATATTACACAAACACATTGCACAGGACCACAAAGCCTGAACCACTGGGGAGAGACAAGAAGTGGCAATGCCACAGTGGAATCATTCCAAAAGAACACCTCCGCTCAGCTCCACGTGCAGAACATAGAGCATCAGCAAGCAGGTAAGCACTGGTTCAAAACAGGTAGACAAACATTAAAGTGGGGATCACCACAGCCTGACCTGGGATGTACAACACTGTACAAATGGAACTATACAGTAATGTGCACCTGTAAGAAACAAAGCGCTGATGTTAGTGATGCACATTTCCCAGAGTTTACCTATTCCTGATAGGACATGCAGTACAAAGGGAAATGTGTCTAACTTTGTGCACTTTCCTCAGCTGCAAGTGATCCCGCCATTTCCACCTGGTCCCTCCGTGTCCCCGGATAACCCTCCATCGTCTGCTGTCCATCTGTCCTCCCTTCCCTATTGTAGTTTCTTTCCGCTCTGTCCCTACATCTGCTTTAATATCCTAATCCATCTCTTATTCTCTTTCCGCATCCCTAGTTCATCCATTCATCTCTTACCCCCCCATCCCCAATCCCCAGGTACTCACCCAATACCCGGCCAATTGGGGATGTTTCCCCCCTCCCACACATGTTTACCACCTCTCCACCTTACCCTTCCATCCCCATCCCATTCTGATCCTCCCCCAACATCAGCTCCCTCCCAGTTCCAGCCTCACACAGCATTCATTCCCTTCTAGTCCCTGCAGCAGCACATATCCATTCCTGGCCACCCATCAGTCCAGTTCCAGTCCAAACCCCATCAACCCATCCCCAGTCAGCCCCCCATAGCCCATTGCCAGTCCTACCCCCCCTCCATCAGCCCGGAGCCCATTACCAGTCCAACCCCCCGCCTCCAGCACCTACAGCCCATCTAATGACATGCCGCCCCCCCCTAGCCTCTGCCCGGATGTTCCCTGCCCCCTGCACACAGGGATAGGATGCTGCAAACAGCTGTTGGCTGCAAATGCTGGGTAGTGTGTGCTTGCTGGTGTGCCCCCTAAGAGCAAGTGGGGCATCCCATGCTGGGAACGCCATCTGGCATAATAGCTCACATTGGGCACCCCCCAGGGTCATGCACGTGTTGGCTTTGCGTAACACTGTCCCCCCAAACAACACAGGAGACATGACATGTGCGTCATCCGCATCTTATGCGTTTATTTCCCATGGCCCCTGCCCCTGCCACGCCTTGCGCGGCCCCTCCCACCCTGTGCTGATGGTGGCTGTGCTGCCGCCATTGCTGCCGCTCCCTCCACTGCAGTTGGTGGAGTGGGTGGTGGTGGTGTTGGCATCACCCCCATGTGCGCTGCGATGCGCTGCAGGCTCTCGGCAATGCTCTCCGCAGCTACCACAAGCCTAGGGACCTCCATCATGGCCCTGGACACCATACGATTGTGTCTGCATTGCGCATGCCTCTGCCGCCGCTGTTCCCGCAGACACGCACGCAGTAGATGCCGTATACCTGTGGAGACAGCAGGCAGTGCATTGGTGTCGTGAAACCTATCTCCAACCTTTGCGGCCACATTGTCAACAGAACACAGTGTGGGACTCACCCTCTGCATCCCTGTGTGCCTCAGCAGTGTGCGCCTGCATCTGCAGGATCACATCTTCCACCACAGAGAGCGCCGCTGCACTGGTTTGCTGCCCTGCCTCTGCATAGACGTTCCCGGTGGTGCCACCGGTGTGCGTGTCCCCTCCACGGGCTGGCTGAGGGATGGTCGCACTGTCCCCACAGGGGCGGGTTGGGGGAGCTCCTGTCTCCACGTGAGTCTCCACCGGTACTGTGTCCATGTGGGTGGACGCCAAAGGCTGGCTGTCCCCATGTGCCTCCTCAGCTGCATCAATGGCAGCTATATCACCTGTGGGAGACAAAACCATATAGGTCATATGCGTGAGGGCTGCCTGTCTGCACCCATCCCACTCCCCTGAGATCACATGTGTGTGGGTGAGCCACATGGGTCCTGTTGTGGGCCCCTCCCCGCCACCCCCCTCACCTATTCCCCATTGCAGGAGGGGGGCCTTCTCCCTGCGACGTCAGGTGTCTGCCCCACCAGTGCATGCTACGAGGCCCCCCATGCAGCCCCGTCAAACCTATCAGCCCTGCCTACACAGATCATGTTCAACACAGGTGCATAGTGCTGTCCTGTCGTCGATGTCAACACCTGTGTGGCCATGCTGCCCCCGCCAGCACTATAATCTCCCCACTGCTACACATTGACAGCCCCTGCTGGTATGGTGGAACCCTTCGCCTTGACACAGCACGCATCCACTGTGCCATCCACTTCCTGACCCCCATAGACATCCCTCCCCCAATATGTCCTGGCCCATAGGCTGGTTGTATGCCTGTGCTGCCCCCTGGGCATCATATTGCACTATGATGCCTCCTACACCCCTGTCCACTCTGTGTCACCCATACACATGTGCACTTGCAGGCTCACAATGGTACAGATCACTAAGACACTTACCTGCACCTTGGTGCGCTGTGTCCAACTCTGGGGGATGGCCATGTATGTACATTGGACCTAGGCGCTCGGCCAAGCACCGCTCCAGTGGACTCAGGTTGGCCACCTGTGCTTGGCCTCCTCCGGTGCCTTGGGCCCCTCTCCGCTCTCTCCCCAGCTCATTCCTGATGTGTCGTTTAATGTCACAATACCGTTTGCGGAGGCTTTCCACGTCCCTGTGTGGGCCATTAGCGGTTGCAACATCCGCTTGTACCTCCGCCCATGCTCTAGCACATGTTGCACCAGTTGTTGTGGAGCTCAGTTGGCCAAACAAAAGTTCATAGCGCACCAGAATGGCGTTGAGGAGTAGGTCATTCTCCTCCATGCTGAATCGTACTGCTCGCTTGCGGAGGTCCTCAGGGAGGGTGGGCCTGCGCCTCTTCTGCCCCATTGTGGTAGTGCCCTGTGAACATGGTGTGCCATGTAGATCTGATGGGCCTGGCCTCTCATCACCGTCATTGGGGGTGTCCATCGACGGCACCTGCTCTGCTCCTGCACTCTCTGACATCTGGCTTGTCATGTTCAGCCGGTTTGTGTGCTGAGGTGCGTGCCATTTGGTCCACATCAGCTTTATATAGGTCCCGTGTGGGTGTGGCTCTGATCGCGTTGCGTATGCGCGTTGCGTACGTGCGTTGCGTACGCGCGTATGACCGTGCTCTCCCTCTGCGCACTCACGGAGGAAATGCGAATATGTGCCCTACGTGATGCTCTGTGCATGGTTTCTGACTGGTCCCCTGAAAGTCATCCCTCGATGTACACAGTGCACGTTGCCTCCTCCTCTACTGCATGTTGTGATGGTAGGTATGACATATCTTTTTCTTTGGGGTACCCGTGTATATATGTTTTGCGTGTAACCATGCGCATTGGCTGCTGGCCGCGTCTTTTGTCCCACACTACGTACTATGTGCGTTCGTGTACGCGCGTGTGTACGCGTTTGGCGCCTCTGAGACATCTTGGTGTCTTCCATATTTGGTAGGCTGTATACCTCGCAGTACCTTTGCACTATGCTGAATCACAGGGACTTTTTTATCGCCATAGCTTTTCTCTGGAGCAATGCCGGGTGTACGCACGCTCTCTCTCGCGCTACGTTGCAGACTACAGGGGTTTGCAGAATGCAGGGTGTGGGGTGCGCTGGATGTTCCTGATTGACCAGGTGTGTATTGTTCGTGTGATTTGTGTTCCCGCCCTGTACCCTATTTCACAGCCACCTGCCCTACATCCTGTGTCTATCATGGCTCAGACTGTGAATGCAGGTGGTGCAGTCATTGCACTGCTGGAGCTAGCTGGGCTGCGCGTTCAGGCTGAGGGAGATGATGGTCCTGGGGCTGGGGCCCTGGGCATGGGTCCTCACCCGCTGCAACACAGGCCTGCAGCTGTGGAGGCTCCACAGGCGGGTGTGGAGGGACAACGGCGCCGTAGGCATCCTGAGGGGTGGCCACGCCTGCAACGCCTCTACAGGCCCAGGGCCATGCTACAGAACATCAGGGAGGACCAGGAAATCTCCCTCTACCGGCTGGACACAGGGGCTATTAGGGAGCTCTATGAGGATCTACGACCTGACCTCGAGCCCCTGACTGCCTGGTCACATGCTATACCGGGAATGGCCAAGCTCCTTGCTGCCCTACATTTCTTTGCCTCTGGCTGTTTCCAAACCTCGGTGGCCGCCGTGGGTGGGATGAGTCGGCCAACGTTCTCTCCTCGCTGCCTCCACCAGGTACTGCGGGCCATGGTCAGCCGGGTTGGGAATTACATTGCCATTCCCAACAGTAGGCAACATTGGGTGGTCCTGGGACATGCATTCCAGCAGATTGCAGGGATACCACATGTGATGGGTGCAATAGATTGCACACATGTTGCCCTCATCCCGCCACGCGACAGGGAGGTTGTGTACCGCAACCGCAAACACTTCCATTCCCTCAATATGCAGGTTGTCTGTGATGCAGTTATGCGTATCATGAATGTGGTCCCGCGTTTTCCAGGGTTAGCCCATGACTCCTATATCCTGCAAAACTCAGCACTTTTTGCCATGTTTGAGGCCGGTCAATATGAGGACTGTGTCCTGCTTGGTAGGTATTTCCCACATCCTGTGTATAACGACCATATGTGTTTCACGGGGGCACCATTGTCATCTGTGTCCTCTGCATGCATGACATGGTGCTGTTGTGTCCTTGTGCTGACTATTCTGGTGCTGTGACCCCAGCACGCCCTGTCACCTGGACTGTGCTCATGTATCTCAGCGCAGCAACACCCATCCCCTTGCCTAACATGTGCCTATTCTTGCCCATCTGTGTCACCCCGCACCCATGTGTTGTCGTCTCTGCACTGCCCTAGATGTTTACATCGCTATCAGCCTTTTTCATGGTCATTAGGGGCATGCATGGTGCAACTGTTTCACATATGTCGGGTTGTGTGTTGTGTCCATCTCATGCCCAATGTGCCACGGGATTGTGCATGTGGCAGCATGGGGCGGGGGGGCTTGGGGGTACACGGGGAACAGGACCATAGACCAGCTGTACAGTGTGTATGTGAGCTACTGATCCACCATGTCGGTGGTGGAACGTGTCAGGGATGTATGTGCGAACCTGCTATCACACATGTCTGCTGCATGACTGTTTGCTTTTGCCTGTGTGCGCTGACACCCCCACCTTGCCAACCCAGGTTGTGGTGCACTGACATATCACCTGTGTGCCATATCACATCATGACCCAGCGACTTGCACACCTGACCATCTTTCTACCGGCCAGTGTGATTATGTTCTGTCAGATGCGGACTCTGGTGCACCAGAATTGTGTGCAATGCTGTGCCGTCATATGTGTGTGACCATGTTTCCGTACTGTCCATTTGTGCATTGCTACATCATGGTTTCATTAGGTTATTCTTCTCACATGTGCCTTACTCCCATTTCTGTTTGCAGGTGATGCAGGATATGGGTGTCGCGCCTGGCTGCTGATCCCCGTGCGTCTCCCTCTGACAGGCGCAGAGATGCGGTACAATGAGGCCCATGCCTCCAGCCGCTCTGTCATTGAGCGCACCTTTGGCGTTCTCAAAAGTCGCTTCAGGTGTCTGGATAGGACTGGCGGGGCCTTACAGTACGGGCCCTTGACTGTGGCCAAGATCATACTAGCCTGTTGCATCCTACACAACATTGCTCTCAGGCACAATGTTCCAGTCGATATTAATGAGGATCTTGGGGTGGATCCTGTGTGCCCTCCTGCACCTGTCCATGTTGACACACGTGCTGGGATGGCGGCCAGGCAACATCTGATCGGGGAGCTCTTCTCCTGTAAGTTCAGCTTCTGCTGGTGACGTTTCTCTGGGTTAACCATGTGTGGGAAGGTGTATGGATTATGCAGCAGTACCGTGTCATGTGTCAACATGTCTGATGTGCTTTTGCCTCCCCAGGATGAGCACCTGCTTTCCAGGCCCCCAGAACATTGAAGATCATACTGCCCGATGCTGTGCTACGTGTGGGGTTTCTGTGTAAACAACTGAAACAGGCAGGTGACTCAGGTGAGTTGCAATACAGTGCGGTTTGCATTGCTGTCGCCATGGTCATACCCATATATTTGGGTTACTCTCCGCTGCCCCTATGGTGCTGCACTGCTCTCGGGCCCTCTTCCCCATCACCCTTAGGTTCGGTTTGTCACACATGTGGTGGGGCATGTGACAGGCCTGCCTGTTTACTGGCACCGCTGCTGCCGTTTGGTCCGGCCGCCATCAGTCAGCTGTTTGGTCAGGCACATGCTCCTCTTACGTTCGCTTGTCCCTGACTACAGCCCATCCACATGGCTCTCCATTGCCCTGTCCCCTTCAGGCCCTTACATGTCGCTCCCCTGCAATATTGCATTTGGTTTCCACTGCATGATATTTCGAGGGTCGTGTATGGACCGGTTCATATGTGCCTCCCATCACACGTGTGGAATGTGATATTGTCTGTGGACCCCTGCTCAGAATGTGTGTTTCATCCTGTTTAGTCTTTGGAGTGGCCTCACCTGGCACACAGCTGTGGTTATGTATGGTGACATGCTGTGGTCCTGTCTGCATCCATTTCTGTGTGCCTACTGGTGTTACGTCAGTTATTATATTCCAGCTGCGCTTCCCATCCTAGTGTTCATGGCTTTTCGCTCTCTCTGTTCAACGGTGTTTATGGCCTTCCTTCAATGGTACCTGTGGTCATGGTAACAGTCATCTATTTGCTTGTAGGTCCTTGCCGCTCTTATCATCCTCATCACCGTTGTGTATCATCCTTTGGTACATCAATCTGCATCAGTGTGATGTGACATGTCCGGTATGTTGCTGTGCACTGTCACCCTGTATCCTACACTGCTACCCTTGTCTGCATTTCATCTCTGTGTTCTTGAGGGGCCTGTGCCTGCTCTGCGTGGCGGGGCCACTCCTCTGGCCACCTCCGCCTACACAGGGTCACACATTTTCTCCTCAGCTGCCACACACCTTTGTTCTAGTACTCTAGGTGGCCAACACACTTTGTTCGGTGGCTTTTGGCAGCAACATGTTTGCGCTGCTTCCTGACACATGGGATGTCCACAGGGATGTGGGTCCAGTGACTCCCTACTGTCCCTCCATCAGTCACCTATTCATTTGTCTTTACCATGGGTTCTGTGTGGTGTTAGTACTACATCTGTCTCTGTTGCACGCAGGTCCTGCAGACACCACTTGGGGTCCCTAGGGCACACTGACTGTGTCCCACCTACCCTTTTTGGGGCACCGTGCCACATGGTTCTGTGAGCCAGCGTTCCATCTGACCTCTCCTATCCGTGTGTAACGCATATCTCACTTAGCATTGGGGCACCCTTCTCGGGACCATTCTGGTCATCTTTCTCATACTTCCTCTTGGGCTACTGTCTTTTCCTGTTATATTGCAGTGACGCACACATTCATTTCCCCATTCATGGGACGGCGCTGTTGGGGGTGCCTACCCCCTCATATGTTCCTCTCGTATCTGCTGATGTACATCTGCAGTGCACCATGAATGTTTTTGCTTACACCCATATCCTTACCCCCCAGCTGTCACTTTGGGTGGTGGCATGACACACTTTCTTTGCACAGTCTGGGGGTTGTGGGTTCTGGTGGTACAGCCATCTGCATATTCTTTCTGCACATATTCATAGTATTTTCGTGTTTCCTTTAGATTTCGCCAGTGGCTTTTGCTTAATGGAACTGGTTTGTGATGTTAATGGGCCTTTTATATTTGGTAATGATCTTGACCTCGGTCTGGATTGTGTTTGCCATATGCCCTTGTTTGCTGAGACCTTGTTTTGTTTCATTGACAGACTTTCTTTGTATGTGCATGACGCAATTGCTGGGGGTCTGGTGTGCTGATTTGTAGCGTTTCACGGTTCGGCTCCATTAGCTCGCCACCTCATTTTTGGGACTGTGTACTTTTCACGGACAATATGGGCGTCTAACTATTTCATTACCGTGGGGACCCCTATGTCATGGATTCCAGTCCACATATGGAGTATTTGGTGCTCTTTGCGGGGCATATTGTAGTTTTACATTACATTGGTGATGAATACAGCAGCACCACCCTCACAGTGCAGACTCCTCAGGGTGCCTCATCGGAACACCTATGGCATGACCTGTGGGGCTCTCTGTAACACGCCCTATAGGGTGCACGGGCAGACAGTGCACATTTAACTTTCACCAATGGTGTGACTTGTAGGGTGCCCTATACAGCACCCTCAGGGTATAGCCGTGTGAGTGTGTGCTTGCCACCTGAGCCTGTTCGACGTACAGAACAAGCTGCTTCTGCCATCACTATATTGGTGTGTGGGTGCTGTCGCTGCTGCCTCCACAGATCCACCCGCCTGTCAGGTACACATTCACATTATACAGGGACCAGAGTTGGGCAGACATATGCATGGCATGGTGGGGTTCCCTACAGGGGTACGGGGGCATGACAATTCGGTTCTTACCTGCCTTGTTTCCAGCACTGTTTGAGGTTTGCTTTCCTTCATTGCATGATTTGTGGATATATTTGACTATGTACATATCTCACACACGGTTCTGGATACACATTCACACTATTGTCTTCTTGTGAGGCTCTCTGTATTATCCGGCCCTACATATGAGGATGGTGGGCTCTTTCTCCCACCTCTCAGGTTGTTTATCGCCGACAAAAATGGGGGATATGTATGGCATCGAATGTGTACTGACTGGTTATCCACGTCACTGACTATGGATTGCAGTGGGTACTGTTGCAGGCAGCGTTTCTCCTTAGGACCACAGGGGGTTTGAACTCACAGACCTTGCACCATCTGCCAGTGTCTTACCCATTGTGCTACAGATCTGGCTACCTTAAGGGACACCTTTTCTAGGTTCTTATGGGGCGCCCTGTAGGGCTACAGTCTGTTGCTACTGTGTGACAGTGACACACACTCATTTCGCCCTACCGTCCCAGGAGGCTGTGTGGGTACCTAACCCTTGCTGTGTTCATCTCTGGGCCACAGATCTTCCAGTGCGTTGCACCATGGGTATGTTTGTTTTGGGGCAGATCCTAACCATCAGAGCGGGCCATTTGGGTGGTGCCCTGCTGCCCTTCCGGTGACAGCAAGGGGGTTGTTCGCAGCTATTGGGCTGCTGCCCGGTGGTTCCGTCACAGCCTGTGGGGCCAGTGGTCGTGGTCTCATAACACAGTGGGCTTTTTGTATCGGCCTGACTGCAGCATTGTATATTTTTGTGGCACATTGGTACTGCCAGCGATACCCCATCAGCATAATGTCACCTTACAGTGCCTCATGGGGTGCCCCATGCGGCACCTTCTCTGGCATCCTTTACGTGGCCTGCTGTGGTGTTCTATAGGTGACATTTTGGTGTGCCTCTGTGGACAGTGCACTTTCTACTGTGGCCTGGGTGGTGCATTATGGGATGCCATCTGCGGCACCTTTGGTTGCACCACTGTGATGGTGTGTTTGCTAGCAACACTACTGGTGGTAAAATGTGAGGCCTTGCCTCCTCATTCCCTACGTTAGGTACTGGGTGATGGCTGGGCCAGCCTTCTGCATTGTGCACACTGGGGAACCCAGGGGATTCGAACCCATGCTGCCTGTGACAGCGGTCAGTGAGCTAACCATTGTGCTACAGCTCTGTTCCTGTATTTTGTATCTGTACGCTTTTTTGGGGTTGACGCGCGATAATGTGCGGGGACGCGCCACCGCGCCCTGTCACGCTCATTAGTTTTTGGAACGCGCGTTGTGCGTAACGATGTACCGCCCATGTCCTTATTTGGGGGTTTCTGTCTCTACCGCGGCTCCTAACGCGAATCGCACTAACGCACTTTAGTAAACATACCCCTTAGAGTTTATTTTAAGTAGAAAGCTGGCTTGCAAACATAGTGCCCTGGCTGAGTCTTAAAGTAAAAAGCTGACTTGCTAAACAGTGCCCTTTTGTCTTAGGGGTATGTTTACTAAACAGCGGTAAGGGACCATGTATGCTGTTAACGCCTGTTATTGGCACATTTACACCCTTAATGCTGCAAAAAAGCTGCATTACCGAGCGTTAAAGGCTTCAGCATTGTTAAGGGTGCATTAGATGGAGAGTGGGCATTAATGGGGCAGAGAGTGGGCATCAACAACATGTGCTCCCTTAACGCCGGTTGTACAATGTGTTTAAAAGCTCTTTAACACTGGGTACCCTAATGCCAAGTAAATCCTCATGAATAGGGTATATTTGGAGAGGATAAAGCCTTTTTTTCTGTCTGCAATGTGATCTACACACATGAGAGCCCCAGTCAGTGATAGTAGCGCTCCAGTAGCAGCAACAGCATAGTGCCCAAGTATGAAAGGGCACTATATTGATGGTGCAAATGGGGCAAAGGAGGAAGCACATGGGTCATGCAGTGAGGGTTGCTGATGCACAAGGTAGACCAGACAGCTGCCCTTGTGGCACATAATAAGGGTTTATGGACCTTTCCCACAGGAAACCCTGCTACACTGACAGCCTTTACTACATCCTCCAGTAATGAATTCCAGAGTGTGATGACGCGTTGACTGTAAAAATATTTTCTCTAATTAGTCTGCAATGGGTTACACTGTTGTTTCAATGCATATCCCCTAGTTGTTCTACATCTTGATAGCATAAACTGTCAATCTACTGTACGTTTACCCGTTCCACCCCAGTCATTAATTTATAGATCTCTATCATATCTCCCCTAAGCCATCTCTTCTCTAGGTTGAAGAGCCCTAACCTTTTTAGCCTCTCCTCATAGGGATATCTGTCAATCCCCATTACCATCTGTGATGTCCAGCATGATCCCACAGTGACAGTGGCAGCATACAGACATGCTACTTCTGCAGAAAGGTGATATGCCACATGGGGCTGTCCAAGGGTCCTGGCACCCTAGGCAAAGATCCTGCATGCTCCCCCCCCCCCCCCACTGCCACTGATAGCCTACCAGGTAGCTGCAAAATACAGGTGCCTGGGGAAATACCACAACTGTGGTTGTCATCCCCCCCTGAGATGTATCAGTGGCAGGAGGGATGGGTCCCTGCAGAGATAGAGGATTGGGGGGCTGCGTGTCCATCCATGTGTGCTTCTGCCCCCCTATCCAGACCCTGTGCCCTAGGCGCCTGCCACACCTGCATGGGCTGGGACTACACAACACTATCACTGACAGCATGCGGGCATGTTAGCATGGTGTGGGGGGTGTTGGCGGTGGGTGCAGCGGCAGCTGCCTGCAGCATACCAAAGCCATGTCCTGGTCCTGTGTGCTGTATGTTTCACAACATGTGCCAAGGTCTGTCTGATGGGGAACATGTCATCTCCAGGGTTTGTCACATCCATGTGGTTGTACAGTGGCTCAACATACACAGACTGTGTGTATATGAGTGGAAGGTCACACATTCAAATCTCTGCTGTTGATCATGTAGTGAATGTCCCTTTATGAATACACTACCATAAAAAAATCAATTCCAGAATAAGGGACAATAGACCAATACAAAGCAACATCACTCCACCAGTCTCCACATTGCTCACATCAGGTTTGCACAACTTAAAATAGGAGGAGAAAAGGGCCTCAGAATCCAATGAGATTAGAGCACTGGCATAAAATATACAAGCTAAGCTTTGTCATAGGTATGAAATATGTCTACACAATTGGGCATTATTTTGGCTACACTTGATGTAACAGCTTTGTACACCAGTATGCCCCAGGAGGATGCTTTGGCGGATGTGAGAGCAGCTTTGGACTGCCATGGGGATTTGTCAAAAGGCCTTCTAGTTTTCACCATAATATTGGCTGAGATGGCTTTGAAATTTATTTTATTAATTTATTTAATGGTATTTATATACCACCTTATCATTCAATCAAGGCGGTTTCCATGGCAAACAATCAAGGGGAGGGCAAGTGTCTTCATGCAGTGGAGAGTGTGGTGTGTGGGTGTAGGTGGGGAAATGATTAGCATTGGTTTATCTACATTGTGCGCTATTATACATCATGAGCTATTATACAATCTTATATACAGTCTTGGGGTGTTGGGAGGGACTGAGGTTCTGTCATGTCTGTTGGCTCAAGGGGTATGACCATAGTATTCGATGAACATGGTTGTCTTCAGCTGTTTTTGGAAGTCCTTGATTTCTGTGGGTAGTCTCAGTTCATCTGGGAGTGAGTTCCAAATGGATGGAGTAGCCAGGGAGAGTGCTCGTTGTGCGGTGTCTTTGTGGGTCTTGGTGAAGTCTCTTGGAGTGTTTACACGATTGGAGGTGCCTCTTCTTCTTGGCCTTGTGCTTGTGTCAGGTTGTATGAGTGTGTGTAGGCTTATGGCAAAAGAGTGTTGTTTGATCTTGAATATGTTTATGATGGTTTTGTATTTGTTGCGTGAGATGATTGGGAGCCAGTGTAGTTCTTTCAGTATGAGTGTGATGTGATCTTGTCTTGTAGTACCGGATATAATGCGGGCAGCTGTGTTTTGTGCCAGTTGTAGAGGTCTGAGGGTCTGCTTTGGTAACCCGGTGTATATTGGATTGCAGAAGTCTAGTAGAGGGGTTATTAGTGCCTGGCAAATGGTGCGAAAGTGCTCTGGGTCGAGGAGGGGCTTGAGTCTTCTGATGAGTCGCTTTCTGTGGTATGCGCTTTTGGTTGTTCTTCCTATATGTGCTTGGAGATTAAGTTCTTTGTCCAAGATGACTCCGAGGTATTTCACTTCTGATTTTATAGATATGAGTGTATCTTTTATCTTGATGTCGGGTGGGGGGATAAAGTCCGGGTTTCGCGTGATGATCAGTGCCTCTGTCTTGCTGTAGTTTATTGATAGGTTGTTTTTTTGAAGCCAGTTTGCCATTTGTGTGGGGCAGTTTGTTATATTGGTGTAGTTCGGGTTGTCGACTGAGATGGGTGTGTAGATCATGATGTCATCTGCGTAGATTGTATATTGTATGTAGTGCTCTTTCATGATGACACATATTGGCTGGATGTATAGGTTGAATAGAAGGGCTGAAAGGGCTGATACCTGTGGCACTCCTTGTTTGACTTTTATGGGTTGGGATGTGTTGTGTCCTACCTTGACCTGTAATTGTCTGTCAGTCAGGTATGAGCGGAACCAGTTCAGGGTGGCACCGTGTAGACCAATGTTCTGCAGTCTATCCAGTAGAGTGTTGTGGTCAACTGTGTCAAAGGCAGATGAGATGTCTATGAAGATCATTAGGATGCCTTTCTTGGTGTTGTCTATGAGGCCGAGGACGCTGTCGAAGAGGTATATCAGAAGTGTTTCTACCCCATGGTTGGGGCGGAACCCATGTTGATTGTTGTCCAGGGGAGCGTGGTTGTCTATCTGTTCTTGTAGTTGGTGCTGTACAGTCTTTTAGATTATTTTTGCTAAAAGTGGTATGCTGGAGATGGGTCTGTATGCTGCTGGATTGTTCTTGTCGAGTGTGGATTTCTTCGGGATAGGTCTTATTGTCACGAGCTTCAGTTGATTTGGCATGCCCCCTTGGGTTAGGGAGGAGTGCACCATTTTGTGGATGGTTTGGATGAAGTTTGATTTGGTGGCCTTGATCCAGGGCACTGGGCAGGGATCTGTGGGGGCTGTAATTATTTTGAATTCAATCAGAAAATATAACAGAAAATTTAGAGGGTAGTGATGGGGGCATTTTTGCCCTGTCCATAGTCAATCTTTTCATGGGGGATTATGAGGATAGATAGTTACCTGCCTCTCCGTTCTCTTCCCATGTTAAGGTATGGTGCCAGTTCGTCAATGACATATTCCTCATATGGGAGGGATTAGTAGAGACACTTTTGCATTTTCATCAATGGCTCAATGATCGACACCTGAACATCCAGTTTACGTTGAATTATCATGAGAAGGAAATTACTTTTCTGGATGTTCGGTTGTTTAAACAGGTAGTGGGATAGGGCACTTTGATCTACAAAAAAGACAAGGACAGAAATACCTATTTGCATTTCAAGTGCTCACCCTCGAAGGTTGGTGGAGGGGTTACCTTTTTCCCAGTTCATCAGGTTTCGATGGAATTGTTCAGATATGAATGAGTTTGTTTTTCAATCTCGCGCCCTCAAAAGGGATTTTGTTACTAGGGGTTGTCCACAAACAGCTGTTGACTGTGCCTATAGAAGGGTAAAATACAATAACAGTGATTGGTTGCTCCAACCCTGGGTTAAGGGTCCCATTTCAAATGATTTCGAATATGTCCATTTTGTGACTCAATTTTCTCCTTGGAGTTACTGATTACAACGTATCATTCAGCAATGTTTTGGGGTCACTCAAGTTATCCCTGGTTTGAGGGGGGAAAAGCCTAGGTGTGTATGGTCTAGGAATTGCAATCTAAAAGAGTTGCTGAATCCAGCAGTGTTAAAACCCTATAAGCAACCTTTGGAGGGTCCGGCAGAGTACCAGATTTGTAGAAAGTGTTCAGTTTGTGAAATTTCTGAGGAGATCAGTAGTTTCTCTTGCAATGGTTATCAGTAAACTCTGCGATATAGAGCAACATGCAACTCTAGTTATGTGGTGTACTTTATCCAATGCCCTTGTGGTATGGGATATGTGGGAAAAACAGTACGGCCTTTTAGACTAAGAATAGGTGAACATAAGAGCCTTTTGAAATGCAAATGGGGGGAGGCCCCTATAGGTCAACATTGTCTTGATGTAGGGCATGTATTTTCAGATTTCAGATGTTTCTATATTGACCAAGTGCTCCGGGGGTATGATAATTGCAGTAGGGAACAGTCTCTTTTTGTATGTGAGCAAAAATGGATTTTCCATTTGGGTGCAGTACATCCCAGGGGCTGAATGCCCAGATTGATTGGAATGTCTGTTTTTGATGGGTGAGTGTGACAGGAGCTACATTGATTTGTATGGAGTCTTTCGGATGGAGGAGTTTAAAGTTAGGTTTGGATGGACTTGGTGATATTAGGGTTTATAGAAGGTTTTGAGGATATTGTGGCTTTTTTTCTGTTTTGGATTTTTAGTTGGGTGATTGAAATGAGGCACTGTGTTTGGGCTTATTGAGATCATGACCGCAGTGGACAGTGAATATCTTGCAAGTGAAGTAGTAGCATGGGATCTAAATAAGCGTATACGTCATGCTCTTTGACCATGGTAAAATGATTTGAGAATATTGAATAATGAAAGTAGTAGTGTGATGGAGGTGTATAATGACAATAAGTTTAGATTTGGGGGTGTTGTGAATGTGGATACAGAGTTCTGGTTAGGAGTTTGAAATGAGATATTGTTGTGGGGCTGATTGAGATCGCGGTTGTGGTGGGTGGTGTATTCCAGAAGTGAAGCAGTAGTAGGGGATTTAAACGAGCGCATGCATGGTGTTTTTCGACCATTGCAAATTGATTTGAAAACACTCAATGCTGGAAGCAGCAGTGCAATGCAGATATACAATGGTAATAGATTTAGTTTTGGGGGCATAAGGAGGGTGAAAAGGGACATGTCCTGTTTTGGGTGTTTCACGGAAGGTAATTTGTCTGATGTCAATTTTTCCTGCTTTCTCTCACAGCATTTGAAAAGATGGGTGTGATCATTTGAACAGATGTTGTGCACCCCTGAGGAAGTGTGTAGCTAAATGTTTAGCCGGCCCTGTGTGTGGCTTTAGGGAGTCCGATCAACAGAGGTGGCATGCATTAATATTTGACAGCATTTGGAAGATAAGTGGATTTGTTTTAAGCATATTAAGTCTAGGCATCACATGCTGTGAGAGATTTCAGGTGATTTGATACATAGTTTTTGAAAACTTTGTTATACAACGTCAATAATTAAAAATCAGAAGGAGCTTTTCAGGGCCATTGATGTATAGAGGATGAGCTTAGTCTAATATATTTTATGCCAGTGCTCTAACCTCATTAGATTCTGAGGCCCTTTTCTCCTCCAATTTTAAGTTAAATGTCCCATTGGTTAACCTTTAGCCTACAGTGCAGGTACAGCACTAGAATGTGAAACCCCTAATGAATCTGCCAGCAAGGGTACAAACACTCATCAGTCATACAGATAGGTTCCACTATCCACAGCTGGATGGAACAGCAGTCTGATAGCACCAGCACATTGAGTGGGCATTAGCAACATGTGTAAACATCAAAGCAAGCTATTAGCACCTGCACAATGTGTACATGTTAACAAGGCTTGAGCTGATATGGAGACCAAAGTGGAAGGCATGAATGCCAACCATCCTCACTTTTGCAGGTTTTGTGAGTGTGTGTGTCTCTCCATTGTTCTGTGGCTTTCTGCACTTCACTGCGCCTCACACTGCCTAAGCTGTTCCCAGCATTAGTCTGCAAATGTGCATGATAAGGACTAGTGGATTGTGGGTATGACCTGAAAAAAAGCAGATTGGCCAGGATGTATCCACATCACGGATTGAGTGGCCACAGCTTGTCATGCTGAGAGGGCACGCTCACTCTGACCAAGCAGTGACCATGATACGGCTATGTATCCACATAATTCTATATAATGTCTGGTTCCAGTGATGTGGGTACAATTCCTCTTCTAGGAGCCCAAATGCTGGGGGCCCATATGTTCCCCCCCCTCCCAAGCCAGCGAGCACATGGTTGCTGGTTGGATCAGCAGTTGTACTTGGCCTACTCCCTATTTATTTATTTATTTATTTAACAGGTTTTCTATACCGCCTTTTCCTTAATTCAAAGCGGTTACCAAGACACAAGAAGGGAGAACAGAGACAGGGGGGCATACACTGACTAAACTAAAGAGTGAAGGTAAAATTGGGATACACAACATCAAGGAACTGTTACAGTAAAACATGCAGGCTATGGTCAGGGTAGGACCAACAGGACTGTAGCAATAGCTCCACGCAAGTCTTGAGGTTCCCTACTGCAGATGGCATCAGCAGTTTAATACTGGGCACTGACATGCAGTGTTCTAGGAGGGTCCCTGTCCAAAAGGGCCAGGACACAGGATCTAAATGTGATTTGCACCTACAGCATGCTACAATTGCACAAGAAACAATGTGATTAGCATAACACGCTGGTAGTAATGTGGATATGCAGTACAGCCATCAGAGACCATCACTAGCAGTGCAAGTTCTGGGGATCAGGTGCTGGGTGCCCATCCTCACTCTCAGTGTGACCACTCAAACTGCACAGTAGCACAGTTTATAGCTGTTAAGTGCTTGGTGCACACACTTTTTTTTTTTTTGAAACTTTGTTTTTATTAAGCATGTGAAAGGCAGGGTAAAAAAGAACATCACACAATACTAACAGAGATTTCTGCCTTCCCGGAACCCCCCCCTCGTCTGTCAGCCCCAGGGGGCGGGGCCACCTTGCTGTCCCCCACCATCAGCCTCAAACCACAACTCTAAAATAAAGAAGAAACAAAACAAAAGAAAACAGGGAAACCATCGATCCCGAAGCAACCAACAGAACTAAGTAACATTTGTACAATAATTAGAGTTAAGTCAGTCATATCGCCCCCGGACCTGATATATTGTGTGACTACGAATCTTGTGCATTGTGTGTGCTTAGTGTGCACTGTCCCCCCTCCCCCTGCCCCATCCTCCCCGAACTCCCCAGTGGATTCTGCAGGTACAGGTCCCAAATTTTGTGGAATTCCCATTCCCTCCCCCTCAGCCGATAAGTCAGTTTGTCAAACTGGATCATCTCCTCCACCTTGCTCCACCAATCCTCCACGCTCGGCCCTCTCTCCCATTTCCAGCGCCAGGCAATTGCCAGCCGCGCTGCCAGAAGCATCTTAGCCTCTCGTAGGTGGGTCCATCTACCCCCCGCCATCAGAGGGGCACCTCCCAGCACCCAAACCAGGGGGCCCCCCTCCACCAGCCCCCCTCCCTTCCCTAAGGCAGAGTCCCCACACCCCCCGATCAGCCCCCTCCTCACTGCCTGCCAGAAGTTTTGAATAACCCGGCAACCCCACCACATGTGTAGGAAGTCTCCCCGTTCCCCACATCCCCGCCAACACAATCCCGAGCTCAACCCCTTCCGCCAGGTCAATCGACCCGGAGTAATATAAGCCCCATGTATTATTTGCAATTGGGTTTGTCGCCACGAAGCAATTCCCGTGGTCTTATAAATCGACCTGTAAATCCGTTGCCACTGTGCTTCATCCCATTCCTCCCCACCCATAGATGCCACTTCCGCCGGTGCCCCCCCACAGCTCCCTCCTCCACCTCCGCCGCCTCGTCCAACAACACCCTATAGATCTTAGCGACTATGCCTTGATCCTTATTCCCGCGGAACAGCGTGTCTTCCATAGCAGTACTCGGGCGACGAATCCAACGGAGGTTCTCACCCGTCTGCAGAAAGTGCTGAACCTGAAAATATTGATAGAAGGGAATGGCATGTCTCGCCTTACGTTCCAGCTCCCTGTGGGACCCCACCTCCCCTTGCATCAAACAATCCCCTAATTTGACAATCGTATCTTGCAGCCAAGCTGCCCCTCCAAAGGAGAAAAGATCCCCCACCCTGGTCCAGGCCGAAAAGGGGCCGGGGAACCACCGTTGCCCTTCCCCCTGCTGATAGAGTTTCCACATCGCCCCCAGGAAGGGATGTCCCCTCCCCCGACCCCCCCCCCCAGTCAATCCTGCCGCACTACCTAACCAGTGGGTTAGTGAGTGCGCTTCCATCACAGTAGTTTCCAGTCCCACCCACGCTGCGTCCCCCCCCCTCCGGTAGTGAGCCCTCCACGCCTTCAAAATACCTGCCCGGTGATACCACCGCAACGAGGGCAGTCGGATATCCCCACAGTCTTTGGCCAGACGAAGTTGGCTGGACCGGATCTTAGCCTTTCGGCCCTTCCAAATAAATCTATGAATCATTCCCTCCCACTTCTTAAGCATCCCCCCCGGGATCCATATTGGCAACTGCACAAACAGATAGAGAAACTTGGGGAGGACACTCATCTTGAAAGCCTCTACCCTCCCCACCCAACTCAGTTGCAGGTCTTTCCACCCTGCCAGTAGGCTGCTAATCTTGCCCCCCAGCGTTTGATAATTAAGTTCAAATAGGCGACTGGGGTCCGCTGGCAGCTGAACCCCTAAGTATTTAAAATGCCCAGGCGCCCATTTGAAGGGAAAGTCCCGATAGTCCTCCCGCCGAAAACCCCCAAGAGCCAACGCCTCAGTTTTGGCCATGTTAACCTTGAAACCCGATACCACCGCAAACGATTCCAACTCCTCCACCAGCACCGGGAGAGACCCCACCGGGTTCGCCATAAATAGCAATGTGTCGTCGGCGTATAGCAGAATCTTATGTTTCCCCGCCCCCACCGAAACGGGCTGTATCTCCGTCCGAGCCCGAATCCGGATAGCCAGCGCCTCAATGGCTATCGCAAAAAGTAGTGGGGAGAGAGGGCACCCCTGTCGTGTCCCCCGATGGAGATCAAACCAATCGGATCCCTGTCCGTTCACCAAGATCCGGGCCTGTGGGTGCCGATACAACGCCCGTACCCCACACACATATCCCTCCCCCAGCCCCATCTTATCCATCATAGCGAACAAAAACTCCCACTCCACCCTATCAAAAGCCTTCTCGGCATCCAAAGTGACACACACTGCTGAGAGACGTCGTTCCTGTATGTAGTGAAGCAACCCCACTGCCCGCCGGACGTTATCAGCGATGACCCGACCCTTGATGAACCCCGTCTGGTCGGGATGAATCAAGTCCGGAAGGAGCCCCTCCAAGCGCCCCGCCAGTACCCGCGCGTAGAGCTTGGCATCGCAGTTGATCAGAGCAATGGGGCGATAATTCTCACACACCGTTCCGGGTCGCGCCCCTCTTTGGGAAGGACCACCACATTCGCCTGTGTCATGGACCCCGGTAGGCGCTCACCCCGCAGCAGTCCGGTAAACAATCTTGCTAGAAACGGCGCCATCTCCACCCGCAGGACCTGATAAAATTCCGCAGGATATCCATCCTCTCCGACCGCCTTCCCCCGGGGAAGTCGCCGGATCTCTCTCTGTACCTCCGCCACCTCAACCGGCCGCCCCAGCCACGCAGCCTGCTCCAAACTAAGCCGCGGGACCGGAAGCCCCTCCAAATAATCCCGGATCCGCTCCGGGGTGGCCCCCACCTGCACCGTGTACAGTTGTTCATAAAAACGGCGGAATACTCCACAAATTTCCCTGCTCTCCGCAACTCGTCCCCCTTTCTCATCCCGAATTGCCGCCACCACCCGGCTCTCCCGCTTACGTCGGAGCTGTCGCGCGAGAAGCTTCCCCGCCCTGTTGCCCCCTTCCATAAAATTCCTTTTGGTCACCCTCATCATCCGTTCTAAGCCCTCCACATCTAAACTGTTCACCCGCGCACGCAACTGTGCAGCCCGCTCCCCCGCCACCCGGGACCCCGTCGCACTGTGCTCCCCTTGAGCTAATGCCAATTCCCGCAGCCACTCTTGCTGCTGCGCCTCCCTCTCCCGTTTCCGCCGACTCCCTAGCTGCATCAGCATACCCCGCAAATACGCCTTTCCACTATCCCACAACAAAGCATCCGAGACCTCCCCGTTATCATTCCAAGTCAAGAATTCCCGCCAGGCCTTCTTCAGGCCCGCCTGCCCCTCTTCCGACTGAATCAGGGAGACGTTCCCCCTCCAACCCCCCAAAGGGTTCCTCCCCCCTCCCCCCCCCGGGGTCCACTCCCCCGTGACCAGACCATGGTCCAAGAGAAGGACCGGGTGTAGTTGCACCTTCCCCAGGGCCCCCAACTGTCCCCTGCGCCCCAAAAACATGTCTATGCGGGAATAGCATCCCAATCGGGAGATAAAACAAGTGTAACCCCGGGTCCCCGGGTTCTCCCAGCGCCATATGTCAACCAGCCCCCAGTCCACCAAACACTGTCGCAACTCCCGCCCCTCCCGCCGGTGTTTCACCCGCTGATAGTTAGAACGATCCTCCGGCCCCACCACACAATTCATGTCCCCTCCTATCATCCACTCCCCCCGGGCCTGCTGTTCAAATTCCCGCAGAGCCTTTCGAAAGAAGGTACCTTTCGGCCCGTTGGGAGCATACAGGTTCAAGAAGGACACCTCTTGCTGATCCACTCTTCCCACTACCCATACCACCCTACCCATCTTATCCCCCCCAGAGGCATAAGGCACAAATTTCAGCCGTTTATGCACCAAAATCACTACCCCTCTTTTCTTCGAGGTATAAGGCGCACCATACACTTGCTCAAACCCCTGGGCCTGCAACTTAACCTGTTCGGTCTCCACCAGGTGGGTCTCCTGCAGCAGGGCCACATCTATCCGGTGGTTCACCAGCAGCGTGAGGATCCGTTTACGTTTAATAGGGCTGTGTATTCCCCTCACATTAAATGAAGCAATTTTATGACCCCCCATTCCCTTGGAAGCGTACACATATGTCCTGCATAACCCCCCAGCACACATGCAACACATCACACTCACTCCTTCACACCAGTCACGTCTCCCTCGCCCCTCACAATTTTGTATAGTACCGACCTCCATTAGCCACCCTCCAACCAACGCCATACACTCCCCTCCCTCCCCCCGCACCCTACTACCACAATCTTTTTCCCCCTCCCCACCACCCTCCACCCCCTCCCCAACACAGCATGTCCATCAGGTATCCCCCCGTAAAGTCCAGCCAGAGTCCTAGTATGGAGGACCTCACTCTCCCGAACTCCTCCGGTCGTCGGCTCCGTCACTCCTGGTCACCTGCTCCGCTCCCCGATCGCTGCCCACCTGGGCACGTGGCGGGTTCTTCCGACTCTGTAGCTATTTCTCCAGCAACTCCTTAGATGCAAAGAATCTGCGCACACCGTTAACCAGCATCGTTATACGCGCCGGGTACCATATTGCAATGTGCACACCCCGTTGCGCCATCTGATCTCGCAGCCGCAACAAGTCCTTGCGTCGCTTCACCGTCTCCGAGGCAAGATCCGGGAAGACATACACTTTCCAAGCTTTGTACTGCACACATTTGGACTTCCGAGCTGCCCGGATCACATGTTCCCGATCCTGGAACCGCAACATTTTCACCAGGAGAGCACGTGGCTTGTCCCCAATTGCCGGTCTAGGCCGCAGCTCCCTGTGTGCCCGCTCAATCTCATACTGTGGCATGGAGGGGGGATCCGGAAAGCAAGTAAGCAATAAATCATGCATAAATGCAATAGCATTGTCCCCTTCTGCGCCCTCCGGCACCCCAAAGACTCTCAGATTGGAGCGCCGATCTCTATTTTCCATGTCCTCTGTCTTTGCATGCAGCCAGCTAACCTGTTGTTGCAAGGATCGCACCACGCGGTCTGTGGAAGCCTGGGCCTCCTCGGCCTGACTCACTCGATTTTCAACCTCCTCCAGCCGTTGCCCAATTGCAGTAAACATTTCCTCCAGCCGGCCACAGACTCGATCCACAATCTCCTCCTTGGACTCGCGGATTTCACGAAGAATCGCTGCCGCATCCACCTGAGGCAGGTCATCACTCTCCCCTCCAGCTGCCGCGTCCATGCTGCTCGGAGAGGCCGGGGCTGATTTTGCGCCCGGGCTCGCCACCGCCGTTTTCCCGCTCCCAGTTTTCGCAGCATACAGCTCTTTAATAGTGGAGCCCGGCTTCACTTTCACCACTTTGGGCATTCTTCCTGCAAGGGGGGTCGCGGGGAGTCGTTAATACCCCTCCGTTCCGGGTGCGGGGACGGAGCTCGCTTACTCGCGTCTTTCTCCCTCCGTGGCTAAACCGGAAGTCTCGGTGCACACACTTTTAGTATGTCATACTTAGCTGATGTGATGGATCAGTGCTTTCTCCATGTGGTGATCAGCTGCAGACTGCTGTTCCGCATGTGCAGTGCCTCATTACACAACACAGCAATGTTGCACTAATCAGTAGGCTACATCTCCATATCACACAACACAGCAATGTCTGGATTCAAAGAGCCTGCAGGTCCCTGGCCAAACTGTCTGCTGTTTGTGCCTAACCTTCACTGGCACACACAGCAGACCTGCAGGCTCTTTAAATTCAGACATTGCTGTGTTGTGTGTTATGGAGATATAGCCTACTGATTAGTGCAATATCCCCATAAACAGCCGTCAAAGGGTTCAATTCTCACTTGCTCATTTTGCACCTGTGTGGTACTCAAATCCTTTCCTGCCTGTAACAGTTCAGGCTTTGCTGTGATTTGCAGTCCCTCATCCTTCTACTTTGTTATGAGTTCTGGACACACTTTGGGTCAGCAAACATGCTAGTCCCCATCATGCCCTTCTGAGAGCATGGCTTTATTGGCTCTGCTGCAGCCCATTGCGGGGGGGGGGGGGGGGGAGGGGGGGGAGGGGTCAGATATGTTCATCCTGCAGATGGCCAGCCCTTGCTTGGAGGTGTGACGTAATGGTTATAGCTAATGACTTAGGGTTCAAGATACCAAGGTTTGAGGCCCACTACCACTCCTTATGTGACATTTCAGAATGTGTTACTGTCACATTTTATGTCTGCCACAACCTTCATGGCCTGACAATACCTCCTTGTAACCTTGAGCAGGTCACTTAACCCCCAATGGCTCAGCGGTATTCTAATAGGCAGTTACATGCATAAAGCTGTAACCTATATGTAAGACATATTTATGTTTATTCAATTATTTGATAGACCACACCTTCATGACACCAGGGTGGTATACATTATACAAAAAATAATCAGAAAATGGCTACAACTGAAAAGGAAAAGGAACTACAATGTGGGACAGGAAAGAGATGGAGAGACAAGGAACATTTATCTTTATCTTTATTTGCGAGGTTTGATATACTGCCCTTGCCGGAGCGTCAGGGCGGTGTACAATAAAACAATATATTGGCTAGAGAAAGTTGAAGGAGGAAAGGAACGCCATCAGTAAATAGGAAAGTAAAGAAGAATAAAGGAGCATAACAAAAAGAGGTAGGGAGGCAGGGTTAGGCATGGGAGGCATAGGTATGAGGGCATTTATAAAACAAGCAGGGGATTACACGGGGGGGGGGGGAACTGCAGTATGACACAAGAGTCTCAGGGGTAAAGGACACATGTAGAACAGGCAGGGAAATTACTGGGGGGGGGGGCCTCAAGGGGGAAGTAGGGGGAAGATCGAAGGCGGAGCAGAAGAGGTGGGTTTTCAGTAGTGCTTTGAATTTGGGAAAACTGTTTCCATACAAAGGGTGATTGGAAGGGAATTCCACAGGGAAGGGTCCAGAAAGAAAAAGGCAGCGTGACGAGTGGTGTGTAAGTGAGCATGTGATGGGGAAGGCAGATGTAAACGGTTGACATGAACTGAGTGGAGGCTACGGGTTGGAGTAAGAACATAAGAACATAAGATATGCCATACTGGGTCTGACCAAAATCCATCTAGCCCAGTATCCTGTTTCCAATAGTGGCCAATCTAGGTCATAAGAACCTAGCAGTTTCCCCAAAAGACACAGGTTCCACAATACTTGTATTGGGGCAAGCAGTGGATATTCCAGGTCCCATTTAATAATGGCTTATGGATCTTTCCTCCAGGAACTTGTCCAAACCTTTTTTAAACCCAGCTACCCTAACAGCTTTTACTACATCCTCTGGTAACAAATTCGAAAATTTGTGTGTGGAACTGTAGGAGGTCAGATAATGGGCCTCATTCTCTCTACTCACCACAGCTGAACTTCTCCAACTGATTGCCTCTTCCAATAAGACATTCTGCTCCCTTGACCCTATCCCTGTCTCCTGGCTTCTCACTCCCTCTCTTGCACTCATCCCCTCCATCCTCACCATGATTAATACCAGTCTTTCCACAGGCACTTTGCCTCACTCTTGGAAGCATGCCCTCATTCGCCCCATCATCAAGAAACCCTCACTTGACCCCCTGGTTCCAGCTCATTACCACCCCTTCTCTAACCTTCCCTTTCTCTCCAAGCTTCTTGAAAAAGCCATGTTTGCACAGCTGTCTCACCATCTCAATTCCACCAATTTTCTTCACCCCCATCAGTCAGGGTTCCGACAGGGTCACAGTGTTGAGACTGTTCTTGCCTTCACTAACTCTCTGCATGCAGCTCACGACCATGGTGACCTTTCGGTGGTGGTATCCTTGGATGATTCTGCTGCTTTTGACCTAGTTGATCACTCTCTCCTTTTCCTTCGTCTGTGTGAGGCCTGCTTCTGCAGTTTCACTTCTTCCTCTCCTCTCAGTCCTGTGAGGTTCTTTCCTCATTCTTCTCCGTTCCACTTTCTGACCCCTTCCCACTGCCCTGTGGGGTCCCCCAGGGTTCTGTTCTGGCACCTCTTCTCTTTAATCTCTTTCTAGCTCCACTTGCTCTACTGATACAGCAATCTGGGATCTCTGCCTTCTATTATGCAGATGATCTAGTACTTCTTCACCACACTTCTCCCCTTCACCCTGATCTCTCTACTCTCAACTCTTGTCTTGCAGATGTCACTGACTGGCTCACCTCTAATTGTCTTAATCTTAACCTAACTAAAACCGTTGCAATCTGGTTCACCCATGGCAGCCCTTCCCCACCGCTGGCCCCCTCTTTCTCAGGATCCCCCGTACCCATAGTTTCTTGCTTTCGCTATCTGGGTGTTCTTTTTGATTCTGATCTCTCCTTCCAAGCCCACATTTCACATATCACCAAAACTTCCTTTTTCTTCCTTCGCCAAATTCATGCAATTCACCCTTTTCTCACACCACCTGCTCTCACTACTCTTCTACTATCACTTGTTATGTCCTGTGTCGATTTCTCTAACTCTGTTCTCATTGGCATTACAAAATCACAACTAGGTAGACTACAACGAATTCAGAATACTGCTGCCCGTCTCATCAGACACTGCTCCCATCATGACCATCTTCTTTGCCTCCACTGGCTGCCCATCTCCTTCCGCTCTCAGCTCAAACTATTAACTCTGGTTCATAGAGCCCTCCACACTAGCACCCCTCAATACATAGCAGATCTTATCACATTTCACACCCCCAGACATACCCCCCGCTCATTCCATCTGAACCGCCTTCTTCTCCCTTCTCCCTCTCTTGCCCACCTCCAGTCCACCCGCTCATCTGCGTTCTTTTTCATTGGCCCAGCACTCTGGAACTCACTGCCCACTTCCCTCAGGTTGGAACCCCATCACATCACCTTCAAAAAGAACCTAAAAACCCAACTTTTTTCCCTAGCCTTTGACCTTCCCTCCCCTTTTGTTTGACCCACCTCCCCAACTATAATTGTTACTCTGCTCTCTGTCTTGTATGCCTATTTACTACTTCTGTCCTATTATTGATTGCAATTTCCTTTCACTTTCTGGCCTTGTGCCCACTTTCTAAGTTATTGTAAACTGTGAACCACTCTGATTGTTAAAGTAGGGCGGTATATCAAATAAATAAACATAAACATAAACATACTGTGGGGTCAGGGGCAGCCCAAGGGGGGTACGGGGCCATGTGCAGAGACTCATTGTGGGGCCTCATTTGCATAAGGGATCTCATTTGCATACACATTTGCATAATGCTAACGTGCACTAACCTTTAGTAAACATGCCTCTTAATGAGTGTATGGATAAAGAAAGACTACCAGATTTCTACATTACTATGTTCCAGTGCCAACCACCAGGCACATTAGGAAGTATTACAAACACTGCCCATTTAGAACCCATAGCAAACCCGCCATATCATAACAGCATTACCAGGACTCACAAAGCACCATACCCTACCTATCAAAAGGCAACACTGCAAATATTAAACCAATACCTCTCAGAGAATACTAATACATTTCCTACTGTCAAATAGAAACTACATAAACAGAATACCTCAGCTCGGTTACACATGCAGAGCATAGACCATCACCAAACAAAGAAAAAGGGATCACAATTTAGAAATAGGAAGACAATAATTAAACTGGGAACTCCAAAAGCCAATCTTGGAGTGTACAACAACACTGGAGAAATAAAACTATAAATTAATTTCCTCTTGTACTAAACAAAACATAGACATTAACGATACACATTTCCCAGAGCTGACAGATTCCAGTTAATAAATTCAAAATAAAAAAGTATTTTTCTTCCTTTTGTTGTTTGTGCATTTTATTTTTTCAGTTGCAATTGCTCCAATTACTTTCTTCTGGTTTCTTCGTGTCTTCTGTTAACTCTCTCTTGTCTGCTGTCCATTTGTCCTTTCTTCTTTCTTCTAGTCTTTTTCCATTCCCTCTCTAAATCTGCTTTAACAAACTGATCTTTCTCCTTTGCTCTTTCCTCCATTTCTTTATTCATTTTTCATCCACTCTAATTTTACCCCTCCATCCTCAATCCCCACTTACTCTCCCAATACCCGGCCAATTGTAGATTTTTCTTCCCTCCCACACAAAATATTTTTTCCTCTCTCCATCCTCACTCCCCAACCCCATCCCATTCTAGTCCTCCCCCAACATCAGCTCCCTTCTAGTTCCAGCCCCACCCAGCATCCGTTCCCTTCTAGTCCTGTTCTCCCATTCCCCTGCATCAGCCCTTTCCAATCCTAGCCTCCCCATCAGCCCATTTCCAATCCTAGTCCTCCCATTAGCCCTCTCCAGTCCTATCCTAGCCCCCCCCCCCATCAGCCCATTTCCAGTCCTAGCTCCCCCATCAGCCTTTTACGGTCCTATTTTAGCCCCTACATCAGTCCATTTCCAATTCAAGCACCTCCATCAGCCCATTTCCAGTCCTAGCTCCCCCATCAATTTCCAGTCCTATCCTAGCCCTTCCATCAGCCCATTTCCAGTCCTAGCTCCCCCCCGCTCAGTCAATTTCCAGTCAAAGCCCCCATCCCCATCAGCTATTTCCAGTCCTAGCTCCCCCCACTCAGTCAATTTCCAGTGCAAGCCCCCCCCCCCTCAGCCCATTTCCAGTCCAAACATCCCTCCCCATCAGCTATTTCCATTCTTAGCCCCCCCCCCCAAATGTCTTTAGAGGGAACTGTCGCCGAAGCGAAGAGCGTCATTTTTCTTCACTTCGGCAGCTGTATTACAGTATAGGACACTAGCATGCCGAGGTCAAAGGGGACTTCCTGTTTCCCGGCACTCAGCGCACCAGCATCCTATACTGTAATACAGCTGCCAAAGTGAAGAAAAAAGGCGCTCTTCACTTTGGCGGCTATCAGAGGTGAGCCGGGGCCTCTCCAGCTCCCTCTAAAGCCGCCCTACCTGCAGGTGCCGAATGCAAGATGTTGTTGTTGTGGGGCCCCCTGAAGCACGGGGCCCTATGTGAACAACATTCTCACACAATGGATGGGCCAGCCCTGTGTGGGGTCTGAGTATAGATGACATGGTGGATGAGAATGAGAATCTTGTAAAGGACGCTATAATCAATGGGAAGCCAATGTAACTGAAAAATTAGTGCTGTATTATGATCACGTTGGAAGGCATGAAAAAGGCAGCGTTTTGTATCATTTGTAGGCAGTGTAACTGGGACTGAGGGAGACCAGCGAAGACAGAAGTCAAGGCATGACATAACTAGAGACAACAGGATGGTGGTCAGGGCAGTAGTGGACAGGAAGGGGCGGAAGGCTCGTATCTGTCGGAGATAGAAAAAAGAGCATTGTGTCAGTGATGAGATGTGGTCATGAAAGGTTAAGCCAAAATCAAGAATCACCCCTAGATAGCGGAAACTAGGGGTACAGGTGAGCCAGAGAGAACTGGGATCACTATGGTAGGGGAACCACCAGAGGAAAACCACATAGCCATTGTTTTAGACACATTAAGGTGGAGACAGTTCTGAGAGAGCCAGGAAAAAATGTTAGATAGGCAGTCATTAATGGGGGAGAGATCCAGAGAAGTGGAACTAGAATGGCATAGGAGAACAATATCATTGGCATAATATTACGTTGATATTCCTAGCTGTTGGACGAGTAAGGTGAGTGGTGCCAAAAAGATGTTGAATAATAGGGGGGCAAGAGCTGACCCCGTGGAACTCCACAGGGGAGAGGGACAGGATCAGAAGAGGCATCACCTGAGAGAACTGAAAAAGAAAGTAAGAAAAGAAAGGAGTGAAACCAGCAAAAGACCCAGCCTCTAATGCCAGCTTCCCGAAGGTGAGATAGAAGGATAGAGTGATCGACAAGGTCAAAGGCTGAAGAGAGATCCAGGGATATTACCAAACAAAAATCACTACGATCGCGTGCTACATGAATTTCGTTCAGAAAACAGAGGATGATTGTCTCGATGCTGTGACCTGGATGGAAACCAGACTGCTGGGGATGGAGAAAGTGAATGGAGTCAAGGTGGTGAACAAGTATGACACCATGATTGTGACTGTACAGTTTTGACTCCATCACATCTCTGCAGTATATGCGGAAACATCCTACCCCTCAGATAGCCACCTGCAGGTATCACCTCATGCCTATATTGCCCCATTTGCCCAGTTTAGATGGCACCTGTCCAGTTGTTATTTGTACATTTTTCTGGGGTATTGTATGGTGGTTGTGTGGCTAGGACAGGTGTACGATCCACATGTCTGGTATCAGGCCTTCTATGTGGCACTGACAAACATTTTCCCACACAGTACAAATATGTTGGGGAAAGCACCTATGGCACATCATTGCTAACAGTCCATACCACCCTCTCCTCTGCTGCCATTCTTCCTTCAGCCCATCCATCTGCCTCTGTTGGCTGTGTGCAGTCATGTCTTCTCATGTAGGCTGTTACACCATGATCTACACACAAGTACTCTTTTCTGCATTTGGACACATCACACATGCCTCTCCTGTGCCTGATCTTCACATCACCAGTACTGTTCCATCCTCCTTTCAAGATACACATCGTCCCACTTCTGACTCTGCTAGGGGACACGTCTTCCCCATCCTATGCCACACACTGACATTACGATGGTTTACATGGGTACCCCCATGTGCATAGGTACAGCTTCCTTCCACATGCTTATCACACTTACTGGCTGGCATGTCGGATGCCCACTGATAAGGCCCTTCAGATCCCACCTGTCCTTCCATTCATCACCTTTACATTGGATTTTGCTGGGGCTCCCTTATCCAACAATAATGTGACAGCCATTTTCAGGTGTTAAGGTGCATGCTTGACATCTTAATGCCCAATGTCCTGTTAGCACACATTAGATCTCTGGAAGGGGCGGTATAAAAGAAATAGTTAAATAAATAAAGATGTCCCATTTGCCCTTATCGCCGGAATGCCCCCTAGCTGCCCATAGCCTTTTGTGCACAGAAACCGCTTTTCACTGCTGTTAACACTCAATAAAGCCTGCTACCTTAACGCTATTTAGTAAACATACCACTTAGAGTTTGTTTTAAGTAAAAAGCTGACTTGCTAACACAGTGCTCTAACCAAGGCTTAAAGTTTGTTTTGAGTAAAAAGCTGACTTGCTAAAACAGTGCCTTGTGTGAAAAAAACACAGAACTTTAAAATAGAGATTTTATCAGTTTAAACTCAAAGGGGAACGTTTACTAAAGGGCGTTAAGGTAACTGATATTAAAGGCAGCGATAAGGGATGTTGCTTGTGTAAAGGGCGCTGGTCAGGTAGGCAGCATTCCAGTGTAAAGGGCGATATGGGCCATTTAACACGCATTAACAGGACATTGGGCATTAAGGTGTCAAGCATGCATCCTAACATCCAAAAACAGCAGTAATCCTAATGTGGCAGGCTATGGCCTATAATAGTCTGCAAATATGAAAGGCCTGTAAGTTAGGCCCTGATTCCAACCCCCATCTTAGTAAGAACTAAAAATCTGTAAAAGTCTGAGAAAGCTGTTTTAAATTGCTTAATAAGAGGTTTTCATGAGTGCATAAATCTTCCATTATTCTTTTGTGTTCTGATGATAGAAATTTTCAATACATGCATTCCTAGAGCTAGAAACGACCTCGGAGCAGGGTAGTATCAATGCCTAGAAACTGCACCTTTGTTAGAACAGTCCAGGAAGGGGGAGCAGGGAGCTAGGCCCAGAAAGGATCTCTGATTGGACAAATGCAGGGGGCGTTGGAACCAATAGAAAGTCTGCATGTATCAAGCTGAAGAAAAATGCATAAATGAATATGTTTCTGTAAGAACTTTGCTCAGTCCTTTTTGAAGCTTTGACTAACTGAGCCTTGTGCACAATAAATTGGCTTGGATCTTTGAACTGACTCCTGGTATTATTTATTGCATGCTTATCAGCTGCTGCATATTCTTGGAGCGTTGGGCCGGGAATGTGTGAGCAGGGGATGGTATGCAAGTGAATATACCACGACTTCTTGCCTCAAAGGTTTGGTCCGGTTGGAACCATGTCTGTCCGACCGCAGGGGAATTCTCTGGCGCCACCAGTCTTATTGTATCGGAGAGGGTTCCGCCTTGCCTCGGCGGGCCACTGGGTCCAGCTGGCCAACACCTCCGAACCCGAGGGGAGTCCAGGATCCAACCCAAGAACTGGTGTGGTATTGGGAACCGGATCCGGTGAGTAGACATTTTCTTGTTTAAAAGTCAGTGAAACCTGGGGCAAAGGCCTTGCATGAGAATGCGCGAGACTGATTTGGTATAGACTAACTGGGAAAATCTCGCATGGGTATGCGCGAGACAAGAGAGTTTGATCACTTCTCATAAGGGTGGTCCTAGTACGCTCCGCATAAGGGTTAGCGGAAGCCGAAGCCATCGACCCTTTGGTTGGGAATAGTCAGTTAGTCAGAAAACCTTGGGCATTTGAAAAATAATTTCTTGTCGCTGGTATGAATGTTTGTGTGACTGAGAGGTCTTGAATAAGACTGAGAGCAGACTCCTGAGTAGCGCAGTTCCTGGCCAGGCGACTGCGCCCAGGTCGCGAAAAGGAGGAAGCGTTTGGTGTTTGTCTGTCCTTACTGTTTGTTGTTTGCATCTGATTTTTGTTATCTGTTGAAACCGCAAGTTTCCCTTCTGGTATAATGTAAGATTATTCTGTTGGGTAATTTGTGAAACAGTTTACCGATTAAGGAATAGTATTAAGAGAAAAAGAAAGAAGGAAAAATCAACTCAGGAGTCACTTTTACGTACAAAGACAGCTGTCTCACTACTAATTCCAGGTTTTTCTTCAGCACAGCGTGAGACTGGCAAGCAGAGAGAGAAGGGGCATGTCTGTACAAAGGAATGTTTAGTATCTTTTAACCCTGTGAAGGCTTATTTTCAACATTCTGCAGCTGGGTTAATTTGTGCTTATTTCAGGAAAATTGTACCTGTTTTATTCAATATGTTCTAATAGTGATGTTCCTTCTGCTATGGTCATGTATTATATATCATTTAATAGGAATGTTTAGTCAGAATTTTGGATCCCGACAGTTTTGGGCTCAGCCTGGAAAGGGTTAAGTTCTTATTAACCCCGTTCGAGTTCCTCAACTGTTCTTGTACGGACCAAGTGAGGAGGATTTCTGTAGAGCTATAGGTATAAGGTCCAACAAAGAAACGTGGATAGCAGGCAAGGGGACATGTAATGAACCTTTATTGAACCAACATCAGCCAATGGCCCAACACAGGCCGTGTTTTGGAATTCCCTTCTTCAGGGGCTAAGATGACTAAAACAAATCAAAAATACATCAAACAAAGAAAATTTTTAAAAACAATTAAAACAAACTGGCTCAAACAGTGGACATAAATGAATGTATAATATATAAAATTTTATATATATATATATATCACCATTTTTAAATGATGGAACGAATAAGTACGGCTAACATAAAAACAAGAGAGCTAAAAGAACATAAATTTAACAGTAAAATAGAATAAAAACATAATTAGAAATTAATTATGATAAAAGGAGTAAAAAATGAAACTAAATAAATCATATATCTGAAAGGACATATAAATTACACATACCTGAGTCAACAAGATGTATGACTTAATCAAACAGGAGTATAACAATTTGTATCCTCAAAAATATGCTAAATAAAAACAATAAAATGGTAAACATACCAATAGTAAGATGCTTTATAACTTAATAAAAAACCATCAGAAAATAAATGCTAAAAAATATATATACATATATATAAAAATAAATGAATTATAAAAGTCCATATGTATGACAATAACAATTATTAAATTTAAAATATAATATAAATCGATAAAAAATGATAATACATTAATACGAATCACCCAAGGAATTAGAGAGATGAAGACAACTCATATATGTTAATATTTAATGAATAATAGTATAGGAGAATAAAAATTTGGATAGGAGAATAAAAATGTAAGTATGTTACCTGACCATGGATAGTCTTCCTTTAAGTGTGATTGTGCAATCTATGGGATATAAATAAGATAATGACATGTAGGTGTAAACCAAAATAACTGAACAGTGTAATACATAATTAAAAGCTTAAAAGAAGCGTGCTGAAAACCTGAATGTGATAAAGGAAGAATTGTGACGAATAGGACTCCTTAGCAAGATTGTAGTGTGAAGGATGAAAAAAAAGTAAATAACCAAACCATCACTATATGAAACTTGAAAGGTTGTGCACGAACTAATTTTCTGTCCTCAACAAGTAAAAAAACAACCATTGCAGATGATGTGCCAGAAGTCCTTGAAAACAGGTGAAGAAAGTGAAGAAGGTCAATGTGAATAAATAACGTGAAATTCCAAAACAAGTGTGTGACTATTTTTGTGAAATCAAACCAAATGAAAAAAAGTGTACCAAATAGGAAA
The DNA here is from genome assembly GCA_033557465.1 of Ichthyophis bannanicus. Lineage (NCBI taxonomy): Eukaryota > Metazoa > Chordata > Amphibia > Gymnophiona > Ichthyophiidae > Ichthyophis > Ichthyophis bannanicus. The sequence goes on from CM066031.1 coordinate 1,470,504,145, forward strand.
TTCTAAGCTAAAACACCTAACCAAACAATATCAAGCAGCTGAGGAAGTGATACCACGGAATGAACGGAGGTGTGAAGAAATATCTAAATATATGTGAGTGATTTCATGAATTACAAACTAACGCGATATATAACAAGTGAGGAAACCGTGAGTGAAAATAAAAATAAAAATGAAAATAGAAAATGTTGTGTCCATTCTACACACTAAAAAATGAAATTGGGTGCCAATTGTACAATCTTGTGAAGAAGGATTGCACCGTGATCAATGTGAAACAAACATATAAAACTAACAAAGAATTGAACCTTAGCGAATATGTCGTATGACATTTCAAAACGAAGATAAAGTGATGCCTAAAAAATCTATTGCAAACGAATAAAAGTAAACCTCGAGAAAATGAGAAGAAGGTAGAAGTGAACTGTGCCAATGAACAAGTGTATGAATAACTACAAGAATAAAAAAATTTCAGGCTGGCAAGCGAATGGGACAACCGCAAGTGACAATCTAAGTTCTCCATAGACAGACTGTATTTGCGCTATAAACCATGGATGAAGCACAAAAGATTGTAACCTTATGAGGAGAAAGACTACCGTTTAACATTATAAAACATCCTTGTAAAAGCAGCAGAGAATCAAAGCATTTGAGGCGCTGGACGCCAAAAGCCGTGCCGTGCTGTAATTTAAAAAACGAGGAGCCGAGGATCAAAGCATTTGAAGCGCAGGACGCCAAAAGCCGTACCATGCTGTAATTTAAAAAACGAGGAGCTGAGTAATCTTTCTGAACAATGTATCAAATAAATATCGCCAAACAACGTGAAGGGGCTGTAAAATTACTCAAAATATAAAAATGTAATAGTGATGTAATAACACTAACCCAAAGTTAAAATGAAATAAATAGGACCCCAATATTATGTTAAAATTTAAAATAGTAAAACCACTTATTACCAAGAAATGAAACAGTACTGCAGCCCGCAGCAAGTGCGCCAAAACCAGCAATTATTTTGCAAAATGAAAATGCCCGCAACTGCGCAGTGCAGAGATAAAATAGGAACGAGGCTGATGACGTCATCCTAATTATGCAAAAATAAAAATATAAAACAAGAGGCAAACAATAAATGTATAACAACTAAAAAGGGGTAGTTTAAGACTTTGTTTGATAAAGAATTGAAATAAAGATTGTGTCAGTGAAACAACAACGGCAAGAAGAAAAGAGTTACCTAATTCATCAAATATGCATTATGCAGAATCACCCTGAACTGACAAGCGAGACGATTGCTGGTGTATATAAGCCAAAGACAACCATAAAATCATGAATGGGTATTCAAAAAAATAAAAAAATAAAAAAAATATATAAATAAAGTGGAGAATAAATAAATAAATATAATATAATAAGACGTATAAAAATGACAATAAATAAGGGGAGTCTAAGTCTACTAACCGATATTTAAAAATGTGATATCATATAAACAAATATATGACAATGTGGGAGGCCAACGTATGGTACAACTGTTAAAGGCAAAAATGCATTGCCATATTACCAGTCACTACATCTCAATTAAAGAAAGAGGAGTACCACACAAAATAGACAGATCCGTTGTGGCAAAAAACAGGCAAGACAATTGTACACTGTGGATACAAAAAAATAATAATAAAATGTACAAATAAATAATTAAAAGATAAAGTGACGAAAGGTGACCATATTAAAGAAAGACTGAAAGATCACTTTCCATATTAAGACCTTCTGGATGCAAGCTATGCAAATTAAAGATGTAACGTTGTTCTAATCGCAAAAGAGTGTTGTCAACATTACCACCGCGCCAATTGAATTTAAGCTTTTTGATAACAAAAAATTTCAAATCAGATATCTTATGTGCTGCCGTCTGCCAATGCGTAACAAGCGGTTTGTCCATTGCACCTCTTTTAATACTACTCCTATGTTCTATTATTCTAGTCTTAATAGGACGTGTAGTTTTCCCTACATAGAGGGGCATGTTTACTAAAAACCGCTAATTTGCGTGCCGCAAAATAGCGCACTAAAAGCGGTACTTAAGAGCGCTTAAACGCCCCGCAATCATGCGTGTCACCCCCGCACAGGTGCGCGGCACACTAACGGGCCCCGCACAAGTACGGGCCCGCAAATGTGTGATAGAGGCGTGGAATGGCTTACGGAGGGCGGAGGAAGGCTCCCGAGGGGCGGAGAGATGGGGTTAATGGGCGGGGAAGGGGAGGGGAGAGGCTCCCCGCACATGTACGGGGCCTGATTTCCAGGTTAAAAATACATTTAAAGTGCATTTAAAGGGAAGAGAAACTATTTCCGTCAGCAATGTACAGAAAAACCGGGGAAACCTACAAAACGTGAGCAGTGTGATATATGTGCACAGAACAAAATATCAAATATGACGTTAAAATGAGCACAAGAAAATGATTAAAAATGATAATACAGCTGGGCAACAGTGATATCAATGGTCAACAATAAAAAACACTTCCAGGAATGCCCCCCAAAAAAAAAAGTATTTTGGAAGGGTCTACGCTCTGTAGACCCTTTCAGAAAGCATTCCCTTCTATTGGAGTTTTCCTGAGAATGTTTTGTAATGGTGTCCATTGATATCATTGTTGGTCAGTATGGTTATGGGTTCATGGCATTTTTCCAAGATCATATCTGAGATTAATCCTCCCTTTTTTCCCCATACAAGTTAAATGAGGCCAGATTACAGTAATGCAGAGCAGGGTCTCGGACTAGTCCTGCATTGTTTCCCATCTCCAGGGACGGCACTGTTTCTGTGGCCACATTGTGGTGCAGTGGACACAGGCATTGCTTGTAGGACCAGAGGGTCACAGGTTCAAATCCCAGTTGTGTCATCTTCCAACACAATCTCCTTATTTTACACCTGAAAAAAACATGGCAGTGAAGACTGCCTGGTATTCCTGGGAACAGGGACATGCCTCAATTTTATATATGCAATAACAATGAACACGAACAACATAAAAATGTGGTACCTAGAGCATAGTCTCCCAAAGGCAGCCCTGGAGGGCCTAACACCAGTCACGTTCCATGCTGCCCCAATAAAGATGCCAGTGCAATGTAAACAGCAATGGTGCCGAATAGCATGTTGCCATAGGGTTTCTGGTGGTAGAGGGGCCTTTGTGTGCTGCTCACAACAGGTGATGGTCCATCCCCGTCAAGTGGGTCATTGCAACCCAAAAGAGAGTCCCTGTCTGACAAACAGCCATGGACACCCCACGGAACGCACTGTTGAGGTGCTAAGATGGTGTTGCAGCGGATGCAGCCAGTGCCTTATGGAGCCGAAAGTCACCGGTTCAAAGCCTAGCTGGGGCACCTGCCATACCAGTACCCACATTTTACACTTTGAATAACACATGATACTAATGACTGACCCCCTTAATGTGGAGGACATAAGTGTGGGTGACACACTCATATCTTTCCTTAAATTACAAGTCCCACATAAAAATATGTATTCCCAACAGCAGAGTCCCCCAAATGCATTCCTGGAGGTCAAATAATCCCTCAGGTTGGATGCAGTCTCCAAGAAAGATGTGTGTTCCGCAATTGCAGGTCATGGCCCCATGGTATGCAGAGGTAGCAGAGGCATATTCATCAAGGACATCCCTAAAACCTGAACATTGCTTGGCCCACCAGGACTGTAGTTGCGAACCTCTGGCCTAAAGCAGCTGGCAACAGGGGTGGAAACCCCTTCCCCTGCAGGCTCCATCATCCAAAGTCAAATGCAGAGGCTAGATTTTGGGCCCTGTGTGTATCTCCCAATACTAGCATGTGCATACATTAGCAATGCTACATTAATCACGGGTATACGGTACACAGATATGGAAAGGCTGCTATGATTCCTGGCACATAGAAATGGTAATGTTAAGCACAATCAGCTCAATGAGTTGTATCAGACAAATCTCTCTGATGTCTGTGGAATGTGCATAAGGTCATGTGTCTGACAGAGTTCAGCACCCTGAAGCACGACAGCAATGTTCTGGATTAACATAGCCATGCCTGCACTGTGCCCAGTAATTGTGCCTTTGCCAGGGCTGCCAAATACCTACTCAGATGCTCATTGCTGCCATAGGTGTGGGGTGTGTGTGTGTTTGTCTATGCAGTGTATGGTGCTTGTCAAAACTATCTGCAGACCAAGCTGATAGTACGGTGCTATTATTGTTCTGCCAATGTGCATAATGAGGAGCAAGGCACTGTGGGTATAAGTCATATAGGGTGCCATGAGCAGGATGCAACTGCACTGGGCATAGGGAAATGTCTGGGACATTGTACTGCCTGGCCACCACCTGCACAGACATGATGTCCACAGCATGTCTTGCTGTGAGGTCAATCTCTCCCTGACTCAGCAGTGACCACGGCATGGCTAGGTTCCGCCATTGCAGCATATAGTGGTTCACTCATGTGATGTATATGCCCTCTGTAGGTCTGGGGCCCAATCACTGAGTTAACTGTCTGGTGGGTATGCCCCCATCCTAGTCATGGGTGCACACATGTCCTGCCGTAGCATGCACAGTGGACTGGCTAGCGGACTGTCTGCAGTTAGTGTGTGTGTATGTCTGGGACACCTGGCAGGGTTATGCAGCTGGTGACCCACTGTGTGCGTTGGTGGGAAATGTGAGATGGTGTTGCAGTGTCGGGATATTCAAGGCCTAGCGGGTGTCTGCGTTTGAAGTGTGTATGCGTACAGAACTGTAGAAGGTGCTCTGTTGCTCACTCCAACAGCAGCTGGACAGAGGTTGATGGGCTTGTCTCCCGCTGCCACCATTGCATGGATAGAGAATGTGGATTGGTTTTCAGGTGGATCCTTGGGTGCAGAGAGTAGGTTCAGTGGTCTGTCACACTCTGCCTAGGTGTCCATAAAGCTCCATCACTCGCACATACATCATGTGGCCATGTCACACACACGGGATATGCACTATTCCATGGGCACCCAAGTCCACCGGGTCCAGATGTGGCTGGATTAGACAGATGGACAGAGGTTTACCATAGGTGTGTGTGATGGAAAAACCCATCAAACATTGGCACACATGCAACATGAAGTATAGTCCTTTCAGCAAGTTAGAGGTGATGTGCACACCACCTCACCCTCACGGTGAGCACAGGCCACCCACACTGAGATGGTCTGTAGCCACTCTGTAGCAGCAACACAGAAGGTCTGTACACAGCACTAGGCCCAGGTGTTGTGGGGGTGCACACCCCACCTTTTGAAACTGTGTAGACTGCTGCTTTGCATGTGCAGTGCATCATGGGTGTGAGTGGAGTACCCCTACCCTGTTAAGCGCAACACACGTTATGCATACCTCATATTGTAGATAGGCATACCTAATTTAGCACATATAGAGCTGTAGCCCAGTGGTGAATGCAATGCCTGGGAAGCAAAAGATTGTTGGTTCAAATCCCTAGTGTAGTTAACCAGCAAACATTTTTAGTTTGACACATTGCTGTATATACTGTGGTAGTCAACATCAGTGCTGTTTACTTGGTCCACACTGCCCAGACATAGATCAGGTCATATTTACATGCAGATAACTATTATACACGTTACATGGGAGCTGCCTGGCCTAGTATGTTTGTAATGTCATGTATTACCTCCAACAGCCAAACCATCACAATGCTCTAACCATATGCAGCCCTATAAGGTGGCTTATGGGGCACCTGAGGCTTACAGCACTGTGAGGAGCGTAGAGCTGCCACCACTAATTTCCATTAAAACATCTTTCTTTGTGTGCACCCCCAAATTACTGTGCTGTGGACAGGAACACACATCCACTGCCTCCACAGGCTGTGTGGTGAGTTGTGGGAGACAGCTCTATAGCTGTCAACAGATGTCTGGCTGGGTAAGGTGGAAAACATGCAGACTGTGTGCTCTGGTTATCACGGGTGCATTGATACATTAGGAATAATGCTTCACTCCACATGACGTATATAGCACTGTAAGGGTGTTGCTCCTGCCAGTACATATGTCATGTAGAAAGGAAACTGATGCAAGTAACACAGTTGCAACGTAAGATGATATATGCAGCACGCTGTAGCAATGTACATTGAAAGCACTGTGTAGAAATTGCCATTGCTGAAGAATAATGTGCGCTGACGGACACACCTAATCAACAGTCCCTCTGGATAATGGAACACATGCGGCCAGGTTTAACAGTCCATCTAACAACCATTAACCTATGTGCTACATCTCTGCCACCAGCACTGTATGACAGCACACGTAGTAAAGAATAACGTGCAATACGGTATCATGACCACCTACATCACCTCCTAATGGTCTGCACGCAAAATATTGTGCATGTGCAATGTTCAAATATGGAGCCTCCCCCACCCCACCATGGGCAACACCACATCCTTGTAGGGGAAACATCGAGATACACGACTGAACATACTACAGAGGCACACACAACACCAAATTTCCATGGGGTCTGTTTGACAACGCTGATGGTTTGTCATCACCCCTTTTTAGAAGTGTCATGCCAATAACTGCTATGTGACACACATAGCACACCTCATCTGACAATGCACTAGCAATCAGTGAAGATGTGTCCATAGGTTCAAGACCACACTGTGCAAATAAGAATAATCCTGAATAATCAAATTGTAATTTTGAATATGAGAGATACATTGGTGGTATGTGTGGCTGCAGAGGTCAGTACACATACTGTTGTGCACACAGTACACAGTGTGTCGGCAAGCTGCGTGCATTCACAATGTCCATATCCCTGGCACGCAGCCATGCGGAACGCTGTTGTGCGCCTATCGCGGGAGCGTAGCCATGCGCCGCGCATGTGCATCACAGGATGTGCGCAAATGCGGACGTTGAGTTGTGTGCGTCACGGCGTTTCCACGTGCAGACAAGAAAATGGCGTCCCGCACTAGGAAGCCTGCATTTAGCCGGAGAGAGTTGCGCCACCTGGCAATATTGATAGGGCCAAAGCAAAAAAAGCTGTTCCCAGGGGCCTCCAGGGGAAGGGACACCGGAAATGTGCTTAGGGCGTGGGAACGCATCACCAGACGCTTCAACCGTGTGGCTGAAAACAAACGTGAGGTAAGTGTATGGCAGCATGTCAAAATAGCCATATACAAACACAGGGCTGATTGCAGCTATGGTTGCCAACTGGCTCCAGATGCCCCCGACAGGCTTGATCCAGTCCTGTGTTTACCCCATTGCATGCAGGGACATGTAGTTCTGATTTGTCCATTGCACTCCATAAGAAAAGCAAGACTACAAGTCCCTGCATGCAATGGGGTAAACACAGGACTGGAACAAGTCTGTCGTGCATATCTGGAGCCAGTTGGCAACCCTAATTGCAGCTGTCCATGCTGCTGTGCGTAGGTGGCCTACATCATTCAAGTTCAGCAGCTAAAGCCACATGTGCATATCTTTATGTATCACAGCTGAGTAGTTTTCCATGTACGCAGGTGTTGGCGGACGTGGTCACATAGGGCATGATGACATCCTGTAGTCATGGGATCTGCTTCTGTTGATGTGCAACAACATACTGTAACCCAGCCAGGATATAGATCTTGCTAAGGAGGCTCTGGAAACATCATGTGATGATGCTGGGGTCTGCATCTGCAGGGTAACACATATGGCCAATCCTTAGGACCTGAGAAAACACCATCACATGGTCTGTCAGACACCATGGAGCTATGGGTTTATATGCCAATCGGGGTAAAGGTTACTCGCCTATTCCCAGGAGCCCTGAGTGGGCATCAGAGTGGGCCCTCAATCACCATGGAGAGATGGGGTTCTCAGACCATGTTGTTTGACAGATCCCCCATAACCACAGCAGTGCACAGATTCCATCAAAGTCGACCCACACTCACCCTGCAGATCTGGTAATGTCACCTAATGTGTTTTAACACATCCCCCTATCCCCAGCACCACAGAGAGCCCTTCAAAGTGGTCCCTCTGTCACCATGCAGATATGCGAATGTCTACTAATGTTGTTTAACACATCCCCTCTATCCCCAGGACTACAGAGAGCCCTTCAAAGTGGGCCCTCTGTCACCCTGCAGATATGGGAATGTCTACTAATGTTGCTTAACACATCCCCTCTATCCCCAGGACTACAGAGAGCCCTTCAAAGTGGGCTCTCTGTCACCCTGCAGATATGGGAATGTCTACTAATGTTGTTTAACACATCCACTCTATCCCCAGGACTACAGAGAGGCCGTCAAAGTACACTCACACTCACCCTGCAGATATGGGAATGTGCACTAATGTTGTTTAACACATCCCCTCTATCCCCAGGACTACAGAGAGCCCTTCAAAGTGGGCCCTCTGTCACCCTGCAGATATGGGAATGTCTACTAATGTGTTTTAACACATCCCCCTATCCCCAGGACTACAGAGAGGCCTTCAAAGTACACTCACACTCACCCTGCAGATATGGGAATGTCTACTAATGTTGTTTAACACATCCCCTCTATCCCCAGGACTACAGAGAGCCCTTCAAAGTACACTCACACTCACCCTGCAGATATGGGAATGTGCACTAATGTTGTTTAACACATCCCCTCTATCCCCAGGACTACAGAGAGCCCTTCAAAGTGGGCCCTCTGTCACCCTGCAGATATGGGAATGTCTACTAATGTTGTTTAACACATCCCCTCTATCCCCAGGACTACAGAGAGCCCGTCAAAGTGGGCCCTCTGTCACCCTGCAGATATGGGAATGTCTACTAATGTTGTTTAACACATCCCCTCTATCCCCAGGACTACAGAGAGCCCTTCAAAGTGGGCCCTCTGTCACCCTGCAGATATGGGAATGTCTACTAATGTGTTTTAACACATCCCCCTATCCCCAGGACTACACAGAGGCCTTCAAAGTACACTCACACTCACCCTGCAGATATGGGAATGTGCACTAATGTTGTTTAACACATCCCCTCTATCCCCAGGACTACAGAGAGCCCTTCAAAGTGGGCCCTCTGTCACCCTGCAGATATGGGAATGTCTACTAATGTTGTTTAACACATCCTCTCTATCCCAGGACTACAGAGAGCCCTTCAAAGTGGGCCCTCTGTCACCCTGCAGATATGGGAATGTCTACTAATGTGTTTTAACACATCCCCCTATCCCCAGGACTACACAGAGGCCTTCAAAGTACACTCACACTCACCCTGCAGATATGGGAATGTGCACTAATGTTGTTTAACACATCCCCTCTATCCCCAGGACTACAGAGAGCCCTTCAAAGTGGGCCCTCTGTCACCCTGCAGATATGGGAATGTCTACTAATGTGTTTTAACACATCCCCCTATCCCCAGGACTACAGAGAGGCCTTCAAAGTACACTCACACTCACCCTGCAGATATGGGAATGTCTACTAATGTTGTTTAACACATCCCCTCTATCCCCAGGACTGCAGAGAGCCCTTCAAAGTGGGCCCTCTGTCACCCTGCAGATATGGGAATGTCTACTAATGTGTTTTAGCACATCCCCCTATCCCCAGGACTACACAGAGGCCTTCAAAGTACACTCACAATCACCCTGCAGATATGGGGATGTGCACTAATGTTGTCTAACATGTCCCCCCTATCCCCAGGAGTACGGAGAGGCCATCAGAGTGGACCCTCAACCACCTTGGTGCTATGGGTTTGTTTGCAAATGTTGTTTGAGACATATCCCCCTATCCCCAGGCGTACAGAGAGCCCATCAGAGTGGACCCTCAACCACCCTGGTGCTATGGGTTTGTTTGCCAATGTTGTTTGAGACATTTCCCCCTATCCCCAGGCGTACAGAGAGCCCATCAGAGTGGACCCTCAACCACCCTGGTGCTATGGGTTTGTTTGCAAATGTTGTTTGAGACATATCCCCCTATCCCCAGGCGTACAGAGAGCCCATCAGAGTGGACCCTCAACCACCCTGGTGCTATGGGTTTGTTTGCAAATGTTGTTTGAGACATTTCCCCCTCTCCCCAGGCATACAGGGAGCCCATCTGAGTGGGCCCTCACCCACCCTGGGGATATGGTGCAGTGTGCCTATGCTATTTAATCCATTCTCCCCATCTGCAGGAGTCCTGATACCTGTGTATGGTTACCCTCCACACACTCAGTTTATATGATGTATCTCGCTGGTAAGGTGCTGTAGGACACCCATGGGGCTGGAGAGCTGACTGTAACGGAGGGTATGTCTGTCACATATGTTCCTAAGTTATGTTGTATAGGTTACAAATGTCTCACAATCCATAGGGTTGTGAGCTCCACACACACACACTGTAGATGTACCTTGAATATCAGATCGCTGCAGATGTGGATCTGTCCAAACAACACCACAAAGCCCTTAAATACATCAGTTTGTTTGTAAAGTCTGTAACAGAGCCAGGTCCCCAGCAATGCATGGTGAGTCATGTCAAACATCTGCCCAGCCCCAAGACTGCTCCCACCTGATAGCAGATGAATCTCATAGATGTTGTTGACAGGATACATGCATCTGTCCATGTTGTACACCACAGACGGACTGCAACACATTTGCAGAGGTGGCAATAGGTCATTGTCGATGTAAAGGAACATGGGCCGTAACGTTTCCACCAACCACACCCATAATAAACGATGTGCCATGTAAGATCAACATTACAACATTCGCTGGTCAAAATGTGAAAGATGCATGTACACCATGACCAGTATACTGCATGCAATAGTACCCAAGTAGGTCAGACGTACCTACCTGCAGTATCATGACACACAGGTTACCTAGCGCCTGTACGATGTCAAACAGTGATATCCATGGACTGGGTCAAAGCCACATGTCATGGACGTGATCCCTGATAAGGTCCCGAGGGCCACCCACCGACCGTGCCATGTATAGGCACATCACCCATGTGTGCTAGAATAGCATATCACCACTGGGTGTGTTTTGGAGAACATGTCCTGATAATGTAACCCCAAATGTAAGGGACATTAAAAATACAGGGTTAGAGGTTGAGTAGGATGGTCATCATGTCTGAGAACCATAACATCGCAGGGCTTTGCAAAGACAGTCAAGGGTGCCACAGGGGAATGGCCTTGTGCATACACGGTGCCACGGGCAAAGCACATAGGTGTCACTGTACACAGAGCCGTAGCTGCAGTGATGCATGCATTTGGCACTGGGAACAGCTAATCAACAGGGACAAGCAGGGATTACTTGTCACATGTTGGCATTGTCGGCAATGTTGCATCCTGTGTGTGTCATTTTGAAACCGACCATTGTGCAACTGTGTTCATGGTCACCACAAGCCATGCGTCTCCTGGACAGAGAGCTGCTCCTGCAGCTGTTGCACATGGCAGTAAACCAACATGTCTCCCACTATGTAGATCTGCGTTAGAGGCAGAGCAATGCTTCTGCACCTCCCAAAGGACACATGCAACAGGCTAACACTCTGATTGGAGCGTGAGTGCAGACACACCCACACAGCCCCTGTACTGGGGACATTTAGCAACCTAACATTGGAATGTGTCATGTGTTTTGATGACACTACCTCTGCCCACCATCGCAACAAATGCAGTCAAATTGTTGTGGGGTGTTCATCTGGTGAACATCTCACCCACAGCCACATGGAGGTCCAGGAGACTCATGCCACCACAGACATTTGGGGGCTCAAAGCAATGAGCCTGTCAACCACAACATTCAACGTGGCCTGATAGGGAAACACACAAGTACGTCCCACAGACAATCAGGTAGCCATGTCACAGGTGGCAAAAGTAAGTTTCACAGCCTCTCTGTCATATAGTGACACGTCACATAAACTATGTGTGAGTCACACAGAGCAACATACCCATCTCATGATGGTCTGTCTCCATGCTAGTGTCAAATATCTTTCATACTGAGTCATTACTGAGCTGCACCGGCACACATGCACCCTACACAGGTATCACCTCAGCAGAGCAGTCACATACCACGGAACAACAGATAAAGACGGCTCTACAGGTGTGTCACATGCCATAGCTCCGACACTAGGTTCCCTCATGTCCACTCATGGATGGCAAGCAAAGAGGTCCCTCTTGGCAGCTGGGGGCATGTCTCGCTATATGTCCCCTATCACATTTGTTGGATTGCAACAACACTATGCAAGCCCCAGGCGGAAGGAGACAACATGATCCTCATACGGCCATGATTTACACACAAGGTGTGCCACCTTCAACACACATGTCTGTCACATGGCCATCCGATTGGACATATTTTGCGTCACAAGTCAACATTCGCAGGGTGTGGGGATGGTATGCCATCCACACACACAGTCCATAATTCCATGCACCTAGTTGTGTACAGCTGAATGCTTTATCACAATCACATCACCATGGATGTGTGACATGGCCGTTTTGTACCCATTAAACCCCAACCAAGGCAGGGCCATGCATTCAGGTGTGAGGGAGTATACAGCTCGTGTCCACCAATGTGCGTAAATCTCTGTGCCGTTCCACACAATGCAGTGTGCGGACAAAAACCTCTCCTAACTCACACTGTTGTTCAAATTAGCTTAGTCATTACGAACTGCAATGCCATTGCTGCTCCATCATCACCCATTGATGGTCACGCAGGTGCCTCCCACACACTTGGAGCATACATGGTGGAGGGTGTTTCCCCAATGATCCATCCCCTGGATACACCTCTAGTGGCACACTGTTAAAAGCTTGTTGTATGCAAAGCTATGGGGGCCCTGTCTGAGGACCCAGAGAATACGTCCATACTGTTCATGTCCTTGATGGTGCTACATGTATGTGCCAACACATCATTAGTACCAAAAAGAGCTAAGGATCCGCACAAAACAAGAAAACAAGAAAGCGGAGCCTGGACTGACAAATTCGTAAGACTTGTTTATTGCGCAATAAACAAGTCTTACGAATTTGTCAGTCCAGGCTCCGCTTTCTTGTTTTCCAACACATCATTAGGCCATGTCAGTGGGTTTTGAAGCTAATGCGGCAGGTTCACCTTACACATAAATGCAACATGATATGTTTGCCCTGTGAACACATGCACATGTTATGGCTATGGTGGATGTGTGCATTCATTTGTACAAACTGCTTCATCTAGCTTTCCCCATCACACAGCCCCATGGGCTAGATGGAGGGAAGGAACATTGCACTGTAACTGCTGTGAGAGGGCTGCCACACCATTTGCCTGGGACACATGTACACATAGTGTGCCCTCAGCTATTCCGTCACTCCGAGCCATCCCATGTGAGAACAGCAGTGTGACAGAAACATGTATGCCAGGATTATCACAGGTGTCACACATATCTCTTTCAGGGCACACCATCCGCTGTGCAGGTCCATCTCAACACTCACAATGTGAGATGCATGGGAGCCTCCAGGGCCCCACATCATCCTGCCTGTGTGCATGACAGCTCATGGCCATATACATGGTAGCCATCTCACACCTGCACGGGCCATTACGGCTCTGGTGGAGGCGCATACATGGACTGTATGTCAAAGGTGGCCACAGAATACATACAATCCCATATATACCCAAATTTGCAGCGCACCACATAGGGGATGGTGTTGAGCCATGTGAGGAAATGGAACTCCTCCACAGGGCCCTGCCACTATGGGGCCACTTTGCCGCCATCTATGACTAGCAGCCCCCACCAGTGTGAAGTATGCGCCTCAGTGTTCTGGGAAATGCATACCAACACACCTCGACAAGATGATGTCAGATAAAATAAGGTGTTGACCTGCACAAACACCACATTGCCTCGAGGGAATGTGTTACCCTCTCACCCCCACCCTGTCACTCACACTCTCACACACTCCCCCTCTCTCTCCCCACCTCTGTCTGTCTCTAGCTATACCACCATTACACCAATATGTTGTGTTGAGGTTGTGAGGGGGGGGGCATGTAGATGCTGTACAATGTTGATTGCGGGTGGTTTGTATCACGTTCACTCACAAATGACGATACGCCCCATTGTTCCCACCGCATCACACATGTCCTTCCCTGATCATATATTTCCCATACCAAAACTGCTGCTGGTGTGTAAGTTTGCTGTATGTGCCCAACACACAGCAGGGGATAGGCAACTGACAGATGATGGTCACAATGTGCTTTGTCTATGTCGTGCAAACACCTGTGTTCTCCGGAATGTGAGTTCCACAACCTATGTTTGCATATCCACAGATGGAGGACCTGAGGAAGAAGGCTCGGGAAATCCGCAAATTCCACCCGGAGTACCTGGAGCGGTTCAGCAGGGGGCCGGGACAACAGCCAGATGGTGAGTGTTTCCACACATTACTCCCATTACACATTGTCACATTGGCCTACCAGCCTGGGTGTTGCCTGCATATGTACAGGTGTTATCACACACACATGGACATGACGTAATGTATGTAATCTTTCACAGAGAGAGACGACAGCGGAGACCAAGAGGCTGATTCCCCACACAGCCTTCGACGGCCCACCACCCGCCGTGAGCGAGAGACGGAGGTGGTGGAGGTGACGGAGGAGGATGAGGAGGAGGGGGAAGGGCAGGTGGAGGAGCCTGAGACACAGGACGTGGAGGAGTTAGAGGATACGGAGGAGGATGAGGACAATGACGACGTGGTGGTGGTGGTGCAGGACTCTGAGGTGGAGGAGGAAAGAGCTGAGGAGGAGGATGTGGGCCACCAGGACATAGGCGAGGGGGATGGTATGCAATGGGGGGGGATGCGGGGGAGGGGGGGTCGGGGATTGGGGGGCAGTTTGGACATGTGCGTGTGGGGGTGATAGCATGGGCGGAGAGGGTTTTGGGAGGGAGTTTGGGGTGGGATGCAGGTAGGGGGGAGGGTTTGGCGGAACACAGCACAGCACAGGTCTCTGTGGGCCCCCGTCAAACACTACAGGTGGAAGCACGGGACGGGCGCCGTTGTGTCACCGCGCCATCCACGGCCACCAACGTATCACATGCACATGCCAGCACACAGACCACCGAGACTGTTTGTCTGTGTGTTGGCAGGTGCATGCATGATGTGCTGGTGGCTGTGGATGACGTGAGGCGCGACGTCCGTCTCGTGTTTCATGCACTGCAGTGTCTGACGGGGGCTGTTCAGCAGGTGAATGCCGATGTTGCACAGCTGCAATGTCAACGTTCATCTGCTGAAGGGCGTCGCAGGCGTCATTGATGGCACCTGTGATGCCCACATTTGGCCTGTGCTGTGCTGTGTTCCACAAACAGGGGTTTTTGTTTGTTATACGGCATGTTGCCAATGTGTTAATCATGTTAACAATAAATGTTCATGTGACGTTTTCAAACACAATGGTCATGTGTTTCCCTTACACACTCACTATGGATGCAAGCATGGGATATGTGTCGGGAACAGGATATGCTGTGAAGGTAGACATGGATGTCATATGTGGAGTTCCTTAACACACAGTCATGGGGGGATATCCATGTGTGTGCGAGTGTGAGACCTCGGTAGGCCTAGGAGATGTTGTTTCTGGAGGGATTGCCGTGAACAACCATGTCACATGGGTTGGCGTGAGATGAACAGATTGGTTAGTGGACATCTGCCTCATACATATGCATGCCACACATGTCTGTCAGTGCCACATGCATGACATGGGGTTGGTTGTGCAGGCATGCCATCTGATATGTAGCCAGGGCCAATGTTCGCACATATGCTATCAATGTTTGGGGTATAAGGGTATGTAAATAATGCTATTTGTGAGCAGTCACCATACAAACTCTAATGAGACCCCCAGTCAGAAACATTGCCCTGTTTGTAACGGGGCATGCTACAGCCAAGGGCCAATAAACACACTATGTGCAGATGACACATGACATGTGGTACCATCTGTGTATATGTACCTGCCAGTGCAAACACTGCAACAGAAACATGCCTGGTTGGAACTCAGATGTTTTGCTATAACACATGCATGTACAAAGTACATAGGGGAGCACAGGGACAAAGATTGTATACACACGTCGCATGTATCGTAACATATATTTTTATTCACACACTTATAGTTGTCGCCGTGCCCTACCACGTCTCCCATGTCTCACTCCCCCCTCCCCTGGTGGTCCACGGCCCTGCTGTGCTTGTGGCGGTGGTGGAGGCGGTGATGGTGGTGGTGGTGGCGGCGGCGGTGTCAATCTTTGCATTAGCCCAAACATGCCCTCCAGGGCCACAGCAATTCTTTCTAAGGGCATGGCCCTCACCTCCTGACGCAATCCCCTGATTTCATGTCGTAAGAGATCCACTGAATTATCTATCCCTTCACATGCGTGACGAATGCCTGTGGGTGGAACAAAGGGTGGCCAGTAGACCCATCTCAAATAAACAGCCATCACACGCAACAATGTCACAAATATAGCACATCTTTGTATTTGGGAGCGGACACACTCTATTGACACCATGCAACTATTTGCAGTACAACTTTGTCAGAGATGTTAATGTCACAGCCACACACAGCACCTGGCTCACTTATGTGATGTGGGTTGGTAAAAGAAAGTATGCACTGGATGTGCATACACACCCACGTAATGCAGAAGTTACCATAGCCACAGGGACAGATGTCAAACACATGTGCATTGTTTGTTGGGGTGGAGCGTGTGCGCAGGACAGCAGCCACACCTGGGGAGTTGCATTGCTGAAGCATAGCTTGTTTTGGGACACATGTCCGAGTTGGCAGGACAGTTGTATTGATATGTGCAGCATGGACAGGTTGCAAATTTTTGGGAATTCACTTTGTGAGATGTGGTGGAGGCACCAGCATTAGCAGCCTTAAGTGGCCCTGTCCACTGCTGCTTCATGTGTCTCTGAACACAGAGGTTCACTTAGACCTACTGCCAACAGAGCACGGATCTCATAACAGTGCACGTACAGCACCATACACATGTGTGGTTTTTGGACATGGCATGGGTAAGAACAGATGATGCAGCAGAGGGTGACAGACAGCACAATTGCACAGACATGGGTATGGTGGGCAAACAGCAGCACATGATAACCCCTAGGGATGTGTGCTGAGTGACAGAGCAAGGGGGGGGGGATGTGTGATTCAGGTTGACAGCAGGGCTACCACCTGTGTGTTGTCTAATGATTCTGAATATAAAGTGGCCCGAAGCTGACCTGTGTGATCAGGTGGTTGGCTCACAACCCTTTCAATTGTGAAAGCTAATGTCAAATATATACATGGCAGCCCCATGTTGACCGACCTGTCTGTATGTCAGGGAGGCTACCTTTGTTGTGTACATACAGGGAGTCTCAAACAACGTGTACGCCTCAGACACCTTACCTATATGACCAATCACCCTGTCCTTTCCGTACATAGTGCAATATGGGTGTCTACAAACATTTCAAATGGTAATGTCATATCATATGGTTGGTTTGCACCTGAGACGCAGACTGCAGGGTATGGGGTCCTTGTGAATGTTTAGGTTTGCGTATGTTAGGTCTCATTACCCATGGTCAATGGGATATTGGGCTTTTTCTTTTCTGCCACACGCCTGTTCCTCTGTGTTGAGGCTGACTGTTGCTAGTGCAATTGCGGTATTTAGGTCCCTACGCAGGACATGCTGCACCGTAAGCTGCATTTCTGTTGTGTGCTTCCGTAGGTGTCAATGTACCTTAGGCTGTGCTTTTGGCCACCACAGTGAGATCAGCTAACATACGTTACACTCTATTGTTGTCTACTATGTCTACTGTCTACGGTAAGCAGACATGTGACAGCTATTTATGGTATCCTTTGACATCTACCTCACACACCCCAACCAGGGACTATTGTTTGGTGTGTTGTGGTTGTGGCAGACCTTGGTCACCACTGTTGTCTCTCAGCTGTGCGCATGTGTGTGCGCACACACCTTAGCCAGCTTTCAAATCAACTTGATGACGGTGTGCACATAAATTATGTGTGTACATCTCATTACCATAAACACATACTTGTTTAACTTTACATGTTATTCTGAATGTCAGGATTCCACAGGTGCTAAGATATGTTTTTCCACATTAACTGTAATGCACATACTGAAACCTGACATGTCGTGTACTGGTTATATAAGTTAGGGCTTACATTGTGTGGAGTGTATCAAATGTAAAATACTCCGATACAATGCACAGCTGCTATCCTATGCATATTCAGCATACAGGACTTTGTGGTTAACAATGGTCAGCACCCACCTTCTGCATCCTGATGTACAGATGTTGAATAGGCTCTCAGCTCATGTACAAGCACATCATCCCCCTCCTCCTCCTGCCTTGGTGGTTGTCTTGTGGCTGGTGTTTGCGACACCATTGTTGTAGGTGTGATGATGGGTGCGTCCACGGGCCCCTCGGCAGAGGATATGCTGCCCCCCAACACAGCAAAATCTGGCTCATCCATGATGGGTGTTGCGGACATCTCAACACCCTCCACCTCCTCCTCCTCCTGCTCCCCCTCCTCCTCCTCCTCTCCGTGCTCCTCAAGGGTGATCATGGTACTGTAGTCACCTGCATTGTGGACAATCACACACAGCAAACCAATGTTTCTGCACTTACACTTTGTACATGTGTATGGTGATTACAGCACATACATGATGGTGGGTGGACTGTGCATGTATGCTCCGGAAAAGGTCCCCTACATCCTCCCATAACTGTATGTGACCACCATGTACCTGTACCAGGGAAAACATTGTGCTTATTTGCCTTATACACCTTTTTTTGCCCAAAAACACTTTCTCCTCATCTTGTGCATGTATCCGCCATTCCAGCTCACAACACATGTGATCAGAATCTGTCCATACACGGCTGCATGTTCATTACCCTTACACCTGCTTTGGCAATCCCCTGATGGGGTGTGCATGGCATTGAGCAGCCCATATGTCCTTGAGTCATACCATCCTCACAGTGCTACATGTGCTTGCCCAGGTCAAACTATGCAGGAAGCTGCATATGTTCATCACCTGGGTGCCATGAACATGCACATGCAGCACTGTGAGGATGGTATATCACGTAGAAATAACCCTCTCACAAGCCATTCAATAACACAGGGGATGGCAGCCACTGCTGTGGGGGTAGTTTGAGGACAGCTGCAGGTGGACCTGTTTGTGACTGGTGGCTACAATGTTGTTTTTCGTAACACATGCAGATGTCATCCCACAAACATGTCAAACATAAGGGTGATATCTCGCAATACCACGACGTACAGACCTCAGTGGGACGATAAATATGTTTAGCAAGATAGATATGTCACTATTGTGACCTAGGACATGTTTGGCTGAGTTCCACATATGCATTATGTGGACCCCATGTTTTTGATTCTTTCATGTACATGCATATCACAGTACACCTTGTCATGTCCTTGACAAACGTGTGTTCTAGGGACGGTTAACATACACAGTGCTGCAACTGGAGCCTGCTGAAATGGCAGACGTAGATGCACTGACAATTATGACACTCTTGCTGTGTTTCAATGTGTTATCTCCACACATTACTACAAATTTATATCTAGACACATTTAATGGACGTGTTTTCAGATGTAACTTTTATGTGATGGTTGAGGACAGGGTAGTAACAGATGACATGCTTGCTCAGATGTGCATCACATCTTCGCATGGCATCTCTGACGTTTACCAATTGCTGCATGGAGTACCTGAACCCTCCCTTTCACAAACCTTGTTAATTAAGGTTTAAGGTGTGTTGTGACATGTATGTTTAGGGTGGTGGAGATGTTTGTGGGTCCATCTCTTGCCCTGAGTCCACCTGCAAAACACAGCATGTGTTAGGTCCATGCAATATGTTTTCTACAGCACACATTAGTGCTGTGTTTGAGTTCTGCATGTGTTGGTATTGCCTTGAATTAAACCTTGGTTGAGGTTGTGACTTTCACATGACCAGAACAGGGTGTTGAAGGGTACATCACACACACCTGTGCCACCTGTATAGCGACATGCTTTGGTTTGTGAGCAAGGCATGGCTTTACATTTACAGATGTTTGATGTCTACACAATGTAGATTACAGGACGGTCTGGAGAGGTTAGAAGAATACGTTGCATACTTACCTGCATGTGGATCGGCTGTGTCGAGGGCCGCAGGAAGACCATATGTGTAAATTGGGCCCAGTCGTTCTGCGAGTTGCTGTTCAAGGGGTGTGAGCATAGGGGGGAGGGGGCCACCGCCACCTGTGCCCCTCGCATGCTCCTGTTCCACGGTCATGTGGTGGCGCACACCTCTTTTGATGTCGGAAAAGCGTTTTTTAAGGCCTTCTATATCTCTGGGTCTGCCCCCTGCCTCAGCAACTGAAGTGTGAATCTGTTCCCACACCACGTTATGTGCAGACGCAGGTGTTTTGCTGCTGAGTCTCCCAAAAAGCACATCATAATTTTCTAGAACCATCGCAAGGAGATTGTGGTTCTCTCCATCTGAAAACCTGATGGCCCTCCTCCTCTGTGTCTCGGCCACAGGGACCCTTTTCCTTTTGGCAGTTTGTCTGGTCATAGCAGCAGAACCCTTTGCTGATGGCCCTGCTGCTGCCTCAGCCTCCAGGGTGCTGCCAGGCCCTGCCTCCACAGGAGCAGGTGCACACACCTCCCCCACCCCCTCGCCCTCACTCTCCCTCTCTGTCCCCCTCTCTCTCTCTCTCTCACTATCACTATCCCTCTCCCTCTCCATCATCCTGTCCTCTCCTCTCCGCACAACCGACCCCTCCTGAACGCACCTTCCCCTTTCTCCCTCACCTACAGACAACACAACACACACTGGACAAATACAAACACACTACTAACATGAACACACAATATGTGGCACACTAAACAGCATACTAAAGACACAATACACTACAGGACAATACAGTACAGACCAATACACTACAAAACCACCTGTTCAGAACCTACAGAAACTACGCACGTGCTACCCCACTCCGTTCTCATACACCACTTTCACCTAAGTACCACTCCTCATACAACCCTCAACGTGGACCACGTGTGCAGAGTGTTTTATAGGTTTTTGTACGTCTGTGACATTGCGCATGCGCAGTTTGTGTGACGGTGCTGCTTGTGCGTGGCGCATTATTTGCGTCACACATGGACGTCCGTGCGTTTCTCAGGATGCCGTTTTCTGAATGCGTTGAGCATGTGCACCTGTTAGCACATGGGCCATGTAATCTGTAAATGTAGACGCACATGCCACGCATACACCCATGCGTTAGAAAATGCACATGCGCGACACACACACGCACAAACATTTGCACATGCGCCGACAGTTTTACGTGCGCGGCGCGCACGGACAAACGCCCATGCGTAACGATCTGCACATGCGCAATGCTCTCACAAAGACGCTCATGCGCGAAGTGTGGTACATGCGCCTCTCTGTCACGTTGTGCCCTTGCACTGCGCATGCGCTAATTACGTGGATCCAAACACCAGTATAAACCTGCCTACGGATTCAAACCACATAGATAATTTTGAGTACGCAAGGAGTGGGTTGATTGAGAGTTAGTGAGAGAGCAAGGAAGGTGCTGTGCATCAGATTGCGTTTGTGGTTTGTAGTGTGTAGCATTGTATTGTGTGTGTCATTTGTCGTGTTAATTGTAAGGTGTACACTGTCCAGGGAGGGGTGGGTGTGGTTGTGGGTGTGGCTGTGGGTAGGTGGGTGTGGGTGTGGAGGTGTGTGGGTTTGTGTGGGGGTGTGTGGGGGTGTGTGTGTCTGTGTGTGGGTGTGTGTGGGTGTCTGTTTAGGCACAGTAGAGGTGTATATGGCGGGGATATATGTAGCTGCATGTGCCCGAAGACGTGGGCGGATGCTGCGGTTGCAGGACAGGGGAGATGGTGTCCAACGGGCTGAGGGACAGGGCATGGGTGTAGTCCCGCAGCAACTCAGACCTGCAGCTGTAGGGGCAGTCCAGCCAGGTGGTGTACATGGAGGACGCAGAAGGCGTGCTGAGGTGCAGGCTCGGCAGCCTCGCCTCTACAGGCCCAGGACCCAGCTCCAGGGCATGCATGAGGACCAGGTCATCTCCCTGTACCGACTGAGCACAAGGGCTATTAGGGAGCTCTATGAGAATCTAAGACCTGACCTCGAGCCCCTGACTGCTCGGGCCCATGCCATACCGGGTTTAGTCAAGCTCCTTGCTGCCTTACATTTCTTTGCCTCTGGCTGTTTCCAGTCATCTGTGGCCGCAGTGGGTGGCATGAGCCACCCCACCTTCTCACGATGTCTCCACCAAGTACTGCGTGCCATGGTCAGCCGGGTGGGGAATTACATATGCCTTCCTCACAATAGGCAACAGTGGGGGACCCTGCACCAGGCCTTTGAGGCGATAGCCGGGATACCACACGTGATGGGAGCTATTGATTGCACACATGTTGCCCTGGTCCCGCCTAGAGACAGGGAGGTGGTGTTCCGCAACCGCAAATACTACCATTCCCTGAATGTTCAGGTTGTATGTGATGCTGATCAGCATATTCTGAATGTGGTCCCTAGGTTTGCAGGGTCCACCCACGACTCCTATATCCTGCATCGCTCAGCACTATTCAGAGAATTTGAGGAGGGACAGTATGGGAACAGTATTTTGCTGGGTGAGTATTTTCTGAATCCTTAGTTATGACAGCATTTCTTTATGTGTTTACATAACATCTCTTATATAGTGCACTATTAACTCTGTGTGCCTTGTAAACTTTCCTTACCTTAAAAAAAAGAGGGTGACCTTTTACATTTTCCATTGCTACAAGAGTCTGAAGGCTGTGTGCCACGACCAAAGATTTCAAATGTGACATACATTTTGTAACATTATCTGATGACAGCCTGTTGATGGTGCTCCAATAACTTTGCATGTATGCAAATGTGTGTCTAGGTGTTGGATTAGTAATAGAGTGTGTGTGTGTGTGTGTTCCATCTGCACACATGGGGGTTGTGGGGGTTGTGGCCTTCACACTCACCTGTGATGGGTGTTCAATTTCTGGTTGCTGCGTTAAGTCATGTTACATTGGTGTAGGTTAGAACACATACAGCGATAACTTGTCATGTGTGCGTAAGGTTGACACACACAATCAGTACTGAGGTTTACAGACTCTACGTTGTGGATTCCATGAGGGACTGTGTATGTATGTATGCTGCATGTTTGTGACCTTTACAAATAGCAGCACATGTTATTATATGTATGATCATGCATTTCAGCTACCTTACAGCATTGCAGAAAGAAAGTCACGTGTTTGCATTACCATTGATCACAGTAGATGTGGGGGACATAGGCGTAATTGCAGTTTGTGATGCAAATGTGATGGAGCATTGTGCAAAGGTGACAGCAAGGGCAAGGGGCCTATTTGGAACCATACTGAGAGAAATTGGTAGCACATACACAGGGAGGTAATCTGCCTCGGTATTTGTGCTTGTTGCAAACTTAGGTGGCCTACAGTGTGCAGATATGTGGACCCCACCTTCACAATGCTGCCACACTGATGGAATTAGTCCACAGGATGGCTAATGGACTGATTGGTGGTCAGCATGATGCAGCATATGCAGCTATCCTCCTCAAAGTTGAGTTGTAGACCGTGGGGAACATGGGACATATAGGTGATGTTTGTACCGTGTGATACCTGCATGTCATACATGTGCTTGATATGAGCCTGCATCACATCACATCACATTTTAGTGTTGTGTAGTTTGCTGACATATATTTAGCAGATGTGATCAGTGTATTGGTGGTACAGTCTAACGTTGCAGGTGATTAACTTATTGATACTAACTGCAGTACAGAACGCATGTTTCACACACAGAGGGTCATTACAGGTAGAAATGGGACTGGTGTGTTGTTTGGCATGTATGTACAGACTCCATGGGCCATGTGTTTTGTTTATCTCACCATATGGCATTTCCAAAACAAGCAAATTTGTGATGTCATATAGTTGTGTCAGCAGGTGTTATATTTTTGTTTCTCACGTTTAGAAAGTTGGTGATTTAGGGGGAAATGCGCTCAAACATTCACATGCACCATTTGTTCCTGCAGGTGATGCAGGGTATGGGTGTCGCCCCTGGCTGCTGACCCCTGTGCGTCAGCCACGGACACGTGCAGAGCGGAGGTACAATGAGGCCCACGCCTCCAGCCGCTCTGTCATAGAGCGCATCTTTGGTGTATTGAAAAGTCGCTTCAGGTGTCTGGATAGGACAGGCGGGGCCTTACAATATACACCACTCACTGTTGCAGAAATAATCATAGCCTGTTGCATCCTGCACAACATTGCTCTCAGGCACGGTATTCCTGCAGAGATTAATGAGGATCTTGGGGACGAACCACCATGCCCCCCTGTACGTGCCAGTGGTGACACACAAGAGGGCACAGCAGTCAGGCGGAGGTTGATTGGAGAGATATTCTCTGGTACGTATTGCATATCTTTCCACATATATGTGCTGTCCTGTGTGTGTGATGTTGCTACATGTATATGTTCAATATCTGATAGCATCCTAATGAAACACTGCAATGGCATAAGATTGAAAAGCATATGTTAAAGCTATAGCAATGGATGTGTGCTTAACCATGCAGACAGGCCAGAACACCAGCTGTTGGAGGATTATGTGGGTGGGTGTGCATACGCCCTTGGTTGTTTGGCTAAAGCACATTCCCAGTTAGTGTGCGGCTGTCATAGCATATGCAGTGAATACACAGGTAGTTGTTTTGATGGTGTGTGCCAAGCAAGATGGCAGGCATATGTTGCAGTATTCCCAAAGAACGGACGGTCCATGATTGTGCATAACTCTCCTGCGTGTTATATGTTTATATAGGGCAATTTTTAGCTGCTTGTATGGATATTCTGCTCGTGTAATCTGCGAATATCTGTACATTTCTTAGGTGTGGTGACACATGTCATACATATCACACTACACATGTGCATGACTACTTTGCCATTATGGTATTGATGATGTGTGCTGTGTGTAGATTTAACCCCACAGTATGGCCTAATGTATACCTCACCACGTAGCCCTGACATGACTGTGTTGAGGAATGGGGACCTGTGCAGTGTGTTGCCTGTGGGTCATATCATTATTTGTCTGTTTCAAAGGATAAGAGCCATTTGGAGCTGTATTACATATGTAGATACATACAGAGGTGACACGTGTCTGATCAGCAAAGTGTGCATCACAGTAGAAAAATGATACACTACATGTGTGTTTAGATTTAGATTTGTTTCAAGATTAACATGGGAAACCTTGCATATGTGGGTGATGCTATTTCAACATTGGCCACATGGCTACGGTACATGCTGTGTATGTGTGTAGGGCAGGAGAGCACAGTAAACAACAACTAATACTTTGCTGAGCATAGGCACAGATGTTTGGTCCACATGCACAAGATTTTGATATTACCTTTGTGCTTCAGCTGCACTTATAGATTATACATGGTTTAACATTCTCACTGTCACACAGTGGGATGACATGCAGCGATCCGGCTCATTTCAGTCACAGACATGGGTGTTTGGTTTTGTAGACATGGCACTGACATTGCCATGTATTGTAGCACATCATCAGCACACAGTTTTCAGTATTAGTTGTGGGAGGAGATGTACATTGTGGAATATGTTTTTGGACAGTGTATACAGGAGCTGATACATGTTCAGTTCCATGTGTTGCAGAAATGTACAGTGGGGTAAGAGACAACATTGGGAGAGCACTACACATGGCAAGGAGGTTGTGGTTGGAACATGGGGGACAAAGAATAATAGTGTGACCTTGGTATGGTGGACAAACATGGTGCCACCATACACGTGTATTGACCAGTGTTTAGAACTACAGAGAGGTAAGGGAGGGGACAGAATTCAGTGAAACCTTTATTTTGCAGGTGACACCTCCGTGCTGATTCTCCCATGTGAGAGATAGGTACAGTGTGTGAGTGAACAGTCAGTCTGTAGGTTATGTTGTGGGTTCAGACAGCTGGGGACAGAGAGGTGCAGTGTGTGTTTCACAACTTATATATGACATATGTTATTTTCCATTTTTGTTTTTGAATGCACAGGGCATAATTTGTGAGAATGCTGTTGGTGTGGAGCAATGACACGTGCCTGTACATCAGCCAAGATGTTGTGGTCAGGGTAGGTGGATTTACGAGTACATTGTCTGTGCATGCAATCACGGGACCAACATGTTGTCTGTGATGTATTATTGCGAAGATGTTGTGTTTCACCTGTTTTCCATGAGCAACTCTTACCCATATTTTGCTGTTCTCACACATATCCCCATGTGCTTGTGTCCAGTCTGTCCTCTACGGCACTGTTTATGGGCTATTTACACCATAGCTACATGTGTGTGTACATATTTCTTGTGTTTTTAAACCTGCACTTGCTGTTTCGGGAAGGAGTTTAATTTCAGCCATCAACACGTTATCACTGCATGTCACTGGCCCTGTGTGTCACGATATTGTCATTATTGCACATACAGGCCATGTATTACAGCTGTCCCGCTCACCAACAAATTCTGTGTAGGTGCATGTTGATGTGTTGACGGTGTGGTGATGGAGTTTTCTGGCATAGTGCATTATCATGTGCTGTGAGGGCTCTGAGTACCTGGGGGGCAGTGGTGAGTATGATACCTCTACCGTTGTGCTACTTACCTTGTCAACATTGACAAAATGTGTTGTGATATGGGAGCAGACTTGTGTATTATGGTTTGACGAAACACTATTGGGCAACATGTTATTTTCTCTGATAGCGCCATCATGTGGACAAGTATCAACAGTGAATTTACATGGTGATTCAACATGTTTGCCTGACATTGACTCCCCTCACTGTGACCTGATGTGGCTGTGGATTGGCTGTAGGAATTGCTGACGTACACATGATACACACAGGGTATGTTGGACCTGTGTTATTTTGTGATTCCATCTGCCTGTACCTGTTGATGACTTACTGTTTGACTCATGTACATTTCATGTTGCTTCTCTGTTCAAACAAACAGATGCATATAGTGTGTATCACTGACATGTGTGTGTGACATGGACATGGACATAAAAAGATCCATGTGACACCCGTGTTTCCAGGAACATTTACTGATATTTGATATCTGGGGTTTATTTCATGATCCCATCATGTACTGTTTGCCTTTGCATCCATTTCTTCACTGTTCTGTGATGTGTTACTCTATGCATATTTTTTAAACAAAGGTGTCTAACAACAACATACCTTTTTTTTCCATGATACAGGGCAGAAGACATAGCCGACACTTTTTTTAGAGAAAATTTGCCTGCACCATCACACACCTGTGGCTGTACCGAACTACATGGGATTGTTTAGGGAGAAATGTGGCATTGGATGTTTGTTTTTGAAAGTGATACACATGCCTGTGGTGGACAGTATTGCTCCGCAACTGCTGCTTTGCCCATGACAGACCTGTACAACACACTGTTTATGCCATGCTGTGGCTGGACATCATGCTCATTGCAAGGACACAGATGATGTGTCAAGGACTGTGGCATATTGGACTATGGCACTTGACTGTGCATGGCCAGGGTTGCATGGAGACTTTTGACGTTGCCTTTTGGTTTCTACATACACTTTGCTCTTTGGACGCTGTGTGGAGCAGAGACTGACATTTTCAATGTTTGTTCTTCAGTAATTGCCAATTGTGTAGTTGTGGACCTTTGGCCATGTGTGTTTGAGGGCGCACATGATACGCTCATCTGCTTGTTTGAACTACAGCATACAGCCATGTTTGCAGCATAGGGACAAAGCTTGAGGGATCCTATTATCTATGTACACCTGCCCTCCACCTAGACATGATACCGATTTTGCAACACCACCGCTTTCCTGGCCGCCACCAGCCATGAACGATGTTTGCAATGGGCAAGGGTGTTTACATGCATGTGTGGCCTCCCGGGATCATGTTGCTGTGCAGGTGTTGTTTGTGCTTCTGACTGACTATGTTTGTGAGCCACAGCATTTGGACCTATGGGGTCTGTGTGGGTCACTGTAAGATGTTTGCCCATCATTTCCATACTTACATGGTGACTATTGTGTTTGTTTAATGTACAGACATGACACTATGCATGTATGTACACACCTTGCATTGGAATCCTGCATGGTCCAGTTTAAGACTTGCATTATGGATACTCTCATTGGCGCATTACATTTGGTGTGTGTCACTGTGGGTGTCCATTGTCCTCCTTCAATTCGGTATCCCATGTAACGTCCTATATATGTTGAAACAATGTCACACAAACGACAACTGCAAGGGGACATCATGCATGTTGTAATCTCTGCAACTTGTTTGTTTTTTAGTCTGTGTGTGCTCATGTGTCTATGATACCTGTTAGAATATGCTCCTTGTGGTTTGGCTTTTTTTTGGTTTAGACATTGTAGCATTCCAGATTTTACACTCTTGGATGATGTGTTTGTTGTAACATTGCTTCCAGAAAGTAATTTTCACATTACAACATTGTCACAACATATCTTATTTTCATGTGTGTGCCTCGTGTGTTGCATGATGGCTATGTTTGCGGGAACAGGTGATGTGATTTGGATCCTTACGATTCAATGCCACCGTTCTACATGACCTCATATGTGTGTCACACATTTGAGGCATGCAGCAACAGGTGGAGGTTGGAGGCCTACTGCCCAGTGCACAACATGCACCTGCTTCACATTATATCTCATGCCCTTCATTTGTGCTCCTGGCAGTGACCTTTCTGTAGCATGTTGGTTTGTGCCCTGATAAATGTGTTCCCTCCTTTCACAAGGGATGCACTCACCTTGATATTTGGATTGCACTGTCTACAGTATCTGTTAGGGTTAACCACAATAAATATATATATTTGACAGACATTTGTGTCTTTTGCTGCTTCATCATGTTTTGATACATGCAATGCTCTGTGTGCCTTTAAATCATTCGTAAATCCTTGTTAACCAGACACTCCTGGATTTTTGTGTCAATGTCACTGGGGTGTGTTGACCAAGGCCACATTGAGTCCTAGTGTGACTTGGGCCCCCGTTGCTTGGTGACCAAAGCAGTTTTCTGACCACTAGTCTACTCCTCCACTCTTTGAGCTAATGTACACTTGTGTGTAAAGATTTGCTGCTCATGTCCATGGCCCACCTGTGCCCACATCCGTGTACGATGGCAACTGTGTATATGTCAGCCATTTGGCACATCACTGGTTATTACAGATTCCCATGCAGACCCCCCCTTTGGACTATTAGTTGTGCGTTGTGCTCAGTGTGCTGTTTGTGGACGTGTTTCTAGACATGTATTGTACCTTATTAGTTTGACGGTTGGATCCCCACATGTGTTGTTTGACATGCTTTCATGTTGTGGAAAGTTAACCATTACTTAGCAGCAGATTCATCACCTCTACACACACCCTTGCCTCTCTTTGGTGTAGAGCAAGGTGTGCACTCAGTGTTGCCTAGGCATCACATATTATGTGTTACATAGGTCTGTTTCTTCATGCTGTTTACAGGGCAGTGCACCTGGGGGTTGGATGGTGCTGTGGCTCAGCTGGTGTGTGCTACACCTGTTTTAATGTTGATTTTCCTCCTGTCCTGTGCCATATTGCTAACCTACTCCACCACACATCCTCTGCTGCCCTTGTGGTTTATTTTCTTACCTCTTTTGCATTCTGCATCCAATGTATAACATTTCAGCGTGTGTGTGTGTGTGTGCATGCATGTGTCCATGGTACCAAATACAACCTGGGATCCGATCTGTGCACAGCAGATCTGCATGTGCATTTGTTCATGATGACTGTTGTGGGTTTGCCTGTCCTTACAAACAGCATGCGTCTGGTGTGATGGGCTGCCCTATTTTTGGAATGCAGCCTTTGCTAATGAGCACACGTTGGTGGTGTGGCCTACTGGTTAGTGCATTTGCACTTGTGTAAGTTCTCGTAGGTGTGATTCCTCTCTGTTCTCTTGGATGTGTATGCGTGTCCTGCAGAGGTTGTTTAAAGTTGTATGACAGTCATATGTGGCCATATTTAAGCAGGACGCACATTATAGCCTAATGTGAGTTGTGACCACACTTCAGTCCATCTACGATCTGGCAGCTCATGTGCCATCCGACCCTGATGTGCATGCTGTTACACCACGTCCTGCAGTCCTACACATTCCTGCATTTCATCTATCCATGGTTACCTCTCTTGTGTGTGTTCTGCATAGTACTGCAACTCCACTGTCATCCTGACATTTCACCTATCCTGCCATTTCAGACTCCTCTGCTGCACACATCTTCCCATCCTCTGTCACACACTATCATTGTGGCATGTTACATTACCATCACTGTGAGCATAGCTACAGCTCAACCCAACAGTTTCTCCATTTCCGTAGCTGCCACATGGCCATGGCCCTGATTTGTGTAGACCAGCAGCTGTAATGTACATCCTTCTACTTATGCATTTTGTTTCTTTTTAACTATGTGCTTTGTTTGGATTACATGTGTGTTTGGCAAATACATCTATTACCCTTTAGATTATAGGATTTTGCAGCTCTTAAACAACAATTCTGCATTGACCTGCACATCCTTACGCCATCTTATCTCACACCTTCGAATCAGGCAGCTTATGGACTAAGTACTCTGGGGCCCTGGGAGTTGCCAACATTTAGATCTTTGCTCTGGAAAACATTATAGGTACCCTTGGCTGACATGGTTGTTTATGATTTGCGTTCTGGTGCACCCTAACAGGTGCATCCATTTAGGACAAGAGGGTGTGGTTGATGTTATATGGCAGCACAGATTGGTGTACAGTTGCACGCAGCACAGACATACCTATGCCTGCCTTATTCACTGGTGCTTTGAACCCATGACCCCTGCACCGACAGTCAATGTCTTCACCATTGTGCTACACTGCTGTTCCTTCGTGCATGTCTGCACCCCTACATAACAGATCCATACATTACTGTGGCCATTGCTAACAGCAGACACAGTGCTCCAACCTTGCCCTGCCTCATACAACACCCTATGAAGCGCCCTAGATGAAACATTGTAGGGTGCCTTGGAGTACAGTGCACTTAAAAACAGGTTACCTCTAGGGTACCTTATGCAGCACCTTATATTACAGTGCTTAGAGAGTGCATTTACTATAACTTTTATTTTCCAATAATGGGACAAATGGCCTCCTAGGGTTATTTGACACAACAAAGGTGATCACTCGTGCACCCTTATTCATGGCCCACAGCGGAGGGATCAATCCCTGATCCCTGCACCATTGGTCAGTGTCTTCAGCATTGTACTGTGGCTCGGCTCTTTTACATACATATCATTACGCCATTTATAACTCTCAGTATTCTACTGCCTCTATGTACATGTGCACCCCACCTTAGGACGCCCAGCATTACTATGCCACAAAAAACATCAGCGCACCGCCTTAGCACGCACAGTATTCATATGCCGCCAATAAATATACCGCGCTGCCTTAGGACGCATAGTATTCATATGCCGGAAACAATGACATCAGCGCCCCGCCTTAGGCCGCACAGTATTCATATGCTGCCAAAACCATGTGGGATTCACACAGTATTTCTGCTACTCACAGATCAATGACTCAGCCAGCTGTCGTCATTGAGCACTGTCGGGAAATGAACCCAAGATCTCTACACTGTTGGTCAGTGTCTTAACCATTGTACTGTGGCTCTGCTCTTCTTTGTACATATGAACACGCCACTTATAACTCTCAGTATTCTACTGCCTCCATGGACATGTGCGCCCCACCTTAGGACGCACAGCATTACTATACCGTAAAAAGACAGAGCACCGCCTTAGCACGCACAGTATTCATATGCCGAAAAAAAAGGCATCAGCGCGCCGACTTAGGACGCACAGTATTCATATGCCGCCACAACCATGTGCGCTTCACACAGTATTTCTGCTACTCAAAAATCACTGACTCAACCAACTGTCTTCATTGATTACTGTCTGAAATCAAACCCATGACCTCTACACTGTTGGTCAGTGTCTTAACCATTGTACTGTGGCTCGGCTCTTCTTAGAATATATGAACATGCCACTTATAACTCTCAGTATTCTACTGCCTCCATGGACATGTGCGCCCCACCTTAGGACGCACAGCATTACTATACCGTAAAAAGACAGAGCACCGCCTTAGCACGCACAGTATTCATATGCCGGAAAAAAAAAGTCATCAGCGCGCCGACTTAGGATGCACAGTATTCATATGCCACCAAAACCATGTGCGCTTCACACAGTATTTCTGCTACTCAAAAATCACTGACTCAACCAGCTGTCTTCATTGATTACTGTCTGAAATCGAACCCATGACCTCTACACTGTTGGTCAGTGTCTTAACCATTGTACTGTGGCTCGGCTCTTCTTAGAACATATGAACACGCCACTTATAACTCTCAGTATTCTACTGCCTCCATGGACATGTGCGCCCCACCTTAGGATGCACAGCATTACTATACCGTAGAAATACAGAGCACCACCTTAGCACGCACAGTATTCATATTCCGGAAAAAAAAGGCATCAGCGTGCCGACTTAGGACGCACAGTATTCATATGCTGCCAATAAATATACCGCGCTGCCTTGGGACGCACAGTATTCATATGCCGCCAAAACCATGTGTGCTTCACACAGTATTTCTGCTACTCAAAACTCACTGACTCAACCAGCTATCTTCATTGAGCACTGTTGGGATTCCAACCCATGATCTCTACACTGTTGGTCAGTGTCTTAACCATTGTACTGTGGCTCGGCTCTTCTTTGAGCATAACAACACGCCACTTATAACTCTCAGTATTCTACTGCCTCCATGGACATCTGCACCCCACCTTAGGACGCCCAGCATTACTATGCCGCAAAAACATCAGCGCACCGCCTTAGCGCACACAGTATTGATATACTGCCAATAAATACACCGCGCTGCCTTAGGACGCACACTATTCATATACCACCAAAATAACATCAGCGCCCTGCCTTGGGCCGCACTGTATTCATATGCCGCCAGAACCATCAGCGCTCCACACAGTATTTCAGCTACTCATAAAACACAGACTCAGCCAGCTGGCTTCATTGAGCACTGTGGGGAATCAAACCCATGATCTCTGCACAGTTGGTCAGTGTCTTACCCATTGTGCTCTGGCTCTGTTCTTCTCCTTGCCCATCAGCGTAACACAAATGCCTCCCGCGCAGCCATCTGATGCGCTAACGTGCGGGGCATACAGGTGCGCCGCACACCTTAGCGCATATGTAAATTCTGGCGTTTCATCTTTGGCGGGGAATGCCCACTCCTTATATGGCACCCGCACACTACCGCGGCCCGCACTTTAGCGGGGTTTTAGTAAACATGTCCCACAGTCTTCTGGGTTAGAAAAACATTGATATACAGGAGTGAACTCAGCAGGAGGGGGAGGAAGGCACGCAGCTCTCTGGCCATCCAAATTCCGATTCTGTGGACAGTCTCGCTGTAAATGGCCACACTCACCACATGTATAACAAGCACGCATTCCTCTAGCTTGTCCACGCCCTCGCTGAGAATTGCCTCGCTGAGAATTCCCATAGTTTCCTCTGAACCTGCCTCTCCCCCGCCCCCTTCCCAGGGCTGGATGCATAGAAGCAATTTGTAAATTAAGCAGTTTAGTCTTCTTTACATCTAATCTGGCTTGTTGCTCCTGCAATTCCTTGAGATATTTCAATTCACTGTACCGTGCACCCTCCAAAATTGCATCAGCTGATCTAGCAGGCCAATCTATTATGGAAGTTTCCAAAATCTCTTTTATTCTTGGAATCAAACCATTTACAAAAATATTAGTAAATCCTGAAGGTGTATCTTCTGTCTCGCCAGAATAATCCTTAAACGCTAGCATACACCTAGTGTGGAAAGCTGTAACTTTCTCACCCCTTTCCTGTGTTAAAGAAGTAAACTTTGACCAATCCCTCACAGGCTTACATGCTACTTTAAGAGATTCTAACAATTTCTCTCTACACAGAACAAAACTATCTCTTTGTGTCAGTTCTTGAAAATCTGTTACAGGGTCTGTCTGTGGCCATACCCAATTATCATCTCTAATTGGATGAGTTACCTTATGAAAATCAGATGGATTAATAAAAACAGCTCTAAGCAGATTATCTAGATCTGCCCAAGTAGGATTATAACTATTACACAGGTACACTAAAAAAATTTATTTTTAAACTGCCTCTAATGTTTCGATTGATTTTTACGTTTTTTGGTGCGCTGAATCCAAATCTGGTAACCAATTTGCTCCATCACGTACAGATTTTTTGCTACATTGGGTTAGCAGTTTGAGGTGAACGTTTCAGATTGAGTGCGATCGAGATAAAAGTTTCTTGGATGAATTCTTTATACTAATTGTTTAGTAGTTTATTCAAATAAGAATAAAGAAAATTGTAACAAGGCAGCACATAAGAATAGAGTAATGTCAACAAAACACACTGTGATGGTAGCAAAATTGTCTGCACTTAAAACAGCCACATACATGTGCACAAACATTGAGCATATAAGTGCGAGGTTAGACACAAAGCAAAGCAAGGAAATGTACAAAAAATGTTGTACAGGTATGTATGTAAGAATAGAAAACGCAAACCGCACCATTGCAATACATGAAGACAAACACCCGATGGTGTGAAAATAAAATTCTAATAAATGAGATCCGACACTGTGGTAATAACTAGCAAATTTTTATTTCAAAGTTTAGTAAAAACATGATATTTGTCAACACAGTTTAGATTTTAAAGTCATTCTTGGGTCAATCAATCTCCTGGTGGGCGCGTTTCTTCTTCCCCAGAATGCTTCTCTTGGTGCGCTGCTTGGCGTATTTTTCATCTGGGGTTTCCCGCAGCAGCAGCAACCAGCAGAAATCAGCCATCATAGTGGTGTTTCCATCTTCCTTGGTACCTTCTCTCTGCGTCCTTGATGTCCTGGTGAAACCTTTCACCTTGTTCTTCACTGTACGCCCCCAAGTTTTCGGGAAAGTAGTTCACATGGGAGTGCAAGAAATGGACTTTCAGGCTCATGTTACAGCCTTGTTCTTTGAAGGCATTGAGTATCCTAGCAACAATATCCTTATAGTTCTCATCCCGCCTGTTCCCCAAGAATTTGAGAACAACATCCTTGAAGGAATCCCAGGCTTCTTTTTCCTTCTCAGACATCGTTTCAGCGAATGCTCCATCTGAAATGAGTTTCCTTATATCAGGGCCAACAAACACTCCTTCCTTTAGCTTTGCTTCAGAAAGTGGGGGAACTTTGAGCAAAGGTACCGAAAGCACTCACCATCTTTTGGAAGGGACTTGATGAATTGCTTAATGAGACCCAACTTAATGTGGAGAGGTGGTAATAGAATTTTATCACGAGGTACCAAGCTCTCATGAAGAACATTTTTCTCACTGGGTCTCAAATACTCCCGAATTGGCCAGTCTTTTTTCCCCCAGTGTAGGTCGCGGGCCCGGCTATCCCACAAGCAAAGGAAGCAGGGATATTTGGTGAAACCGGATTGCTGCCCTAATAGCATGGATAGAATTTTAAAGTCTCCACAAATCATCCACTTATGCTCATCATAACGAATCTTCTGAAGAATCAGGGCCAAATTCTCGTATTTTTCTTGGAGAATAACAGAGTGAGCAATAGGAACTGAAGCGAATGTGTTGCCATTATGAAGAACACCTTTTATGCTGTCTTTTGACGAATCAATGAACAGCCGCCATTCAGCAGGATCATACT
The DNA here is from genome assembly GCA_033557465.1 of Ichthyophis bannanicus. Lineage (NCBI taxonomy): Eukaryota > Metazoa > Chordata > Amphibia > Gymnophiona > Ichthyophiidae > Ichthyophis > Ichthyophis bannanicus. The sequence goes on from CM066031.1 coordinate 1,470,539,705, forward strand.
TGAGTTTAAACTTTTCCATCACTCCGTATATATCGTTGCAAAATACCAAATCTTCCTCTTTGCTGAAATACTTCAAAAATTGTGTCTCGCGGTTGCGGTACCAATAAAAAGTTGTTCCTGGTGACAATAGATTTCTCTGTTTAAGCCGAGAACCTAGCAGTTGGGCAGCATCTTTTGGGAGTCCTAAATCCCAGACTAAATCATTCAATTCAGCTTGAGAGAAAAGTTCAGGTTTCGGATCTGGTTCAGTTTCAAACTCAGAAGTACTGGACTCATCGGGAAAAGCCATCTGATGAGTCTCATCATGATCTGAACCGTCCACACAAATATGATCCAAAGATTTTGGTGGTTCAGGCACAGGTACTTCGTTGCTATGAGGCATAGGCCTAATTGCTGAGGGAAGGTTGGGGTAACTTATTACGTTCTTATTTTTTAAGTTGTATCCCTTCACAATGCAAGAGCAAAAATAGCAGTCACTGCTGTGGTCTCTTTGTTCACACCACATCATAGGTATTCCAAAACGAAATGCTTGTTTTTTACCTTTCATCCATAAGCGTAGATCTTCCTCACATGTCTTGCACACTTTGTGAGGAGCCCACGGTTTGTCTTGATCGCCTAACTTCAACCGAAATAGGCGAAATATACTTTTTTAATAAATGCAGAAATGTTCCTCTGCCGCTTTTTCACAGTATATTCCCCACAAATAAAACAAAAACTGTCCGGAGAGTTGACGCAACCTCTGGCTCTGTGAGCCATCACAAATACACAGCACTGCAAACTACAACTGTAGTGAACCACTTCGGAATAAAGCTGGATTACGACTGAGCAAACAAAAGGTAATAATGAACTTGCAAGAAACTGAAATTTGACAGGAACGTTCATGTCGCAACCACCGTGTTTGAGCGAGCGAACGAGGCGAGGCGAACAGGAAAGAACATGCGCCAGCGCGAGTACTGGATTTAGCCCCCCGCCTCCCAATTGTCCTGTTAATGTATAAAATGAATACAAAACACTCTAAAATATCATGAGGAAGTGTTTCTAGTTAGTTAACCATTACAACCTCTATTTTGGGCCAAGAAAATAAACTGCAGTCGGCTAAAAAGAAATTATGTGAACATTCCTTATATGGGTAAGAAATCTAATTTTGCAAGAAAACGTGACGTGATGGAACATTTTGGCTATTTTTTCCTGGATTTAGCACCCCAAAATCTATAGGAATCAGTTGCAAAACTGGAGGCAGTTTTTTGGTAGTGTACTTGTGTTATTTGAGACCATAAGGACACAAATCTACCTGAATTTTCCTTGTAATCAGGAAAGGTTTTAGCCAAATCAAATACTTCCTTAGGACTCCAATTTGCAGGCACAGCCATTGCACCTGTAGGTCCTGTTGGATATACATGAAAAGGATATGCAGGTACTATATCTTCTTCTACAGATTGTGCAGCTACAGAACGTGGACTATTATGTTGGCATAAAACAGTCTGAAGAAACGTTATAGCATCATGTAATTGAGCACATTTCTCCTTAGAAGTTATAAAAGGCTTATCCAGATCTTTTTCAATAGCATCAATAAGTTTACTAGAAATTCCCAATTCCTTTGTAGCAGAAATATTATTCCTTACTATTTCCTTTAAGGTTTCTATCATATGTACAATACTTTCTATTTCACGGCTAAGAATATTCACTTCATTAAGCTGAGAAATATTGCAAATACTGAAATCATCAAACTTCACATCTCCCAATATCTTCTGTTTATTCCTTATCTCTTCTCTTAGTTCAGCTGCACGAGTGATCCTCCCCCTTCCAGAAGCTACATGACTCTCAGAAGAAACAGGGGGAGACGATGGGGATGCACTTGGGACTATTCCAGCTCCAATTACCAATGCAGCCACATCTGCATCATATTCTGGAGAAAGAACGGCTGGGAATTTCCCTGCCTGTTCATTATCATTCTCCTGTGGTTCATTCGCTTTACCAGCATTGTTTAACACAAACAAACCATTTTTCATATCATGTGCCATTCGTTGCCACCAACTAAACACTAGCCCTTCACGGGCATCACATAATTTATGTTTAGCCTGCAAAGCACATTTCAGATAACGAAGTTTATCTATAGAAAAAGTTCCCTCCAAAGGAAACTGTAAAAGCACATTATCGTTAGTCACTGCATGCCAGTGTACAATATAATTAGTAGCCATATCCCCATACTTCTCACGCATACAATAAGAAGGGCTATCTTTCTGAACAGCTAAAACCTTAGCTTTGTCATGCCATTCACGCAACTGAGATAAATCCCTTCTACCCAACAGATTACCCATTGCTGTCACCATACAATACTCACAAACACCTTCTGCCCTTGCCAGGAATGGAGAAATCTGTAGACCGGCACGGCACCAACTGAAGGGCTGCTCTTTGCCCCCCCTCACCAGCAACACTGCAGGGCTCTTGGAGTCACAGAAAACCACACTCAAAGCAATGAGAAGGAAATCTAAGAGACAGCAATAAAATACCACACACTTCTATATAGATACACCAAAGCTTTGGGGAGAGAAACAAATAGAAACAAGTTCTCTTTGTTTACTCTAACTATTAGCTATGGTTTACTTTATTTATAAGGCTCTTTTGGAGGATACAGCATAATTTCACTTTATTGTTCTACGTCAGGTATTACATATTCATCACATCATAGGTCACTTTCTAATCAGCATAGGACAGTATGAGGAGACATACATCTATTCCAAGACATAACTGTTTACTGCTGACTGCTTGATATCTAGTAACCCTGAGACTGAAAGGCTGGAGGACAAGCTGCCCCTTTTCTTATTTACAGGACTTGTACCTCTTCACCTACTTAGTAAGCAAATATGAAGTTTATTTCTAAGCAAAGTTCTGAACAAATTTAACTCTTTCTCAGGTTTTCTTAGACAGTCTGTTTGTGTACATCGCCCTGTACAGACAAGCTTACATTCAGAGTTTTTTTTTTTACAGAGTAAGAGCTGATTACAGTGTATTAGATAAAATTTACTTGATTATGACAGGATTATTTATAATTGCAGAGTTGCAAAAATTATGCTGTGCCAGCAGGGACCTACAGTTGACTGTACAATGAACTATGGTTGCGCAGTTCATAGCCTATGTTTACTCTTTATGCTTGCATTAACAATGTTCCCAAACTATTTTAAAAGACAGTTACACAGAACTCATGATCATGATATCCTATTCTATTTAAGAGGAAGTAGGCAAAAGGACAAACTTCTGAGCACATTTTTTAGAGATCTGCATCAAGAAATTCATCTATCTTTAATTACATATTGGGGATTTTGGTATCCCCTTTATCTGTCCATTTCTACATTGGGGAGGAGCGGAGGCGGCGACGATCGTTATTGCATGCTGCCCGGTTATCAACTGTGGCTGAGAGCAGTACAAAAGTGGAAAGCAAGCTCTGCTTCACCCAGAAAGAAGCCTGACCTTGGGTGGAATGCTCCACCTAGAAGAACAGGAGGGTAATTTCCCAGGAAATCCAGAGCTCTTCATGTGCCCTCATTTGTTGAAATAGGCTATCACCATGGTGTTGACTGAGAAGACTTGAATTTCTTGCCTTAGACTAAGTTCCAGAGACACAAGAGAGTCAGGAGAATGACTCTCTCCTCCAGCTGGTGGAAGGACCAAGTCATTTCTCATTTGCTCCAGCCACCATGGACTGTCTGCCCCTCACAATGGGCTCCCCAGCCAAATAAGCTGGCATCCGTCATCAGGAGACACTACTGGTGACTGTCCGTGGGAAGGCTCTTTAGCAGAGGATCGGATTACTCCTACCATCAAAGGCTGGCTGCCACTAATGGAGAAAGAGGTAGTCTGATTTCAAAATCCCGTGAACAAGATCGGCCAGGACAGTAAGGACCTTTGTAGCGGTCTCATGTGTGCTCGTGCTCAGGGTACCATCTTGATCGCGACCTCCAGTGACCTTAGGAAAAGGTAGTCTGAAAATTGGGAGCCTGCTGCTTCTGAAAAGATATCAGCTGAGGCGGCAGCCGCTCTGTTTTCCTCTGGGACAGGAAAACCTTTTCTTAGCCAGTTTCGAACCATGCCCCAAGGTACTGTAGCAACTGGGTAGGATCCAGATAGCTCTTGTTGTAACTGATCACCCAGCCCAGATTTTCAAGAAACTGCAAAGGCTGACACCCAAAGTGCCTCCGAATATAACCTGGCCAGTATAAGCTATTCAACCAGGTAAGGATGAACACAAATCCCTTTGCGCTGAAGAGCAGTGACAGCCACAACCATTATCTTGGTGAAGATCCTTGGTGCAGTGGAGAGACTGAGAGCGGCAAACTGAAAGCACATGCCATGAACAGAGAAGCGCAGGAAGCACTGCAGATCCTCATGAATGGGAATGTGGAAATGGACTTTGGCCAAGTCCAGAGATGCAAGAAATTCCCCTCAATGGACTACTCAGAATATTGACCTTAATGTCTCTATGTGGAAGTGAAAAGTCCACTGACACCCTTGAGATCCAAAATTGGGCAGTAGGACCTGTCTTCTTTTGGCACCACAATGTAAATGGAATACTAGTCCTTGCCCCTTTCAGCAGATGGCACTGGCATGACAACCTGAAGGCTGAGCAGTATCTCCATGGTAGCCTGAAGAGCAGTCTTCTTAGCCGGAGACCCGCATGGAGATATCATGAAGGCATTTGGGATGGGATCCTTGCATTCCACTACATAGTCGTAGTGAATGATGTTCAGCACCCACTGGTCCAAAGTCACACAGACCCATTCTTGGAAGATGTGACGGAGTTGGTCACCTATATGGGGCACCCTGTAATGGGCCCCCAACCTGTCATTGTGTCTGATGGGAGAATTCAGATCTAGGAGGAGGAGGAGGATGCCCCGTGGTGCCCATGAGGCCCTCAAAACGGCTAAGTCCGGGAATCAGAGCCTCCCCCAGGTAATCCTTCTGGGAGTCCCAGAAACCCTGTGAATCCTGGTAATGAGAGCGAGGAGAAACAAGATGTAGAGGAGTAGGGGCCATGCTTCCCAGGTCCTTTAGTTCTATCCTCTGGAAAACAATGAGGTTACTACTACTACTACTACTGAACATTTGTATAGAGCTACAAGACATATGCAGCGCTGCACAGACACATGTAAAAGACGGTCCCTGCTCATCAGAGCTTACAATCTAGTCAAGATAGACAACATAGTAGCTGTTGACATGGAATACATCTAGGGGGAATGGTAAGGAAACACAAAGGAGATCAGGTGAGTCAAAATCCAAAAGCGGCAGCAAAGTGGTGAGTTTTCAGCCTGGATTTGAAAAAGGTCAGAGAAGGTGCCTAACATACAGACTCAAGTACTTTTTTCCAAGCATGAGGAGTAGCAAGATGAAAGGAGTGAAGTCTGGAGTTAACAATAGAAGAGAAGGGCACAGACAGAAGAGATCTGCCAGAACAGCAGAGTTCCCGAGGAGGGGTGTAGGAAGAGATAAGAGAGGAAAGGTAGTGAGGAGCTGCAGAGTGAATGCACTTATAGGTCAGCAAGAGAAGTTTGAATTGGATGCAGAAATGGATAGGGAGCCAATGAAGTGAGTTGAGAAGAGGGGTAATATGAGCATCTCGAGGCTAGAGGAAGATTAGTCACGCAGCAGAGTGTTGAACAGATTGGAGACCAGTAGGAATAACTGTAGGTTACAATAGTCTAGACGGGAGGCGATTAAGGAGTGGATAAATGTCTTAGTAGTATGTTCAGAAAGAAATGGGCAAATTTTGTTGATGTTGTAGAGAAAGAAACGGCAAGTTTTAGCTATCAGTTGGATGTGTGTGGAGAAGGAGAGGAATCAAAGACGACTCCAAGGTTGCGAGCTGAGGAGGCAGGGAGGAGTAGATAGTTATCCACAGAGACACAGAGAAAGGAAGAAGGGAAGAGGAGGGTTTAGGGGGAAAAAATAAGAAATTCAGTGTTGGCCATGTTCAATTTCAAGCGACGGTGAGACATCCAAGCAGCAATGTCAGAAAGGCAGGCAGAGATCCTAGCCTGGATTGTTGGAGAGATTTCATGTGTAGAGAGGTAAATCTGGGAGTCATCAGCGTAAAGATGGTACTGAAAGCCATGGAGAAAGATGAGTGCACCAAGGGACTGAGTATAGAGAGAAAACAGGACTGGACCCAAGACAGATTTTTGAGGTACACCAACTGAGAGCGGGATAGCAATAGAGGAGTATCCACCAGAACAAACTCTGAAAGAGCAATGGGAGAGATAAGAAGAGAACAAGGATAGCACAGAGCCCTTAAACCCAAGCGAGGACAAGGTATCAAGGAGAAGGTTGAGGTCAACAGTACCAAAAGCAGCAGAAAGGTTGGGAAGGATGAGGATCGAGTAAAGGCCCTGGGATTTTGCCAGGGACAGATAACTGGAGACTTTGGCAAGAGCCGTTTCAGTAGAATGTAATGGATCAAAGCCAGATTGTAGAGGATATAGAAGAGCTTCAGAGGAGAGAAAGCTGAGGAAATGGTGGTGAGCCGCATGTTCAAGTAGTTTAGAAACAAAGGGGACGAGAGAGATGTGTTGATAGTGAGAAGGACAGGTAGGGTCTAGTGAGAGTTTTCTTGAGGTTTGGCTGCTTCCAGTTCCTTGACCAGCTTCTCTAAGTCATCTTAGATAGTTGGGACCTGGATGAAGTGTCCGCTGCACAAAGCCAGCAACGTGCTGCTATAGAAAATGCAATATCTTGGCTGCCAGGTGGACCAGATCATACATGGCATCTGACAAAAAGGTCACACTGCTGACTTCAGAAGCATCAGAGGGAGCCTCTCCCCTATCCCCCATCACATATCACCATCTGGAGAATCTATGTGGCCTCTGAGATACCATCGTCCATTGGGATGGAGGTGCATTTAGTGAAAGACATCACCTGTGTATCTATCTGGGGTAACTAATCTAGGTAGTAATGTCTTCCTGATGGAGAGCATAGAGCCTACTTATGAATTTTCCCCCCTTACAATGGGTATCAGTCGAGTCCCATTCCGTGTGCATCACGCTCTTGAAATTCCAGGAGAAAGTACCATGGAGGAACCCCCTGCAAGAGTGAATGAACTTGTGGTACCTGCTCCACCAACGGACACCTGATCAATCACTGCTGCCAATTCCTTTTTGAACCAAACGGATGATGAGAGACTTATCTTGGTCATCATGTACAGAGGCTCACCTTCTTCACACATAGAGTCACCATCATATTCTCAAGGCAAGATCCCAAGTACAAGAGAGATTATTCGAGTCCCCAGAATCCATTCTCTTGCAGAACCACTTTTGCGGAGGAGCCCTGTAGGGCTTTGCCCGCCCTGCAAAGAAGAACAGGAGGGGCCTGAAACTGCTTTATCCAAAACCTTGTCTTGCTGATGAAAGAAGAAATTCTAGAGATAAAGACCAGAGTCTTGGAACTTTCTGCCAGCCTTGGTCGTTCCCCTAGCAGATGGTTGACCAGCCACTGCAGGACGTCACTGAGATGTTTCAGGCAGAATGAGCAAAGAAGAGCAGGTGGAGGAATCCAGAGTAGTGGTGCTGTTCCTTTCTCCAGCTGCCACCTTGATGTCTGCCCAACTGGAGAACAAGAAAGAAGGTTCATGTCCGCCAACATGTAAGGATGATACCTCAGAGAGGTAGGCAGAAGCCTCCATGCAGGGATATAGAGGGAGTCCATGAAGGTAGTTCAGCATCTGCTACAAATCAGGCAGTGTCACCTCTTAGATGACGTGCTCTGGTTCCAGGAATAATGGCTTCCACAGCTTACCAAGTCCTCTCCGCACTCAGCCAAGGTGCTCTGAAAGGGGCTATGCCCACAGCGTGCACACTAGGAATGCAAAACTAACACTTGCTGGAGATGAAAGTATTTAGTGTGCATTCATGCCACGTGTTGAGAGCACACAAATACCACATGTAGCAATGCACATAGTGTTAAACACGAGAAAAAGCACAGTCACATTCTGATAACGCGCACCCAGAGCACAAGCACGAGGCAGGGACTGGTGAGAGAATAAAACACATTTAAACCAACTTTTCTGCTGAACTGTTTCCTATCCCAGCAGTTGCAGGAGGGCACCAGTTTTAAGATTGACCCAACGGGAGCCTCAAGCTCAAGTGAGGAAATCACCCCTAAGAGCAGTTACTCACGAGCTGCTCAGATACATCCACGCTCTGCTGGAGAAAAAAATAATGGGGAAGTATGCCTCTAGTTGCCTCAGATTTGGATGCAGGATGGCATCATAAGAATCTTTGGATTTTTCTCTGTCTTTACCTTTACTGGTAAAGGGACACAATCCACTTGTCTGGATTGGCTAGCATGACAATATGGAATTGCACCCACACACCCTATTGGTAATCTTCCAGTACTACTTAGTTCACCACTAGGAGTTGTGAGCACAATTTTGAACTTAGCGCCCTGCCAGAAAGGAGCGAGAGGGGATTGTTTATTCTGGCTCTACCCAGAGAGTGTCTGAGTGGTCTGTAAGAATTTTCAGCAAAACTATGGGGATAATTTTATAACAGGGTGACTAGATTAATAGGGCAAAAAGACAACTATTTTTAAGCTATTCTTTAAAGCACATAGCTTGGAAGGGCATGCCTAGAAGCAGACTTTGAAACTCCCACCACCATGTGAGTGACTCCGCCATGCTGGGCATGACCGAGATTGGGTCTCGGAGGTGGCCGGTCCATTGTGCCCACTGCTCTTGGAGGCACCACTGCGCCACCCGCATGTTGAAGCGGGCATTGGGCACAACATGGACCATGGAGGCCATGTGGCCAAGAAGGCGAAGCATCGTCCGAGCCGAGACGACACTGTGGCACCACACTTCGGATGCCAGGAACACGAGGCGGTCCGACCTGTCCTGAGGAAGGAAAGCCATGGCAAGCAGGGTGTCCAGGCAAGCCCCAATTAACTCCAGGTGCTGAACTGGAGTGAGATGGGACTTTGGGTAATTCACCATGAAGCCTAGATGCTCCAGGAGGTGAATGATGCAGTCCGTGGCCTGCCAGGCTTCGGAGGCCATGCCCCCTGTTATGATCCCAGTCATCTAGATAAGAATAGACAAAGGTGCCTTGCAGCCAGAGGTGGGCCGCAGCCTGTCCAGGCATTTGTGAAGACCTGTGGGGCAGACACGAGGCCGAAGGAGAGCACTCTGTACTGGTAGTGATTTCCCTGAATCATGAAGCGGGGGGTACTTTCTGTGCTTGGCATGGATGAGGATGTTAGCGTAAGCATCCTTTAAGTCCAAGAAACATAGTCAATCGCCCTGCTGGAGGTAGAGCAGTAATGTTCCAAGGGAGAGCATCTTGAACTTCTCCCGCACCAGAATGTTGAACCTAGCACCCTGCCAGAAAAGAGCGAGAGGGGATTGTTACTATCCAGCTTCCACTATACTGTGGTAGGCTATGGCCTATATAATAGCCTGTACATGTATGAGCCTGCAAGCTAGGCCTGAGTCCCCACCCCCACTGCTAGAGAAATAGTAGTGCTGAGAAAGACCAAAGTCAGTGAAGGCTGAGGATCTGCCTTAAACCGCTCTAAACTGCTTTTGATAAGTTTGTATTAATACTTATTCAATGCTTTTATGCTGATGCAAATGACCTTGTAGCAGGAAGGTATTATGTCTAGAAACTGAGCCTGTGTTAGCATAGCCTGAGAAGGGGGAACAGGGCCCAGCAGTGAGGGTCCCCGATTGGATAGGTGCAGGGGGCGTTGGGACCAATAGGAAGTTTGCATGTATCAAGCTGGAACCAATAGAAAGTTCCTCATGTATCAAACTGAAAAGAGTTATAAATGAGTATGTCTCTGTAAAAGCTTTGCTCAGTCCTTTGATGCTTGGGCCTTGTGCACAATAAATTGGTTTGGATCCTTGCACTGACTCCGGGTATTATTTATTGCATGCTATCAGTGCTGCCACATGTCTTGGTGCGTTTGTCGGGAATGAAGTGTGAGTAGTGTGATGGTATTCACGTAGATATACCACGACTTCTCGCCTCAGAAGATTTTGTCCGGTCTGGAGCCGCCCCTGGCTGATTGCAGGAGAGCCTTCGGCACCACCCATCCTCTTGTATCGGGGAGGGCTCCTCTTGCCTCCGCTGGTGGCCGGTTCCGGCCGGCCTACACCTCGAACTCGAGGGGAGTCCGGGATCCAACCCATGATCCGGTGAGTAATACTTTTCTGCTAATCAGTCAGTCTGTCAGTCGGGATTGTGGAGAAGCGCTTGAGAGTCTGATCACCTCTCTTGGGGCGGACCTAGTAAGTCTCCGAAGTCTTAAAGGTATAAGCAGAGACTGAACCCACCCAACCCCCCAGTCAGTCAGGTTTTTTGGGAACGTCAGGATTTTATTCTGTCTTGTATGTCTGCGTGTGTGAATGAGGTCTAGAATACCGACCAATGCATTGCCAGGTCGCGAGAAAGGAGAACGTGTGTAGTGTTTGTCTCCCTTATTGTCTGTTAGGGACTAGTATTAAAGAAACATCTCAGGGGTCACTTTACAAAGGCAGCTGTCTCACTGGGTGTGAGTCTCTCTCTCTTGCAAGCAGGGAGAGCAGGAGGCGTGTCTTTCACACAGTCTTGAGACAAAGATAGGAATGTATCCTTTACTTAAAGCTTTGATGGTTTCAATTATTCGACGCTCTGCAGCTGGGTTGATTCGTGCTTGTTTCAGGAAAATTGTACCTGTTTTTATTCAATATGTTTTAATAGTGATGTTCCTTCTGCTATGGTCATGTATTATATATCAATGCATTTATGGGCTTAGCCTTGTCTTGTGTTTCTTATGTTCCAGTCATTAGCAAACACTGTTCAAAAAGAAATGATAGAGAAATTAATGAGACTGCTGTTGTTTTCCCTTTGACCTACGAAGTAGAGGTTAAGACCCCTGACAGGACTATGAAGCATCCCGAGCCAGTAACAAAAATGCTTGAAATTTTGTAACTGTTTTTTTTATGATTTATTTAGTGTTTACAGCCGCTTTGTCTAGTAATTTACGGCTGCTTTGAGAGCCAGGAGAGAGACCTACTGTTTTATCTTGTTAAGATAATGCCTGTCTTTCCCGAAATGTAAGATGTGTACTGTATTTTGAAAGGGTCTTTTAAAGTTTCAGTTTCAGAAGTACAGTCTTAGTTTAAAGCCTTTTAATAGGTTTAGACAGTTGTTGTTTAGAATGAGCACACACATCCATTATGCTTAGTCCACAGGGAAATGCCGCCTGCCCCCTCTGTCTGATGACACGTACGTCATCATGTGGGGGAAGGGGCAGATTCTGTTGAAATGTATGAAAAGGAATTTTAGAAAGGGCTTGGGACTTAAATGGGTTCCGTCCCTATTAGAATTGCTCTGTGAAAGGAAGTGTTAGAAGTTTCCCTTGTTCATCAGATTGTGCAAAAAATGTTACATGTCTGTGAAGATAAAGTGTCCGTTTACACTACAAGCGGCCATTCATTTGCCAGTTCAGGGTCACTCACAGTCAGCGCCCGAAAACGTGAAGTAGAACCTAGACAGTCCCGATTGCTGTATACCTTCAGAAGTACAACTACCAGTAAAAGGGAGGGTCACGTTATCCCATTGCACTAGGTCCAGGGCCAGCTTTGCACTAGCCAGCTGACCAGCTTTGTTTCTGCCACTAATTTACTGAACTGAAAGCTGCATTATGCCTCCTACACTGAGAAAACGCTGGATTTGATTGAAACTAATGACAGTATTATGTAGACCTATCAGCCTTGATTGCCCCAAGTGGAATCCAAGTAGTGCAGGCAGCCCTCACTATATACCCCATGCGATCCCGCAGCCCAGGAGAATTTGCTTATGGTAAATGCAGTTTTTGTCAGTCAGTCCCCCCCGAGAGATATAAACCGGAAATTGCAGGAACTGGATGGATTTGCGGGCATGACAGTTAATGGAAGCTGCTCAGAAAGTATGCGCATTGTGAAAGTGGATGTGTCAGAGAAAGTGAATGCAAAATAGAAAATAAAGCAGATCATTTTGCTTTTGAACGACGTGGAGGAGGTTTTCCTGACTGAAAAGAGCAGAGGAAGTGGAAGGGGTCGTGAAAATGATCAGTCCCCGCTGGGTGCGAATCAGTGCGCCCATTGCAGATAAGAAGGACACTAGAGAAGTGAATGCCCGCATTTATCCTGACTCCACCCCCAGGAGGGGAGGAGGGAGTACTTGATTTCAGAGTCATGGAAGAATGAGCCAAGCACAGTGTTCCAGCAAGAGAGGGAAGAAGCTATTGAGGGAGTGGCAGTTGCAACAGGCTATGACATGGATGAAGACTAGGCCAGACCGGACTCCAAGTTCACCCTGAGTCCCCAGGAGCCTATGGTCTGTTTGCAAATAGGGGACCAATATATGGTGAATACAGGAACAGAACACTCAGTGGTGGCAAGGCCAGTAGCCCCTTTGTATTCTCGATGCATCACCATTGTCAGAGCCACTGGGAACAGGGCCACCAAGCCATTCCTGCAGAACCACATGTGTGAACTATGGGGACAGAAAATGACGCACCGGTTCTGGTATATGCCTGAGTGCCCTATTCCACTTTTGGGCCGAGATATGCTTGCAATGTTCCAGGCACAAATATCCTTTGCTGAATGGGGAGAAATGCAAATGAATGTGATGCCTAAGCCTGCTGGATTGTTGGTGCTGACTGTTCCCCGAGATGAAGAGTAGTGGTTCTATAGTGCATCTCCAATCAAGCCAGCTAGTTCCTGTATACCCACCAACCTTATAGCCCCATCTGGAGTATGGGCAGAAGATAATCCACCTGGCCTAGCAAAAAACATAGCCCCTGTCATTGTCACCCTCAAGCCAGGAGTGGAACCAGTGCATGTGAAGCAGTATCCTCTCCCTCGACCAGCCATTGAAGGAATCCACTGCCATTTGATGAAACTGCTGAAGTATGGACTTCTCAAGGAATGCCAGTCACCCTGGAACACCCCCCTACTCCAAGTAAGACACCTGGGACAGGGGATTACCGCTCAGTACAAGATCTGAGGCGAGTGAATGATGCAGCTGAAACTATACACCCAGTGGTACCAAATCCTTATATTCTCTTTGGACTGATCCCCGCTGAGGCTACTCATTTTACTGTCCTGACCTGAACTGAAAGATACCTTTTTCTGTGTACACCTAGCCCCCACCAGTCAACTTTTGTTTGCTTTTGAATGGCAAGACCCCACAACAGGAAGGCGGGGCCAACTCACCTGGACTAGATTACTTCAAGGATTCAAGAATTCACCTACTCTCTTCAGTGCTATTTTAAATCAGGATCTTTCAAGCTACTATGTGAACCCAGGAGAAAGGGTTCTTCTTCAGTATGTGGACGACCTGCTCAAAGCCACAAATCCAGAAAGTAAATATCTACAAGCCACCAGTGAACTCTTGCACCTTCTAAGTGAGGCTGGATACAAGTCTCAAGAGCCAAGGCGCAATTATGTTAAGCCGAAGTGAAATATCTAGGATTCCAGTTGACCAGTAGATTACGACGCAAAGAAACTGTGTGCAGTAATCCCACCAGGAGGCAAGTGAGAGCCTTCTTGGGTGCCGCAGGGTACTGTCGTATATGGATCCCCAATTTCGCCATTGTATAAAGCTATCAAAGGAATGGAAAAGTCTCCATTGGAATGGGGACTGAACAGGATGCAGCCTTTTCGATCTTTGAAAACCGCTCTGATGTCATCACCAGTTCTGGGCCTGCCAGATATCCAGAAACCTTTGCGCTTCTATGTCCATGATTCACAAGGAAATGTTCTAGAAGTGTTGACTCAATCTCTTGAATCTTGGCAACGGCCAGTAGCCTATCTGTCAAAACAATTGGCTGGCCAAAGCCTGGCCCCCTTGTTTGAGAGCTGTTGCAGCTACAGCCCTCCTAGTGAGCAAAGCTGACAAGCTCACCCCGGGACAAAATCTTCAAGTTACTGTACCGCACTTTGTTCTGACCCTCATGGAACCCAAAGGAAGTTTTTGGCTCACGCATTCACGGATGTTGTAGTATCCAAGTATGTTGTACAATTGATGTTCAGTGCTGCCACAATACTGCCAGTAATTACTAAAGAAACATTCAGGTGGCCTTTGTGGATGGGGGGGGCTTGTGATTTGGGGTCTCTGAGGTACAGGTCTTCCAGGGAGGGAGGGATGTGGTGTGGTAAAGAGGATATGTTCAGGCACGGGCCTTGACTGTGTTGAGCCAGAGGGATAAGGCCCCCCAGCCCCTTTAAGGAGCTCCCCTGGAAACATTGGGAGATGCATTTGTAAGCTGTGTTAGTAGCTCCTGTGGTGAACTAAGCTGCAATAAAATGTGAGATTTTATTGCAGCAAAGTAACTAGCCCACTTAATCATTACCCAGTCCCCCTACCCATGTCCTCATAAGAACATAAGAAATGCCACAATGGTTCAGATCAAGTTACATCAAGCCCAGTATCCTGTTTCCAACAGTGGCCAATCCAGGTCACAATTATTTGGCAGATTCTCAATGCTTGTCCCAGGGTATGCAGTAGATTTTCCCCGGGTCCTCTTTAATAATGGTTTATAGAAGCTTCCTCCAGGAATTTGTCCCTCGAGCTTTCTAAATATCTACCAGATCTTGTGAAGTTATTGCCTGAAAACTAATGAGATTGTTGGATGAATATCCAGCCCCCTATGATTCCAATGAATAGTAAGTGACCACCACCAACCCGGAGGCATTGACCAGGTTTATTTGTAGGGAATGGAAGCCTGTTGATTCCAACTTGGTAAAATGTGGCATGTAGTGTCATTAAATTTTGTTTTTTTTTAATGAAAATTTTAATTTGACCAATTAGCTTTGAAAACAGCACTCCAATTATTTCCTAACTTTATAAATAATGAAAAAATATTTTCGTCAAAGCACTCCAAATAAATTAATCTATCATAATAAGAAATAAAACACACAGCAGTAAACCCTACTTTGTGAAGCAAATTAAAACTTGGATTATCCCATATAGCGTCCTTCCATACTACAGAGTCTTGCAAAAGTCTTCACAACCTTTTGTGAGGATTCACATTCTGCTGTCTAAAAAATGTGATTCAAAATACATTAAAAGAAGAAATTAGACCTTACCTGCTACTTGTCTTTCCTTGAGTTCCTCTCCGGGCCAGTCCAGGAACGGTAGGGTTGTTCATCCCCTTCCAGCATCTGAGGACTGAAAAACGTTAGTTGTGCTGACAGCCCTAAAAGGGCCCAAAACCCCCCCTCCCCCTCTGGTTTGTCAAGTCGCTCCAGTCTCCCCTTGTCAAAGCAGCTTAACCTAGTAACCAGCAAACTACCATAACCCAACTAAAAACAACAACCTAAACAAAGGCCGCTACCGAGACTGTTATAACTCCCACGCAGAGGAGTTGCACATGGCTAAACCCCCTCGTGTTCCTCTGAAATAGCTTTTCTAAGCAGTTCCAATCTTTTAATCGTTTTTTATTTATTTATTTATGTCAGTTGCAAAAAAACAGAGAAAACAGAACACTCAATGGAAACGCCAAACACAAAATCTCGCGCCACTGCTCCTCGCTCATGTAGGCATAATAGAAACACCAGAAGCAGTCTGTAACGAAAACCTCCGGGTGGGCCCTGGACTGGCCCCGGAGAGAACTCAAGGAAAGACCCAATTAGGCAGGGTAAGGTCTAATTTCTTCCTTATCGTTTCTCCGGGCCAGTTCCAGGGAACGGTCTTTAGGGCAGTTACCAAAGCAAGTACCTAAATACGGGAGGGGAACCGCGCAGCCCCGCCACGGAGATGGCCGAGGCCCCAACCCTAGCCATCCTCTCTGGCGTGAGACATCCAGCCTATTAGTGAGAACGTATGCAGCGAGGACCAAGTTTGCGGCCTACAAATTTCTACCGGATGAGCACCCAATGCATATTCTGCCCAAGACGGCCGCTTGCCTTCGCGTGGGAACTGAGCCTTGATCCCCTCCGGAGGAGATTGTCCCGCGGCCTCATACGCCGCTCCTCTCGCATGCCTTCACCCACCTAGCAATTGAAGCTTTTGTAGCCGCATTTACCTTTGCCTAGGCCCGCAAAAAGCACGATAAACCTATCCGACTGCCCGAAACGATTTAGTGGCTTTAAGATACTTCCGCCAAAACTCGCCCCAGATCCAACGTCTTCAACAACCGATCCATTGGAGAACCCTTTAGATCGGAGAAAACTTGCAAATGCTATCGTCCTGCTTTACATGAAAAGACCTACACCACCTGCGGAAGAAAGGAGGGTACCGACCGTAAAACCACCTTCTCCGCCAAAAGCTGAAGGTACGGCTCCCAGCATGATCGCGCCTGCAAATCCTAAAGCCTCCTCGCAGAACACAAGCCACCAGGAACGCCGTTTTCCCACGACAGTTCCCGCAAAACTGACTGACGAAGCCGAATCAAAGGGCGTCCCCATTACGGCTTCCAGCACTACATTCAAATCCCACGGAGGCACCACTGTCCACATCGGAGGCCTGAGGAGCCTGGCCGCTCGCAAAAAAACGTTGCACCATCTGCATGAGCTGTCAATCTGCTACCCTGCACCGACCCTCTATAAGCAGGCCAAGGCCACCCAGTGAACTTTGAGATTGGCTGAGCACTAACCCTTTCTCCATACCGCTCGGCAGCAAAGATAGCAGCTCTGGCAACGCCTTAGCCAAAGGACTAATGTTTCCGCTGAGCGAACCAAGTCTCAAAAACTCTCCATACTCCTAACATACGCTAGTTGAAGATGACACTCTCTTATGACTGCAGCAACGTGGCCACCACCGACTCAGGATAGCCTTTCTGTCTCAGGCGGTCCCCTTCAAGAGCCCAAGTCCGTAAGGCAAGACGCGGAATCCCACCTTGTGGCATCAGCACCGTACCCTGAGGCCCCCACGACACAGCCGAGATTTACCTTGTCCCTGTCCAGATAGTCGCAAATAGTATCTATCAAGAGCCGTACCATCGATACCTGATGTTACGCAATTCGATCGTGGGCCACAGTACACCTGAGCTATGATACCACCTTCCCGTTGGTGCTGCGCCATCCGCCTCTGCAAGCGGACCCACAAACCCGAGTCAGCATCGGCCAAGTGTAGGAATACACCAAGCGCCTAACCATCCGTTCTTTGGGCCTTCACGCGCCAAGTTGGGGCTGCGATCATAAACCATCCAGCCAGGATCATACCCCCATCGAGACATGTGCTTCCTGCGTCGGCTGGCTAAACCTGAGATGCTTTTGGGCATTGCAATCTAGTAGACCCACTCACACATCCATCAAACCGGCCCCTGCCCCCCATGCGCTCCGTGATGTCGTGATGAATACCGCCGCGCCATGAGCCCAAACTTCTCTGGGCGATCTAGAGAAATCATGATGACACCGACCTCGCGTAAACCTGGCCCCCTGCAGCATTGCTTCCTTTCCTGCCGACATGACGCCCCCCCCGCCAAACCACCAACCGAGCTACCACCAGATTAGACGCCGCCCATGTATAAGACACATCAACCTTCTTAGGCTCTTTTCCAACAAGATGACACTGCCGTACCCCCCTTGCCGATTGATATAGGACCACCGTCACCAAATTGTCGGAGAAAACCCGTACTGCTTTCTCCTTCGAGCACGGAATCCGAAAGTGTTGAATCACAAGACGAACCGCCCTGAGCTCCAACCGATTGATTGACCACGAGCCCTCTTCCGCAGAGCCATAGTCCTTGCGTCACGCACGCCTGACAAATGCGGTTCCCCCCAGCCCGACAGGCTGGTGTCTGTCATCGCTAGCTCCACGCCCGGCATGCTTAGTAACGGAACCCCCTGCTCGAAGATGCCTTGCATCCAGACCTCAAAGCAGACTGTTGCGCACCCGCTCTGGACAGACCACTCTCTGCAGCGAACGAGGTTGAAGTTTTGGGTGCGACCAACTGGACAGCAAAACCTTCTGGCAGAGGACGCATACGCGCCTTTGCCAATGGCACGATATCCGAAGCGTTGCCGCCCTGGATCCCAAGAGTCTACATGATACCCTCCAGGCCGAAGGAGCCGTCCAGCCGTAAGAACGCTCGCACCTGAGCCAATGATCTTTAGGACCCTGCTCTCGGGAAGGAATATGGAACCCACTTCCGTGTCGAACACAGCTCCGAGGTAAATGAGCCCATTTTCACAGGCTGTAGTTGACTCTTTGCGCGGTTTATCACCCACCCGAGGTGTTCTAGAACGGGAAGCCACCCGAGAGGCTGACGCAAGAAATTCCTCCCAGGACCCGGCCCTGATCAACCAGTCGTCCAGATAAGGATAAATGCGCACCCCTTCCTTCCACAACGCTGCCGGCGACTACCACCATAACTGTCGTGAAATGTACGCTGCGCCGTTGCTAAACCGAAGGGCATTGCCCAAAACTGAAAATGTCCCCATGGGCACGCCAAATCTCAAAAACCGCTGATGAATCTGCTCGTGGATCGAAATGTGCAATTACGCCTCCATTAGATCTATCTCCGAGATGCAGCTCTCCCGGGTGCAACGCTCGTTTAACAGCTCGCAGCGTCTCCATCCGCAAATGAGGCACTCTCAACGCCCGGTTCACGTGCTTGAGGTCGAGAATTGGGCAAAAAGATCCCTCACTTCTTGGTAACCACAAAATAAATCGAGTATCGACCTAATCCGTATTGGTCCGTGGGAACCGGTCATACCGCCTGCAGCCATAATAGACGCAATAGGGTGTCCTCTATTGCTCGGCCCTTTTGCCCCAAGACCACCTGTAGAAACCATGAAGGCTTCCACCAACGGGTTGGAGCGAATTCCCAGCGCATAGCCATCTCAAATGATTTACAGCACCCATCTGTCTGAAGAGTATCACGGCCCAGTCAATAAGAAACTCCCGGTTTTTTTAGAGCGTTCTCCCACGGGAATCTCTGCCTGGGCCATTTTGAACCTTCATTGTGCCTTTTTAGAGGTGCTCTGCTGGGC